>CM054815.1:5880531-7168246 GCA_028984105.1 Lavandula angustifolia | reverse complement strand
GTCGTCTTCCAGTCGAATGCTGAATAATGTGCGGTCTACTGTGCCCTTCTGAAAACCTTTCTGAAGAAGAAACTCAGACAGGGTATCGTACCAAGCCCTGGGTGCTTGTTTTAACCCGTACAGAGCCTTTCTAAGTCTGTAGACCTGATGTCCCTGCTGAAAGCCGAGAGGCTGTTCTACATAGACTTCTTCTTTCAGCATGCCGTTCAGGAACGCAGACTTCACATCCATTTGATATACTCTGAATCTTTGATGTGTTGCGTAGGCTAGGAATAGTCTGATTGCCTCCAATCTTGCAACTGGAGCGAATGTTTCATCGAAATTTATCCCTTCAGCTTGACAGTAGCCTTTTGCCACGAGTCTTGCTTTATTCCTTACTATGACGTTGTTTTCATCTCGCTTGTTCTTGAAGACCCATTTAGTTCCGATCACATGTTGATGCCGGGGTCTGTCAACAAGCTCCCAAACTTCGTTTCTCGTGAACTGATTCAGCTCCTCTTGCATGGCTATGATCCAGTCAGCATCTTTCAGTGCATCCTCAACTGACTGAGGTTCTTCAGTAGACAAGAAGTAGGAATATAAGGCGCTTTCTCCCTGACAAAATATGGATCTTGTCTTTACGCTTGCTGAAGAATCTCCTATAATTAAGTCAGAAGTGTGAGCATCCAGCCACGATCTACGATGTTTCAACTCTTCATCTGAAATTTGTTCAACACAGATAGTAGGTGAGTTAGGCATTTCAGTTGTACTATTCTGAGATTGAAGCAGTTCAGTTACAAGAGTGTGATCTACTGAGTCACCAGGTTCAGGGCATTTAGCTCAGGAACATCATTAGTTCCCCCAAAATTATTATTCTTCATCGACCTGAGTTACCTGGGATTGACTCTAATCTGGAGAGTCAATCTGTTCAGCTACTTCTGCTGCTGGTTGAGATTCAATAGACTTGTCTTCGGTTTCCTCATCTGAATCATCATCCCAACACGGCTGGATCTTTTCGAATTTATCTTTTAAGCTCAGATCTTGTAGCTGCTTACTGATGTCCTCAGATTCAGTGTTAGAGTTTCTGCTCCTGTCTTCAGTAGCAAACTCATTAAAAACAACATGTGGGCTTTCCTCCAGGCAAAGGGTCCGATAGTTAAAGACTCTGAAAGCTTTGCTGACCCGGGAGTATCCTAAGAACACTCCCTGATCTGACTTGCTATCAAAAGTCTTCAGCTGATCTTTCCCATTATTGTGAATAAAGCACAAACACCCAAAAATATGGAAATAAGATAGAGAAGGCTTCCTGCCGTTCCATAGTTCGTATGGTGTCTTCTTATGCTGCTTTGTCAGTAGAGATCGATTCTGAGTGTAACATGCAGTGTCACTAGCTTCTGCCTAGAATTTGGTTGGGAGTCCTGAGTCTGCAAGCAGGGTTCTTGCTGCTTCTTTGAGTGTGCGATTCTTCCTCTCAGCAACCCCATTTTGTTGAGGCGTGCGCGCGGCAGACGTCTCATGCTCTATTCCTTCTGCTTTGCAGAACTCCTCCACTATGAAATTAAGGAACTCAGTTCCTCTGTCAGAACGTATTTTGATAATCTTGGTATTCTTCTCGACATTGAGCCTTTTCAGAAGCGTTGGTAACTCTGTTTTGACGTCAATCTTGTTGGCAATAAATATGACCCATGGGTAGCGTGAGTAGTCATCAATGACCACTAATACATACTTTTTGCCTCTGATCGTCACCGGAGAGACTGGACCGAACAAATTCATATGTAGCAGCTGAAGGATTCCATCAGTGGAAGGAGATGGAACTGGCGGATTTTGATTCCTTGTTTTCTTTCCCTTCAGGCATGCTTCACACTGAATGTCTTTCCTGAATACTTCATTCGGCAGTCCTCTTGCTAGAGTGATTCTAGCCAATTTGTTGAGCGGAAGTGATTCATTCGGCAGTCCTCTAGCTAGAGTGATTCATTCGGAAGTTGAGATGGCTGAGTCTTCTGTGCCAAACTCACCCTGTTCTGTTGTCATTTTTCGCCAACAAACAATCTTCAAGTTCAGCTGAGTTCCAGTCAGCTACATAGATTTATCAATAACATCACAGAAACCAGCGTGAAAAATCACTCTATTCGAGTTATCACAAAATTGACTAACAGAGAGAAGGTTATGCTGAAGTCCTTCAACATACGATACTCTTGGAACTGTTGCAGTTCCAATGCTGAATGTTCCATAGCCTCTAGTGTAGCCTTTAGCATTGTCTCCAAACTCGATTCGGGGTCCTTCTTCAGTAGTATAATTCTTCAGCAAGTCCTTTTGGTACGTCATGTGTCTAGAGCATCCACTGTCCACATAACAAGGGTCCTTGTGCACCTACAAAACAGAATTATATTTAGGTACCCTTTATTTTTTATTTTTGGTCCTTAGATGTTAGTTTTGGTAACCCATATCTGTCTTACGACCCTGGTGGTCTCAAGCAGTTTCTTTCCACTTTTGTCAACATATTTGACCACTGGACTGGTCACTGCTGACTTCTGAGGCTTTTCAGGTTCAGGAGTCCGGATCTTCTAAGTGGGTGGACTGCTGACCTTTGCCTTCTGTACGGCTTTCTTCTTCCTTTTCTGACTTTTGGATCCTCTCCTGACTATTGGATCATAGTAATATGACCCATACTGAGCTGGATGTGTCAGCTGAGGAGGTCCATACTGATCAGTCCATTTAGCTTTGTTGGTTCCCCCTTGACTGAACTGGGGTGATCTGGTGTTGATCTTCTTGTCAGATTGTTGATGAGTAGGATGAGGTGCCTTCATCTTCTGTTTGTTCTTGGCTAAGGAGTTCAGTATGTCTGCATTGATGGTCTCCCCTCGAACAAATCTATCAGCTAGCCGGTTTTCTGAGCATACGGGGGCAGATGAGGAGGCTCCCTTGCTGAATCCAAGACCCTCCTTGCAATGCTTGGGCTTGTTGCTTGTTAGCATAGCCTCCATTTTCTTTTCAACGCCCATGTATCGCTCTGTCATCAGGTTCCTCCAGACATCATCACTTTTCTTCAGCATTTCATGCTCGGTCTGAAGTCCTGACAACTCTTGCTTCAGTAGACTCAGTTTAGTATCTTTCTGAGTCAAATCTTTGGTCAAGACTGAGATCTGATCTTCTTGATGCTGAGACTTGGCCATCAGAGAGTTTATCTCCTCCCTGAGTCTCAACACAAGTCCTTCTGACTCAGTAACGACCTGACTCTCCTGAGAAAGTCTCTGATTCTCCACTTTCAGGGTATCCAATTCCTGAAGCGTCTTACTGAGCTGCACACTCATCTGAATCTGCTCGTCGAGTAGTTCTTCATATGCGATCGCGACGTCCAGATTCTCGTCTGCACCTGAAAGAGTGTCGATTGTGCAGTGTGAAGAGGAATTAAATGGATTATGTTAGTTTACCTCATCCTCTTCTCCTGCCATGAGACACTTTTCAGCATCTTCTTCAGCTTCAAGCTCTAAGACCATGAAAGCTGCTTCATCGTCAGATGAATCCATGAAGGAGTCGACTTCATCTGAGTCATCTGAGAGTTCACCAGCAATGTATGCTTGTCTCTTCTTGATGAACTTCTCCCTTTTGGCTTTGCGTGCTGCTCGTTTAGCAGTACTAAGCTCAGGACAGTCATACTGATAGTGTCCTGGCTTCTTGCAGTTATAGCAGGTGGTGACTCTTTCTTCCTTGCTTTCACTATCTTTCGACTGTGCTGAGTCATCCTTTTTCCTGCATTCAGAAGTATGCGAGTCAGGAGTGTGCTTTGGCGTGTATTTAGACTTACCCTTGGATTCTCTGAGGGCTTTAGTCACTTTTCTGCGCCTCTCCTTCTCCTTCTGATACTTTACGGCAAGCAGTGCATACTTCTTGGCTAGATTTCCTTCTTGTATGTCAGTGAGTGAAGGTTCAGCCTTGCTAGACGCTGGAGCTGCTGTGCTGCCTGATGCTTTGAAGGCATGGTCGATTTTAGTGTCAGCTTCAGCTCGCTGCTTCCTTTGAGGTAAGCCAAACTCGAATTCCTCTACTTTAAGTTCTGAAAAGATATGGTCAGGAGTAACGATATCTAAATTAGAATGACGCAATAAAGTAGCAAAGGGAGTCCAATGACCGTCTGGCAGTGCCCTCAAAATTTTGAGATTCATCTCTCGGTTGGAGAATGTCTTTCCCAGCTCGTTGATAGAGTTCATCAGATCTGTAAATCTGACGTTGCGATCTTCAATGGTATCACGAGGCATGAGAGACAATCTCTCCAGCTTTTGGAGTTCCAACGCAAGTTTATTTGCTTTGATCTTCCGAGTCCCCCGACTCAGTAGCGCTAGAGCATCCCAGAGTTCCTTCGCGGACTTGCAGTCCTGAACTCTCCCGAGATATGAATCATTCAGGGTGGTCAGTATGGCGTTTCTCGCGACGCGGTCTAAGTTGTGAAGCTTCTTATCCTCTGGGGTGAAGAGACCTTGGGAATCTTCTTCCCGGTCACCATTCCACCTCCATCTGTTGGATCCTGAGCTACGACGCTATCGATCATGGGGACGATAGGTTCGTCCTCTAGAACCTCTGTCATGCTGTCGTGGAGAGAGGTCAGATGAGCTTCCATTCTGACTCGCCATACACCATAGTTCTCTACTGAGAACATTGGAACCATCCTTATCCCTGACATATCAGACATGATGAATAATGATATGCAGTGAAAACATTTTCCGGATCCGTTCATGTAGACCAGTTTCAGAATAACAAGATTCTTATAGAACTCCTACTCTGATACCAATTGTTGTTCCAAGAGCACGTTCAGGTGTAGAGGGGGGGTGAATACACCTGAAAACTGATTTTCTCAACTTAAACACGAACAGTCCTTTTTTAGGATGATGTCGTACTGAACAGGTTCAGCAGACCAGATAAGTAGTTCTGAATCGTGTTGGCAGAGTGACTGACTCTACTGAGACCTGCTAGCTGACTGAGAGTCAGAATTCAGTATCTTGCAGATAAAGTTCAGTGGTGCGGAATAGTGTAGGCCCAATTCAGTTGAGTTAGGAAAACGTTTTTATTAAAACAGTTTTAGTTGATTAGTGCAGTCTGTTAAGTTTGCTGAAACTCAGTTGAATGATTTAAAGAAGGTTTTTAGTATGAACAGTAAATCAATGCAACAGTTAAAAACATAACACAAGACACAGAGGTTTTTAAAGTGGTTCGGACACAAAAATCCTACGTCCATTGTCCCGAAAGATCAGGAAGCTATTTATTATACTGAGTTAGTCTCAGTCGGTTTGTACGCTGGACAAACACTGGTCTTGAGATTTATATTGAGCAAGTCTCAGTTTACACGGTTATCAAACTGAGTGTTTGAAAAACTCTCCAACTGTGAAGGAGTCCTTTACAATGAGGATTAGTTCAAAGGTGAACTCCTTCGTCTAAGCTATGGATATATGCTATTGCGCTTAGGTTAGAGGGATAGGGAACAAGGAAGAGGCTTCTAGAATGACGAACAGCTGAATATAGCTTTGGGTTCGTGTATCGTCGTTTGGATACTAGAGGCTGTATGAAACAGTTAAGCTTGGTTCCCTAACAGCTGGAATGTAGTCTTTTGCCGGAGATAGATTCTTTGAACTTCTTGCGGAAGACTTAGGCTTTTTTAATTAGCTCGTTTGAACGCTCTGTATGTTCTCTCGTGTTCTTCCCGTTTGCTTCAAATTTTGATTTATCCCTCTATTTATAGAGAAGAGATTAGGATAGATCTGTTGGAGACGATGATCCTTTGTCTCTCTCTTTTGGGTAGCTAACGGCTCTTTTGAAGTTTTGTGGCAATGTCCTTTCCCTCCTTTTCTGGAAAGTTGTTGACTTGCAGCTTTAGTAGATATAGGATATGTGGTTGCTTGTCATTGGCCGAGGTTTAGAAAGTGGTTGAGACAGAACAGACTTCAAGGAGATCTGAAGCTAACTTCTCTCTTCTTCGTATTGACTCTGCTCAAAGGTGACTTCAAAGATTCTGACAGGCAGAAGACTGTCTGGCCGTTGCTGAGTCTGATCTCTGATTCAGTAGCATGCTCCTGCTGAGTTGGCTCTACTAAAGATCAGCTCTGAGTACAGTGAACTACTCCTGGTGAGTTCAGTTCCACTGACTTTTTTCAGTATACTGCTCCTGCTGAGTCCAATATTACTGAGTCTTCTACTTCTGGTGCTGAGGCGGATAATCTTCTGAGTGCCTGAACCAGAGCAGAGGGTCTGTTGAGTCTGAAATCTCAGAGAGAAAACAACTTACAACGTAATGGTTCACCAAACAAAATAGGGTTTTGGGATCTTCAAATCTTCACAGACTTATTCAGAGCACAGGGCTACTGAGTCGTATGTTACCACATAAGACTGAGTCATTTCCCACTATTTATCAACACTGCTGAGGATAGAATCATCACCCAACAAAGGCAGATACTGAAGCTGACTTCTCTGATGTGTACAACCTCGGACGACTCTACTGATTTAACATTGAAAACTTCTGCAATCAAGGAGACTGTTAGGCCGTTGCTGAGTCTGACCTGGGATTCAGTAGTATACTCCTGCTGAGTCCAACTCTACTGAAGGTCGACTCTGAGTTCAGTGAATTGCTCCTGCTGAGTCCAGTTCTACTGACTCTTTCAGTATGCTGCTCCTGCTGAGTCCAGCACTACTGAGTGTTCACTCCATGGTACTGAGGAGGATAGTCTACTGAGGTTCAGCAAACAGAACTTCTGAGCATGCTGAAAGTAAGTCTACTGAGTCTGAAACTCTCAGAGACCAAGGCGTTACAATTACAAAGGAATGGTTCACCAATCAAATTAGTGTTTTGGGATTAGCTAAATCTTCTAAATAATCTACTGCTGAATCATCTCCCAACACTCTTTTTCTTTCTCTTCATGCTCAACATAATTTTCTTCTTTCTACCATTTAGAACATTCATATTCAAAATGTCATAATCGATGATACTTATATCATTCTACTAGATCTTTGTTGAATGGTTGTCTACCTCTTCCTCTACCTCTTCCTCGAAAAGCCCTATGAGCTTGACTGCCTCCTTGTCTACCATTCCTATGATTATAGGATACTTTTAATGCTTGCTCATTTTCTCTATGCCCATTCATCATCTGCTCATGTACAAGTAAAGTGCTCTGCAACTCATCAATGGTTAATGTGTTTAAGTTATTCAACTCTTCAACCGAACACACAACATAATCAGACCTTGAGGTCATAGATACTAAGATCTATTCATTGATCACCACTTGCGGCATATTCTCACCATAAAACTTCATCTTGTATGCTATGGAGAGTGTTTGAGTGAAATATGCATCAACGCTCTCACCTTCCTTTATCCGTAGGACCTCAAACTCCTTCCAAAGAGCTTGAAGTTGTGCTCTTTTCACTCTAGTGGACCCCTGGTACTTCTGCTTCACAGAGTCCTTTATGTGGTTTGAAGTATCTTGTTAAGAACTTTCTCCATAATTGTTCGATCAATTGCTTGAAATAAACAATTCTTGACTTTCAAGTCTTTTGACTCTTGTTCTGCAACTGCCTTTTGTTGTGCTTCAATCGCTACTTCTGTAGCAACAGGAATTCAAGTCTCCACCAGTACCTAGTACTCCTACGGACGGAGGAAATTTTCCATTAGCATGGACTAATGATTATAATTACCATCAAACTTAGGAATTACAGCTTGAACATAATTGTTATTATTGGGTATGAGATTCAATATGAGAATACTTGAAGATCCCAAAATCCCTTAGCTGAATGATGAACCTCATAATGTAATAGCTTAGTTGAGTTCAGCATGTTACGAACTCAGTAGGCTAGCTAGAGTTCAGTAGCTAATAGGATTCAGTAGAACATCTTATGTCAGCTGGATGGACTCAGCATGAGGAACTCAGTTGGGAGTCTCAGAACCCACTGAATCAATAGAGAAAATCATGCCAATAACTGATTATTTGAGAAGAATGTCAGCAGGAGACAACTCAGTAAAAGCGTCCGAGGAATCAAAGGAAGTCAACTCAGTATCCACTTAGAGTTTGAACAAACCTCACCAACTCTCTAACCTCGACCAATGAGGAACTTCTAGCATTGTACTTACTCTAACATAAAGATGCTCCATAAACTGAAAAGGAGAGAATCCCTACAGTGACATTCAAAGCTCAAGATGGTCGTTTTTCTTGTCGTTTTTGACATGTGTCTAGACCTTTTCCAATGGATCTATTCATGAGTCGAGAGTATAAAGAGAGAAGAGTCTTCATGCAGAGAAGACATCGGGAACCAAAAGCATTCAAGCATTCAAAACGCTCTAGCAACCAAAAAGCTTACACAGCGAAGAACTCATACACAAAGAGATATAATTAGTTCTTCACTCTAGAGATCTATTGTTCTCATTCTCTACTCTAAGCAATTCTTGTAATATCTTAAGCTTAGAAAATTCAAAGGAGTTCAGCTTATTGAACTATTATTATTGTAACAACTCCTTCTTAGTTGGAGAAAATCAAACCTCGTGTTTATAAATGTAAAGTCACTAAGACTATAACTAGAGTATCTTTCCAGCGAACAGATCGACTGAGACTTGCTCAGTATAAGTAATCAAGAACTCCTACCTTGTTCAGGACAGTGGACGTAGGATCCAGCGTATCCGAACCACTTTAAAAACTGACTGTGTTGATTTACTGTTTCATTGATTATCAATTCATACTGCATACAAATTGATTGTTAAAAATCACACTCAACATAAACGTGTATTCAAATTGAGACGAACATTGTTTGGGCCTACACTTCCGCATTTTATCCTATACTGCATCATTATTCAGTGACTGAAGTCAGTAGATAGGACTCAGTAGACAGATATTGTTGGTCCAGAGACGAGAGTCAGGTGTAGAAGGGGGGGGCTGAATACACCTGAGTACTGTTTCTTTTCTCAAACACGAAGGACAGCTGAGCTGTTGGATGCAACTGATGAACAGTGCCAGATAGTAACCTTCGATCGCGGGTCAAAGAGTGAGCCAACTACTGAGTCTCTCCTACAGACTTTAGTCAGTGGTTGATTCTCAGTCGAAGACTTAGTGCGGATAAGAGTGTGGGGCCCGGAGATTCGTCTCAGTTGAAAACGTGATTTTCACAAGTCAAACAGTTTTGGCTAGTGCACTTTATGAATACATTTTATGCAAAATATGATTTTGTAAGCAGTTTGTATGCAATGCAATAAAATAGTAAACAACACAAGAAATTTTTAATGTGGTTCGAATACGCAAGATCCTACGTCCAGGGTCCTGCTGAATAGGAGGTCTTGTTGATTAATCTGAGCAAGCCTCAGCAAGGTATCTGTGCACTGGACAGACCCTTCTAAGTTATAGTCCTTAGCGACTTTTACAAATCAAACTGAGGTTTGAAGGGGAGGGGATTTTCTCCAACTAGGAAGGAGTTCTTACAATAAGAACAATCACTAAAGGTGAACTCCTTCGAGAATCTAAGCTATAGATATGAGCTTTTGAGCTTAGCTAGAGAAGAGGGATCTAAAGAACTCTAGAGAGAAGAACTAAGACTATTCAATTGAGCAAGTTCTTCGCTGGATTTCTCTTGAATGCGCTAGAGTTGTTTCGAAAGCTTGAGTGTTTTATCCTTTGATATCCCGTTCGTGGAACATGGATTTTCTTCTCTATTTATAGTCATGACCCAGGCATTTGCCCGTTGGAGAGGACGATGCCACATGTCACAAACTTCCAAAGAAAACGGCCATATATTCGAATTGTTGCAGCAGAGTTGTTGATACTGTTCTTGAGAGCCACTTTAGTTGGTCAGAGCTGATAATGTGTTGACGGCTTCTCATTGGTCGAGGTTTGTGGTAGGTGAGATGTGTCAGACATTGGTCTTCATCGGAGTTGACTCTCACTTATCCTTGTATGATCTTCTGCTGACTTTCGAGTGATGTTTAAAAGTTGGGTCGTTTCTTGTCGAATACAGTAGACTTGATGCAATCTCTATCTTCTTCGTCTGAGTCTGCTAATAAGATATTCTACTGAGTGTAGTCAGCTATAGACTGCGAAGGTACTGAGATTTGTGTAAGGTTCTTCTACTGATGTCTGTCAGCTGATAGGGTGTCTTCTACTGAGGCGAATATCAGCTGATGACATAAGAACACAAGCTCTTACAGTGATGACGTGGGGCTCTGGAAAGTAACTTCCTACTGAAGATCAGTCCAACATTTTACCCTGTTCAGGACATAGACACGAAGGATAAAGAAATCAAAAATAGTCTAGCCTATTACATCATCTAGTCCTATCGACACTACACTACTGATACCACCTGGGTTTTGGGATCTTTAATTCCATAGCATGAACACTACGATTTCCCCGAATATTATTTTACCCAATAAAATGCTAAGTATCATCTAGTGACTCATAACCCAACAATTTCCCCCTAATTGATGATGCCAAAACCTCTATAAATCTAAGTACCAACTACTGACAAAGAAAGACTTCAGTTAAAAACTAAGCAAATAACTTAAGGAAATCAGCAGTTAACAGATAGGCACATCAGAGAAACGGTTATATGTGAGTGTGTGTCAGATAACTTCAGTGATCAGTTGTGATAAACATAACACAAACAAAAGCCGTAAGACAATGAGTGATTGTCTGGCCAGAAGAAGAAACTGTAATATATATGAAATGAGTTATAAGGTTCCTATCTTCTACACAAAATTTGAAGACTGCTGCTAACGTCTGAACTTCTTAGTCTTGCTCTTGAAATCCGCAGACTTGTCAGCAGGAGGATCCAAACCATAATACTTGTAGATTCTGGCACGCAGTGTTTGGATTTCCTCGAGATCGCTTGGCAGCTGAGAACTGAGATCATGATGTCGTGCTGCTGCGTCTACCTCGTCTTCAATCTCCTTGGTTCATAAAACACCACCAGTGGTCCTGGGAGGAGGTACTCTTCTGGATGCAGGAGCAACTAGTGGCAGCTTCTCCTTAGCAAGGATCATATGAACTTGTGCTCTGAGTCTGGCGTTTGATTGATGAAGAAATTCATTGAACAGTTGGTCTGCCGGAATCTCAGTAGGATAGCATTGATACACATAGTACCCTTTGATGAACTCGATCTTGAGTTCCTCCCATTCCTCGTTCAGATTCCATTGTATCCACTTGTCTACGTGGCGGTGAGGGGTTTTCTTCTGATATGTGGCTCTCGGAGCGCCTCGCCTGTAGTACTTGGATGACCTGGGTATCTGTTTCTTCCGATCGATAGCGGTTCATTGGCCATCTTGTCAGTAGCTTCGATGATCTTGGCCAAATCTTCCAGTCTTTTCTTTTCTCTGAGGGCAGTTGCTCTAGTGTCTCCTCTCCGGAGATTAAGTCCTTGCAGCGTTGCCTCCCAGGTGGCTCTGTCCTCCACCTCCTGCTCAGAAGTTAGTTTTGGAATGTCTGCCATTCTCTGAGCAAGGGGTATGTTGTCTGTATCGGAGATAGCCTCATCATCAGCTGACTGCTGAGCTTTCTTCTTCTTCTGTGCATCCAGAAGCTTTTTGGCTGCGCCCTTAGCGATTTTGCCTACAGGCTTTCTGGGCTTCTTAGCCTTCTGGATCTCTTCTTCAAGACGTTGCTCAAGGTCGAGCTGGTCCTGAAGTTGTTGGGCAACTCTCTTATCGAACTCCTCCTGCTCCGCTTTGGATCGGAATTTGGGCGTCGGGGAAGGCGGTGGAGTGTTTTCAGTAGCTTTCTCCTTCCCCGGCCTCTGCGGTGGCAGTGGTTCGTCATCTTGGTCATCTTGGTCCACATACTTAGCGACCTCCTCAATGTCCTGAGCCGAGGAAGATCCTCCGGTTTGCTCTGGCACTTGAGTCAGTGGTATGATGGCCAGACATTGGACTTCGGGAGTGGGTGCAGGGCTGGCTTCAGCTTGAGCAGCTGAGCTTTCACCCTTGGCAATTTCTTTTGCCTTTGATCCCTCACCCACCTGAGCCTTCTCTGCCTCATTCCTATCTTCCCCCTTTTTGGCATCATCAGCCAGGGTCAGACAAGCGCGGATGGCAGACACCTCCTTCTCCAATTTGAAAATAATATTTTCAATGGAGGTGGCAGTGGTGTCGAAATCCCTGACAGCATCACAGTAGTGCTCCCAATCTTTCTCTTGGTCAGCACGAATCTGTTTGATCTGAGCTCCCGTCTCTTGTCTCAGCTTCAGGAGGGATTCGTCGTGGGAAGCTATCATCTCAGCTTGAATGAGCTTGAGGGCCTCCGCCTGAATAGTTATGGCTTGTTTTACACTGGAGGTGGCCATCTTATTCCGCTCATCCATAGTAGTTTGGACTGTAGCGAGACTCTTAGTCAGCTGTTCTGAGAACTTCTTATGTTGAGCTTGGAGAAGCAGCTGACTCTGAGAGGCTAAGTCCACTTTCTGAGCTGCGAGGGCGGTCTCGACAATCTCCTGAATATTGATAGATGGAGTAGGAGCTTCGGCAACCTTCTGTACCTCGCTGGCAAGCTTGTCAACTATCTCAGTCTGAGACTTTGTGTACTGAGCCCATTTCAGGTGAACGTCCTTTGCGAGGAGACGATTCTTGTCTCCCTGCTTCATGATGGCTCTGTTGACAGACTTTGAGGACACGGAACTGATTGGTTGAGCTTGATAAGAGCTGGTTCTGAGCCTCTGCTCAGACGATGCGAGTTGTTGCTCTCGACAAGGTTTCGAGGCAACTGGGGCATCACCTGATGTCGTCGGTAGAGGTGGTGATTTGCCCTTCTCGCTGGGAGTTTTACCCTCAGCAGATCCTCCCTGGTCTGCTTCCTTGGGTGCCTGATCCACATCATCGTTATTGTCGTCATTGTCATCGTCGTGATGGGATGGCGGCGATGGGCTGCTGACGTGTTGTTCTAAGGATCTTAGGCTGAGTAGATACAGCATTGCGGCTCTCAGATCCTCGAAAGGCTCTGCTCCTCCGTCAGTAAGGACAATGCTGACTGAGTCATTATCAAATCTTCAAGAACATCCCAACTTAGGAACCTCAGCAGCATTTGTGTCCTCGCCCTGATCGCGATATCGACCAGATCCTTGTGTTCGGCTATTTTCGAGATATGTGTCGTCACTTCTCCTGTGGCTCAGAGACAAGCCGACTGGATGCTCGTCCACTCAGGAGATGTCTCCAAAGTCGGTTCAGCATCATCCGATTGTGTCTCATCGAAGCTGATACGCTGGACTTTGTCTTTGAGCGTGGCACCCTCAATGCCTGTGTCCGTGTCTAGTATATTCTCCTCCTGAGTAGGTGGGGGAGAAACAGGCTTTGCTGGAGCCTCAGACGCCCCAGTCTTAGTAAGCCTTTTCTTCTTAGGTGGGTCGGCGCGAGGGGGCAAGTCAGCAGTAACTCTCTTTTGTGCGGCTGGCCCTCGCCCGACTGACTTCTCAGCAACGGCTCTTGTTTTGAACTTGATGAGCTTGCTGTCGAAGTATCGTGAATCAGCAAAGGCTGCATGATTTGATACTGAGTCCTCTATCAGTATGGACATCTTCGTCCCGTACAGAAGTTTGCCCACACTAATGAGTCTTCTCTCTCCAGTAGGTGTGGCAACAAACTTCTGTGCCTGAGCTTTGAGCTCAGTCACATAGAATTCTGTCCAGTTGACCTGGACTCCATCCTCTATAATCATCATCAGTTAGAGTCGAGGTTTAGACAGCTGATCGAAGGAACCGGCAGAGCTCGTCAGTATATGCGTGACGATGTAGGCGAGCCCGCGGTACTCTGGTAGAAGCTGGTTCTTTGGCAGCGCAGATTTGAACGAGATATCGTCTCTGCCGCTGAACTTTTGGACATAGGAGTTCAGCTCCTTCTCCTTATATCCAACTGGGGAGATTCTGTGAGCCGGAAGATCGAATGATGCTTGCAATGCGGCCCGGATATCAATATCGTGGTGATCAGACTCCCATTTCTGAGGGGTCACCTCCCTCAGATACGCGAACTGGGATACTTCCCCGTCCATATCCTCTATCGATCTCTAGTTGTAGTAGACCTCTGCCACTTATCGAGGGAGATATACCTTCGGGTGCTTCGTAACAAGAAGCTCTAGGCCGGACGCTTCCAGAGCCGTGTAGATGGGCTCAAGATAGGGAAGCTCCGCCTGATGAAGAGCCATCGTAGGCTCAAACTGGATCTTGGACTTGATGATCTCTTCAACTTTCGGTGGGGTTATAACAGTCGCCATGAATATCTACAAAAAACTTGTTAGCACTTGAAAATAGAGTGAGTTAGTAGAGCTTTAAGCAGAGAACAAGGAAAATTACCGTATTACAGAAAGCTCGAGAGATATGCAAAGTAGTTAATAGAAGATGAGAAACTGAATGCAGAGAGCTGTTGAGAATACAAATGGCGAAAAAGATTGATTAGAGTGATGATCGAGAGATTTTATAAGATATGCTTATCAATCGGTTTTGATCCAACGGCTGAAATTCAATCTTTCATTTTAATGACGGCTGTGATTTGATGTTATAAACGGAATGATTACTTAGGCCGCCTCTAACCTAGACCACATAAGATATGCGCAGTTAAGGTAAGGTGAGAAGACATGCATTAAATGCGTTGCACGCAGCATTAAAGTCTAAGTCTTTTAAATGAGAACGGTTTCCTACTGACTTAAACCTTAAAAATTTAATGGCGGGAAATAAATGCTCATTAACTACTGAGTGCAAGCGACTGATATATTAAATGCGAGCATGCTTCTGACAAGGTAAGTATATAAAACTACGCAAACCTCTTCCGCTGAACTTTTACGATCAGCTGGTTACCGTTAAGACTCAGGAGGACATTTTATGTGATGATGACCACGTTCCCCCTTACTGTGTACTGTTTGATTCACCCGACTGAATCAGGTACTGAGTCTCTGACCTGTCGTACTATTTCCTTCTACTGACTTGATGCAGTAGGATGCAGTAGACCTAGCTAAACTGATAATTCTCTGAATCTATTCTCAGCTAGTGGTTTGGTCAGTATGTCTGCCCTTTGTTTGTCAGTATGGATCTTCTCTATTCTGATGTCCTTCTTCTCGACATGGTCTCTCATGAAGTGGTGTCGGATATCCACGTGCTTGCATCTCGTATGGAGAATTGGGTTCTGAGTTATAGCAATCGCACTGGTGGAGTCGCAGTAGATGGGCACTTCATCCTGAGATATACCATAATCTCTCAGTTGTTGTCGAAACCAAAGGATCTGGGCACAACAACTTCCAGCAGCCATGTACTCAGCTTCAGTAGTGGACGTTGCCACTGAATGCTGTTTCTTTGAGAACCAAGATATCAGCTTGCTGCCTATGAACTGACATGTTCCAGAAGTTGACTTTCGATCTATCCTGCATCCTGCATAATCAGCATCAGAATAACCTGTCAGTATTAGATTATCATCAGCAGGATACCATAACCCTGCGTCAGGTGTCCCCTTTAGATATCGCAGAATCTTCTTTGCTGAGTCCATGTGACTTCGCTTGAGATTCGCTTGAAATCTTGCACATACACCTACAACATAAGTTATATCAGGTCTGCTTGCTGTTAAATATAATAAAGAACCAATAATAGCTCTATAATCAGTAGAGTTAACAGAAGCTCCCTCTTTATCTAGATCGATTTTGAAATTCGTATTCATGGGGATTTTGACCGGCTTGCTTGAGTCGCAGCCAAATCTCTTCAGGAGATCTCGAGTGTATTTGGCTTGATTGATGAAAATTCCTTCAGGTGATTGCTTTACTTGAAATCTAAGGAAGTAGTTCATCTCGCCCATCATAGACATCTCGAACTTCTCCTTCATCATTTTCTCGAATTGTTGACATATAGTCACGTTTCTGCATCCGAAAATGATATTGTCCACATAGATTTGCACCAGTGGGATGTCATCTCCTGACTTTATGTTGAACAGGGTGCGATCTACTGTTCCCTTTTGAAAACCTTTCTAAAGCAGAAAGTCTGATAGGGTATCGTACCAAGCCCTGGGTGTTTGTTTTAACCCATACAGCGCTTTCCGAAGTCTGTACACCTGATGTCCCTGCTGAAAGTCGGGCGGTTGTTCCACATAGACTTCTTCCTTCAGTACGCCGTTCAAAAAAGTTGACTTTACATCCATTTGATATACTTTGAATCCTTGATGCGTTGCGTAAGCTAGGAATAGACGAATGGCTTCCAATCTGGTGACTGGAGCGAATGTTTCATCAAAGTCGATTCCCTCTGCTTGACAGTATCCTTTGGAAACTATTCTAGCTTTGTTTCTGACAATGACGTTGTTTTCATCACGCTTGTTTTTGAAGACCCACTTAGTACCGATCACGTGCTGATGTCTAGGTCTGTCAACAAGCTCCCAAACTTCATTTCGAACGAACTGGTTCAGCTCATCTTGCATGGCAATAATCCAGTCAGCATCGTTGAGTGCGTCCTCTATTGTCTGAGGTTCTTCTGTAGACAAGAAACAAGAATAGAGTGAGCTCTCTCCTTGACTTAATCTAGATCTCGTCATGATTGTTGCTGATGGATCTCCTATAATAAGATAAGAATGAGCGTCGAGCCATGAACGTCTGAGTCTGGCTTCTTCTTCTGATACTACTTCTGCACAGTCAACAGGTGTGTTAGGCATTTCAGTCGTGTTGTTACTGGGCGTAGTAGCGATTCGATAGAAGGTTAGGGTCTATTGAGTTTCTAGGTTCAGGGGCATTTAGCTCAGGAACATTAGTCGTTCCCCCTGAGTTTATATACTCAGTAGAGGTCTCAGTTACCACTGGGGCTTCCTCATTGACCGTTGTTACCTGATGTTGATTCTGTTCAGTAGAATCAACCAGGTCAGCTACATTGCCTGTGGGATGGGTCTGAATTTCCTCATTGTCTGACTCATCATCCCAATAATGCTGGATCTTTTCGGCTTTGTCGTTCAGTACGAGATCCTGTAGCTTGCTGTTGACATCTTCAGTATTTGTCTTTTTAGGTTTCCTGTCCTCAGTAACAAACTCATTAAATACAACATGAGGGCTTTCTTCCATGCAAAGAGTCCGATAGTTAAAGACTCTGAAGGCTTTACTGACTCGAGAGTATCCTAAGAATACTCTTTGATCAGATTTGCTATCAAAGACCTTTAACTGATCTTTCCCATTATTGTGAATAAAGCAAGGACAGCCAAAAATATGAAAATGAGAAATAGAAGGAATTCTCCCTTTCTATAGTTCGTAAGGTGTCTTCATGTGTTGCTGTGTAAGCAGTGAGCGATTCTGAGGGTAGTCCGGAGTCTGCTAGGAGCGTTCTTGCTGCTTCTTTAAGTGTTCTATTCAGCAAGTCTGTTCTGCTGAGGGGTGCGAGCTGCTGATGTCTCGTGCTTAATTCCCTCCTTTTCGCAGTACTCCTTAACTACTGAGTTGAGAAATTTTGTTCCTCTGTCTGAGCGAATTCTCTGTATCTTGATGTCCGTTTCCACACTGCGCTTCTTCAGCAGTTTCGGTAACTCAGTCATGACATCAGATTTGTTGGCTATGAAGTCACTGGAGAGACTGGCCTGAATAAGTCCATGTGCAGCAGTTGAAGGATTCCATCAGTGGAAGGTGACGGAATTGGTGGATTGTTGTTCTTTGTCTATTTTCCCTTCAAGCATGCCTTTCAGTTTCTATCTTTGATAAACGATTCATTAGGCAGTCCTCTGACTTTAGAGTTCTTGGCTAGCTTGTTCATAGTCTTGAAGTTCAGGTGACAGAGTCTCTTATGCCATAGCCATCCTGCCTTGTCACTAGATTTTGTATGTGCAAGTAAGCAAGCCTCAGGTTCTGCGGTTTTCCAGTTTGCAACATAGATATTTTTCTTCCGCGAGCCTGATAACACTGTTTTCCCCGTAGATTTGTCAACAACATCACAGAAACCAGCGTCAAAGATAACCCTATTCAGATTGTCACAGAATTGACTGACAGAAAGGAGATTATGTTGAAGTCCTTCAACATATGTTACTCTTGGAACTGAAGCAGTCCCAATATTCAGTGTTCCGTATCCCCTTGTATAGCCTTTGGAGTTGTCACCAAACTCAATTATGGGACCATCTTCTTGTACGTAGTTGGTAAGCAGGCTCTTTTGATAAGTCATGTGTCTTGAGCAGCCGCTGTCCACTATCCAAGGGTCCTTATGCACCTGCAAAACAGAAACAGTTTTAGGTACCCTTTGGTTCAGTTTGGGTCCTTAGGTGTTAGTGGGTGATTACGGAACCCAGATCTGTCTTGGGACCTTAGAAGTCTGAGACTTCTTCTTTTGAACCTTGTGAGCTTTCTTCTCCACATGACTTGGAGATACTGACTTTCTGGCTGTCTTGGGTTCAGGAGCTTTCTTCTTCTTAGGCTGTGTGCTCCTCCTGACCCTGGACTCATAGTAGTACGAACCATACTGTGTTGGATGCTCATATAGCGGTTCACTGTACTGCTCTGCCCATCTGACCTTCTTGGTTCCCCCTGAATTTGATCGTGGTGTCCTGGGGCTAGAACCTCTGGTCAGTTGCTTTTTGTTGCTCGGCTGAGGTGCGATCATCTTCTGTTTATTCTTCACCTGAGGTGTTGAGTCAGTAGCCTAAACTTTCCCTCTGACGAACCTATCAGCCAGCATTTCTGAGCTTTTTGACGTTGAAGTGGAAGCTTCATGATTGTAGCCAAGTCCTTCTTTCATGACCATTGGCCTTTGAGCTCTAAGCATGCTTTCCAACTTCTCCTTAGCTCCTAGGTACTGTTCAGTCATCAGTCCTCGCCAGACCTCATCACTTCTCCGAAGTGATTCATAATCATTTTCAACTTCTGCGAGCTTCTGACTGAGTCGGGCTATTTCAGTATCTTTCTCAGAATTGTCTTTGGTCAGAACTGATAGCTGAGTTTCTTGAAGTTGAGACTTAGTCATAAGAGATTTAATCTCTTCCTTGAGTCTCACAATCAGATTCTCGGAATCAGTAGAGACTTGACAATCAGAAGAAAGTCTCTGATTTTCAGCCTTTACCTGTTCCAGTTCCTGAGTGGTTCTGCTGAACTCTCTGCTCAGCTGAATCTGCTCCTCTAATACATCATCGTAGGCTTGTACCACGTCTAGAGGTTCATCTGTGACCGAGCACGTGTCGTATGTACTATGTGAAGAAGAGGTTATATTAAGTTTAGAATTTACCTCAGCCTCTTCTCCGGCCATCAGACAGTATTCTACAGTTGATTCAGGATCTGTCTCTCCGACCTCAACGGCGACAAATGCAGCTTCGTCTTCAGAAGAATACATGAATGTAACTTCCTCGATTGAGTCATCGGATATCTCTCCGGTGATATAGGCCTGCCTCCTTCGCCCCCCCCCCCCCCCCCCCCCCCCCCCCCCCCCCCCCCCCCCCCCCCCCCCCCCCCCCCCCCCCCCCCCCCCCCCCCCCCCCCCCCCCCCCCCCCCCCCCCCCCCCCCCCCCCCCCCCCCCCCCCCCCCCCCCCCCCCCCCCCCCCCCCCCCCCCCCCCCCCCCCCCCCCCCCCCCCCCCCCCCCCCCCCCCCCCCCCCCCCCCCCCCCCCCCCCCCCCCCCCCCCCCCCCCCCCCCCCCCCCCCCCCCCCCCCCCCCCCCCCCCCCCCCCCCCCCCCCCCCCCCCCCCCCCCCCCCCCCCCCCCCCCCCCCCCCCCCCCCCCCCCCCCCCCCCCCCCCCCCCCCCCCCCCCCCCCCCCCCCCCCCCCCCCCCCCCCCCCCCCCCCCCCCCCCCCCCCCCCCCCCCCCCCCCCCCCCCCCCCCCCCCCCCCCCCCCCCCCCCCCCCCCCCCCCCCCCCCCCCCCCCCCCCCCCCCCCCCCCCCCCCCCCCCCCCCCCCCCCCCCCCCCCCCCCCCCCCCCCCCCCCCCCCCCCCCCCCCCCCCCCCCCCCCCCCCCCCCCCCCCCCCCCCCCCCCCCCCCCCCCCCCCCCCCCCCCCCCCCCCCCCCCCCCCCCCCCCCCCCCCCCCCCCCCCCCCCCCCCCCCCCCCCCCCCCCCCCCCCCCCCCCCCCCCCCCCCCCCCCCCCCCCCCCCCCCCCCCCCCCCCCCCCCCCCCCCCCCCCCCCCCCCCCCCCCCCCCCCCCCCCCCCCCCCCCCCCCCCCCCCCCCCCCCCCCCCCCCCCCCCCCCCCCCCCCCCCCCCCCCCCCCCCCCCCCCCCCCCCCCCCCCCCCCCCCCCCCCCCCCCCCCCCCCCCCCCCCCCCCCCCCCCCCCCCCCCCCCCCCCCCCCCCCCCCCCCCCCCCCCCCCCCCCCCCCCCCCCCCCCCCCCCCCCCCCCCCCCCCCCCCCCCCCCCCCCCCCCCCCCCCCCCCCCCCCCCCCCCCCCCCCCCCCCCCCCCCCCCCCCCCCCCCCCCCCCCCCCCCCCCCCCCCCCCCCCCCCCCCCCCCCCCCCCCCCCCCCCCCCCCCCCCCCCCCCCCCCCCCCCCCCCCCCCCCCCCCCCCCCCCCCCCCCCCCCCCCCCCCCCCCCCCCCCCCCCCCCCCCCCCCCCCCCCCCCCCCCCCCCCCCCCCCCCCCCCCCCCCCCCCCCCCCCCCCCCCCCCCCCCCCCCCCCCCCCCCCCCCCCCCCCCCCCCCCCCCCCCCCCCCCCCCCCCCCCCCCCCCCCCCCCCCCCCCCCCCCCCCCCCCCCCCCCCCCCCCCCCCCCCCCCCCCCCCCCCCCCCCCCCCCCCCCCCCCCCCCCCCCCCCCCCCCCCCCCCCCCCCCCCCCCCCCCCCCCCCCCCCCCCCCCCCCCCCCCCCCCCCCCCCCCCCCCCCCCCCCCCCCCCCCCCCCCCCCCCCCCCCCCCCCCCCCCCCCCCCCCCCCCCCCCCCCCCCCCCCCCCCCCCCCCCCCCCCCCCCCCCCCCCCCCCCCCCCCCCCCCCCCCCCCCCCCCCCCCCCCCCCCCCCCCCCCCCCCCCCCCCCCCCCCCCCCCCCCCCCCCCCCCCCCCCCCCCCCCCCCCCCCCCCCCCCCCCCCCCCCCCCCCCCCCCCCCCCCCCCCCCCCCCCCCCCCCCCCCCCCCCCCCCCCCCCCCCCCCCCCCCCCCCCCCCCCCCCCCCCCCCCCCCCCCCCCCCCCCCCCCCCCCCCCCCCCCCCCCCCCCCCCCCCCCCCCCCCCCCCCCCCCCCCCCCCCCCCCCCCCCCCCCCCCCCCCCCCCCCCCCCCCCCCCCCCCCCCCCCCCCCCCCCCCCCCCCCCCCCCCCCCCCCCCCCCCCCCCCCCCCCCCCCCCCCCCCCCCCCCCCCCCCCCCCCCCCCCCCCCCCCCCCCCCCCCCCCCCCCCCCCCCCCCCCCCCCCCCCCCCCCCCCCCCCCCCCCCCCCCCCCCCCCCCCCCCCCCCCCCCCCCCCCCCCCCCCCCCCCCCCCCCCCCCCCCCCCCCCCCCCCCCCCCCCCCCCCCCCCCCCCCCCCCCCCCCCCCCCCCCCCCCCCCCCCCCCCCCCCCCCCCCCCCCCCCCCCCCCCCCCCCCCCCCCCCCCCCCCCCCCCCCCCCCCCCCCCCCCCCCCCCCCCCCCCCCCCCCCCCCCCCCCCCCCCCCCCCCCCCCCCCCCCCCCCCCCCCCCCCCCCCCCCCCCCCCCCCCCCCCCCGGCAAATTTCTCGCGTCCGGCTTGCCGTTCGCTCTTTGAGCGGTGAGAGTTCGGGACAATCGTGCGATAATATCCCTCTTTCTTGCAGTTGTAACAAACAGACGTTCTGCTGCCTTTTCCAGCTGAGTCGTTGGATGGACTAGCAGCAGGTTCTGCGTTCCTGCAATCAGTAGTTGATTTAGATTCTTCCCTTTTTAGATAATATTTCTTACCTGAGGGAGAATCTCTATGGTATTTCTTCAACTTTCTGACTCTCTCCTTTTCTCTTTGATATTTGAGAGCCATAAGTGCAAGTTGGTCAGTGCCAGATGTCTCAGAGGACTTTGCTTCTGTTGTGGCCACTGCCTTGCTGGAAGAAATGGGTTTGACTCCGGTTTCTTGCCGATTTGCTTTGAAAGCATGATCAATCTGTGTGTCAGCTGGAGTACTGGAACATCGTTGGGGTAGGCTGTGCTCAAATTCCTCCGTTTTTAATTCTGAAAAGATAACATCAGGAGTTAGAGCATTAAGATATGAGTGACGTAAATAAGTAGCAAAAGAAAGCCACTTCAGTCGAGGTAGCGCTCTCAAGATCTTTGTGTTCATCTCTTTGTTTGTGAACGTCCTCCCCAGCCCGTTGATCACATTGATCTGATTAGTGAATCTGACGCTTAGCTCGTTAATGGTCTCGTTGGGCTCCATGGCAAATGTATCGAACTTTTGTAGCTCTAGCTCGAGCTTGTTTTCCTTGATCTGTGGGGTTCCTTGGCTCAGTACAGCCAGGGCGTCCCAAAGTTCCTTTGTCGTTTTGCAGTCTTGCACCCTCCCGAGGTGTGAATCGCTGAGCGTAGTCAGGATTGCATTCCGCGCATCTCGGTCGAGGTTGTGCAGCTTTTTCTCTTCTGGCGTGAAGGCAGATTTATCTTTTGCGACTTTGGCACCAGTTTGTGCCCCTATATCTCCCGCAGCTACAAATTGTACGCTGTCTATCATGGGAATGATGGGTCCTGTCTCAAGGACATCCGTCATGCTGTCATGCAGCGAAGTTAGGTGCGCCTCCATTCTCACGCGCCATACCATATAGTTCTCTATCGAGAACATCGGCACCATCCTAATACCTGACATATCAGATATTATGGGTAAGAGTATAAGGATGAATGAAGAGATGATTGTGCAGTGAAAAACGTTTTCAGGATCTGTTCGAGAAGACCAGTAGTTATAGAACTGGTGATCAGAAGAACACCGTGGCTCTGATACCAATTGTTGGTCCGGAGATGAGAGTCAGGTGTAGAGGGGGGGTGAATACACCTGAGTACTGTTTCTTTTCTCAAACACGAAGGACAGTTGAGTTGTTGGATGCAACAGATGAACAGTGCCAGATAGTAACCTTCGATCGCGGGTCAGAGAGTGAGCCAACTACTGAGTCTCTCCTACAGACTTTAGTCAGTGGTTGATTCTCAGTCGAAGACTTAGTGCGGATAAGAGTGTGGGGCCCGGAGATTCATCTCAGTTGAAAACGTGATTTCACAAGTCAAACAGTTTTAGCTAGTGCACTTTATGAATACGTTTTATGCAAGATATGATTTTGTAAGCAGTTTGTATGCAATGCAATAAAATAGTAAACAACACAAGCAATTTTTAACGTGGTTCGGATACTCAAGATCCTACGTCCACGGTCCTGCTGAACAGGAGGTCTTGTTGATTAATTTGAGCAAGCCTCAGCAAGGTATCTGTGCACTGGACAGACCCTTCTAAGTTATAGTCCTTAGCGACTTTTACAAATCAAACCAAGGTTTGAAGGGGAGGGGATTTTCTCCAACTAGGAAGGAGTTCTTACAATAAGAACAATCACTAAAGGTGAACTCCTTCGAGAATCTAAGCTATAGATATGATCTTTTGAGCTTAGCTAGAGAAGAGGGATCTAAAGAACTCTAGAGAGAAGAACTAAGAGTATTCAATTAAGCAAGTTCTTCGCTGGATTTCTCTTGAATGGGCTAGAGTTGTTTCGAAAGCTTGAGCATTTTATCCCTTGATGTCCCATGCGTGGAGCTCGGATTTTGTTCTCTATTTATAGTCGTGACCCAGGTATTTGCCCGTTGGAGAGGACGATGCCACGTGTCACAAACTTCCAAAGAAAACGGCCATATATTCGAATTGTTGCTGCAGAGTTGTTGATACTGTTCATGAGAGCAGCTTTAGTTGGTCAGAGCAGATAATGTGTTGACGGCTTCTCATTGGTCGAGGTTTGTGGTAGGTGAGATGTGTCAAGACATTGTGATGCAAAGCAATTGATCGACTCGGCGAAGGATGAAGCATCGACTCGGGATAATCGCTTTGTAAGATTCTACGTTCGGCGTGCGAGGAGAAATCACGAGGGGGGAATAACGACGTCCATGTGCATGACGTTAGAAGGAGAAGATTTGACGAGATATGGAAAGAAAGATTTCGAGATATGAGAAGATTTGACGAGATATGAAAAGAAAGATTTCGAGATATGAGAAGATATGTTCGTTCCTTTTTTATTATTATTTCTATAGTTTTAATTATAGTATTTTTGGTATGTTTTGTGGGTATCCATCCTTATAAAAAGGGACGAGAACCCTTAGTACTAGTCACGTTTGTTTTTGGATTTGGAACTTATTTTGGCAAGAAGCGAAGTCTTGAGTCGGACGAAGCTATCTTGGTTTTGTATGGTCGATTCCTATTGGAATTGTTATTATATGTTGTTTACGTTTTGGTATTGAAAGGTGGTTCTTATTTATCTCTCGGCCAGCGTGTGTTCAGCAACTAGGGAATTGTCGGTGCACGTTCATTTGCAATCAATTTGTTTTTCGTCTGAATCAACTTGGTAGCAAATCAAGTGGAGGAGCTTGTAACGTGAATCTGCCTATTATTATATCAATTGTTTTCCCTTGCTTGCATTATTATATCAATTGTTTCTTTTGCTTGCATCAATTCAATTTTGTTTGCATCAATTGGTCCGACCTGCCGGATCTGACGGTGTATGATTTCAAACGAGAGCCAGTCGAAATCTGCAATAAAATTCATGGCGAAGAGTATACTCACCAATGAGCAATTAATGGAGTTGGGGAATGCCCGAGATCCAGATAGGCCTAAAAATAATAAAGCAGCTATTATTTCGGATACGATTCAAATGATTAAGGATTTGATCTCTCAAGTTGAAAGATTAAACTCCGAATATGTTGCACTCAGTGAGGAGTCACGTGAGCTGACCCAGGAGAAGAATGATCTCAGAGAATAAAAGGCATCTCTTCAAACCGATATTGAGAACTTTAATGGGCAGTACTTACAGAGAGTTAAGACCGTGTACCCATGGGTTGGAATGGACCACTCAGTTATGATGCATCCATCATCTTATCCCGGTCCAACGATAGTATCGGTACCAACCGGACCAATTCTCATGCATCCATCCTTGCAGCCGCTACCGATTCCTTTGCGAATTTGAGAGGATATTTCAATGGATTCCATTACCAATCTTCCGTCACCAAAGAGATGCTCTTGTGTTTTGGTTGTGGTGGATAGGCTGTCAAAGCATGAACTTTTTATCCCACGTCGTACTCCGATCACGGCCCGTCGTGTGGCTACTCGATTTGAGTTGGTCTATGGACGGCCGCCGCCTAGTGGCATGAGGCATTTGTCAGAGGAATGTCGCATGGCCGCGGTCTCGGACGTAGTATTGTCACGGGATGAATTTGAGAATCAATTTCGGGTGAATTTAGAACGGACGCAGGATCGAATGCGGAGAATGCAGAATCAAGCAAATAAAAGTCGTCGTGAAGTGAAATTTAGGGCGGGGGATCATTCGCTGGAGCCTACGTTGCCGAAATCGCAAGATTTTGAATTCGGTGACGTCTTTGATCCGGAGAAAGTGTTGTGCGTGCGTGATAATGTGTCTTCTCATGGTCGGGTCCGAGAGGTGTTAGTTCGTTGGAAAGATCGAGGAGAAGAAGAGTCTACGTGGGTGGAATTGGAGGAGTTACGAAAGAAGTTTCCGGATTTCCGCCTTGAGGACAAGGCTGTTTTTGAGGGGGAGGAAGTTGATGCGAAGCAATTGATTGACTCGGCGAAGGATGAAGCATCGACTCGGGATAATCACTTTGCAAGATTCTACGTTCGGCGTGTGAGGAGAAATCACGAGGGGGGAATAACGACGTGCATGTGCATGACGTTAGAAGGAGAAGATTTGACGAGATATGGAAAGAAAGATTTCGAGATATGAGAAGATTTGACAAGATATGAAAAGAAAGATTTCGAGATATGAGAAGATATGTTCGTTCCTTTATTATTATTATTTGTATAGTTTTAATTATAGTATTTTTGGCATGTTTTGTGGGTATCCATCCTTATAAAAAGGGACGAGAACCCTTAGTACTAGTCACGTTTTTTTTTTGGATTTGGAACTTATTTTGGCAAGACGCGAAGTCTTGAGTCGGACGAAGCTATCTTGGTTTCGTAGGGTCGATTCCTATTGGAATTGATATTGTATGTTGTTCACATTTTGGTATTGAAAGGTGGTTCTTATTTATCTCTCGGCCAGCGTGTGTTCAGCAACTAGGGAATTGTCGGTGCACGTTCGTTTGCAATCAATTCGTTTTCGATGCGAATCAACTTGGTAGCAAATCAAGTGGAGGAGCTTGTAACGTGAATCTGCTTATTATTATATCAATTGTTTTCCTTTGCTTGCATTATTATATCAAGTTGTTTCTTTTGCTTGCATCAATTCAATTTTGTTTGCATCACATTGGTCTTCATCGGAGTTGACTCTCACTTATCCTCGTATGATCTTCTGCTGACTTTCGAATGATGTTTAAAAGCTGGGTCGTTTCTTGTCGAATACATTAGACTTGATGCAATCTCTGTCTTCTTCGTCTGAGTCTGCTGATAAGATATTCTACTGAGTGTAGTCAGCTGTAGACTGCGAAGGTACTGAGCTTTGTGTAAGGTTCTTCTACTGATGTCTGTCAGCTGATAGGGTGTCTCCTACTGAGGTGAAGATCAGCTGATGACATAAGAACACAAGCTCTTACACTGATGACGTGGGGCTCTGGAAAGTAACTTCCTACTAAAGATCAGTCCAACATTTTACCCCGTACAGGACATAGACACGAAGGATAAAGAAATCAAAAACAGTCTAGCCTATTACATCATCTAGTCCTATCGACACTACACTACTGATACCAGCTGGGTTTTGGGATCTTCAATTCCATAGCATGAACACTACGATTTCCCCCAATATTATTTTACCCAATAAAATGCTAAGTATCATCTACTGACTCATAACCCAACAGATACCCTCTGCCCACGTGATCGAGAAAACTTATTTGGCCAACTGACTTGTTCAGTAGCAGAATTCAGTAGATACTGACTTTCGCGTTTGAATTGAAATCTGCACTCAAGTGTACTCACTCCCCCCCCTCTCTCCCCTGAAGGCTTGTCTTTGGACCAACAGTTGTCGGCCGCCATACTCTCTGCTCTCTTCTGAAACTATTTTTTTTCTTTTCTCTCACAATCAGGCCCTCGAAAGGGCTCTAATTCCAGATTGTTGTAAACTTAAACTCTCAAAGTAATTCAGAGAAAAAATTATGAAAGACAATCTGCGAAATTCAAAGGAAAGAAATGGCTAATATAAGCCTTACAAAAGGTAGAGAACATAATAAACTACCCACGTTTGCACATCCTAAAATTGTGGGATAGACTAAGAACTAGTCAAGACTCTTAATAATAGGAACTGAATGGACTTTAATAAACTTCAACTAACTGACTCTAAAATTTCAAAATAGGAAGACTATGAATGAGAATTCATCATAATATTATTAAGACATAGTTGAAGCAATTGATTTTTTTTCTTTTATTTTCTATTGTAATAGAAGAAATAATCTAAAGTTTCCAAGAAGTTAAGAATCATAAATTTCTGAGCTCGGAGCTGAACGGAATCGTGAGAAATGTGGGGTGGATAATGAGTAAGGAGGAGCCCACTTTATTTTTGGATTAAAAGTCTTTTTTTTCATTTTTAGAAGCAAGACATAAATAATCAGACATCCTAATTAAGAAAACAAGACAGAAATAATGGGACATGGGAGCATAAATTTTGATGGTCCCATTTTTAGTTTTGCCGAGGGCGTTATTTTTCTCAAGACCGGTCTCTTACACTAAAGGAAAAATCAATAATAATTATTGATTTAAAGTTCAAACTAAAGCATAACCTATATAATTTAATACTCCGTAAATTAATAAACTCTATAAGATATTATTTTTCTCCAATCCCAACTCGGACCAGTGTAAAAAATCATCAAATTCGATAAAATAATAAGATAATAATTTTCAGAAAACTCCAATGTAAATATATGGCTCCATCAAGATCATAAATTAATAATCATTAAAAATTATGAATAACACTAAGACAATTTTGTGAAATATGCTTCTAGTGTTGCCTGTTTTTTTTTTCGAAAAACTTAAATCTAATTGAATTCATTTCTAACTTTTCTAATTGTATCAAAAAGTTTCAATGTTGTTTTCTCGAACTGTATCATAAAATTGTGAAGAAATCTAGATGCAATAAGTGTTTCCTTGTGCATAATGGTTGCAAAGGAATTTGTTGGATATGAGTCAGTAGATGATACTCAGCTGTTGTTTGGTTAAAAGAAAATTGGGGGAAATCATACTAGTACTATGGAATTGAAGATCCCAAAACCTAGCTGATATCAGTAGACTAGTGTGTCGTTAGGATTAGCTGATGTATAGGTTAGACTTGGTGCATTGTTTATTATTTTTGTCTAAGTCCTGTACGGGGTAATTGTTGAACTGATCTTCTGTTGAAGATACTTTTCAGAACCCCACGTCATCAGTGTAATCGCTTGTGTTCTTCGATCGGCGGTGATCCTTCACTCGGTCGAAGACGGCGCATCGGTGACAAATCATCGGTAGAAGACTACTCCCGGCACGATAGTCATCGGCGGAAGAACGAAAACAAGCACGGTACCTTCGCGGTCGCCCGGTGACCTACTCGGTAGATGCCGTGTCAACCGACTCGTTGAAGAAGACAGAGACTTTTCGGCTCATCGTATCCTACGGAAAGCGACCCGACTATTCAAGTCTTTTCGAAAAGTTTAGCGAGAAGACATACGAGGTTGTTGAACGGTCAACTCGACATTCTCACCAACTACAAACCTCGACCAATGAGAAGCCGACAACGCTTACCTACTCTACACGGTAAAAGTTGCTCTCATGAACGGTCGCATTAAGCGCCTGCTTGCAACAAGTTCGAATTAATGGCCGTTTTCCTTGGAAGCTTGTGACACGTGGCATCGTCGTCTCCAACGGACATATGTCATAACTCACAACTATAAATAGAGAAGTTTTTGAAGCTCCGAAAGAGGAGAGACATAATTTCAAAGGGACAAGCTCAAGTGCATAAACGCTCTAGAACACTCAAAGATCATCCAGAGGAAAACTTGCATACTTAGAAGATTTCTTAGTTTTTCTCTCTAGAGTTCTTACATCCCTTACTTCTCTAGACTAAGCTCGTTGTCATATTTATAGCTTAGATTCGAAGGAGTTCACATTTAGTTCTTATTGTAAGAACTCCTTCTCAGTTGGAGAAAATTCCCTTCCCTTTCAAACTTAGGTTTGGATTGTAAAGTCGCTAAGGACTATAACTTAGAGGGAACTGTCCAGTGCATAGTATCCCTGCTGAGGCTTGCTCAGAATAATCAACAAGTTCTCCTGCCTTGTTCAGGACCGTGGACGTAGGATCTTGGGTATCCGAACCACGTTAAATCGCTTGTGTTCTTTTACTGTTTTATTAAATAGCATTAAACTGCCTTAATAATCATAAGCTTGCATAAAACGTATTTTATAAAGCGCACAGCCAAAAGATTTAATTTGCTAAAATGTGTTTTCAAAAGAGACGAATTTCGGGCCCACACTTTCCGCACAACAGATCTCCGATCGATTCTCAAAATGCGACAACGATCGGTAGGGAGAGAGTTCGATGGGCCGACTCACTCTGTCCCGCGATCGAAGGCTTATTTGGCACTTGTTCATCGGTTGCAATCATCGGCTCGGTGACCTTCACCGAGAAAAAGAAACGAGCTCAGGTGTATTCACCCCCCCCCCCCCCTCTACACCTGACTTATCATCTCCGGACCAACAATTGGTATCAGAGCACACGGTGTTCAACTGATCGCCGGTTACGAAATCTTGGTCCTCTCGAACCGATCCCGAAAACCGTTTTCACCGCATAAGCATCTTTTCGGCATCCTTATACTCTTACTCTTACAATGTCCGATATGTCGGTATTAGGATGGTACCGATGTTCTCAATAGAGAACTACACGGTATGGCGCGTACGTATGGAGGCACATCTAACGTCACTCCACGACGAGCATGTCGATGTCCTAGGAGTCGGGACCGATCATTCCCATGATCGACGGCGTAGTGTTTGCTTCCTTGGAGGAGGCGTGGGAGCACAAACCGGTGCTAAGGTTCCCAAAGACAAATCTGCCTTCACGCCTGAAGAAAAGAAGTTGCACAACCTTGACCAAGTTGCACGTAATGCCATACGGACTACGCTCAGTGACTCACACCTCGGAAGGGTACAAGATTGCAAAACGGCGAAAGAGCTATGGGACGCCTTGGGCATCTTGAGCCATGGAACCCCTCGAGATCAAAGAAAACAAGCTCGACCTAGAGCTTGGAAGTTCGACGCCTTTGCAATGGAGCCTACTGAAACCATTGACGAGTTGAGTGTCAGATTCACCAATCAAGTCAATGTCATCAATGGGCCGGGGAGGTCGTTCACCAACAAGGAGATGAACACCAAGATCTTGAGAGCGTTGCCCAGACGTAAGTGGCTTCCATTTGCTACTTATTTACGTCGCTCCCGATCTAAATGCTCTAACTCCCGATGTTATATTTTCGAATTAAAATCGGAGGAATTCGAGCATAGCCTACCCCAAAAGTGCTTAAGCGCTCCAGTGACACACGGTTCGACCACGCCTTCAATGCAACGATCAGCAATACGGAGCCAAGCCTATTTCCTCAAGCAAAGCCGTGGCCACATCGGTAGCAAAGTCTTCCGAGACTTCGGTCCCGACCAACTAGAACCGATGGCTCTCAAATATCGAGAGGGAAAAGGAGAGAGTCGAAAGCCGAGGAAATACAACCGAGATTCTTCCTCGGGTAAGAAAGACTATCATAAGAAAGAAGAATCTAATCCTTCTCTCCGAATGCGGGAAATCGGAGTCTGCTTGCCGGTCCGTCTAAAGACTCAGTGGTAAGAGTAGCGGAACATCCACCTACTACAAGCGCAAGAAGGAGGGACACTATCGATACGATTGTCCCGAACTCTCGGTCTCAAAGAGCGAACGGTAGGCCAGGAGAAAGAAATTCGCCGAGAGACGGCGAGCCTATATAGCCGGGAGAGATATCCGACAACTCAATTGAGGAGGATACATTCATGTATTCTTTTGAAGACGAAGCCGCATTCGTCGCAGTTGAGGTCGCAGAGACAGTTCCTGATGAGTCAGCCGAATACTGTCTGATGGCCGGAGAAGAGGCTGAGGTAAATTATAAACACATTATTACCTCTTCTTCACACAGCACACAAGACACGTGCTCGGTCACAGATGATCCTCTAGATGTGGTACAAGCCTACGACGATCTGCTAGAGGAACAGTATTCATGAGCGAGAGTTCAAGCGAGAACCATCCAGGGAACTTGAACGGGTAAAGGCCGAGAATCGAGACTTTCTTCTGATTGTCAGGTCTCTACTGAGTCAGTGGATCTAGTTGCGAGACTCAAGGAAGAGATTGAATCTCTTATGACTAAGTCTCAGCTTCAAGAGACTCAGATCTCAGTTCTGACCAAGGACAATTATGAGAAAGAGACTGAAATAGCCAAGCTCGGTCGAAGCTCACGCGACGTGCGGAATGACTATGACTCACTCGGAAGGAGTGACGAGGTGCGGGAGAGGTTTGATGACCGAACAATACCGGGAGCGAAGGAGAAGCTTGAAAGCATGCTTAGAGCACAACGACCAACCGCTGTGAAAGAAGGCCTTGGCTATACCCACGAAGCTTCCTCCTCCAAAAGCTCAAGCAACCACGGGCGATAGGTTCGTCGGAGGAAAGGTGCAAGCTGCGACACCACACCTCGGGCGAAGAACAAACGAGAAAATGATTGCACCTCGGTAGAGTAGCAACAAGCGGTGACCAAAGGTTCCAGGCCCGAGGACACCGCGATCAAATTCGGGGGGAACCAAGAAGGTCGGATGGGCGGAACGCGTACAAGGAGCCACCGTATGAGCACCCGGCTCGGTGCGGCTCGTACTACTATGAGCCCGGGGGTCGGGAGAAGCGCTAAGACTCGAAGAAGAAAGCGCCCGAACCCAAAATTATCGGCGAAAGTCGGTATCTCCAAGTCCCGTGGAGAAGAAAGCCGACAAGGTTCGGAAGAAGAAGTCTAGAACTTCTAAGGTCCCGAGACAGATTTGGGTTCCGAAATCACCCACTAACTCGTAAGGACCCAATCGAACCAAAGGGTACCTAAAAATGCCTCTGTTTTGCGGTGCATAAGGACCCGTGGATAGTGGACGCCATGCGCTCGAGACACATGACTTACCGGAAGAGCTCGCCGACCAACTACGTACAAGAAGATGGTCCCGCAGTGAATTCGGTGACAACTCCAAAGGTTACACAAGGGGATACGGAACGCCGAACATTGGGACTCGCCACGGTTCTAAGAGTAACATATGTTGAAGGACTTCAACATAATCTCCTTTCGATCGATCAATTCGTGATAATCTTAACGAGTAATCTTTGACGCCGGTTTTTGTGATATTGTTGACAAATCTACGGGGAAAACGAGTGTTATCGGGTTCGCGGAGGAAGAATATCTATGTTGCAAACCGGAATACCGCGAGAACCCGAGGCTTGCTTGCTCGTGCGACTAAATCCGGTGACAAGTCGAGTTTCTATGGCACAAGAGACTCGGCCACTTGAACTTCAAGACCATGAACAAGCTTGTCAAGAACTCTAAAGTCGAGGGACTGCCCAACGAATCATTTATCAAAGACGAAATTGTGAAGCGTGCACGAAGGGAAAGCAAACAAAGAGGAGCAATCCACCTTATTCCGTCACCTTCCACCGATGGAATCCTTCACCGCTTCACATGGACTTATTCGGGCCGGTCTCTCCAGTGACTATAAGAGGCAAGAAGTATGCCCTCGTCGTCATAGACGACTACTCCCGATATACTTGGGTCATCTTCATCGCCAACAAATCGATGTTCGGGCCGAGTTACCTAATCTCACTGAAGAAACTCGGTGTGGAAAAGAACATCAAGATTAAGAAGATACGCTCGAACGGAGGAACGAGTTTCTAAACTCGGTAGTTAAGACATCTTTGCGATAAAGAGGGAATTCAGCACGAGACATCAGTGCGCGCGCACCCTCGGCAGAACGGACTTGCTTTGAACGTAAGAACAAAACACTCAAAGAAGCAAGCAAGAACGCTCCTCGCAGATTCTCGGACTACCCTCAAAGTTTTGGGCTGATGCTACCGACACCGCCCTGTTACACTCGGAATCGATCACTACGGACACAACAACACATGAAGACGCCTTACGAATCGTGGAAAGGGAGAATTCCTTCTATTTCTCATTTTCACGTTTTCGGTGTCCTTGTTTTATCCACAATAATGGGAAAGATCAGTTGAAGGTCTTTGATAGCAAATCTGATCAAGGAGTATTCTTAGGATACTCCCGAGTCGATAAAAGCCTTCGAGTCTTTAACTATCGGACTCTTTGCGTGGAGGAAAGCCCTCATGTTGTTTTTGATGAATTTGTTACTGAGAACAGGGAAAGATACAAAGTCAAATATCGAAGATGTGCGCGGCAAGCTACGGGATCTCGGACCGAATGATAAAGGCTGAAAAGATCCGAGCATTGTTGGGATGATGAGTCAGACGATGAACAAACTCAGACTCAACCAACAATCGATGTAGCTGACCTAGTTGATTCTATCGAACAGAACCAACAACAGGTAACATCGGTCGATGAGGAAGCCCCTGTGGTAACGAGACCTCTACCGAGAATATAAACTCGGGGGAACGATTATCGTTCCCGAGCCAAATGCCCCCGAACACGGAAACTCGGTAGATCCTAATCTTCTTCTTGAATTGCTACGATCGCGAACGATACTACTGAAATGCCTAATACACCTACGGATCGTGCGAAGTAGTATCGAAGAAGAAGCCCGACTCGGGCGTTCGTGGCTCGATGCTCATTCTTCGAGACCTTATCATTGGAGATCCATCGAGCAACTATAAGGACGAGATCAAGATTAAGTCAAGGAGAAAGCTCACTTTACTCTTGTTTTCTCTCTACGAAAGAACCTCGGTCGATAGAGGACGCACTTAAAGATGCTTGGCCGGGTCATTGCTATGCAAGAAGAGCTGAACCGGTTCGTCGAAAATGAAGTTTGGGAGCTTGTCGACGGACCTGACATCGGCACGTGATCCGCACTAAGTGGGTCTTCAAGAACAAGCGAGATGAAAACAACGTCATTGTCGAAATAAAGCTCGACTAGTTGTTAAAGGATACGATCGAGGCAGAGGGAATTGACTTTGATGAAACATTTGCTCCGGTCGCCGGATTGGAAGCCATTCGTCTTTTCCTAGCTTATGCAACACATCAGGGATTTAAGGTATATCAGATGGATGTGAAGTCAGCTTTTCTGAACGGCGTACTGAAGGAAGAAGTCTACGTTGAACAACCGCCCGGCTTTCAGCAAGGACATCAGGTGTACAGACTTAGGAAAGCTCTGTATGGGTTAAAACAAGCACCCAGGGCTTGGTATGATACCCTATCAGACTTTCTACTTCAGAAAGGTTTTCAGAAGGGGACAGTAGATCGCACCCTATTCAACATAAAGTCAGGAGATGACATCCTACTGGTGCAGATCTACGTGGACGACATCATTTTCGGCTGCAGAAACGAAGTCATATGTCAACAGTTCGAGAAGATGATGAAGGAGAAATTCGAGATGTCCATGATGGGAGAGATGAATTATTTCCTTGGACTTCAAGTAAAGCAATCACCTGAAGGAATTTTCATCAATCAAGCCAAATACACTCGAGATCTTCTCAAGAGATTCGGCTGCGATTCCAGCAAGCCAGTCAAAATCCCCATGAACACGAACTTTAAAATCGATCTAGACAAAGAGGGAGCTTCTGTTAACTCTACTGACTATAGAGCTATTATAGGCTCTTTACTTTATTTAACAGCTAGCCGTCTTGACATAACTTATGCTGTAGGTGTATGCGCAAGATTCCAAGCGGATCCCAAGCGAAGTCATTTAGACTCAACGAAGAAGATTCTGCGCTATTTAAGAGGAACACCTGATGCTGGGTTATGGTATCCTGCTGATGATAACTTAATACTAACAGGTTATTCTGATGCTGATTATGCAGGATGCAGGATAGATCGAAAGTCAACTTCCGGAACTTGTCAGTTCCTAGGCAGCAAGCTGATTTCTTGGTTTTCAAAGAAGCAGCATTCAGTAGCAACGTCCACTACTGAAGCTGAGTACATGGCTGCAGGGAAGTTCTTTGTGCCCGGATCCTTTGGCTTCGACAACAACTTAGAGATTATGGTATAACTCGGGATGAAGTGCCCATCTACTGCGACTCCACAAGTGCAATGCCATAACTCGAACCCAATTCTACATACCGGATGCAAGCACGTGGATATTCGACACCACTTCATCGGAGACCATGTCGAGAAGAAGGATATCGGGATGGAGAAGATCCATGCCCGACAAGCAAAAGGCGATATATGCGACCAAACCACTAGGCGAGAACAGGTTCGGAGAACTATCGGTTGAGCTAGGTCTCTTGGATCCCACTGCGAGATGCGTCGGTAGATGCCGACTACCGAGAACATCATTGTCAAACAATTGGTAACAATTGGGATCGGCATAAGGAATCGATGCGACAGGTCGAATAACTAAGTACAGTGACTCGGTTGGGAAAGTCACACTATACACAGCAAGGGGGAACATAGTCATCAGCATGACAACCATTCTCCTAATACAGAACAGTAACCAGCTGATAGGTTCAGCTGAAGAGGTTCGGTAACCAGCTGATAAGTTTAGGTGAAGAAGATCGGTAACCAGCTGATAAGTTCAGCTGAAGAGGTTTGCGTAATTTTGTGTACTTAAATTCTTTTGAAGCATGCTCGCATTTATTGCATCAGTCGCTCACACTCAGTAGTTAATGTGCATTCATTTCCCGCCATTAATAGTTTTAAGGAAAGGTCAGTAGGAAACCTTTTCATTTACATAAACTGAGTAATTAATGTTGTTTGTCGCGCATTTAATGCATGTCTTCTCACTTACCTTCATTACGTCGATCTATGTTTTAGGCGGCTTTTGTAATCATTCCTTTTATAATAGTAAATCTTAGTCGTTCATAGTTTTTGGAAGATTAAAACTCAGTCGTTGGATTGAAACTTGCAATCAAGCCAACATATACAAAATCTTTCAACTTCTATCTTTTTCCTCACTTTTCGCCATTATCAAAACCTAAGAGCTTTTATCGCAAATCAGTTTCCATCTCAAATCTCCTATAACTGCTTTGCCTGTGCATCTCTCAAGCTCTCATACTCGGTAATGTATTCAAATCTGCTGACAACTACTGACTTACTCTATTTTCAAGTGCTAACATGTGTTTTGCAGATTTCTATGGCGATCGTACAGACTCCTGAACCAATAGTGGAGATCATGGCCATCCGAATCCAGTTCGAACCAATAATGGCTTTCCGCCAGGTGGACATTCCATATCTGGAGCCTATGTTCGATGCTCTGGAGAGGGCAGGGTTGGAGACCCTCGTGACCAAGCATCCGCGTGCCTATCTGCCAAGGCAAGTGGCAGAAGCATATTTCAACTGGAACTCAGTGGCTGCCGGAGGAGAAGAAGCTTCTTTCTCATACATGAGAGAAACCACTCCGAACAAGTGGAAGCCGACTCAGCACACCTTCAACATCCGAGAGGCTCTAGTCCTCGCGTTTCAGCTTCCAAATTCTGGTATCTCACCTATCGGATATAAGGAGAGGGAGATCAATGCCTATGTACAGAAGTTATGTGGACGCAGTGATCTGACGTTCAAGACAGCTCTCCCGAGGAATCTTTTGCTACCTCAGTACAGAGGTTTAGCGTATGTGGTCTCGCACATACTGACAAGCTCAGCTGGATCGTATGATCAACTGTCCAAGCCAAGGATTCAGCTGATGATGGTTATTGATGACGGAGTAGAAGTGAATTGGGCGGACTATTACACGACTCGAGATGAAAGCCCGAGCCCGAAAATTCACTACTCTACCCTCTGGCGAGAGGAGGTTGGCCAGTACGGGTAAGCTTCTATTCGGGACTAAGATGTCTGTCCTAATAGAGAGTGTTGTACAGAGGAACTCAGCTTTCGAAGACTCAAAGCTGTACAACACTAAGCTGATGAAATTTAAGACTAAAGAAGCGACGGAGAAGTCAATTGGCAAAGGGCCACCCGAGCGTAAGAGACCTGCTCTCCCGCCCGCCATCTCCCGCTGATGTGCCCAAGAGGAGGAGGCTTATCAAGCCACGACCAGCTGAGGTCACTGTGGCTCAGCCGTTAACTGTCATAGAACAGGCTCCTCCTCCACCTCAAGATGAGCAAACCTTGGACTCCGACACAGGGATGGAAGGAGCCACCCTCAAGGATAAAGCTCAAGTCATCAGCTCAGATGACACTCGATCCGACATTAGAGAGCAAACCGAAGAGACCGAATGGACAACAACTCATACCACTCGTCTCGCGTGCTACGGTGAGATTCACGATCGATTCCGGAGATAGGCGAGCATGAAGACTTGGTTGACATTGCCATCAGGGCAAGAGTTCATATGCTACTGAGGTTTTTAAACTGGGATATTCTGATAGACTTTGCAAAAACTCGGTCGGCCATCGATCTACTAACGAGGAGCAAGATTTACGGGCGAGAGATCGGTTTCGGGAGCCACTGATTTGGCGTCCTTTGAGGATCTTCGAGCTGCTATGCTCTATCTTCTTAGCCTGCGTACCACAGCTCCTGCTAATAATGCTCCGCCTCCATCTCCTCCTGCTGATGAGGATGATAACCAAGAACAAGATCAGGAGATGGAAGGCAACCCCAAGGATGCAGAGTTGGGAGGCCCTGCTGAGGGACCAACTCCTCATGAGAAGAGCCAATCACCACCCCCTAGTACATCAGGTGAGGCTCAGGGCGCTCCGAAGTACAGTAGGGAGCAGCTCCTCATGTTTTCTGATCAAAGGCTCGGAACAAGCTCTTACCAGATTCAACCCATTGGTTCCGTGTCCTCCAAATCAGTGAATAAGGCAATCAGACGCCAAGGTGCTAAAAACAGACTCTCGCCAAAGACGTCCATATCAAATGGGAGAAGTATACGAGGCGCGGATCGAAAGCCTGGATAAGCTAGCCTTGGGCATCTCCACTCCTCAAGAGGCTCCTTCGCGGCCTCGATTTTAAGGAGATGATTGAGCGAGCCTTGATAGCTCGAAAGCGAGATCTATCCGCACGAGTCGATTCTTTGCTCCAAGCTCAAGACACAAAACATTTACTTGAGCGGTGACTCATGCTCTACGAACGTCCCAAGCTCATATGGAAGAGCGAAACAAGTTGGCTACAAGCGGCCTCCAGATCGCTATTAAGCAACAGGCATGCGGCCTTGAACGAGATTCGAAAGAGATGAAGGAATCTAATGATCTAGCCTCGCTTGAAACTCCGCCAGGAGTCGGTTGCTCAACTTAATCGATCTAAGGGCGATCAAGAGAAGGATTGGGAGAAATACGCGACTTGGTCAAGGACTTCGACTCTACGGTTAATCGAGATCAAGGACTCGGTATACAAGCTTGAGAAAGAAGTCACGGCTATCCGTACCAACCTCGATAAAGGCTGCGATGCCAAAAAGGGGGAAGGTATAATAAAAGATGAACTCGAAACGGATACGGTGATGTACAGATTATCAGGGAAAGGGTTCAGGAGGAGAGACCCTCCACAGCTGAAGAACCCGCACAGACTCAGGGGGAAAGGGCTCAGGAGGAAGGACCCTCTACTACTCAGGATAAGAACTCTTCTGAGGTCCTTCTCCTAGAATTCCCACTTCAGCCAACCCCCATCTCCTCTTCTGCTGCTCACATTGAAGAAGTAACCAGATTTATTGAGCAGGAGACAGAAGAAGAAGAGCCTGAGCCTGAACAATTGCCACCGCAGAGGCCGGGGAAAGAGTTTGCAACTGAATCTACTCCTTCCTCCCCGGTCCATAAGTTCAAATCTAAAGCGGAGCAAGAGGCTTATGACCTCAAAATTGCCCAACAGCTGCAGGATGAGCTCGACTATGAGCGTCAGCTTGAAGAGGCAGCAGAAGCAGCAAAGAAGCCTAAGGGAAAAGCTGTTAGAGGCAAAGGCAAGAAAAAGGTCGTGTCGGTCGAAGAGCAGAAGAAGAAAGCCCAAGAAGATTTTGCTAAGGCTCTTCCGACTGATATCCAAGCTACTGCTCAGAGTATTCCCACTTCTACTCTAACACCTGAGCAGATAGCGGAAGATCAAGCCACCTGGGAGGCGACGCTGCAAGGTCTGAGTCTCAGACGAGGAGACAGTAGAGCAGCCGCACTCCGAGAAAAGAAAAGGATAGTTGACTTGGCGAAAATGCGTAGCTTATCTCTCAAGCCAGCAGCTGATCCGAGGAAGCAGATCCCAAGAAAATCCAAGTTCATCAGGGGCCCATATGTTAAGAATATTCCTATCCCGCATGTGGATAAATGGGTGCCGGCTGATATGAACGACCATTGGGAAAGGCTGAAAGAGGATTTTATTAAAGGCTATTTTGTATGGCGCATTTATCCTCTCGATCGTCCAAATTGATCGGTTATTCGACGAACTAATCTCGAGATTTGATATCTCATTCGGATATCGGTACGAGACAGATTATGGAAGAACAGAATATTCCCTTCCGTGCCCCACTTTCCGACGTTTTCCTCCGCCAAGAATTGCTAGTGGATCGTGCACGAAGGATATTGAGAGAGAGATAGAGGAAGCCGCTTTCCATCCGGGTTTGCTTTGCCCGACAATCCTCTTGACAACGAAGAAATCCGGGAGATCGGGATCGAGTTTACAAGTATTATTATCCGGATCCTCTCGTTGAGAAGTCTCGCCGATTTCAAGAAAAGGACTCAACGCTTCAAGCGTCGGCGGTGATTTCTCTTCTTTTTGATTTACGTTGTAATAGCCGTAGGAGCTTGTACTTCATTGATTATATATATCGGTTCCTATTGCTTGTCGACAATTACTCATTGTCTTTCGGCTCTTTGCATCGTGTTTTTCACGATCGATCACTAAGTGATCGACACACACTCACGACGGTTTCTCGATTTTGCCTATCTCCCACCTACTTGAAGTATTGAAATAACTTTATCTTTATTTTTCCTCGAAATCTTTGTAAGGGGGAAATTGTTGTCGATAGGATAGCATCTTTTATAGACTTAAGAAGTTTAAGAGGAAGAGGTAGAGGTTTTGGCATCATCAATTAGGGGGAAATTGTTGGATATGAGTCGATAGATGATACTCATCGTTGTTTGGTTAAAAGAAAATTAGGGAAATCATAGTAGTACTTATGGAATTGAAGATCCCAAAACCTAGGCGATATCGGTAGACTAGTGTGTCGTTAGGATTAGGCGATGTATAGGTTAGACTTAGTGTATTGTTTATTATTTTTGTCTAATTCCTGTACGGGGTAATTGTTGAACCGATCTTACCGTTGAAGATACTTTTCGAACCCCACGTCATCGGTGTAATCGCTTGTGTTCTTGATCGGCGAGTGATCCTTCACTCGGTCGAAGACATCGCATCAGCCGACAAATCATCGAGAAGACTACTCCCATGATAGTCAGCCGAAGAACAGAAACAAGCACGCATCCTTCGCGGCCGCCACCGACCTACTCAGTAGATGCCGTGTCAGCCGACTCAGCTGAAGAAGACAGAGACTTTTCAGTCTACTGTATCCTACGGAAAGCGACCCATCTATTCAAGTCTTTTCGAAAAGTTCAGCAGAAGACATACGAGGTTGTTGAACGGTCAACTCTGACATTCTCACCAACTACAAACCTCGACCAATGAGAAGCCGACAACACTTACCTACTCTACACAAGAAAAGTTGCTCTCATGAACGGTCGCATTAACCGCCTGCTTTGCAACAAGTTCGAATTAATGGTCGTTTTCCTTGGAAGCTTGTGACACGTGGCATCGTCGTCTCCAACGGACATATGCCATAACTCACAACTATAAATAGAGAAGTTTTTGAAGCTCCAAAAGAGGAGAGACGGAATTTTAAAGGGACAAGCTCAAGTGCATAAACGCTCTAGAACACTCAAAGATCATCCAGAGGAAAACTTGCATACTTAGAAGATTTCTTAGTTTTTCTCTCTAGAGTTCTTACATCCCTTACTTCTCTAGACTAAGCTCATTGTCATATTTATAGCTTAGATTCGAAGGAGTTCACATTTAGTGAATTGTTCTTATTGTAAGAACTCCTTCTCAGTTGGAGAAAATTCCCTTCCCTTTCAAACTTAGGTTTGGATTGTAAAGTCGCTAAGGACTATAACTTAGAGGGAACCGTCCAGGTGCTGCGATATCCCTGCCGAGGCTTGCTCGAATAATCAACAAGTTCTCCTGCCTTGTTCAGGACCATGGACGTAGGATCTTGGGTATCCGAACCACGTTAAATCGCTTGTGTTCTTTTACTGTTTTATTGCATAGCATTAAACTGTCTTAAAAATCATAAGCTTGCATAAAACGTATTTTATAAAGCGCACAGCCAAAAGATTTAATTTGCTAAAACGTGTTCTCAAAAGAGACGAATTCCGGGCCCCACACTTTCCGCACAACAGTCTCCGATCGATTCTCAAAGTAATCGACAACGATCGGTAGGGAGAGAGTTCAAGAGGCGTACTCACTCGTCCCGCGATCGAAGGCTTATTTGGCACTCGTTCATCGGTTCAGAATCATCGCCTCAGTACCTTCACCGGTAAAAAAGAAACTGAGCTCAGGTGTATTCACCTCCCCCCCCTCTACACCTGACTTATCGTCTCCGGACCAACAGAATTGTATTATTTTTAGTGTTCATTGTCGATGGATATTAGATATATCATTATACTTATTTTTTAAATGAATAAATTCATTATTTATTTACTAATGAATAGAATTCATTATATGTAGACAGTAAATAATAAAATGACATAAAATATGATATATTAAAAAATTTATAACTCCTTATATTGATCTAATTAAAATTCAATTTCATTCAAGTTTGAAAACTCTTTATAAATTAAAATTAACAAATATTAATTTATATCTTTATAAAAAAAATAAAACCTCAGACAAATTTATTTAGAAAGGTTTAACTATAATTATAAATTCACTAAGAATAATTAACACTAACCAATGATTGTACAGCATAATCATGAAATAATCAATCTAATTGGAAAATGAAGCACATTAGCATGGCTCATTAACGATGAATGACTTGTGAATTCATATTAATTTCATGAATGATTTTTTCGTCATAACCAATCTGAAATCTGAATATTATTGCAAGTTCGAGCATTTATTTCTTCGCAAGGTGTGATAGATTCACATCGTGGGCAAACCCCTCTCTCTCTCTCTCTCTCCCTTTTCTTGTAGGGGATCGTCTTAGGTATCATCGCCACAGCTATTTCTGCTTGGCTTGAAATTTTGCCTCGCTCTTGATCCACATATTTATCTCCGCCCCTGGTTGTCTTTTTCGTCTACTATATAACCACTTTCTGCTCCGATCCATCTCCAGATTTCTTCTTTTCCTCTCTCTAACGCGGCAAATACATTCTTCGCACTTAGGTGATTCAATGGCGGCAATGTTGCGAACAGTGGGGGTGGCCTCAGCCTCATTCCCCTTGTCTGATAGCTCCAAGAAAGTGTCTAAGTTCTCCGTTTGCAATCTCCCAGGTTTCTCTCCCTTTCATCTTTCTTTAATTTAGTTGCAAGCTTGCTCCGTGTAATTGCTGGAGTTTGATGATAGTTTGAAAGATTTGGTTTCTATTGACTGCGGGGAGCTAATTTAAACTACTGATTATATGAATGAGTGGGAAGCTTAGAATTTCGATTTCATTGTGTGCCCGCATTACATTGAAGAACCAAATTTACTTTATTTCGTTTGTTTCGCCAGTCATTAGATCTGAGAGAAGCTCGATTTCGGTTCCGATTCATGGAACTACGAAGAATGGGAAGGTCATCCCTAAAGCAGTTGCGGTTAGTGTTATCGTTTACCCTATCTGATTCTGCTAATTATCTTCTTTCTTGGTTTTTGAATCATCAATTTATGTGATTTATTTGGATCTTTCAGACGCAGGCCGAAAAGTCTGTCACAGCAGCTTCAAAACCTGGGTAAAATTCTTCAATCTTATTTGTATTTTCCAGTTTAAACGCTGAATTTATGCAAAATCTGGATTATATTTTGCCATATCGCCTTTGAAATGAGGTGTTGAGATTCTCAATATGATGCTACTGGAGTGGACCTTTAAATTTTAAACTCTAGTGCTTGTGTTCAGAACTATCGTAAAAGACTAAGCTTTTTAAGGAAGTAATCTGTGATACTCTTCCATTAATCAGTTTTTAAGCTATAAGCAAATAAGTGTTGTTTAGTAGTGAAATGGTATCAACCCTGTTGGACTCCATCTTTCTGATTGTGAATAGAGAGAGGGCTAGTTGGTAGTGAGCCATACGTGAATTTGTTTAGAGGATGTCTTCCTGTAGCAAGTGATTTGAGTTGGTAGGATAGGAGGGGCAAAGGTAGGACAACCTAAATTAATCGACAGAGTTCTCGATAAAATCTAGTAATGAATCTCAATTGCAGCATTCTAGTTGGTGTTGTATGAGCTCCTCTATATATATTATAAGCACATTAAAATTGTCTAGGGAAGTCATCGACACTGTTATTTTGGATTACAAGTTCTTATAGGAAAATCACATAGGACTGACTCTAAGATAGCAGGTTTTTATGCTGCTGTCTCTATAGCCATCAACATACGGATGGCCTGGGCTTGACTAGCGAAAAATCACAGGAAATCAGATAAATTAGCAGTTGAAATGCTCTAGGTCATGATGGCTGCTAATCTTTTTGAGTGAAAGAGGGAAGGCTAACATACTGATGTAAATATAGTTCCTCTAAGAAAAGAGTTTCAGAAAGTTGCTTATGGGCCTTAATCAACCTGCAGTATCAAGTTCTGATGCTTTCATCAGTACTCTAGAGGCAGAGGCTTGGACATTGAAAGAACAATGACGAAAGAATAAGAATATCTCAGAAAAAATTAAGATCATGATAGCTAACTGAGCAAGAAGAGATATGATCTTATTACTGAACAACAATGTAAATAATTTATTCATGATTGTATGGTGCCCTGAAGAGTTTTGGATTGTTTGGGAGAGGTGGATTATGGATCTTACTACATATCCAGTAGTCTTGATCTTTAAGATGTAGTGCTTGGGATGAAAATGAACTGTTTACTTCTACTTCAATCCAATAACTTTTTGTTGAAGGGCAAGTAGTAAGTTATACTATGCCTAAAACCTGTAAAAACTTTGGATAAAAAATGCTTTTGATTTTAAAGGCAAATGATTAGACATGTCACTCAATTTTACTTTTAAAAACTTATAGTGATAATATGGGTGAAAATATAGTGGCCAAAATTTGTAATCTTGGATAAAAGTGAAAGCTAAGACCAAAATGATGAGCTTTGTATTTACATTCTAAGCTGCTGCAAGTCTTGTAAGTAGCATAGGCCATCATGGAGGTTGCACTATGCCTCACGTGGAACCTTCTCTCTTCTTATCCCCGCTGAACAAGATGAAGGGGACACATCCGAGGACTGTCTGACCTCTAGGGGTGGGATTGGGTTGTGTTTAGAGTTCTAAAATGAGTCCATCCCAAAATTCTTGTCCACTATACTATATTGGGTCGTCCCAAAATTTGTTCACTTTCCTTTTTTTGGTAAATTATTACACTTAAATTTTTTGTGTGACTCATAACTTTATATCACTCTACACACAACTAACAACTCTTTTAAAAACTGCTCTGCCATCAAAGTGAACTAAATTTGTGGGACTGAGGGAGTAATTCTTGTAGTAAAATAATATCAATATGATGTTGTCTGCGTACCTACATAATGTTACTCTTGTAAGCGCTACTTTATATACTACTTTAAAGAAATGTTTCCTCCTAAGTTATGGCATGTTAATTGAATTGATCCAAGTTCCATCTTTTTCTCTCCAAAGTTTTATGCACATGTTTGAGAAACTTAATGCAGCTATCTGATTCTAGGCACGAGCTCTTGCTGTTTGAAGCCCTAAGAGAAGGACTAGAGGAAGAAATGGATAGGGATCCACGCGTTTGTGTGATGGGTGAAGATGTGGGCCACTACGGAGGGTCCTACAAGGTCACCAAGGGATTTTCCAAGAAATATGGAGATCTAAGGGTGCTTGATACACCCATTGCCGAGAACTCCTTCACGGGCATGGCTGTCGGGGCAGCCATGACTGGTCTAAGACCGGTCATCGAAGGCATGAACATGGGATTTCTCCTACTCGCCTTCAACCAAATATCAGACAACTGCGGCATGTTACACTACACCTCCGGTGGGCAGTTCACAATCCCAACAGTTATCCGAGGCCCGGGTGGGGTTGGCCGCCAGCTTGGGGCCGAGCACTCCCAGAGGCTCGAATCCTACTTTCAGTCCATACCGGGTATCCAACTCGTTGCGTGCTCAACTCCGTACAACGCTAAAGGTCTAATGAAAGCTGCCATCCGTAGCGAGAACCCGGTTGTACTCTTCGAGCACGTGCTTCTCTACAACCTGAAGGAGCGAATCCCAGATGAAGAATACGTGTGTTCGCTCGAGGAAGCGGAGATGGTGAGGCCCGGTGAGCACGTTACAATTCTGACGTATTCTCGCATGAGGTACCATGTGATGCAGGCTGCCAAGACTTTGGTCAACAAGGGTTATGATCCCGAGGTCATCGACATTAGGTCGTTGAAGCCCTTTGATCTGCACACAATCGGGAACTCCGTGAAGAAGACCCATCACGTGCTTATCGTGGAGGAGTGCATGAGGACGGGAGGGATCGGGGCGAGTCTTACGGCTGCGATAAACGAGAACTTTCATGATCATCTGGATGCACCAATAGTGTGTTTGTCATCGCAGGATGTGCCTACTCCATATGCTGGGACTTTGGAGGAGTGGACTGTTGTTCAGCCTGCTCAGATTGTTGCTGCTGTTGAGCAGCTCTGTGGAGAGATTTGAGCCAACTTCCGGATTTAATTTTGAGCTTTCTTTTTTCTGCTATTGTGTTATACATTGTTTTGTACTAAAAACATGTTTTTACTTGTCTTGTGTATGATTTTGGAACCCTGTTTCTGAACAGTGATTATCATAGTATGACACACGCAATGATGTCATGCATCATTACATGATGAATCAGATAATGCTCAGAGAGCGACACACATTTATTGTAATATGTCAGAAAAACCTCAACTGATAATGTCTCCATTTATGTTGGTCCAACGTAATGCCAAAGCTTCATATGATAAAAAGTTGTCTCTTTGCATTAATTCTCTGCAGCATTCGACATTAACTTATGGTGCAGAGTTCAAATTGTTTGGGATGAAAATGGCCTTTGAATGCTGATACTGATGGCCATATATATTCCCATTACATTTCTCTGCATTCCGCGTCTTTTAGCTTTTTTTTCACATGGATCATGAAATTCTTACATGGATTCATTATTATCATATGACTAACATGAAACAAGCCATTCGCTGTATTTATTAGGGTGTAGAGAAATACTGAAAATTTGATATACTTACTTATCGTATAAAAAAATATCAAAATTATCAATATATCGTATTTTTTGGTTATTTACCGATGATTCCAAAAAAAAAAAAAAAAAAAAAAAAACAATGTACTGTAAGAAGTAAGAACCCACCCCTAGTTTAACATAGACAATATGCAGTCATTGGATCTTTTATGGGAATAATATAATATGTATAGTATAATTGTACAAAGATGATGTTACTTGACGAAGCACGGGGAAATAAATATAATTTGGAAGGTCAAGTATATTACATAGAATATCCATCAATCTATATTTAGTAACATGGGTATGCATCCCAATTCCCAATTCTTGAGTGGAATATTTCTTGCCTTTTTGAGTGAACATGAGGCCAAGATGATGCAATCGCTATGATAAATTATTGTGACAAACTAATGAGCTACACGTAAAGATATTCAACGACTCGTAAATTAACTAAAATATATAAACTAATTTCTAATCTTATTTCATATGCATTCAAGTTTTTCTTTTAATTTAAAATCGTTAGCTGAAAACTGAGAAATTAGAAATCGAAGAAAAACTTGATGCTAGGGGATATGATGAAGGGAGGAGTAGTTATCCTTCTTCACCAAATATATAAATTTACCTATACTCATAATCGTAGGGTTTAAAAATTCAGAATAGAGTATATAATTGTAAAAATATAAATATCGTATTTTAAGATGAAAGAACCACTACTCACATTCTTAGCATCGAAGAAACTAAAACCGAATCACGTGCCTGGCTGTTCACTCTCAACCCTACGGCGATGAAGGCTTCTCCTTTTTCTTGGGATTTTTCGATTTTTTAGAAGAAAAAAAATCCTAAATTTGAAAACGTCCGATCCATTTCTGAAGAACCGGATATATTTTATATGTTTACGTATAGGAATTTAAGAGAGGGTACTGGGTAGACAGAAAATTAATTTTATATATTTCTTTATACATTATAAGAAGCTAAAAAATGTAATATTAATAATAAATGACTATATGGGGATGAATATTTGTATAATAATCTTCCTATTTTTCAGTAAATGGTGCACCACCCTAACCGTCATGTTCCATATTATCTGAAGTGGGAATGGGCAATTTTTAATTTTTTTTAATAGGAATTTGAAACCTGGCATATATTATACATACTCTAAATATATATTGGATCTTATGCAAATAAAAATGTTCCACGTGTACGCTTACCTAAAACTGGAAGACATTATTATAAATTATATTGTTTGGAACTTGTAGCATGATAATGTAAATCTCTCTCACTTCTTTCTTTCCCTTTTGGCAATTTTCTTGGAATCCTACGGCATCCAATAGTTATGGAATAATTTAGTAAATTAAGTTACTATTCATACTCTAAATATAGCAATTTCTGCGATCACTTCAACAAAATGTTGTTTTATTGATTAATTTTCTAAATATAGAATTTGCAAAAAATAAATAAATAAATAAATAATTTGAAAAGGTGATTTGTGGGTGATGGTTGTCGGCATTTGTAAACTTTAATGTAAATGGGATCAATGAATTAAACCACTGCGATTGGTTAATGATGCAATGAGATATAGTGGAGTGTCATGTTTCACCAACTTAAATATAAATATAGTTTTTTGTGTCTCCTTAATGGGGACTACAATATGCAACATTTTAAACTAATCAAATGCCATAAAAGTTTGTTCAACTACATTTGAGTAGGTAATATTAATAAGCTAATGAAATTTATATAATTTAGATATTATTAACCGTTATTCTGATCATGCAAAAAAATAAAAATCGAAATTTAGAAATGTGAGAAATTAATTTCACGTGGTCATTAAGTTGTAATTAATTTGGCATCCGTCTTTATTTGCTGAGATTTATGTATGGACAACATAAACTCCCTATAAAAAAGGGCAAAAATGGCTGCTTTCTGCACATCCAAACAAATTAATAAACTCTCTCCATAAAAAGATCTGCAAAATTAATACACATCGCTATTTTACCAACCAAACATCAATTTTGTGTTTGGATACGTCGTTAGTATGTATAAAGCCGACGAATTATTTAAAGGAAAACAAATTCAAACTCAAATACAAACCGCACACATGTTGATTTTCTTATTCAAATAAACGTATACAAGTTTCAAACCTCGCGAATAATGTTGTTGCTCAACAAAACATTCAATTTTAGATCCGTATTTTATCATCATCATGAGATAGATAAACATAGATGCATTAGTAAAGAAATTATCGTTTTATAATTAGTGTATTATATTGTTTATTTTATTAAGAAACAATTAAAGAATGATATCATCATGTTCAGGAGTAAATTGTAGATTCATAATCACTCCCTCATTGACTCCAATCAATTTAATTACATTATATTGCACCACTAAACTTGCAAAAACTTGTTCCCAATCACAACATTCCAGGTACACTATTCTTGCATTATTGCGATTGATTTTAAATACTAATTAACCATTATCACTTGATTAAAAAACACACGAGTTTTATTTAAAATTCTAAAAGAAAACGATGACGATTTAAAGATATATCTATATAATTATTTTAGTAAGTGGGGCTACCACTTATTTTATGTCCTAACTGAAGTGAGGTTTAGACTATTAATTAAATATGTTGTGATCATTTTAAAATAAGATTTGATCTTATCAACCCTAGACAAAAGGTAACATATAAATAAAATTATTATAATTTATACGACACAACAGAAATTCTAGGATCATGTAAGAAATATTTTAGTGAGAGACGAATCAAATTTCTTTTTCTGAACTGAGAAAAGTGATCTTTCCACGGCTAAAAATCAACGGTAGGCAACATAAATAAATTAAAAATAATTTTTCGACGTGACATTGGTTGGTTAACAAATCCAAGCCACTTGGAATCAGCCAATGGGAGGGTGCCAGAAATAACATGCTGATTTTGCATGAGAAATTGACTGCTTATTTTGTAGTACCAATTTATAGTTGAGATGCCCACCATTCATCAAATTCCAATTTTGGGCAGTCATTTTCTTCTTTATGCAAAACTTTTGTCGGATTGATTTGGGCGCCAATTGCGTGATTGCTCTATAGTCCAATACAAATAATCTAATCAGTTACCGACTTCGATAAGAAAATTTTAAAATTAAGAATTAATTGATAAATTTTATTCAAAATTTTGAATTAGGTATATAGTAATTAAAATTTTGAAAGTTAAGATTTCTCAAACTTCTAATAATTCGATTTTGTTGGAACTCATTACTGATTTCAAATCCAATTAAAAAAGAGAAAAACAGAGGAATAACAGGGCAAAACAGAGAGAATGTATTTGCAATAAACACAACATTAATCAAACTGTTGTTGTGTAAGAACTGTGTTGTCTTAAACCATATATACTTAATCTAACTTCACACAATATGTGAAAGAATAAGGAGAAAGCAGCTGAGCTTCAATTCTACCTACATCCAAAAGCTACAAGCTGCTTTTCCTAAAACCTCCCACATCGAATATTAACAAAAAATAAAAAACCCAGATTCAACGCTCTCTCCACATGAACAGAGGAGGGCTCTTCTTGAACACAGCAGGAAGACTCCGGGGACGCATCTCTGACCATCCCTCAGGCAATTCTCCACCGCCGGAAAACTAGAACTCCGATTAGGCCTGATTAGCCAAATCTTTGGCACTAATAAATGTGCCATGAAAACCATAAGGAACTCTAGATGGAAGCTTAACTGTAGCTTCTAGCTTCATAGTCTTGGCATTCACAATTTGCAGCTCCGACTTCCACGCCTTCTCGTCGTGCACGAAGGCGAGGATGTACCCATCATCCTCGCCTTCCTTGCCGGGGAGGAATAAGGGCTCACCGCCGTATTTTTCCTCCCCATAAAAGAATTTGTCTACTTCGCCAGTAGAAAGGTCTACTTTAGCAAATCCGGAAACTTTAGGCCAAGGCTCTGCGATCGCTAGATACGCGTATTGCGTTTTTCGACCTAGCTTGTTCCGGTTCACCATTCCGGCTTCTAGGTTAACTTGATCTTGCTCGGACATGATGGGCTTTCTCGTCGATTTTCCCGTTTTCAAATTGAGGCGGATTTCAGACAAGACGCTCTTTAAACCCTCGTCCGACTCGTTAAAAATTGAGTCCGGTGGGGTCATGCAAGATCCGATCACAACGATTTCCTCGGTCTGCGGTTCCTCCCATGCATTCCAGAGATGGAAGCAGAAGCAATCAGGCACCTCCACCCATTTCATGGAGTCAGCATTTTTCGCATACCTGTCGAGCACACCGAACCTCGCGATTTTGTTCTTGTCGTAGACGACCGGCGACCCGCCGCGGATCATTTCCGACATCTTGAACACCACTTGCTGATCGGGGATGATCACGAATTTCTCCGTAATGGCGAAGTCGTGCATCATCGTCGGCTCGACGACTGGAATATCTACGTTTTCTGACTTATCACCGGTGCTTGAAAATCTGAAGTACTTCAAGTAAGGCTTCTGAATCACATCGTAGCTCAGAGCGAACATCTCTCCGGATTCCGGATCCACCTTCGGGTGGGCGATCATCGTCGAGTCGAGCTGGCCATCGAAGTCGTACCTTCCCGCGGTCTTCAAATCGCCGGCGGGAGTGACGCGCACGTGGTACGGCAAGTCGTCTTCGGACATGGCTAGTAACCGGTTGTTGAAGTAGACTAAGCCGGCGTTAGCGACGCCGGTGCCGCGTCCGTGATCGACGAGGCTGAACAGTCCCCTCGCGTAGAACAGCAGCAGCCTCGCTATGCCGGAGTGGCCGTGGAGTTCGCCGATTGCTTTGGGGAAAATGGGGCGGCCGATTGCGCGCTCTTGAATCAACCGCTCCGTCTCCGTGAACCGGCAGGAGTAACTAACGGCGCCGTTTGTGAACTTAACGGCGTGGATCATTCCATCGCCGTCGAAGAAATGGTGACCGGCTACCGGCTCGAAGAGTGGGTTCGCGCCGTTTCGAACATAGACGCCGTTAATTGAGTCTGGGATTTTGCCAACGACGGTGAGGTTGTGTTTGACCGGTTGCTCCGGTACCGGAGAGAAGTTTCCGGCGATCTGAACTCGTGGATCGGCGGTTTTGGGTAGAGGGTGTTGGAGCTCGTTTGAAGTTAACGCGCTCTCAACGGCTTCAAGAGCCATTGCAGCTGCCTTTTGGATGATGTTCCATTGCGGTGGAGCGGCGGCTGGAGAAGGTGGGTGGTAAGTGGTGGTGGAGGATTGTTTGGGGAAATGGAGAATGGGGGTGTGGGAGCAATTTATGGAGTGGCCGTAGCCTTCTTGGGGTGGTCTATTGGGGTAGGTCAATGAGAAAGAGTTTTTACTAAATTCTTCGTATAGCTTGGTGTTAGCTAATGAAGTGGTGGTGAATGCAGTTGAAGTGACCATGGCTACCTATTTTGGATGTGAGAGAAAGAGAGAGAGGGATTTTGATTTGTTGTGTGTGTGTGTGTGTGTGTGTGTGTGATGAGAGAGAATAGGAGAGAAGTGGGGAGGTATATATACAAGGAAGTGTGGGAATGGAGGTCCACTTCTAACATGTAAGAGAAGACCACGTGTTGGATATCGGAAAAGGGCTCTAAGAAGGTGGGAACGGGTCTTCAAACTTCGACACGACACCTTCTCCTTTCCCCTCTAATAATTCGTCTCCTAATTACGTTTTCTACATACATGATCAATTCAATTCAACACTTAGCTCCATTTGGTTGCCAATCATTATACATCAAGAAAGTATTCTAATTTTAAATTGTTAAATTACAATATTTAGTAAAATTAGAAAAGTAACTTAATTTGATTCCAAAATTTCAAAATCTTATATTTACAAATAATTTATTATTATTAATTATAGTATCGTTCTATATTAACATTATTTTAAGAAATGGCATAATTATTTTATAGTTATTTGAAATTTTTTCTTTTATTGTAAATTAAAAATTTGAATGATTTATATTTCTTTATACAAAAATATTATTGATCAATAATAAGGTTGTCTAAATTTTGGTATATATTTATGAATTAATCAATAAATATAAGCGAATTGATAAAATATCTTTTAGTGCATATTATCGGTGATTTTGAAGTGAATTAAATGAGATCTTTGGCCCTTCATAAAAATTAGGAATCATTTACATTTTTATGTATTTGAATTGAATATGCTATTAAAGATTCTATTATGTACAATTCTTATGATTAGATATTTTACGTACATAAGAGCAAAAATATAATATTATAGAATTATATACATAAAAGATATATTGATTATGCATAAATTTGTAATTTTTATTTACGGATTAGCTGTGGGAGTTGAGTAGAATTGTGAATGGTAGATTATTGGGTGGGAAGCAATCAATCGGTCAAATCTCTACTCGTCTGAAAAAAGCCAAAAAAAAAAAAACCCTGCGTTCGAACCTCTCAAATTAAAGAAAATCCCATTTTCCGTTAACACGTGGCAGCTTAATGTAGAGTATATTAACCTAAATGTCCAACACGCTTGCGCCACTTACCTTCCATATTCCTTTTTATCGCCTTTCCACTTGAAACTTCTCACGCTTGCTAATTGTTTTCTTTTAATTTTAGCAAACAAAATCAATTAAAAGTAGCATGTAATTAGCGTTGTGTAATTCGTACCACTTTTTGCTCCAATATGTCTGAGAATTTTAATAACTTTGGAAATTGGGTGTTAGTGTGGTATTTGCTTTACTTCCACAACTTAAGTGAAGAATGAATTACATGGAACTTCATATATGTTTCTTAGGACCTTTTTCCAGGCCTAAATGGATAGACTTAGTTGTCGGAGTGCCCGAGCTTTTAATCGACACGTAATCACACTCATATACTCCCTCCGTCCCATTATTTATGTCCCATTGGAATTGAGCACGGTAATTAAGATAGTGGAGGTAAATGTGTAAAGTTGTGGGGTAAAAGTATAAAAGGGTAGGGTCCACTTAGTTAGATTAATTGTGGTCCAGTCATTTATTTTCTTATTTGGTATGGGACATAAATAATGAGACAATCAAAAAAGGAAAGTGGGACATTAATAATGGGACGGAGGGAGTATTACCTAATATAAATTATATATTAGGTAGAGTTTATCGACAGTGGCGGAGGTATGTGAGGACCAATGCAATCACTAGATCCTATTGGAGTTTTTAAAATTTAGTGTTCTTTTTTTTTTTTTTAATTTCATAGTTAATTTGTAGAGTTGTAAACTTGTAGTTGTCACTTTTTTAACTTTAACAATAAAAAAATAAAAGATGACATTCCTCCTTTTTAATTTTAACAAATAAAAATGGTACTGTGATTATATAAAATTTAATATTTTTATTATTTATTTTATTTAAAAAATTATCATTAATTGATCCTTTATTGATAAAAATCATGGCTCCGCCATCATTGATAGATGATGATTGTCAATATCAATAACCACAAAAAGAAATAATTATGAAATTCAAAAGAAAATAAAAATTGATAGTTTTAGTTCAAACTTATTAAGAGTACTCGTATAAGAATAAATTATATATTTTTGTAATTATATATATTATAGTCCGTGGTGTATTATTTGAAGGGGTGGCTAGGCTGTCTTCTAATTGTTTGATTATGAACAGCATATCACATGAGTATATAGTACTATCCAAGACGATACATAATACATAAGCTGTTCCTGTTCTCATTCATTATTGCGTGGAGATATTTTCCTTTTTCTCAATCTTTTTCTTAGGTGGTTTGGCAGAAGCTTAATTTATCTATTTTTTGATCGTATAAACGGTTTTTTATTGTTTGTAAATTTAATTTATGCTTTAACTTCTCAAAATTTAAGTAGAATTAAGTAGTTTTGTTTAGCATCAATGAAATCATTTTAGTGCTTAAAGCATCATAATTTCGAGAACTACAAAATATATCTAATTTTTTATGCTAATTATAAAACCCTTTACATTTGCTTAAAATCATTTTTTTTTTCTAACAACATCAAATAAAAAGTGCTTATAATAAACATATGGAAACACACCCTAAACTAAAACTAAATTATTAATACAACCACCATATAGAGATGCCAAAGAAAATTAAATACAAATATTCAAATCATACCATCAAATTTGTTAATTGTGTAAAGATAATTGGGGAAGAAATTAAGGAATGTTTATAATAAGTAATTCTTATAATTTTGCTTAAAATAGAAAAAAAAATTACTCCTCCGTCCCGCTTGACTTGTCTTGTATTCATTTTTGAGTTGTCCCACTTGACTTGTCTGGTTTCTTAAAATGGAAAAAAAATTATTACACAAACTCCCACTTTTTTGTGGGATCTACCTCTTTACACACAATCACTCACTCATCTACACACAACCATTCAATCATCTTAATCTCCGTGCCGAAAAGAAACAAGACGAGTCAGGCGGGACGGACGGAGTATTTTTTAACAAAAATAGGTGGTGTTTGGTATCATTACTATAAAACATGATTCTATTAGTATGTTCGAAAATTACAGTATTCTAAACATAAAAAATATTTCAATTGATGTTTTGATTATAACCAATTAATTATAAAAAAGTTGTCGTAATCTCGTAGAAACTAGTTTTGCAAAACACTAATTAAAAAAGACATTTCTATATTTTTGTCATCTAATTACCTCCACATGTCACCTTTAGAATTAGAATATAAATTGGTTCGCAGTAAGAATTTGTAAAGAATTTGAAAGGGTGAAAATATTTCAAAAATTCATTACATAATTAACTCATAAAGAGGCCTCAACTTGTTGATCATGGAATAGTTCTGTCTGATCCTTTCTTGATATAACCAGCATTTGGACCACTGCAAATTGGATATCATGTTACTACAAATACCATACCTAATAACCATTTTCAACTAGATACTTAACTTGATATGTGCAAAATATGTAATTTTTTTTGTTTTGTTTATCCATCATGCCAATTTGCAAAAAGCTTTTACAAGAGAGCTATGTGTGTGTCAATATATAGTCTAAATTACCATGTTTTAAGTTGTTGCATGTCAAACAATTTGCGATTTTTCACGTTTCATCAGACGATACTCATATATTCTAGAGTATGAGAAATGAAATTGGGAATTGTATAGAATGAATAAAAAACCTATACTAATGGGAAATAACTGACAAAAGCAACACCTCAACTAAAACTTATATTAATGGGTTAAGCTGTCTTTACTTATCATTTTCAGAAAATATTATTAGATTTTATTTTTTGATTATCATATGTGCAATAATAATCTTGCAATAGGTCTTTCATTAGTATGAAATCCCTTTGAGTGAAATCTCATAGCAAAACCACATATATGATAAATTTATACCAATGTTGAAAATGAAATTAATATCATTAGTGCAATCAAACAAATCAAGTTAACAGAAGTAAAGAGAGTTGACTCTTGAATATTATTCTTACACTAATTTTTACTTTTTCGGTTGTTAAATCATTATACTCTCATGCCATGATTGTCATCATTATTATCATGGCATTTGATTTAATTTCAACGGAAAAATATTAGTTCAACATTTCACCCAGCCTATCAATTAAAGTCTATTAGGTGCAATGAGAAGTCCAAATATGTAACTAAACTCCTTAGGGGCTAAGTATGATAATTATACATATATTGATCAAATGTGACCTAGTCTACCACATAGAATATTAGAGATAGTACGTACCATTTGTCCCCTCGGGATGGCATAGCGGTGAAGGTGGGTGGCCCGGGACCGATAGGTCATGGGTTCAATTCCCACTGGACACGCTATGTGTGAGTCTGTCACTCTGTCACATTAAGGGTGGTTTAACTCTTCTGTGTGGTTTGCAGGCTATTGCACAGGAGCGAGATTTACCCTGTGCGCACCAAAGGTAGCGGCTGCGGGTTCCTCGTCAACAAAAAACAAAAAAAAAGAGATAGTACGTACCATTAATGTTTTGTCACATGATCAACTTTTACCCAAGATTTTCGACCTTGAGAAACCAGCCCAATCCTCACAATCCTTCGTGTTTCCCAACTCACATATGTTTCGATGCGCACATGTATGTTTGGATTACACAGCGGTTATATATAATTCAAACATAATGCACGTACTCATCACTCGGTAAGGGTTTGATGTGTTCGACCTTAGTGTGTATCCAATTTATGTAGTATTAAGTAATAAATGGTAGGGGGAATGTCTCCCCCTTAATTAGTCTTGTTATCTGATAGGCCCAGCACACTTCGTGCCCAGACCCATTTGAAACATTGCAGCCCATTTGATTGTTTTGGCCCATCTGATGGTCTGGCTCACGCGGTTTAATCGAGCCGTTTCTTACATTAGCGCTGAACCGTTACACTTGACCTACCTATATAAAGGATAGGTTGTGTACTGTGGAGGCAGCGCAGCTTCGAGATCTTCTTCTTCCTCTCTCTATACTTTTCGAATCTTTCTTTCTCTCTTTGTGAGTTAGCGAGTGATTCAATGTATATTTGTGAGGAATCTCTGTAATAGTTTCGATCGGCATGTTGGCGCCGTGTGTAGGTAGTGTGGTGGTTGCGATTTGCTTGTCTGAGCCTGTAACTATATAGATCTATTATCTTGTGTTATTATCTTTGTTTATATTCTCAGATCTACGATCCTATCAGTGGTATCAGAACATTGGTTGCTTTATTTGCTAAGCCACTCGCCTCTCGACTGCCTACGTCGCGAAAGGGCAGTTCTTCGAACTGTAACCCTAGATCTAGAGCAGTCCGTTCAACAGGTAAAAACGAGGTTCAAAACTCCGAACCTTGCTCTGGTAAATTGGCTTAAACCTCTTGTTTTTTAAAATTATTAGTAACTGCCAACTGGTGCAGATAGGTTTGGGACTTGTTTGTTGGTAGATCTGTCATCTGGAGCAGTTAGGGTTTCTGTGTGATATCAGTTGTCTGACTCTGTGTGATTTATGTGGTTCTGTGTTATTTTGTGCTTTCGCTATTGTTGAACTTCAGATCTCTTTTCTTTTGAGTCTCCTTGATCTGTATAGATCAATTCTCTGAACCGTATTGTACGGTTTATTCTTCCTTTTATTTGAAATTGGTACAGTAGCTTTGATGACCCCCTGCGCCCAGGACAAGAGCCTGCGATTGATAGCTGGGAAATCCCATAGCATAAAATAATGTAAGATATCAACCCAAAGGGGTCAATATCTGTGTTCTGTCATTTACTATGGCTTTTTGTTTCCTCTAGTGGAATCGCCATCTTTAATGGGAAAACATATTTCAATTTGTGGAAAAAGAGGATGACTGCTATCTTGGTTGAAAAACGTGTCTCTGTTGCTATTACTCAATCTTATGAAACTGATTTATCTGAAAAAAGCAATCTGAGATGAATGATCTTGCCTTATCTGCAATTACCTTGAATTTGACTGATTTTGTGCTTAGGAAGGTAGAAGAACATCTTGATTCTGCTAAAGATGTGTGGGATAGACTAAATGAATTATATACTGGAACATCCCTTCCCTCTAAGATGTACTTACTTCAGAGCTTCTTTAAATTCAGATTAGATATGACTAAGGATATAAATGAGAACCTAGATGAATTTAACAAGCTTCTGCAGTTGATTAAGCAAACTGGGGACACTAGTATTGACAACTATGATCCTATTGCCTTACTGAATTCCATTCCTAAAACTTATAGTGATGTACAGTCGGAGGGACAGAATTGACCTTGAGACTGTGGTTAGTGCTTTAAAAAGTAAGAAAATGGACTTAAAATTCAGTAGAGAAGTTTGGGTAAATGAACAGAGTACTTCCTATCAAGTTAGAGGCAGAACTAGTGATAGGGCCAGTTCTTCTCTTAATTCTGATAAAGGGGGCAAGAAGCATAACCATAAAGCTAGATCTAAGTCTAGAACCAAGGGTAGAAAGTGTTTTAACTGTGGGGAATATTGGCATTATCAAAAAGATTGTACTTCACCTAGGAAAGGAAAACAGAACAGTGAACATAAGAGTGTTTCTAATGCTATATTGGGTGATAATTATGAACAGAATGTGCTTGGAAAATACTTTATGGTTACTGAACCTCAAAACCTCTCCTCTGTGAATACTGTGAATTCTGTGCAAATTAATGAATGACTTATGGATTCTGGAAATGCCTACCATGTTTCTCCTTTTTAAAGAATGCTTTTCAAACCTGAAACTTGGTGATTTTGGTTATGTAATAGTTGCCAATAAAGACAAATGTTCTGTATTGGGAATTGGTGACATTTGTCTGCAGTTTAAATCTGGTTTCCAGTATACTATGAAAAATGTCAGATTTGTTCCTGCTGTTGCATGTAATTTACTGTCTTTTACTGCCTTGGAAAATGATGGTTTTGGGGGAAGTTGGGGAAATGGTTGGATGAAGGTTAAAAAGGGTCTTTAGTGGTTTTTAAATCTAAAAGAACTAATAACCTGTATCCATTCACTGATGTACCTGTGTTACCTGCTTCTAATGTAAATGCTACTCTTCCTGACAAAACTGGTTTATGGCATTTAAGACTGGGACATGCTAGTTCTAAGAATTTAACAACTTTGAGGAAATCTGGAATGTTTGGTAAAGATAAAATCTCTGATCTACCTTTCTGTGATTCTTGTGTGATTGGAAAACAACATAAGGTATCTTTTCTTGTTACTGCCTCTCCTGATAAGTCTGTAGCCTCTGAAATTCTTGAATATATTCATGCTGATGTGTGGGGTCTCTCTAGTACTCCTACTCATAGTGGCTGTATGTATTATTTGTCTATCATGGATGATTTTTCAAGGAAAACTTGGTTATTTCTGCTATGACAAAAATCTGAGGTTTTTCAAATGTTTTGTGACTAGAAAACTAAGATAGAAAACCAAGTAGGGAAGAAAATTAAAGTCCTTAGGACAGATAATGGTCTTGAGTTTTGCAATTACCCTTTTGACAATTTGTGTGTTAGGTCAGGGATTAGAAGGCACAAAACTGTCCCTTATAACCCACAACAAAATGGGATAGTTGAGAGAATGAATATGACACTTCTAGAAAAGGTTAGGTGTATGCTAGAACATGCAGGATTGTCTAAAAACTGTTGGGGTATAGCTGCCTTAACTGCTACATATCTCATAAATAGGCTTCCTTCTAGCTACCTCAAGGGGCAATGCCCTGAAACTATCTTCTCTAGAAAAACTCCAGATCTGTTACATCTGAGGGTATTTGGGTGTGCTGCCTTTGTTCACCAAAGAGGGGATAAGTTAGAACCTAGGTCTAAGAAATATGTCTTCCTAGGATATCCTGATGGTGTTAAAGGTTATAGATTGTGGGATAGAAGTCAGCTAGGTTTTAAGGTAATAATTAGCAGAGATGTGATTTTCAATGAGTTTGAATTTCCTTGTTTGCCTGCACCTGTTCCTGCTTCTACTAATGATATTGCTCCTTCTGAGGTGGAGAGCCTAATCCCCCTCTGTCTAACCCTATTTGTCATGATTGCGATTCTCCTGCTTCTGAAGATGATGAGTCTGAGTCTAGTATTGACAATTCTATATCCAGTAGTGGTTCTCCTTCTGTGTCTGATTCTTTGCATGATGCCTCTGCTTCTGCCTCTGATCCTGATCATCTGTCTGATTCTATTCAAAGTGATTATATGCTGTCAAGGGATAGGGCTAGAAGAGTTCCTCATGCTAATTCTAAGTATGATGATTATGTTATGCATGCTTTAACTGTGTGTGATTCTTTAGATAATGCTACTTGTTATATTGATGCTCTAAAATCTGCCTTTGCTTCTCAATGGTTAGCTGCTATGCAATAAGAAATCCACTCTTTGGATGTGAATCATACATGGGTGCTTGTTCCTAAGCCTGATACTTGTTCTCTTGTGGACTGTAAATGGCTGTTTAAGATTAAATCAGAACCTAATTCTGTGAGGTACAAGGCTAGGTTAGTTGCTAAGGGATTTACTCAAAAAGAGGGGGTAGATTATTCAGAAATCTTTGCTCCTGTTGTTAAACTGACTACTGTGTGCATTATGCTTGCTTTGGTTGCTCATTTTAACTGGGAATTGAAACAAATGGATGTTACAACTGCCTTTCTTCATGGTGATTTAGATAGATAGATCTTTATGAAACAGCCTGAAGGCTTTGTTGCTCCTTCTAAACCTAATCATGCGTGTTTGTTAAAAAAGGCATTGTATGGTTTGAAACAATCCCCTAGGCAGTGGAACAAAAAGTTTGATCAATGCATGTTGTCTTTGAACTTTTCCAGAAGTTCATTTGATCCTTGTCTCTACTATACCTGTTCTGCCTCTATTCCTATCTATTTGCTGATTTATGTGGATGATATGTTGATTGTCAGTCATTGCATTAAATCCATTAAACATGTTCAAAAGTGTCTAAGTGAAAATTTTGAAATGAAGGATTTAGGAGATGCAAAAAGAATTCTAGGCATGCATATCCAAAGAGACAGAAAACTTGGCACTCTTACTCTTAATCAGATTTCTTATGTGGAAAAGATTTTGAGTAAATTTTCTATGTCTGCTGCAAAAACTGTAATTGTACCTCTTGCTTCTCATACTGTGTTAAGTAAGGATCAATCTCTCAAGACTGATTCTGAAATGTCTGATATGCAAAAGGTTCCTTATGTAAATGCTATTGGGTCTGTGATGTACCTTATGGTCTGTACTAGGCCTGATATTGCCTATGTTGTGAGTTGCTTGAGCAGATACATGTCAAATCCTGGTTTAGCTCATTGGAATTCTTTAAAATGGCTGTTTAGGTATTTAAAGTCTACCAAGCATGTAGGAATCTATTTTTCTAAACAGTCTGCTGATACTAAATTAGTTGGTTATGTGGATTCTAATTATGCTAATGATAGAGATAATAGGAAATCTACTACCTCATATGTGTTTACCTTCTGTAAGTTGGAAATCTCAACTCCAACCTATTGTTGCATTGTCTACAACTGAAGCTGAATATGTTGCAGCTGCTGAAGCCTTGAAAGAGGCTGTTTGGTTAAAAAGTCTTCAGTCTGAACTTCATTTTCTGCATAATGATGTGATCTTATATTCTGATAGTCAATCCAGTTAACCAAAAATCATGTGTTTCATGAAAGAACCAAACATATTGATGTTAGGTATCATTACATTAGAGACTTAGTGGAAAAGGGTGTAATTATAATTGATAAGGTACACTCTGATCTCAATCCTGCAGATATGGGTACAAAATGCTTAAGTTATGAAAAACTGCAAACTTGTCTCAAGATACTAAAAATTGGATAGGTTTCTAATGTTTGTATCTTTTATCCTCTCCTGTTTTTGTATTGCTTTTCTCTTTTGCGGGACATGAAGATGCTTGGGGGAGAGGGGCGATGATGACAACATATGCCAATTGCAAACCTTCCATTTTCTAAAAGGGCACACCACCGCTAGGCCTAAGGTGGAGTATGTTATCTGATAGGCCCAGCACACTTCGTGCCCAAGCCCATCTGAAACATTGCAGCCCATTTGATTGTTTTGGCCCATCTGATGGTCCGGCTCACACGGTTTAATCGACTCGTTTCCTACATTAGCGCTGAACCGTTACACTTGACCTACCTATATAAAGGATAGGTTGTGTACTGTGGAGGCAGCACAGCTTCGAGATCTTCTTCTTCCTCTCTCTATACTTTTCGAATCTTTCTTTCTCTCTTTGTGAGTTGGCGAGTGATTCAGTGTATATTTGTGAGGAATCTCTGTAATAGTTTCGATCGGCCTGTTGGCGCCGTGTGTAGGTGGTGTGGGGGTTGCGATTTGGTTGTCTGAGCCTGTAACTATATAGATCTATTATCTTGTGTTATTATCTTTGTTTATATTCTCAGTTCTACGATCCTATCAAGTCTTGTGTACGTTCACTATGTTTGAATTATATATCCGCAATAATAAATATATGTGTGTGTGCATCAAAACATACAATCACCCCATATTATAGATTTACGAGTGTTGGTGAGGACATCTAGGCTGGTCAGATTATACAAGCTAATACTAACACGGGGCGAAAACTTGGTAAAAGTTAACCATCTAACATTATTTTTATGGTTTCTATTAATTATATATACAAAACGGGAACAGTATGAGTAGTTACTTTTTTTATCTCTGCGGCACATTTCAATTTGCTTAGAAAAGAATGATCCATCGAATACACACCCACTCTTCAATTCATGAACACTTATATTAAATTTTAGTGCGAAAAAGGGCAATTGCATATAAAATGTTAGTGCTAAAATTATCAATCAGGCGTCAACAATTATTTAAATAGAAAATAATGGTACTTTAGTAAACAATGGAGTAGCGTAGAACGACACCACATTGGTAATGAAAATATCTGACTTCAGTGCACCCTAAAACCTAACCCTAATAAGAGAACTATAATACGACCACTACATTTCGTGCTAATTAAAAACAATTATTTTTCTCTTATTTTGTGTTAAATAGTAGAAAAGGAATACATCTTCGAGAATTTGTTTTTCTTTTTGTAGTTGTTTGTTCAGACATGCATCATTCACGTGGTGTAAATTTATAGCTTTTGGCTAATTTTCGAGGCAAAATTTTAAATTCGTATGTATGAAATTAGTAAAGATAAACACCTCACATGCATACACGACCACCTTATAGTGGAGTTGATGCTAATCGTAAAGAAAAGGATAGAGATCGTAATGGTTATCGAGAATATTGTTCAATTTAACGATTTATTTGTTTTATTTTTAGATTTTGAGCGCAATACACTAGTCTCCAATCTCATCCTTATTAGCCAAGGCAGGCGCACATTCTTTGTCCTGCATTGAAAATACAAACATATATTAAAAAATATATATTCAACTCAATATATTTTAAACTAGATTAATTAATTAAATGGCCAACATATTTTATTTCCTTCGGTGTAGGCTACTACCAACTTAGTTCTTCGCGGGCCTAAATTGGGCCCGGATGTATTCGGACAGTTCCTCTCCTTGTCGGGCTTTTGTCTGGGCCCGCCATTTTCTTTGACCCTGGAGCTGACTATGCAAACTTGACTCAACATTAATTCCCGATTATTACAGAAATAACAATAAATAATTATAAATAATAAAAAAATCATGATGATAACCTAAGAAAATGTCGAGGACTAGCCACGTCAAGGTCTGGCCTTTACAAAAGAATTAAAAAGAAAAAGTTGTGGTGCTTAATTTGGATACAAAGGATCTACACTGACAAGAACATAATGATCCATCCATGATTTATATATTCTCAAACCTTTTCCACTATTTGGTTTTTATTCAAAAAAAATTAACCGACTTATCATTTGAGTTTCAGCATTAATTAAGGATTACGATTTAAAGTTATATGATTAATCTAATTAATGTTATTATATTGTCTCATTTTAGTTCAAGAGAAGAAAATGAATTGGAGTTGTTGGCAAATACTAAACTTCGAGTATATTTTTATTTGAGAAAATATAATACATTCCTCCATTTTGAAATCATACTTGAAAAGTTATGTTCTTAAAACCCTTAGTACTTGATGAATTTTGTTCAAAATTCATACCTAATTATATTCTAACTCACAGGTGAATAATTCTAAATTTATGTCCGAATCCGATTTCAAGTTGTAAATTATGCACCTTCTAAATGTTTATATAGTACTCATATTACTATTAGAGACGGATATAAGTTCCCTCTACACTTTGCTCCTTTCTTTACCAAATATTCACTTCTTTTTCTCGTAATCTTGAATCTGCTTCTAATTACTATAAAAATATCAAATAAATATACAAAACCTTATTACAAGTAATAGAATATCAACAAAAAATGAAGAAGTTTCCAAAATTTTTTTGATAAGTAACTTTATAGATTTTGTTTCAATCAATTTATATGAGACCAAGATATGATCCGGACATCAAACACGTAAATACCTACGAAATATCTTCCACGTAACAACAGTTGCTATTTTATACTCTATTATTATTACCCGTCAATATTGATATACTTTTTGAGCCAAATCTAAGGATCCAACGGTTCAACGGCTAAAAACGACATTTTAGCCTCTAGAAACATGCCACGTCAAGAAATAAGAATCTTTGTTGTTAAAACGGACATAACTCTCGCAATCAAAACGTGACTAAAATTGGCCCCTCCGCCTTTAACGGCACGACACGTCATTGTGAAGAAGGAAAAGCCGCTTTTCCATCAACTCTTCAAACCGACCGCACTAATTTTTGTTTTCCCCTTTTTCTAAGATTGGAGATTACATTGTGAATTTGTGAAACGTGGAAGCACTTGCTAAATTTATAATATCTCATCTCGTATTTTATTTTTGTGAACATATGTTTGATAGGGATAAAATTACTCCAAAATAGTCCAGCATCACTGTAACTAAAATTACATTGAACTCAAAATTTGTTCAAAAAATTCAAAGTTTAAAGTTTCTGACTCGATAGCCCGCCAAATTGATTGAGATGCGGGCCATAAGAACCGATGGCCATTAGGCTAAAACCCCTAGCTTATATAATATTCTTATTATCTTATAAATTACTATCTTATAATTTTGGATAAAAGAAGTGGCTAGCTCAATAGTAGCGTGTCTGTCTCTACATCGGAAGGTTGTGTGTAGAATATATCGTTGGTTAATTATGTACTTTTTTCTTTTCTAATTTTCCAAAAGAGAAAAATTTCAAGTTCAAATATATTTAAAATATGTAATTTAGTATAGATGTGACCTAGTGGGTGTTTGCAACCACTTAAATTATCTAACTTATAACTTAATTTAAGGATAAGTTGATTTTAGAGTGTTTGATTAGCTTAAATTAACATAAATTCTGTACAAATAAGTAGAAAAAGGAGAAGTTGGTGAAGTTGGGTTAAACCAACTTTTCATCCTTAATGGCATAAATGTAATTTTTAATAAGTTGTGATTTGACATTTTAGTTCTAAATATCAAAATAAGTTACTACATGTATAAATTTTGCAAACACTCTTTTTTCAACTTTTTATACTTTTAAATAATTTTTGTAAACACCCCTCAAATTCTCTAATAAGCCATTTTTATCAACTTCTCCTTAATTTAATAACTTAAAAAAAGTTTAAGTTATTACAAACACCCCTAACCCCTAGTAGCATAGCTTGATGACCCATTAAGGATTCGGCATGAATTTCAGTGGAACAACGTTGTTTATGCCGGCCTAACGGATGAAGTTAGTGTGCTGAACTGGGTCTAATTGCCCGGCCCAAATACTTTTGATAATTCTATATTTGATATTTACTTTTTATATTTCATTTATGGTTAATTTAGAATGGTTAACATCTCATGTGTGATTTGCATATCAGTATACATGAACGGAATTTATTCAGTGCACACTTTAGTAGTCGTTGCGGTTACACTCGTCATTCAAATAGGAGGATATTAGATATTGAGTTTTTTGTCAAAATAACATCCATAGAAAAATAATTATCAAAATAACATAATTCTAAAAATAACATCTCATGCCAAGTCATCTGCCACCTAGACTCCTTTCTACTTCCCTCACATAACATACGGACGATTTTCTCTGTCCGATCCTCACTCACAAATCCCCCAAACTAAAATCCCTAAATCCCTTCTCCACTTTGACTATTTCATTATTTTCTCCTAAATCGATTATATGCAACTCGAATAATTTGCTTTCAACTTATGAGGTTAGTTGCCCTGCTAATAGGATTTTGATTTTACTTTGATTTTAATATTTTCGGTGCCACTGCTGAATATTCTTCCATGCCACGATGCAAATCGATTTAGGAGAAAAAGAGAGAAGGATTTTAGGGAATTTAGTTCACATTTTACCACGCTGAACTAGTTCAAATTTTTTAATTTTGCCTTAGTATTTTATTTATATTTTCTTATTCATCGGTTGCTATTTTTGTATCGGTAGTTCACGATAATGCACCAACAGATTCTATATTCATTCTTCCCGTCTAATAAACTCGTCGTCATCTAAGATTTTGTCTGCTATGAATTCTTACGAGGATGGAATTATTTGCTTGAGGAAGGAACACGTTCAATACTAGTTGTACATCAGAAGAGGCGTATGTATATCATGTTATGGTTTTGTGTTTGTCACGTAGCTATTACTTAGAATGGAGAAATGTTGTCTTGCTGGACATAATGCAGTTTGGAGTAGGAATCTTGACAGCTAAGAGTTTGACTGCGATGGAGGATGATTTTGCATTTTTTTTCCTTTTGCTTACATTCTCAATTATGACGGGATTTCATAGATCTTTCTTATGTATAAAGTTGGATGTCTGCAAACAACTATATACTCCCTCCGTCCCAAAATTATTGTCCACTTTGCTTTTTGTACGATTTTTAAGGAGAATTGTTTGTTGTGTATAGAGTGGTGTAAAACTGTGGGTCCCACAAAAAAATTGTGTGTAATGATTTACTTGAAAATGAAAGTGAACAAGAATTTTGGGACAACCTAAAATAGAATAATGGACAAGAATTTTGAGGCAGAGTAAGTATTTATTACTCATTTTTTAGTTTAGAAAACATAGTTTATTAATTCTCTTAGGTGCCTATCTACTTATCTAGTATTTGATTAATTAATATTCATTAGTTTAAGTTACAATTATACAAATTATAATCCAATACAACGCAATTATAAATTTTAATCTTCTCAACAAAATCCTATTTTGGTTGAGGATTATAAAAATAGAAATATGTGTATAATGAAACCATGAATCTTCACAACAAATCTATAAATTAATTAAAGAAATGATATCATAATACAAATAAATTTTAGTTTTTTTAAAAGATTTTATTCCTGTGGCAGATGCTTAAGCATGAGGATGCCATTTTGACAATTAGTTTTAGAATCATATTATTTTGACAATTATTTTTCTATAGGATGCTATTTTGACAAAAAAACACTAAGATGTTATATTATGTGAATCTTGTTTTTATTTTTATTTTTTTTGAATTGATTTTTTTTTTTGAAGTTTGATTCTTAGCTTTTGAAGTGGTAATGGATCATTATCTAATCTAGATGTTTCCATTTGTTCAGCATAAAAGCCCAAGGTGTGGGAAATGCAGTTGAATAGTGGGGGCTTTGGGCCTCCGCGGTTGATTAGGCCATCTTTAATTTGTGGGCTGATATATAATTGAAAGAAGGGTGATTCTATCAGCAAGTCATAAGAAAAACTGTAATTAGCTGGATTCGAAATAAAGAATTAGAGGTGTCAAATCTACAATTTCGAAAAATTAAATTATAAACTTAAAAAATATATAAAAAATTCGGGATTATACAAAATTTGGGCGGTTTTCCCCCACTCTAGAGTTTTATCTAGTTTTTTTAGCAATAATAGTATTTTCACCAGGTTTGCAGGTAAGGTAATAGGCAAGGAGCATGCTTTGTGACTGTCCATTCTCTTTTTAAAAATATTAACTATGTGATAACGTAAATCTTGTGATTTCACATTGTAGCAACTTTCCTTGCGTGAGTTTTGGAATAAACAAATGGAATATTTGACTAAAACTTTGTTGGAAAAATAGTTAGTCCCTTCCTTTATTCTCCAATATAATACTAGTAAAATTAAATTGAGTTACAATTATTTTACTTGGCCACCCATGAATTGTATGATTCTGGTCAAGTATTGTTAGGCATACCAAAAGTCAAAATATTATGGTTTTATAATTTGACCACCGTGTTAAATTATAATTTGAAAGAATGTTAAAGTCAATAGTCCAATATATAAACATACATAATGTATATACAAAATCTAACAGAACAAACCTTATTGAGAGAGAGAGAGAGAGAGTTGATTTCATGCCATTAAACTCTTAACTCCTTTTCTTGGTTAATTAATTTAGTGACTCTTTCATATAATAATTAATTGAATGGAATATTATATGGGGGATGATGCGATTATCAACCGGCCACGTCAGCTACGTTGGTGAAGCTCTTAATACATTAATTGACTTTCTAGCTAAGGCCTAATTTCAGCACCCATCATTTATCAACCTATAACTCAACTATCTATACAAATACTCCCTCCGTCCCAAATATATATGCATACTTTCATTTTTCGTCTGTCCCAAATCTATATGTCTATCAGCAATTTTTTTGTATCTAATTAAATCTTTCACCAACTTTAATAGATCTAATTAATATGATAATATAGAAAAAGACTATTTTATCCAACTTTTATTATAGCAAACACAATTATGACATTAATTTTTTAGTAATTTAGTTTAATTTACTCAAATTCCAATACCAACATTTATCTAACTTTCATATTATTAAATTTTTTCATAATCTATGTGAAAAAGCAAATGAACATATAAAATAGAGACGGAGGGAGTATAATATATAATTCAGAGCACACAAACTGGAGATATATTTATCAATCATAGACATATAGTACCAAAATTTGAGCAATAGTTAGTATCAACTTATCTTTAAATCTCTTTATTGGAAAAATGCTCTGTAAAATTAATTTTGCAAAAAGAAATAGTTTATATAGACATATAATATAAAACGTCGAACATTAAAAGTTTGAATTTCTGTCACATGGAATTTATACACGTTACAAACTTTTTGATTAGTTTCTTCAACAAATAAATATCATGATGGTATCTGTAATTGCTACCAGAATTGCTGAATGCAACGTTGCTATTTCACAACATAAGTCTACCAGAATCTGAAAAGTCACCATCACCGCCACCCATCACTCCACTTGAACCTTCCCATGCTAATTAAAATAAAATTAATTATGTTAATCTTGCTTACATTTAATGCTTTGAAAATGTTTTAGTAGAAAAACATGATGGATGATTAGTTAAAATTGATTTTGATACCATCATTCTCATTTTCACCTAACTTTTAAGTGATTGAGGTGAAGATATAAATCATGTAATCTATCATAACTGAAGTTGAAATTAGATTAGTTTTGAGTTTATTGATGTCTATACATTGTTCCTTTTTTAATAGAGAATTCATTGTTTAGTTTCTGGGCAAGCTTTCACTGTTTTATACGACGAGGACAATCCGCAACCACTATTTGACATACCTTCTATAGATGATACGAATTAACGTAGTCTCATAAACTAATCATAAATAACAGATTCACAAATAAAAATCGAATTCATAATCTTCCTTCACAAGTATATAATATTTTTAGTGGCGTTTTGGTTGCATTTTCTTCTAGATAATCTCAAATATGAAAAAGGAAAATTATGTTTATTGACTCAACATTATACTGTTACATTGGAACCATTTGTAACGCCACAAACTTTAATACAACATACTTAAAATTTAAACTCCTCCATTCCTAGCTATATAAATAGGCAAAATTGTGTGTATATAAGGAGCCAAAAGCCTAGGCCACCTGCTTTCTTCCATAAACCACCATCAAAATCCACTGACACTTGTTGTCAAGAATTTGTTACAGAAGCCCTCGAAAAAAAAATTGCACTTTTCATCTGCCCTCTGACTCTCTCTCTCTCCTCCCCCATTATCGATTTATACCATTTCTGACCTTTTTCACCAAATGGGTTTTAGGTTATAGGTCCTATATTTATTAGGTGCACGCACACACATTAAGAGAATCAAATCCATCTAAATTATTTGAGGGGATCATCGTAATCTGAATTTGAGAGAAGAGGCCCTTTATTCACTGATCTCTGTATTTTTTGTTTTTGTTTTTTGTTTTTGTTTTTGTAGAGATTTGGGTTTTCATCTTGAGATAAAAAGCCTAATAAAGATTGGATTTATTTGGTATCTAGAGTCGGAATTGTTGTGTGGATAGTCCCTTCTGCATCTTGTTCTTTTGTGATTGTGGGTTTTGTGTGTGTGTGTGGGTTTTGATTCCATGGCTGCTGGTGCGGAAGTGTGTGAGGGAGTGGTTGTAATTGATTCCCCTGCAGCTGTTTTTGAGCCTTCATCACCGAAAGATTCCGGCACTCCGAGTGAGAAAATGGGAGTGGAAAATGAAAAGGATTATGAAAATGAGAATTTCAGTTCTGATAAGTCTGGGGAATCCGATGTGAGTAATGGAGTTAAGAATTTGGATTCGAATTCCGTTGCGGATTCGAAATCGGAACTGGAAATGAAGGAGATTGTTGATATGCTGAAGAAGCTGAAGTTGAATCCCATGGCGAAGGAGTTCTTTCCTTCATCTTATTATTATGGCCAAACGGGTGATTACAACTCTGTGCTTTCAGAGAAAAATTTGGTAAATGATGCTTCTCCTAATAATCGAAGGGTATATCAACTGTTCCCTCATGAATTTCTTTTCTAAATTCTTGTTGGTTTGCCTAATTTCATATATGTTGTGAACTAGTGATTGATGTTCTATTGATCCTACTATTTTGATTTGGCTTGTATGCATTTCTGAATATAATGTTGTGGTTTAAAATTCTGGCATGCAGTTCTGAGGTTTTGGTTATGAAACTGAGAGGATTATTTTGTTGATGAATCTGACATTTTTTCACTCTCTTGATTCTTTACTGAAGTTCAATATCTGATTGTCTGTTTCTGAAATGGGATTTTTGTTTTAGATGATGATGAATGCTTTATGTTATGATGGTGAGAATAAAAAAAGAAACTTGATATGGAAGTTGTTTTTGTATGGCATATTATTCTAAACTTAAGCTATATGTATATGTGAATGAGTGTAGTTGCTGATTTCCTGATTATCCAATTATGTCAGTTTATCAACATGCTATCATGTTGTTTTCTGATGCTTTTCATGTAATATTTGAAATATGTGTTAATTAATGAATACTGTGTTATATATTAAATCAACAAATCATTTCGTCTCAGAAATTGGTTCTTATCTTATTTCTGTTGTAAAAATGGATTTTCTATGTGGATTGGACCTGGTTTATAGATATTTTATTTACCTTAGTCACTTATGTTGTTTGTTTTGAGCAAACTGAGTATTCAATGCCTTCCTTTGGCTGCTTTGGTTACTTATTAATTTGTTTTGTTTTGTTTTTCAGAGAAGAAATAACTTCAACTCAAACAGGAGGAGAATGAGTGGCAGAGCTGCTAGAGCTCAAAGGGAAGACAGTATTAGGCGAACTGTGTATGTGTCGGACATTGATCACAATGTAAGTGAAGTTGTTGAACCTTTCATATTGCCCTAGAGCTAGTATTTTGATATTATTTCAGAATTCTGACTTGATTGGTCTTTCAATTGTAAAAACTAGATCACGGAGGAGAGGCTCGCTGCCTTATTCAGCAGCTACGGACAAGTCAGTTGTTCTGCTTACTGACTTTGTCATGTGTTTAAGTTATGATTTGATTCGTCCTGAAGATGTGCATTATTTATCCTTGATTAGTATTTTTGGTTTCTGATTCAAAATTAATAATTAGAGAGTTGGATTGCTCTGGAGAATCATATGTCCTCTAGGATTATTTATGTGAACGGTAACAACTTGAATTAATCTGCTGGTACAAAAGCTTTTTGACTGATCTTTGCTTTGATGTACAAAGCAAGGGCGTTACTGTTGAAGATAAAAAGTTATTGGACCTTTATAGAGAAAATGACGTAGCTGATATCATCATCCATCTCTAGTTTGTTTACCTATCCTTCTCTATGGTTGCTTAAATGTATTGCCTCTTCCTTTTGCCCTACTGTCTAAGCCATTTCAGAAACCACCAAAGTGCTGGTCTTAATAAGAATATTTAACTTGTTTGGAGGTTTTGTTTTATTTTCCCATCAGTAAATGAGAGTCTTTAATCTTTCATTACATGAATTCTCTTCTCCTTCAACGTATGATGAGTTGATTTGGTTCCACATAGAAAACTCCTTCAAATGCCTTGTGCCTTGAGAAGCACACCATCATGTTAATTTCTTAATCTTACTACTTGTGTGTGATCAATTCAGCATACAGAACCTAAATATTTAGTTTGCAGGTTCTTGATTGCCGTGTATGTGGGGACCCACACTCCCGTCTCCGCTTTGCTTTCGTAGAATTTGCAGATGATTGTGAGTCATCCTTTCCTCCCTCTTTTCTTAACATGCATGTCTGGTCTCTTAAACTTAAACATTGTGTTTTCTAATATTAACAGATTCTGCTAGAGCTGCTCTCGTCCTCTCCGGTACTCACTTAGGTTTCTCTCCCATCAAGGTCTTGCCTTCTAAAACTGCTATTCTCCCTGTCAATCCCACATTCCTTCCAAGGGTAAGAAATTCACTTTTTACCATTCTTGTGCTATTCAAGAGACACCCTAAATTCCTTTTATCCCATCAATTTACACTCCACATGTCCCAACTTCTGTTTTCATCATTTTTTTGTATAGTCGGAGGATGAACGTGAAATGTGTGCGAGGACAGTTTACTGTACAAATATCGACAAGAAGGTCACTCAGTCTGATGTCAAGATTTTCTTTGAAACAAGATGTGGAGAGGTATGAATTTATTCACTTTTGCTATTTATGTGCTGGCTTGGCATGATTACGTAAATTTCTTTATTTTTAGGTTTCCCGTTTGAGGCTCTTAGGCGATCACATGCACTCTACGCGAATTGCTTTCGTTGAATTCTTCATGGTATGCCTACTTTGCTCATCTTAGCCAACATCCTGATTCCCCATTCACACATATTTACCTCAATTCTGCTCTGTTTTGCATCATTGTTGTTGGTATGCTTTATACGGGTAAACCCACATTTGAATACGACGGCGATATGAATTTTCAGGCTGAGAGTGCAATCTTGGCTCTGGACTGCTGCGGCGAAGTCCTGGGATCCCAGCGTATAAGGTATGTAACATGCTTTTCCATCTGGCCCACTCTGGAGTTTGCTCGTTAACGGGTTTGGGAACCGTTCGTAGGGTGAGTCCTTCGAAGACTCCGGTGAGGCCAAGGATGCAGCAAGCTGGAGTGCAGTAACTGGTTGATGTTTCTTGCTTCGAAATAGAAGTGGTCACGAAACTTGCTCTGTTTCAGCTATTCTTTTTCTTTTTTACTTTTCTTGCTCCTGAATTTAATTTCTTGAAGTTCTGAGTTTTTTCGTGCGACTTTTTATACTATATTTAAACATGGAAACCTCTCTAGCTTCAGTGCTACATTTATCTGCTGCCTGCATTCACTATGTTTTCTTATTGGATCTGCATTAATTTTTCTTTTTTTCATTAATAAACAAGTAGTATTTATATTGAGAAGATGAAGATATATAATAAGAAATATTTTTAATTTTACTTTATCAAGATATAGGAAGTGTGATGATAAAAGAGAAATGTAGCGCAATTGTGGTCTAATTAAGTAACGTTAAATCAAGAAAACAGAACGGCGCGTGGAACTGAGGCCAAGCACGTGCTTAAATTTGTTGGTGAGGCCCAAGATTCGTGGAGTCCACATTCAGTTTGCATATTTTCGTGGAAACTTATAGTAATTCTCATGTCGGATACTTGAATTGCCGTGTTCAGTACATTTTTATACTTTGATGTAATTTTTTAATAAATGTTGCATCTAATTTTAATTAAAAAAATAAATATAAAAGTAATTTTTGTTATATTTAGGCAGTGTTTGGAACGGTTTAAATAAATTACTTTTGAGCTATTTTTATCGTAAATTTTTTTTTAATATTTAAAATATATGCTTCTACTTATAAAATAAGTCAAAATAACCAAAAGCACAAATGTTGGTTAGAGGTGCTTTTTAAAAGCAGAAGTAAAAAAGAAATCGAAAAGCTACTTAAGAGAGTGTTTGCAAAACTGTTTTATCTAAAATTAAGTTTTTTTAGTATTACAAACACTAACAATTTTTGCTTAACAACAATTTTAAACAACTTTAAGCATAAACAACTAAAAGCTGCTTGTAGAAACTCTTTCAAACACTACCTTAATTATACACTTTTTTATATATCAGCATGCGTGTATGTTAGTTCCCCGTATTAGTCCAATTTCAGATTTAATGATTGTAATTTGAGGTTTCTGTTATCCTCATTGATGATATTGTGTTTTTTCGAATATTTCCAATTGGTACTCAAAGAACACATAATAATTCAATTGGAAAGATATTTGTGGAGTTTCAATCATATAAGCCTAATCTCGAACTAAAAATGATATGGATTTTATTCGAAATACTATAAGCTTTGGTAAGACCCACCATAAGGAGGTTTAAAACATATATGATGCAAACTTTACATGAGAATATTCAACACATACACACGAACACAAAAAATATGTTGATTATAAAGAATTCCATAACTTGGTCACTTTCACGTGTTCAAATGTTTGAAAAATCATAAGTTTTTTGGAAAATTCTATCCTAGACCCGGACCTTGTGGTCCAGAACGAGACACGTCACTTCTCTTCACAAAACGGATGGCTACAGCGTACATGACGACCGCGGTGGCTGCTGAAGTGATTCTTCGTTTGATTCTGGTGATGAAAAAAGATGATGGAAGAGGCTAATTTCATCGTCTTCTTCCTCGTCTTGAATTGGGCAGCAATCATCGTAGTGCTCTGCATTTTCTTGGTCTAGAAGAGCTTCAAACGATGACATATTCGACTCGAGCTCTTCTTCATCGTTTTCGCCGCCGTCGTCCTCACCATCCTCAAGAACTAGCATTGCTAGCTCTGCTTTTAATTCTAATTCATCTTCCTCTATTTCTTCTCCATCGCCCTCAATCTCCAACTCGTCTTTTTCCCCATTAGTATAGTGACGTGTCTCGTTCTGGACCACAAGGACCATAGCTTAAGCTATGGACCGAGTCTAGGATAGAATTTTCCAATTTTTTTACAGGCGCGAATCATTAATTGACTTGGATTTTTCCTCGCGGACAACAAAAATCCATTTTCATGTAATTTATATAAATAAATACTTCTTTCATCTAGTAGATGACTGGGGAGTATCATCTAGTAGATGGCGACGTGTAAATTTGAATTAATTTTCATGAATATTAACTTTTATGGAATTACTATTTCGTGCAATGGAGTAGTGATTATTCACAAAAAGGGTAACCTGACTTCTTACTCAGCGCATATAAAATTACCTCTTTCATGTAATTTATATAAATAAATACTCCGTCCATTTCACTCCATTAGTCCACTTTTCCTTTTTGGGTCGTTCCACTCTATTAGTCTACTTTCCCTTTTAACTTAAAATAATATTCTAATATATTCAAGTGGACCCCATTACTTTATCTATTTTACACACAACAAACAACTTTCACAATCTACGTGCCGAAAAGAAAGTGAACTATTAGAATGTAATGGAGGGAGTACAATTTTTAAATATGTGCTTCAAGTAAAAAATAAGCGCGTGCTCACGTTATCGAAACTTAAAGGTACAATATAGTGACGCGTGGACATATGACTACACTTTTATTAAATAGTTGATCTTTATTTCACATATAATTGAATAGTTTATTGATATACGATAGTAATCAAAAAGTTAAAACAAAATAAATTGTCCCCAAGATTTCAGTAGGAGAAGGGCTTGAGAAATTGAATTCCACACGCCAACCATACCTTATAGAGATATGAATTACACTTTAGGTGACATTTAGTAAGAGAGTATTGAGATCGAGGATTAATATAAATCCTATTTAAGGCGTTTTCTAAAAAATTGATTTTCTCAAAACTCTTGTAATTTAGTGGATTTTGTTCGAATTCTACATTCATTTCAAATCTCTTAGGATGATTGATCCTAAATCATGATCTAATTTCAAGCTGCGAACAAAATACTTATTTAAATTATCAATCAATCAATCTCTATATATAGTAAGACATTTTTTTCAATATACATGTGATTAATCATTACGTAAGATCACATATTCACATCTACATGATTACTAGCACAAACAAAAATGTGAGGAATGAAAAAAAAAACATCATTTGGAGGACAACGGTTAAAGTATTTAACTTGTGGGCGAAGATTGTGGTTTAAAACTAATCGGTGATGCTATGTGTGAGTTTATTCTCTGCGCACTAAATATTTCGGCTACAGCGCAAACCCATAATACTCCTAAATAATAGTATATGGAATCCTGTAGTATATCTATTTCAATAAACCACAAAAATCTGGTGGCAAGTAGCAAAGCGATTAAAGGATGTAAATTTCGTGGGGTGTTTTTTTTTTGTTTTTTCCCCCAAATTCCATCTTTGACTTTATTTAATCAATTATAGTCTCCTAAGACTGCCCTAGAAAAGTCAACCTATTCAACGGCTCAATTGTCCGAAAGTACGAACCTATCCGTCCCTATAAATTGCTTCTCACTCCACCCAATTTTGTACAAACAACACACACATACACACACATACACACACACACATAACACAAGCATCGCAACGGCGGAGACGAGAATGGGTGGCGGCGGCAGCCGCAACGGCAATCCGGTGAAGGTGGTGATAATCAACACGCAGTTCGTGGAGACTGACGCTAGAAGCTTCAAGTCCGTCGTTCAGAATCTCACGGGGAAAGACTCTACTATTCCCGCCGCCCAACCGCCGCCGAGGTTTAACTCCGTCGGCGGCGGCGGACCGGTTTTCTCGCGGGAAACTTCGTTTAAGGATTTCGAGAGAATGCTGAAAGAGTTGCCTTCACTTGATGAACTAAACAAACTTTACTCGGGGTAGTTTAGTCTTTTTAGATCAAGCAATCAATTTTCTTGTCTATAAATTTTAATATCAATAAATATATCGATCGTGTATATTGTCGTGAGATAGAAACATACAAATATATTTATTCATTCTTTATAATCATTTGTTGTCGATTTGAGATTTTCAGTTCGTACTGTGAGCTGTTGTTCTATGGGTTAAGTGCAGAAATACCCATTTCCAATTTCGAAAATGTATTGAAACCCACTTTTTACAAAAAATACATTAATATCCATTGTTTCTTTTTTGCCCTAAAAAAGTAGTATACTCCATAGACTGTACATGACAGCCCTATGTTGTCCCCACATCAGTCATCTCGTCAGCCTTCTAAGTCAAATCCAGCCCTCAAGTCAGGTGGTACATTATAGAATTCTGAAAAAGCAAAAGGAGTCAAACTTTGATAAATCAGTCAAATTCGACAGTTGAAGGACATTAATCTCGTCAGCCACGCATGCATGCAGCTAGCTGAGATTTAATTTTGGAAATTTGTCATGTAGTGAGTTGTATTAAATTTTATTTTTCTAGATTATTTAATTATTGAAATTATGCGCACTATTTGATATATAACTTTTCAACAGCATGCATGCAGCGACAAAATTAACTGTATAGAGCATGCATGCAGCGGCAAAATGGAACAATTTTTTTTCTACAATTTAATTAATTCAAATAATATTTGAACCCAATTATATATAAAGAGGTACTCATGCATATATTCATACATTATATCGTCAGTTCAGAGAGAGAAAAAAAAATCATATTCGTATTTTGCACAAAGTTGGATCTCTATCTACATTTTCATCATATTCGCACAAGGTATGTTGTATATAATTTAAAACATTTTCTATGTAACATATTTTAAACCCTATCCGTAATTTTATATATATTTAAAGCGTTTCTATGGATTTAAATAGTGTTACATTGTAAATAAGGTTACACTGCATATATATTTAAAACGTGACATTGTAAATATGATTAATATTGCATTTAATCATGTAAGATGGAAACGTGACATTCGTATTTCACGTACATTTATGGTATTACGGAGATATATAATTTTTTGCTGAGAACTAAGATGTTATATGTTTTACAATATGGTTAGATGACCGATTGGACACGAATCACAGTCAAGTATAGAGGAATATTCGAGGGTTCCGAATACAAATATGGGGATGAACAACTTGCAGCAATTCCGCACTGCCTACTTTCGTTGTCATCTCTAAGAGCAACCATTGATTCAATCACACAAACTAAGTCGATGCGTACCCCGTATCTATTGTATTCCCGCAAGAGAAATCATGCCGGTCGGCTCGTGAAGTCACTAATGACGAGTGATGAAGATTTAAATCGACTCATTGGCTTCGAGGCAGATCCCACTGTCTGTGTTGTGACGACGAGTCTAAGTGATCGGGCCGGAAAAAGTTGTGGCAGACCCGATCACATGTCCCTTATTCTAATGATCGGGACCTAGTTGAGCAATCCATTAGGGATTTCGACAGACATAAGTTCTTCGGTGACGGACGAGAGGAGGAGGAATATAAGGAGGTGGAGCAAGAGGAGGAGGAAAACGAGGAGGAGGAGGATGAGGCGGAAGCGGAGGAGGAGGAAGAACAAGAAGCACATAACGAAGATTCGACGGATTCGAATGATCCGGATTACACTGCTGAAGAGGAGTCCGATGAAGACGAGCACGGCGAACATCAAAGCATCTACGGTACTATGTTGGAGTTCGCAACGTGGATGCGGAACAAGGGTGGTTACAATCGGTTAATGACATTACTCGAACAACCGAGTAACGTACCCATCACCATTTCGTCGTTGGAGGAGGAAGATGGCCGCCAAAGCATACACAAAATTGGAGTTTCGAAGAAAAATAGCTTCACTAAAGGCGAAGAGTCAGGAGGCACACGATAAAGTCATGGACATTGGTCCGGAACGGTGGGCCCTCGCATTGCACTAGCTACAAGAAAAATGGCCTTCAACAACGCTTAATAGACAACGTTTTTGATGAATAACCGTTGTCGTATCTTAAGAAAACGGTTGTCGTATCTTAAGAAAAATGGTACTTCTCGGCGTTACTATTTTTTGACGTCAAATTGTGTCGAGTCATTCAACGCGAGGCTATTGTGGGCCCGACGTCTGCCGATATGTTCTCTAATTGATACCGTGCGGTTCATCATGGAGAGTTGGTTCAACGAGCGACGGGCGAACATGCATGCACACGACCATAGCCTAGTCGAGGTTGCTAAAATGAAGTTGCACGAGCAGGTTGAACGAGGACGCATGTATCTAGTGACGATCGTTGACAAGGACGTTTTCACAGTGAACGATGGGGAACGAGATTTTAAGGTCCGGTTAGGAGCAAGACGGAGCTGCCAGTGTCGGAAATTCGATCTGGATCTTATTCCATGCGAGCATGCTGCAGCCGCTATTATGTAAGTGTTCATTAGTTTTAACATATTCCCTTACAGACTATTTCTGTTACAAGTACACTAACAAAAAGTTACCGACAGTCACAGCGGCAACGATATGTATGAATTCATATCGGCGCTATAGTACGAAAGTTTATAGAGATTTATATGATCACCAGTTTCATTCGTTACCTCCACTCCAGCTCTGGACCGTGCCCGAAGAAATATCAAATGTGCCGACAGTTAGGGCTGTTATCGAATCGAGCTTTTATCGAATAGCTCGGGCTCGAGCTCGATAAGGCTCGGCTCAAATTCAATAATATCGAGCTCGAGCTCGAGCCTCATATTGATATTCGATAATTAATCGAGCCGAATTCGAATATTGTAATATTCAGTTCGAAAGCTCGCGAGCCCGGCTCGATTAAATTACTTTAGATTTTGGGTACCGAATTCGAGCTTTCGGTACCGAATTCGAGCTTTCGATCCTGAATTAAAAAAATAAAAAAATATTATTTTCTTAATTTTATCGAGCTTTCGAATCGAGCTCGATACCGAAATCGAGCTTTCGAATCGAGCTCGAATACCATGATTTTTTATCGAGTCGAGCTCGAACTCGAATATAAAGCTCGTATCGAGCTCGAGCCCGAGCTCGAGCCTGAGCAAAAATGGGCTAATCGAGCCGAGCCTGTACAAAGCTTGGCTCGACCCGGTTCGATAACAGCCCTACCGACAGTGCTCCCTCCCTTGACGAGAAGATCCGCCGGTCGGTCGAGGTCACGGTGATATAGATCTGGCTTAGAGGCAAGCGCCGGTACAAGAACTAGAGGATCTAGGAAGTGTGGCCTCTGCAAAGAGCATGGGCATACAAGGAGGACCTGTCCCAACAGACTGTGATCTTATTTCTCTATATATTTTCGATGTTTCTCTATATAAGTTTGATGTTTAAATATCCGCGATATATGAAGTTTATGCGAAGAATGTTGGTTTCCTATATTTTATTATGACAAGTAAAGTTATATAAATTTATAGTTCTCCATAAAAGATCTATATATCTTTATATAAATAATATTCCGATCGTTTCTGAATTTAAATATTAAATATAATATTTGTATGGAGAACTATAAGCTTTTACGTTTCAAAATTAATTTTTAAAGTATATTCGGTCATAGATCTCAACATATTACTTACATATTCCCGTAAAACGTTATACAAATCTTCGTCAGTTGAAATTGAGAGAAAGTTGGATTTATAGTACTCTATATTCAAAACATTGAGAGAAATTGTTTTACGTTGTTTTATGCAAGTTGAGAGATTTGGATTTTACGTTGTTTTATGCAAGTTGAGAAAAATTGAGAGAAAGTTTGAGAGAAAATTGAGAGAAAGTTGGATTTATAGTACTCTATATTCGAAAAATTGAGAGAAAAACTATCTTCGTCAGTTTAAATTGAGAAAAATTGAGAGAAAGTTGGATTTATAGTACTCTCTCAGTTTAAATTGAGAGAAAGTTGTTTTTATAGTACTCTCTCGAAATGGATTTATAGTACTCTATATTCGTTACCTTCATATATGGACATATTGCAATATTATATACGAAAATATCATATCTAACATAATAGATAAATATACGGACTACAATAACTTAATATATCTAAATATAAATACCATATATCTCCATAGAGATATATCAAATGTCTTCCATAATCATAAATGTCAGAATTTAAAACAAACAAACTAATCAACAGGTTCTACCACGACGCACATAACCCAAATTCTCATCCCATTATATGCCGAATACTCCAAATATCGAGCTCATTTTGAACGAGTTCTGTCCTCGGCAGACCATCGATTAACCGATGCACGGATAATAGGGCATCTACACCACAATTGTTTTGGTCTCTTTGTACGATCTGTGCTCGTTCGAAGACCTCCAATTGCATATCACGCCAAGCTTCCTTACGTGGCTGCCCGTACACCAAGTACGTGTTGAAATCGAACAATCTTTACATCATCCGTGTTATCGGTTGTAGGCTCTCTCTCCGCATCTGCCGATATGATTCGTTGGAAATCGCCCATAACGAGTCGTACAACTCTACACTCCATGTATGCAGACGGATTCTCACGGTGACTCAGTGAGCTCCGGTGACAAAACAAACAAGGATGAGCTACAACATTGCGTAAAAGAACATTAGTTCCCTGCATTACACTAATATATCGTAATAATTTTAATTAAATTCGAAGATATAACTTACGTATTGTAACCCCGGTGCCCATTCTCTCGCAGCTTCTTGCAGCGCCTCAAAAGGCTCCCATACATCCATGTTCATCCCGTAGGTCGACCAAGAATGTTGCATTTGAGACTAATACAATACATATTGTTAGCATTTTAATTAAGAAACAAATTTGTATAAAACATTATGTACTAACCCAAAACTGTACGAGAAGAATGAGAGTTGTGCCGCTCCGCACACCATGAAGTAGAACGTCTCCTCTCGCCAATTACCTCCTCAACGTACCCAAATAGCATTCGATCATGTCATGGGTAAACATCTTGGAAACATCTTCGAGGATATCAAACCACGAGTGCGACAAATGATACCCCGTGGCTGTGTAGACGTGGTTATCAATTTCATTGTGTGCGCGACGCCACGCCCGATATTCTTTGAAGCCAAGGACAGACCAATCGCCGAGGTAACGGGCGAGATTCCTCTTCGGGGCAACATACGGCGACGTAATTGCACGAGAGGGTCTTTTCGTGCGCATTCCACGTCCACGTGGACTAGTCGGCTCATCTTGCACGGGGGCCTTCTCTTTTCCCTTTCTGACTCTCCGGCTGATCCCGGCATCTCCCGTCGGCACAACACTCAATGGTTGAACTTCTACTGGGGACACTATAAGTGCCCATGACCCGGAGAAATCATCACCATATAGCGAGTGATCTTCATCGGGTTCCTAGACATGTAACGTTTACGTTAAATAAATGTACATATCTTTGTAAAAAGAACATAATTCTCAATAAATACATGTTAGTTCTCGGTACATACAATAATATCATGTATGGAAATATTGTTCATTAATTAGTAAAAGTCTACCTCTAACACCGGACTGGGAGAAGCAGAAGGCTGTGCGGGCTCATGGTATGGAAGCAGCAACGGCTGGGTGGACACGGGTCGATCATGAAACTTCTTCGTGCGGGCCTCGGATGCGCCGGACGAGTCGCTGCTGTCCGTCACGGCATCAACAACTGGGTCGACCCAACCAGATGATGCATGAGGAGTTGCTCGGCGAGTACCAGAAATTGAATGTCGACCGGAGATGCCGCGACTATCGGAATGTCGACCGGAGATGCCACGACTATCGAAGATGCCGCGACTATGTGAAACTGAGTGAGAGAGAGAGAGAGAGAGAGAGAGAGAGAGAGAGGGACGAGAGTGAGAGAGAGAGAGAGAGAGAGAGAGAGAGAGAGAGAGAGAGAGAGAGAGCCTCCTCGACATGACTATCAGGGCGGTACGACTGTCCTCCCTCATCCGCTGACTTCCGGTCCGACTTATTTTTGGAGAAAAAGTTTTTGATCTTCTTCCAAAACTTTTTCTCTCGAGGAGGCATGTCTTGAGTATCAAGACTGCTAGACCCCTTCGAAGTCGTCGGTGCCCAATTTCGTCCGGATCGTCTTTGCATGCCCGGTGGGGATGCGGGCGGAGAGTGGGGTGCTGTAGGGCCGCGTGGACGAGGAATGCCCATCGCTCTGGCATGCTCGGATCCAAATTGCACGACAACCGGCTCTCTATACGGTACGCCAAGTGCCTCGCCGGACATCGTGCTCATATAATACGCTGTCGAGAGCTCTGCATCCTCCTCCACCATCGCTCCGCATTCCAACTATGTATAAAACATGCAATGTTACATAATCAGAAATATAATACAATATAAACAGCGAACTATATAATATAAATAGAGATATATTTTTGAAAATGGTTTCTTATGACATATATGTATATAAAAGATCACAGTTCTTTACAGTATAAATTTATTTTATCATTTTTTTGTTTAGAGTGCACAAACATAGTTCTTTACCTCATCCTCGAAGAAGCCAGCGAAGGTCCCTCTCACTCTCGGAAAATTCCACCTCAACAGACGTGGAAGCGCATGTCGGTCCACCAAGTTCGCACAAACCCTCCAGAATTCGAGGATGCAATCGTATGCCCATGCTTGTAAGGCCCAGACGGGCCCGCTAAATATATAAGACACTTTACATCCCGCAAGAGTGTTGGGGATGAATTGCTTGTAGTGAAGCAATGCTCGGTATGCATACGCTACCCACGGGAATTCCTTCCATTCGTTTAGGTTGTCCACTAATACCCAAACGAAGTCATCGATTAGTCTCGGCATCGGAACACCCAAGATAAGTAGGTGCAACATCAACACATTTGCGACTTTCACGTAGTCGGCTGCCGAAGCGCCGTTCACCACATATTCTTTGAAAATATCCTCCAACTCGGATATTTTCAATCTCCGATTGCCACAAAATACAACCCTTGCACGAACTGTGGAAGCATCATACTCCATTGTTGGGTCAAATGTCGATGACCCAAACATCGCGAATTCCAGCAGACCAAACTTCAAATGACGATCCGTTATTTGAAACCAAATGTTGTTGGATTCATAGTCGGTGAAGGAAACTTCACGGCACATGAGCTGGTGGAGAGTTTTGCTCGCACTTACACTCCCCTCCCATTCCATCAAATGGCCGAAAGAGCTAGTCTCACGGAATTGTACATATAGAGTGTCACCACCGACGGCCGTCGGTGTGTCGCGGATAAGGGGGATCACATCCCACTTGTAATGAATCATAATTTGAGGTTTAGACGACCTGGCTACGTACCTGAAAAAATATCATTGACTCTGCATGAACGAAAAATAAAAAATTAGTTCACCATAATTTAGTAGTATAGCTCTGTAATTCACGTAAACAAATTTTTTACGGCAAATAATAATGTTCTACGAGACAATTCCAATGTCTCCGTTTAAAACACATATTTCACGGCGATATATAATTGTCTACGAGACAGACTAATTAGAACATATAAAAAAATTATATCGTTTAAAACACATATTTTAGATATATATTTATATGTAAAATAATACATTAATACATTAAAATATATTGAAATGTGTAAAATAAAATCCGTATTATATATATTAATATTTCATTAAAATATATTATAAATACTAAATTATATATATTAATATGTAAATCTGCAGTGATATATTTAAATGTATTATATATTCAAATATTATATATATATATATATATATATATATATATATATATATATATATATATATTCATATGGCTCTTTGTATTGATACGTAAAATATATTAATATATAAATTCCGTATTATATATAAAATAAATTACGTATTATAAATTTGTAAAATAAATTCCGCATTAAAATATTTAAAAATACGTAAAATAAAATTCGTATTATATATATTAATATGTAAAATCCGTAGTGACATATTTAAATGTATTATATATATAAATATTTATATATATATATATATATTAATATATATTAATATATTAATACTTTAAAATATATAAATACTAATTTAGATATATATTTAAATGTAAAATAATACATTAATACATTAAAATATATTAAAATATAATAAAATACGTAAAATAAATTCTGTATTATATATATTAAGATACGTCAAATAATATTAATTGTAAAATAATACATTAATACATTAAAATATATTAAAATACGTCAAATAAAATCCGTATTATATATATCACGATTGAATTATAATATATTAATATATATTAATCTATTATTACTTTACAATACGTTAAATAATACATAAATACTAATTTAGATATATATTTAATTGTAAAATACGTTAAATATTTATATAAATACTAAATTTATTAAAATAATTAAAATTAAAATTTACGAAAATACGTTAAATATTTATATAAATACTAAATTATATATATTAATATGTAAATCCGTAGTGATTTATTTAAATGTATTATACATTTAAATATTATATATATAATTATTTAATATATATTAATATATTAATACTTTAAAATACATAAATACTAATTTAGAAATTAATTTATATGTAAAATAATACATTAATACAATAAAATATATTAAAATACGTGAAATAATATCCGTATTATATATATTTATATTTAATTTAAAACATACTATAATATAATATAAATAAATACTATAATATTAATACGTAAAATATACTATAATATGAATTCCTACTAAAATTAATATATTAATATTTATTAATATATTAATATTTTTATTATATTATATATTAATATGTATCTTATTATAAATATTTTACTCAAATATTTTAATAATATAAATAAGATATATACTATTAAATCTTAAAACAAAATTCGTTCTCTGTATAAATGCAGTATATCTATGTATTATTTATATATTATATAACAGATATTTTATTTGGGGATATAAAACTTTTAAAGAATAAAACACGGAAATTATAATCGCTTTTGTTCATATCACTTACAATATTTACAATAATTACAAACCCTAATTTTATAAACATCTCTCCAATAATTACAAACCCTAATTTTATAAACATCTCTACAATAATTATAAACCTTAAATATAAACTACAGAAGTTTGAGATAAGCCTATCTAAGAGCACCGATCATTACTAAGACGTTAAAACACTACTTTTCATTTACAAAAAATAGGAAACTCGTCTACTAACCTGCTCGCTTCCATTATTTTCAGCCATTTCGATCAAGCTTCAGAAAATCTTCACAAATAGAGGTATTTTGAAGAGAGTCATGTCGGGGAGCTTCACAAGATACCGGTTTTTGCTTGAGAAGAGAGTCGTGTCGATAGAGCCTCAAAATAAGATTTTCGAAGTTGTTTTTCTTGAGCAGACTGTGAAAACTATTGATGAGTGGTGTTAGTGCTGTCAGTGGTGAGTGAAAAAAATTGTATAAAACGTAAATAAAAGTGGGGAGGGAAATAAATGTTGATGGAGTGGTGTGACAATTCAAATACAAACAGCCGTACTATTCGGGTGTTTTCGGTACAAATCCCTTCTTTTAAGGGATCGATTTTATTAAAATATAATGTATAATGTATGAAATATATTAGCTAGAACAATATTTTATTCCTAAATTATAACCTATGTTTATTTCCTTTTTTATTTAGGGAAAAATATCCTTTATTTTATTCTCGGATAGCATTGGAGCAAAAAATAAAAATATTTTTACATTTACAAACCCTAATTTCATATTTAAACATGAAAAAATATATATTAAAAAATCGAATCCCTCAACAACCGGCTTTAAATTTCCTTTATGCCAAAGCTGCAGAAATGAGCAGGACATTCCCAAATCTTTATGTGGTGCATACTGGGCTTGTGCCCGCTCCACAATTCCTCTGAAGTCGTGTTAACCGACTTGGATGGAAAACGGTTCAGTAAACATACCGCAGTCTGTAGGGCATATCCCCAAAAGAAAATCGGCAAAATTGCATAACTCATCATCGACCGAACCATCTTTAAGAGAGTTCGGTTCCTTCTCTCTGGCACACCATTCTGCTGAGGCGTGCCCGGTGCTGTCAGCTGGGATGTATTCCCACATTCTGTCAAGTAATCCTTGAACTCGTCGGATAGGTATTCCCCACCACGATCAGATTGCAATGTTTTGATTTTTTTTACCTAACTTCTTCTCCACTTCTGCTTTGAATTCCTTAAAGGTTTCGTAGCAATCCGACTTGTGGCGAAGAAGGTAAACATATCCATACCTCGAGTAATCATCGTAAATATGTGACGAAGTACTCATACCCTCCACGAGCTTGTGTAGACATAGGTCCACACAAGTCAGAATGAATCAAACTTAATGCTTCTGTGGCTCTATAACCTTTTGCCTTAAAAGGCCTAGTCACCATCTTTCCTTCCAAGCAGGATTCCCAAGTTGTAAATGGCTCCACTTGGAGAGAGTCAATGATCCATATTTCACCAACCTTTGGATCGTATTCAGATTGATGTGACCTAGTCGTAGATGCCGTATGTAAGTTTGATTTACCTTAAAAGATTCCTTTCTCTTCTTATTGTTTACATGGTTTAAAAGTAATAGTATATAAATATCCGTTTAATGTCCCACCACAGATAAAAAATCGTCTTTCATGATATAAACTTCACTATCAAAACTTGATTAATAACCATCCATGATGTAGAGTTTTGAAACAGAATAATGTTTTGCCTAAACCTAGGCACATATAAAACATCTTTAAGTACTAAAATAGAACTATCAAAAGATAGATGTAAATCTCCAATAGTAATTGTTGGAACCCTCGATCCATTGCCCATTGAGACTACCACCTCGTCATCGCTCAATTGCCTTTTCTGCAAGAACCCTTGCAAGGTGTAACAAACATGTCTGTTGCCCCCTAATCCACTACCCACTCGTGGGTAGAAGAGGAAACTAGAACAGTCTTAGTTACAAGAGCGACTCACGTCTCTTTCTATTTTACCTTGTCATTTGGATAATAATTATTTCAGTGTCCTTTCTTACCACACTTGAAGAACCTTCCTTTCTCCTATGGCATTCGCATGCCACCAGTAAGGATCGTCTTCTTACTCCCACTGCTCTTCTTGAAATGTCCACCTTTTCTGCTCTTTTTCTGGTTTCCGTCTTTCGGAGGATTCCTTAAGCGACTAGTGATGTTGAAGACTTGAGCACCCTTACCCTTTCCTATAACCTCTTTGACCGCTACCAAAGAATTGAGTAACTTACTCAGACTAATCTCAATCTTAGACATAGCGGTCCTAAAATATAAGTTCTTATAGGACCTTGTAAAGGCATTTATTGGGCTGGTAAGATATCTCTTCCACTCTATGAAATTATTTAAACCTGTTAGGATTTGGTTGGTGAGTCTGATTAGGAACTTATGAAATTTATGAACAGACATAACTGAAATATATAATTTAAAAATTTAAAAGCATGTAAGAAATTTATATTTGCACATAATTCGTAATTAATAATTATTGTAACCTTTTGTAAAAATAATGATATTAAAAACCTCTAACAGCTCTAGGAATTCCTCTCGTAAGCCACGCATGTGGACATTTACTAGTGTAACCCTAAACCAAGCTATTTACCTAACTCTTTAATTCCAATCCACGCCTAAGTTCTTAAGACGAATGAAATTAATAGTTCGATATTCTGGGCCATGTAAGTATTAAAATGCGGGAAGGGACTTCGAGGGAAGTGAATTGTACATGTAGTGACATCTAAGCAATGACCATTAATTTGACCAAATTATAATCAAATTCTTGAAATTGACATACTTACGAGAACCATGCCGCATTCAATTTGATCTAATTGGCCGTCCTATTTAATTATTATATTCTAGAGTACTCGTGTTTACTAGGCACGTAAGCCATGTAGGTGGACGTTTACGGCTTCGCTCCCACTACTCAATAATAATTAAATATTTTGGAACTCATCTCACAACACTTGTTGCTGAAAGATGCAAGCAAGCCACACAGGTGGGTGTTACTAACATAATCTAACTACTTTTGTATAAAGTCCAGTTAAATGGAGGTCCGATTAAGTGTTTAATATCAAATTTAATGGAATCTAATAAACATTTAATTTTAAAAAAATTCTTAGTCTTTTTTATTCAAAAGGTTTGTTTAGATTCATGCTAAACCACATAAATTCTTAATCAGGCAAATTCTAAGCGCACATAATAAAACGTGCTTGCGAAAAATAAAATATGCTTTAATACGACGTAAATCCTATTTACATGCTTTTCTAAGCAAAATTAAACACATAATTGCATGATAAAGCATAATAATAAATAAATGCGCAAATATGAAATTAAATGTCGTTATCGGGCTAAAAAATACAGATAAAAAATTAAAATCTATCTATTGCATAGCCCGAACAAATACAAGTCTTCGAAAAACTATGAATCTGGAGCTGTCTGTGTCGCCACCACGTCATCAGGGTGTCTGCCATGTGGCAGACATGTGTATTGCCCTATCAACATAGGGCTAACGTCAAAAGCCCAAGGGCTGATGTCAACACCTTGTCCTTCATGGATGCGCCACTGCTGCCGCCTCCCTGATGCTGTCCAGAGGTCCCCACCACTGCCTCGGCCATCCCCGTCCCGTGCTGCTGCCTTGCAACGCGACACAGCTCCTGGAAATGCGCGCGGCTGCGCGCAGTCTACGTCTCCTGCCTGTGCGCAGCTGCTGCCGCCTCGTCTGGCCTCCTCCACCTCGCCAATCATCACCAGACGTCGCCCAGACATCTGGGCCATGAAGATTGGCCGAAAATTACAGCCACCGCGACTGGATTCCAACGACTTATGCAACCCGTCATCGCCGGCTCCGCCCTTCTGAAATTGAAGCCTTTTCGAGCCACGATTTGTTCAATTGATGCATGGGAAACATTCCTTGGATGATTTTCGGCCACCATGAACAGATTCCAGCCTAAATCGTCCATCAATTTCCTTCAATTTTGAACAATATCGCCGAAAAAATCAAATTCAGGGAAGGAATTTATAATGTCGATTTCGATCACATATGAGATCAGATGATCCGATACGACCTATCGACATGAAGCTCATCACGAGAGGATTCCAACGGTTCAAGCTGTTCATCAATTGGAGGCTGGACGCGCCGAGAATTTCCCGCGCAAGATGCGACGGAACCCTAACCAAACTAGGGTCTTTTCCAGATTGGGGCTTTCTTCTCCGCCTTAATTTTTGTGCATCCTGGACCAAAAAACAGTACAATACACATCATAAATAAAGCACATTGGCCCTATAATTTACTCTTGAATTTTCTCACGAGAAAAAAATGTTACAAAGGGATCAAAACAGTGTTTCGCAGGCCGCCCCAAACACGGAAATTAGTCTGATAACGACGGTAAAAACCCTAGACATGCTCCTAAAAAGCAATAATCAGAGCCTAAAACCATGGCTCTGATACCAATTGATGGAATTGTTACATATGTCCTCCGCCTACCAAATTAAGAGGTGCTGCAAAAAGATTTGTATATGCCAAAAGTTGAATGTATAAGCTGCGAATGAAAAAGCAGATTTTAAGTGGCCTGATTGCCCAATTGAGATAGTCTGAATCCAGAATGTGGAAAAAGAAGAAAAAAAATTTTGCCAAGAAAAATACATATGAAATATTCAGAAAAAAAGATGTGGCAGAAAAAAAAAAAAAATGGGTGCAAAGAATAATTGTAATATTTGTGCGAAATTGTTAAGTGGTGGGATGTTTTGAATTTTTGTATTAATTGCACAAGTAAGTGAGTTTGACATGCATAACATTGAATTGTAATTTTTGATGGAGCTTAGTACCCCTAGGACCCTTACCAACATCAATATGTCTAAGTCAAAAGCCCCATTACAACCTAATGAGAAAGACCTCCTTGATATTACTATTGTGACGATCTCTTATCGTAATTGCGTGGATTTATTTTCTTGAGTGACTTGAACCGGACCTAGATTAGTTGAGTGATGAGCGAACCTTGAGGAGATCCGCATTGTTTAGATTTTGACCAAGTTGATATATGTGTGCCTTGTTTCAAAATATGCATTGTTTACTTGCTTGATGAGAGCATACTTGCATGATTTGATTTGCTTGGCTAGTTAATTGGTGTTGAGAATTTCGGATTGATTGGTGCTGGTTCATGTCGTCGTTTTTCATGTTTTTGTTTTGAGTCCGTGTGTTTATTTCGTGTCTTAGTTTTGTCCGTGTCATTGTGTCCTTGTTATGTCGTATCTTTGTTTTCCTTGAGTCTTTTATTTTTGTTTTGAGTCTTGGGGATTGACCGAAATGACTAAGTACTTATCTTTGTCTCTCCTTATACTCGAGGGCGAGTATAAATCAAGTGCAAGGATATTTAATGAGTCATTTTCGTACTTAGTAATTTCTGGCCGAAAAGTGCATCAATTGGCAAACCGGTGCACTTGCAGTGGTGAAAAATGCAGGTTTTTGGTGCTGATGTGGCATGATGACGAGGATAATATTTGGTGATTTTTGATGATGAAAAGGCACGGAATTGATGACGTGGGCGCGGATTTGTTGAGAAGGAAAGAATCTTGAAGATATTTTATGGTAGATAAGGAAATAATATATTTCCTTATCTATCCAAATCCCTTTCCTTATCAAAGAAGGATTTGACCAAGCTTGGAGAGGAAGAAAAGGAGGAGTATCTAAAGAGTTGAAGAGGGCAAAAATCACACGCCTTGAACACGCCCCAAACACAACACACGTACGCCTTCAACCCGAGCTACACATTCTTGCCGTTACTCCCTTCCGTCCGAGAAATTCGACCGCCGCCGCCAAACCATTTTCGCCGTAGCCGAAGACCGCCGAAGATGCTGAACCATTTCCGACTTTCGTAGTTGATAGTTGAAGAAGAAACACTATTTAATTTCGGTGGTTTGATGCTTTTAAATTTCGTAGTTGAATTCTTGTTTTAATTTCCATTCGTAGTTAATCGTTTAAGTAGGAACTTCATATTTACGTTTGAACATCCATTGCTATTTTAATTAAAGTTTTAGTTTAATTTCGTAGGTTTAAATATTCTGTTATGTCGTGCTTTAAGTCTTTTAAATTTCGTTAATGCTAGATCTATGGTTATTCATGTCTAAGTTTATGTTATGTAAACTGTCCCAGTTGCCCAACCGAAGCGTCTGCATGAGTAGCTAAACTTTTTAGGGTTTGACAAAATGTAAATGCACATGTGAACAGTAAATGAGGCTTAGGTTCGAATAATTAATCAAAAGGGTTTCAGGTTAATTCTGAATTAATTAATATGACTAGTAATTTAGGCTTGATCACCCTAGGTTGCGCAGTCTGTAGCTAACTTAGTACTTCCATCGTTTCTCGAGGAACAAGGCTAGGTAAGTAGCGAAATTATTCGTTAGGATAATTGGATTAAACCGATAGGAGACTATTAGATGCCCAACATACGAGTAGGCTCCTATACTAGGCTCCCTTAGTTCGATAAAGCTGTCTAGGTATTAAATCTATTGATTGCCCAACAACGTAGGTTGTAGCTAGGTTAGAGAAGTAGCTGTTTCGATGCCCAACATGGCGGTTACCGACTAAGTAAGTGGGAGTGAGGGTTGTGTCAGTTTAATTACGACAATCTATAACTAGTAGATTTTTGAGATTAATTCATATTAAGTGCTGAGGATTGGAATTACGTGTGTGTGAATATTCTGCTGGACCTGTCTCTCAGTTGCCCAGTTCATACAGTTTTAAATTCAGTTTAGTTTTTAATCATTTTTAGTTTAATAGAAAACCCAAAACTTACGTGGTTGCTAACCAAAACCATAGATAAGTAGAAAACAAAGTGTCTAGTCGTCCGTTCCTTGTGTTCGATACCCTGTGAACTATACTGATATAATTCTTGAATTTTGTAGGATTATTTGCTGTAATACATCGATCACCACATCCGCTGTCCACGATCCATGGGTCCTTTAGCACCTGTAAAACCAAACAGATTCAGGTACCCTTTGGGTTCAGGTTGGGTCCTTGGAGGTTAGTGGACTTTGGGACCCAAGCTTGTTAGACAACCCTGAATGGTTTCAGATTTCTTCTTGCCCTTGCTGTCAGCTGGTCTGTCTGCTGAGTTAAGAGATACTGACTTCTTGTTCTTCTAAGGTTCTGGTTTCTCCTTCTGCCGAACCTTTGGGTTTTTGACTATGGGCTCATAATAGTATGATCCATATTGAGCAGGATGAGTCCATTGTGGATGGCCATACTGTTTGACCTATCTGACCTTCTTGGTTCCCCCTGAGTTGGATCTGGGTGTTCGTGGGCTTGAACCTTGGGTCATCTTTTGATAGCTGGGCTGAGGTGCTTTCATTTTCTGCTTATTCTTTATCTAAGGGGTTGAAGATTCTGCGTATTGAGTTCCCCCTTAGAAAAATCTGTCAGCTAGCTGATCTGATCTTTTCTGTCCTGAGGTAGTTGCTTCATAAATGTAGCCAAATCCTTCCTTCGTGGAGCATGGTCTCTGTGATCTTAACAACTTTTCATGCTTTCTTTAGCTCATATATATTTCTCAGTCATTAAGGTTCTCCAAACCTCATCGCTCTTCCTCAGAGCTTCATACTCAGCTCTGGACTGTACATGCTTGTCCTTTAGACTGATAATTACAGTTTCTTTCTCTGAGTTGTCCTTGGTTAACATTGATGTCTGTGATTCTTGTTGTTGAGACTTAGCCATTAGAGAATTGATCTCTTCCTTCTGTCTCAGAACAAGTCCTTTAGACTCAGTAGAGTCCTGACTCCTCATTGAAAGTCTTTGATATGCTGTATTTTAGCATTGTTCAATGTGTGTTTTGGTATTAATAGTTTTTATTTTTTTAACATGATTGCTACTTATTTCATAATTTTTGGATCTTGATAGATGTTTGAAAAGTGTAAAGCTTTCATGTGGAAGAGTGGAAGAAAATAAAGGAAAGAGACCAAAACCAATGTTGAACAATGTCGGATTGAATGTCTAGAAGAAAGTTGGGGCCAGAAGAAAAAGAAAACAAAATGTGCGCTGCTGATAATTAAAAGGTTGGGGGATTGAGAAATCTTCATCAACTCTTGGGCAGAAAAATAAAATCAAATACTTGGAGGGAAGAATTCATCTGCAATCTTTTGAGAATGAAGACAACCTTTGAACAAGATTCGATATAGAGATTGAGAAGTCTTCTTATCATTTCTTTTCAATGCTTGTATTCAAATTCTCTTGTGTTTTATTAATTATGTCTAGTGGCTAATTCCCTTCGCTAGGGATTAGGGCGTTTTTGATTATGAATGATGTTTAATATTTATTGATTTTAGTTCTTCATCCATTTCTTAATTCTACTATCTTGTTTTAATCACATGTATGTGCTTGATCAACATGTATATGATGTTTAAGATTAATTTCTTGTAACCCTCGAGATTGATCCGCGCAATAGATAGTAGGATATGCCCGAGAATAGTCACTAGAGTAGGCTAATAAGGTATAGCATGTTCAACATCTAGGATTGTAATGGGTTCGTTTAATTTCTATATCACGAAAGTAGGTATAACATTTATACGAGCACATCTTATTCGAATCGAGAGATTGTTTAAGATACTTTAGAGTGCATGTTGTAGGACAGTTGAAGAACATAATTAATATGTTATTTGGATTTCTAATCATAGCCCGACATCCCTAGTTCATTCTCATTTGAGCTTCTGTCTTCTCTTTTGGGTGTCTCATTGTGTCCAACAGAGGCAGTCTCCGCATTCCTTTAGATTCATTTTTCGGATGACTGTTCTCTCTTTTACCTCGATAGCTTTTTGACTTCATCTTCATTTTTCTGAACTTGTCCTTCTCCTTTTGGCATTTCATTGGAAGGAGAGCGTATTTCTCAGCTAAGTTATCAGCAATAGAGATTAACATGGAACTTCCAGCTGATAGACTTGTAACTGAGGGACTAGCTCCAGGTGTGCTGACTGTTGCCTTGTAAGCATGATCTATTGGCACTTCAGTCTCAGCACTCGGGGTATGTGGAAGATTAAACTCAAACTCCTCTGCTTTTAATTCTGAAAATATGCTACCAGGAGTAATAGAGTTCAAGTTAGTTCTTCTTAAACATGTAGCAAAAGAGTACCACTTGGGCCTGCTAAGAGCCCTTAGAATCTTGGTGTTTGTCTCCTTCTTGCTGAATGTTCTCCCCAGTCCGTTGATGATGTTGATTTGATTAGTGAATCTGACGCTGAAATCACCAATAGACTCTCCAAGAAGCATTGTAAATGCCTCGAGCTTCTGCAGCTCCAACTCCAGTTTATTTTCCTTGATTTGTGAAGTTCCTTGGCTCAGCACTGCAAGAGCATCCCATAGCTCTTTTGCAGTCTTGCAGTCGTGCACTCTGCCGAGTTATGAGTCACTGAGCGTAGTCAGTATCGCGTTGCGTGCGACTTGGTCAAGATTGTGCGGCTTTCTCTCTTTTGGTGTAAAGAGGCTTTTATCCTTTGGAATCTTCGCACCGGTTCTGGCACCTATTGCTCCCTTAATTGCAAGTTCGACATTGTCGATCATGGGAACAATGTGTCATTTCTCCAGGACGTTAGTCATAATGTCCTCCAGCGACGTTAGATGTGCCTCCATCCTTACACGCCATACGGTATAGTTTTCTACTGAGAAAATGTGTACCGTCCTTATACTTGAAAAATCAGACATTTTGAATAATGTAGTATAGGATGCTATGAAGAAATACAAGTCTAGAGAAAACGGTTTTTCAATGATATGTTCGAGTAGATCAGTTTTTCAGAAAACAATGATCAGAAGAACACCGCTTTGATACCAATTGTTGGTCTAGAGACGAGCCTCGAGTGGGGGGGGGGGTGAATACGTCTGATGACAAATTCTTACTTAGAACGCGAAAGTTAGCTTAGCTGAATGTTGCTACTGAACTAGTCAGTTGGCCACTTGAACTTTCTGGATCGTGTGGGCAGAGAGTTCGTCTACCGAGCACACTCTACTGACTTATGTCAGTGAACAATAGTTCAGTATCAGAAGTTGTGTGTGGAAGTGTGGGCCCGAAATATATCATCTTAGTTGAACCCGTTTTATGTTGTTTGATTTAAAGTCAGTTTTATGCAAATGTGAACAGTAAGCAATTCAACAGTAAATCATCACAATCAGTTTTTAAAGTGGTTCGGATACACATGATCCTACGTCCACTATCCTTAACAATGCAGGAGTTATGGATTAGCTTATACTGAGCAAGTCTCAGTCGATCTGTTCACTGGACAAATACGTTCTTGTTTGTTTATACTGAAGTCTCAGTTAATTTGTGCACTGGACATATATCTACTTATAGTCGTAGTGACTTTACAATTCTCATCCGTGAAAGGTTTGAGTTTTTTCAACTATGAAGGAGTTCTAACAATAAGAACAATTCACAAAGATGAACTCCTTCGAGGTTTCTAAGCTATTGATATTACAATAAGCACGCTTAGGTTAGGAAAAGGGAACTAAATGATCTCTAGAGAGAAGAACTAAGATGATCTTTCTTGAATGCAAGTTCTTCGCTTTGTTTGGCTTTGAGTTCGCTAGAGAATTTGATCGCTTGAATGCTTGGTTCCCGGTGTTGTTGGTGTCTTTCTGCATGAAGACTCTATTTATAGTCTTCGATTTGTGAATAGATCCGTTGGAGGGAGTCTAGACACGTGTCGAATAAGACAAGAAAAACGGTCATATCGATTTTGAATATCGCTGTAGAGGCTGCCTCTTTTTCAGTCTAGGAGTAGCTTTATAGCAGAGCAGGTAGAGTGCAATCGACTCCTCATTCGTCAAGGTTATGAGAGTAGGTTAGGCTTGTTCAAACTCCAAGTGTACGGTGAGTTGACTTCCTCTGAATCCTCGGACCTTCAATTGAATTGTCTCGTACTCATGCTTCTGAGATTCGTGGCTCGAATTCCTTTGCAGATTCGGTTGGTTAAAGCTTATCCAACTGACTTCTTTCAGCTGAGTGGCAGATCTTCTACTGAATGCACCAGCTACTGAACTCTAGCCTACTGAGTTCCTAATATGTTGAACTTAATTAAGCTATTACATTATCGAAGGCTCATAATTCAACTAGGGGTTTTTGGGATCTTCAAATCTTATGAAACTGAATCTCATCCCAACAATCACACTGAAGCAAAGTGTTAATCTTAATCAAGGAACGTGTAACTTTAATCCAATAATCGCATGGAACCACCTTATGTGATTTAGTCAACAAAATACGTTCAACATAATAACCATAAATGTTACTCAAAGTGTCAGTCGTACTAAACAGAAGTGTTGATTGTCTCGGAGGAGAGTGTCACATTCTTATAGAGTGTCATTTGAAATGAATAAATGTGTTAATTACAGCAAACAAAAGTATTATTTATCTAAAAGTGTCAATCACACTGAAGTAAAGTATCAATTATATTTGATTTGTAGGAGAGAGAAGAGAGATGCGAGAGATTTCAGAGAGGGAGGCGAGAGAGAGGCAAAGAATGAGGGAGCGGAGGCGGAGAGAGCGGTAGCTGAGATCGAAGTGGAGACCAGAGATAGAGAGCGGAGGCGGAAGAGCAAAGGCAAAATTAGGTGAGGCAGCAGAGAAATTATAATGAGAGAGGAGTAGTTTTTTTTTTCATAATGAAAATCAACATTGGGCCACATCAGTCAAAAAATAAATCTTGCGTACGATCCAGATGTACATACAACCGACGCCCGCAAGTCTACCTCATTTTAAAATAAGAAAACTCAAAATTATTAAATTGGTAAAAACCATTGAAATAATAAAGGTCCGGGCCTTGCTTTTAGTTGCAGCACACCACACAAAGGACAATCGAATTTTTTAACGAAACCACACACCAAATTAGAATTAAATCGCATACACAAAAAACACTTTAAGAATTAAATCCTTTTGTTGCTTTATTTGGTAATGACATAACTCGCTATTAAGTAAATTTCACTTTCAATAGTCTTTAAACCAATTATTCCTTTGCCATTTTCTACAAATTACATAGAAAATTAGAGCCAATCTGACTAAACCATAACTAATAAATTTACACATCACATAAGTCATAGCAGCATTGATGGATAAGAACCCTTGCTCATAAGTAAATATATATTTTTTTTAATAGCCTCCGCAATTTCCAAATCTCTAAAATATTTCTCAAAACAAAAATTAATTAAAAATACTTTTTTTTTTGTTTTTGAGTGGGTAATCCATTAACTAAAAATACTTTTTTGTTTTTGAGAGGGTAATCCATTCCCCCCCCCCAACACCCCGCTTACGTCGAAAAGATAAATCAACTAGAATAAAGTAACAAATCCTTACTCAATTTCTAGCAACAAATCGGTCGCGGCGTTATGACGGAGGTAGTTTTAGTGTCGGCGTCGCAGCCACCATTGGTGGTATCAAAATCAAAGAGAGTTTGCTTAAGTTACTACTGGCTGATTTTGACACCAACAACGGTGGTAGCTCCACCGTCGGCCTCCGTATTAAAGCCTCCGTAGCAGTGGCCCGGGCATCACGTCTGTGGTGGACATTCCGTCATCGTAAGGACAAAAATATATAGTAGTAGTATTAAATTTTGAAGGGTAAATTGGGGTTTATCAAGTATTGTACTTTCCGCAGTACATGATGTATGTCGATAACATTTCTTATGCAGTACTAGTGAGTAGTGTCGCAGGAGTCCACGTACAGGACAAGTACAAGGGAGTATCCAAAAAATTGCATTCATTTATTTATTCGGAATTTTATGAATTTGGACCATGAGAGATAGTGCTATATTTTAATTTAAATCATCATGTACTTCAATTCGATCAATTTTTCATCTTAGCATTTTTACCTTTTCTTAAAAGTAAAATTATCACTTGGGGTCTTGAGGCTGACTAATTCATTATTTATGTAACTTTATTATAGTTTGAAGCAACCGTAAATTTGATTGGCGTGTTATTTCGTTTTTTGTTTCGAGTGCAACAGAACTAAAATCGATTACGAGATTCACTTGAAAAACACAACCAAGTGAATGTTATATGTTAGGAAAAAAGGTGTTGGTTCAGAGACGAGCATTCAGGTATAGCGGGGGGAGAGGGCGGTAATACATCTGAGTGCAACTTTCAACTCATACGCGAAAGGCACTATCTACTGAATTGTGCTATTAAACAAGTCAGTTGGTCAAATAACATTTCTCGATCATGTGGGTAGGGGGTATCTGTCTACTGAATCTTATCTACTGACTTCAGTCAATGAACAGTGATTCAGTATAGGATAAAATGCGGAAGTGTAGGCCCACATAATTTTCGTCTCAATTTGAAAACACATTTTATGCTGAGTATGATTTTTAAAGATCAGTTTGTATGCAGTATGAATCAATGAAACGGTAAATCAACACAGTAAGTTTTTAAAGTGGTTCAGATACGCTGGATCCTACGTCCACAGTCCTTAACAAAGCAGGAGTTCTTGATTACTTATATTGAGCAATTCTCAGTCGATCTGTACGCTGGACATGTACTCTAGTTATAGTCTTAGTGACTTTACAGTTTCTAACGCGAGGTTTGATTTTCTCCAACTAAGAAGGAGTTTATACAATAAGAACAATTTAATAAGCTAAACTCCTCCGAATCTTCTAAGCTTAAGATATTACAAGAATTGTTTTGAATAGAGAATGAGAACAATAGATCTCTAGAGTCAAGATCTCTTTGTGTATGAGTTCTTTGCTGAGTAAGCTTTTTGGTCGCTATAGCGTTTAAATGCTTGAATGCTTTTGGTTCCCAGTGTCTTCTCTGCCTAAAGACTCTTTACTATTTATAGTCTCGACTCATGAATAGATCCGTTGGAAAAGGTCTAGACATGTGATGAAAAAGACAAGAAAAATGGCCACGAGACACTTTTATTGGCAGTTTTGCAGGTTTTTAAGTTGATTTGGCGTATGACGCGGATGCAAGGTGGCAATACATTTTCCAGCAAGAAAGGCATGTTTTGATCAAGATTTGGACAAAAATTCGGATATTGAAAGAAGGCGAGATACTTGAAGGTTAAGGAAAAGAAGACAAGGAAAGATCTCTATAAAGAATTGTTCGTGTCTTGTGCCTTGGGGAGTGGCCGAATAACTAGGTACTTATCTTTTGTTCTTCTTACACTCAAGGGCGAGTATAGTTCAAGTGTAAGGATATTTGATGAGTCATTTTCGTACCTAATTATTTCTGACTGAAATGTCACTTAACTGCGCAGTCGAGACACTTTTGTTGGCAGTTTTCCTAGTTTTTAGGTTGATTTGGCGTATGGCGAGGATGCAAGGAGGCAATGCATTTTCCAGCAAGAAAGGCGTGTTTTGATCAAGATTTGCATGAAAATTCGGATAAGGAAAGAAGGGGAGATACTTGGAGATTAAGGAAATCTTTCATTCATTATGAAGAGATTTGCCTTAGTTCTAGAAGGAAAAGGAGCAACCTTATATAAAGGGGAGAGGAGCACAAAATTTTTATAGATTCTCTACACCTTATTTTCACAACTCAATCGCTGTCTAAATTTTAGAATGCAGGAGAAACAATCACTTTCATTTCCGTTCTTGTTGGGATGAGATTCAGTATGATAAGATTTGAAGATCCCAAAACCCCTAGCTGAATGATGAACCTTGTATTATGTAATAGCCTAGTTGACTTCGGCATGTTAGGAACTGAGTAGGCTAGCTATAGTTCAGTAGCTGATAGGATTCTATAGATCATCTGTCATTCAGCCGAAGAACTTAGCATCAGGAACTCAGTTAAGAATGCTATAACCCACTAAATCACTAAGGAATTCGAGTCATCAGCTAAAATTTTAGAAGAATGGAAGTAAGAGACAATTCAGTAAAAGGTCTGAGGAATCAGAAGAAGTCAATCAGCATGCTATTGGAGTTTGAAAAAACCTCACCTACTCGCTAACCTCAACCAATGAGAAGCCGCCAGCACTGTACCTGCTCTGACACAAACACGCTTCTTAGACTGAAAAAGAGGGAATCTCTATAGTAACATTCAAAATGAAGATGGTCATTTTTCTTCTAGTTTTCGACACGTGTCTACACTCCCTCCAACAGATCTATTCATAAGTCAAGACTATAAACAGAGAAGAGTCTTCATGCTGAGAAGATCAATCAACGGGAACACAAGCGAACAAACACTCTAGCAAACTCAAAGTCGAACCCAGCAAAAAACTTGCATACAGAGAGATCCTTTCTAGTTCTTCACTCTAGAGTTTCATCAGTTCCCTTTCTCTATTCTAAGTAAGCTTATTGTTATATCATTAGCTTAGAAAACTCGAAGGAATTCAGCTTTCTGAATTGTTCTTATTGTAAGAACTCCTTCATAGTTGGAGAAAATCAAACCCTTGTGTTCGAAACTGTAACGTCACTACGATTATAAGTAGATATCTGTCCAACGCACAGATCAACTGAGATTTGCTCAGTATAAGCAAACAATATTGTATATGTCCAGTGCATAGATCAACTGAGACTTGCTCAGTATACGCAAACAAGAGCGTATATGTCCAGTGCACAAATCAACTGAGACTTACTCAGTATAAACTAATAAAAGAACTCTCGCTTTATTCAGGACAGAGGACATAGGATCCTGTGTATCCGAACCACTTAAAAATTGCATGTGTTGATTTTTACTGTTGAATTGATTACTGTTCATATTGCATAAAACTCACTTTTAATCAATCAGCATAAAACAGGTTTTCAAACTAAGACGAACATATTTTGGGCCTACACTTCCTCACATAATATCTGATACTGAACTACTGTTCACTAACTGAAGTCAGTAGATAGGATTCAGTAGAAGGATACTCTGCCCATGCGATCCAGAAAGCTTATTTGGCCAACTGACTACTTCAGTAGCAACATTCAATAGTAATGGCTTCCGCGTTTGAGTTCAAATTTGCATTCAGATGTATTCACCCCCCCCTCTACACCTGAAGGCTCGTCTCTAGACCAACAATTGGTATTAGAGCGGTGTTCTTCTAATCATCGTTTTTTGAAAATTGGTCTACTCGAACAGATCTTGAAAACTATTTTCTCTGCACTTGCATCTCTTTATAGCATCCTATACCATATTCTTCAAAATACTTAATATTTCAGGTATAAGGACAGTACCCATGTTTTCAGTAAAAAACTACGCGGTATGGCATGTAACGATGGAGGCACACTTATCGTCGCTGCATGACAGTGTGACTAACGTCATGGAGAAAGGACCTATTGTTCCAAAGATAGACAACGTCGAACTTGCAACCATAGCAGCAATAGGTGCCAGAACCGGCGAGAAGGTTCCCAAGGACAAGAGCCTCTTTACACCTGAAGAGAGGAAGCTGCACATACCTCAGGAGGGTGCATGACTGCAAAACTATGAAAGAGCTCTGGGATGCTCTTGTAGTGCTGAGTTAAGGAACTCCACAAATCAAAGAAAATAAACTGGAGTTGGAGCTTTAGAAGCTCGAGGCGTTCGCAATGATATCCAGAGAGTCGATTGATGATTTCAGCGTCCGATTCACGCATCAAATCAACATAATCAATGGGCTGGGAAAAAACATTCAGCAACAAGGAGACCAACACTAAAATTATAAGAGCTCTTTCTAGGCCCAAGTGGTGTTCTTTTATTACTTGTTTGCGAAGAACTGACTTAAACTCTGTTACTCCTGATTATATATTTTTCAGAACTGCAAGCAGATGAGTTTGAGTTCAATCTTTCGCATGCCCCGAGTGCTGAGACTGAATTGCCAATGGATCATGCTTATAAGGCAACAGTCAGCACATCTGGAGCAAATCTCTCAATAACAAGTCAATCAACTGGAAGTTCCATGACGATCCCAACTGATGATAACTTAGCTGAAACATACGCTCTCCTTGCCATTAAATACCAAAAGGAGAAGGAGAAGTTCAGAAAAATTAAGTTGAAGAAAACTTCAAAAAATAATCAAGGTTGCTCATCCGAAAGGCAAATCTAAATCTTTACATGAATGCAGGAACACGGAGACTGCTTCTACTGGACTGAATGAGACACCAAGAAAAGAAGGCAGAAGTTCAATATGTTATAAATGCAAAAAGACTGGCATTATCAATATTAATGTCCAGAGCTCACGGCACCTGAAAGAGCAGAAAGGCAAGCCATGCGAGACAAGCGTACATAGTTGGAGAGCTATCCAATTGCTCGAGTGATTAAGGGTTGTTCATGAAATCATCCGATGACGAAGCAGGATTCATGGCAATCGAAGCTGAAGAAGATACTAAACTGTGTCTTATGGCTGGAGAAGAGGCTGGGGTAAATTCTAATTATAATATATCCCCTCTTCACCATGCACACACGACACAAGCTCTATTGCAGGTGAACCCTTGGATGTGGTTCTTGCATATGAAGAATTGTTGGAGGAATAGATTCAGATGAGCAATCAGTTCAGTAGAACACTTCAGGAGATGGAACTCATGAGAGCTGAGAATCAGAGACTTTCAATGAGGATTCAGGACTCTACAGAGTCTAAAGGACTTGTTTTGAGACAGAAGGAAAAGATAAATTCTCTAATGACTAAGTCTCAACAACAAGAATCACAGATCTCAGTTCTGACCAAGGACAACTCTGAGAAAGAAACTGAAATTGTCAGTACAAAGGACAAGCTTACACAGTCCAAGCGGAGTATGAGGCTCTGAGGAAAAGCGATGAGGTTTGGAGAACCTTAATGACTGAGCAATACTTAGGATCTAAAGAAAAGCTTGAGAAGTTGCTGAGATCACAGAGACCATGTTCTACGAAGGTGCTTTGGTTACACTTTCAGTGGCGAGCTTGTTATGCTCTTCAACTTCCTTGAGGACTCGATCTGTTGCAGTAGCCATATCTTCAGTGAATTGTTTGGCCTAAGACTATAGTATGGTCTGAAATTGAGCATTTAGATCGGTCCTTTCTCTTAAAGTGCTTTACTGAGGCTCTCTTCAACATTAAGATTTATAGGGGTGCTGATCCTCTTCACTTCAACAGATAATGTGCTTAGCGCCTGTGTCTGAGCTTGTAGGGGTGAATTGGCTCCATTTGGTATGCATTTCTGTGGCTAGGTGACGATTCTTATGAGCTTGATGCTTAATGCACTTATTAATGGATGTCGTGTTAATATCTGTAATCTCAGTAGCTCGATATCGAGATTGCTTCTTCGGCTGAGATTTAGAAGGCGTGGGGATGATTGCGCCTGAAGATGGAGGTGGAGGTGGTGAGTCATCCATGGGAGATTTTCCCTCAGCAGAGCCTCCCTGGTCTACATCCATGGGTGGAGAGTCGGGGTGAGAGTCAGACTGAGTCGGGGGCTGAGTATACTGTTCAAGTTGCCTTTTTTTACTCAAGAGCATAAGCATGGCAGCTCGAAGATCGTCCATCAAAGCTCTATCAGTAGGCTCACCATAGCCTATCTCCTCTCTTAGTGTCTACTCTTCTTGGATCAGTTCAGAGACTGTCCTGAGGTTGATCGTCTCAGCTATGTGATCCCACTCCAGGAATCTGAGATGAACTGAACCCTCCCCCTGACTGCAATGTCCATGAGTTCCGCATGATAAAGGATCTCTGGAATCACATCCGCTATCTCTTAAGTAGCTCGACTCTGAACTATCAAAACTGAAGTAGGGATGGATGTGGAGACCTCAGTCTGAGGTAAGTCAGCATGAAGATCTGACTGGGTCTCCTCTGAGTGATCCTGTTAACCTTGTCTTTTAGAGTCACGTTCTCCTGTCCGGACTCTGAATCTTTAATGGAGACGGTCCCGGGGATCACTACTAAAGGTGCAACTTTCTTCAGTATCTTCCTCTTCTTCTTCTGAGTTGGGCGGGGATCCTGAGTTATCGTAAGAGGATGATTTTCATGCTGTCATCGCCCTAAGGACTTCTCAACAGCTGCGTGATCCCACCCCAGGAATCTGAGATGGATCTGAACCCTCCCCTGACTGCAATGTCCACGAGATCCTCATAATCAAGGATCTCGGGAATCGCATCCGCTATCTCTTAAGTAGCTCGACTCTGAACAATCAAAACTGAAGTAGGGATGGATGTGGAGACCTCAGTCTGAGGTAAGTCAGCATGAAGATCTGACTTGGTCTCCTCTGAGTGAATCCTCTTAACTTTGTCTTTCAGAGTCACGTCCTCATGTCCGGACTCTGAATCTTGAATGGAGACGGTCTCGGGGATCACTACTAAAGGTTCAACTTTCTTCAGTATCTTCCTCTTCCTCTTCTGAGTTAGGTGGGGATCCTAACTGATCGTAACAGGACACTTGTCATGCTGTCATCGCCCTAAGGACTTCACAGCAGCTGCGACAGTAGAGAATTTGATGTTCTTTTTATCGAACAATAGTGCGTTAGCGAAGACCACTCGTCACTGGCAGTAATCTTTAATAAGAATTGAAACATTGATGCCATATAACAGCTTGCCTTTGGGAATCAGTTGCATGAAGGTGTCATCTTCATTGGCAATAAACTTCTGGAGTTGTGCCTTAAGTTTAGTTCGGAAGAATTCATTCCACTTGATCTGAACATCTTCCATGATGGCCATCATAATCTGAATCCTAACCCGGGAGAGTTGATAGAATGATCTTGCTGAGCTGGTTAGTATGTGATTCACTATTTATGCAAGGCCTCTGTATTCAAGGAGCAACTGATTCTTCGGAAAAGCCACTTTGAATACAATATCCTCCTACCCACTGAACTGGCAGAGGTACTGATTAACGGATGACTCCTTATAACCGACAGGAGAGATCCCTTAGTCTTGAAGACCAAAACTCTGAAGAAGACACTCGGCAACGTCGAGGTCTGCAATCTTCGTTTTCCATCTGTTGCTACCCGTTTCTTGCTGATAATTGATGCAAGAAATATCTCTGAGATCATCGTCTTGATGGAGATTCAAGAAGAACTCGATGACCTGCCTCGGAAGACAGTGGGACGGAGTCCTAGATAATAACATCTGAAGGACAGCGGCCTCAAGGGCATCAAAGATACGGTCCATGTATTCCACACCACGGGATCTGAAAGCAAGTACTGGTTCGAACCAGACTCTCCTGTTGTCAATGATCTCCTGCATGTCGGATGGAAGCAGAACTTCATTGCTTTGGGGTGTGGCATTGTAAATGAAAAAGTTAAATCTGCAAAATGAGCGTTAGCACTCGAAAATAGAGTAAGTCAGTGATTAGCATAAGCAGTTTATGAGATTTACCGAATGATTAGTGCTAGAAGTTGATAGATTTCTTAAGCAAGATATATGCAGAGCACTAGATCGTTCGAAAATGGCGGAAATGTATTTAGATGAGAGATACAGTTGTATATATGTGCCATCTAAATATGAACGGTTTATTCAACATGCGGTTGACTGATTTTGAAATGTGGACGCCTCAGGTTAGATTTTATAGGAGGATATGATTACATGCCGCCTATAATCTCGACCTACTTATCTCTATCATCTAAAAGGTAAGGTGAGATGACAATCATTTAATGCGCGACAATCAGTATTATGGAATATCGTGCATTAATGAAATGATATGCTTAATGACATACGATGAATATTAATGGCGGGAAATAAATGCGATGACATGTTGAAAACCAAATGCTGAATGAATACTCATAACCTGTTAGCTGAACATAGTAGTCAGTTGAAACCACTGTGAAGACACTGAGTATTTCAGCAGTACTGAAAGTAAGTTCCCCCTTACTCAGTACCCTCTGGATCGTCATACTAAATTGAGTCAGTAGGATCCAGTAGACCTAGTTCTACTGAGAGTTCAGTAAATCTGGTCTCAGCTAGATGTTTGGTCAGCATGTCAGCCCTTTGTTTATCAGTGTGGATTTTCTCCATCCTGAAATCTTTCTTCTTGACATGGTCTTTAGGGATATGAGTCAGTGGTCAAGTATATCATTGCTAGGGGGTACATAGAACTTGACTCAGTAGATGTATTTTTATTTTGAGTCAGTAATTTATGTGAATTGTAGGGACGCTATATTGTATAGTTTAGGGGAAAAGTTAGGGATACTGAACTGTATTGTTATGGAAAATTGATTATCCCAAAACCCTTGTCCTGACCCCTATGTGTGTTGAACCGTAATGATGAAATAGGCTAGATGCTTTGATTGTCATAGATTTGTTTTAGTCTAACACATGTAAGGGGTATATTGTTGGATTGAACTTCAGTAGAGAAGTTAAAGTTCCAGAACATGTTGGGAGATGATTTAGTAGTATATCTATTAGAAGATTTGAATGATCCCAAACCCTAATTTGATTGGTGAACCATTGAGTTGTAATAGTTATGCCTTTGTCTTTGAGAGTTTCAGACTCAGTAGACATTCTTTCAGCATGGTTCATGCACTTAGTTCTGTCTGCTGACCCTTCAGTAGACTATCCGCCTCAGGACCATGGAGTGAAGACTCAGTAGTGCTGGACTCAGCAGGAGCAGCATACTGAGAGGTGTTCATACTCAGTAGTGCTTGGGACTCGGCGGGAGCAAAGATATGCGAAAGGAGTTAGTAGAACTGACCTCAGCAGGAGCAGTTCACTGATCTCAGAGTTGACCTTCAGTAGAGTTGGACTCAGCAGGAGTATACTACTGAACCCTAGGTCAGACTCAGCAGCGGCCATAAAGTGTCCTTGACTGTCAGTGATCTTACTTGTTAAATCAGTAGAGTCATACAAGGTATTCAGAGAAGTCAGCTTCAGATTTGCTTAGAAGTCTGTGTGTCTCAACCACTTTCTACACCTTGACCAATGACGAGCAGCCAGCTGTCCACATTCTGATTAAAGCTGCAAGTCAACCACTTTCCAGAAATGGAGGAAAAAGACTCTGCCAGATTCTTTGAAAGAGCCGTTAGCTACCCAAAAGAGAGTGACACATGGATCGTTGTCTCCAACGGATCTTTCCATGGCTCACCTCTATAAATAGAGGGAAAAATTAAATCGAAGCTAATGAACAACACAGAAGAACACACGAGCGATTACGAGCAAACACTTACCGACTTAAGCTTTCCGCAAGAACCTCAGAGAAACACTTCAAGCGAAAGGCGACATACTTGCTTAAAGGAATCAAGCTGAATTAGAATCAAAGCCTCTAGTATCTAAGTGATTGAACGCGAACCCAGAGAGCTTATTCCTCACTGTTCGTCACTCTAGAAGCCACCTTCTTGTTCCCTTCCCTCTAACCTAAGCTCCACTGAACAAATCCATAGCTTAGATCGAAGGAGTTCGTCCCTGAACTGTTCTTACTTGTAAAGAACTCCTTCATAGTTGGAGAGTTTGTCAAACACTTCAGTTTGATCCTTGTAAACTGAGACTTGCTCAGTATAATCCTCAAGACTAGTGTTTGTCCAGTGCACAAACCCACTGAGACTAACTCAGTATAATAAAATAGCATCCTGATCTTTTCGGGACAGTGGACTTAGGATTGTTGATATCCGAACCACTTTAAAATCGTTGTGTTATGTTTTTACAGTTGCATTGATTTCTGTTCATACTGAAAACTATCTTTCAAAATCATTCAACTGAGTTTCAGTAAAGCTTAAAAGATTGCACTAATATACTAAAATAGTTTTAATAAAAATGTTTTCAAACTCAACTGAATTGGGCCTACACATTTCCGCACTCTACTGAACTCTTACTGAACGGTACTAAATTCTGACATTAGTCAGCTAGCAGGCCTCAGTATAGTCAGTTACTCTGTCCACGCGATTCAGAACAACATATTTGGTCTACTGAACTTGTTCAGCAAGGCACTTTCCTGAATAGGACTGTTCACGTTATAGGTTGAGAAAGTTTTCAGGTGTATTCACCCCCCCTCTACACGTGAACGCTTATCTCGGGACCAACAATTGGTATCAGAGCAGGAGTTCTCTAAGATTCTTGTTATCTGAAACTGGTCTACTTGAACGGATCCTGAAAACGTTTTCACTGCATATCATTCTTCATTCATATCACTATTTTCAATGTCTGATATGTAAGGAATCGGGATGGTACCCATGTTCTCAGTAGAGAACTACGGGGTATGGCGAGTCAGAATGGAAGACTTCCCTCCATGACAGCATGACAGAGGTCCTGGAAGACGGACCTATCGTTCCCATGATCGATAGTTTCAAAACTCAGGATCCAGCACAAGGAGGAGGCACAGTGACCGGGAAGAAGATCCCCAAAGACAGAAGCCTTTCACTCCTGAAGAGAAGAAGCTTCACAATCTAGACTGGGTTGCCAGAAATGTCATACTGACCACCCTGAGTGACTCCTATCTCGGAAGAGTTCAGGACTGCAAGTCCACCAAGGAACTCTGGGATGCTCTAGCGCTACTGAGTCGGGGGACTCAGAAGATCAAAGCTAACAAACTAGCGCTGGAACTTCAGAAGCTGGAGAGACTGTCTCTCATGCCTGGTGACACAGTTGAAGATCTCAACGTCAGATTTACGGATCTGATGAACACTATCAATGGGCTGGGAAAGACGTTCTCCAACCGATAGATGAATCTCAAAATCGTGAGAGCATTGCCGGACGGACATTGGACTCCATTCGCTACTTTGCTTAGACATTCTGATCTTGATATTGTTTCTCCTGATTAAATATTTTTAGAATTAAAAGCTGAGGAGTTCGAGTTCGGTCTACCACAAAGGAAGCGAAGAAGGCGACACGACACACGTATCGACCATGCCTTCAAAGCATCAGTCAGCACAGCAGCTCCCGCATCTAGCAAAGCTGAGCCTTCAATCAGCGATCTACAAGAAGGAAGCTTAGCTCAGAGATATGCACTGCTTGCCGTCAAGTATCAGAAGGAAAAGGAGAGGTGCAGAAAGCTCTCTAGAGTCGTCAGAGACTCAAAGAAGGCAGAATCACCTCCTGCTACAACTGCAAGAAGCCAGGACACTACCAATACGACTGTCCTGAGCTCAGCACAGCTGAACGAGCAGCACGAAAAGCTCGAAGGGAGAAGTTCATCAAGAAGCTTCAAGCATACATTATCGGTGACCTCTCAGATGACTCAGATGAAGTCGATTCCTTCATGGATTCATCAGCTGAGCTCAGCAAAGCTGAACGAGCAGCACGAAAAGCTCGAAGGGAGAAGTTCATCAAGAAGCTTCAAGCATACATTGTCGGTGATCTCTCAGATGACTCAGATGAAGTCGATTCCTTCATGGATTCATCAGATGATGAAGCGACATTCATGGCCCTAGAGCTTGAAGAAAATGCTGAAAAGTGTCTTATGGCAGGAGAAGAGGATGAGGTAAACTCTCACGCTCCATTTAACTCCTCTTAACACTGCACACACGACACCATTTCTGGTGCAGATGAGAATCTGGACATCTCGATCGCTTATGAAGAATTATTAGACGAGCAGATTCAGATGAGCCTGCAGCTCAGTAAGACTCTTCAGGAGTTGGATACCTTGAAAGTGGAGAATTAGAGACTTTGTCAGGAGAGTCAGGTTGCTACTGAGTCAGAAGGACTTGTGTTGAGACTCAGAGAGGAGATTAACTCTCTGATGGCCAAGTCTCAGCATCAAGAAGATCAGATCTCAATACTGACCAATGGCTTGACTCAGAAGGATACTGAACTGAGTCAACTGAAGCAGAAGTTCTCAGAACTTCAGACTGAGCATGAAATGCTTAAAAAGAGTGACGATGTCTAGAGGAACCTGATGACAGAGCAATACATGGGAGCTGAGAAAAAGCTTGAGGCGATGCTAGCCAACAACAAGCCAAAACATTGCAAGGAGGGACTCGGGTTCAGCCACGGAGCCTCCTCATCTGCCCTCGTACGCTCAGAGAATCGGGTGACTGATAGGTTTGTTCAAGGGGATACTATCAATGCTGAGATCCTGAACCCCTTAGCAAAGAACAAACAGAAGATGAAGGCACCTCATCCTAGCTATCAGAATTCTGACAAGAAGATTAGCTCAAAATCACCCCAGTTCAGTCAAGGGGGAACCAACAGAGTCAAGTGAGCTGATCAGTATGGACCTCCGCAGTTGACACATCCAGCTCAATATAGGTCATATTATTATGATCCTATAGTCAGGAGAGGATCCAAGAGTCAGAAGAAGAAGAAGAAAGCCGTTCAAAAGGTTAAGGTCAGCAGTCCACCAACTCAGAAGATCAGGACTCCTGAACCAGTAAAGCCTCAGAAGTCAGCATCGACCAGTCCAGTGGTCAAGTATGTTGATCAAAGTGGAAAGAAACTGTCTGAGACCACTAGGGTCGTGAGACAGATTTGGGTTTCCTAAACTAACATCTAAGGACCCAAAATAAAAAATAAAGGGTACCTGAATATAATTCTGTTTTGTAGGTGCACAAGGACCCATGGTACGTGGACAGTGGAAGAATTATACTACTGAAGAAGGACCCATAATCGAGTTCGGAGACAATACCAGAGGGTATGGAACATCAGCATTGGAACTGCCACAGTTCCAAGAGTATCATATATTGAAGGACTTCAACATAATCTTCTCTCTGTTAGTCAATTTTGTAATAACTCGAATAGAGTGATTTTTTACGCCGATTTTTGTGATGTCATTGACAAATCTACAGGGAAAACAGTGTTATTCAGTTCGCACAAAAAGAATATATACGTAGCTGACTGGAAATTAGCTGAACCCGAAGCATGCTTGCTGGTGAGGAACGAAAACAGAACGGGGTGGCTCTGGCACAGAAGACTCGGCCATCTCAACTTCAAGACGCTCAACAAGCTAGCTAGAAATGCTCTAGTAAGAGGACTGCCGAGTAAAGTGTTCAGCAAAGACACTCAGTGCGAAGCATGTTTGAAGGGAAAGCAAACAAAGAAGCAAAATCCGCCCGTTCCATCGCCTTCCACTAATGGAATCTTTCAGCTGCTGCACATGGATTTGTTCGGTCCAGTCTCTCCAGTGACGATTAGAGGCAAGAAGTATGCTTTAGTGGTCATTGATGATTACTCGCGCTACACATGGGTCATATTTATTGCCAACAAGTCTGACGTCTAAACAGAGTTGCCTGCGCTTCTGAAAAGGCTCAGTATCGAGAAGAACACCAAAATCAGAAAGATTCGTTCAGACAGAGGAACTGAGTTCCCGAATTTAATGGTGGAAGAGTTCTGCTAAGCTGAAGGCGTAGAGCATGAGACGTCTGCTGCACGCACGCCTCAACAAAATGGGATTGCTGAGAAGAAGAACATAGCACTCAAAGAAGTAGCAAGAACCCTGCTCGCAGACTCAGGACTTCCATCTAAATTCTGGGCAGAAGCAACTGACACTGCATATACTCAGAACATATCTCTACTGACAAAGCAACATCAAAAGTCACCATATGAATTATGGAACGACAGGAAGCCTTTCTTATCTTATTTCCATATTTTTGGGTGTTCATGCTTTATCCATAATAATGGAAAGGATCAGTTAAAGACTTTTGATAGCAAATCCAACTGGGGAGTCTTCTTAGGATACTCTCGGGTCACCAAAGCCTTCAGAGTTTTTAACTACCGGACTCTTTGCGTGGAGGAAAGCCCTCATGTTGTTTTTAATAAGCTGGCTACTGAAGACAGGAGCATAAACTCAAATTCAGAATCTGAGGACATAAGTAAACATCTATAGGATCTGAGGTTAAACGACAATGTTGAGAAGATCCAGCTATGTTGGGATGATGATTCGGAAGATGAAATTGAAGATAAGACTACTGAATCTCAGCCAGCAGCAGACATAGCTGAACAGATTGATTCTACTGAACAGAGTTAATCCCAGGTGACTCAGGTAGATGAAGAAACCCAAGTGGTAACTGAGACCTCTACTGAGAATAATAATTCAGGGTCAACAAATGATGTTCCTGAGCTGAATGCCCCTGAACCTGGTGACTCAGTAGACCCGACTCTAGTAACTGAATTACTTCAATCTCAGAATAGTACACCTGAAATGCCTAATTCACCTACTATCTATGTTGAACAAATTTCAGATGAAGAGTTAAAACATCGCCGATCGTGTCTGGACGCTCACACTTCTGATCTAATTATTGGAGATCCTTCAGCTAGTGTAAAGACATGATCCAGATTCTATCAGGGAGAAAGCGCTCTATATTCCTGCTTCTTGTCTACTGAAGAACCTTAGTCAGTTCAGGACGCACTTAAGGATGCTGATTGGATCATCGCCATGCAGGAGGAGCTGAATCAGTTCACGAGAAAAGAAGTATGGGAGCTTGTTGATAGACCTCGATATCAACATGTGATCGGAACTAAATGGGTCTTCAAGAACAAGCGAGATGAAAACAACGTCATAGTAAGGAACAAAGAAAGACTCGTGGCAAAAGGCTGCTGTCAGGCCGAAGGGATAGATTTCGACGAAACATTCACTTTAGTTGCAAGATTGGAGACAATCAGAATATTCCTAGCCTACGCAACACATCAACGCTTGAGAGTATATCAAATGGGTGTGAAGTCTGCGTTCCTGAACGGCGTGCTGAAAGAAGAAGTCTATGTAGAACAGCCTCCCGGCTTTCAGTAGGGACATCAAGTTTATTGACTCAGAAAGACTCTGTACGGGTTAAAACAAGCACCCAGGGCTTGGTACGATATCCTGTCTGAGTTTCTTCTTCAGAAAGGTTTTCAGAAGGGCATAGTAGACCGCACACTATTCAGCATTCGTCTGGACGATGACATATTACTTGTGCAGATCTACGTAGATGACATCATATTCGGATCAAAGAATGTCAATATTTGTTAACAATTTGAGAAGATGACGAAGGACAAATTTGAGATGTCAATGATGGGAGAGATGAATTATTTCCTCAGATTTCAAGTCAAACAATCAGAGAAGGGAACGTTCATCAATCAAGGCAGATACACTCGAGACCTCATAAAGAAATTCAGTTGCATATCCGACAAACCAATCAAGATCCCGATGAACACGTATAGGAAAATCGATCTTGACAAAGAGGGAGTATCAGTAGACCATACTGAGTTTCATGCAATTATTGGTTCTTTATTATATCTAACTGCTACTAGACCTAACATAACTTATGATGTAGGTGTCTGCGCTCGATTTCAGGCGAATCCTAAGCAGAGCCACATGGAGTCAGCAAAGAAGATTCTCCGCTATCTCAGAGGAACACCTTACATGGGTTTATGGTATCCAGCAGATGATAATATTGAACTAACTGGCTATTCTGATGCTGACTATGCAGGTTGCAGGATTGACCGAAAATCAACTTCGGGAACTTGTCAGTTCATTGGCAGTAAGTTGATCTCATGGTTTTCATAGAAACAACATTCAGTAGCGACGTCAATTACTGAAGCTGAATACATGGCTGCCGGAAGTTGCTGAGCCCAAATCCTTTGGCTGAGACAGCAGCTATGCGACTACATTGTCATTCAGAATGAAGTGCCGATCTTCTGCAACAGCTCCAGTGCCATTGTAATCACTCAAAATCCTGTACTTCATACTAGATGCAAGCACGTGGACATCAGACACTACTTCATTCATGACCATGTCGAAAAGATGGATATCAGAATGGAGAAGATCCATACTGACCATCAAAGGCCCGATATTCTGACCAAGCCTCCAACTGAAGCCAGATTCAGAGAACTTTCAGTAGAGCTAGGTCTACTGAACCCTACTGACTCAAGTCAGTAAGAGGATTCAGGAGAGGAGCATTCAACAAGGGGGAATGTTCACTCTCAGTACTGGACTCATTCAGTACATGGAGATTCAGCAACCATCTACACGAGGTATCAGCTGACTACGATGTTCAGCTGAAAGGTTTGCGTGTCTCTTTTCAGTAGCCGACGCAGTATTTAATGCATTAATGATTCTGATTTAGCATCGTATTCAATGCCTTAGAGAATGTCATTTAATATTAACGGTTTTCATTAAATGCACGACATTCTATGCTAAGTTTGCTTAATTCTGCCGTGCTTTAAATGCATGTCTTATCAAGTTACTTCTTTAGCTAGTTACAACTGTAATTTGACTTAGGCGACTATTTTGATCATTACCTATTTTATAACATAAAATCCTAACCGTCCATCTCATAAAGCAGATTTAACTTGAACCGTCGATTTTGAACTGTTTATCTTCTTGATCATATATACCACGTTCAAAGTTAGAAAACCGCCATTTTACTCTCTGCAACTTAAACCCTAAAATTTCTGAGAATTAAAATCCCTTACTTGCAAACTGCATTCACTGTTTCTCAGCGATCATTACGGTAGATTTCATCGCCTATTCAGTAGATCATACTTATGTTCTATAAATAATTTTGATACTGATATTAAGTTTTGCAGATTCTAGATATGGCAACAAAGAACGTTTCAGTTTCTACTCCGACCAACATGATTGAGATCCTTGAGAAGGACCGAGTCTGGTGTGAACCTATTATGGAGTTCGACACCTGCGAGCTAGAGATTATGACTGAGGTATTCGAGGCGCTGAGGGCATCAAGCCTTGAAGCATTCTTCCTTCCGCGATAGATATCGGAGCTTTATCTGAACTCTGACTCAGTAGACGGCGACATCGTGTGACGCTTTATTATTCATCACGTTACTGACCCCACCCGCGCTGATTCAGAAATCAAATAGATGTCGATAAAGCAAGCACTCCAGAAGAGCTTTCAGTTGCCCAGCTCTGGAATCAGTGTTGCTGGCTACAAGGATGATCAGATCGATGAATATTTGGAAATAATATGTGGCGAGCCGACGGGCTTTAGGGCGGCATTCCTAAAGAACTGCATGCTGCCGCAGTATCGAGCCTTGGCCTATATTGGCACGCAGATACTGGCAAGCCAAGCTGGCTCGTTTGACCAAGTCTCCAGGCCTAAGCTCCAAATGATGATGGCGATATACGATAGAGCTCAAGTGAACTGGACGGAGTTCTTTCTCAATGAATTCCAGACTCAGGCTGCTAAGTTTGACAGAATCACGAACAGTCTGACAATCAAGGGAAAGCTTCTATATGGGATGAAGCTGACTGTGATGATTGAAAACTTATGTGGTGCTGACCACATAACATACGCAGATATGACATACTTCAATCCTATGAAAGTACGCTTCCACAGCAAGCCAGCAACCCTCCAGCAGATAGGAGCAGGGCCTGCTGAGGCTGGAAAAGGGAAGAAGAAAACTCCCACTCCAACTAAGAAGAGGTCTCCACCTCAGAAAACTGCTCAGAAGACTCCATCGAAGAAGCAGAAAACTTCTGAACAAGCACTCATCATACCACCCTTCAGACTGCAAGACGACTCAGAATCTTCTAAGAAGACAGTCTCAGTGGAGAAGGCAGTCTCCGCTGAAAGAGAAGCTTCAGTGGAACAGGGGTCAGATGCTGAACCGACTACACCCATTTCTCGAACCCGCTGGATATTCCACCTCTCAGCAATATTCCTTCTGCTGAGAAGGCTATGTCTCCTATTGACATAGATGACATGGAGATAAGCTCAGAAGCCGAGACTATCAGATTAGAAGCTGAAGCTCTTCAGAACAGAGCCTCCCGAGAAGTCTCAGAGGCCATACCTGAGATCTCAAGTCACTCTGACTTGGTGGCTCTTGCTAACCAAGCCAGTGTTCACATGCTGATTCGGTTCCAGGATTGGTTCTCTCTCAATAGACTCATCCAACACCAAACCTGCGAACAGCTGAATGAAGAGGAGTTGATCCTCCGCGAGCCAATAGGCTACTCAGAGCCTGCGGACATCAGCTCTTTGGAAGACCTAAGGTTGGCGATGCTGGCCATTCTTAATGACCGTATCCCATCAGCAGCCGTGCATTTTGAGGGTTCTGATCCCGATGATCATGACCCGCCTAGTGATGCAGGCCCTGAGAAGCCTGTTGAGGGAACTCAACTGGAGGAGGGTGCTCGACCCACAGTTGAGTTACCACTCAGCATTCTTCCTCCAGGTAAGTCGGCAGCTGGAACCTCACAGGCTGCGGACCCAGAACAGCTGTCGCTGGGGTCTGCATTCGAGGTTGCGCCCTGCTCGAATGGCCGACGGTCCAGGACAGTAGCTAAGGCCCTGAAGAGTCAAGGAGCTCAGAACAGACTCTTGGCCAAGGCTGTCCACAGGACCTGGAAGCAATCAACTACTGCTCAGAGTGAGGAAATCAAGGAGCTGAGGACCTCAATTCAGAATTCAGCCGCTCCTGATTTCTCAGCCATCCTCACCAATGCCTTAGCCAGTCAGAAAGCGGAGTTTGATAACCAACAGGCATCGCTGGTGGCTGCCCAGAAGACATTGCTGGAAGACTATAAGGCAGCCCACTCAGCACACTCAGAAACTATCTCTTCACTGGGTCAAGCTACATAACTCAGGATCCAGTCTATTCAGAAGACTTGTGAAGAGAAGATATATGCCAAGTTGCTAGGTATTCAGACGATGGTGGATGCCTCTCACAAGAAGTATAGTTAGGTTCTAATTATCGAGAGGAACGACCTCCACCAAAAGTTTGAAACAATGCAGACAGCCTTGGATAGGCTAGCTACTGCATTTGTAGGACTGAACAAAAAGGTTGTTCATGTCCCAACCCCTGGCTCAGCTGATGATGCCAAAAAGTAGGACAGGACACCGAGGGAGAAAAGATCAGTACAAGAAGCAGCTGGAAGCCAATCAGCTCCTACTGACCCCTCATGAGCAGCAGGTCAGGCCCAAGGTATCTCAGGCGCGGGCGATGTAGAGCGCGCTGAGACTGGCCCAAGTGGCTCAGGACCGAAGGAGCCCAAGGACTCAGCAACCCAGACTCCTACAGAACATATTAAGGAGATTGTTGAATTCCTAGTGGAGGACTCAAATGAGGAGGAGACTCCTCTGCCTCCTCCAGTGGCGGGTAAGGGAAAGAAAAAGCTTAAACTCCCCACCCCACTGAAGAAAGGGACGAAAAGGTATATCAGCCCAGAGGAACAAGCTCAGATAGAGGCTGATGAGAAGCTTGCCAGGGAGATTGCTGAAGCTGAAGCAGCAAATGAACCGAAGAAAGCTCCGACAAAAGCTAAGACAAAAGTCTCAGGGGGAAGAAATCCTGGTACTAGGCCTCCTCCAAGAAAGCTGAAAATCGGTAATGAAGCCGATAAAGAGAAAGAGACTGAATAGCAGCAACAACAACAACAGGAAAGGTCCAAGACTGACCAGCAGGGTGGAGCCTCAGGTTCTAAATCCAAATCCCAATCACCTGCTGAGTCAGAGGAACATCCTCATGTTCCCTCCTATCTCCCCTCCAAAGAACAAGAACAGGAGATGAAGAATATCTGGGACGCTTTGGAGAGAGCCTTGGACAGGACAGCTGAGGCGAGGCAGATCAGTGCACCCCGTGAGAGGATTAGGCTGGCTGACTTAGAAGCCCTCAGACTGCGTACTGAGAAAAAAGCCCGAGAGAGGGTTCCTGTGAAGGATACTGAGATTCCTTACAAGTATAGACGAGGCAGGAAGCCTACTGATCAGAAAAATACATAGATGGCCAAGGGTAGATAAATGGATGCCATGGGAAAGGACTTAGAAGTGGGAGACTCTGAAGGCTGAATTTATCAAGAGATACTTCGTTTGGAGATACTGGCCTGATATGCGCAAGAACGGTGCATTTGCTGAATGACTTCTGGTAAGCGATCTTGAGATATATACCATAGTTCAGAAGGCCACAGCTGACAAAGAAGATGTCTGAGTCCCTATTCCTAGACCTCTGCCTCCTCCACAGAAGCTTGATGGATCATTATATACTGGAGTTATTGAAGGAGAAGTCAAAAGTGCTATCCTTGCTTTAGAAGGACACATTCCAGATGTATGGATTGCCTTTGCCAGAAGAGAAGTCTAGAGATTTTAAGGTAAGGATCCAAAGATTCAGGAGATAGCTTCTGTTCTTTGTTTTTGTTTCTAGAATATCAAGAGATGTACTGTACCGAACTTCATTTATATATATAATATCTCTGTTGTTTGGCCTGACAATACCTTATTGTCTTCATGGCCTGTTTGCTTATTTAAGCTTTACACTCAGAATCACCTAAAGTGATTACTGACTCACACACTCACTGTTGATATCTGTGTTTGTCTGTTTTTACTTAGTTTGATAGACTCTATTTGTTTGAGTCTGGGGGAAATTATTGTATAGGGGGAAATTGTTGCTAGAATTCTGTAATAGGTTCTGATACTTCTTCCTGTATCCCTCAGTAGATTAGAACTTGATGAACAACTCCACTGATTCTACTTGTAATATTTGTAAGGAGCTTGTATCTGACAGTTTGTAGTGTTAGGTTTTGGCATCATCAAATAGGGGTACGGGTGTTACGGTTCGGTTCGGTTTGGTTTTTTAAGTATTTTAGGAACCGAACCGAACACATATAAATGGTTCGGTTCGGTTCGGTTCGGTTCGATGAATTTTTCATTATTGGAACCGAACTGAACCGCTTATAAATGGTTTGGTTCGGTTCGGTTCCTCGGTTCACCTTTTTATTTTTTTTATTTATTTTTTAAATCCTAAATAATGCAAGAATAATAGTTTGTAGGATTTCACTCATTCCAAACTCATAAGTATAGAGTTGTTACTCCTTTCTCTTCATTTATATAGATTAGAATTGATCTTAACTTAAATCTAATATCTAAATTCAATAATATTCTCATATAAGAAGGACAAATATTAAATAAAAAAATTAAAAAATATGATATTTGTTCGGTTCGGTTCGAACCGTTCAAAAATTCTTGGAACCGAGAACCGAACCGAATGTAAACGGTTTCTAAAAAAATAAACCAAACCAAACCGCAAAACCGAACCGAACCACATTTTTCGGTTTGGTTCGGTTCGGTCCGATCGGTTTCGCAGTTCGGAGCGGAACCACTCACACCCCTTAATAGGGGGAAATTGTTGGGAGATGATTCAGTAGTATATCTGTTAGAAGATTTGAATGATCCCAAACCCTAATTTGATTGGTGAACCATTGAGTTGTAATAGTTATTCTGTTGTCTCTGAGAGTTTCAGACTCAGTAGACATTTTTTCAGCATGGTTCATGCACTTAGTTCTGTCTGCTGACCCTTCAGTAGGCTATCCGCCTCAGTACCATGGAGTGAAGACTCAGTAGTGCTGGACTCAGCAGGAGCAACATACTAAGAGGTGTTCATACTCAGTATTGCTGGACTCAGTAGGAGCAGCATACTGAAAGGAGTCAGTAGAACTGACCTCAGCAGGAGTAGTTCACTGAACTCAGAGTTGACCTTCAGTAGAGTTGGACTCAGCAGGAGTATACTACTGAACCCTAGGTCAGACTCAGCAACGGCCAGAAAGTCTCCTTGACTGTCAGTGATCTTACTTGTTAAATCAGTAGAGTCATACAAGGTATTCAGAGAAGTCAGCTTCTGATCTGCCTAGAAGTCTGTGTGTCTCAACCACTTTCTACACCTCGACCAATGACGAGCAGCCAACTGTCCACATTCTGATTAAAGCTGCAAGTCAACCACTTTCTAGAAATAGAGGAAAAAGACTCCGCCAGACTCTTTGAAAGAGCCGTTAGCTACCCAAAAGAGAGTGACACATGGATCGTCGTCTCCGATGGATCTTTCCATGTCTCACCTCTGTAAATAGAGGAGAAAATCAAATCGAAGCTAATGAACAACACAGAAGAACACACAATTGATTACGAGCAAACACTCACCGACTTAAGCTTTCCGCGAAAACCTCAGAGAAACACTTCAAGCGAAAGGCGACATACTTGCTCAAGGGAACCAAGCTGAATTAGAATCAAAGCCTCTAGTATCCAAGTGATTGAACACGAACCCAGAGAGCTTATTCCTCACTGCTCGTCACTCTAGAAGCCACCTTCTTGTTCCCTTCCCTCTAACCTAAGCTCCACTGAACATATCCATAGCTTAGATCGGAGTTCATCCCTAAACTGTTCTTACTTGTAAAGAACTCATTCATAGTTGGAGAGTTTGTCAAACACTTCATTTTGATACTTGTAAAATGAGACTTGCTCAGTATAATCCTCAAGACAAGTGTTTGTCCAGCGCACAAACCGACTGAGACTAACTGAGTATAATAAAATAGCATCCTGATCTTTTCGGGACTGTAGATATAGGATTGTTGATATCCAAACCACTTTAAAATCATCGTGTTCAATTTTTACTGTTGCATTGATTTCTATTCATGCTGAAAACTATCTTTCAAAATCATTCAGTTGAGTTTCAACAAAGCTTAAAAGATTGCACTAATATACTGAAGCAGTTTTAATAAAAAATATTTTCAAACTCAACTGAATTGGGCCTACACATTTCCGCACTCTACTGAATACTTACTGAACGGTACTGAATTCTGACATTAGTCAGCTAGCATGCCTCAGTATAGTCAGTCATTCTATCCACGCGATTCAAAACAGCATATTTGGTATACTCAACTTTTTCAGCAAGGCACTCTCCTGAATAGGACTGTTTGCGTTTTAAGTTGAGAAAGTTTTCAGGTGCATTCACCCCCTCCCCCCTCTACACCTGAACTTTTATCTCGGGACCAACAGAACCCCAAGTTATCGGTTCAGTAGGGCTCAGTAGTCTTCAGAGTCAGTAGCTGACAACACTCAGCAGCAGTTTCTCTTCAGCAGACTCAGGAAGAAGACCCAGTACGATCACCCTTGATCTACTGATTAAGTCAAGAGCTCAGTTAATTGTCTTCGAGTCCGTAGATGACTGCATTCAGCAGAAGATCCTCTTCAGCCGACTCAGAAGAAGACTCAATACGATCAGCTTTGATCTACTGATAGGCTGCGACTCAGATGCAGACCGTACAAGGAAAAGTTACTGCCTAACCTTTCTCACTCGGATTTTAGCAGAGAACACTTAGCATCCGAGGTTCAGAGAGTCAACTCAGGTAGAAGACTGATGTCTGACAAGCCTCACCTACCGACTGAGACTAACTTAGTATAATAAAATAGCATCCTGATCTTTTCGGGACTGTAGACGTAGGATTGTTGATATCCAAAACACTTTAAAATCATCGTGTTCAATTTTTAATGTTGCATTGATTTCTATTCATGCTAAAAACTATCTTTCAAAATCATTCAGTTGAGTTTCAACAAAGCTTAAAAGATTGCACTAATATACTGAAGCAGTTTTAATAAAAAATATTTTCAAACTCAACTGAATTGGGCCTACACATTTCCGCACTCTACTGAATACTTACTGAACGGTACTGAATTCTGACATTAGTCAGCTAGCATGCCTCAGTATAGTCAGTCATTCTATCCACGCGATTCAAAACAGCATATTTGGTATACTAAACTTTTTCAGCAAGGCACTCTCCTGAATAGGACTGTTTGCGTTTTAAGTTGAGAAAGTTTTCAGGTGCATTCACCCCCTCCCCCCTCTACACCTGAACTTTTATCTCGGGACCAACAGAACCCCAAGTCATCGGTTTAGTAGGGCTCAGTAGTCTTCAGAGTCAGTAGCTGACAACACTCAGCAGAAGTTTCTCTTCAGCAGACTCAGGAAGAAGACCCAGTACAATCACCCTTGATCTACTGATTGAGTCAAGAGCTCAGTTAATTGCCTTCGAGTCCGTAGCTGACTGCATTCAGCAGAAGATCCCCTTCAGCCGACTCAGAAGAAGACTCAATACGATCAGCTTTGATCTACTGATAGGCTGCGACTCAGTTGCAGACCGTACAAGGAAAAGTTACTGCCTAACCTTTCTCACTCGGATTTCAGCAGAGAACACTTAGCATCCGAGGTTCAGAGAGTCAACTCAGGTAGAAGACTGATGGCTGACAAGCCTCACCTACCGCTGCATACCTAAACCAATGAGAAGTAAACAAAGCTTACATGCTCTGACATAAAAGCTGCTCTCAGGCACATAACGCCAACCACTCTGCGACGACACTTTGAAAATATATGGCCATTTTCCTTGGAGTTTTGTGACACTTGGCATCTCCTCTCCAACGGATCTATGCCTGGGTCACAACTATAAATAGAGAAAAGTCTCCAAGCAGAGACAATGAACAACAAAGGAACACAACCTTTCAAGTAAACAATTCTAGCGAACTCAAAGCCAAACCCAGCGAAGAACTTGTTCTTTGAAGATCATTTTTGTTTAGTTCTTCTCTCTAGAGAATCTCTAGTTCCCCTTCTCTATCTAAGCATTCATTGTGATATCTTAAGCATAGAACCTTCGAAGGAGTTCACTTTTAGTGAAACGTTCTTACTGTAAGAAGTCCTTCATTGTTGGAGAAAATCTTTCAAACTTCAGTTTGAATCTATAAAGTTGCTAAGGACTATAACTTAGAAGGTTCTGTCCACTGCACAGAAACCTTGTTCTGGCTTGCTCAGATAAATCAATAAGACTTCCTGTTCAGCAGGACCGCGGACGTAGGATCTTGCGTATCCGAACCACGTTAAAAATTGCTTATATCATTTACTTTTTTATTGCATCTATGTTTAAACTGTATACAAAATCATTCTTTCAATAAAACAGACTTGAAAATTGCACCAGCCAAAATCGTTTTGGTTTGCATAAAACGTTTTCAAAGAGACGAAGTTAAATCGGGCCCCACACTTATCTGCACAATATTATGGTACTGAACTTCTCAGTACTGACCTCAGTCAGTAGAAATAACTCAGTTGCTGAAACACTCTGCCCCGTGATCAAAAGGCTTATCTGGCACTGAACACGTTCAGTAGCAAAACTCAGTATTTAACTGACCTTCGCGTTTGAGGAAAAACTTGCAATCAGATGTATTCACCCCTCCCCCCCTCTACACCTGATACTCATCTCCGGACCGACATGGTCTCTGATGAAGTGATGTCTTATGTCCACGTGCTTGCATCGTGTATGTAGAACTGGATTTTAGGTAATTGCAATTGCACTGGTACTGTCGTAGTAGATCGGCACTTCATCTTGATGTATGTCGTAATCTCTCAGCTGTTGTCGAAGCCACAGTATCTGGGCGCAACAGCTTCCGGCAGCCGTATATTCAGCTTTAGTAGTGGACGTAGCTACTGAGTGTTGTTTCTTTGAGAACCACGATATGAGCTTACTGCCGAGGAACTGATATGTTCCTGAGGTTGACTTTCTGTCGATTCGACATCCTGCATAATCAGCATCGGAATAACCAGTTAGTTCAAGATTATCATCAGCTGGATACCATACCTCAACATCAGGTGTTCCTTTCAGCCAACGGAGAATCTTCTTCGCTGAGTCTACATGACTCCGCTTTGGATTTACCTGAAATCTCGCGCATACACCTAAAAAATAAGTTATATCAAGTCTGTTAGGTATAGTAAGGAACCAATAATAGTACGATAATCAGTTGAGTTAAGAGATACTCCCCCTTTATCAAGATTAATCTTGAGATTGGTATTCACGGTATCTTCACTAATTTGGTAGATTCACAGCCGAACTTCTTGATGAGATCTCTTGTGTATTTAGCTTGATTAATGAATATTCCCTTCTTTGATTGTTTTACTTGAAGTCCAAGGAAATGGTCCATTTCTCCCATCATCGACATTTCAAACTTCTCTTTCATCATCTGCTCAAATTTCTAACACGTGGTCATATTTCTAGATCAAAGATGATGTCGTCCACATAGATCTGCACCAGTAGAATGTCATCTTCTGACTTGATACTGAATAGGGTGTGATCAACTCTCCCCTTCTGAAAATATTTCTGAAGTAGAAAGTCTGATAGGCTATCATACCAAGCCCTAGGTGCTTATTTTAACTCGTACAACGCTTTCTTAAGTCTGTATACTTGATGTCCCTACTGAAAGCCGGGAAGTTGTTCAACATAGACTTCTTCCTTCAGTACACCGTTCAGGAAAGCTGACTTCACATCCATCTAATAGACTGTGAACTGCTGATGTGTTGCATATGCTAGAAATAGACGAATGGCATCCAGTCTTGCAACTGGAGCGAACGTTTCATCGAAGTCTATTCCTTTTGGTTGACAGTATCATTTGGCAACTGGTCGAGCTTTGTTCATGACTATGATATTGTTTTGATCTCGCTTATTTTTGAAGACTCACTTCGTTCCTATCACGTGGTGATGTCTAGGTCTGTCTACAAGCTCCCATACGTCGTTTCTGGAAAATTGGTTGAGTTCCTCTTGCATAGCGAGTCCTCAATCGACTGAGGTTCTTCAGTAGACAAGAAGCATGAGTATAGAGCGCTTTCTCCCTAACAGAATCTGGATCTTGTATTGGCACTTGCTGAAGGATCTCCAATTATGTGATCTGAACTATGAGCGTCTAACAATCAACGACGACGTCTTGTTATTTCATCTGGAATTGATTCTACCCAAATGGTAGAGTATGATGAATTTTAGTAGTACTATTATGTAATTGAAGCAATTCAGTAACAAGAGTATGATCTACTGAGTCACCAGGTTCAGGGGCATTCAGCTCAGGAACATTGGCAGTTCCCCCTGAGTTGTTATTCTCAGTAGAGGTCTCATTTACCACTAGGGTGTACTTGTCGACTTGAATTACCTCGGATTGATTATGTTCAGTAGAATCAATATGTTCAGCTACATTGCGTGTTGGTTGATTCTGAATTTCATCGTCTAAATCATCATCCCAACAATGCTGGATCTTTTCGATGTTATCTTTTAGGCTTAGATCATGTAGCTTGCTTCTGACCACTTCAGCATCTTGCTGAGAGTTTGATTTCTTGTTCACATAAGTAAATTTGTCAAATACAACATCAGGGCTTTCCTCCACACAAAGGGTCCGGTAGTTAAAGGCCCTGAAAGCTTTGCTGACCCCAGAGTATCCTAAGAATACTACCTGGTCTGACTTGCTATCAAAGACCTTTAACTGGTCCTTTCCGTTCTTGTGGATAAAGCACGAACAATCAAAAATATGAAAATGTGAGATAGAAGGAGTTCTCCCTTTTCATAATCCATATGGTGTCTTCCTGTGCATCTGAGTCAATAGAGACCAATTCTGAGTATAACAGGCATGTCAGTAGCTTTTGCATAGAACTTCAATGGTAGACCTGAGTCTGCGAGTAATGTTCTTGCTGCTTCTTTAAGTGTTGTATTCTTCCTTTCAGCAAGACCATTCTGTTGAGGTCTACGTGCCGATGAGGTCTCATGTTGAATTTTTTTAGCTTCGCAGTAGCCCTTCATCATTGAGTTCAGAAACTATGTTCCACGGTCTAAGCTTATTCTTTTAATCTTAATATCCTTCTCGACGCTTAGCCGTTTAAGAAGTTTAGGCAGTTCAGTTTCGATGTCAGATTTGTTGGCGATGAAAATCACCCATGTATATCTTGAATAGTCATCAATGACCACAAGAGCATATTTCTTTCCTCTGATCGTCATTGGTGTGCCTGGCCTAAATAGATCCATGTGGAGCAGCTGAAGGATCCCATTAGTAGAAGGTGACGGAATAGGTGAATTGCTTGATTTTGTTTGCTTCCCCTTCATGCATACTTCATACTTCTAGTGTCTCTTGAAAACTTCGTTGGGCAGTCCTCTGACTTTAGCATCCCTTGCAGCTTGTTCATTGTCTTGAAGTTCAGATGGCTTATTCTTCTGTGCTACAGACATGTTGTTTTATCATCTGACTTCGTGTGTGCCAGAAAGCATGCTTCAGGTTCAGCAATATTCCACTCTGCATAATTAATATTTCGTATCCGCGATCCTGATAACACCGTTTTTCCTGTAGCTTTGTCAAGAACATCACAAAAACCTGCATCAAAAGTCACTCTATTGGAGTTATCACAGAATTGACTGACTGAAAGGAGATTATATTGAAGTCCTTCAACATATGATACTCTAGGAACTATTGCGATTCTTCAGTGTTTCGTATCCCCTTAAGTATCCTTTGGAGTTGTCACAAAATTCAATTACGGCTCCTTCTTGCTGAATATAGTTGATTCTTTCGATGCGTTTCTTGAGCATCCGCTGTCCACGATCCAAGGGTCCTTTAGCACCTGCAAAACAAAAATAGATTTAGGTATCCTTTGGGTCTTTAGATGTTAGTGAATGTTGGTCCTGAATATAGTTGATTCTTTCGATGCGTTTCTTGAGCATCCGCTGTCCACGATCCAAGGGTCCTTTAGCACCTGCAAAACAAAAATAGATTCAGGTATCCTTTGGGTCTTTAGATGTTAGTGAATGTTGGTCCTGAGACGTGGTTCAGGTGTAGACGGGGGGGGTGAATACACTTAAATACAAATTCCTTTCTCAAACGCGAAGTCAGCTCTAGCTGAGTTTGCTATTGAGCTGAGTCAGATAGCCAAATATGCTTCAGATCGCGTGGGCAGAAAAACTTGTACTGAGTTCAGCTCTACTGACTTAAGTCAGTCGAACGGTCGTTCAGTATCAGAGTGTGTGCGGAAGTGTAGGCCCTATCAAATGTCTCGGTTAGAAAATACTGATTTTTATGCTGAGTTTTATGAAATATAGTTTGTATGCAGTATGAGTAGTTAAGGAAAACAGTAAATCAACACAATAATTTTTAAAGTGGTTTGGACACACTGGTTCCTACGTCCACTGTCCTGACCAAAGCAGGATACTTGTCATATTTATACTGAGCAAGTCTCAGTTGGTCTGTTCACTGGACAGACACGAACCTTGAAGTTTATACTAAGCAAGTTCTCAATGATCTGTGCGCGGGACAGATTCTCTACTTATAATCGTAGTGACTTTTACAAGGGTTCACACTTGAAGAGTTTGAGTCTTCTCCAACTAAGAGGAAGTTCTTACAAATAAGAACGGTTTTACAAGGATGTGAACTTCCTCGAGGTTTCTAAGCTAAAGGTATTACAATGAGCTTGCTTAGATAAAAACTCTAAGTGAGGAACTAAAGAGATTCTTCAATGGAGGCTAGTTCTACACTGGATTCTGCGTTGAGATTGCTAAGAGTTTAGTATGTAGATATCTTGGGTTCCCGGTGTCGTCTCTGCATGGCGACTTCTCTTATTTATAGTCGTCGATGGTGAATAGATCCGTTGGAGGGAGGTCTAGCCACGTGTCGATACGACAAGGAAAAAGGCTCCTTTAATTTGAACATTGTTGAGTAGGTACACTGTAGATATTCTCCTCTTTTTCAGTATGAGAGCAGCTTTTGTCAGAGTAGATGGTCATTGTCGGCTCCTTATTGGTCGAGGTAGATTGGTAGTTGAGACTTGTCAAACATCAAGGTTAACTTCCTCTGAATCCTCAGACCTTCAACTGAAGTGTCTTTCCTACAGACGTTCTTCTGAGCATTCAGTGCATGGACACGAATTCCTGAGCAAATTCAGCTGGTGGTTGCTGTCCAACTAACTTCTTCGATCCTGAGTTCTTCAGCTGAGTGAGGTCTTCTACTGAATCCTGCAGCTACTGAACTCTATCCTACTGAGTTCTATCAAGTCTATCAGATCTATAGGTTCATCTACTGAATCCTTATCCCAACAATTTCCCCCTATTTGATGATGCCAAAACCTATTACATCCTCTATCACAAAAAGTATGCTAAAGTTAAGACTAATAGCTACTGAATAAAATATCTATTACAAGGGAATGCTCCAGTCAACAAATCACAGCTGAGTAAGATAAAGAAACTGAGAAATCCGAGCAAACACCTGTAAAGGAATGTCAGAGCAAACTTATGATAATAAGTCATGTATCAGAGCCACAATAAGAATTAAGACCATTAAGAATAGCTGAATGCATCAGGGCATAACTTCAGTTAACATAGCATGCTGATTCTACTGACATGTATAAGAATTTATCAGAGTATAACAAAGCAAGTTCAGCACATTAACACAGAGTCAGGGCTGATACAAATAATCAAAGTTCAGAATAGATCATATAGTAGCTAATCATCAAATGTAAGTTCAGTATTTATCAATCATATTCCTAAGATGCAAGTTCCCCCTAAGAAATAATTTCCCTTTATATCATAAATGAGTTCTTCCCCTAAGTATAAGCAAGGTATCAGAGAAGAGTAAGACAACACAGTTAATCAATAGGAAATAATTCTAAGGCAGAGAAGCACATAAGTCACATAGGTCAGATAAGATAAGTTAGCTGATCACCAAGGTGATCAGTCGTGCTGAAAAGTAAAATACAGCCGTAAAGACAATGAGTGATTGTCAAGGCCAAAAAGTGATATGTCATACATGATGAAGAATTTACAGTACAATGATCACTATCACTAAGAAGCTAGACTAGAAAGGAAGGATCAGTTGGGCTTCTTCTTGAACTGTTTCATCCTCGCCCGGAAGTCAGCCGACTTCTTCTCAGGGAGCTCAAGGCCATAGCTCTTATATACTCTGTTCCTCAAGGCCTTGATTTCCACCAAGTCTTCTTCTACGTTCTCACTCAGACCTCTGTTGTAGATAGCATTCTCGATCTCTTCTTCTATCTCCTTTTTGCATAAGTTATCAGCATGCGTCATAGGAGGAGGTAGAGTCCGAAAGGGAGGTGCCTTCAGCGTTTGACCCATCTGGTCAAGCAGAGTCTGGATCTCAGCTAGGAGTGCAAGATTCACGACAGTCAGAAAATCTATGAAGTATGAGTCAGCATCAGAGGAATCTTCATTCCCGACTCTCCACACATAGTACTGCTTGATGAAGTCTACCTTCATTTGCTCCCATTGCTAATTATGCTTGAGAGGCACCCAGTCGTCAGTACGGTTATAGATAATGCGTTTCACCTGACTGAGGGGCTCTCTGCTCCTGAAGAAGCGAGAGGAACTAGGGATACTTCTGTCCTTAACCGGTACCCTCTCCCTGGCTTCTTTCTCTATCCTTATCCTGAGAGCTTCAAGATCAGCTAGGCATATTCTCTCTCTCGCCTCTCTCAGCCGCCTTGCCTCGGTTGTCCTATCCAAGGCCCTCTCGCACGCATCTCAAATATCTTTGATTTCTTGTTCATGTTCTTTGGAAGGGACGGTGGAGGGAACATGTGGTTGTTCCTCTGAGTCAGCAGGCGACTGAGTTTTTGACTTGGAACCTGAAGCTCCGCCTTGCTGATCAGTTTTGGACTTTTGGGTCAGGTTCTGTTGAGATCTAGATTGTTGAGCTCTAGCAGCTGCTGATCTAGCCTCTGCAGACCGTGTGCGTGCAGATGCCAGATTGTTTAGAGGTTGTCGACCGCGTGCGTGCAGATGCCAGAGAGCAAATTTTGACATCTTTCTTCTTAGCAACTGGCTTATGTTTGGCTTCCTCTTCAGCCAGTTCTCTCGCGAGCTGCTCATCATAAGCAATCTGCTCTTCGCGAGACTTGAACTTCAACTTCTTATCCTTGGGTGGGCTAGGATCAACTTGAGCCTTGCCCTTACCCTAGATATCTTTCTCAGGTGCTGGAGGTGGCGAGCCCTCAGTTGGCAAATTCTCAAAGTACGATGCTACCTCAACTACAGCTTGATCAGTCGCTCGTCCAGCTGACACAACAAGAGCTTGTTCAGCTGTTGAGCTCGGCCCGCCCTGCTGATCTTCAGCTTTTAGAATAGATGTAAGCTGAGCAGATCTCGACCCTTCCCCCTTTTTGGCATCATCAAGGAGGGTGGCCGGGGCTGTGACCTTCTTAGTCAATTCAACTACGGAATCTTTGACCGAAGTCATTCCAGTAGCGATATCAGTTGCTACATTAGTGTACGACTCCCACCTCTTGTCATGCTCTTGATCAATTGCTTTTAGTAGAGCATCCTTAGACTTGTCGAATTGGGTGAGGTATTCTTGAACCGCAACTGAAGCATTCTGCTCTATCATTTGGCTGGAGGTATGCTGCTGAGTCAGTGCCTTTGATATACTATAAGCTGTGAAGGTATACCGCTCCTCTACTGCTTTCTAAACACGACCTATTACAGCCGCCACTTCCTTTTAGAAGAGGCTTGCGACTGTAGTAGATTTTCAAACTGAGCGTTCAGGTCGGTCCTCTGAGCTGCAAGTGCCTTAGAGAGGATCGCATCAATATCAACAGAACTTGGCGCGCTGATCCTCTGCACTTCAGCTGTTAGGTTGGTCAGCGACTTGGTCTGTGCCTCAGTGAACCTACTCCACTTCTGGTTCACATCATCGGCAAGGTTCCGATTCTTGTGGGCCTGTCGCTTGATCACCTTGTTAATGGACTTCGTTGAGATGTCTTTGATCTCAGCAGACTGATGTCGTCGTTTCAGTTGCTGCTGGTGCTGAGTCGAAGACGGAGTCTGAATGATCAGGCCTGATGTAGACGACGGTTATGGCTGATCATTCTTGGGAGTGTTGCCTTCAGCAGATCCTCCCAGGTCTGCATCCTTAGGCTTGTCATCACGAGGAGGTGATGGTGGGGGAGACGGAGGAGGCTGAGTGGATGATGGCTCAGCTCCTTGAGTCATGTCATGAAGCAGCATTAACATGCTGCTCGGAGGTCCACCATTGAGGCGATATCCGCAGGCTCCTCATAGTCTATCTCCTCCCTTAGTTTCTTCCCTTCCTCTACCAGAGTGGATAGAGACCTGACCTGAATGGTCTCCTCTAGCAGATCCCACTCCAAGAAGCGTATGCGCATCTGAATCCGAGCGCGGATCGCTATATCCACAAGATCAGGATGGATCTGATTTTTAGAATCTCAGCTGATACCTCGTCTGTTGCCTTCAGACGGGGATTGAGTACTGAGAGCGGTACCGAGGAAACCTCAGCGGTTTGAGTATCAGCTGGAATATCCGGCTGAGTTTCCTCGGTGAAGACCGTCTGAACCTTCTCTCTGATGGTTATGTCATGCTTGCCTGACCCAAAGTCCTCTATAGAAAGAGGAGAGGAAGGTTCTACATCAGTAACAACCTTCTTCTGAGTCTTAGGCCTCTTCACCTGAATGGGAACGGGAGCCTGAATGATCTCCAACGGACGCTTAGTTGAAGGTCCCTTCCCGATAGATTTTTCAGCTGAAGCTGCAATGGTGAACTTCATCAGCTTGATGTCGAAGTAAAATGCGTTGGCGAAAGAGACTATTCTGGGGAGGTCTTCTTCGATCAAGACTGACACCTTGGTCCCATATAAAAATTTTCCTTTAGGGATCAGCTGCATCCTTTCTTCAGCGTCAACATACTTCTGCGACTAAGCTTTGAACTCAGCCCAAAAAAATGCATTCCAGTTGACTTTCGTAACGTCAACTATCGCCATCATCAGTTGGACGCGGATTCTGTTGAGTTGGTCGTACGAGCCTGCTGAACTCATGAGAATGTGGTTGACCACGTACGCCAACCCCCTGTACTCAGGCAACAGCTGATTCTTCGGGAACGCTGCCTTGAATACGCAGTTCGATTGGCCACTGAACCGGCAGAGATACTGATCGATCTCCAATTCCTTATATCTGGCGACTGATGATCCTTCGTCCACAAGACCGAAACTATCGAGTAGACTCTTGGAGACGTCCATCTGAGAAGCCCTGTCCTCCCACTGATTGGTAAGGACTTCTTGCTTCGCAATGACAGTAAATTTGTCATTCGAATCATCGTCGTTGCGGAAGTTGAGGAAGAACTCCGCAACTTAGCGAGGGAGGAGATGACGCGGAGAATGTGAAAGGATCGAAAGAAGACCCAACCTCTCCAGGGCGTCAAACACGGGTGTCATGCATTCCACCCCACACATTCTGACAGACAGAACTGGCTCAAACTAGATGCGCTTCCCGAAAAGTATATACTCCATGTCAATAGGAATCACAACGTCTGAGATAGGTACGAAAGATGCCATTGTATAACTGAGATCTACAAGAATCAAGGATTAGTACTTGAAAAGCAGAGTTAGTAGCAGATTCAGTAATCAGAAGTTCTTACCGAAGAAAAGGTGGTTGAAATGCAGTAGAAGTCTAAGTGCAAATATTGAGAGTAAATGCAGAGCACGGATTCTTCGTTAATGGCGGATAAAGTAAGGCAGTTTAGAGAAGTGTGTGAATATATACTTAGACTTGAATCTAAGGCGGTTTTAGCTACACAGCTGAGATTAATCAGGTTTAAAACAGTGAACGACTCATATTGAATGTTATAATAGGTTATGATTACTGTGCCGCCTATAATCTCACCTACTTATCTCTAACGCCTAAGTGGTAAGGTGATATGACATGCATTTAATGCGCCGCAGTCAGGTTTATGGAATGTCGTGAATTTAATGAAAACAACATATTTAATGCAATACGATGAACACTAAAGGCGGGAATAAGTGCCATGACATGCTGAATCACCAATAGCTGAATTTAATACTCATAACCTGTTAGCTAAACATCGTAGTCAGCTGATACCACGTTTGACGAATGCTGAGTATTCAGCTGTACTGAATATAGGTTCCCCCTTACTCAGTACTTCTCGGATCATCTACTGAATCGTATCAGTAGGATCCAATAGACCTAGTTCTACTGAGAGATCGTTGAATCTGGTCTCAGCTAGAAGTTTGGACAGGATATCAGCTCTTTGCTTATCAGTGTGGATCTTCTCCATTCTGATATGCTTTTTCTCGACATGATATCTGATGAAGTGATGTCGAATGTCCACGTGCTTGTATCTTGTATGTAGAACAGGATTCTGAGTGATTGCAATAGCACTGGTACTGTCGCAGTAGATCGGCACTTCATCTTGATGGATGACGTAGTCTCTCAGCTGTTGTCAAAGCCACAGTATCTGTGCACAATAGCTTCCGGCAACCATATATTCAGCTTCAGTAGTGGACGTTGCTACTGAGTGTTGTTTCTTTGAGAACCACGATATGAGCTTGCTACCGACGAACTGACAAGTTCCTGAGGTTGATTTTCTGTCGATTCGGCAACCTGCATAGTCAGCATCAAAATAACCAGTTAGTCCAAGGTTATCATCAGCTGGATACCATAATCCAACATCAGGTGTTCCCTTCAAGTAACAAAGAATTCTCTTCGCTGAATCGATATGACTCTTCTTGGGATTCGCCTAAAATCGCGCGCATACACCTACAACATAAGTTATATCAGGTCTGCTGGCTGTAATATATAATAAAGAATCAATAATAGCACGATAGTCAGTTGAGTTAACAGATACTCCCTCTTTGTCAAGATCAATCGCAGTCGAACTTCTTGATGAGATATCTAGTGTATTTGGCTTGATTAATGAATATTCCCTTCTTTGATTGTTTGACTTGAAGTCCAAGGAAATAATTCATCTCTCCCATCATCAACATTTCAAACTTTTCTTTCATCATCTGCTCGAATTTCTGACACATAGTCAGATTCCTTGATCCAAAGATGATGTCATCCACGTAGATCTGCACCAATAGGATGTCTTCGCCTGACTTGATACTGAACTGCTGATGTGTTGCGTATGCTAGGAATAGACGAATAGCTTCCAATCTTGCGACTGGGGCGAATGTTTTGTCAAAATCTGTCCCTTCTGACTGACAATATCCTTTGGCAACGAGTCGAGCTTTGTTCCTGACGATGACATTGTTTTTATCACTCTTGTTCTTGAAGACCTACTTTGTTCCTATCATGTGTTGGTGTCTATGTCTATCAACAAGCTCCCATACGTCATTTCGCGTGAATTGGTTCGGCACTTCCTGCATGGCGGTGATCCAGTTAGTATCATTCAGCGCGCCCTCATTTGTCTGAGGTTCTTCAGTCGACAAGAAGCATGAATACAAGGCACTTTCTCATTGACAGAATTTGGATCGTGTCTTAACGCTAGCTGAAGGATCTCCTATGATAAGATCTAAATAATGAGCATCTATCCATGAGCGACGACGTCTTGTTACTTCATCTGGAATTATTTTAGTACAACAGCAGGAGTATTAGGAATTTCAGTAGTACTATTCTGTGCCTGAAGTAATTCAGTAACAAGGGTTGGATCTGCTGAGTCACCAGGTTCAAGGGCATTCAGCTCAGGAACATTAGTAGTTCCCCCAGAGTTGTTATTCTCAGTAGATGTCTTAGTTACCATTTTGGTTTCCTCATCGACCATAATTACCTGGGATTGATTCTGTTTGTTAGAATCAATCTCCTCAGCTAGATTGCTTGTTGTTGGGTTCTGAAGATCATCATCTGAATCATTATCCCAATAATGCTTGATCTTTTCAGTGTTGTCGTTTAAGCTTAGATCCTGTAGCTTGCTTCTGACCTCTTCAGCTTCTGGCTGAGAGTTTGACTTCATGTACTCAGAAATAAACTCATCAAATACAACATGGGGGCTTTCCTCCACGCAAAGGGTAGTTAAAGACCCTAAAAGTTTTGCTGAAACTGGAGTATCCTAAGAAGACTCCTTGGTCTGACTTCCCTTCAAAGATCTTTAACTGGTCCTTTCTATTATTGTGGATAAAGCACGGACAACCAAATATATGGAAACGCGTAATAGAAGGAATTCTCTCTTTTCACAGCTCATAAGGCGTCTTCATGTGCATCTGAGTCAGTAGAGACCGGTTCTAAGTGTAGTAGGCAGTGTCAGTAGCTTCTGCCCAGAACTTCAATGGAAGACCTGAGTCGGCGAGTAGCGTCCTTGTTGCTTCTTTAAGTGTTCTGTTCTTTATTTCAGCAGGTCCGTTCTGCTGAGGCATGCGTGCTGCTGATGTTTCGTGTTCAATGCCTTCAGCCTCGCAGAATTCTCTTACCATTGAGTTTAGAAACTCAGTTCCGTGATCGAAACATATCCTCTGAATCTTGATATCCTTTTCGACGCCCAGCCGCTTCAGTTGTTTGGGCAGGTTAACTTTGACATCAGACTTGTTGGCGTTGAATATCACCCAAGTATATCTCGAATAGTCATCAACGACCACAAGAGCATACTTCTTTCCTCTGATCGTCACAGGATTGACTGGCCCAAATAAATCCATGTACAGCAGCTGAAGGATTCCATCAATGGAAGGTGACGGAATAGGCAGGTTGCTTTACTTTCTTTGCTTCCCCTTCGGACATGCTTCACAATTCTTGTGTCTCTTGAATACTTTGTTGGGCAGTCCTTTGACTTTAGCATCACGAGCTAGCTTGTTCATTATTTTGAAGCTCAGATGACTCAATCGTCTATGCCACAGCCATGCTGTTGTGTCATCTGACCTCGTATGTGCTAGCAGGCATGCTTCAGGTTCGGCGGTATTCCATTCAGGGTAATATAGGTTTCTTCGCCGCGACCCTGATAACACAGTTTTTCCTGTAGATTTATCAAGAACTTCACAAAATCCTACCTCAAAAGTCACTTTATTGGAGTTATCACAGAATTGACTGACAGAAAGTAGATTATGTTGAAGTCCTTCAATATAAGATACCCTAGGAACTACTTCAGTTCCTATTTTCAATGTTCCGTATCCCCTTGTGTAGCCTTTGAAGTTGTCACCGAACTCAATTCTGGCTCCATCTTGCTGAACGTAGTCGGTCAGTAGGCTCTTCTGATGTGTCATGTGTCTTGAGCATCCACTGTCGACAATCCAAAGGTCCTGTTGAACCTGCAAAACAAAAATAGATTCAGGTACCCTTTGGGTTCAGCTTGGGTCCTTAATGGTTAGATTTTAGGATCCAAACTTGTCTGACAGCCCTGGTGGCTTCAGACTTCATCTTGCCCTTGTTGTCACTAGTCTGCTCCGCTGAACTCGGAGTAGCTGACTTCTTAGACTGTTGTGGTTCAGCTTTCTTCTTCTTCTTCTGAACCTTAGGGCCTTTGACTCTTGGCTCATAGTAATATCATCCGTACTGAGCTGGGTGAGCCAGTAGTTGGTGGCCATACTGTTCAGCCCACCTGACCTTCTTAGTTCCCCCTGAGTTTGACCTTGGTGTCTTGGGGCTTGAACCATGGGTCACTTTCCTGTTGCTAGACTGAGGTGCTTGTATCTTCTGCTTATTCTTTGTCTGAGGGGATGCATATTGAGCATGTTAAGTTATCCCCTAGACCAACCTATCAGTCAGCTTGTTAGAGCTCTTCTGTCCTAAAGTGGAGGCTTCACCTGTGTAGCCAAGTCCTTCTTTGGTGGCATGTGAAGCTTCCCCACCTTCTCCTTTGGTCCAATGTATTGCTCTGTCATCAAGGTTCTCCACACCTCATCACTCTTCCTTAGAGCTTCATGTTTAGATTTGGTATATGCGAGAGTTTCCTTGAGATTAGCAATTTCAGTTTCTTTCTCAAAGATGTCTTTGGTCAGCATGAGATCTGTGCTTCTTGGTCATGAGACTTAGTCATCCGAGAGTTAATCTCTTCCTTCAGTCTTTGAACAAGTCCTTCAAACTCAGTGGAGTCCTGACTTCTCCTTGAAAGTATCTGATTCTCTGCTTTCAGGATATCCATCTCCTGAATAGTCTTAATAAACTGCTGGCTCATCTGAATTTGCTCTTCCCGCAAATCTTCGTACGCAAGAACCACATCTAGCGGTTCTTCTGCAACATAGCTTATGTCGTGTGTACCAGGTGAAGAGGGGCATATAATGGGTTCAGAATTTACCTCAGCCTCTTCTCCGGCCATCAGACACGGTTCACCATCTTCAGTCTCGATTGCCATGAATGCGGCATCATCGTCAGACGATTCCATGAATAGTTCTTCATCACTTGAGCAATCGGACAACTCTCCAGCCATGTAGGCTTGCCTCTTTTTCACAAACTTGTCGCATCTGGCTTGCCTTTCAGCTCTTTCTGCTGCTGAGAGTTCAGGACATTCGTATTGGTAGTGTCCTGGTTTCTTGCAGTTGTAGCATACTGAGGTTCTGCTTTCCCTTCTGGATGTATCTTTTTGTTCCACGGGGGCAGCTTCTGTATTCCTGCATTCAGGTAGAGATTTAGATTCACTATTTGTGCGATGATTATCTCTCTTACCTTGAAATTTTTGGGGAGCCTTTTTCATCTTCCGTCTGAACAGTTCTATCTCCTTCTGGTATTTCACCGCGAGGAGAGCATACTTCTCAGCCAAATTTTCAGCAGTGGGTATAGTCACTGAGCTTCCAGCTGACTGGCTTGTTGCTGAGGGACTTGCTTCGGGAGTGCTAGCTGATACCTTGTAAGCATGATCCATTGGCACTTCAGCTTCAGCACCGAGGGTGTTTGGGAGGTTGAACTCGAACTCCTCTGCTTTTAGTTCTGAAAATATATAATCAGGATTAACAGAATTCAAGTCAGTTCTCCTCATACACGTAGCAAAAGAGTACCACTTGGGCCTGTTGAGAGCCCGTAGAATTTTGGTGTTGGTCTCGTTGTTGCTGAATGTCTTCCCCATTCCGTTGATGATGTTGATTTGATTTGTAAATCGAGCGCTGAAATCATCTATGGACTCCCCAGGAAGCATAGCGAATGCCTCAAGTTTCTGCAGCTCTAACTCCAGTTTGTTCTCTTTAAGCTGTGGAGTTCCTTAGCTCAGCACTGCGAGAGCATCCCATAGCTTCTTTGCTGTCTTGCAGTCATGCACCCTCTCGAGATAAGAGTCACTGAGTGTCATCAGTATAGCATTGCGAGCGACTCGGTCGAGGTTGTGCAGTTTCTTCTCTTCAGGAGTGAAGAGGCTTTTATCCTTCGCAACTTTGGGTCCGGTTCTGGCACCGCCTGCTCTGTCTACTACAAGTTCGACTGAGTCGACCATCGGAACAATGGGGCCTTTCTCCAGAACATCGGTCATGCTATCATGCAGCGAAGTCAGATGTGCATCCATCCTTACGCGCCATATCGCATAATTTTCAGTTGAGAACATTGGCACGATCCTAATACCTAAAATATCAGCCATTGAAAGATACAGGATATCGGATGCAATGAAGAAATTCAAGATGTAGAGAAAATGGTTTTTCTAGGATCTTTGTTCGAGATAGACCAGTTTCAGAGAACAATGATCAGTTAAGAACACTGTACTCTGATACCAATTGTTGGTCCTAAGACGTGGTTCAGGTGTGGGGGGGGGGGGGTGAATACACCTGAATACAAATTTCTTTCTCAAATGCGAAGTCAGCTCTAGCTGAGTTTGCTACTGAGCTGAGTCAGATAGCCAAATATGCTTCAGATCGCGTGGGCATAAAAACTTGTACTGAGTTCAGCTCTACTGACTTAAGTCAGTCGAACAGTCATTCAGTATCAGAGTGTGTGCGGAAGTGTAGGCCCTATCAAATGTCTCGGTTAGAAAATACCGATTTTTATGCTGAGTTTTATGAAATATAGTTTGTATGCAGTATGAGTAGTTAAGGAAAACAGTAAATCAACACAATAATTTTTAAAGTGGTTTGGACACACTGGTTCCTACGTCCACTGTCCTGACCAAAGCAGGATACTTGTTATATTTATACTGAGCAAGTCTCAGTTGGTCTGTTCACTGGACAGACACGAACCTTGAAGTTTATACTGAGCAAGTTCTCAATGATCTGTGCGCGGGACAGATTCTCTACTTATAGTCGTAGTGACTTTTACAAGGGTTCACACTTGAAGAGTTTGAGTCTTCTCCAACTAAGAGGAAGTTCTTACAAATAAGAACGGTTTCACAAGGATGTGAACTTCCTCGAGGTTTCTATGCTAAAGGTATTACAATGAGCTTGCTTAGATAAAAACTCTAAGTGAGGAACTAAAGAGATTCTTCAATGGAGGCTAGTTCTACACTGGATTCTGCGTTGAGATTGCTAAGAGTTTAGTACGTAGATATCTTGGGTTCCCGGTGTCGTCTCTGCATGGCGACTTCTCTTATTTATAGTCGTCGATGGTGAATAGATCCGTTGGAGGGAGGTCTAGCCACGTGTCGATACGACAAGGAAAAAGGCTCCTCTAATTTGAACGTTGTTGAGTAGGTACCCTGTAGAGATTCTCCTCTTTTTCAGTCTCAGAGCTGCTTTTGTCAGAGTAGATGGTTGTTGTCGACTCCTTATTGGTCGACGTAGATTGGTAGTTGAGACTTGTCAAACATCAAGGTTGACTTCCTCTGAATCCTCGGACCTTCAACTGAAGTGTCTTTCCTATTGACGTTCTTCTGAACATTCAGTGCATGGGCACGAATTCCTGAGCAGATTTAGCTGGTGGTTGTTGTCCAACTGACTTCTTCGATCCTGAGTTCTTCAGCTGAGTGAGGTCTTCTACTGAATCCTGCAGCTACTGAACTCTATCCTACTGAGTTCTAACAACTGAACTCGACTAGGCTATTACAGATGCGAAGGTACAACATTCGGCTAGGGTTTTGGGATCTATCAAATCTATCAAGTCTATCAGATCTATAGGTCCATCTACTGAATCCTTATCCCAACAATGAACTTTTGGATCCAAACTTGTCTGACAACCCTGATGGTTTCATATTTCTTCTTGCCCTTTCTATCAGCTGATCTCTCTACTGAACTCGGAGATGCTGACTTTCTGTTCTTCTGAGGTTCAGCTTTCTTCTTCTTCTGAACCTTTGGGCTCTTGACTCTTGGCTCATAATAATACGATTCATATTGAACTGGATGATTCTATTGGGGTTGGACATAGTGTTCGGCGCACTTGACCTTCTTGGTTCCCCCTGAGTTGGATCTGGGTATTTTAGGGCTTGAACCATGGGTCATTTTCTTATTGCTGGGCTGAGGTGCGTTCATTTTCTGTTTGTTCTTTGCCTGAGGGTTTGAAAGTTCTACATGCTGAGTTACCCCTTGGACAAACCTATCAGCCATCTGATCTGAGCTTTTCTAGCCTGAGGTAGTTGCTTCATAGGTATAACCAAGTCCTTCGTTCGTGGAGTATGGTCTCTGTGATCTCAGCAACTTCTCTAGTTTCTCCTTAGCTCCAATGTACTGCTTAGTCATTAAGATTCTCCAAACCTCATCGCTCTATTTCAATCTCTTTCTCAGAGATATCCTTGGTCAATACTGAGATTTGTGATTCTTGCTGTTGAGACTTGGTCATCAGAGAGTTAAACTCTTTCTTCTGTCTCAGCACAAGTCCTTCAGACTCAGTAGAGTCCTGACTTCTCATTGAAAGTCTCTGATTCTAAACTTTCAGGAGTTGCAGTTCCAGAATTGTTTTACTGAACTATTGGCTCATCTAGATCTGTTCCTCAAGCAGATCCTCATGTGCAATAACCACATCTAGAGATTCACCAGCAATAGAGCTTGTGTCGTGTGTGCATGGTGAAGAGGGGCATATATTAGAGTCAGAGTTTACCTTAGCCTCTTCTCCAGCCATAAGACATAGTTCAGTGTCCTCTACTTTAAATACAACGGACGCAACATCAATTTCAGATGATTCCATGAATGATCCTGCGTCGCTTGAGCAGTCGGATAACTCTCCGACAATGTAAGCTTGCCTCTTTCATACAAATTTGTGTCGCCTGGCTTGCCGTTCAGCTCTTTCAGCTGCCGAGAGTTTTGGACATTCGTATTGGTAATGTCCTGGCTTCTTACAGTTGTAACATACCGAGCTCCTGCCTTCCCTTTTAGGTGTCTTGTTATATCCAACGGAGGCAGCCTCAGCATTCCTGCATTCAGGTAGAGATTTAGATTCATTTTTCGAATGAGCATTCTCTCTCCTACCTTGATAGATTTTGGAAGTCTTCCTCATCTTCACCTTTCTGAATTTGTCCTTCTCCTTCTGGTATTTCACCGCAAAGAGAGCGTACTTCTCAGCCAAGTTGTCAGCTGTTGGTATTGTTACTGAGCTTCCGGCTGACTGACTTATGGTTGAGGGACTTGCTCCTGGTGTGCTAACTAATGCATTGTAAGCATGATCTATTGGCACTTCAGTCTCAGGACTGCGGGTGTGTGGGAGATTAAACTCAAACTCCTCTACCTTTAATTATGAAAATATGTAATATGGAGTAATAGAGTTTAAGTTAGTTCTTCTTAAACATGTAGTAAAAGAGTACCACTTGGGCCTGCTAAGAGTCCTTAATATGTTTGCGTTGGTCTCCTTGTTGCTGAATGTTCTCCCCAGTCCGTTGATGATATTTATTTAATTTGTATATCTGACGCTAAAATCATCAATAAACTCCCTTGGAAGCATGGTAAATGCTTCGAGTTTCTGCAGCTCTAACTCCAGTTTGTTTTCTTTGATTTGTGGAGTTCCTTAGCTTAGTATAGCGAGAGCATCCCATAGCTCCTTTGTTGTCTTGCAGTCATGCACCCTTCCGAGATATGAGTCACTAAGAGTCATCAGTATCGAATTGCGTGTGACTCGGTCAAGGTTGTGCAGCTTTCTCTCTTCAGGTGTGAAGAGGCTCTTGTCCTTTGGAACCTTTGGGCCGATTCATGCATCTACTGCTCCCTCGACCATGGGAACAATAGGTCATTTCTCTTGAACGTCAGTCATGCTGTCATGCAGCGATGTTAAGTGTGCCTCCATCATCAACCCGCCATACCACATAGTTTTCCGGTGAAAGCATGGGTACCGTCCTTATACCTAAAATATCTGACATGGTGAAAAAAAAATGGTATAGGATGCTATGAAGAGACGCAAGTACAGAGAAAACGGATTTTCAGGATTTGTTCGAGTTACACCAGTATTCACATAACGATGATCAAAAGAACACCGCTCGGATACCAATTGTTGGTCCATAGATGAGCTTCAGGTGTAGGGGGGGGGGTGAATACACCTGAATGCAAATTTCAAGCTCAGAATGCGAAAGTCAGTTATGCTGAAGAATCCTACTGAACTAGTCAGTTAGCCAAATATGCTTTTTGGATCGCGTGGGCAGAGATTCTTCTATTGAGTACAATTTTACTGACTTATGTCAGTGAACAGTAGTTTAGTATCAGAAGTTGTGAGCGGAAGTGTAGGCCCTAATATAATGGTCTCAGTGGAAAAGTCGTTTTATACTGTTTGATTAAAACTCAGTTTTATGCAAAATGAACAGTTATCAATGCAACAGTTAAAATCACACAAGCAGTTTTTAAAGTGGTTCGGACACGCTGGGTCCTATGTCCACTGTCCTAAACTAAGTAGGAGTTCTTGATTAAATTATAATAAGCAAGTCTCAGTTGATCTGTTCACTTGACATATTTGTTCTTGTTTGCTTATACTGAGCAAGTCTCAGTTAATCTGTATGCATGGCAGATATTTACTTATAGTCGTAGTGACTTTACAATTCTCAACCTTGAAGGTTAGATTTTCTCCAACAATGAAGGAGTTCTTACAATAAGAACGGTTCAAAAGATGAAGTCCTTCGAGGTTCTAAGCTATTGATATTACAATGAGCACGCTTAGATATAGAAGGGGAACTAAAGGATCTCTAGAGAGAAAAACTAAAATGCTCTTCAAATCAGCAAGTTCTTCGCTGTGTTTGGCTTTGAGTTCGCTAGATTATGTTCTCTTGAATGGTTGTGTTCCCGGTGTCTTTCTGCATGAAGACTCTTCTCTATTTATAGTCTTCGATTTATGAATAGATCCGTTGGAGGGAGTCTGGACACGTGTCAAATAAGACAATGAAAACGGTCTTATTAATTTGAACGTTGTTGTAGAGATATTGTAGAGATTTCATATTTTTCAGTCTAGGAGCAGCTTTATGGGAGAGCAGGTAGGACGTTGTCGGCTCCTTATTAGTCGAGTTTAAGAGAGTAGGCGAGACTTGTTCAAACTCCAAGGTACGATGAGTTGACTTTCTCTGAATCCTCGGACATTCAACTTATGTATCCTCTATTGACAATCGTTTGATAAATACAGTACGCAGGCTCGAATTCCTTTGCAGATTCAGTTGGTCGACAGCTGACCAACTGATTTCATCGATACTGAGTTCTCCAGCTTAGTGCAGAATCTTCTACTGAATGCACAACTACTGAACTCTAGCCTACTGAGTTCCTAACAAGCTGAACTCAACTAAGCTATTACAATATCGAAAATTCATCATTCAGCTAGGAGTTTTAGGATCTTTAAATCTTATTATACTAAATTTCATCCAAACAAGCTATAAGTTTTCGGGCTTTCAAAAAAAGACCTCTTAAAACTTAGGTGGGTTCAAAATAGTCACGTTAACCATAAGAAAACAAAACGAATGTTCATATTAATATATAACTAAAAGTACTTTTCAGAATAATTTTTATATTTATATTTGGCATCTAAAGTATGTGGAGATTCTATACGAAAAGGCTGAATTTTGTTTTATTTGACGTTTTTCATTAAAGGGTGGGTCAAAGGGGATGATTGAGTGGTTGAATGTGTGAATAAACTTCACATGCTTTGTCTTCTAAGTATGAAAAACCCCATCTGCCGTTTAGGGACGTATCAACTAATCAACAATTTCTATTGTGAATTGTCAAAATAACATTTCCTAAAAAAATTATTCCCAAAATAACATCTTTTCAAAAATAATTCTCAAACTAACATTCTTTTTGTCATCTATTTATTTCTTTACTAAATAAATATCTACATGGACTATATTTTTTATTTTTTGCACTACTAAATTACAATAAAATATATTTTGTTGTAGTTAAATCGTATTTTCAAATAAAATAAATAAATATATTTTTTAGTTTTTTTTATTTATTTTATAGGTTATGTGTGCCATATTTTTTAAATTAAAAAAAATACAAATAAAAAATAAATACATTTGTTGAAATTAGGTCGGAAATAAATTTTTTCTGTAAATATATATTTTATAGTATTTTTCGTATTTTCTAAATAAATAAAAAGTATTTTTATCTTTTTTTATTTTTCAAAATGCTAGTATAGTAAAATTAACTTTAAAAATGTAAATTATTTTCCATGTAGATATTCATTTGGTCAATAAGTGCATAGGTGGCAAAAAGAGTGTTAATTTGGAATTATTTTCAAAGAATGTTATTTTGGGAATTATTTTTTAGAAAGTGTTATTTTGGCAATTAACTCTCATTTGTTTATTAAAATCTCATGCAAATATAATCAATTAGATTAGACAATATTTGCAGATTTGATAGAAAAGACTGATTTATATAGGAAATAAGAAGTATGTATAATTTAAATAAATATTTTTATGTATAGTTGTTATATTTATGTACGAACACTATAATTTTATAATTTTATTATTATGCATAAAACATATAAAAATTATGCATAACAGAAGCTTTCAAAGCATACTAGCATATCTATTCAATGAACAAAATAATGGTACAAACTGCTTTTTATTTCCTATATAAAATAGGCTTTGCATATAACCGATTCCCTTATATCTTATGTTTGAATTCTTTGGATGAAAGATTCAATTACATTTTGTAGTTCGAGACTAAAAAAATATATTATCAATTTTTTTACAATTCTCATTAATGCAGTTTTTCTTATTTACTAATAATGAAGGCATTTATCGTCAAAATACATCATGTTTGGACAAAATTTGAATTTGCACATGACCTTTTAAACGTTTCTCAAATTACCACTACCAAAAATCTTGTTTTTACCGACGGAATTACAGATGAAAAAAAAACGGTCGGCTTACTGACGGATCGCCGACAGAAATACGATCTACATAATTTCCCGACGGATTAGCGACAGAATAACATAGTCGGTACATTACAGACGGAAAATTCCGTTGGCAAATGCCAAAATTAAATTTATTTATTATTATTTTTTTATTGATGGAAATATATTTTAAATTCATTTTAATTTTTTTTTGAAGATTTGCCGACAGAATATTCCGTCGTTATATTATTTAAGATTTACCGACGGAATATTCCGTCGGTAAGCCCTAAATCGAATTTAATGGGCAGAAGCTTTTTCATTCCCAAACCAACAACACACCCGTCTCCGCCCAGCAACCGCCGACCCTCCCCCCACCCCTCCCCTCCGAACGGCGCCACCGCCTAATGGCCACCCTCCACCACCGTTGGTACTGCCGCCGCCTGCTCAAGTCGCCCACGCGTAGCCCCTCGGCCCTCCCTCTATGCCTTCTCGGCGCCGATAATCGAAGGCGACACCACCTACATATATCTGGGCGCCGACTCCATCATCATCTTTTGCCCCCTTGCCTTCGTAAACAAGGTAGATTTTTTTGGTGTATAACCCATTTTTTTTTTTCATGAATGATTATGTGACACAAACTTGTATCTTTTCTACTTGGATTTCTTGTTACGTGGTTGACTTGCTTTTTATGAGAATGTGATGCCTGATGTTTTATACTGATATTCCATTGTTATTCAATTTGAACTCTCTGGGCACAACTATTTCTATCCTAATGTGTTATGAGTTAATGAGCTTCCGACAACACAATATGGACTACTTAATTAGCCAATTGTGGATTCCCCAAGTTTGGATTTACACTGCAATACTTGCGTGTCACATTATATTCTGACTAATTGGTTATGGTTATATTATTTGCTTCCACCCGAGCCTATTTATAGGTGACTTCCACTAATACCTATTTCGTTTACTTCAACTACACCTCTTTTTCTCTAACTAAAAAACTTGTATTTTGTATTACATGTATTCAAGATACGACTTAGTTTGCGTATTCAACCTTGTTTTGGCAACTCGCTAGAAGTATAAAAGATTTACTGCATATTTCAAAGGACATACAACTTGATACAATCTAGAGGATCTTATTATGATTGTAATGATTTGTATTTTACTATGATTAGTTTTGATTTCAACAGATCTTGATATGTTTTATTTCAATAGATCTTGATTCTTGATTAATACATGGTGTAATTAGATAGATCTTAACTTTAGTGATGACTAGTAATACTTACAGGTTTTAAATAGTAGATTTGTACGAGTATTTAGAACTCTACTTGATTATGATCTTATTATTATTGGACAATTGATTGTTTAATGCTTTTATGTACATAGCGCCTCCAAGAGGTCGTGGCGGCAGAACTATATTAGCTCCTGCTAGGCGTGGAGCCACCCATTTATCGTCTGGGCATGGGGTCAGTCCTCCACATATAGGGTCCACGACACTTATAGGGTCCTCTATCGATTCTTGCTCAGTTGATAGCCGCCGTTGTTTCGAGATTTCAGCTGAGGGGTATGTAGTAATTGCTTTTATCATTTCAAATATATTAACTATAACCTGGTTAATCCATTTTTCAATAAAAGAAGATTGCTTGAGCTAGCTGGATTGGCTCACACAATCGTTGAGTGTTTCAAGAAGATTAATAACCCAACTGGATTCACTTGGAAGCTGACGCCCACTGAAATTAAGGCGTAGTACTTTGAAAAATTTAACGTAAGTTTTTTTGAAGTTCACAATTTATACTTGAACATTCTAATGTATCTAACATGTATCAATTTGTAAATTGCAGAAGCACTTCTGCTGGCCTGCTGACTAGGATAAGGTCGTCTACCAGATGTGGCACAAGAAGGCGTTGAAGAGGTTCAGTGATTGTCACTTCAAGATGAAGAAGAAGAGCCCTCAAAAGCTAGACTATTTCAACACAGAGACGTGGGAAGCTCTCAATGAATATCGGATGTGGCCAGAGGTTGTGAGCAAGTCGGAGACTGCTCCCAGTGCCGAAGGTCAGAGCCGGAGCCGGGCACCGGGATAAGCAAGCACAAATGAGGGTCTCGGTCAGCCTTACAATACTCTCAGTCTATGGTAAGTCTCATTATTAATAAGTGTTTAGTCATAAAGTCTTTGTTTTGACACAATCTTGTTTATGCATGTGATGAATAGGCTGCCGAGAGGGGATGCTTCTTAGAGTCCACCGCGCTTCACACTTTCCAGAATCTCCATTACAAAGATGGAGCCTTCTCGAACATGAAGACGACGAGACTTTATGTAATCACCCAATTACAACACATAGGATATTATTTTAGAGTAGTTATTTTAACCTTGTTTTGCTTTTATGTTCTATTAAGCGGAGGTTGAGCAGATTCTGCTGAAGAAGGCCCCAACGCGGATAAAAACGTGATTTATCTGCGGTTGGAAGGGGTTCGGGACAAGAAGCAGCGGTTGTACGGTCTCGGGGAGGATAAGAGTAGCTTGATGAACGCCACCGCCATCCCAGAACACTCTCGAGATTTTGCGACAGCTAGAGGAGGAGTCGACATCTAGGAGGGACCTCCAGCAGGAGGTGGCTCAGATGAGGGAGTCGATGGCGCAGATGATGGCGATGCTGAGTTCCACTAGCCGACGAGACACTTTTGACGACAACCAATCCCCCCCTTCTGCCTCTTCATGATTTACATTCAGATTAATATTAAATACTTTAATTTATAGATTTATATATATTGATATATATATAGGGAGTGGTTCCCGTATGAACAACCCTTATCATGTGAATGTGTGACCACTGCACTTTAAAGACAAACGTATTGCACTTTCAAGGTAAATATACTGCACTTTACGTACTGCACTTAAAAACAAATGTACTGCACTTTAAGTACTACACTTTAAAATGCATTATATTTGCGTTTAAAGTGCAATACATTTGTCTTTAAAGTGCAGTGTTCACACGTTCACACGATAAGAAGTTGTTCACATTTGAACCTCCACGCACACACACACACACACACACACACACACACACACACACACACATATATATATATATATATATATATATATATATTTGTTTTAAATTTATAATTATTTTATATTTTGGGTTTCGATTTTGATATATATGTGCTTGGTTGGCCTTCAAAATTATTGATATTAATACAGGTTGTCGAGAACTGGGTACGAAAAAAGAAAAAAATTAACCCGTGGCTACTTTCTGTCGGTAAACCGTCGCTACTTTCTCGCCTACATAACGACCAGGGACATATCCCCGGTGGAATATTCCATCGGCATTCCGTCGGCATTCTTTAATTTGTTCCGTTGGTAATTAAAGCATGACCCGACGCCGTGTTTCCGTCGAAGTTCCGTCGGTAAATATATTACCGACGGAAAATGACGGTGTACCTAACTTTTTAATTAGTTAAAAAATGCATACAAATATAAAAAAAACCCAAATTAAAGATGTCATGGACACCGAAAACTCTAACATGGACAAATAAGTCTCGAGTATTTACTAAAATGAAGTCATTTCAATTCTAAAATATTTTAAAATGGTTTAATAATACTCAAAGTTTGATAGTCATGTGCAAAACAAAAATGAAACTCAAATTTCATTTATATTTACAGAATTTCCTACGTGGATGAATATCTCCGCCAAGTAAAACGTTAAATGCCACGTCGTTCGCCCCGTCATATTCAGTTTTGCCGGAGTTTTTCGCCCGTGTTCAATTTTTAACGAATTGATAAGTTATATATTTTGAAAATCGTTTAAAAGTTATGGGCTAAATCATATTTTGTTCAAAATTGATGTATTTTAAAGCTAATATCTTAATAATTATTGATTTCCCTAGTTGTGAAAAGAGATTGTGTAATTTTCTTGTCCGTTGTCTCTATTGACTTCTTCTTCCCATACTTGAATTATAGAGTAGACCCCAAAAGATTAATTCTCAACTATTCATTACGCCCCACATTTTTATGTGATGTTCCTATAATTAAAAGACCCTATTGTAATATCGATAGGCCTAACCCACACCGTGTGCCCAAGCTCAACAACTTAACAAGGCCCAATCTGTTGTGGGCCAAGCTGTATTTATGTTGGCCCTTGTTATCCATGTCCGTTACCGCGAGATTTCTTCGGCCCGTTACTTAACCCTACCTAAAAAAACAAAGGGTTGTGTGGGTTGAGATGCAGAGCGCAACTGACTGTTTATCTCTTTACTCTCTTGATTCTTATCTTCTCTTTCTGAGATCTTGAGTGATTCTGTGAGAATGTGAGATTGATCTTGTAATAGTTGTGTGGCTTGTTGGTGCTGTGTGTTGTGGTGTGGTGACTGTACTTTGATGGTCTGAGCATCGCTGTAATAAACAGATTACGATCCTTACAGTTGTATCAGAGCGGGTTTCATCACCGCTCGACCACCTTCACCTCTGACTGCTTCGATCCCAAACGGGCGTTTTAAAAAATTGTAAACCTAGATCTGAGCAGCCCCCTACAAAACAGGCAACACGGGGTTCAAATCTCCGAACCCCGCTCTGGTAAAGTAGATAAAGCTCTCGCGTTTCTTCAATTTTGATAGTATCTGCCAACTAGTGCAGTTAGAGTTGGGATTTATTTGCTGATAGAATCTGCCAACTGGTGCAGTTAGGTTTTGTGATTTTATCTGCTTACTTTTACCAACCTGTTTTGATTTCGTGGTTCTGAAACTTTTCTTGCTTTCACTGCTATTCTGAGCTTGAATTTTTTGAACTACTATTTGTGTGTCTCTGATATGAAGAGATCAGTTCCTATTTAAAATCTTTGAAAGTAGACTAAGGTGACCCCCTGCGCCTAGGACTTGATCTTGTGATTGTGAATTGGGAAATCCCTCTGTCTGTATATTGTCTGATATCAACCCTTAAGGGTCAATATCATTTTCTCATTATGTGTGCCTTGGTTTCCTCTAGCGGAATTGTCACTTTTCAATGGAAAAACTGATTTTAATTTGTGGAAAAAGAGAATGACTGCCATCTTGATTGAAAAATGTATGTCTGCTGCTATTACTCATACATATGAAGCTGATTTATTTGAAAAGAAAAAGAATGAAATGAATGATCTTGTCTTGTCTGCTATTACTCTAAATTTGTCTAACTCTGTGCTTAGGAAAGTAGAACATCTATCTTCTGCTAAAGAGACATGGGATAGATTAAATGAATTGTATACAGAGACCTCGTTGCCCTCTAAGATGTATTTGTTGCAGAGTTTCTTTAAATTTAAACTAGATATGTCTAAGGATATGGATGAGAACTCAGATGAGTTCAATAAGTTGTTACAGTTAATTAAACAAAGTAGAGACACAAGTATTGATAATTATGCTCCTATTACCTTGTTAAATGTCATTCATGAGTCTTATAGTGATATTCAGTCTGCCATTAAGTGTGAGAGGGATAGAATAGACCTTGAGACAGTAATTAGTGCCCTTAAGAGTAAGGAAATGGATCTAAAGTTCAATAGAGAGGTTAGAGTTACTGAACAAGGTACATGTTATCAATTGAGGGGTAGAACAAGTGAAAAAACTAGTACTTCCAATAGTTCTGATAAAGGGGGAAGAAGCACAACCAAATGTTTAGATCTAAGTTTAGAACCAAAGGTAGAAAGTGTTTCAACTGTGGGGAATATGGGCCTTACCAGAAAGACTGACCTTCTCCTAGGAAGGGAAAACAACATAGTGATCATAAGAGTGTTTCCAATGCTATTCTAGGTGATGATTCTGAAAATAATATTCTTGGAAAATATTTTATGGTTATTGAACCTCAAAGTTTTTCCTCTTTGAATACTGTGAATTCAGAATTAATAAATGAATGTATCATGGATTCTGGAAGTGCTTATCATGTTTCTCATTTTAAAGAATGTTTTTCAAAATTGAAAACTGGTAATTTTTGTTATGTAATTCTTGCCAATAAGCATAAGTGTTATGTTTTTGGAATTTGTGATATTTGTTTAAAGTTCAAATATGGTTTTGAATATACTATGAAAGATGTAAGATATGTCCCTTATGTTGCATGCAATCTGTTGTCTTTCACTGCTTTAGAAAATGATGGTTTTGGTGGAAGTTGGGGGAATGGGTAGATGAAAGTTAAAAAGGGGTCTTTAGTTGTGTTTAAAGCTAAAAGAACCAATAACTTGTATCCATTTACTGTTGTTCCTGTTACCTTTGCATCTAATGTGAATGCATCATTTCCTGACAAAACTGTTTTGTGGCATCAAAGACTTGGTTATACTAGTTCTAAAAATCTGTCTATTTTGAGAAAATTTGGTGTGTTTGGTAAACATAAACTTTCTGATTTATCATTCTGTGATTCATGTGTGATTGGTAAACAACATAAAGTCTCTTTTCCTGTCACTGATTCATCTGATAGATCTATTGCCTCTGATATACTTGAATATATACATGTTGATGTTTGGTGTCCCTCTAGCACACCCACTCATAGTGGTTGTAGGTATTATTTGTCTATCATGGATGATTTTTCAAGAAAAACTTGGTTGTTTCTTTTAAAACACAAACCTGAAGTTTTTCAAATGTTTTCTGAGTGGAAAGTGAAGGTCGAAAACCAAACTGGCAAAAGAATTAAGTTTCTTAGGAAAGATAATGGCCTTGAATTTTGCAATTTTCCTTTTGATAACTTATGTGTTTAGTCAGGGATTAGGAGGCATAAAATTGTTCCTTATAACCCTCAGCTGAATGGGGTAGTGGAGAGGTGAATAGAACCTTATTAGATAAGGTAAGATGCATGCTAGAGAGTTCAGGGTTACTAAGAACTTTTTGGGTATAGCTACCTTAATAGCTACATATCTTATAAATAGGTTACCCTCTAGCACCTTTAAGGGTCAGTGCCCTGAATCTGTCTTCACATGAAATCCCTTAGATCTTTCACACCTTAGAGTGTTTGGTTGTGCTGCCTTTGTCCATCATAGTGGTGACAAGTTTGATCCTAGGTCTAAAAAATGTATTTTTATTGGTTATCCAGAAGGGATAAAGGGTTATAGACTTTGTGATAGGAGCCAACCTGGCTTTAAGGTGATAATCAGTAGAGATGTGGTTTTCAATGAATCTAAATTTCCTTGCTTACCAGCTACTGTTTCTCCCTCTGATAATGATACTCCTTTTAAGGTGGAGCCTCAACCAATTTTGTCTGGACATCTTACCTCTGACTGTGAATCTGAACCTAGTGTTGATAATTATGAGTCTAGTGGAAATTTTGATTCCTTGTCTGACTCTGAATTGCGTGATAATTCTGCTAATGACAATGTGGCTAATCCTGTCATGTATGATTATATGTTATCTAGGGATAGACCTAGAAGAGATATACATGGTCCTTCTAAATATGATGATTATGTTATGCATGCTCTTAGTGTCTTTGAATCTTTAGATAATGAACCAACAAGTTATTCTTATGCAATTCACTTTGGTTCCTCTGATAAATGGTTAGTTGCTATGCAATCTGAGATGAATTCCTTGCATGTGAATAATACTTGGATTCTTGTTCCTAAGCCTTCCTCCTGTTCTGTTGTGGATTGTAAGTGGCTTTTCAAGCTTAAATATGAACCTAAGTCTCCTAGATATATAAGGCTGGGTTGGTTGCTAAGGGTTTTACTTAAAAAGAGGGGTAGATTATTCTGATATTTTTTATATGTAAAAAGTTCCTTATAGGGTCTGTGATGTATCTCATGGTTAGTACTAGGCCTGATATAGCTTATGTTGTTAGTTGTTTAAGCAGATATATGTCTAATCCTGGTTTGCCTCATTGGAATGCTTTGAAGTGGCTGTTTACGTATCTGAATTCTATTAAGCATGTAGGATTAAAATTTTCAAAATGTTTTGATGGAACTAAACTCACTGGATATGTGGATTCCAACTATGCTAATGATAGAGATAATAGGAAGTCTACTACCTCTTATGTGTTTACTTTCTGTGGGTCTTGTATAAGTTGGAAGTCTCAATTACAGCCTAAAGTTGCATTATCCACTACAGAGGCAGAATATGTTATTGCTGCTGAAGCTTTAAAATAAGTTGTTTGGCTTAAGGGTCTCTTGTCTGAACTTAACTTTCTGCATAAAGATGTGAGACTGTTTTCTGATAATCAATCTGCTATCAACTATGTAAAAATCCTGTGTTTCATGATCGTACTAAGCATATTGATGTTAGGTATCATTTCATATGTGATATAGTTGATAAATGTATTATTATGCTTGATAAGATTTACACAGATTTCAATCCTGCAGATATGGGTACTAAATGCTTAAGTACTAAGAAGCTTTACACTTGTCTTGAGATACTTTATCTTGATCTAAGATAGATTCTTTATTATGAATCTGTGTATCTTCTTCTACTGCTGTTTTGTGTTTATTGTGTGCAGGAACAAGTGCTAATTTGTGGAAAAGGGGCGATGATGACAGCTTAATATCCAAGTACAAGTCTTCTTTCATGATTGAAGACACACCTCTGCTAGGCCTAAGGTGGAGTATGTAATATTGATAAGCTCAGCCCATACCGCGTGCTCAAGCCCAACAACATAACAAGGCCTAGTCTATTGTCGGCCCCGCTGTATTTATGTTGGCCCTTGTTATCTGCGTCCGTTACCGCGAGATTTGTTCGGCCCGTTATTTAACCCTACCGATAAAAGCGAAGGGTTGTGTGGGTCGAGATGCGGAGCGCAGCTGACTATTTATCTCTTTACTCTCTTGATTATTATATTGTCTTTCTGAGATCTTGAGAGATTCTATGAGAGTGTGAGATTGATCTTGTAATAATTGTGTGGCTTGTTGGTGCTGTGTGTTGTGGTATGGTGACTGTACTTTGATGCTCTGAGTCTCGCTGTAATAAACAGATTACGATCCATCCTTACAGCTGCAACTATCTCATTGCTTTAATATCCAAGATAAATGATATGAACAATGATAAAATCCATTTTCAATTGTAAATGTTGGACAATAATTAAGATTTTCGAAGATATTATGATTTGATCGTTGATGTTATTAATAAATGTATTCCTAATGTGGTGAACCGGGTGCACCATCACCACCCATTTTTTTTCCTTTTTTATTATTATATGTGTTAATACAATGTAATTATAAATTGTTTGTTGGCTTTACCACTTAAAACAAACTCGAATTTTGGCTAAATTACTGCTCATAACTAAAGTTAGTAATAAATTCATAAAGTGTGATTCAAACAAATGTGAATGAAACGAATCCTAATATTGTTATAAAGTTAAGACTTTATTAATCTATATATCATTATACAATTTGTTATTTCCAAATCATCACTTCAATTATAGTCTTATAAGAAGTTTATCATTCAACGTTGTATGTTGCACCTAATGCATCCAATAATTAAGGTACATCCTTTGATAAATAAATTATCCATATTGGATTCCCATTTGACATACTTTCAAGAATCGTCAGACACAAAGACGGATCCTTTCTTTCTTTCCTTTTGAGAAAAAGAAAAGTTTTCAAAGCTCGAAATTCTAGAGGATTAATCAAGAGAGAGAGAGAGAGAGAGAGGAAGCGTGAAAAAGACAGAAAGACCTGGTCTGCATAGATGTAAGAAAATGGATAATAATTTAAGAAGAGAAAGACACTGTCGTGCATGTTGGCATTTTCAAGATTCATCGTTGCTTTCCCAATCATCCAACAAGTCATATTTAATCTAATTAGTATATATACTCTCTTAGTCCGTATCATTATAAATAATCGTAAGATTAAAAATTGTTCATTTTTAAAAAAAAAAATTGTTTGGATAAAATTGATGATTTTATTTATTTATTTATTTTTTTTTGATTCATGGAACCCGCAGCCGCTACCTACTGGGTAAACCACGCTACTTGTGCAGTAGCCTGCAAACCACACAGGAGGGTTTAACCACCCTTAATGTGACAGAGTGACAGGCAACACCTAGCGGTCTTGGTGGGAATTGAACGCAGGAACTATCGGTCCCGGGCCACCCACCTCGACCGCTAGGCCATCCCATGGGGACAATGATTTTATTTATTTATTTTGAGGCTACATGGATATTTACCCGACTCCCTCCCACTCACATTGGTAGCCACGTTTTATTTTTACCTCCTTTTATTCAAAATTCAAAAAATTCGAACTCCTTTTTCTCTCTCCTCTTTCCAACTTTAATCGCTGTTGGTTTCTGTACATTTCTTCATACAGTTTTACTTTTCGTCCAGTTTCCCAACACGATCTGTCAATATATACGCAAACATGTAGAGTCATTAATTCTTCCAATTCTCTCTTTCAAAATTCATCCCATTTCTCCTCCTCCTCTCCCTCCTCCTTCCTCCTGCAAATTCTATAGCAGCTGCAAAGTCCTGTTTATGTGTCCAAGAAGAACATAGTTAAGGTGACATTTCTTCTTTACATTATATCTAATGCTAGTATGGAGAAGTTTAATGATGTGGGTTGATGAATCTTGTTATTCTTTACATTATACATATTCTTAATCTCTTGTAATCTTGTAGGTTCTTGTTTATGGAGAAGAATATTCTACTTAATTTTTCACTTTAGTATTGTAACCTTTCTCTCTCTCTCTCTCTCTCTCTCTCTCTCTCTCTCTCAAAAGCTTGTTTTATTCCTGTAAAATTGAGTCTTTTTGTATGTCATTTTCCTTCTTTTGGACAAGATGGCTGAAATTTGATTCGATGTATTCCCTCTTGTAAAGAGTGGAACTGTCTGCTTTCCATTCCACTAACTTTATATTTTAATATAACTATTCATTCGTGACTAACACAGTCAAATAGTAGAACATGATTAGCGTTACTTTAGAGGGAATAATTCTGTGCATATTCAGATTCACCACACTACAAAGAAAAACGCATGCATTTTACTACTTTGATGTTCGTCTTCTGAATAGCCTAAATTTACCCTAATTGTCTGATTTCTATCTCACCAGTTTCAATTTTGAGAGAGTTTTATCTTCACATAGCTGGAGAAATGCCAAGATCAAGGTATTCAAGAGTTTACTAATAAATATCATCTAAATAATATGAATAGGCCAGTTCTTGTCTTTGATTATCTATTGCACTGTGAAAAGCAGAGCAACTGAATTGCCTCAACGCCCATCTCCTCGAGCCCCACCTAGTCTCCGAACGTCGAGCTCGGATTCTGACCCGACCCATCACCGTTCAAGAACGACGGAGAGGAGTCCGAAACTATCCGATGGGCGGTCGCCACGAGCCGTACACTCTGACCAGAGGAAGCTGGGAAGCCGCATTGCTGATTTGGAATCCCAGCTTGGGCAAGCTCAAGAAGAGCTCAAATCTCTTAAGGGTCAGTTGAGTTCTGCTGAGGCTGCAAAGAAAGCAGCTCAAGAACAGCTTCAGAAGAAATCAAGAAAAGTTAAAAGGGCTCCCAGCTCAGTAGAAGTACAAGAGAAAGAGAAGCATACCAACATTGTCCAAAATCAAGAATCCAGTATGAAACAGAGCAATGATGAGTCAGAGACATCTGATGATACCCAGAAGGAAACTGATGTTTTTGAGGTTCCAGTGGAGAATAAATCTGTGTGTTTGCCAACTGAAACACCACCAACAGAAAGTTTGTCTTTTGATGAGTTGGGCTTCAAGAACGATGAGATTGGTTTTTTGCAGAGCAATCTAGATGAGAAGAACAAAGAGTTACAACTTCTTCTTGAAGAGAATGTGAAGATGAAGAGCCAGCTTCATGAGCAGTTGCTGAAGATGTCATCAGCTGAGATACAGATAGAGGAGCTGAGTTTGAAATTGGAGCAGGCAAATCAAGAACTCGAAAAGAGTAAAACTAGTGAAGCCCAGATGAATGAGAAGCTAGGAGGCAGTGAGAAAGCTAGGGAGGAACTGGAAAATGAGATGAAGATGCTTCGTATACAAACTGAGCAGTGGAGGAAAGCAGCGGATGCAGCAGCAACCGTCTTGGCTGGGGAAGTCAAGATGAATGGGAGGAGGATATCGGAGAGGTGTGGCTCCATGGATAAACACTATGGGAGTGCATTTGAACCTGCTGGTGCATATGCAGAGGATTCTGATGATGTTTATGGAGGTGGAAAGAGGAGAGGCTCTGGTATTAAGATGTTTGGAGACCTGTGGAGAAAGAAAAGCAACAAGTAGAAGAATCTCAGAAACATCATCAATGAAATCAGTGTGTGTAGGTTCAAGAAAATGGTTTCTTACCTTTTGCTCTACTTCTCAGTGTATGCAGTTGTCTGAATTTATGATATGTTCATTAGTGATGAAAATAAATTTTGAAAGTTCAACAATATACTCCTACCTGCATAAAGGAATAAATAGCAAGAACATTCCATAATTGGTTTTTAGGGGGTGTTTGGGACAGTGAATCAGCTTATAGCTGAAAGCTGCCTCGGGAAATGAATTTAGTGTTTGGGAAATTCAGCTTATAGAGCTGCTGAAAGCTATTTGGGTTCAAGATAGAGAATTTTCGTAAGTTGGTATTGGGCAGTTGAAGCTTATAGCTTCTATAATTTTTAACCTTTTTAATTAATGCATTATATTATAATTTCATAACTATTTTTTTTTTAATTAATAATCGATATTGCTTATTTATATGTATAATTTTTATTTGTAATTTAACAAAGAAAAAGTAAATATTTGTTTTATTAATATAATTTATAATCTTTTTTATTCTTGATTTTAATTAATAATATTAATTATACTTAATTTTTTTTTTCTAATTTTTATTTTAATATTTTTTTTATTAAAATACTATTTTATATGAGTAGAAATAAATTTTAAATTTTATTTGTGTAAAAATTCTAAATTTGTTTAATAAGTGAGAAATAAATAATATTTTCATTTTATAAGATACCACTTTATTAATATTTTCAAATATTAATTTTTGACTTTCAGCACTTTTGCAAACATTTACAAATTATCAAAATCAACAGCTTTCAGCTACTTTCAGCCACTTTCAGCAGCTTCCAACAACTTTCAGCACTTATCGATAAGCTTCAGCTATCCCAAACGAATAAATAGTGTGATACAACTCTTCTAGTCTTCTTAAAGCAAATTCAACTCTTCTTGGGAAATGAGTTGCCTTTATCAGAAGCTTCATCAATACCAGTATTTCATAGCAACAGTTCATGCAAGAAAAAAGGCCTAGCAAGTTAACTTATTTATACTGACAATTGTAAAAATTCAAATACAGAATCTTATTTGTGGAAATACTATCTAACTAACAGTATTATTCAGGAAGTTTCTATAACTAGCTAAAAATCTCATCCACTAGTCTGAGACACATATATTCACTCTCATCCCCAGCTATTATAACTACTATATAAGACAAGGAATCTTTGAAACTGTTAAGAATTGTAGGCCCAGTCCATGAAGTTCCGGCACAAAGTCTTGGAGGCCCAGCCCATAACTTGTTTCCCTACTTAACTAAGCCCTACATCTATATATATGGTGCTTAGTGTGTGTAAGGGTGTGGTGTGTGCGCAGCCTAGGGTTTCTGTTCTTCTTCTCTGTATAGTCTTCTTCTCTCTTTGTGAGTGAGTAGTTGATAGTGAGAGGCAGAATAGTCTGGTGCCACCGACATTGTGGCCGGATTCTTTGTGAGCCATCGTTGTGGTGTAGAGGAGCCTGTCAGCAGGCGATCTGAGCCGGATCGAAGATCCATAGTTGCTAGAGCTCAATACCCAGCAGTGGTATCAGGGCTACGGTTGTTGCTCCGACGAAGTTCATCTTCGACAATTCTTCATCAGGTAGATCTGTTTCTCAAAGTAGGTAAGGACGGGATTCAAGCCTCCGAATCCCACCCAGGTAAATTGGCTAAACCTCTTATTCTTTCAACTTCTTAGAATAAATGCCAACTGGCGCAATTCTAGGTTTGGGACTTTCGTGCTGTTAGATTCTAGGGTTCTTTACTTTGCATGCTGTGTTGTTTTTCTGCTCCTCAACTCTCTGTTTCATGTTTTAAGCCTTTTTTGGGTATTTCCTTCTCTGTCCAGAGGACTGAGGTAACCCCCTGCGCCTAGACCTTGAGTATGCGATTGTGAACTGGGTAATCCCTCGTCCGTGGTTGTGGACTGCTTGATTAACCCTTCATTTGTGTTAATTAACTTGCACTGTGTGTGTAGCTGTAGCTCCCTCCAGTGGCATAACACCTTTCAACGGTAAGACGGATTTCAATATCTGGAAACGGAGAATGAAAGCCATTTTGATTGAAAAATGTTTTTCATGTGCAATAGATCATTCTTATGAAACTGGTGAAATTGAGAAAAAGAAAAATGAAAAGAATGATCTTGCTTTGTCTGCAATTATTCTGAACTTATCTGATTGTGCTTAGGAAAGTTGAACATCTTACCTCTGCTAAAGAAACATGGGATAAACTTAGTGAGTTCTATGTAGAAACTTCCTTACCCTCTAAGATGTATTTGTTACAAAGTTTTTTCAGATTGAAACTGTTGGGAGATGATTCAGTCTTCTCACAATCAGTTGAGACATAACTCAGTAGCCCTGTGCTCTGAATATTTGCGGAAGATTTGAAGATCCCAAAACCCTATCTTGACTGATGAACCATTCAGTTGTAATATGTTCTGTTTTTGTCTATGAAGTTTCAGACTCAGTAGACACTCTTCATCTGGTTCAGGCTCTCAGTAGATTACCTGCCTCAGTACCAGAAGAGGAAGACTTTGTAATACTGGACTCAGCAGGAGCAGTATACTGAAAGAAGTCAGTGGCACTGAACTCAGCAGGAGTAGTTCACTGAACTTAGAGTTGATCTTCAGTAGAGCCGACTCAGCAGGAGCATGCTACTGAATAGAGATCCGACTCAGCAACGGCTGGACAGTCTTCTGACTGTCCGGATTCTTTAAAGTCAAATCAGCAAAGTCAATACGAGGAAGAGAGAAGTCAACTTCAGATCTACTTGAAGTCTGTTCTGTCTCACCTACTTTCCTGAACCTCGACCAATGACAAGCAGTCAACTGTCCATATTCTGATTAAAGCTGCAAGTCAACAACTTTCCAAAAATGGAGGGAAAGGACACTGCAACCATACTTTGAAAGAGCCGTTAGCTACCCAAAAGAGAGACACACAAGGATCGTCGTTTCCAACGGATCTATCCTTATCTCAACTCTATAAATAGAAGGATACAATTCAAATTGAGGCTCACGAGTGAACCTACCAATCGAAGAACACACGAGCATTCAAGAGCAACTAAAAACGTCCTAAGTCTTCCACAATAAGTTCGAAGAAACAATCTCCAGCGAAAGACGACATACTTGCTCATAGGGAACCAAGCTGAACCAGAATTATACAGCCTCTAGTATCCAAGCGACTGAACACGCACCCAAGTCTATACTTAACCGTTCGTCGCTCTAGAAGCCACTTTCTCGTTCCCTATCCCTCCGATCTAAGCTCAGCTGATCATATCTATAGCTTAGACGAAGGAGTTCATGTCTGAATTGATCCTTATTGTAAAGAACTCCTTCATACTTGGAGAGTTTTTCAAACACTTAGTTTGATACCTTGTAAACTGAGACTTGCTCAGTATAAATCTCAAGACCGGTGTTTGTCCAGTGTACAAACCAACTGAGACTACCTCAGTATAATACATAGTCTCCTGATCTTTCGGGACAGTGGACGTAGGATTTTTGGATCCGAACCACTTTAAAAATCGCCTGTGTTCTGTGTTCGTTTTTCTGTTTTAACTGTTGCAATGATTACTATGCATACTGAAAATATCTTTAAAATCACTCAACTGAGTTTCAGCAAGCTTAATCGACTGCACTAACATATTGGAACTGTTTTGTTAAAAACGTTTTCCAAACTCAACTGAATTTGGGCCTACACATTTCCGCACTACTGAACTTTATATGAACGGTACTGAATTCTGACTCTAGTCAGCTAGCAGGCCTCAGTAAAGTCAGTCACTCTGCCACGCGATTCAGAACAGCTTATTTGGTCTACTGAACTTGTTAAGTACGACACTCTCCTAAAAAGGACTGTTCGCGTTTAAAGTTGAGAAATCGGTTTTCAGGTGTATTCACCCCCCCCCCTCTACACCTGAACGTTTACTCTCGGGACCAACAGAAACTGAATATGTCTAAGGATATAGATGAAAACCTAGAATAATTCAATAAGCTACTTCAACTGATTAAGCAAACTAGGGACACTAGTTTAGATAATTATGCTCCCATAGCACTCCTAAATGCCATACCCGATATGGTTTTCACGTGATGTTCAATCTGTTATTGAGTATAGTAAGGGTAAAATTGATCTTGACACCGTGGTTTCTGCTCTTAAGAGTAAAGAGATGGACTTAAAGTTTAGTGGGGAGACTAAGAATGCTGAACAGGGTGTTGCTTATCATATTGGAGGTAGAACTAATGAGACAACTAGTAATCAGAAAAGGCATGATAATGGGGGAAATAAGAAGTATAAAAAATGTAGGTCTAAGTCTAGGTCTAAGGGTAGAAAATGCTACAATTGTGGTGATTATGGCCATTTTTAGAAAGATTGACCTACACCTAAGAAGGGTAAAAATGATAGTGATCAAAAGAGTGTGTCTAATGCAATACTTGGTGATGACACTTATCCTAATATTCTTGAAAAATACTTTATGATTTCTGAACCTAATGGTGTGCCTTCTGTGAATATTGTGAATTACTATATTATGAATGAGTGGCTTATGGACTCTGGTAGTGCTTATTATGTTTCTCCTTTCAAAAAATGCTTCTCCAAATTTCAGAGTGCTAATTTTAGATATGTTATTGTGGCAAATAAGTATAAATGTGTTGTTTTAGGCATGGATGAGATATGTTTAAAGTTTAAAACTAGATTTATCTATACCATGAAAAATGTTAGATATGTTCCTAAGTTGCCTGTAACCTGTTATCCTTTAATGCTCTTGAAAATGATGGTTTTGGGGGGGAAATGGGGAAATGGTTGGATGAAAGTCATGAAGGGTTCTATTGTTGTGTTCAAATAAAAAAGAACTAATAATCTTTATCCATTTACTATTGTTCCTTTGTGTGATATGAGTATTGTGCATGCTACTTTTGCTGATAAGATTGTTTTATGGCATAAAAGATTAGGTCATATTGGTGCTACAAATCTTGAGATATTGCATAAAACTGGTATCTTTGTGTTGGTCCCGAGAGTACGTTCAGGTGTAGAAGGGGGAGGGGGGTGAATACACCTGAAAATCGATTTCTCAACTTAAAATGCGAACAGTACTTTTCAGGAGAGTGCCGTACTGAATGAATTCAGCAGACCAAATAAGCTGTTCTGAATCGCGTGGCAGAGGGACTAACTCTACTGAGGTCTGCTAGCTGACTAGAGTCAGAATTCAGTACCGATCAGATAGAGTTCAGTAGTGCGGAAATGTGTAGGCCCAAATTCAGTTGAGTTAGGAAAATGTTTTTATCAAAACAATTTTAGTAGATCGGCCCTTCATTCTGAATGACATCATAGTCACGTAGCCGCTTTCTCAGTCAAAGGATTTGGGCGCAGCAATTTCTGGCAGCCATGTATTCAGCTTCAGTAGTTGACGTCGCTACTGAATGCTGTTTCTTTGAAAACCATGAGATCAGTTTACTGCCAAGGAACTGACACGTTCCAGAAGTTGACGGTCGGTCAATTCTACATCCTGCATAGTCAGCATCAGAATAACCAATTAGTTCAATATTATCATCAGCTGGATACCATAAACCCATGTCAGGTGTTCCTCTGAGATAGCGGAGAATCTTCTTTTCTGAGTCCATGTGACTCTGCTTCGGATTGGCCTGGAATCGAGCGCAGACACCTACAACTTAAGTTATGTCAGGACGAGTAGCTGTTAAGTATAATAATGAACCAATTATAGCACGGAATTCAGTTTGGTCTACTGATACTCCCTCTTTATCAAGATCAATTTTCATGTTCGTGTTCATCGGGATCTTGATTGGTTTGCCGGATGTGCAATCGAATTTCTTGAAGAGGTCTTTAGTGTATTTGCCTTGATTGATGAACGTTCCCATATCAGATTATTTGACTTGAAAGACGAGGAAATAGTTCATCTCTCCCATCATTGACATCTCGAACTTGTCCTTCATCATTTTCTCAAACTGCTGACATATGATGACGTTCTTCGAGCCGAAGATGATGTCATCTACGTAGATCTGCACAAGTAAAATATCGTCTTCCAGTCGAAAGCTGAATAATGTGCGGTCTAATGTGCCTTTCTGATAACCTTTCTGAAGAAGAAACTCAGACAGGGTATCGTACCAAGCCCTGGGTGCTTGTTTTAACCCATACAGAGCCTTTCTGAGTCTAAAACTCGATGTCCCTGCTGAAAGCCGGGAGGCTGTTCCACATAGACTTCTTCTTTCAGTACGCCATTCAGGAAAGCAGACTTCACATCCATTTGATAGACTCTGAATATTTAATGTGTTGTGTAGGCTAGGAATAGTCCGATTGCCTCCAATCTTGCAACAGGAGCGAACGTTTGGTCGAAATCTATCCCTTCAGCTTGATAGTAGCCTTTTGCCATGAGTCTTGCTTTGTTCCTTACTATGACGTTGTTTTCATCTCGCTTGTTCTTGAAGACCCATTTGGTTCTGATCACATGTTGATGCCGGGGTCTGTCAACAAGCTCCCAAACTTCATTTCTCGTGAACTGATTCAGCTCCTCCTGCATGGCTATGATCCAATCAGCGTCTTTCAGTGCGTCCTCAACTGACTGAGGTTCTTCAGTAGACAAGAAGCAGGAATATAAGGCGCTTTCTCCCTGACAAAATCTGGATCTTGTCTTTACGCTTGCTGAAGGATCTCCAATAATTAAATCAGAAGTGTGAGCGTCCAGCCACGATCTACGATGTTTCAAATCTTCATCTGAAATTTGTTCAACACAGATAGTAGGTGAGTTAGGCATTTCAGTTGTACTATTATGAGATTGAAGCAATTCAGTTACAAGAGTGTGATCTACTGAGTCATCGGGTTCAGGGGCATTTAGCTCAGGAACATCATTAGTTCCCCCTGAATTATTATTCTCAGTAGAGGTCTCAGTTACCACTTGGGTTTCTTCATCGACCTGAGTTACCTAGGATTGACTCTGTTCAGGAGAGTCAATCTGTTCAACTACTTCTGCTGCTGGTTGAGATTCAGTAGACTTATCTTCAGTTTCTTCACCTGAATCGTCATCCCAACATAGTTGGATCTTCTCAACTTTATCTTTTAAGGTCAGATCCTGTAGCTACTTACTGATGTCCTCAGATTCAGGTTTAGAGTTTCTGCTCCTGTCTTTAGTAGCAAACTCATTAAAAACAACATGAGGGCTTCTCTCCATGCAAAGAGTCCGATAGTTAAAGACTCTGAAAGCTTTGCTGACCCGGGAGTAACCTAAGAACACTCCCTGATCTAACTTGCTATCAAAAGTCTTCAGGTGATCTTTCCCGTTATTGTGGATAAAGCACGAACACCCAAAAATATGGAAATAAGATAAAGAAGGCTTCCTGCCGTTTCAAAGTTCATATGGTGTCTTCTTATGCTGCTTTGTCAATAAAGATCGGTTCTGAGTATAACATGCAGTATCAGTAGCTTCTGCCCAGAATTTGGTTGGGAGTCCTGAGTCTGCGAGCAGGGTTCTTGCTGCTTCTTTGAGTTTTCGATTCTTCCTCTCAGCAACCCCATTTTGTTGAGGTGTGCGCGCGACAGACGTCTCATGCTCTATGCCTTCTGCTTTGCAGAACTCATCCACCATAAAATCCAGGAACTCAGTTCCTCTATCTGAACGTATCTTGATGATCTTGGTGTTCTTCTCGAAAATGAGCCTTTTCAGAAGCCTAGGCAACTCTGTTTTGACGTCATACTTGTTGGTAATAAATATGACCCACGTGTAGCGCGAGTAGTCATCAATGACCACTAATGCATACTTCTTGCCTCTGATCGTCACTGGAGAGACTGGACCGAACAAATCCATATGTAGCAGCTGAAGGATTCCATCAGTGGAAGGAGATGGAACAGGTGGATTTTGATTCCTTGTTTGCTTTCCCTTCAGACATGCTTCACACTGAGTATCTTTGCTGAATACTTCATTCGACAGTCCTCTTGCTAGAGTGTTTCTAGCTAATTTGTTGAGCGTCTTGAAGTTGAGATGGCTGAGTCTTCTGTGTCTGAGCCATCCTGTTCTGTTGTCATTCTTCGCCAACAAACAAGCTTCAGGTTAAGTTAAGTTCCAGTCAGCTACATAGATATTCTTTTTGCACGAACCTGAGAACACTGTTTTCCCTGTAGATTTATCAATGACATCACAGAAACCAGCGTCAAAAATCACTCTATTCGAGTTATCACAAAATTGACTAACAGAGAGAAGATTATGCTGAAGTCCTTCAACATATGATACTCTTGGAACTATTGTTGTTCCAATGATGAGTGTTCCATAGCCTCTGGTATAGCTTTTTGCGTTGTATCCAAACTCGATTTGGGGTCCTTCTTCAGTAGTATAATTCTTCAGTAGGTCCTTTTGGTACGTCATGTGTCTTGAGCATCCGCTGTCCACATACCAAGGGTCCTTGTGCACTTGCAAAGCAGAATTATATTTAGGTACCCTTTATTTTTTATGTTAGTTTTGGAAACCCATATCTGTCTTACGACCCTGGTGGTCTCAGACAGTTTCTTTCCACTTTTGTCAACATATTTGACCACTGGACTGGTCGATGCTGACTTCTGAGGCTTTTCAGTTTCAGGAGTCCTGATCTTCTGAGTGGGTGGACTGCTGACATTTGCCTTCTGTACGGCTTTCTTCTTCTTCTTCTTCTGACTTTAAGATCCTCTCCTTACTATAGGATCATAGTAATATGACCCATATTGAGCTGGATGAGTCAGCTGCGGAGATCCATACTGATCAGCCCATTTTGCTTTGCTGGTTCCCCCTTGACTGAACTGGGGTGATCTGGTGCTGATCTTCTTGTCAGAGTGATGATAACTGGGATGATGTGCCTTCATCTTCTGTTTGTTCTTGGCTAGGGGGTTCAGTATGTCTACATTGATGGTCTCCCCTTGAACAAACCTATCAGCTAGCCGGTTTTCTGAGCGTACGGGGGCAGATGAGGAGGCTCCATGGCTGAATCCAAGTCCCTTCTTACAATGCTTGGGCTTGATGCTTCCAAGCATAGCTTCAAGCTTCTTTTCAGCGCCCATGTACCGCTCTGTCATCAGGTTCCTCCTGACATCATCACTCTTCTTCAGCAGTTCATGCTCGGTCTGTAGTCTTGACAACTCTTGCTTCAGTAGACTCAATTCAGTATCTTTCTGAGTCAAGTCTTTGGTCAATACTGAGATATGATCTTCTTGATGCTGAGACTCGGCCATCAGAGAGTTTATCTCCTCCCTGAGTCTCAACACAAGTCCTTCTGACTCAGTAGCAACCTGACTCTCCTGAGAAAGTCTCTGATTCTCAATTTTCAGCGTATCCAACTCCTGAAGAGTCTTACTGAGCTGCAGACTTATCTGAATCTGCTCATCGAGTAGTTCTTCGTATGCGATCGCGACGTCCAGATTCTCATCTGTATCTGAAATTGTCTCGTGTGTGTAGTGTGAAGAAGAATTAAATGGTGCATAAGAGTTTACCTCATCCTCTTCTCCTGCCATGAGACACTTTTCAGCATCTTCTTCAGCTCCAAGCTCTATGGCCATGAAAGCTGCTTCAGCGTCTGATGAATCCATGAAGGAATCGACTTCATCTGAGTCGTCTGAGAGTTCACCGACAATATATGCTTGTCGCTTCTTGATGAACTTCTCCCTTCTTGCTTTACGTGCTGCTCTTTCAGCAGTGCTGATCTCAGGACAGTCATACTGATAGTGTCCTGGCTTCTTGCAGTTGTAGCAGGTTGTGACTCTTTCTTCTTTGCTCTCGCTGTCGAAGGACTGAGCTGAGTCCTCCTGTTTCCTGCATTCAGAGGTATGTGAGTCAGGAGTGCGCTTAGGTGTATATTCATTCTTACCCTTAGAGTCTCTGACGACTCTTGAGAGCTTTCTGCGCCTCTCCTTTTCCTTCTGATACTTCACAGCAAGCAGCGCGTACTTCTTGGCTAGATTTCCTTCTTGTATGTCACTGAGTGAAGGTTCAGCCTTGCTAGACGCCGGAGCTGCTGTGCTAACTGATGCTTTGAAAGCATGGTCGATTTGAGTGTCAGCTTCAGCTCGCTGCTTCCTTTGAGGTAAGCCAAACTCGAACTCCTCCGCTTTAAGTTCTGAAAGATATGGTCAGGAGTAACAATATCTAAATCAGAATGACGCAATAAAGTAGCTGGGATGAGGTGCCTTCATCTTTTGTTTGTTCTTGGCTAGGGGATTCAGAATCTATGCGTTGATGGTCTCCCCTTGAACAAATCTATCAGCTAGCCGGTTTTCTGAGCGTACGGGGGCAGATGAGGAGGCTCCATGGCTGAATCCAAGTCCCTCCTTGCAATGCTTAGGCTTGTTGCTTGCAAGCATCGTCTCAAGCTTCTTTTCAGCGACCATGTACCGCTCTGTCATCAGGTTCCTCCAGACATCATCACTTTTCTTCAGCAGTTCATGCTCGGTCTGAAGTCCTGACAACTCTTGCTTCAGTAGACTCAGTTCAGTATCTTTCTGAGTCAAGTCATTGGTCAATACTGAGATCTGATCTTCCTGATGCTGAGACTTGGCCATCTGAGAGTTTATCTCCTCCCTGAGTCTCAACGCAAGTCCTTCTGACTCAGTAGCAACCTGACTTTTCTGAGAAAGTCTTTGATTCTCCACTTTCAGGGTATCCAACTCTTGAAGAGTCTTACTGAGCTGCAGACTCATCTTAATCTGCTCGTCGAGTAGTTCTTCATATGCGATCGCGACGTCCAGATTCTCATCTGCACCTGAAATAGTGTCGTGTGTGTAGTGTGAAGAGGAGTTAAGTGGAGCGTGAGAGTTTACCTCATCCTCTTCTCCTGCCATGAGACACTTTTCAGCATCTTCTTCAGCTTCAAGCTCTACGGCCATGAATGTCGCTTCATCGTCTGATGAATCCATGAAGGAGTCGACTTCATCTGAGTCGTCTGAGAGTTCACCGGCAATATATGATGGATGTTTCTTGATGAACTTCTCCCTTCGAGCTTTGCGTGTTGCTCTTTCAGCAGTACTGAGCTCAAGACATTCATACTGATAGTGTCCTGGCTTCTTGCAGTTATAGCAGGTTGTGACTCTTTCTTCTTTGCTTTCGCTGTCTTTCGACTGAGCCGAGTCTTCCTATTTTCTGCATTCAGAAGTATGCGAGTCAGGAGTGCGCTTAGGTGCATATTCATTCTTATCCTTAGAGTATCTGACGACTTTTGAGAGCTTCCTGTGCCTCTCCTTCTCCTTCTGATACTTTACGGCAAGCAGTGCGTACTTCTTGGCTAAGTTTCCTTCTTGTATGTCGTTGAGTGAAGGTTCAGCCTTGCTAGACGCCGGAGCTGCTGTGCTGACTGATGCTTTAAAGGCATGGTCGACTTGGGTGTCAGCTTCAGCTCGCTGCTTCCTTTGAGGTAGGCTAAACTCGAACTCCTCATCTTTAAGTTCTGAAAAGATATGGTCAGGAGTAAAAATATCTAAATCAGAATGACGTAATAAAGTAGCAAAGGGAGTCCAGTGACCGTCTGGCAGTGCCCTCAAAATCTTGAGATTCATCTCTCGGTTGGATAATGTCTTTCCCAGCCCATTGATAGAGTTCATCAGACAAGTGAATCTGACGTTGAGATCTTCAATGGTGTCACCAGGCATGAGGGACAATCTCTCCAGCTTCTGAAGTTCCAGCGCGAGTTTGTTCGCTTTGATCTTATGAGTCCCCCGACTCAGTAGCGCTAGAGCATCCCAGAGTTCTTTCGCGGACTTGCAGTCCTGAACTCGTCCTAGATAAGAATTGCTTAGAGTGGTTAGTGTGGCATTTCTGGCGACGCGGTCTAAGTTGTGAAGCTTCTTCTCAGCAGGAGTGAAGAGACTTCTGTCTTTAGGGATCTTCTTCCCGGTCACCATCCTTCCTCCTTGTGCTAGATCCTGAGCTACGATGCTATCGACCATAGGAACGATAGGTCCGTCCTCCAGAACCTCTGTCATGCTATCGTGGAGAGAGGTCAGATGAGCCTCCATTCTGACCCGCCATACACCATAGTTCTCTACTGAGAACATGGGTACCATCCTGATTCCTGACATATCAGACATGATAGATAATGATATGAATGAAGAATGATATGCAGTGAAAACATTTTCCGGATCCATTCAAGTAGACCAATTTCAGAGTAACAAGAGTCTTATAGAACTCCCGCTATAATACCAATTGTTGGTCCCGAGAGTTTGTTCAAGTGTAGAGGGGGGGGGGGGTGAATACACCTGAAAACCGATTTCTCAACTTAAAATGCAAACAGTCCTTTTCAGGAGAGTGTCGTACTGAATCAATTCAGCAAACCAGATAAGCTGTTCTGAATCGCGTGGCAGAGTGACTGACTCTACTGAGGTCTGCTAGCTGATTAGAGTCAGAATTCAGTACCGATCAAATAGAGTTCAGTAGTGCGGAAATGTGTAGGCCCAAATTCAATTGAGTTAGGAAAACATTTTTATCAAAACAGTTTCAGTAGATTAGTGCAGTCGATTAAGTTTGCTGAAACTCAGTTGAATGATTTAAAAGATATTTTCAGTATGAACGTAAATCAATGCAACAGTAAAATAAAGAACACAGAGATTTTTAAAGTGGTTCGGATCCGACAATTCTACGTCCACTGTCCCGAAAGATCAGGAGGCTATATATTATACTGAGATAGTCTCAGTCGGTTTGTACACTGGACAAACATTGGTCTTGAGATTTATACTGAGCAAGTCTCAGTTTACAAGGTATCAAACTAAGTGTTTGAAAAACTCTCCAATAGTGAAGGAGTCCTTTACAATAAGGATCAGTTCGGAATTGAACTCCTTCGTCTAAGCTATAGATTTAAACGGTTGAGCTTAGGTTAGAGGGATAGGGAACAAGAAATTGGCTTCCAGAGCGACGAACAGCTGAGTATAAGCTTATGGGTTCATGTATCGTCGCTTGGATACTAGAGGCTGTATAATTCTAATTCAGCTTGGTTCCCTATGAGCAGAATTGTAGTCTTTCGCCGGAGATTGTCTCTTTGAATTACTTGCAGAAGACTTAGGCTTTTTCGAGTTGCTTTATAGAATGCTCTGAGTTCGTGTCTTAGGTGTTCTTGGTGAGCTTCAATTTGATTTCATCCCTCTATTTATAGAGCAGAGATTAGGATAGATCCGTTGGAGATGACGATCCTATGTCTCTCTCTTTTAGGTAGCTAACGGCTCTTTCGAAGTATGGTAGCAATGTCCTTTCCCTCCATTTCTGGAAAGTTGTTGACTTGCACCTTTAATAGATATAGGACAGGTGGCTGCTTGTCATTGGTCGAGGTTCAGGAAAGTGGTTGAGACAGAACAGACTTCAAGGAGATCTGAAGTTGACTTCTCTCTTCCTCGTATTGACTCTGCCGATTTGACTTTAGAGAATCCTGACAATCAGAAGACTGTCCAGCCGTTGCTGAGTTGATCTCTATTCAGTAGCATGCTCCTGTTGAGTCGGCTCTACTGAAGATCAACTCTAAGTTCAGTGAACTACTCCTGCTGAGTTCAGTTCCACTGACTCCTTTCAGTATACTGCTCCTGCTGAGTCCAGTATCATTGAGTCTTCTACTTATGGTGCTGAGGCAGGTAATCTACTGAGCGCCTGTACCAGATGCAGAGTGTCTGCTGAGTCTGAAACCTCAGAGACAAAACATATTACAACTGAATGGTTAATCAATCAAGATAGGGTTTTGGGATCTTCAAATCTTCAGTATGTTTTCAGAGCACAATGCTACTGAGTTAATTATCAACTGAGAAGACTGAATGATTTACCAACATTTTGTGTTGTTGCTGGGGACTGAATCATCACCCAACACTTTGGTAATGCTAAATTGACTAAAATGCCTTTTTGTGACTCTTGTGTGATTGATAAGCAGCATAAAGTGTCTTTTTCTATTCCTGATTGTTCTTCTAAGTTTGTTACCTCTGATATTCTTAAGTATGTGTTTGCTGATGTGTGGGTTCCTTCTAGTACCCCAACTCATAGTGGATGTATGTATTTTTTGTCCTTGATTGATGATTTTTCCAGAAAAACTTGGATATTTTTAATTAAAACAAAAGTCTAAAGTGTTTGAAGTATGATTACTAACTTACTAGGGATAGATTTAATATGAATACTAGACCTCCATCCAAACTGGATGACTATATGTTGTCTATGTATGCTTTTAGTGTGTATGATTCTTTGGAAAATGAATATGTTTCTTATTCAGAATATATCAACTCTGTTAATTCTGATAAGTGGTTAACTGCTATAAAATCCGATATAAACTCCTCGCACGCTAATAAGACTTGGATTCTTGTGCCTAAACCTGAGAACTCTTCTGTAGTGGACTATAAGTGGTTGTTTATGTTGGGTTTGTTTAATGAAAGCAGTCTACACATTTGCTTGTATACAATGTTTCCTATTACCACTATTATTATTCTCCTATCTGATTATTACAATCACACAAATTAGTCTATTATCTCATAAGAGTTAGATCATACAGTGTGTTGCAGATTAGGGGTGTATAATTTTACCGAAAATACCGTATATCGTGCATACCGTACCGAAAAAATACCGGAAAAACCGAATTTAACGGTATACCGTGCCGAAAATCACGGTATCATACCGTACCGTAAATTTTCGGTACGGTAACGGTATGAGTTTTCTCATGCCGAGGTATACCGACACATACCGAACCTACGGTACGTACCTGCACTTATTTGATTTTGCCGATGATAAATATTATATATGGATAAATATTCTTAACTTTATTTATCTTTCTGTCATTATATTATATTTATGTAATATCTATTTATGTAATATCTATATATTGTGTTATCTTGATTCATAACATAAATTACTATAGCAACTCTTATCATGATATAAATTAATATATCAACTCTTATGTATTACGTTATCATGATATAAATAGAATATCTATATATTGTGTTTTTGTATTAATAGGATATTACTCTTATTTCATATATTTCATTTTTCGGTATAATTTTAATTTCCGATATACCGTCAACCTTCGGTATACCGTCAAAATCAACGGTATACCGTAAATCCAACATGGCAACGGTATGCTATATCTTTGATACCGGACTTTCGGTATACCGAAGTCAAAGGTACGGTAACGGTATGAAAAATCTCATACCGTTACTTTCGGTACGGTATAAGTATGACAAATTTGGCCCGGTATACCGTATTGAAACACCCCTATTGCAAATCACAGAAGAATGTAGTGATTGGTTGAACTAGTGAGATATAAATTGTTGGTCTAGAGACGAGCCTATAAACTAGTGAGAACTGTTGGTTAAAACTATTGTAGTCAAGTATATTCTCAAATACCTGAAACAGACTCGAGATTATAGGCTTGTTTATCAGTCTGATGATCTAGTGCCTGGAGGTTATTCAGATTCAAATTTCCAGGCAGATAGAGACGAAAAGAAATCTACCTCGGGTTATATGTTTATCTTGGGAGGTGGAGTCATTTCATGGAGAAGTGTCAAGCAAAAGTGTATTGCTGGCTCTACCATGGAAGCAGAGTATGTTGCTGATTCAGAGGCCTCTAAAGAGGCAGTTTAGCCCCAGGCATTCCTCCAAGATCTCGAGATTGTTCCTACTTTGCCTAAGTATATCACGTCTATTATGATAACTCTGGTGCAGTTGCAAACTCTAAGGAATCAAAATCATATAAGGTGTCTAAACACATAGAGCGTAACTACCACATTATGTTGCTAAGGAAGAAAAAAACAGAAGTATGAGAAGATAGAAACTGGGGATATCCTAGTAGATCTATTCACTAATAGTCTACCACAAGGGCCCTTCGAGACACATGTTCGAGTTCTGGGCTTGTGTCGATTGCCCCCCCCCCACTTAGTCACAAATCTTAGTATAAGTGGGAGAAGTGATATCTAGTAGTTATGTTTTGAGACACATTGTATACGTAAGATTTGCTCGAAGTATAAGTAGGAGAATTGTTGGGTTTGTATACTTAAAGCAGTCTACGTATTTGCTTGTATACAATGGTTCCTATTACCACTATTATTATTCTCCTATCTGATTATTACAATCGCACAATTAGTCCATTATCTCATAAGAGTTAGATAATACAGTGTGTTGTAGATCACAGAAGACTGTAGTGATTGGTTGAACTACTAAGATATAAACAGTTTTCATAGCTGAGGCAACTTTAGGACAAGTTGTCGGTTTAGGCTGCAATGTAGATAAGAAGTGACTTGTCTTGGTCACTTGTCTATGTTAATACATTTTATGTATTGATGGATCGCGGTGAGACGTGTTCTTATATCTAAGCCGTGTGAAGAACCAAGGTTTCGGAGACTCAGCTGATCTTAAACTTGATGAGATTTCAGCTGAGCGCACGCGACTAGCTATCACTTTGACTTACTATGGGTGAGGGTCATCGCAACCGTATATCTCGTTATCTTGGGTGAGTGTTGTTGCGTGTAGCTCAGGCTGTTTATCTGCATCATACATTTGTATCTTGTTAAAGGGTTGATGATATCCCCTTAAGGAGCTCGAAAGGTGTATCATATTAAACCCTGCAGGTTGATTAAGTTCAAGTATGATAATAAGGTCGAGTGGTACAGCTCAATGAGAAGATATTTAATGTATTAAGTAGTTAGTAAACTTAATCAATTAATGGATATTCGATATCTTAAATACATGGATTAACTGAAGTTAAAAATAGAAGCTCTGACTCAACCTTTAGTAGAATGAATCTATGTTTGTGAATTAATAATACTCTAGGCTGAGTATGGAAAATTAATTCACTTGAGACCCGACTTTATTTCCTGTTTTAGGTCCCTGGTCTGGCCCGAAAATATACTCAATTGTATGCGATATTTTCTCTCAGACTCACTAGGCTACTTCATTACTTGGAATTGTTTGGTCCTTTAGTGGACCAAAACAATTGGTGATGGTGTAGTGATCCCTTTTACTATTTGGATTGGGCTTAGGGTCAAAGGCCCATTAGGGTTCCTTTGACTAGCCCTTATAATTAGGGAACTGAGGGGCCACTTGTTCACACTTGGTTTCCTAGATTTGTGAGCCGTAAAGTGTGAGTCCGAGACTTAAACTGTTATGAGCTTCTAGCACGTCCGTCAATTCGGAGTTGTGAGCTCCGACAACGAGAACAGTCCAGAAGATCTTTTCTGGAGTTAAGAAGATTGTGTAGTAGGACGATCCTGCAATATGATTTCCTACAACTGGTATCAGAGCAAGGTTTTAATACTTAGCTCTGCGTTTCTTTAAATCCATTGAATCATTCATATGATAATTGTATGGTATGCTATGGATGATTTAATTTCTTGTTCGTCGTCGTCGGGTTTGTATTTGTAGGACGCCCTACATGCCACTTTATTTTGATCCCAAAATTGTATTTCTCATGAGATAAATCCACGAGGAGACTACAGCCAATGTGAATGTTATGTATTTTTTTTACATATATAATTGGTTTTTGCGGATTGGTTCATTGTTGGCGACGAGAACACGAAGAATTGATCGATCAAAAACCCATTTTTCATGGTTTGACCGAAGAAATTGAGCTCAACCGGAGCAGCCCATCGGCATCGGACAGCGGGAGCTGGAACTTGGTGGCGAGGCTGAGCTCTCGATAGAGTTCGGCGGCAGTCCAGACGACCCGCGACGGCGTAGGGTGGCGCTGCCCAGATCCTACCAGATCTGGCGCGGATCTCGTGACAATCTTGCTGGGTGCGCTCGTCGGTGGCATCGTCTTCCTCTGGGCGGTCGCGGTGGCGTCATTCATTCCAGATCTGGGCGTGAGGAGAGGCGGTGGATCCACTTCAGATGCGCAGCGGAGGCGGCAACGTGTTCCACAGCGGGTTGTGCGGCGGGTCGTGGCGCGTTGACAACGACTGGGTGGCATCATGTGGCCGCCTGCGTGGCGGGCTGCGCCTGGCAGCGCTTCGCCTACAGCGGGGCCAACGTTGTGCGTGCATGTCTCTCGCCCAGCTCGTTGCTGATGTCAGCAAACGGGATGTTGATGTTTGCCCTAGGCTGCTGATGGGGCAGCTCTTGCTTGGGCTGGAAGTTTTGTCCGTTTCGTCCCTTTCCTTCATCTTCGGACTCCATTTTTCGAAGACGTATTTTTTTGTTCGGGAAATTTAATAGATAGTTTTTATTTTTCTCTGTGTTTGGGCCCGACGAAAACATTTATTTACCCACTTTATTTATGTTGTGGATGTTTAATTTTATGTTTTAGCATGGTTAATTATTTTCTTAATTGTTCTTAGAAATCATGAAATTATGGCTTTAACCCGTATTATAAAGCATAACTTTATTTTCTGCGAGCATGTTTCATTAAATGTGCTTAGAATATTTATGCTTTAGGGATTACGTGTTTTTGTGAGTCCGTTTCGTCAAACCTTTCGAAGCAAAAGGCTAAGCAAATATAATTTTGATAATTTTATGGTTAACCAAATTATCAAAATAGACCTCCACCAATTGGACCTTAGACAAAGTGATGGGGATCGTGGGCAAACGTCCACCCACGTGGCGGCTTGCCTTCTTTATTTATAAGTTTGTCAGATAGGTTTTCCACTAAAATATTCCAATAGTATTGAGTAGTGAGAGTTAGGTCGTAAACGTCCACTCACGTGGCTTGTGTGCTTGATTTTTCATAAGTACTTTGTAAGATAGAATTGAAATAAGATGGCTATGGAAATCAAATTGAAAGCGATATGTTCTTCATGAGATGCCAATTTCGAAAATTTGATTGTCTTGTGTCAAATTGAGTGGTCAATGCTTAGATTTTCCCAGGGGTACAATTCACTTCACCGAAGTCCCTTCCCCCATGTTTAATAGTGACATGGTCTAGTAAAATCGCACTATTAATTCTATTTGTCATAAAGATATAAACTTGACATGGAATAGAATTAAAGTGTTAAGTGAATAGCATGGTCAGGGGTTGCACGGGTAAACGTCCACCCACGTGGCTTGCACGTGTGATCTTTGAGTTGTTCAAGGTTTCAAATTAATATAATTTTTTCAAAAGGTTACAATTGTTTTGTTACGAAATTCTTGTTCGATTGTTTCTTACATGCATTAATTTTATTTATTTTCAGATATGTCTCTTAACCCCATAATCAATACTCTTACCAAGAATCCCTTAACTCAGAATAATTTGTTGAGTGGAAACGTAATCTGGAATATGTTCTCATCGCTGAGGAACATATGTTTGTCCTTACTAAGGACAAACCGACAGATCTCACTGATCAGTCAACTGATGCAGAGCAAGATGCAATGAAGGCATTGGAGCGGTCTAATAACATGGCTAAGGCTATGATTATCTTGCTCATGTCGCCCGCATTACAGCTGCAGCATCGATCTTTCATCAATGCACGCGATATTTTGGCAAATATCAAGGAAGTGTATAGTGAGACTGATATAACTGCTTGGTTCAACATTATGCGGGACATCTTGAGATGCCGCATGGATGAGGGTAGTTTTGTTCACGATCACGTCATGCACATGATTAATCTCATGGATAGGCTTGACTTGCTCGGAGGAGGTATCGAGAAATAGGTCAAGTGCGATATCATCCTGAATACTTTGTCCAAGTCCTTTGAGAGCTTTCACCTCAGTGTTGTGATGTCAAAGAGGGATTATACTCTTAATGAGTTACTCAATGACTTGGTTGCAGCGGAGGGAGTGATGGGCAAAGCTGCACTGGTCTTGAACACTTCCACCTCCAGGGGCCCAAAGTTTCCTCTGAAAAGTGAAAACAAGAAAAAGGGCAATAAGGGTGGAGTGTCCAACTCAAACAGTGGGAGCAAGCATCTGCGCCCTTCTGGAGGCGTGACTAAGCCTAAGGGGAAAGGAAAATGCTTCAAGTGCGGCAAGGATGGGAATTGGAAGGTTGATTGTCCTATGCTCAAGGGAAAGAAACCTCCTCTGTTCCTGTCTATCTACTTATCAATGTGGATGATATGTTAATTGTTGGTCTTTGCCTTAAATCTATTAAGCATGTTCAGAAATGTTTGAGTGAGAATTTTGAAATGAAAGATCTTGGAGATGCCAAGAAAGTTCTTGGGATGAACATTAAAAGAGACAGAAAGAATTTTACTCTTGTGTTGAATTAGATTTCATATGTTGAAAATATTTTGAGTAAATTTTCTATGGATGCTGCCAAATCTGTGAATGTTCCTTTTGCATCTCACTTTGTTCTAAGTAAGGACCAATCCGCTAAGACTGATTCTGAAATCAATTCCATGAAAAAGGTGCCTTATTCAAATGCTATTGGATTTGTTATGTACTTGATGATAAGTACTAGACCTGATATCAAATGGTACAAACTGTGATAAACCACCATCTCTAGCATACAAGCCTCCGCACCATCGAACATATCAACAGCAAGGTCCATCGCCTAGCCAGGCAGACCAGGGATACTCTTCGCTAGAAACATTGTTGCATGAGATGATTGCTTCTCAAAAGGAAGCAACTGCATATCAGAAGCAGATTGAGAAGGAGATAACTTCAAATCAAAATGAGATCCAAGCCATGAAGGAAGAGTTGCAACAATTGAAGATGGACTAACAAGTTACATTAGAAAATCTATCCGAGCAAGTGTCCAGACTAGCCATCTCACTCCACGATCTCAAGGGAGATCAAGGGTGTTTACCTTCACAAGTTCAAATAAATCCAAATTCTCAGAACTGCAATCAGATTACACTGCGTGGAGGAAAAAAATTGCCTGACCCGACTATACAGGTAAGACAACCAAAGAAGTCAGTAGAGATGAGAAAGGCTGGAGAACAACTTATACCACGAGAAGGCTTATAGAAGTAGTATGATGATGATCCAGAACCAGAACTAGAATAGGATGAGGAGGTCGTTCAGACTGGCTAGTCAGAATCCGAGAATTTACTTCCTCCACCATTTCTAGAAGCTTTGGAAAAGAAGAGGACGTCAAACACGGAGTACATGGACTACCTTAAATTGTTCGAAAAATTGGAGATCAACATTCCATTTCTTGAAACCGTGAAGCTACCTCAGTTCGGAAAGTTCGTGAAAGACTTCATTGCTGGAAAAGTTCTAAAGTCCGAAAAAAATTGTGATGGACAATTTGGTATCGACAATCATACAGAGGATGATGCCCGCTAAGTGTGCTGATCCAAGTACGTTTACACTGCCTTGTCTGATGGGAAATGCTATGATCAAGCAAGCTATGTTCGATTTGGGTACATCTATTAATGTTATGCCATTGTCAGTCTATAATCAATTAGCTGGAGCTGAGTTAGTGATCACTAAGGTAATTATTCAATTAGCGGATAGGTCATGCTTTGCTCCGATTGGCCAACTAGAAAACATATTGGTCAAAATTAATAATTTTGTGTATCTGACATGTTTTTATATCATAAATACTAATGATAGGCAGGTTGAGGGTACTGCGGGTGTTTTATTGAGTAGGCCGTTCTTAAAAACTATGAAATCCATAATCAAAGTGGATGAGAGATCTATAAGTGTTGCATATCATAATGAAATATATGTTCGTTATATTGCCGAAGCACTTAAGAAGCCCTATGATCATGAGAATGAAAATGTGTTTTCTTTTGACTCCATTGAAAGCTTTGTCCAAGAATATCTTAAGACGTATTTGTTGTAGGATAAAATTTATCTCTCTTTAATGCATAGACTGACTGACTTAGATACTAAGGATATGAAAGATGAAGAGATTAAGAAGAGCATCATAGTACTATATTCTCACCCAAAATTCCAACTGACAACCAAATCGCTCAGTTGCCCAAGCAGGCGGATTCTATCACAATGTTGTTGGTCCGGAGACGAGTATCAGGTTTGGGGGGGGGTTGAATACGCCTGATTGCAAGTTTTTCCTCAAACGTGAAGGTCAGCAACTGCTGAGATTTGCTACAGAACTAATTTAGTGCCGGATAAACCTTCTGATCGCGGGCCAGAGTGATTCAGTGGCTGAGTCCCTTCTACTGATTGAGGTAAGTATGAGAAGTTCAGTTACAGAATGTTGTGCGGATAAGTGTGGGGCCCGTTTGACTTCGTCTCTTTGAAAACATTTTTTTGTAAACCAAAACTGTTTTGGCTGATATACTTTTCAAGTCAGTTTTATGCAAGGGATGATTTTGTAACCAGTTTGAACACAATGCAATAAAAACAGTAGAAGACACAAGCAAATTTTTAACGTGGTTCGGATACGCAAGATCCTACGTCTATGGTCCTGCTGAACATGAGGTCTTGTTGATTAATCTGAACAAGCCTCAGCAAGGAATATGTGCACTGGTCAGACCCTTCTAAGTTACAATCCTTAGCGGCTTTACAAATCAAACCGAAGTTTGAAGGGGAGGGGATGATCTCCAACTATGAAGGAGTTCTTACAATGAGAACGATTCACAAAACGTGAACTCCTTCGAAGGTTCTAAGCTTAAGATATTACAATGAATGCTTAGAAAAGGAACTAAAGATACTCTAGAGAGAAGAGCTAGGGTATTCAGTGAGCAATTTCTTTACTGGATTGGCTTTGAGTGCGCTAGAGAGTTGTATGCTTGTAAGCTTATGTTCCCTTGATGTCCCGTGTGTTGAGCTTGGAGACTCTTCTCTATTTATAGTTGTGACCCAGGCACGTATCCATTGGAAAGGACAATGCCACGTGTCACAAAACTCCAAGGAAAATGACCATATATTTTTGAAAAGTCATCGCAGAGTGGTTGGCATTATGTGCATGAGAGCAGATTTTGCGTCAGAGACGGTAAGCTTGGCTTGCTTCTCATTGGTCGAGGTCTGTGGTAGGCGAGACTTGTCAGACATCAGTCTTCTACCTGAGTTGACTCTCTGAACCTCGTACACTAAATGTTTATGCTGACATTCGACTGATAAGGATTAGGCAGTCATTTTTCCTTGTACGGTCTGCAACTGAGTTGCAGCTTTTCAGTAGATCAAAGGCTAATCGTACTGAGTCTTCATCTGAGTCGGCTGAAAAAGATCTTCTACTGAATGTAGTCAGCTTCTGACTCGAAGACAGCAACGGAGCTCTTCACTCAATCAGTAGATCAAAGGATCATACTAAGTCTTCTTCCAAAGTCTGCTGATGAGAATCTTCAACTGAATGCTGTCAGCAACCGACTCCGAAGACTACTGAGCTCTACTGAGCCGATGACTTGGGGTTCTGGAACTTTAACTTCTCTACTGAAGTTCAGTCCAACAATATACCCCTTACAAGACATAGACGGAAAATAATCTATAACGATCATACAAGTCTAGCCTATTACATCATAACGGTTCAAACACACAGATGGGTCAGGACGGGGTTTTGAGATCTTCAAATCTATAGCAATACAATTCAGTATTACTACAATTTCCCCCATAACAAATATTACAAAGGCGTCCTTTAAGATTACATAAACTACTGACTCATATCAATACACATCTACTGAGTCAAGTTCTATGTACCCCCTAGCAATTATCTACTAGACCACTAACTCATATCCCTACAAATGTTATCATCTAAAGTGAGACCACCAGACAAAGCATGTTATTATGCATCTACACAAACCATGCTTAACTTGCCCAGGCAGAACGTCTATAGCAGACCATTCTGTTCCGATGATCAGTCATCCATTTCCGAATTGAAGTCCTAACCAGAAAGAGACAAGAAAGGGGCAGCAAGGGAGACTACCATCGTCTTGGCCATCCTGAACCTTGTTCCTAAAGCACAAATCTACCCAACTGCCCAAGTTGAGATTAGTCATGTGTGTCAATACATCAAGTGGATAGGCCATCAACCAAGTGTGAGGAAAAATTTCGGAAGAAGGCATATGATGATTCCAAGTGGTATAAAGATCGTGGGAAGAGATTGAAGCGGGTGATCAGGTAGTGGATGAGACTCCACTATTCATACCGTCACACAATTGATCTTAGAAGATAGTCTAGTCGAAGACTAAAAAGAGAGGCGCTTCCGAGAGGCAATCCGCGTTTTTAGTAATTTTTGTTATTTTATTTCGTGTTTTGTTTATGTTTGATTTTATGCTTGGTATGTTCTACTTTTTAGATTCTTGGCTAAGTGTGATGACTAATAACTTAAGTGCAGCTGCTACATGACAATTTCTATTCGTCGCACAGTTATGAGCAAACTCCCTCGCTTGCCTAAGCGAGGAGACCGATGACTTTCTTCCCAAATTATTGTTTTTCGTTTTGGTGTTTTTGTTTTCTGTTTTGAGTCTATTTATGTGTCTTTCTTGTTCTTATACTTGACATGGATCAAGTGTAAGGGGGGGGTCTATTTTCTTTTTTCTTTAGTTTATATTCTTACTTACACTTGATAGGGATCAAGTGTAAGGAGGGCGTTTTTCTTTTATTTTGTCATGTCTTCTCTCTTTGTTTTGAGTTAGTAAAAATTTAGTCAATGTCTTTTAGACTTTCTCTTGACCCATGTTATTGCTTGTATTATGAACTTTCTTGTGCATAATAGTTGTATTTTGAGGATTGTTACGTATGTCATCTGCCTATCCAGTTGAGACGTGCTGCAGAAATTTGTATAGGTTAGAAATTCAAGATATAGAATCTGTTACAAGTTAAGCAAAACATAATTGGTCTGATTGCACAGTTAAGGCAGTTTGTACCCTGAATGTTGAAATTGAAAAAAAAGAAGTATGCCACGAAAAATTTTTTTATATAAAAACTCAAGAAAAAAAAAGAGGTGGCAGAATAAAGAAAAAAATTTAGTACATAGAATAATTGTAGCATTTGTGCGAAGTTTTTAACTGGTAGGGTGTTCGGAAATTATGTACTGATTGCACAAGTAAGATAGTTTGACATGCATAACATTGAATTTACATATTGATGGAGCTTAGTACCCCTACGACCCTTACCAATATCAATTTGTCTAAGTCCTAGACCCCATTACAACCTAATGAGAAAGACCTCATTGATATTGCTACTGTGACGATCTCTTATCGTGATTGCGTGGATTGAGTTTTTTTGAGTGACTTGAACCGGATCTAGTCTAGTTTAGTGATGTGAGAAACTTGAGGAGATCCACATTGTTTAGATTTTGACCAAGTTGATATATGTGTGGCTTGTTTCAATATTTGCTTCGTCTACTTGCTTGATGAGATCATACTTGCATGATTCGATTTTATTTGGCTAGTTAATTGGTGTTGAGATGTTCGGAATGATTGGAGCTGCTTCATGTCTTCTTTTCTTTGAGTCCGTGTGTTTTTCCTTGTGTCTTAGTTTTGCTCGTGTCTTGTGTCCTTGTTTAGTCGTATTTTAGTTTTTGTCTTGAGTCTTTTATTTTGTGCTTTGAGTCTTTGGGATCGACCGAAATGACTAGGTACTTATCTTTTGTTTCTTCTTATACTCGAGGGCGAGTATAAATTAGGGCCTAATGTGGAGAATGTTAAGAATTGTAGGCCTAGCCCATTAAGTTCCGGCCCAAAGTCTTGGAGGCCCAGCCCACAACTTGTTTCCCTTGTTAACTAAGCCCTACATCTGTATATATGGTGCTTAGTGTAAGGGTGTGGTGTGTGCGTAGCCTAGGGTTTCTATTCTACTTCTCTGTATAGTCTTCTTCTTCTCTCTTTGTGAGTTAGTAGTCTTCTTCTTCTCTCTTTTGTTTCTTCTTATACTCGAGGGCGAGTATAAATTAGGGCCTAATTTGGAGAATGTTAAGAATTGTAGGCCCAGCCCATTAAGTTCCGGCCCAAAGTCTTGGAGGCCCAGCCTGCAACTTGTTTCCCTAGTTAACTAAGCCCTACATCTGTATATACGGTGCTTAGTGTAAGGGTGTGGTGTGTGCGTAGCCTAGGGTTTCTATTCTACTTCTCTGTATAGTTTTCTTCTTCTCTCTTTGTGAGTTAGTAGTTGATACGAGAGACAGAATAGTCTGGTGCCACCGAACTTGTGGCCGGATTCTTTGTAAGCGGCCGTTGTGGTGTAGAGGAGCCTGTCAGCAGGCGACCTGAGCCGGATCGAAGATCCATAGTTGCCGGAGCTCGATACTCAACAGAAAGTCTCCAGATTTTCAAATAAGTAGCATTGTCACAATACCTTTTGCTCATTTGAGCGCTGCAGACCTTCCAGCTTTGCATTGTCAGAATACCTTCATCTGCTGGTTCTTGGAAAAAAAAAAGAGCTAAAAGATTTTTATGATTTATGAACGAAGAAGCCGCTAAACTACGAAGAATTGCTACGCATTCCTCCAATTAATGAACGCTAAAAAGCCGAACATCAATGCACAACTGAAGCTACAAAACCCAATCTTGGTTGATCAAAAACCTTCCACCGGCGCTGTGAAACTAATTTTCACGGTAAATTTGGTGACGGCAAAGACTCGACGGCGATGAGCGTCTAGAGAAGGACTAATCCGGGTTTTGGAGACAAATTAAGTGATTGGAAAAATTGGGGAATTAGGGTTCTTGAAGACAGTCTCGAGTCTTGGCGCCAGTTTTAAGTTCATCGTCCTCGATATTTAGAGTTTAAACTAATTCATAAAAACTAATAATAATTGATTTTTGAATCCTCTCAAATGTGGCCCGACATATAAAGGCCCATTATCGGTCCATGATATTTAACATCCCATCATTTTGGCCTCAATGCAAATCTTCTACAAACTTGGAAATTCTAAATTGCATTTGAGTTTGAGTTTGAGTTTGAGGGAATAGGTGAGCAGATTATTAAACCCTTAATCAGAAGCTACAAAATACCAACTAATTTACGTCGAATCCATACCTAATTTATGAGTTATACAGTCACGTCATATAAATGCAAAATATGGAGAAATGTTAAAAGTTATGTACTATCTCGCCTATCACCAACAAATAGCATATCACCTGCATGACTGCTGAACATTAAATGTACTTAATACCGAAAATCATATAATTATGTTTAGTCATCTTATTGACTGTAACAAGAGAGAATCTAACGTGATGGGAACTGTAGGGACCACGAGAATAACTTCTACAAACAAATTATTACATAAATAAAGTCCTAGGATAATACCTCAAAAAATTAAAAAATTAAAAAAACACTATTTTTTCTTTTCTCTCTCAAAAATACAATCAACTACAGTAAAAAGGAAATAAATTAAAACAATTGAAAACACCAACTAGTTAACGATCGAGGGAACATTATAAGGCTGCAATTTTAATTTCTCGAAAAGTCCCAACCTATTATCAGCCAGCCTTGAATTATAAACAGATTTTTTGTATTCAAACCATGTAAACTCCTTATACAAGCTGTCTTCTCCCTCCATTAATGAAGGCAATGGAGCAATCTTCTCACTCAATGGTGGTCCTCCGAAATAAATCATTGAAAGCCTCGATTTCGGACTGTTTGCAACCACTCTATGCCGCACACTCTTAAATCTCCCGTTCGTCATTACCTATTGATCAGAAATACGAGATTGAAATATCATTTTACGATTAAATTAGTTGATAGTGAATTGTATGGATTGAGGAATCTCTAAAGATTCTTTTAATTTTAATTATTGTGTTGAATAGAGAGAAAAATAAAAACGCGTGTTATGAGAGAATAGTCCCACATAATCAAAGATAATTCCTAGTCATATCTAGTAAACTTTCACATCATGGCAACAAGACAATAGCAAGTTATGGTATGGTGACATGCTACAAGTACTACAAGTACTATAAATGAATGAGTAATTGAAGGATAACAGATTATGTTAGAGGAATATCGTTTCTTCTTAGTTGGCAAAATTGAGAGGCTCAACACGTGAACCGTTACGTAATATTGCACAAAATTAAAAAGAGTGCACGGCCGTGATTTTTTTTCATAATAAATATTCCCTCCGTTCCACTCCATTAGTCCACTTTTCTTTTTTGGGTCGTTCCACTTCATTATTCCACTTTCTCTTTTTAACTTAAAATAATACTCTAATATATTCAAGTGGACCCACTACTTTATCTATTTTACACACAACAAACAAATTTTTTAATCTCCGCGCCGAAAGGAAAATGGACTAATGGAGTGGAACAGAGGGAGTAAAAAAAAAGTGAAAAGCAAAGTTAAAAATTAAGGCGGGAGGGTGGTTGTACCTGCAAAGAGTCACCAACATTAATGAAGAAGGAATATTGATCGGGCGGGATTGAAATCCAATCGCCATTCTTCAAGGAGATTTGGAGCCCCGAACTGTTATTGGATCTCAAAACGGATATTATTTGCGGGTCGGTATGCTCCCCAAACCCGATAAAATCGTGACCCACTTCCCGCTTCGCCGGATAGTGGTTAACCCTAAAAACAGAGTCGCTCTGTTTATCCATGAGCAGCTTGCTAAAAACATTCCTCGGCTGAATCTCCAATCCCTCCGCGAGCATTTCGAGAATCTCGCACGCCATCTTCTTCACGGCGGATAAGTATTCATTCAAAACAGACCGGAATTTCTCGGCGGCCTCGCCGAAAATTGAAGCGAATTTGTGGTAATTCGAGTCGGAGTCTGTGGTTAGGAGGAGGTATTCGACCCAACCGAGGTCTCCATTGTGGCCGATCTTCTTGTTTCCGTACCCGAACGGGTCGGGCGGTCCGGCTTTCTGTTTGTGGGAAAGGGGGAGTGAGAAGAATTTTAGGGCTTCGGATTCCAATTCGGCCATGAATTGGAAGGGGATGCCGTGGTTGATTACTTTGAAGAATCCGACCTCTTCGCAGGCCTTAACGAGGTGAGATTGGGCGTCGGGTTTGGAGAGGTCGATTAAGGGGAAAGGAGAGAATGCGGAGCAGTTCATGGCGATTGAGTACTGTTCGATTGCTGGCTTTGAGAGACACACCATTGATTTTTGTAGAGAGAGGGAGAGAGAGAGAGAGAGAGAAATGTTGGTGGTTGTGGGATGAGCTGGAGTTGTGGGAGGTAGCCATGGTATATATGAACATATGCTGGAGAGCTGCTTGGCGATTTAAGGGGGAGGGATTTTCTGAAATTTTGAATGTTTATTTATTTAATTTCTTATTTTTAACGAACTACTTGATGTGTGTATTTAGTGAATTTCGCTCCTCTTCAATAATTTATAAATCATATAGAAAATATGTTAGATTTATGTATATGCATGTGTGATAGAGGAAACTCTAAATTTTGGGTCTCTTTCTACCACGTGGAGGGGATCCTGTATTACAAAAAAGGTGATAAAATTTAAAAATTCAATAGAAAATGGGATGGAGTGTAGAATTGAGGGTATGAAATACAATTTTTAATAGAAATTAGATATAAAAAATTGCACTTCGACATGAATTCAATAGCAACTGCCGACAGGCAACCCATTTGGATTTGCCACAGAGTATGTATGTTTTTATGTAGACGTGATTCCTTATAGTTTCACTTGGCGGATCTAAAAATATGAAAAAAAATGGAAGAAATCTAAAATTTCTAAAAAAATATATATAAAAAATTATAAAATTGAGATTCTACACGACTCGTTGATCCAGCAATGACTTTAAATAATGCAATTTATATGTGTATTAGTTTTAAAGTATTTGAATTTAATACATAGTAGAGGGAGCGGTGACATTGTAGATGGCAACTGGCGGATCTAAACATATGAAGAAATGGAAGAAATCTAAAATTTCGAAAAGAATAAATAAAATTATAAAATTGAGATTCTATACGACTCATTGATCCAGCAATGACTTTAAATAATGCAATTTATCTGTGTACTATTTTTAAAGTATTTGAATTTAATACATAGTATAGGGAGAGGTGACAGTGTAGATGGAAACTAAATAGTTGATGTAGAACCTAAAAATTGTGTATTTTTAAAAGGTTTCACTTTTACGGGACATATATCAAAATTTAATATTTACATAGTTTGGATGCTTTCACTTGAACGAAATATATAGCATAGGCAAGGGGCCTTGAATGAACAAAGAAAGTGACATTTGGTCCTAGTATTTTCGTGTTTTCGAGTTCTGACATTTATCCTCAAGATTTGGATCTGAACTGAATATAAAAATATATGAATGTATCATGTATAACGAACATTAATGATATAAATGAATTACATATTATTGATATTCGTTAACTGAAAAAATAATAATAATAATTTTTATGATATTTGTACTTGTTTGGAAAAATGATTTATCACAACCAAAAGTTCGGAATATATGGCACGAAATTCATATCATATGCCTAATATTAGTATACAAACGATACCATCCTATGTAATTTATGAGTCTCTAAATGAAGATCACTTATAGAAATATATTTATCCAACATAAAAATTATTTTTTAAAATATTCTTTGTTTCGTAATTCAACACACTACATTAATGATTCGGTTATAGAACTGATTGTTTCTCCAATAATATGAGAATTGATGTCTCTTTCCAGCATGGGCATGACGTGTTTGTAATTTGTATACTTACATTTATGACGACGACGGATGAGCATTAATTATAGGATTAAATATTATAAATAATAGATCAGTCTTAGATAATAAAGTTTTAAAATATTTATGCATTACTTGTCATTCCCTCAATATACTTTCTAAGTCGAATCATTTAGAACATAATTATCAACATTTATTGGATCAATAATATATATAGTGCAAATGTTGTGTCATATCTAATATTTTTTTAGGTTCGAATCAACACTACAATTTGTGTTGAATGATAATAAACTATGAATCAAAGAATATATGCCAGTGATTAAGATTGACAAAGACACGAGCTTGTGTTACAGGTCCATTTTCTAATCTCCCCACCTTGCTCGTTCACTTTCAAGAACGTTCATTCAAAGTAGATGGAAGGTACTTGATTTATAAATATAAAAATAAATAAAATATTTTATGTTAGTACATAAGTAATTTAATGGACCATGATAAATTTATCAACAATATCAAATCAATATAAAAGAATTCGATTGATGGGATAGTTGAAATCTAAACTACTACAATTATGTTCTAGTATGAGAAAATAATTTAAATAAATATTTAAACTAAACAAGTTATTTGTGTTTGCGTGTACAAATTGAGAATAATTTACACATAAAAATACAATTAAAAAATATAGTGAAAAATTGGAGGAGTCAAAATTCAGTAAAAGATGTCTGTATGAGTTCTAGGTAAACTAATATTATTATTTTATAAAATAAGTTAATGAGCTTATAGAGAGCTTTTATCTATAAGCTCTCCGACTTGACCCCAAGAGTTTCTTGACCAATACCAGGTCCAATATGACCCCAACTGTTTTACTGAAAGTATGATTTTGCAAGCAGCTGACAACAGATGCAATAAAACAGTAAATGATACGAGCAATTTTTAATGTGGTTCGGATACGCAAGATCCTACATCCACGGTCCTGCTGAACAGGAAGTCTTGTTGATTAATCTGAGCATGCCTCAACAAGGTTTCTGTACACTGGACAGAAGCTTCTAAGTTATAGTCCTTAGCGACTTTACAAAATGAAACCGAAGTTTGAAGATTTTCTCTCCAACTAGGAAGGAGTTCTTACAATAAGAACGTTTCACTAAAAGTGAACTCCTTCAAGTGTCTAAGCGTATGATCTAACAAGGTTAGCTTAGAAAAGAGATCGGGGAACAACTCTAGAGTGAAGAACTACTAGAATATCTCTGAGATTTCTAATTTTTCGCTGGATGTAGTAGTAAATTTGCTAGAGTGCTTTGAGAATGTGTTCGTGAATTCTTGCGTCTGTTCCTCGTTGGTTCATGTTGAACGTTCTTGAACTCTCGAAGATGATCTCTTTATATAGTCGTGACCCATGCATAGATCCGTTGGAGGGGACCATGCCACATGTCACAAGACTCCAAGTAAAACGGCCATATAATTTTGAATGTCGCTGCACAGTGGTTGGCTTTCTGTGCATGAGAGCAGCTTTGTGTCAGAGTAGGTAAGCTTCGCTTGCTTCTCATTGGTCGAGGTATGGTGGTAAGTGAGACTTGTCAGACATCCGTCTTCTAGCTGAGTTGACTTCGTCTTAACCTTGGACATAAGTGTTCCTCTGCTGACATCCAACTGTTAAAGGTCATGCTGTCGAATTTCCTCGTAAGGTCTACAACTGAGTCGTAGTTCATTCAGTAAATCAAGGCTGATCATATTGAGTCTTCTTTCTGAGTCGGCTGAAGAGTAATCTTCTACTGAGTGTTTCCAGCTACTGACTCGAAGACAAACAACTGAGCTCTGACAGAGCAATACTGAACCGATGACATGGGTTTTGAAACCTTAACTTCTCTATTGAAGTTCAGTCCAACAATTTACCCCTTACAGGACTTAGATAAAATAATTTAGAAAGATCAAAGCATGTCTAGCCTATTATATCATGTCAGTTTCTCACACACTCATGGGGTTTGAGATCTTCAATTCCTCTTTAAAACATATACAACAATACTCAGTATCAGAGGTACTGAATCATCTCCCTACAATTTTCCCCTAATCTACTGAATGTATCCTTATAAATTTCTACAATTTCCCCCTATAAGAACTATTAATCAACTCCTGGCTCATATCCTTATATATTCAATATCCACAGAGTTTTTGTGAATTCACATAACTCTAGTTTTCAATTTCATGATTACGAACTATTATTTCAATTCTTACATCTTTTCGATACATGTGTTTTTTTTTTCTCTCTCTTAACTTTTGAGGCAAACTACTGTAAGTTTCCGATAAGAGAGGATAAGAACTTATTTTTAGCATAAGCTAATCAAATAAGTTGTTTATAAACTTTTTCCTATATAATTTCTACAGACTAATATTATGATTTCCAGTTTAAATATTTTTTCCTACAATGAAAAATATATGACCCGTTAAACATCTATGCACTTTATGACTTTGGGACCATTAACGATGTACTTATTAATTGAATAGTAATTATCCTTTCAACCTATAATTGGGACCATATAAGTTACTATATTATACAAAATTATCAATCCATCAATTATTAATGGTACAGTAACAATATGTATCCATAGATTATAAGGATATATAATGCTGACCAGTCACGACATCTCTCTTACGTCAATGAGATTTGCGGGCCAACATAATCACCTTGTTGTCCTAACCTATACAAGAGACCATGATTAACTAGGTCACTAACTAATAAAAACAGATTCTGATTTAATTATAAGAGTGTCACGTATCACATGATTGATATAAGTTAAAGTCTATCTTGTTTCCGTAAAATAAGGTTGAATAACTATTTTCTCTTATAAAATACTCCCTCTGTCCCAATTATAATGTCCAGTTTTCCATTTCGGGCTGTCCCAAATATAATGTCCAATTTCCCTTTTTGGTAAATTATTACACACAACTTTTTTGTAGGACCCACAGCTTTACACATCTCTACTCACAACTAACAACTCTCCTTAAAAACCGTGCAAAAAACAAAGTGGACAATATAATTGGGATGGAGGGAGTACTTTTTAAAGGGATAAAGTGACACAATTATTCAATACATTAATACACGCAGGACATCTATGCGATTAAGTTAACTATATATCAAAATTAAAGATCTTGAGCCAATAATAAGTTTATATATATATATATATATATATATATAGGAGGAGGTTCAAATGTGAACAGCCTTTTATCGTGTGAACGTGTGAACACTGCACTTTAAAGACAAATGTACTGCACTTTAAAGGCAAATATATTGCATTTTAAAGTGCAATACTTAAAGTGCGATAGACGTTGTCCTTAAGTGCGGTACATAAAGTGCGGTATTAAAGTGCGATATATTTACCTTTAAAGTGCAATACGTTTGTCTTTAAAGTGCGGTGTTCACACGTTCACACGATAAGAAGTACATTCACACGGGAACCACTCCCTATATATATATATATATATATATATATATATATAGGGAGTGGTTCCCGTGTGAACAAACGTATTGCACTTCCAATGTAAATATATTACATTTTAATACTGTACTTTACGTACTGCACTTAAAGACAAATGTACTGCACTTTAAATTGCAGTATATTTGTATTTAAAGTGCAATACATTTATCTTCAAAGTGCAGTGTTCACACGTCACACGATAACAGACTGTTCGGATTTGAACATCCTCATATATATATATATATATATATATATATAGAGAGAGAGAGAGAGAGAGAGAGAGAGAGCTGTATGATTAAGATGGATAAACGAGTCGTGGGAGGGAATTTTTGCTCGTACGTGTCTTTGTCATGTAAATGGGATTGTATTTTCTTTGTAGTTGAAAATGATTGATGTTGCGAAATAGGTTTGGTCCCAATTCGAGAATTTGCAAATTCAATAATTGATGGTCTTGTTGGCCATCCATAACCCCTAGGTTTCTAGCTAGGGTTGGAACTTGACCTAGGTGGGGCGTCGAATCTTCTATTCTATACTACTTTTCATTTAATGCACATTGCTTAAAATATTTACATACATGCGTTCGATATAAATTAATGATAAGTTAGAATGCGATTCGTAATATTCGAATTATAATAAAATACGAAATGAAATACTATTTCAAAGTGAATTATGCATGGAGGGAGTTGTGTAGCCCATGCTCTGATATATTAGTACTGAAAGCAACTTGACGAGATATGGTGGAGTAGCTTCTGGAGATCAGCCTGAGGTTTAGAGGTGGGGGGATTGGAACAGGGTGGGGTTATTTATTTCAGACTGAGGGTGAGGACTCAATTCAAATTTAATGCAAAGATTCATCTTTTTATACGATAAATTAAATATATTGTCACATATTTTTAGAAAAATCTTTATAATATGAAGAGAGAGAGAAGATGAACGGTGGAAGAGCCACATCCTTCTATTTTGAAATTTTTAAGAAAAAATGTGTTACGAGAAACTTATGATATTGAAATATAATTGCAGAAAGTCTTATATGTCATATGTAATTAATATTTGGAAGAGTTAAAAATAACGTATTTTAACTTATTTTAATTATTAAATCATTTTACGTGCGTTTGAGAGATCTTATTGAAATAACTTATTTCCCTCTATAAGTTATTTTTGACTTATTTTTATAAGTTAATATTTATAACTGAATAACTTATAAGGAGCTTATATAGAGATCCACCCATCAAATTGAATACTGACATCTAGAATTTTTTGCACTAGAGTTTTTATTTTATTTTTATATTGTATAAGTTATTATTAATGTGCGCATCGAAACACAAACAACTTATTAAATTTAAGAACTTATATCATAAGTTCTTATACAGTAATTCATTTTGCTACAAATCATTGTTTAACATAAATATCATAAGTTGTTTTACCAAACGATATTATCCTCTCATGTATGTCACATTTTATATATATTTTGACACACGTGGCTTACCATAATTGATTCTGATTTTATTATTTAACAAGAGTGTACGTACATATAAAAAAAATATGTGGACACAAAAGTCCATCCCATATATTTGTATTCTCAGTTAACTGATGATATTATTTTATAGAAAATGTGGCACATACCGTTGTTGAGTGAAGTGACTTTCCCTAGATCAGAGGGTTATGGAATCGGTCAAGACTATAATTTTCCTAAATTTTCAAGATCATATTCATCTAATATTTTAATTTCAGAAAAAGTAAACCGTAATTCGTGAGTGTTAATTGACAAATTTCCACAAAGACTATTTTTCGAGTGTATTCAAATTAGTTATGTTCGAATTTATATAATACAATGAAACATAGAGATATTAAATCCCACCACATACAAAGTATGAAGGAAGTTTCCTTGGATTAGAATTAATGATCCGACATTATGTGACGGCTGCCTAATATAAGACAGTATGCAATAATACTGAAATGACTATGAACCGACTTCCAAGATTTTTATGACCAGGCTAGGGTTTACAATTGGTTGTAATCTTGAAAAAGGCCTCTTTCATTAATATTATTATTATTTGAAAAGTGGAAAAAGGTGTTTGGATATTGGAAGGACGGACGTGTTATTATGAGTTTGTGCAAGTTGGCTCATACTTGGATAGTTTGTATGGCCACGAATCATGCATGTACCACGAGATATATGTTTGTCAAATCAGAGTATCACTACGTAAAGTTTAAAGTTCAATAATCTCAATTATCGTACATTATATTTTAGGGATTTGACAACTGCATGTGGTTTTCTTTATTATAGTGGGACATGTTTATTGTGATTCGAGAAATGTTTAAAATAGATAAAAGTTTTAATTAGTACTTTGATCTAAAAAAATTTGTCCATTTTTTTGTGGCACGATTTTTAAGGTGAATTAATAGTTGTATAAAGTTATGTAGTTGTATGTAATAATTTGTTAAAGAAAATGAATAATAATTTTAGGACAGTCCAAAATGGTATCATCGTCAAGAATTTTGGAATAGAGTGAGTACTATCTAATTAATTTTGAAGTTGTATGGAGAAAATAATAATGTTCAATAGTTAAAAACGTATAAGAGTCAAAGAAATTAAAACTAGAATTTGTGGAATAGCCAGTTTGACCCGAAAAATTCAACTATTCTTCGTGCTCTTTAATAATTTTGTGCAATCTGTTGGAAAATCAAAGTTAAATATATATATATTTATATTTATTTGGAAAGTTAATTAGCATTTAATGCTAATTTAACTTGGGCAAATTTCAGCCCGTTTGATCGCATTTTCGAGCCTCGATATTTATCCGATTAATGTTTTGAGTTATATGACGTCGATCTACGTTTCGAGTAGATAATTATAGTGTGCTTAATTTCTCGATTCCGATTTTCGGTGAGTGAGAAATAGTGGCTCGAAGTTTGGGGGGACAAAACTAATATGTTACCTAAAGTGGAGAAACTTACCTTATTCGGGTTTTGGAGAGTTATTACATTAATCATGTCCCACATCGATTAATGAATAATGTTTTGTGTGGTATTTAAGTCTCTACAATATTGTAGGAGATAACTAAGTGACATGTGGTGGGCTTGGGCCACACATGCTCATGCGCTCGAGCCTTTTCGCCGACCGCCTCACACGCGGCGCGCGCGCGCGCGCGCGCCCGCGCCCGTACCCGGCCCTGGCTCCGGTTCCGGTCCGTGGACTTGGACTTGGACTTGGACTTGGATCTTGGATCTTGGCAATTGGTCCGTCGGGTTGTTCGCCGGGTCGGGTGCTGGGTCGGGTGCCGGGTCGGGCGGTGCAGTGGACCGGCTGCACTAGATTCCTCTCCGTGGTGCACTGCACCTGCCACACCCAAGTGTATCTTTTGGAAGGATCTGGAAGTGGCTCTTCAGTAGCCAACCTTCCATCTCTCCACCACTCCACTTACCATCCACGACCCTCCAGCATTGATGGCTCCAACACCTTTCACCTGGTGGAAGCTGCCTATAAATAGGGAGCTTCAGTTCATTCCAAAACACACCAACATCTGCTCTGCATTCCATATTTAGCTCTTAGCTGCATATCTTAGCTCATCTTAGCTCAAGTCCAGCAGCTTCTGTCCTCGCCGGAAAAGTCCAGTTCGCCGGAGCTCGACGATCTTGCGGTGTTGCAATCTTCGAGACGTTCGTCGTTTCATCTTTGGGGACGATACGCCTACAACCGAGAGCACTACCGGGGCGTATTTCGTCTTGCGGAGAGAGGACTCCTCGACTCGACGGTTCTTTTTGTTCGTTTTATTTTTCGCTTATAGTATTGTTTTGTAATAGGAGCTTTTGTAACCAACACAATCATGTGCGAATTTGTTGTAAGCTAAATGATTGGCCCATTTTGTCAAAGTTGCACATATTTAATCAAAAGTAAAATATAAAAAATGGGCATTGATTTATGAAAACCAATAAGTTAAGAGGGTAATGCTCAACCCAAAGGTTAATAATGGTATTATTTTGAAAATGTCAAAAATAACCACTGCAAAAATTAATTTGCAATAGCTGTCATTTCAATTTGAAAAATGTGTTGGTTACAAAAGCTGCTATTACAAATATACCGTAAGCCGAAAAAATAATACAAATGGAAAAAACCGTCGAGTCGAGGAAGACCACTCTCCGCAAGACGAAAAACACCCTGGTAGTGCTCTCGGTTGTGGCGTTTCGTCCCCAAAGATGAAACGACGACGTCTCGAGGATAGCAGCACCGCAAGATCTTCGAGCTCCGGCGAACTGGACTTTTCCGGCGAGGACGAAGCCTTGGACTTGAGCTAAGATGCGAGCTAAGTGAGCTAGGATGCTTGTGTTGTTTGCGGTGTTGGTGATGAAATGGTATGAAGACTCCGCCTATTTATAGGTACGTTCCACCCAGTGTTGATTGCTTTGGAATAACTCCCCGCCAATTAAAGCGAGCGACGATTAGGGGAGTGGAGATATGGAAGGTTGAGAGTTCAGCAGCCACATTCCAGATCCTTCCAAAAGGACATACTCTGGTGCAGCAGGAGCACTGCACCACGGAGAGGAATCCAGTGCAGCCGATTCACTGCACCAAGGACTGGGCCAGCCCACACATAGCCCATCGAGCCCAACTGCCAAGCCCGACAAACAAGCCCGACGGACCAATTGCCAAGATCCAAGTCCCAGTCCAAGTTCAAGTCCACGGACACGGACCGGAACCGTAGGCCGGAGCCGGGGCCGGGCACGGGCGCGGTGCGGCGCGGCGCGCCACGCCGCGTGTTAGGCGGTCGGCGAAAAGGCTCGCGCGCATGAGCATGTGTGGCCCAAGCCCACCACATGTCACTTAATTATCTCCTACAATTTGGTAGAGACTTATATACCACACAAAACATTATTCATTAATCGATGTGGGACATTGATTAATGTAATAACTCTCCCAAACCCGAATAAGGTAAATTTCTCCACTTTAGGTAACATATTAGTTTTGTCCCCCCAAACTTCGAGCCACTATTTCTCACTCACCAAAAATCGAAATTGAGAAATTTAGCACACTATAATTATCTACTAAAAACGTAGATCGACGTCATATATCTCAAAACATTAATCGGATAAATATCGAGGCTCGAAATTGCGATCGAAAAAGGGCTGAATTTTGCCCAAGTCAAATTAACAATAAATGCTAATTAACTTTCCATAATAACTAACTAATTTATATAAATATATATATATATATATATATATATATATATATATATATATATATAAAATTCCTTTCGATTTTTCCAACAATCCCCCACATGAGTGGAAATAGCCAAATGCATGCATGCAGACACACAGCTCTGTCATCAAGAGACAATAAAGCATCAGGGTAGGTGGCTTGTGACCTTGAACCTTCCTTAGTCAGTGCTATCGAGCATACCGGTGGACTAGTGGACACGTGGCCTTGAACTATTCCTCCATAGTGTATACTTATACAATAACACTAACACTATAAAGTCTCAACCTCGTCCGTTCTAACGTTTGTGTCCTTTATTGGCCATGGACAACCTCTTTGGATTCATAAGTGTTACGTAGAAGCGGCCCTCACTTCTCACTTACATAGGTGATTCTTAGTCGAGTGTCCTGTCATACTCCACCTTCTCAAGGCATTCAAGAATCATTAAAAGTCAAAGACTTAACCTCACCACTTAACAGGTCACCAACACTCTCGAGCTCTTTTAGGGAATAGAGTATTTGAGTGTGGTATCAACAGACTCATATAGCTTAGTTTTCCCATTGAACCAAGTTCATGGGATCTCCAATCTACAAGGTTGGGTATCCACTATACTCGCCTTTAACATGTGGATTTAACTCCCATTCCCTCTACGAGCTTATACATTTGATCTCGATTCAAACTCTTAATAAGCGGATCCGCTAGGTTATCGATAGACTTGACATAGTCTACAGAGATAACCCCACTCGTGATCAAATATCTTACGGTATTATGTCGACGGCGACAAACCCTTCAGGTTGTTCCATATAAATTTCCTCTTCTAAATCTCTATTTAGAAAGGCAGTTTTCACGTCCATTTGGTGAATCTCAAGATTGTGCAAAGCAGCAATCGCGAGAAGCACACGGATAGACGTAATCCTCGTTACAGGCGAAGTATCGAAGAAGTCATATCCTTCAATTTGCTTAAAGCCTTTAACCACTAAACGAGCTTTAAATTTATCAATTGACCCATTTGCCTTATACTTTCTTTTTAGGATCCATTTACATCCTAAGGGCTTGCAACCTTCGAGTAAGTCTGCTAAGACCCAAGTGTGATTCTGCATAATGGAATCAATTTCACTTTGTACAGCTTCTTGCCAAAGTGGGCCATCGGGTCTAGAAAGAGCTTCTTTTATAAACCGCGGTTCTTCATCTAAAAGAAAGACAACATAATCAGGACCAAAGTCCTTAGCAACTCTTGCTCTAGTGCTACTTCTTGGTTCTAAAGTTTCAATATCGACAGCTTGCCTTTTACGTGTATCGGGTTCTACCACTACATTTCTAGAACTACTAGCAACTTCTCTTGCTCCACCACTAGAGCTTGACTCAACTTTATCATCCTTTTTACAAGGATAGATATGTTCAAAGAATATAGCATTCCTTGACTCAATAGTAGTTCCAACATTCATATCGGGCACGACCGACTTATGAATGACAAACCGATATGCACTACTATTCAGTGCATATCCTATAAAGATACAATCGACAGTCTTAGGTCCGATTGTAACTTGCTTAGGCAAAGGCACTTCTACCTTAGCCAAACACCCCCACACTTTGAGGTATTTATAGGAAGGTTTCCTTCCTTTCCACAACTCGTAAGGAGTAACATCTCTACCTTTTAGAGGTATTTTGTTCAATAAGAAGTTAGCCGTCAAAACGGCTTCCCCCCACATGTTCTGGGGCAGTCCAGAACTTATCAACAAAGCATTCATCATATCCTTTAAAGTTCGGTTCTTCCTTTCAGCTACACCATTTGATTGAGGCGAGTAGGGGGCAGTGGTTTGATGAATAATACCACTTGTCTTACACAACTCTTCAAACGGAGCTACATATTCTCCACCTCTATCACTTCGTACCATTTTGATTTTACAATCAAGTTGGTTTTCAGCTTCTGCTTTGAAGTTAGTAAAAGCTTCAATCGCCTCATCTTTACTCCTTAAAAGATAAAGAGTACAATACTTAGTGCAGTCATCAATAAAAGTAATAAAATACTTTTTCCCACCCCTAGTTTGTACAAACTTCAAATCACATACGTCAGTGTGAATGAGTTCTAGAGGCTTTGTGTTCCTTTCTCCAGAATGAAATGGCTGCTTAGCCAATTTTGCTTCAACACAAACTTCACACTTGGTTTTGTTAAACTCATTTACTTTAAGTAGATCGAGACTAACTAATCTTTTTATCGCATTTAGATTAACATGTCCTAATCTAGAATGCCATAAATCGGAACACTCAATCAAGCAGGAGGAAGTAGCTTCATTATCATTATTTTTAGCCTCAACGGGCTCTTGGCGAATCGCCATTACACTCAACTTAAAAGACCCTCAGACAGGTAGCCTTTTCCTAGGAACATTCCAAATTTAGATAAGATAAATTTGTCCGACTCAAAAACTAGTCTAAGCCCTCTCTTGACTAGTACAGAGCCGGACACAAGATTTTTCCGGATGTTGGGGACATGCAGCACCTCTCCAAGAGTAAGGTTCTGGCCGGAGCTCAACCTTAGCACCACAATACCATAGCCAACTACCTCAGATGAGGCTTGGTTCCCCATATTGAGCTTCCTTCCTTGGCAACTCTTGTACTTGATGAAGCGGCTTCGGTCACCACAAACATGTGATGTGGCAGCGGTATCAATATACCACTTCCCCTCATTCTCCACGACGTTTGCTTCTTCAGTGACAAAGGCCGCAAGGTCGGCTTCAGTGAGGTCAATCTCCAACATATTGGCTTGACGAGCCCTCTTCTTCTTCGGCTTTCGGCAGTCCTTGGACATGTGGCCGGATTTGCCACAGTTATAGCAGTCCCCTTCAAACTTGCGGGATTGCACCTTGCCCTTCCCTTTGGGGTTGCTATTCGGACGCCCTCTCTTAGCATTGTTGGAGTTTCCACCTTTCTCAGCAAGGTTGACTCTTGGCTCCACGGATGCTTTGCCCTTCCCATCTCGAGTCCTCATGTCGGTCTCGATGCGGAGTTTGACCACAAGGTCCTCAAGCGTCATTTCCTTTCGCTTGTGCTTCAAGTAGCTCTTGAAGTCCTTCCAGCTCGGGGGAAGTTTCTCAATTACAGTTGCCACGATAAAAGCATCTGGCAGCAGCATACCTTCGGCGTGGACGTCATGAATAATAACTTGGAACTCTTGCACTTGCTCCATGACTGGTCGAGAGTCCACCATTTTATAGTCCAAGAACTTGGCGACTACAAACTTCTTGGTACCTGTATCGTCAGTACAATATTTTCTATCAAGTGTCTCCCAAATTGCCTTGGAGGTATTTACATTTGCATATACACTGTACAGACTATCATGTAGTCCACTAAGCAAGAAGTTTTTACAAAAGTAGCCAGAAGTTAGCCAATTATCATAGGCTATGCGGACTTCCATGTTCTCTTCGTTGTCACTTGGAGGGGCAGGTGCATTCTCCATCAGCACAGTGGTGAACCCCAATGTTGTTAGATAGAACAACATCTTCTGTTGCCACCTCTTGAAGTCGGATCCACCAAACTTGGCCGGCTTCTCGGCAGCGGGCAACACTCTAGACGAGTGTAGAGGTGCCGTCAGGGTCGGATTTGAACCCCCCACCACTCCATGGTGGTTCACACTCCCAAAAGGGACATTGCTCTACAAGGCAGAGGACATAGCGTTGAAGTTGAATGCGGTGTTAGCGGCATTAGCACGGTTAAGTGCTATCCTTGCATCAGTGGCGGCAGACATGGCAGCGAGGGTTGGATTTGCAAACACCGGAGTTGGAGTAGGAACAGATGTCGGTGGAACAACATTGCCGGAGGAGGCAATGACGTCAGAAACGGCGGGGTTGGCGGCGGCGGCAAAAGCAGCGGCGGCGACAGCGTCGGACAAAGCAGCACTTGAGGAAGGCATTTTTGAAGCAGCTTGAGTAGAGAAATTTTTTTTCGTCTTGCGATTGTTGGTTACAAAAGCTGCTATTACAAATATACCGTAAGCCAAAAAAATAATACAAAAGGAAAAAACCGTCGAGTCGAGGAAGGCCTCTCTCCGCAAGACGAAAAACACCCCGGTAGTGCTCTCGGTTGTGGCGTTTCGTCCCCAAAGATGAAACGACGACGTCTCGAGGATAGCAGCACCACAAGATCTTCGAGCTCCGGCGAACTGGACTTTTCCGGCGAGGACAGAAGCTGCTGGACTTGAGCTAAGATGCAGAGCTAAGTGAGCTAGGATGCTGTGTTGTTTGCAGGTGTTGGTGATGAAATGGTATGAAGACCTGCCTATTTATAGTACGTTCCACCCAGTGTTGATTGCTTTGGAATAACTCCCCGCCAATTAAGGCGACGACGCTTAAAGGGAAGTGGAGATATGGAAGGTTGAGAGTTCGGGCAGCCCACATTCCGGATCCTTCCAAAAGGACATACTGCAGTGCGGCAGGAGCACCGCACCACGGAGAGGAATCCAAGTGCGGCCGGTTCTATCGCACCAAGGATCGGGCCACGCCACACATAGCCCACCGAGCCCAACCGCCAAGCCCGACGAACAAGCCCGACGACCAATTGCCAAGATCCAAGTCCAAGTCCAAGTCCAAGTCCACGACACGGACCAAAACCGAACCGAACCGGAGCCGGAGCCGGGGCCGGGCACGGGCGCGGTGCGGCTCGGCGCGCGCCGCGCGTGTGTGAGGCGGTCGGCGAAAAGGCTCGCGCGCATGAGCATGTGTGGCCCAAGCCCACCACATGTCACTTAGTTATCTCCTACAATGTGGTAGAGACTTAAATACCACACAAAACATTATTCATTAATTGATGTGGGACATTGATTAATGTAATAACTCTCCCAAACCCGAATAAGGTAAGTTTCTCCACTTTAGGTAACATATTAGTTTTGTCCCCCCAAACTTCGAGCCACTATTTCTCACTCACCGAAAATCGGAATCGAGAAATTAAGCACACTATAATTATCTACTCAAAACGTAGATCGACGTCATATATCTCAAAGGGCTGAATTTTGCCCAAGTCAAATTAGCAAGAAATGCTAATTAACTTTCCATAATAACTAACTAATTTATATATATATATATATATATAAATTATAAATTCCTTTTGGATTAATAATAGTTATTAGGGTTTATGAAATTCATTTTCCCGAAATAAATTAGTTTTGGTAATTAATTTTTCCGAAATAAACAAGGAAATAATTATTATGGATAAGATATTATTCTAGAAAACATATTTCATAGATGATATATTACTAATAAATAAATTAAAAAATTAGAATGCATTATATAATGTATTTTGAGTGAAATCGATCCCTTAAAAGAAGGGATTTCTATTGAATTTTTAGATAAGTTAGACTACATTAATGATGAAGTGGAAGTGAATTGTCACACTACTAACTCCACTTCCATCAACATTTATTTCCCCTCACCAAACTCTTATCCGTTTTTTTTCAAGCTCCATAACTTCATTGTAAGTTTAGAAACGACCCTCACTGTAACTTCATTGCATAGCTTCAACACTTATATTGGTCCTGAGACGTGGTTCATGTGTAGAGGGGGGGGGAGGGGTGAATACACCTGAATACAAATTCGTTTCTCAAATGCAAAAGTCAGCTCTAGCTGAGCTTGCTGCTGAACTGAGTCAGAAAGCCAAATATGCTTTCAGATCGCGTGGGCAAGAAATTCTTCTACTGAGTTCAGCTCTACTGACTTGAGTCAGACGAACAGTCGTTCAGTATCAGAGTTGTGTGCGGAAGTGTAGGCCCTGTTAAACGTCTCGGTTGGAAAATCGGTTTTATGCTGAATTTGATGACATACGGTTTTAATACAATATGATCAGTTGAAGAAAACAGTAAATCAACACAGCAGATTTTTAAAGTAGTTCGGACACATTGGGTCCTACGTCCACTGTCCTGACCGAAGCAGGATACTTGTTATATTTATACTGAGCAAGTGTCAGTGATCTGTTCTCAAGACAGATACAACTTGAAACTTATACTGAGCAAGTTCTTAGTGATCTATTCGCAGGACAAATTATCTACTTATAGTCGTAGTGACTTTTACTGGGGTTTCAAACTTAAAGAGTTTGAGTCTTCTCCAACTAAGAGGAAGTTCTTACAATAAGAACAGTTTCACAAAGATGTGAACTTCCTCGAGGTTTCTAAGCTATAAATATTACAATAAGACTTGCTTAGATAAGAGAAGGGGAACAAGGATAACTCTAAATGATGAACTAAATGGTTCTTCTATAAATGCTATTTCTTCACTAGATTCTTCAATTGAGAGCATTAAGAGTTTTGTGCGTCGATAGCTTGGGTTCTCGGTGGTGTTTCTGCTTGAAGATTTTTCTTATATAGTCGTCGATTGTGAATAGATCCGTTGGAGAGGGGTCTAGCCACGTGTCTAAACGACAAGAAAAATGGCTCCTTAAATTTGAACGTTGATGAGTAGAGATACTCCTCTTTTTCGGTCTGGGATGAAAAATAATAAAGATGAACGGTAACATTCCCCACCTTAACTTTGACTCGATGAAAAATAATGGATATCAATGTTTAAGTCCTGCGCGCCAATCCTATACATGGAAATTTATCTTAATGACTTTACATGGAATGTCATGCATGCATCAAAAATTCAAATAATTCATAAATACACATAGATCAAAATAATCAAACCAAAATGTATATTATACATAATATACTTACTAACATGCAACTTCAATGGCTTCACATAATAATAAACTTAAGTATATTAAACATAATCTTACTTCTTTCTATTGACAATTCATTCATGCATTGAGTGATTCCGCAATTCATGAAATTAGTTAATGAAATCATAAAAGTTTTGTCCTAAAAATTATAAATCTCTAACATTAAAAAAAATTACCTATTTCATCTCAATAAAACTTATCATGATCAATTATTCATTTAATAGTAACCTGAAAACTTTTATTTTTCAATCTACATGCATGTTGACAAAAGAATCAAGCACATCAAGAAGCATATTAATAAATAAATAAATAATGTATCCTAAAAATTCTATATTTTTAATATGAATGACCTAACATATATTATATCCTATTAATATTCAGTATGGTCGAAAACAACTCAAAGATAACATGAAAAACAATTTTCCTATCAAGCTCATGAACATGCTGTCAAAAACTGACAAGTTACGAATAATTTTTTTAATAAATACTTATCATGCTTGAAAAATTATAGAAAACTATTAAAGTATACTAGACATACCGAGGAAGATGATCCTAAATTTCCACGACGATATGACGACGGGAAGATGTATAAATAATTCTTGAAACAGTTCACAGATATGCTGTCAGATTTTCGAAAATTTTATGGGATGTTATCTTATGAGCGACTAAGGGGTATTTATAGACCTAGAAATCATTATCTAAAGATTCCTAATTATCAAATATATTTTATCCATAATTATTTTCGTACTTATATAATTTAGATAAAATTTATTCTATCACCTACCATATAAGAGATTCAAGCATAGTTGGATTAGGATATAGACACAATTAAAATTGATCCTAAATATGAATATCACACATAAAATATTTATTTTAATCATGAAACACGTTATAAAATTATCTTCTAATTATTTCACCCAAATATAAAATACTCAATCCTTTCATGAATCCCAGCAGGTTTAGGAAATCCTAAGTAAATAAATATTATTTTGCCTCATAATTCTAACATTATTTCTATCTCAATAATAAACAATGTACACTACAAAATTTATGCAATTTAATTACTGACGAAAAAAAAACACGGGTCGGCTTACCGACGGAATACCGATGGAATTTGAGAAGCTAAATTTACCGATGGAATACCGACGGAATAACTCCCTTGCCACCTTACCGACGGAATTATCCGTCGGTAAAGTTAAATTATCATTTATTTATTTTTTTAAAATTTAAAAAATAAATTTACCAACGGAATATTCAGTCGGTAAATATATATTTTAATTTATTAAAATTGATAATTTAATTAATTTTTGCACAGACCTTTACCGACGGAATAATCCGTCGGTAAAGTTAAATTATTATATATTTAGTTTTTTAAAATATAAAAAAAATTTACCGACGGAATATTCTGTCGGTAAATTTATATTTAAATTTATTTAAATCGTTAATTTAATTAATTTTTGAACAAACCTTTACCGACGGTATATTCCGTCGGTAATAAGTAAAAATTTACCGACGGATTTTTCCGTCGGTAAATCCGTCGGTGAAACCTAAATTAATTCAGCGCGAGGCCACTGAACCAGAACACTCGCAGTTGAGTAAATATCCGCCGCTCCGCCCCTGCCGTCTTCCGCCGCCATCCTCGCTCCGCCGTCCCATCGCCGCCGCTGAACGCCTCCGCCGCCACTTCCTCGCGCCGCCGCCGTCTCCTCCCCGCTGTTGAACCAGATTTGTTGGTTAGTTTCTCTCATTCCTTCAATTTCTGGAATCTTGTGTCTGTTTTTGTTTGAAAATTCTTCTGTGTGTGTTTCATTTCTTTGTATATTGTTGTGTCAGGTTTTTGTATTGTAATAAGAAGGGGTTGTGTTGTAGGTTGTTTACATGAGTCTGTGCAATCACCAAAGCAATTGGATCCGAGATAGTTTTGATACAATCCTACAAGAGCTTCGTATAACTTCCTCGCAGATTTTGTGAAAACCATTTAAATCTTTTTCATCTGTTTGCAGAATATTTCCATGCCCTTCCATTGTTACTGTAAATTAGTATATAGAATGTTAATTTGCTTATGATAATTCCTCATTCCTTCATTGTAGACGTGGCAACAGATGCTCTTCAGTATGTTGTTATTCTTTTCTCTTTGCTGATTCTACTTGAGAGGTTATAATTTTTCAGTTGTAGGCAGTGTAAGGCAAGGCAGTCAACTATAATCAAGGACAAAAGAGATAAACAACAAAAGGTTACTATATATCATTTATATTAATTTGAATGGGTTTTTCAAGTTTTAACAATTACTTCACAACAGGATAACCATTTAAATTCAGCACGCTGCTAAAAAGGTGTCTCATCAAGTGGGAGGAGAATAACCAACCGGTATGCTTCTAATTGTAACCACAAGCGCTTTAGTTTTGGTGCCTTTCGTTTGCATTTTCTAGCCACCTATCATGCACTCACTTGAGTTTTCACCTTTAAATATAGCCATCTTTTTCATCTGTTATTAAAAGAATTGGGTTTGCTTGAGCTAGCCTCTCTCCACAAGACAAAAGTGTTTTACTTATAGGGACAGAAAAGTGTTTTACTTGAGCTACCCTCTCTGCTCTTGCCTGCATGAATCAAATTAGTCAACACAAGCTTTCCCCCATCTCAAGCTAACCATGATATTATATTATATATCTTCTCTCTCAAGCTTTCCCCCATCTCAAGCTAACCATGAATATTTCAAGATAGGACAAGTTTTCCCCCATCTCTCTGTTCACACAGAGAAACCAATAGATTTTACATCATACCACTCAATCATATTATTCCACAAATTCTTGTTTCCCAAACATGCATATCTCGATACATATTCGTGAAATTGAGTATGACTAGTCGAATTCTATGTTCTATATTGGTATTGTGTTGCAAGTCGAATTCTTTTGATGCCATTTCTTTTACATTCAACTGAGTAACGGATATACAATCAGGATTTGAAATAATGAGTCGTTCGTGGATATATACACGGTGGACAGTAGACAGTTCATTGAATCCTCAATTTGTGAATGGCATTGAGGATTTCATTGATTGGGCAAGTAGCCAGACAGCTTATACGGACGGGGAAAAAATTAGATGTCCGTGTAAAAATTGTAAGAATAAGTTGTTTTTGTCTACACAAGTTGTAAGAGAGCACGTTTATATGAAGGGATTCGTTAAAAATTATAAAGTTTGGTCATCTCATGGGGAAACACACGTAACCCTAAATGAACAAGCTACGAGAAATGTGCAAAATGACACGTCGACCTCCTATCAGAGGATGGTAATGGATCATGTTGGGCCAAATTATAATGATGCGGATATTAAGGAGGTGCCAAATAATGAAGCAAGCAAGATCTATGAAATGTTGCAGGCAGTCGACACGGAGTTGTGGCCTGGTTGTGAGACCTACTCACAATTGTCTGCAGCAGTTCAGATGATGAACTTGAAGGCTGAGAATCATATGTCGCAAAGGGGCTATGACATGATGAGTCAAATGATCAAGGATATGCTTCCCCAAGGAAATTTGATTCCTAATAACTTCAGCGAGTCTAAGAGATTGCTTAGTGGTATGGGGTTGCCGGTAGAGAAGATTCATTGTTGTCCAAATTCCTGCATGATCTATTGGCGTGAAGATAATGAACTGGAGAGTTGTAAGTTTTGCGGTACCTCGCGATATTTAGACTACAGTCCGAAATCTAGTAGGAAAGGGAAGAAAAAATTAGTGGCCGCTAAGAAAATGTACTACTTTCATGTATCCCCTAGACTCCAGCGGATGTATGCATCTAATGCAACTGCTTCTCATATGCATTGGCATGCTTCATCAGTGGACGATGGAGTGATGCGTCATCCTGCAGACTCTCCCGCATGGAAGCACTTGGACTCGATGTTTCCTGATTTTGCCTCGGAGATTCGAAATGTTAGATTAGGTCTTTCTACAGACGATTTTCAAATATTTACTCAATTTGGGAAACAATACTCTTTGTGGCCAGTTATTCTAACTCCTTACAATCTGCCGCCTGGCATGTGCATGAAAGATCAATTCATGTTTCTTACGATGTTGGTGCCTGGACCTCGAAATCCAAAAGATAACTTGGATGTCTTTCTATAGCCGTTGATAGCCGAATTATTGGAGCTGTGGAAAGATGGTGTGTCTGCGTATGATGTTTCCAAGAAGCAAAATTTCAATATGCGAGCTGCTTTGCTGTGGACCATTAGTGACTTTCCGGCCTACTCAATGTTGTCTGGATGGAGTATAGCGGGGAAATTCGCATGCCCTCAGTGCATGGAACAATCAGATGCATTTTATCTTGAGAAGAGTGGTAAGATGTCGTGGTTTGATAATCATAGAAAGTTTCTACCACTAAGTCATCCTTTCAGATGAAATAAGAATGCTTTCCTCAAAAATAAAGTTGTAGCACGTTCACCCCCTGACATGAGAACAGGAGAAGATATACTTAGTCAAATTGAGGCTTATGGTTTTGTGAAAGTCACCGAAGACTACGATGGTATTAACAAATATGCCTCTAAAGAAAATGTTACGGGATGTAAGAAAAGAAGCATATTCTGGGATCTTCCTTATTGGAAACTAAATGAGAATATTCTGGGATTAGATGCATATTCTAGGATCTCCCACAACCTGTTTGGATGGCAATTACTATACTTCAGAGACTTAACTTCTCGTGCTATAAGAATTGAAGATATGGGGAGACTAAACGAGAGTATTCCAATTACTCTTTGCAACCTGGAGCGCATATTTCCACCAAGTTTCTTCGATTCCATGGAACATCTCCCGGTGCATTTAGCTGATGAAGCTCGTTTAGCCGGTCCTGTTCAATATCAATGGATGTATCCATTTGAGAGGTATAATATCATTCATATTATCGTTTCCCTATTCAATATCCCAGTATTAATTATTAATGCATTGAACCACCCTTCATCAGATATTTAGGGAAATTAAAAAAATATGTTGGCAATAAGGCTCGTGTGGAAGGATCCATATGCAATTCTTATTTAGCTGAAGAAGCATCAAATTTCTGCTCATACTATTTTGAAGATCATATCCACATTAGGCTGAGAAGGATCCTCGCAATTGTGAGGTAGAACAAGAAGGCCAGACGGTCGACAACATAGATGTTCCCTCTATATTTTGTCCAAAAGGTCGTCCGATTGGCGCGAAGTCAATGAGATATCTTGATCAGAAGGAGTATAATGTCGCCCACTTATACATCTTGTTGAACTGCGACGAGGTTACAGAATATCACAAGTGAGTGTTCTCTATAATTCGCTTGTCTTATTTTCTAACTTGTGTAATATATGTAACGACTTCAACCAACTTTAATGAAGCCTATTTGAGGAAGAAATTCGGCGTGCATGTCCAAATATATAAGATGAAGATTACCAAACATCGGTTGAGCCGGAATTCGGAGCTTGGTTCAAATCATATGTAGGATGAGCTTATCCAATCTAAATAAATTCGAAAATGTTTTCTTTTCCTAATTAGCTTCTTATGATCTTAGGTTTCTTCCCCTTATTGCAATGAGATGAATCCGTATATACGGGATTTAGCAAAAGGTCCATTAGTAGTGGTTTATCCGTACCCTGGTTATGTTGTGAACAGATATAAGTTTCATACTTTATCACATGGGGTAGGAAAGTCCACTATGAATAGCGGAGTGTGTATACAAGGGCAGAATTATGGTTCCGATGCAGTTGATTATTATGGACAGTTGGTGGAGATATGTGAAGTTGAGTACCCGGGTTTACCAATAAAACGAACCATGTTGTTCAAGTGCTTATGGTTTGACCCGACCCCCAGAGGGACTTATGTACATCCATAATACAAGTTGGTTTCTATCGATCAAATGAAACCCCTGCAGAACTATGAACCATTTGTCCTGGCATCACAAGCGCATCAAGTGTATTACTGCTCTTATCCTAGTGCGAACAAATCTAGGAAGGCATGGTTGGAAGTATGTAAAGTTAAACTGAGATTTAAGATAGATTTGCCAACTAAATCTTCATTAGATGAAGCATTTCAAGAGGATGACATACTAAACCCACCAGTACGTAACCACGCGACAGTAGAAGCTGATATAACATTATCTCATCCACGTCAAACAATAGAACTCGATGATGAAGATTTTGACGAAGGAGATTATGATGAAGAAGAACATATTCTGATATCAGAAGATGAGGACTTTAGTGATGACTAGTACAACTTACAAGTTTTAAAAGAATTTTGTCTTATTTTTTTGGCCAAAAGCAATTAATGATTATTCTTTGTTTTCATGTACATGGCGCCTCCCAGAGGTCGTGGCAGGACTGTATCAGCTCCTGCTGGGTGTAGAGCACCCCCATCGTCATCTGGCTATGGGGGCAGTCCCCCTGAGTCGGGTGGACCCCATCAGGGTTCTACCGACTCTTACTCGGTGGATAGCCGCCGTTGTTTCAAGATTTCACCTGAGGGGTATGTAATAATTGCTTTTATTAATTTTAAATATATCAAGTATAACTTGGATTAACCAATTTTCAATAATAGGCGATTGCTTGAGCCATCTGGATTGGCCTCGACAATCGTTGAGTGTTTTAAAAAGATCAATAACCCGACTGGGTTCACTTGGAAGTTGACTCCTCCTGAAATTAAGGAGCAGTATTTTGAGGAATTTAAGGTTAGTTTTTCTTTCAAGTTTACAATCTTATAATTTAGCATTTACTTATATATATCTAACATGTATAAACATGTAAATTGCAGAAGCACTTCCGCTGGCCTGCGGACTGGGACCAGGCAGTCCACCACATATGGCAGAAGAGGGCGTCCAAGAGGTTCAGTGATTGGCACTTCGAAATGAAGAAGGGCCGCCCTTAAAAACCGGACTACATCAACATAGAGAGGTGGGCGGCCCTCAACGAGTACTGGATGCGGCCAGAGGTACTCCAGACGTCAGAGACTGCTTCCCAGTGCCGCAGGTCAGAGCCAGAGCCGGGCGCCGGGATGAGCAAGCACAAAGGAGGGTCCCGGTCAGCCCTACAATACTCCCAGTCTACGGTAAGTCTCATTTTATATGATTTTTAGCTTCTTACGTCTTTGTTTTTGACATAATTTTGTTTATGCATGTGATGAATAGGCTTCTCAGATGGGATGCTCCTTAGAGTCCACCGCCTTTGACACTTTCCAGAGTCTCCATTACAAAGGTGGAGACTTCTCCAACATGAAGGCGGCGAGACTTCATGTAAGCACACAATTACAATATATAGAATATTATTCTAGAATTCTGAGTTTGACTAATTTCTATTTTTATAATGTAATAGGCGGAGGTGGAGCGGATTGCTGCTGAAGAAGGCCCCAACGCGGATAAAAACACGATTTATCTGCGGTTGGAAGTGGTTCGGGACAAGAAGCAGCGACTGTACGGTTTCGGCGATGAAGGGAGCGGCTGCATCAATGCCGCCAGCCGCTCTTCTACTTCTTCACTTGGGCCATCCCAGAGCAATGCCGAGATCATGCGTCGATTGGAGGAGGAGTCGGCAGCTAGGAGGAGCCTCGAGGAGCAGGTCGCATTTATGAATGCGCAGATGACCCAGCTTATGGAGATGATGGGTTCCTCTAGCCAACGACAGCCTCCGGACGACAGCACTGATCAGTCCCCTCCTGCCACCTCTTTATGATTGACTTATTTATGTTTTATGTATATATACTGAATATTTGGATTTTATGATTTTTATATTTATATTTCCGTTTCGATTTGCTTTTTGACTTGATTTGAATATTTATATGTATGTGCTGTGTTGGTTGGTTAAAAAATGCAGGTTGTCGAGAACTAGGTACGAAAAAACAAAAAAAATTATTTAAAAAAAAAAGAAGCTACCGACGGATTACCGACGGAATTCCGTTAGTAAAGTTCTAACGTTACCGACGGATATATTCCGTCGGTAAAATGTCGGTGACACGTCCCCGACAGAATATCCGGTGACAGTCTGCCGACGGCAAATTACCGTCGTTAAAGTTTACCGATGGAAATTTATGTCGGTACAATTTACCGACAAAGCCTGACCCGGCACCTTATTTCCGTCGGTAATATTTTGTTGGATATGAGTCAGTAGATGATACTCAGCTGTTCGTGGTTAAAGGAAAATTGGGGGAAATCATAGTAGTACTATGGAATTGAAGATCCCAAAACCGAGCTGATATCAGTAGTTTAGTGTGTCGTTAGGATTAACTGATGCATAGGTTAGACTTGTTGTAATCGTTTTTATATTTTGTCTAATTTCTGTACGGGGTAATTGTTGGACTGATCTTCTGCCGAAGATACTTTTCAGAACCCCACGTTATCAGTGTAATCGCTTGTGTTCTTCAGTCATCAGCTGAGTAGACCTCAATAGAAGCCAACCCAGCAGCTGATAAATCATCAGCAGAAGAACTCATGCAAGCCCAAGATACCTTCGCGCCACCGGACTTACTCAGAAGTTACATTCCTTGTCAGCCGACTCAGTCGAAGAAGACAGAGACTTAGCAGTCTACTGTATCCGATAGAAAGCGACCCAGCTACTTAAGTCTTTTCGAAAGTTCAGCAGAAGATCATACGAGGATGTTTGAGCGGTCAACTCTGACATTCTCACCAACCACAAACCTCGACCAATGAGAAGCCGACAACGCCCTACCTGCTCCAAACAAAAAAGCTGCTCTCATGTACAGTAATTAACTGCCCTGCTGCAACAAGTTCGAATTAATGGCCGTTTTCTTTGGAAGCTTGTGACACTTGGCATCGTCGTCTCCAACGGACATATGCCATAGCTCACAGCTATAAATAGAGAAGATTTCGAAGCTCAAAAATAAAGTGAAGCACGAAATTAAAAAGGGAAATTGCTCAAGCTCTCAAACACTCTAGCAAACTCATCAGAACATCCAGCGAAGAATCTGCATTTTTTAGAATATTTTGTGATTCTTCTCTCTAGAGTCTTTAGATCCCTTTCTTCTCTACCTAAGCTCATTGTCAGATTTATAGCTTAGATTCGAAGGAGTTCATTTTTAGTGAACTGTTCTTATTGTAAGAACTCCTTCATTAGTTGGAGAACTTTTTCGCTCCCTTTCGAACTTAGGTTTGAATTGTAAAGTCGCTAAGGACTATAACTTAGAAGGATCTGTCCTGTGCACAGTTTCCTTGCTGAGACTTGCTCAGACTAATCAACAAGTTATTCTGCTCTGTTCAGGACCGTGGACGTAGGATCTTGTGTATCCGAACCACGTTAAACTACTTGTGTTCTTTACTGTTTTAGTGCATACAAACCTTTGAAAATCATAAGTTTGCATAAAACGTATTTCTAAAGTCGCACAGCTAAAAGAATTTAATCTACGAAAATATGTTTTCAAAAAGAGACAAACTCCGGGCCCCAAACTTATCCGCACACTTAAGTCTCCGACTGAGTTTCGAAGTACTGACAAAAGTCAGTAGAAGAGCTCAGTAGCTGACTCACTCTGTCCCGTGATCGAAGTTTTATTCGGCACTGTTCATCAGTTGCAACCAACAGCTTCAGCTGACCTTCACCGAGAAAAAGAAACGGTAATCAGGTGTATTCACCCCCCCTCTACACCTGATATTTGTCTCCGGACCAACAATTGGTATCAGAGCACACGGTGTTCTACTGATCACCTGTTCTCAGACATCGGGTCTTCTCGAACAGATCCTGAAAACATTTTCTCTGCACAAGCATCTCTTCTTTCATCCTTATACTCGTACACATAATGTCCGACATGTCAAGTATCAGGATGGTGCCGATGTTCTCAATAGAGAACTTCATAGTATAGCGTGTAAGAATGGAGGCACACCTTACGTCGCTGCATGACAGCATAACTGACGTACTGGAGACCGGACCCATCATTCCAATGATAGACAGCGTTCAGTTCGCTGAAGTGGAAGGTGAAGGTGCTCGTATCGGTCCGAAGATTCCCAAGGACAAATCAGCCTTCACGCCTGAAGAGAAAAAGCTGCATAACCTCGATCGAGTCGCACGAAATGCTATACTGACAACGCTCAGTGACTCACACCTCGGGAGGGTGCAGGACTGCAAAACGGCGAAAGAACTTTGGGACGCCCTGACTGTACTGAGCCAAGGAACTCCTCAGATCAAAGAAAACAAGCTCGAATTAGAGCTTCAAAAGTTCGAAGCATTTGCGATGGAGCCCAGTGAAACCATTGACGAGCTGAGCGTCAGATTTACGAATCAAGTCAATGTGATAAACGGGCTGGGAAAAGTGTTCTCAAACAAAGAGATGAACACAAAGATCATAAGAGCTCTACCTCGACAGAAGTGGCTTCCTTTTGCTACTTATTTACGTCGCTCTGATCTTAATACTCTAACTCCTGATGTTATATTTTCAGAATTAAAGACGAAGGAATTTGAGTATAGTCTACCTCAAAAGTGCTTCAGTGCTCCAGCTGACACACAGTCCGATCATGCCTTCAAGGCAACTTTTAGCAAAACTGGAGGCAAAAATATTTCTTCCAGCAAGGCAGTAGCTGCTGCAGATACAAAGACCTCTGAAATATCTGCTACTGACCAACTCTCACTGATGGCTCTCAATTACCAAAGAGAAAAGGAGAGAGTCAGAAAGCTGAAGAAATACCACAGAGATTCTCCCTCAGGTAAGAAAGATTATCAGAGAAGGGAAGAGTCTAATCCTTCTACTAAATGCAGGAAAACAGAACTTGCTGCTAGTCCATCAAAAGACTCAGCTGGAAAAAGCAGCAGCAGAGCATCAACATGTTACAACTGCAAGAAGGAGGGATACTATCAGTACGATTGTCCTGAACTCTCAGCTGCTCAAAGAGCAGAACGGCAGGCCAGAAGAGACAAATTTGCCCAGAGGAGGCAGGCCTATATAGCCGGAGAGATATCCGACAACACAATTGAAGAGGATACATTCATGTACTCTTCTGAGGATGAAGCTGCATTCGTAGCTGTTGAAGTCGGAGAGACGGTTCCTGAAGAATCAACTGAACACTGTCTGATGGCCGGAGAAGAGGCTGAGGTAAATTCTAAACTTAATATAACCTCCTCTTCACACAACACACACGATACTTGCTCGGTCTCGGATGATCCTCTGGACGTAGTACAAGCATATGACGACCTGCTAGAGGAACAAATTCAGTTGAGCAGAGAGTTCAGCAGAACCATCCAGGAACTTGAACAGGTAAAGGCTGAGAATCAGAGACTTTCTTCTGATTGTCAGGTCTCTACTGAGTCAGTGGATCTAGTTGCGAGAGTCAAGGAAGAGATCGAATCTCTTATGACTAAGTCTCAGCTTCAAGAGACTCAGATCTCAGTCCTGACCAAGGATAATTCGGAGAAAAAGACTGAAATAGCCCAACTCAGTTAGAAACTCTCAGACGTACAGAAGGACTATGATTCTCTCAGGAGAAGTGATGAGGTCTGGAGAGGACTGATGACTGAACAATACCTGGGAGCTAAGGAGAAGCTCGAAAGCATGCTCAGAGCACAATGGCCAACTGCTGTGAAAGAAGGCCTTGGCTATACCCACGAAGCTTCTACCTCTAAAAGCTCAGCAACGCTGGCTGATAGGTTCGTCAAAGGAAAGGTGCAAGCTGCTGACACCACACCTCAGGCGAAGAACAAACAGAAAGTAATCGCACCTCAGCCGAGCAGCAACAAACAACTGACCAAAGGCTCCAGCCCTAGGACACCGAGATCAAACTCAGGGGGAACCAAGAAGGTTAGATGGGTAGAACAGTACAAGGAGCCACTGTATGAGCACCCGGCTCAGTACGGCTCGTACTATTATGAGCCCAGGGTCAGGGGAAGCGCAAAGACTCAGAAGAAGAAAGCGCCTGAACCCAAAATCATTAGCAGAAAGTCAGTATCTCCAAGTCCTATGGAGAAGAAAGCTGACAAGGTTCAGAAGAAGAAGTCTCAGACTTTTAAGGTCCCGAGATAGATTTGGGTTCCTAAATCACCCACTAACCAGTAAGGACCCAACTGAACCAAAGGGTACCTAAAGATGCTTCTGTTTTGTAGGTGCATAAGGACCCATGGATAGTGGACAGCGGCTGCTCAAGACACATGACATATCAGAAGAGCCTGCTGACCAACTATGTACAAGAAGATGGTCCCAGAATTGAGTTTGGTGACAATTCAAAAGGCTACACAAGGGGATACGGAACGCTGAACATTGGGACTGCCTCAGTTCCAAGAGTAACATATGTTGAAGGACTTCAACCTAATCTCCTTTCTGTCAGTCAATTCTGTGATAATCTTAACAGAGTTATCTTTGACGCTGGTTTCTGTGATGTTGTTGATAAATCTACAGGGAAAACAGTGTTATCAGGATCGCGGAGGAAGAACATCTATGTTGCAAACTGGAAAACCGCAGAACCTGAGGCTTGCTTACACGCACAGACAAAATCTGGTGACAAGTCAGGATAGCTATGGCACAAAAGACTCAGCTACCTGAACTTCAAGACCATGAACAAGCTAGCCAAGAACTCCAAAGTCAGAGGACTGCCCAACGAATCGTTCATTAAAGACAGTAAATTGTGAAGCATGTCTGAAGGGAAAGCAAACAAAGAATAGCAATCCACCTATTCCGTCACATTCCACTGATGGAATCCTTCAGCTGCTGCACATGGACCTATTCGGACCAGTCTCTCCAGTGACTATAAGAGGCAAGAAGTATGCCCTCATCGTTATTGACGACTACTCGAGATATACTTGGGTCATCTTCATCGCCAATAAATCTGATGTTCAAACTGAGTTGCCCAATCTGCTGAAGAAGCTCAGTGTGGAAAAGGACATCAAGATTCAAAGAATTCGCTCGGACAGAGGAACAGAGTTTCTAAACTCAGTAGTTAAGACATACTGCGATAAAGAGGGAATTAAGCACGAGACATCAGCTACACGCACCCCTCAGCAGAACGGACTTGCTGAACGAAAGAACAGAACACTCAAAGAAGCAGCAAGAACGCTCCTCGCAGATTTTGGACTACCCTCGAAGTTCTGGGCTGATGCTACTGACACCGCCTGCTACACTCAGAATCGCTCACTACTCACACAACAACACATGAAGACACCATATGAATTATGGAAAGGGAGACTTCCTTCTATTTCTCATTTTCATATTTTCGGCTGCCCTTGCTTTAACCACAATAACGGGAAAGATCCGCTGAATGTCTTTGATAGCAAATCTGATCAAGGAGTTTTCTTAGGATACTCTCGAGTCAGTAAAGCCTTCAGAGTCTTTAACTATCGGATTCTTTGTGTGGAGGAAAGCCCTCATTTTGTTTTTGATGAATTTGTTACTGAGAACAGGAAAGAAATAGAGTCAAATACTGATGATGTCAGCAGCAAGCTACAGGATCTCGGACTTACTGATAAAGCTGAAAAGATCCAGCATTGTTGGGATGATGAGTCAGACGATGAACAAACTCAGACTCAACCAACAGTCGACGTAACTGACCTAGTTGATTCTCCCGAACAGAATCAACAACAGGTAACATCGGTCGATGAGGAAGCCCCAGTGGTAACTAAGACCTCTACTGAGAATATAAACTCAGGGGGAACGATTAATGTTCCTGAGCTATATGCCCCTGAACCTGGAAACTCAGTGGATCCTAACCTTCTTACTGAAATATTGCAATCTCAGAACAATACTACTGAAATGCCTAACACTCCTACTGATTCTGCAGAAGTTGTATCAGAAGAAGAAGCCAGACTCAGACGATCATGGCTAGATGCTCATTCTTCAGATCTTATCATTGGAGATCCATCAGCAATGATAAGAACAAGATCTAGATTTAATCAAGGCGAAAGATCACTATATTCTTGTTTCTTGTCTACAGAAGAACCTCAGTCGATAGAGGACGCACTTAATGATGCTGACTGGATCATCGCCATGCAAGAAGAGCTGAACCAGTTCGTTCGAAACGAAGTTTGGGAGCTTGTAGACAGACCTATACATCAGCATGTCATTGGTACTAAGTGGGTCTTCAAAAACAAGCGAGATGAAAACAACGTCATTGTCAGAAATAAAGCACGACTAGTTGCAAAGGGATATAGTCAGGCGGAAGGAATTGATTTTGATGAAACATTCGCTCCAGTCGCAAGATTGGAAGCCATTCGTCTATTCCTAGCTTATGCAACACATCAAGGCTTCAAAGTCTATCAGATGGATGTAAAGTAAGCTTTTCTGAACGGCGTATTGAAGGAAGAAGTCTACGTGGAACAACCGCCCAGCTTTCAGCAAGGACATCAGGTGTACAGACTTAGGAAAGCTCTGTATGAGTTAAAACAAGCACCCAGGGCTTGGTATGATACCCTATCAGACTTCCTACTTCATAAAGGTTTTCAGAAGGGGACAGGAGATCGCACCCTATTCAACATAAAGTCAGGAGATGACATCCTACTGGTGCAAATCTATGTGGACGACATCATTTTCGGGTGTAGAAACGAGATCATATGTCAGTAGTTCGAGAAGATGATGAAAGAGAAATTCGAGATGTCCATGATGGGAGAGATGAATTATTTCCTTGGATTTCAAGTGAAGCAATCACCTGAAGGAATCTTCATCAATTAAGCCAAATACACTCGAGACCTTCACAAGAGATTCGACTGCGACTCCAGCAAGCCAGTCAAAATCCCCATGAATACGAATTTTAAAATTGATCTAGACAAAGAGGGAGCTTCTGTTAACTCTACTGATTATAGAGCTATTATTGGTTCTTTATTATATTTAACAGCTAGCCGACCTGACATAACTTATGTTGTAGGTGTATGCGCAAGATTTCAAGCGGATCCCAAGCGAAGTCATCTCGACTCAGCTTAAAAGATTCTGCGCTATCTGAGAGGAACACCTGATGCTGGGTTATGGTTTCCTGCTGATGATAATCTAATACTGACAGGTTATTCTGATGCCGATTATGCAGGATGCAGGATAGATCGTAAGTCAACTTCCGGAACGTGTCAGTTCCTAGGCAGCAAGCTGATATCTTGGTTCTCAAAGAAACAACACTCAGTAGCAACGTCCACTACTGAAGCTGAGTACATGGCTGCTGGAAGTTGCTGTGCCCAGATCCTTTGACTTCGACAACAACTGAGAGATTATGGTATCATTCAGAATGAAGTACCCATCTACTGTGACTCCACAAGTGCTATTGCCATAACTCAGAACCTAGTTCTACATACGAGATGCAAGCACGTGGATATCCGACACCACTTCATCAGAGACCATGTCGAGAAGAAGGATATCAGAATGGAGAAGATCCATACTGACAAGCAAAGGGCAGACATACTGACCAAAGCACTAGCTGAGAACAGATTCAGAGAATTATCAGTTGAGCTAGGTCTACTGGATCCTACTGAAATGCATCAGTAGAAGACAACTACTGATAGCAGCCCTTGGAGACAATTGGAAATATTTGGTATCAGTAAATGGAACCAGTACGACAAGTCAGTAGACTCCGTCACAATGGATTCAAATGGGAAGAATCACACTCAGAAACAAAGAGCGGGGAACGTGCTTATCGCACTTCAATCACCCTCTCGCGATATAACGGTAACCAGCTGATCGAAAGTTCAGCTGAAGAGGTTTGCGTAGTATCATATACTTAATTTCTTTTCAGAAGCATGTTTGCACTTATTATATCAGTCGCACGTAGTCAGTAGTTAATGTGCATTTATTTCCCGCCTTTAATAGTTTAAGGAAAGGTCAGTAGGAAACCTCCTCATTTGAATAACTGAGTAATTAATGTTGTCTGTCGCGCATTTGATGCATGTCTTCTCACTTAACCTTTATTACGTAAATATATGTTAGAGGCGGCTTTGGTAATCATTCCTTTTTTTTTTTAACATTTAATCTCAGCCATCCATAGATTTGAAAGATTAAAATAGGATCGTTGGATCTAAACTTATAATCAGTCAATATATACAAATCTTTCATCTTCTATCCATTTCCTCACTTTCCGCCATTTTTCAACTTAAGAGCTATCTTCAAGCGTTCAGTTTCTTTCTCAAAAATCATCTTAACTGTCTCGCTTTTGCATCTCTCAAGCTCTTTAGTACTCGGTAATGTATTGAAACCTGCTGAATACTTACTAACTTACTCTATTTTCAAGTTGCAGATTTCAATTGCCACATCTCAAATTCCTGAGAATATAGAGGAGATTATGTTATCCAGGATTCAGTTTGAACCGACCTTGGCCTTCCGTCAAGTAGATATCTCTTATTTGGAGCCGGTGTTTGATGCTCTGGAGCGTTCTGGTCTTCAAGAGCTGGTGACGAAGCACCCAAGATCATATCTACCAAGGCAAGTGGTAGAAGTGTACTACAACTGGAGGTCGCTCGCGTCTGGAGGCGAGGAATCTTCCTTCGTCTACATGAAGGAAGTTGATCAGAATTGTTGGGATGCTACTCAGAGAGTCTTCAACGTCAGGGACGCTCTGATGCTGACGTTTGATCTTCCAGACACCGGTATTTCTCCTATCGGATACAAGGAGAAGGAGATAAACGAGTATGTCCATAAGTTCTGCGGACGAACTGACATATCGTTCAAGTCAGCTCTGCAGAAGAACCTTCTGCTTCCCCAATATAGAGGACTAGCCTACATAGTCTCTCATATCCTGACGAGCTCAGCTGGATCATACGATCAATTATCCAAGCCAAGGATTCTGCTGAGGATGGCGATAGATGATGGAGTTGAAGTGAACTGGGCCGACTATTATGTTTCGGAGATGAAAGCCCAAGCCCAGAAGTTCACTACCCTACCCACTGGAGAGAGAGAAAGTTAGCCAGTGTAGGGAAATTACTCTATGGGACTAAGATCTCAGTCCTCATAGAAAACTCTATTCAAAGGCACTCGTCGTTTGCTGATTCTAAGTTCTTCGACGTAAAACTGATTAAGTTCAAGACTAAAGCAGCGACTGAGAAGTCTATCGGTAAGGGGCCGCCTGAGCCGAAGAGAGCTGCATCCGCTCTGCCCCCTCATACCGAAGTGCCTAAGAAGAGGCGGCTGACTAAGACCAGACCAGCTGAGGTCTCACATGCTCAGCCTCTCTCTGTTATTGAACCACCTCCTCCTCCTCCTACTCAAGAAGAGCAGATCTTGGACTCTGATACTGGCATTGAGGGTGCGACCCTCAAAGATAAAGACCAGGTAATTAGCTCTGAGGAGACACAGTCGGACGTCAGGGAACCGACTGAGGAGACTGCGACTGAGTGGACAACTATTCACACCACTCGTCTCCGTGCCACATCTGAAGTACACGATCATATTCCTGAGATCGCTGGGCACTCAGACTTAGTCGACATAGCCATCATGGCTAGGGTTCAAATGCTTCTAAGATTTATGAGTTGGGATATTCTAGAAGACATAATCAAAACCCACTCAGTCATCTACTTGCTCGATGAGGAGCAGAAGCTACAAGAAGTAATAGGGTATGGAGAACCAGCTGACTTACCTACTCTTGAAGATCTCAGAGCCGCAATGCTTTACCTTCTAAGCTTGCGAGAGTCAGTCCCTGGTAACACTCCTCCGCCCCCATCTCCTCCTGCTGATAAGAAAGACGATGATAAAGATGATGATAACAATCAGAGGAAGGATCAGACACCCAAGGATACAGAGTTGGGAGGCTCTGCTGAGGGTTCAACTCCCCGTGAGAAGAGCAAATCACCACATTCTGATACATCGGTGATGCTCAAGGTGCTTCGAAGTACAGTAGGGAGCAACTCCTCACGTTTTCTGAGCAGAGGCTCGGAACCAGCTCGTACCAGATACAACCTATCGGTTCCGTGTCCTCGAAGTCTGTAAATAAAGCCATTCGACGCCAAGGAGAGAAAAACAGACTTTTGGCTAAGGACGTCCATCTGAAATGGACAAAGTATACAAAGGCTCAGACACAGAGCTTAGACAGAATAGCTGCAGTCATCTCAAAGACTCCAGTAGCTCCTCCTCAACACAACTTTCAGGAGATTATTGAGGTAGCCTTAGCAGCTCAGAAAGTCGATCTAGAAGCTCATGTCAGCAGTTGCACCAGAATCAGTAGAAGATATTTTCAGAGCAGCTGACTCAAGCTCTCGCAACTGTTAAGCTCGAAATCGATGAACGGAATAAGATTGCCACCTCTAGCCTTCAGAAATCTATTACCCAACAGACAGAGGCTCTGAAAATTATTCAGAAAGAAATGACAGAATCGCAGGATCAGGCTCTGCTGAAACTCCGTCAGGAGTCAGCTGCACAGCTAAAAACATCTAGAGCTGATCAGGAAAAAGACTGGGAATTATATTGCTATCTCGTCAAGGACTTCGAATCCACAGCAACTCAGATTAAGGATTCAGTCCACAATGTGGAAAAAGACATTCAAGCCATCCGCACCCAACTCTCTAAGGCAGATGATGCCAAAAAGGGGGAAGGTATTATGAAGGATGAACCTGATACGGATATGGCTGATGTCCAAATAGTAGAGGGTGGTCAGGAGGAAGGACCCTCAAATGCTCAGACTCAGGGGGAAGGTATTCAGGCGGAACAACCCTCAACTGCTCATGCTCAATCCTCAGCCGCTCAGGCTGAAGATACTTCAGGGGTTCTGCTGCTCGAATTTACCCCCATCTCATCTTCTGCTTCTCTCATAGAAGATGTTGCTCACTTCATTGAGCAAGAGTCTGAAGAAGAACAGGCTCCTCCGCAGAGGCCGGGGAAGGAGACTACTACCGCTACTACTCCTCCTTCCTCCCCGGTCCGAAAATTCAAATCTAAAGCGGAAGAAGAGGCCTTCGACCTCCGCATAGCCCAACAACTACAAGACAAGCTGGACCATGAGCGTCAGCTGGAAGAAGCTCAACTTGCTAAAAAGCCTAAGGGCAAAGTTGTTAAGGGCAGAGGTAAGAAGAAGCAAGAGTTAGTGGACGAAGAAAAGAAAAAGGCTCAGGAGGAGTTCGCAAAAACTCTTTCTACTACAGGTCAAGCTACTGCTCAGAGTCACTATCAGACCCATCTTACACCTGAGCAGGAAGCCGAAGATAGAGCCACTTGGGAAGCCACGCTGCGAGGCCTAAATCTCAGGAAAGGAGACTGTAGGGCAGCGGCTCTCCGAGAAAAGAAGAGAATGGCTGATATGGCTAAGATGATTAGCTTATCTCAAAAGCCAGCAGCTGATCCCAGAAGACAAATCCCACGAGGATCAAGGAAAAGAGCGCCTTATGTCAAAAAGGACCCTGTGCTTCATGTTGATAAATGGGTTCCTGCTCTGGTTAATGATCAATGGGAAGAGCTCAAAGAGGAATTTATCAAAGGCTACTACGTATGGAAATTCTATCCAAGTGAGCAGACTATCGAACAAGCCTTTGACGAGTTTATGTTCAATTATAACTCTGAGCTGAGGGAACAACTTCTGCAGATTATGAAAAGAGAGAACATTCCTTTCAGAGCTCCGGCTTTTAGGCGCATCCCACCTCCTAGAACTGCGCGCGGAGTTCTATGTACAAAGGATATAGAGGATGAGATTAGAACTGAAGCTTCTCGCTTCGACCTGAGTGTCAACCTAGCTGAAGACGACGAGGATGTCCAGACACTGAGGAAGAGAATCTACTTATACTATTGTCTGCAACCTCCTGTCGAAAGATCTACTGATTTCAAGAAGCGTACTCAAGGCTTCAAGCGTCAGTAGTTTTTATCTCCTCTCTTTTGTAATAGTGATAGGAACTTGTAATTTCCTTATCATATATGCTATCGTTCCTAGTGTTTGATAGACAATTACTCATTTTCTTACAGCATTTTGCTTTGTGTTTTCACAACTGATCACTAAGTGATCTGATACACACTCACAATCAGTTTCTCTGATTTTGCCTATCTCTCACCTGCTGATGTTTTGAAGTCATCATATCAGGTTGTTTTTCTCAGATGGATTAAGGGGGAAATTGCTGTCAGTAGGTTAGCATATCTTATAAGATGTTTAGAGTTTAGAAGTATAGGTTTTGGCATCATCAATTAGGGGGAAATTGTTGGATATGAGTCAGTAGATGATACTCTGTTCGTGGTTAAAGGAAAATTGGGGGAAATCATAGTAGTACTATGGAATAAAAGATCCGAAAACCGAGCTGATATCAGTAGTTTAGTGTGTCGTTAGGATTAGCTATTGTATAGGTTAGACTTGTTGTAATCATTTTTATATTTTGTCTAAGTCCTGTACGGGGTAATTGTTGGACTGATCTTCTGCCGAAGATACTTTTCAGAACCCCACGTCATCAGTGTAATCGCTTGCGTTCTTCAGTCATCAGCTGAGTAGACCTCAGTAGAAGCTAACCCAGCAGCTAATAAGTCATCAGCAGAAGAACTCATGCAAGCCCAGTACCTTCACGCGCCGCCACCGACTTACTCGAAGTTACATTCCTTGTCGGCCGACTCGATCGAAGAAGACGAAAACTTAGCGATCACGTATCCGACGTAAAAGCGACCCAGCTACTTAAGTCTTTTCGAAAGTTCAGCAGAAGATCATACGAGGTTGTTTGAATGGTCAACTCTGACATTCTCACCAACCACAAACCTCGACCAATGAGAAGCCGACAACGCCCTACCTGCTCCAAACAAAAAAGCTGCTCTCATGTACAGTAATTAACTGCCCTGCTGCAACAAGTTCGAATTAATGGCCGTTTTCTTTGGAAGCTTGTGACACGTGGCATCGTCGTCTCCAACGGACATATGCCATAGCTCACAGCTATAAATAGAGAAGATTTCGAAGCTCAAAAATAAAGTGAAGCACGAAATTAAAAAGGGAAATTGCTCAAGCTCTCAAACACTCTAGCAAACTCATCAGAACATCCAGCGAAGAATCTGCATTTTTTAGAATATTTTGTGATTCTTCTCTCTAGAGTCTTTAGATCCCTTTCTTCTCTACCTAAGCTCATTGTCAGATTTATAGCTTAGATTCGAAGGAGTTCATTTTTAGTGAATTGTTCTTATTGTAAGAACTCCTTCATTAGTTGGAGAACTGTTTCGCTCCCTTTCGAACTTAGGTTTGAATTGTAAAGTCACTAAGGACTATAACTTAGAAGGATCTGTCCTGTGCACAGTTTCCTTGCTGAGACTTGCTCAGACTAATCAACAAGTTATCCTGCTCTGTTCAGGACCGTGGACGTAGGATCTTGCGTATCCGAACCACGTTAAACTGCTTGTGTTCTTTACTGTTTTAGTGCATACAAACCTTTGAAAATCATAAGTTTGCATAAAACGTATTTCTAAAGTCGCACAGCCAAAAGAATTTAATCTGCGAAAACACGTTTTCAAAAAGAGACAAACTCCGGGCCCCACACTTATCCGCACACTTAAGTCTCTGACTGAGTTTCGAAGTACTGACAAAAGTCAGTAGAAGAGCTCAGTAGCTGACTCACTCTGTCCCGTGATCGAAGGTTTATTTAGCACTGTTCATCAGTTGCAACCAACAGCTTCAGCTGACCTTCACCGAGAAAAAGAAACGGTAATTAGGTGTATTCACCCCCCGTGTACACCTGATATTTGTCTCCGGACCAACATATTTTTACCGACGGATTTTTACGGTTTACCGACTGAATTTTCCGTCAGTATACGGTGAATTTCTTGTAGTGATAATCATAATATGATATAAATAAACACATTCAAAGTTCAAAATAAATTTACGTAATAAAAATGAATTAATGACAAATAAGATATGCTTTAATTTTCATTTAAATTTCTAAGGCGCGACTTACAGAACTAAAACACTTGATAACATGCATGAATAGATATGCAGTGCATTTTATATTGAAAATTTCAGGGCGTTACAGATGATACCAAAACCTATTACATCTTCTATCAAGAAACATGCTAAGGTTAAGAGCTACTGCTACTGAGTAAGGATCTATTACAATGAATCAGAGCAATCACAAGTAAAAAGATTATCAGAGCTATCTTAAGCAATGTATCAGAGATATGTTAAAATAATACAGTTAGAATACTAAATGTATCAAAACTTATGGATTTTAATCCTATGGAGATAGTTATAGCATGCTGACGTTATCAGGGATTCTACTGAAAGATATCAGAGCTAAGAAACCAAGTTAACACATTAAAAATATCAGGGCCGATACATAAAAATAATGGTCAGAACTCATAATAGATCATACTTCTTAGTAGCTAATCATCAAAGTAAATTAAGCTATTATCAATAATGTCCCTATAAAGCAGGTTCCCCCTAAGAAACAATTTCCCCCTATTTCATATATAAGAGCCCTTCCCCCTAAGTACTAGCAAAGTATCAGAGAAGATCAGAGCAAACACAAATAATCAGCAAGGAATAATTCTAAGGCAGATAAGCATATAAGTCATATAGGGTCAGATAGAGAGATATCTGATCACTAAGGTGATCAGTTGTGCTGAAAAAATAAATAAAGTTGTAAAGACAATGAGTAATTGTCAAGGCTGAAAGTAATAAATGTCATAAATGAATAAGATTTACAGTACATGACATGTTATCACTACAAAAGCTAGACTAGGAGAGAGGTCAGCTCTGCTTCTTCTTGAACTGTTGCATGCGAGCGCGGAAGTCAGTAGACTTCTTCTCCGGACGCTCAAGGCCATATCCTGAATATACTCTGCTCCTCAGGGCCTTGATCTCCACTAAGTCTTCTTCAACATCTTTCCTCAGCGCTTTGCTAATGATAGCTTCCTTGATTTCTTCTTCTATCTCCTTATTGCAAAGATTATCTTGATGAGTCATAGGAGGAGGAAGAATCCTGAATGGATGAGCCTTAAGCGCTTTGCCTGTCTGATCCAGCAGCGTCTGAATCTTAGCAAGGAGGGATGGGTTCACAGCTGTCAGGAAGTCTTTGAAGTAACCATCAACATCACTAGAGTCTTCGCTTCTGACTTTCCAGATATAGATCGTTTTATGAAGTCCATCTTCAGCTTTTCCCATTGTTGATTCAGCTTGAGAGGTACCCAGTCGTCAGTTCTTTTGAATATGATCCTCTTCACTTCACTGACTGGTTCCCTTCTCCTGAAGTATCTAGAAGAAGTAGGTATACTTCTATGTTTTTCAGGTACCCTCTCCCTTGCTTCCTTTTTCGTCCTCATCTTGAGGGCCTCTAGATCAGCTCCACAAATTCTTTCTCTAGCCTCTCTAATCTGCCTGGCCTTAGCTATTCGGTCTAGTGCTCGTTCACACACGTCCCATATCTCATTCATCTCTTGCTCTTGCTCCTTAGAGGGGGACCGTTGAGGGCACATGCTGATCTTCTGAGTCAGCAGGCGATGTAGATTTTGACTTGGATGCAGATGCACCTTGCTTCTTAGATTTGGACTGTCCGGGTTTGGACTGTTGGGATTTAGCTGCTTCTGAGTCAGTAGGCGCTGGAGATCGGATCTGTACCCCTTTCTTCATTGTAGGCTTCTTCTTGGTATCCTGCTCAACAAGTTCTTTGGCCAGATTCTCGTCAAAGGTAATTTGTTCTTCGTGTGACCTGAACTTGAGCTTCTTTTCCCTAGGCAGACTGGGTTCAGCTGGAGCCTTACCCTTGCCCTTGTCAGCTGTCTTGGCTGGAGGTAGTGAACCTTCAGTAGGTAGGTTTTCCAAGTACTTGGCCACCTCAGCTACTACTCTGTCAGTGGGTTCCTCAGCAGGAACTTCCCTCTGAGCTGAACTCGGTTCTGCTCCTTGTTGTTCTTCTACTTTAAAGAGGGCTCTAAGTTGAGCAGATCTGGACTTTTCCCCCTTTTTTGGATCATCAATGATAGTAGCCAGGGTAGTAAACTTGTTCGTCAACACTTCTACTGAAGCCTTTACTGTAGTCATGCCTCAGGCAATGTCAGTAGCCGCGTCTGTGTAAGAATCCCACTTTTGTTCATGCTCTAGATTAATGGCTTTCAGTAGAGCATCTTTTGATTTGTCAAAGCGGGTGAGGTAGTCGTCTACAGCATCAGAGTCAGCCTTCTTGATTTCCTGGAAGGAGGCATGTTGGTTGGTCAGTGCTTTAGAAACACTGTCAGAAGTGAATTTATATCGCTCCTCAACTGCCTTCTGGACACGACCTGTTGCAGTCGCCACTTCTTCAGTAAATAGCTTGGCTTGCGACTGTAGTATATTCTGAAATTGAGCAGTCAGGTCAGTCTTCTGTGCCTCAAGAGCCTTAGGTGAGGATCTCTTTATCATTAATGGACGTTGGGGTGCTGATCCTATGCACTTCAGTAGTTAGGCTATTCAGCGTCTTCGTCTGAGCCTTAGTGAACTTACTCCACTTAGTGTTCACATCATCGGCAAGATTTCTGTTCTTGTAGGCCTGACGCTTGATAACCTTATTTCTGGACTCCGTTCTGAGGTCCTTGATCTCAGCTGCCTGATATCTGCGTTTGGACTGAGGCTGAGTCGAGAACGGAGTCTGGAGGATCATGCCTGATGCAGGAGGAGGTAGTGGCTGATCATCCATGGGAGTCTTACCCTCAGCAGATCCTCCCTGGTCTGCATCCTTGGGTGTTCCATCATGTGGAGGAGATGGAGGAGGAGAAGGAGGAGGCTGAGGGGAGGAAGGTTGAGCTCCTTGTAATCTGTCGCTGAGCATCATATGAGCATCACGGCCTTAAGATCCTCTAGAGAAGCTATGCCCGATGGCTCTTCATAGCCAATCTCCTCTTTCAGGTGTTGTTCTTCCTCTATCAAGGTGGACAGGGTCTTCAAACGGATGGCCTCTTCCAGTAGATCCCACTCGAGGAATCTAAGGCGCATCTGTACCCTTGCTCGGACAGTGATATCCACGAGATCAGCATGAGCACTAATCTCAGGTATCTCAGCCGCGACTTCTTCAGCTGATTTCATTTGAGCATTCAGGACTGAAGTCGGGAGTGAGGAAATCTCAGTAGTCTGAGTATCAGCATGGGTCTCCGGCTGAATTTCCTCTGAGAGAACTCTCTTCAGCTTTTCTTTCAGGGTCACATCATGCTTACCAGACCCTGAGTCCTCAACTGAAACGGGTGAAGGAGGAAGTACGACTAAAGATGGCTTCTTCAGCGTCTTCTGCTTCTTCGGCAGATGTTGTTCAATAGGGCGGGGATCCTTCTTGATCTCCAGAGGACGCTTAAGAGTCTGTCCCTTCCCTATTGATTTTTCAGCTATTGCTGCATTGACAAACTTCAGCAGCCTCTGATCGAAGTAGTACGCATCTGCGAAGGAAACTCTGTTGGGGAGGTTATCCTCGATCATTATGGACGCCTTGGTCCCATAAAGAAGCTTTCCTTTCGGAATGAGCTTCATCCCATCTTTAGAATCTATAAACTTCTGAGACTGAGCTTTAAATTCAGCTCTGAAGAAGGCGTTCCAGTTGATGGGGGCCTTATCTACTATCGCCATCATTATCTGGATGAGGATGCGGGATAGCTGATCCTACGATCCCGCTGAGCTCGTCAATATATGATTGACTATGTAAGTCAACCCTCTATACTACGGAAGCAACTGACTCTTCAGGAAAGCAGCTTTGAAGACGACGCTCTTTTCACCGCTGAATCGACACAGATACTCATCGATCTCAGATTCCTTATACCTGGCGATTGGTATCCCTTCGTATGCCAGTTTGAAGCTGACACGCAGACGTCTTGCCACATCCATCTTAGTGGCCTTGTCCTCCCACTGATTGGGACAAACTTCACACCTCGAAATGATGGAGGAGATGTTATTCGAGTTGTCATCTTTCCGATAATTCAGAAATAATTCGACGACCTGGCGAGGGAGATGATGACGCGGAGAATGAGAAAGGATCGGTAGGAGGCCCGATCTCTCTAGTGCGTCGAAAACAGGAGTCAAACACTCCACGCCACATGTCCTCACGGACAAAATGGGTTCGAATAACACACTCTCCCCTGATACGATATCATCAATATCTTTTGAGATCAGAGCGTCGTTGTTGGGAACAATCATCGCTATCTTATGAGCTGAAATCTGCAAAATGAAAGTTAGCACTCGAAAATAGTGTAAGTTAATAAGCATATTTAGTTTTTAGAAATCTTACCAAAGAGTATGTGCTTAAAATGCGATAGAAGTCTAATGCAAGTATGGAATAGTTGCAGAGAGCACATATCTTCGAAAATGGCGAAAATGTGATTTAGGTTAGAGATGACATGCGTATATATTTTAGATTTGAATATGAGGTGGTTTTAAAGCATGCGGTTGAGATTAATCAGTTTTTAAAATGTGAACGGCGCAGATTGGATGTTATAATAGGTTATGATTACTGTGCCGCCAATAACCTCACTGACTTATCTCTATCGCCTAAATGGTAAGGTGAAATAACATGCAGTTAATGCGCCGCAGTCAGTTTTACGGGATATCGTGAGTTTAATGAAAACGACATACTCAATACAGTACGATGAACATTTAAGGCAGGAAATAAATGTTATGGCATGCTGAATCACCAAATGTTGAATTTAATACTCATAACCTATCAGCTGAACATCGTAGTTAGCGTATACCACGCTTGACGAGACTGAGTATTTAGTTGTACTGAAAGTAAGTTCCCCCTTACTTTGTACTTCTTGGACCATTTACTGAATCGTATCAGTAGAATCCAAAAGACCTAGTTCTACTGAGAGATCGTTGAATCTGGGCTCAGCTAGAGATTTGGTCAGATTATCAGCTCTTTGCTTATCTATGTCGATCTTCTCCATTCTGATATCTTTTTTCTCGAAATGATCTCTGATGAAGTGATGACGGATGTCCACGTGCTTGCACCTTGTATGTAGAACTGGGTTTTGAGTGAATGCAATAGCACAGGTACTATCGCAGTAGATCGGCACTTCATCTTGATAGAAGTCGTAGTCTCTCAGCTGTTGTTGAAGCCACAGTATTTATGCGCAACATCTTCCGGCAGCCATATACTTAGCTTCAGTAGGGACGTTGCTACTGAGTGTTGTTTCTTTGAAAACCACGATATGAGCTTTCTACCGTGGAACTGACAAGTTCCGGAAGTTGACTTTCTGTCGATTCGGCAACCTGCATAGTCAGCATCAGAATAACCAGTTAGTTTAAGGTTATCATCAGCAGGATACCATAATCCAACATCAGGTGTTCCCTTCACGTAACGAAGAATTCTCTTCGCTGAATCTATATGACTATTCTTGGGATTCGCCTGAAATCTCGCACATACACCTACAACATAAGTTATGTCAGGTCTGCTTGCTGTAAGATATAATAAAGAACCGATAATAGCACGATAATCAGTTGAGTTAAAAGACACTCCCTCTTTGTCAAGATCAATCTTGAGATTGGTGTTCATGGGTATCTTCACTGACTTGCTGGATTCGCAGCCGAATTTCTTGATGAGATCTCTTGTGTATTTGGCTTGATTAATGAATATTCCCTTCTTTGTTTGTTTGACTTGAAGTCCAAGGAAATAGTTCATCTTCCATCATCGACATTTCAAACTTTTCTTTCATCATCTGCTCGAATTTCTGACACATAGTCAGATTTCTTGATCCAAAGATGATGTCGTCCACGTAGATCTGCACCAATAGAATGTCTTCTCCTGACTTGATGCTGAATAGGGTGCGATCCACTATTCCTTTCTGAAGTAGAAAGTCTGATAGGGTATCGTACCAAGCCCTGGGTGCTTGTTTTAACTCATACAAAGCTTTCTTAAGTCTGTAAACCTGATGTCCCTACTGAAAGCCGGTTGGTTGTTCAACATAGACTTCTTCCTTCAGCACGCCAATCAGGAAAGCTGACTTCACGTCCATCTGATAGACTGTGAACTGCTGATGTGTTGCATAAGCTAGGGATAGATGAATAGCTTCCAATCTTGGGACTGGGGTGAATATTTCGTCAAAATCTATTCCTTCCGATTGAAAATATCCTTTGGCAACGAGTTGAGCTTTATTCCTGACAATGATGTTGTTTTCATCGCGCTTGTTCTTGAAGACCCACTTCGTTCCTACCACGTGTTGAGTCTAGGTCTGTCAACAAGCTCACATACGTCGTTTCGCGTGAACTGATTCAGCTCTTTTTACATGGCGGTGATCCAATCAGCATCATTCAGCACACCCTCTATTGTCTGAGGTTCTTCAGTCGACAAGAAATAGGAGTATAAAGCACTTTCTCTTTGACAGAATCTGGATCTTATCTGGACCTTAGCTGAGGGATCTCCAATGACAAGATCTGAAGAGTGAGCATCAAACCACGAGCGACGACCTCTTGTTACTTCATCTGGAATTGGTTCAACAAAAACAGTAGGGGTATTAGGAATTTTAGTTGTATTGTTCTGTGTTTGAAGTAATTCAGTAACAAGAGTTGGGTCTACTGAGTCACCAGGTTCAGGGGCATTTAGCTCAGGAACATCGATGGTTCCCCCTGAGTTGTTATTCTCAATAGAGGTCTCAGTTACCATATTGGTTTTCTCATCGATCTGAATTACCTGGGATTGATCATGTTTGTTAGAATCAATCTCCTCAGCTACATTGCTTGTTGTTTGATTCTGAATTTCATCATCTGAATCATCATCCCAACAATGTTGGATCTTTTCAATATTGTCTTTTAAGCTTAGATCCTGTAGCTTGCTCCTGACCTCTTCAGCTTCTGGCTGAGAGTTTAACTTCCTGAACTCATAAATAAATTCATCAAATACAACATGAGGGCTTTCCTCCACGCAAAGGGTCCGGTAGTTAAAGACCCTGAAAGCTTTGCAGACCCTGGAGTATCCTAAGAAGACTCCTTGGTCTGACTTACTATTAAAGACCTTTATCTGGTCCTTTCCGTTATTATGGATAAAGCACGGACAACTAGAAATATGGAAATGTGAAATAGAAGGAATTCTCCCTTTCCATAGTTCGTAATGCGTCTTTATGTGAATCTGAGTCAGTATAGACCGGTTCTGAGTATAGCAGGCAGTGTTAGTAGCCTCTGCCCATAACTTCAATGGTAGACTTGAATCTGCGAGCAACGTCCTTGCGGCTTCCTTAAGCGTTCTGTTCTTCCTTTCAGCAAGTCCGTTCTGCTGAGGTGTACGTGCCACTGAGCTTGGGTCCTTAATGGTTAGATTTTAGGATCCAAACTTGTCTAACAGCCCTGACGGCTTTAGACTTCTTCTTTCCCTTGTTGTCAGTAGTTTGCTCCACTGAACTTGGAGTAGCTGACTTTTTAGTCTTTTGAGGTTCAGCTTTCTTGTTCTTCTGAACCTTAGGGATTTTAACTGTTGGCTCATTGTAGTACGATCCGTACTGACCTAGGTGAGTCAGTCGTTGGTGTCCATATTGTTCGGTCCACCTAACCTTCTTGGTTTCTCCTGAGTTTGCTTTTGGTGTCTAGGGGTTAGAACCATGGGTTACCTTCTTGTTGCTAGACTGAGGTGCTTGAATCTTCTGCTTGTTCTTTGTCTGGGGGGATGTATATTCTGAATGTTGAGTTACCCTTTGGACAAACCTATCAGTCAGCTTGGTGGAGCTATTCGGTCTAAGTGGAGGCTTCACATGTATAACCAAGTCCTTCTTTGGTGGCATATGGTCTTTGAGATCATAATAGCTTCTCCAACTTCTCCTTTGCTCCAATGTATTGCTTTGTCATCAAGGTTCTCCACACCTCATCACTCTTTCTCAGAGCTTCATATTCTGTTCTGGCATGTGAGAGTGTTTCCTTGAGATTAGCAATTTCACTATCTTTCTCAGAGATGTTTTTGAATAGTACTAAAATCTGTGCTTCTTGGTCTTGAGACTTAGTCATCAGAGAGTTAATCTCTTCCTTCAGTCTCAGAACAAGTCCTTCGGACTCAGTAGAGTACTGACTTCTCTTTGAAAGTCTTTGATTCTCTGCTTTCAGGATATCCATCTCCTGAATCGTCTTGCTGAACTGCTGGCTCATTTGGATTTGCTCTTCAAGTAGATCTTCATACGTAAAAACCACATCCAGCGGTTCTCCTGCAGCAGAGCTTGTGTCGTGTGTGCAATGTGAAGAGGGGCATATAATGGGTTCAGAATTTACCGCAGCCTCTTCTCCGGCCATCAGACACAGTTCAGCATCTTCTGTCTCGATTGCCATGAATGCGGCATCGTTATCGGATGATTCCATAAAAAATTCCTCATCGCTTGAGCAATCGGACAACTCTCCATCAATGTAGGCTTGCCTCTTCTTTACGAACTTATCGCGTCGGGCATACCTTTCAACTCTTTCAGCTGCTGAGAGTTCAGGACATTCGTACTGGAAGTATCCTGGCTTTTTGCAGTTGTAACATACTTAGATTCTGTCGTCCCTTCTAGATGTCTCTTTTTGTTCCACGGGGGCAACTTCAGTATTCCTGCAATCAGGTAGAGATTTAGTTTCACTTTTCGTGCGATTATGATCTCTCTTACCTTGATACTTTTGGGAAGCCTTTTTCATCTCCCTTCTGAACATTTCTTTCTCCTTCTGGTATTTCACAGCGAGGAGAGCATACTTCTCAGCCAAGTTCTCAGCAGTAGGTATAGTCACTGAGCTTCCAGCTGACTGGCTTGTTGCTGAGGGACTTACTCCGGGAGTGCTAGCTGATGCCTTATAAGCATGATCCATTGGCACTTCAGCTTCAGCACTTGGGGTGTGTAGGAGGTGAATTCGAACTCCTCAGCTTTTAGCTCTGAAAATACATAATCAGGAGTAAAAGAATTCAAGTCAGATCTTCTCATACATGTAGCAGAAGAATACCACTTGGGCCTGCTGAGAGCCCTTAGAATCTTTGTGTTGGTCTCCTTGCTGATGAACGTTTTCCCCAGTCCGTTGATGATGTTGATCTAATTTGTGAATCGAGCGCTGAAATCATCTATGGACTCCCAGGAAGCATAGCGAATGCCTCGAGTTTCTACAGCTCTAACTCCAGTTTGTTTTCTTTGATCTGTGGAGTTCCTTGGCTCAGCATCGCGAGAGCATCCCATAGCTCATTTGTAGTCTTGCAGTCATGTAATCTCCCGAGATATGAGTCATTAAGTGTCATCAGTATTGCGTTTCGAGAGACTTGGTCGAGGTTGTGCAGTTTCTTCTCCTCAGGAGTGAAGACGCTTTTGTCCTTGGCGACCTTCGGACCGGTTCGGGCACCTTCTGCTCCGTCCAATACAAGTTCGACTAAGTCGATCATCGAAACAATAGGTCCTTTTCTCCAGGACGTCGGTCATGCTGTCGTGCAGCGAAGTCAAATGTGCCTCCATCCTCACTCGCCATACCGCATAGTTCTCTATTGAGAACATGGTACCGACCTAATCCCTAAAATATCAGTAATTGAAATATAGGATATAGGATGCAATGAAAGCCAAATATGCTTTCAGATCGCGTGGGCAAGAAATTAGGTTTAGGGTTTTTTTCTCCATTTAAAATGTATAAAATAGGAAAATAAATAGGGAGTATTATTAAATTTAAAAATGATAATGTCCTCATATTATCCACTCTTCTAATAATGATAATGTCTTCATAAATTTTTGAATGATAATGTCATATACTTTTGGATTAATAATAGTTATTCGGGTTTTTGAAATTCATTTTCCCGAAATAAATTAGGTTTGGTAAATAATTTTTTCCGAAATAAACAAGGAAATAATTATTATGGATAAGATATTATTCTAGAAAATATATTTCACAGATTATATTTTACTAATAAATAAATTAAAAAAATAGAATACATTATATAATTTTTTTGAGTGAAATCGATCCCTTAAAAGAAGGGATTTCTACTGAATTTTTTGATAAGTTAGACTACATTAAAGATGAAGTGGAAGTGAATTGCCACACCACTAACTCCACTTCCATCAACTTTTATTTTCCCTCACCAAACTCTTATACGTTTTTTTTCAAGCTCCATAACTTCATTGTAAGTTTAGAAACGACCCTCACTGTAAATTCATTGCATAGCTTCAACACTTATGTTGGTCCTGAGACGTGGTTCAGTTGTAGACGGGGGGGGGGGGTGAATACACCTGAATACAAATTCGTTTCTCAAACGCGAAAGTCAACTCTAGCTGAGTTTGCTGCTGAACAGAGTCAGAAAGCCAAATATGCTTTCAGATCGCGTGGACAAGAAATTCTTCTACTGAGTTTAGCTCTACTGACTTGAGTCAGTCGAACAGTCGTTCAGTATCAGAGTTGTGTGCAGAAGTGTAGGCCCTATTAAACATCTCGGTTGGAAAACCGGTTTTATGCTGAGTTTGATGAAATACGGTTTCACTGCAGTATGATCAGTTAAAGAAAACTGTAAATCAACACAGCAGATTTTTAAAGTGGTTCGGACACACTGGGTCCTACGTCCACTGTCCTAACGAAAGCAGGATACTTGTTATATTTATATTGAGCAAATCTCAGTGATCTGTTCTCAAGACAAATACAACTTGAAGCTTTTATTGAGCAAGTTCTTAGTGATCTGTTCGCATGACAGATTCTCTACTTATAGTCGTAGTGACTTTTACAGGGGTTTCAAACTTAAAGAGTTTGAGTCTTCTCCAACTAAGAGGAAGTTTCACTAAGATGTGAACATCCTCGAGGTTTCTAAGCTATAAATATTACAATAAGGCTTGCTTAGATAAGAGAAGGGGAACAATGATAACTTTAAGTGATGAACTAAAGGTTCTTCTATAAATGCTAGTTCTTCATTGGATTCTTCAATTGAGAGCATTAAGAGTTTTGCGCTTCGATAGCTTGGGTTCCCGGTGGTGTCTCTACATGAAGACTTCTCTTATATAGCCGTCGATTGTGAATAGATCCGTTGGAGAGGGGTCTAGCCACGTGTCAAAACGACAAGGAAAACTACTCCTTAAATTTGAAGGTTGATGAGTAGGAGCACTGTAGAGATACGCCTCTTTTTCAGTCTGGGAGCAGCTTTTGTCAGAAAATATAAGTTGTTGTTGGCTCCTTATTGGTCGAGGTAGTTTCGTAGGTGAGACTTGTCAAACATCAAGATTGACTTCCTCTGAATCCTCAGACCTTTAACTGAAGTAACTTCCTATTCAAATTCCGTTGTTTTGGCGCCATTTTTGGCGATTGGATTGCTTTTCTGTGCTGTTTTGCAGATTCCCGAGCTTATGTGGCAATAATATGATGATGTGGCGGCATGCACAAATTTAAGGAATAAAAGGGATTTAATTTGAGCGAAATTTACGTAGAAGGGAAGTAACGGATAAGGAAAGGAGTATGGAAAGATTTGGATATAATATATCTAAAAATATCTTTCCATACTTGGGATAAGATATCTACTTCTACAAGGAAACAAGAAACCTAAAGAGAAGGGAGAGAGGGACGAAATCAAGGGATTTTGATCACCATAATACCGCCGCGAAGGAAAAGGATTAGAGGAATTAATTATTCATTATCATCATCCATGACCGCCGCAGGAGGGAGATAGGAGATCTTATATATTTTATTATTTTTCATCACTTCTTAAATCTTTTATTATCAACCTCAACTTCACGCCAAAGCGGAAGGAGTCCAGCCAGCAATAGAAATCCTTATCATCATTCCATCTTATATCATCATTCACGCAAGTCAGAGGTGGAGTCCAAGAGAGAGAGATTATTTCATTCTTCATCATCATCATTCACGCAGTCAGCAGAAGGAAGAGAACATCCACGAATTCCATAGCCGTCAGTTTTCCAGAGTTTATTTCTCCACTTTCGTTTAGATTTGGAAACACAAACATGAATTTTAATTCCGCTTCTTAGTTTAATTTGGAGATTTCGAATTTGTTTATCGTTTTGATGGTTTGGATTCTTCGTATTGGTATTTTTTTTGATCCCTTGGTTTCAATTTCGTTTTCATCCGTGTTCAGTTAATTTCGTAATAGTTTAGATTTTCGTGCCTAATTATTTCTTTATTTTCAGCATGTTTTGTGTTCTGTACAGCAAACCGGTCTGTCTTGCCAGTCCGGCCAATATGCGTGGCTAAGTCTTTTTAGGGCCGGCGAAATGTGAAACACACACCACCATATTTTCGTGAGACTAGGGCTTAAAATTAATCACTTAGGTTCTGAATTAATCTAGGTTAATTAATTAAATTAATTAATTTAGGCTTGATCACCCTAGGTTAGTTTAATTTATAGCTAATTTAGTACTTCCATCGTTTCTCGTGGGATTAGGCTAAATAAGTAGCAAATTGTTCTTAGGACAATTAGATTAATTTGGTAGGAGACTATTAGATGCCCACCATACGAGTAGACTCCTAAATTGGGTTCCCTTAGTTATTAAATCTATTGATTGCCCACCAACGTAGGTTGCATCTAATTTAGAGAAGTAGTTGTTTCAATGCCCACCATGGCGATTACCAAATAATTAAGGGGGAATAGGGGATGTGTCAGTTTAATTACGGCGTCCTACAACTAATTGACTTAAGGGGATTAATTAATTAATAGTGTAAATGATTGATTGTGTGTGTGTGTGAATCATCTTGTTGGACCCGTTTTATTTGCATAAGTTTATTTCGCGTTCATTTCCTGCTATTTACTTTCTTGTTTTAGTTTAGAAAATTCCCAAAACTTGCGTGATCGCTAACCAAACCTTGATTAATAGGAATTCTAGATCTAAAATTCTTCGTTCCCTGTGTTCGATTCCTGTTTGCTATACTGATTTAAGTTCTAGCAATTTTGCAGGATTTATTTGGTGAAAACAACGATCACCAAATTGGCGCCGTTGCGGGGAACGGTGTTATCTTTTAGCTTATTTTTTCTACTGATCTTCTGTGCTTTTTAAGTGTTGCATGAGCAGGTCTTCCCGCCATTTTCTACACTTCGATACAGAAATTGAAAAGACTGCGAAAAGGAATCGGAAGGCAATAAAGCTGCAAAAGCAACAAGTGCTCAAACATAAACAGGTCCGACTGGCCAGACAGAGGAAAGAACCAGCGAATCAGAATCTGAAACCGGTCCGACTGGCCAGATAGACCCGTTTTCTAAAGACAACAGTTCTGAATTTGAAGAAGAAATCATGGCTGAAGAAGGAGCCAATCTGAAGATGAACTCAGGTTCAAGGAACTTGGGAGAGGACTTGCCCGAACCAATAAACATAACCACCACTGAGCAGATAGATGTGAAGCTGAATTTGGTCGCGGCATGTCCAAAGTTTTATGGGAAGCTGAACGAGAATCCTTTTGCTTTTCTGGAGGGATTCAATCAGGTATGTGATCTGCACAGGCAAGGTCATTTGGATGCTTTCAAGCTCAAATCATTCCCTTTTACTCTTCAAGACGGAGCTTGAACATGGTTTTCTGAACTTCGACCTAGGTCGATTACTACTTGGGCTCAGATGCGTCAGACATTCCTGGACAAGTATTTTCCTCAATCAAAGACGAATGTACTCAAAAAGGAGACTTCGGGTATTACTCAAGAGCTTGACGAGTCCTTTGGAGCAGACTGGGAGCGCTTTGGGAAGCTAGTTGATAGCTGCCCAAACCATGGTTTTTCTGATGTAGATCTGCTGCAATGCTTCTACCAAAGAATGACAGATGAGTCCAAAACCATGGTGAATGTCGGATTGAAGGGTAGCTTTGCTAATAGCTACTACACTGATGCGAAGGCAATCATTGAATGCATTGCCGAGTCTACATCACAATACAAAGCTACTGAACTCTAGCCTACTGAGTTCCTAACAGCTGAACTCAAACTAAGCTATTACAGAAACGAAGGTACATCATTCAGCTAGGGGTTTTGGGATCTTCAAATATATAAATATGTCTATTGAATCATTATCGCAAGAACTTATCTTCTCACACCACACTCATGTCCCTTTTCTACAAGTAAGTGCAAAAACCACACCGCTCTCTTCTCAAGCAAACAAACTATTGTGAAGCTCTCCGTCGCCCATATTTCTCCGCCAACCTCTATCTTTGAAGATCTCTTGGTCAAAATTGCTGACAATATTGCCGCGAGCAGGTTTGTAGACGTAGAATCCGATTTTTTGTAAATGAAAAACTTGGGTTTTATGGTGTAGTAATGATTGATGCTCTTATGATAGGTTTATCTCAAACTTCTGTACTTTATTTGATATTTTTAAGGTCCACGCAATAAAATTATTTGGTTTTTTGTAGGGGAATGATCGATTCTCGTATGTAGAGATGTTCTAGAAATTAGGGATTGTATTTATTGTAAGTGATAATTCACATATTATGAATAAAAACGATTATAATCTTATTTAAGTCTTTAAAAGTTTTATATACCCAAATATAATGACCTATATAGAATATATTAATTACATAGAGATATACACGAACTAAACAAAGAACGAATATATTTTTATGATTCACTAGTACATATATAATCATTTTATACACTTACCTACTAAAATAGTATCTATATATCATACAAATTAAAATATTAAAATGTATATATTTAAATGTATTAATAAATTTTGTTTTAATTTGAAGTATAAAACTATTTAAATACAAATTTACATATTAATATATTTGATTTTAAATTTATTTTTATTATAATTAATATAATGTAGTTAATGTTTTTTTAATATAATATATTTAAATATATTAGAACAGGTTTTATATATTAATATATATAAAATAGTAAATAATATATTTTAAGTATTAATATATTTTATCTTAAATATCTATCAATATAATATAATATATTTATCATAATATAATACATTTAAATATAATAAGAAAGTTTTACATATTAATATATATATATATATATATATATATATATATATAATAGTTGAATGTATTTTCATGTATTAATAGATTTTATCTTAAATGTTTATTAATATAATATAATAGATATAAATATATCAATACAGATTTAAATATTAAAATATATATAAAATTCATCTATTTATTTTAATGTTTTAATATATATTTTTTAAATTTAATTTTTATTATAATATAATTTTTATCTCTGTGAATAGATATAATACTATAATATTTACTACATTCGCTACTGCTCATAGCAAACTATATATCTCCGTAAAATATGTGTTTTATACTTGACACCGCATGCATACTCTAACAGGGCTGACACGTTTGTTGATGATGTCACAGATAGTAGCGACTTGTCCGTGGCGTCCGAGGCACGCACAAAGAAGTTCCATGACCCGTCCATGGCGTTTGGGGCGCCACTGCTTCTGAAATACCATGAGCTCGCTTTAAAAGATATTTTCAGTATGAACAGTAAATCAATGCAACAGTAACATAAAAAACACTGAACACATAGATTTTTAAAGTAGTTCGGATCCAACAATCCTACGTCCACTGTCCCGAAAGATCAGGAGGCTATGTATTATACTGAGGTAGTCTCAGTTGGTTTGTACACTAGACAAACACCGGTCTTGAGATTTATAATGAGCAAGTCTCACTTTAAAAGGTTATCAAACTAAGTGTTTGAAAAACTCTCCAACAGTGAAGGAGTCCTTTACAATAAGGATCAGTTCAGAAGTGAACTCCTTCGTCTGAGCTATAGATTTAAACGGTTGAGCTTAGGTTAGAGGGATAGGGAACAAGAAGGTGGCTTCTAGAACGACGAACAGCTGAGTATAAGCTTTGGGTTCGTGTATCGTCGCTTGGATACTAGAGGCTGTATGATTCTAATTCAGCTTGGTTCCATATGAGCAGAAATGTAGTCTTTCGCCGGAGATTGTTTCTTCGAACTTTTTGCGGAAGACATAGGCTTTTTCGAATTGCTTGTTGAATGCTCTGTGTGTCCTCGTGTATACGAAGGTTTCTTGTGAGTTCTAGGTGAGCTTCAATTTGATTTATCCCTCTATTTATAGAGAAGAGATTAGGATAGATCCGTTGGAGACGACGATCATTTGTCTCTCTCTTTTGGGTAAGCTAACGGCTCTTTCAAAGTATGGTAGCAGTGTCCTTTCCCTCCATTTCTGAAAAGTTGTTGACTTGCAGCTTTAACAGATATAGGACAGGTGGCTGCTTGTCATTGGTCGAGGTTCAGAAAGTGGTTGAGACAGAACTAGGGGTGGGCGCGGGATGGGCACCCGCGCTGCGGGTACCCGTTTGCGGATACCCGCGCCTGCGGGTAATTGATTTTAATACCCATTCTCGTTCCCGCATAGAGCGGGTACCCGCATGCGGGTACCCGCGCGGATACGGTACGGGTACGGGTTTACCTGCAAATATTACCACCTATTTATAATATATTTAAATTCATAAATAAAAATTAAAAAATACCAATAAATAAAATTTTAAAAACATAAATTAAAATTAAAAAATATCAATATATTTAAACCAATAAATAGGACTATAGGAGTAGATAATCTGGTTTATAAACTATGTTCCAATGGTGCTTCACCATAAATTATAATTATAAAACCGACCATATGATTATCAACTATGAAACCATAGATTCTTATAATTAAAATTACCGTGGAAAACTGTTTAGTCACACTCTAGTGCTAGCACAAAATATGCAAACGGGTACCCGCGCCGTCCCATGCCCACCTCTACGCAAGAGGACCTCATGTAAAAAAAAATTGTATATTAATGCAGGTACCCGTTCGGGAACGGGTATCTAAGAATAAAACCCATTCTCGTTCCCGACCCCCTTGATTTTTTGCGGGTACCCGCGTAACGGGTACCCGTACCCGTACCCGTTTTTCCCGACCCGAATGGGAAAGACCCGAACGAGACGGGTACGGGCGCGGGAACCCGAATTGTTTGCCCACCCCTAGACAGAACAAACTTCAAGGAGATCTAAAGCTGACTTCTCTCTTCCTCGTATTGACTCTGCTCATTTGACTTTAGAGATCCTGATAGTCAGAAGACTGTCTGGCCGTTGCTGAGTCTGAACTCTGATTCAGTAGCATGCTCCTGCTGAGTCGGCTCTACTGATGATCAGCTCGGAGTTCAGTGAACTACTATTGCTGAGTTCAGTTCCACTGACTCCTTTCAGTATACTGCTCCTGCTGAGTCCAGTATCACTGAGTCTTATACTTCTGGTGCTGAGGCAGATAATCTACTGAGTGCCTGAACCAGAGCAGAGTGTCTGCTGAGTCTGAAACCTCGGAGACAAAAACAGATTACAATAGAAAGGTTCACCAATCAGTATAGGGTTTTGGGATCTTCAAATCTTCAGTAAGTTTTTAGAGTACAGGGCTACGGAGTTAGTTATCAACTGAGAAGACTGAATCATTTCCCAATGTTTTAGTGCTGTTGTTGGGGACTGAATCATCACCCAACATTTTCCCCCTATTTGATGATGCCAAAACCTAATAGCTAATCAACCTAACACGATGACATATCAGAAACAGAGCTCCTTACAAATATTACAAGTAGGATCAGCGGAGTTGTTCTTGAAGTCCTAGACTACTGAGGGGATCAGGGCAGAAATGACAGAACCTATACAGAATCTAATCAACATTTTTCTCCCTTTCTAACAACATATTCCCTCGAACACTAAGCAATCTATCAGAATCTAGGTAAGCAAAAAAACACTGACAATAAATAACAACAGTGAGTGTGTGAGTCAGTAATCACTTCAGTGATTCTGAGTGTTAAGCATAAACAAACATGGCTATTTAGACAATAAGGAATTGTCAAAGCCAAAAGCAGAGATGTTATATATATATGAGCAATTCAGTACAAGTACATCCTCTGCTATAAAAAAAGATCAAAAGAAAGATACAAGGAGAATACAAAAGCAAAAATCATCTGAGCTGCTTAATCCTGACTTTGAAGTCCTTTGATTGAGTTACAGGAAGTGGAAGTCCATACGTACGATAAGTGATCTTCCTCAGCTTCAGTATCTCAGCGAAGTCAGCTGGGTCTTCTTCATCTAGGAATTTTGCTTCAGCAGCGTCCTTCACTTCTTTCTCTATCACTCCATAATGGATAGATCCGTCTAGTCTCTGTGGGCTGGCAGGATTCTGGGAGCTGGTACTCTGACTTCAACTTCATCTTTAGCAGCTTTTTGAAGTTTGGCATACATCTCCAAGTCAGCTCTCATGATCCATTCAGTAAATGCCACTGTCTTGTGCTTCTCAGCCCAGAATCTCCAGAAATAGTTCCTCTTTATGAATTCAGCTTTCAGCGCTTCCCACCTCTGCGTGACTTCCCACGGCATCCATTCATCCACTCTTGGCCATCTGTGAGTCTTGAGATCACTAGACTTCCTGAACTTCCTGTATCTGTAGGGAATGTCAGCCTTTTCAGGGATCCTATGACTCGCTTCTTTTTCAGTCCTCAGCCTAAGAGCTTCAAGGTCAGCAAACCTTATCCTCTCTCTAGCTGCTTCTATCTGTTTGGCCTCTTCACCTCTGTATAAGTACCTCTCCATCTGAGCCCAGATTTCATCCATTTCTTGGTCTTGTGCCTTCGAGGCAACATAGGAGGGCTTGTGAGGTGGCTCTTCTTTTGATTCAGCAGGTGTGGATGATTTCTCTTTAGATGTTCCGTGCTACCCAGTTGACTGCTGCTGCTGCTCCTTTTTTTCTTTGTCAGCTTCGTCGCTAAGCTTGAGTGTTCTAGGAGGCAGCCTAGATCTAGCCTTCTTGCCTCCAGCTGGAGCCTTTGTTTTGCCTTTAGCAGGCTTTTTCTTCGGCTTATTAGCGGCTTCAGCTTCGGTTATCTCCCTAGCCAATTTCTCATCGGCTGCTATCTGAGCCTCCTCCTCCGGAGTAATGTACCTCCTGGGTCCTTTCTTCTTGGAGGGAGGGGTTGGAAGCTTCAGTACTTTCTTGCCTTTTCCAGCAACTGGAGGAGGAAGAGGAGCTTCTTCCTCTTCTGACTCCTCGTCGGCATACTCAACAACTTCTTTAATAATGTCTGAAGGTGTTTGTGTTGCTTGAGTTGCGACTTCTTTGGCTCCTGAGCCACTTGGGCCAGTCTCAGCAGGCACTACAGCTACTGCTGCTGAGATACCCTGGGCCTCGCTAGTCTGAATCGGTCCAGTGGGGGCAGATGATTGAGTTTGAGACGCCCCTATCACTGTCCTTGCTCTCTTCAGAGCTTTAAGTATCAGCTCCTTGGTTCCTTTCTCTATAATTCCTTCCCCCTTTTTGGCATCAGCAAATCGGGTAGGGTGTGGAACTGACACTTTTTTGTTCAGGCTCTTGTAAGCTACAGATAGATCATCCAAAGTGTTGAGCAGCTTTGTCAGCTTCTCATGCAGCTCGTTTCTCTCGTCTGTAAGATGAGTGTTGTACTTTTTGTGCAAGAGATCGGCTGCTGCCTGAAATTCCTTCAGTTGTTTCTCCACCCTCTCTTCAATAGCCTTCTGAATAGTTTGCAATCTAAGATCAGCGGCTTGAGAGATGGCGGTGACAGATTCAGTATAAGCAGTCTGTGCGGCCTTGTAATCATTCAGCAATTGGGCTTGGCCTCGCTCGAATCGTCTTTAGTCGTTTCTTCAAAGTCGCCACCGTTGGGTGGCTAGCGCGTCGATAGGATGGTAGAGAAGTCAGGGGCAGGCTGATTCTGGATGGTAGTCCTCAGCCCCTGAATCTCTGCGTTATGGGCCTGGGTGGTATGCCTCCATGTTTTATGGACGGCGCGGGCAAGGAGTCTATTCTGAGTCCCCTGACTCCTCAGTGCCCTTGCCACTGACTTTGAACGCCGGCTTTTCGGGCTGGGTGCTACTTCGAAAGAAGACTCAAGAAGGAGCTGAGAGGGTCCAGCTGCCTTCGAAGTACCAGCCACCGACTGCCCGGGTCCAAGGATGCTGAGTGGCGGTTCAGCAGTTGATGTAGGAACATCCTTGGCCGGTTGAGTTCCCTCATCAGGCTTCTCAGGGCCTGAATCACGGGGTAGGTCTTGACCATCGGGGTCAGACCCATCTAAGGGCGCAGATGCTGAGACCGGTTGTCTGTCATTCAGCATCACGAGCATTGTTGCCCTCAGGTCTTCAAGCGTTCCGAGGTTAGATGGCTCGGAGTAGCCAATCTTCCCCCTGATTATCAGCTCCTCTTCGTGAAGCTGTTCGCAGGAGTGGTGGATGATGAGTCTCTTCAGGTGTGCCACTCCTGGAATCTTATCAGCATATGGAGCGTCGCCTGCCTTGCAAGTAAGACAAGGTCGTTGTGGCTGGCGATCTCCGGGAGGCTCTAGATTTGAGAGCTGCGGCCTCCATCCCGATTGACTCTGATTCTGAGGCGGTCTCCGAATCCTCTACTTCAATCGGAGACTGTTGTTTCTCAGCAGATGGGATCCTGCTGAGTGGTGGGACGTCCAAGGGCCTTTCTAGAGTCTGAACCTCTTCAGCTTGGACCCCTTGGTCCACTGGTTCTTCACGCTCAGTGGAGACGGCCTTGTCCACTGATTGTGTATGCTATGAGGACTCGGGCTCATCCCTCAGCTGCAAAGGAGGCTTAGAAATCACAACCTCTGGCTCTGCCTCCGGCACAACCTCATTGACTCTCTTCAGCTTCTTGTTTGGTGCCTTAGGAGTTGACTTAGGAGGGGACCTCTTCTTTGTTGGCGTGAAGGTCTTCTGAGTCCCGGCCTTTGGGTCAGCGGGCCCTCAGCCGATCTGCTAAGGGGCCGCTGCCCTGTTCTGGAATCTGACCTTCTACGCGTTGAAATATTTATGTCGGCAAAGGTGATGCTGTCAGTTTCGCAGAAGTCTTTGATCATAACGGAGAGCTTCAGGCCATATAGAAGCTTCCCTTTGACGCTCAGCCTTTTAGATGTTTTGTCGAATTTGGCTGATCATGTCATGAATTCTCTAAGAAAGAATTCCGTCCAGTTGAACTTTGCTCTATCATGGATGGCCATCATCAGCTGAATCTTTGGCTTAGAGACTTGATCGAAGGAGCCTGCCTGACTTGTCAGCAACTGAGTCACGACCTAGGCTAGAGCTCGGTATTGTGGGAGCATGGCATTTTTGGGAAATGCAGCTCTGAAAGTCGTCAGCTTCCCACAAAATTCCGTCAGATATTCGTCCATGAGGTCATCCTTGTAAGCGACGGTGGTGAATCCTTCGTTCGGCAAGTTGAAGATTCTCTGCAGAGCTTCACGGATAGACATCTGCTTGACTTCGATAGCTGTCCGCGAGGGATCGCCTACTGAGTGAACGACGAATCGGCCTCTGATGTTTCCGTCTACTGAGTTGGAGTTCAGATAGATCTCAGCGACTTGTCGTGGCAGGAAGAAAGTCGGCTTCCTCGTCAAGAATCATTCAAGCCCTGTCTCCCTGAGGGCGAAGAAAATCTCTTCCATATAGTCCAAATCGCACGCGTCGAACTCCATAACTGGTTCACACCAGACTCGATCCTTTTCAAGGATCTCTTGCATATCAGATGGAGAAACGACAACGTTTCCTGTCATTTTAATAATCTGCAAACACAGTACTAGTCAGTATCCGATAAGATATGAGAAAAATCATTGAAAGATCATCCGACACTGAAAGATCATTGAAAATTACCAAAAAGATTTTCTGAGGAGTTTTAAAGGATAGAATTTTTGTAACGAAGTAGGAGATATTCTCAAAAAATCTAGGGTACTTAAGATATTTGAAGAGTTGAAATGGCGGTTTCAAACATTTGAATGCATATATATATCTTAGAGAAGATAAACAGTTAAATATCAAGGGTTCAGTTTGAACGCGCTTTTTGAGATGGACGGCTAGGATTAAGTTTTATAAAATAGGCAATGATCATATTAGCCGCCTAAGTCAAAAGAAAGTTGTATATAGCCAAAGAAGTAACTTGATATGACATGCATTAAATGTGCCGCAGAGTTCAGCATGCTTGTACACAGAATGTCGTATATTAAATGTAAACCGTTAGTATTAAATGACATTTTCTAAGGCATTGAATACGATGCTGAATCTGATTCATAAATGCACAGAACTATTCTATTGGCTACTGAGTAGAGATACGCAAACCTGTCAGCTAAACATCGTAGTCAGCTGATACCTCGTGTAGATGGTTGCTGAGTCTCTACGTACTGAATTTACTCAGTACTGAGAGTGAACATTCCCCCTTACTGAATGCTCCTCTCCTGAATCCACTTACTGACTGGAGTCAGTAGGGTCCAGCAGACCTAGCTCTACTGAAATTTCTCTGAATCTGGTTTCAGCTAGAGGCTTGGTCAGTATATCAGCCCTTTGATGGTTAGTATGGATCTTTTCCATCCTGATATCCTTCTTTTCGACAAGGTCACGAATGAAGTGGTGTCTGATGTCCACGTGCTTGCATCTCGTATGTAGTACAGGATTCTGAGTGATTGCAAAGGCACTGGTACTGTCGCAGAAGATCGACACTTCATTCTGAATGACGTCATAGTCGCGTAGCTGCTGTCTCAGCTAGAGGATTTGGGCGCAGCAACTTCCGGCAGCCATGTATTCAGCTTCAGTAGTTGACGTTGCTACTGAATGTTGTTTCTTTGAGAACCATGAGATCAGCTTACTGCCTTAGGAACTGACACGTTCCGAAGTTGACTTTCGGTCGATTCTACATCCTGCATAGTCAGCATCAGAATAACCAGTTAGTTCAATATTATCATCAGCTGGATACCATAAACCCATGTCAGGTGTTCCTCTGAGATAGCGGAGAATCTTCTTTGCTGAGTCAATGTGACTCTGCTTCGAATTCGCCTGAAATCGAGCGCAGACACCTACAACATAAGTTATGTCAGGACGAGTAGCTGTTAAGTATAATAAAGAACCAATTATAGCACGAAATTCAGTTTGGTCTACTGATACTCCCTCTTTATCAAGATCAATTTTCATGTTCGTGTTCATCGGGATCTTGATTGGTTTGCCGGATGTGCAACCGGATCTCTTGATGAGGTCTCGAGTGTATTTGCCTTGATTGATGAACGTTCCCTTCTCAGATTTTTTGACTTGAAAGCTGAGGAAATAGTTCATCTCTCCCATCATTGACATCTCGAACTTGTCCTTCATCATTTTCTATAACTGCTGACACATGATGACGTTCTTCGAGCCGAAGATGATGTCACCTACGTAGATCTGCACAAGTAAAATGTCGCCTTCCAGTCGAATGCTGAATAATATGCGGTCTACTGTGCCCTTTCGAAAACCTTTCTGAAGAAGAAACTCAGACAGGGTATCGTACTAAGCCCTGGGTGCTTGTTTTAACCCTTACAAAGCCTTTCTGAGTCTATAAACTTGATGTCCCTGCTGAAAGCCGGGAGGCTGTTCCACATAGACTTCTTCTTTCAGTACGCCGTTCACGAAAGCAGACTTCACATCCATTTGATATACTCTAAATTTTTGATGTGTTGCGTAGGCTAGGAATAGTCTTATTGCCTCCAATCTTGCAACTGGAGCAAAAGTTTGATCGAAATCTATCCCTTCACCTTGACAGTAGCCTTTCGCCACGAGTCTTGCATTATTCCTTACTATGACGTTGTTTTCATCTCGCTTGTTCTTGAAGACCCATTTAGTTCCGATTACATGTTGATGCCGGGGTTTGTTAACAAGCTCCCAAATTTCGTTTCTCGTAAACTGATTCAGCTCCTCCTACATGGCTATGATCCAGTCAGCGTCTTTCAGTGCGTCCTCAACTGACTGAGGTTCTTCAGTTGACAAGAAGCAGGAATATAAGGTGCTTTCTCCCTGACAGAATCTGGATCTTGTCTTTACGCTTGCTGAAGGATCTCCAATAATTAAATCAGAAGTGTGAGCGTCTAGCCACGATCTATGATGTTTCAACTCTTCATCTGAAATTTGGTCAACACAGATAGTAGGTGAGTTAGGCATTTCAGTTGTACTATTCTGAGATTGAAGAAATTCAGTTACAAGAGTGTGATCTACTGAGTCACCAGGTTCAGGGGCATTTAGCTCAGGAACATCATTAGTTCCCCTGAATTATTATTCTTAGTAGAGGTCTCAGTTACCACTGGGGTTTCTTCATCGACCTGAGTTACCTGGGATTGACTCTGTTCAGGAGAGTCAATCTGTTCAGCTACTTCGGCTTAGATTTGTCTTCAGTTTCTTCATCTGAACCATCATCCCAACATAGCTGGATCTTTTCAACTTTATCTTTTAAGCTCAGATCCTGTAGCTGCTTACTGATGTCCTCAGATTCAGGTTTAGAGTTTCTGCTCCTGTCTTCAGTAGCAAACTCATTAAAAACAATATGAGGGCTTTCCTCCACGCAAAGGGTCCAATAGTTAAAGACTCTGAAAGCTTTTCTGACCCGGAAGTATCCTAAGAACACTCCCTGATCTGACTTGGTATCAAAAGTTCTCAGCTGATCTTTCCCATTATTGTGAATAAAGCACGAACACTCAAAAATATGGAAATAAGATAAAGAAGGCTTCCTGTCGTTCCATAGTTCATATGGTGTCTTCTTATGCTGCTTTGTTAGTAGAGATCGGTATAACATGCAGTATCAGTAGCTTCTGCCCAGAATTTGGTTGGGAGTCCTGAGTCTGCGAGCAGGGTTCTTGCTGCTTCTTTGAGTGTTCGATTCTTTCTCTCAACAACCCCATTTTGTTGAGGCGTGCCTTCTATTTTGTAGAACTCCTCCACCATGAAATTCAGGAATTCAGTTCCTCTGTCTGAACGTATCTTGACGGTCTTGGTGTTCTTCTTGACACTGAGCCTTTTTAGAAGCCTTGGTAACTCTGTTTTGACGTCCGACTCGTTGGCAATAAATATGACCCATGTGTAGCACGAGTAGTCATCAATGACCACTAATGAATACTTCTTGCCTCTGATCGTCACCGGAGAGACTGGACCGAACAAATCCATATGTAGCAGCTGAAGGATTCCATCAGTGGAAGGAGATGGAACAGGCAGATTTTGATTCCTTGTTTACTTTCCCTTCAGACATGCTTCACACTGAGTGTCTTTGCTGAATATTTCATTCGGCAGTCCTCTTGCTAGAGTGTTTCTAGCCAATTTGTTGAGCGTCTTGAAGTTGAGATGGCTGAGTCTTCTGTGCCAGAGCCACCCCGTTCTGTTGTCATTCTTCACCAACAAACAAGCTTCAGGTTCAGCTGAGTTCCATTCAGCTACATAGATATTCTTTTGGGCGAACCTGATAAAATTGTTTTCCCTGTAGATTTATCAATGACATCACAGAAACCAGCGTAAGAAATTACTCAATTCGAGTTATCACAAAATTGACTAACAGAGAGAAGATTATGTTGAAGTCCCTCAACATATGATACTCTTGGAACTGTTGCTGTTCCAATGCTGAGTGTTCCATAGCCTCTGGTATAGCCTTTTGCGTTGTCTCCAAACTCGATTCGGGGTCCTTCTTCAGTAGTATAATTCTTCAGCAAGTCCTTTTGGTATGTCATGTGTCTTGAGCATCCGCTGTCCACATACCAAGGGTCCTTGTGCACCTGCAAAACAGAATTATATTTAGGTACCCTTTATTTTTGATTTTGGGTCATTAGATGTTAGTTTTGGAAACCCATATCTGTCTTACGACCCTGGTGGTCTCAGACAGTTTCTTTCCACTTTTGTCAACATATTTGACCACTGGACTGGTCGATGCTGACTTCTGAGGCTTTTTAGGTTCAGGAGTGCTGATCTTCTGAGTGGGTGGACTACTGACCTTTGCCTTCTGTACGGCTTTCTTCTTCTTCTTCTGACCTTTGGATCGTCTCCTGACTATGGATCATAGTAATATGACCCATATTGAGCTAGATGAGTCAGTTGCGGAGGTCTATACTGATCAGCCCATTTTGCTTTGCTGGTTCCCCCTTGACTGAACTGGGGTGATCTGGTGCTGATCTTCTTGTCAAAGTGTTGATAACTAGGCTGAGGTGTCTTCATCTTCTATTTGTTCTTGGCTAGGGGATTCAGTATGTCTGCATTGATGATCTCCCCTTGAACAAACCTATCAGCTAGCCGGTTTTCTAAGCGTACGGGGGCAGATGAGGAGGCTCCATGGCTGAATCCAAGTCCCTCCTTGCAATGCTTTGGCTTGTTGCTTGCAAGCATAGCTTCAAGCTTCTTTTCAGCGCCCATGTACTGCTCTGTCATCAAGTTCCTCCAGACATCATCACTCTTTTTCAGCAGTTCATGCTCGGTCTAAAGTCCTGACAACTCTTGCTTCAGTAGACTCAGTTCAGTATCTTTCTGAGTCAAGTCTTTGGTCAAAACTGAGATCTGATCTTCATGATGCTGAGACTTGGCCATCAGAGAGTTTATCTCCTCCCTGAGTCTCAACATAAGTCCTTCTGACTCAGTAGTAACCTGACTTTTCTGAGAAAGTCTCTGATTCTCCATTTTCAAGGTATCCAACTCCTGAAGAGTCTTACTGAGCTGCAGACTCATCTGAATCTGCTTGTCGAGTAGTTCTTCGTATGCAATCGCGACGTCCATATTCTCATCTGCACCTGAAATAGTATCGTGTGTGCAGTGTGAAGAGGAATTAAATGGTGTATGAGAGTTTACCTCATCCTATTCTCCTGCCGTAAGACACTTTTCAGCGTCTTCTTCGGCTTCAAGGTCTATGGCCATGAAAGCTACTTCATCCTCTGATGAATCCATGAAGGAATCGACTTCATCTGAGTCGTCTTAGAGTTCACCGGCAATGTATGCTTGTCGCTTCTTGATGAACTTCTCCCTTCTTGCTTTGCGTGCTGCTCTTTCAGCAGTGCTGAGCTTAGGACAGTCATACTGATAGTGTCCTGGCTTCTTGCAGTTGTAGCAGGTTGTGACTCTTTCTTCGTTGCTCTCACTGTCTTTTGACTGAGCTTAGTCTTCCTGTTTCCTACATTCAGAAGTATGTGAGTCAGGAGTGCGCTTAGGTGTATATTGATTCTTACCCTTAGAGTCTCTGACGACTCTTGAGAGCTTTCTGCGCCTCTCCTTTTCCTTCTGATACTTTACGGCAAGCAGCACGTACTTCTTGGCTAGATTTCCTTCTTGTACATCACTGAGTGAAGGTTCAGCCTTGCTAGACGTCGGAGCTGCTATGCCTACTGCTATTTTAAAGGCATGGTCGACTTGAGTGTCAGCTTCAGCTCGCCGCTTCCTTTGAGGTATGCCGAACTCGAACTCCTCAGCTTTAAGTTCGGAAAAGATATGGTCAGGAGTAACAATATCTAAATCAGAATGATGCAATAAAGTAGCAAAGGGAGTCCATTGACCGTCTGGCAGTGCCCTCAAAATCTTGAGATTCATCTCTCGGTTGGAGAATGTCTTTCCCAGCCCGTTGATAGAGTTCATCAGATCCGTAAATCTAACGTTGAGATCTTCAATGGTGTCACCAGGTATGAGAGACAATCTCTCCAGCTTCTGAAGTTCCAGCGCAAGTTTATTCGCTTTGATCTTCTGAGTCCCTCGACTCAGTAGCGCTAGAGCATCCCAGAGTTCTTTTGCGGACTTGCAGTCCTGAACTCTTCTGAGGTAAGAATCACTCAGGGTGGTCAGTATGGCATTTCTGGCGATGCGGTCTAAGTTGTGAAGCTTCTTCTCCTCAGGGGTAAAGAGACTTCTGTCTTTGGGAATCTTCTTCCCAGTCACCATTCCTCCTCCGTCTGCTGGATCCTGAGCGACTACACTATCGATCATTAGAACGATAGGTCCGTCCTCTAGAACCTCTGTCATGCTATCGTGGAGAGAGGTCAGATGTGCTTCCATTCTGACCCGCCATACACCATAGTTCTCTTCTGAGAACATGGGTACCATCCTGATCCCTGACATATCAGACATGATAGATAGTGATATAAATGAAGAATGATATGCAGTGAAAACGTTTTCCGGATCTGTTCAAGTAGACCAATTTCAGAATAACAAGAGTCTTAAAGAACTCCTGCTCTGATACCACTTGTTTGTCCCGAGAGCACGTTCAAGTGTAGAGGGGGGGGGTGAATACACCTGAAAACCGATTTCTCAACTTAAACACGAACAGTCCTTTTTAGGAGGGTGTCGTACTGAACGAGTTCAGCAGACCAAATAAGCTGTTCTGAATCGTGTGGCAGAGTGACTAACTCTACTGAGGCCTGCTAGCTGACTTGGAGTCAGAATTCAGTACCGTTCAGATTAGAGTTCAGTGGTGCGGAATAGTGTAGGCCCAAATTCAGTTGAGTTAGGAAAACGTTTATATCAAAACAATTTCAGTAGATTAGTGCAGTCTGTTAAGTTTGCTGAAACTCAGTTGAATGATTTAAAAGATATTTTCAGTATGAACAGTAAATCAATGCAACAGTAACATAAAGAACACTGAACACAGAGATTTTTAAAGTGGTTCGGATCCAACAATCCTACGTCTAGTGTCTCGAAAGATCAGGAGGCTATGTATTATACTGAGGTAGTCTCAGTTGGTTTGTACACTAGACAAACACCGGTCTTGAGATTTATACTGAGCAAGTCTCAGTTTACAAGGTTATCAAACTAAGTGTTGAAAGACTCTCCAACAGTGAATGAGTCCTTTACAATAAGGATCAGTTCAGAAGTGAACTCCTTCATCTAAGCTATAGATTTAAACGGTTGAGCTTAGGTTAGAGGGATAGGGAACAAGAAGCTGGCTTCTAGAACGACGAACAGCTGAGTATAAGCTTTGGGTTCGTGTATCGTCGCTTGGATACTAGAGGCTGTATGATTCTAATTCAGCTTGGTTCCCTATGAGCAGAAATGTAGTCTTTCGCTGGAGATTGTTTCTTCGAACTTCTTGCGGAAGACTTAAGCTTTTTCGAATTGCTCGTTGAATGCTCTGTGTGTCCTCGTGTATACGAAGGTTTCTTGTGAGTTCTAGGTGAGCTTCAATTTGATTTATCCCTCTATTTATAGAGAAGAGATTAGGATAGATCCATTGGAGACGACGATACTTTGTCTCTCTCTTTTGGGTAGCTAACGACTCTTTCGAAGTATGGTAGCAGTGTCATTTCCCTCCATTTCTGGAAAGTTGTTGACTTGCAGCTTTAACAGATATAGGACAGGTGGTTGCTTGTCATTGGTCTAGGTTCAGAAAGTGGTTAAGACAGAACAGACTTCAAGGAGATCTGAAGCTGACTTCTCTCTTCCTCGTATTGACTCTGCTGATTTGACTTTAGAGATCCTGATAGTCAGAAGATTGTATGGCCGTTGCTGAGTCTGATCTCTGATTCAGTAGCATGCTCCTGCTGAGTCGGCTCTACTGATGATCAGCTCTGAGTTCAGTGAACTACTTCTGCCGAGTTCAGTTCCACTGACTCCTTTCAGTATACTGCTCCTGCTGAGTCCAGTATCACTGAGTCTTCTACTTCTGGTGCTGAGGCAGATAATCTACTGAGTGCCTGAACTAGAGCAGAGTGTCTGCTGAGTCTGAAACCTCAGAGACAAAAATAGATTACAACAGAAAGGTTCACCAATCAGTGTAGGGTTTTGAGATCTTCAAATCTTCAGTAAGTTTTCAGAGCACAGGGCTACTGAGTTAGTTATCAACTGAGAAGACTGAATCATTTTCCAATGTTTTAGTATTGTTGCTGGGGACTGAATCATCACCCAACATAAAGTTTTACAGAAACATATGAATATAATATGAAGAACGAATCTTATGCAATGATTTATACATGCTATTAAATAGTTATACTATCTTATTTTGTGGTTACCGTATGTAGTGATTGGTACATGATATTAAAGAAGAGTATATATATCTTAAGATCAATGCATGGAGAACTATGCTTAACTTATAGAGACCTATGATGTTAAATTGGTTTAGATCGAATATAGTGTATTTAATGAATCATATTACTGGATTTCATGGGCGGATAATTCAATTTGGAAGTATGATGAAATTATAGAGGAGTAATGTGAAAGTATAGAGAACTAATATGGAAATATAGAGAAATATGTGGATTATGTGAAGACATAAAACATTCCGTGACATATTAAGTCTCTTTTGTAGGAACAAGACGAAGATCTGTCTGTCTACAGTGATGATTTCACTTCTTCATGGGCACTTATAGTGTCTCCAATAGCAATTGAATCGTTAAGTTGTTGGGATGAGTTTATTTGATAAGATTTGAAGATCCCAAAACCCCTAGCTGAATGATGAACCTTCGATATTGTAATAGCTTAATTTGAGTTCAGCTGTTAGAACTCAGTAGGCTAGAGTTCAGTAGCAATGAAGTTAGTAGAAGATCTCGCACTCAGCTGAAGGACTCAATATCGAAGAAGTCAGTTGGTATGTCCATCAATAATTGAATCTGCAAAAGAATTCGTGCTAAGTAACTGAAGTGCTCAGACGAATGTCGATAAAGGACAATCAGGCGATAGTCCGAGGATTCAGAGGAAGTCAACTCAGTATACTTTGAGTTTGAACAAGCCTCACCAACTCTTATGTACCTCGACCAATAAGGAGCCGACAGCGCCTTACCTGCCTGCCATAAAGCTACTCCTAGCCGGAAAAAGAGGAAATCTCTGCAGTGCCTCTACTCAACGTTCAAATTTCTTATGGCCATTTTTCTTGTCTTATTCGACACATGGTTAGACCCTCTCCAACGGATCTATTCACAAGTAGAAGACTATAAATAGAGAAGGTCTTCAAGCAGAAGAAGATACGTGAACCCAAGCGAACAAGCTGAAGAACTCTAGCAAACTTACAAGCAACATACAAACGAAGAACTTGCCCTAAGATTATGTATCTTTTTAGTTCTTCTTTTTAGAGAATTTATGTTCCCTTTCTCTATCTAAGCGAGCCTATTGTTAAATCTATAGCTTAGAAACCTCGAAGGAGCTTATATCTTTTGAACTGTTCTTTCTTGTAAGAACTCCTTCACAGTTGGAGAAAACCTTCTAACCGTAAAAGGTTAAGAGTTGTAAAGTCACTACGACTATAAGTAGGATCTATCATATGTACAGACAATTGAGACTTGCTCAGTATAAGCAAACAAGTTTGTATATGTCCTGTGAACAAATCACTGAGACTTGCTCAGTATAAATAATACAAGTTCTCCTGCTTGTGTCAGGACAGTGTACGTAAGACCCAGCGTGTCCGAACTACTTTAAATATCACTGTGTTATTTTTTATTATAACTGTTGCATTGATTTACTATTCATTCAGCCTCCAACTGAGGTTTTAATCAAACTTGCACAAATTGGGTTTTCATAAAAGACGCATATTTTAAAAGGGCCTACACTTCCGCACACAACTCTTGTACTGAACTAATGTTCACTGACATAAGTGAGTAGGATTGTACTCAGTATAAGAACTTTCTTCACACGCGATCGAGAAAGTATTTATGGCCAACTGACTCGTTTAGTAGCATTCTTCAGCTAAAGCTGACTTTCGCGAGAGTCTGAGTTTGCATTTAGGTGTATTCCCCCCCCTACACCTGAACCGCGTCTTTTGGACCAACATAAGTGTGGTGGGAATGGAATATGCCTCGATGCCCCGAGGACGTGGAAAAGGAAAATGGAAAGCGGCCTTACAAGCTGAGTCTAGTAGTCCCCGTGGACGTGGAATGCGCAAAAAAAAACCATCTCGTGCTCTTACGTTGCCTTTTGTAACTCCGAAGATGAATCTCACTCGTTACCTCATCGACTAGTTTTCGAATGGGCTTAAGGAATACCGGGCATGGGTTCCTTCTAAGGCGTTGTTAGATACCGCTAGAGAGTAGGAACCAGGGCTGTAATATGTAAGTCATATCTTTTTATATTATGATATTTACTGAGATATACATGTTTAAAATGGAGAACTAAGATATTTTTTGTACTTCTGGAGCTCATCCTCGTATGTTTCGTCAGCAGTGGCCACTAGGTCACTGTCAGGATCCGTCTGCATTCACTTGTTGTAGAGTTGTACGACTCGCTTTGGACGGTATCAGGCGAGGACTATCGACAAATACGCATTGATAGCTTACAACCTATCACACACATGATGTATAGACTTTTCGATTACAATAATTTCTTCAAACGGGTCTACGGTCACCCTCGAGAGGAAGCTTGGCGTGTAATGTAATTTGAGGTCTACATTGGAGCTCAATTTGCACAGCTAGATCAAGTCAATTATGGTGTGTACGCCCTGCTCTCCGTGCATCGGTTGATTAACAGCTTGCCGAGGTCCGAAGTGGTTCAGACTGAGCAGGATCTATGGAACATATGATATGTGATGGGACTGCAGACTTGGTTCATGTGCGTGGTAGATAAGGAAGACGATTAGATGTAGTTTTTAGAGATGTTTCGAATATTTATGTGGTTATTTTAATATATCTCTGTTGATTTGAATTTGTTCACTATTTACATAGATATATAAGTAATTTGTGGCGAACGAAGAAGCATGATGTGCTATAACTATTTTATTTAGTAGTTATTATACTTCGAGTCTCGTATAAGTTTCTAATTAGATGCAATATTTAATAATTTACATGCATGGACAAATGTAACATTTTAATTACACAGACATGTGGGTCAGATGCGGAGAAATATAAGTTCATAATGTCAATCATTACATATATTAACGTTTTTACTTCAAAGGTCTTCGCTTATGCTTCACAACTTCTCATTTATTCTGAAAGTCATTGAAAAGATATAGAGAAATAAGATCACCCTCTGGTCAAACAAGTTCTCCTGGTATAACCAAGCTCTTTATAGATGTCACACTTATTGGATTCCTAGTTCTGCTGTCGGCGCTTGCTTCTACCCCAGATCTATATCGCTTTGACCTTGGCCGACCGGCAGATTTTCTCGCCAAGGGGGGCAACACAGTTGGCATATTTGATATTTCTTCGGGTATAGTCCAGAGCTGGAGAGGAGGTAACAAATGAAACTAGTGATTATATAAATCCCTATGAGCCTCTGTGCTGTAGAACACTGATATGAATTCATAAATATCATTGTCGCTGTGTTTGTAGATAAATCTCTATGAGCCTCCTCCTACTCCTCTTCCTCCGCCTCTTCCTCGTCACCGAAGAAGTTCTGTCTGTCAAAATCCCTGGTGGATTGCTGAACTAGGTCACGATCATCAAATAAGGGACATGTGATCGGCTATGCCACATACTTGTTCCGGCCCCATCACCTAGACTCGTCATCACAACACAGACAGTGGGGTCTGTCTTAAAGCCGACGAGTCGATTTAAATCTTCATCGCTCATCATTAATGACTTCACAAGCCGACCAACACGATTTCTCTCCAGCGAGTAGAATAGATACAGTGTACGCATCGAATTTGTTTGCGTGATTGAATCGATGGTTGCTCTTAGAGATCATGTTGGGTTATGAGTCAGTGGTCGTTTAGATCATTGCTAGGGGGTACATAGAACTGACGTCAGCAGTTCGTGTGCTTAGGACATAATTGTAATATTTCGGTATTGGGGAAATTGTAGTGATTTTCATCACTATAGAATTGAAGATCCCAAAACCTGTCCTAAACCCGATGTGTATTTTGAACTTGATGATGTAATAGGCTAGACATGTTCTTATATTCCTTGATTATTTTGTCTAAGTCATGTAAGGGTGTTGTTGGTCTGAACTTCAGTAGAGAAGTGAAATTCCAGAACCCCATGTCATCAGTTTGTAGAGCTCGTATCTTCAGGACCTCCAGCTGACTGTTCTCAGTAGAAGATTTCTTTCAGCAGACCTCCGTTGAAGACTCAGTACGATTTATTATCTACTGAATATGAGAAGAGCTCAGTACCTTCTGAGTCACCAGCTGACTGTTCTCAGTAGAAGATTCTTATCAACAGACTCAGATGAAGAAGTCAGTATGAATGATCCAGATCCACTAAACACATGCAACTCAGTTGCAAAATTCGACAAGGAAATAACTGCCCTACTATTATAATTTTGAATGTCAGCAGAGTTTATTCAATACGAGGATCAGTGAGAGTCAACTCAGATGAAGACTGGTGTCTGACAAGTCTCACCTACCACAAACCTCGGCCAATGAGAAGCATGTTGGGATTTTGTATACTGGAAGCACTTTTTATGCTTGTATACAATGTGTTTTGTCCCTACCACTATTTTATTCTCATATATGATAAATAAATATATTTGCACATGTTATCCTTTATCTTGTATAAAAGTTAGATTTGTGTGGTGTGTTGGCTATCACAGAAGACAACACAAATTGGTTGAACTGACAAGATATAAACAGTTATCACAGCTGAGACAACGTAAGGATAAGTTGTCGGTTTAAGCTGCAGTTTAGATAAGAAGTGGCTTGTCTTAGCTGCTTGTCTTTACTGGTACACTTAAGGTGGTGTATTGATGGATCACAGTGAGATGTGTTCTCCTAACTGACCTTAGTGGAGAACCAAGATCTCGGTGACTTAGCTGGTCTTAAGCTTGGTAAGACTTCAGCTGAGTGCATTTGGCTATCTATCACTTTGACCTACTATGGTGAATGTCATCGCGACCGGATCTACATATCTTGGGTGTTAGTAGTTATTTGTGGCTCAGGATGGTTGTCTGTATCTTGCAATCGTATCCTAGTAAAATGGGTTGATAATATCCCCTTAGGAACTCGAAAAGATTAGCACACTAAACCCGTCCGGTTGATTAAGTTCAGGTGTGTTAATAAGGTTAAGTGGTACTACTCAGGAATATAAGATGTTAATTAATTTAAGCTGTCAGTGAGCTTAATTAATTAACGGATATTTCTATCTTAAATACGGAGATCGATTAAGTCTAAAATACAAGCCCTTGCTCAATTTGGGATAAAGGGGTAAGTCAACACGGATTCTCTAGTGGAATGAATCTGTGTTTATTAATTAATTTTGCTCTGGGCTTAGCATGGATAATTAATTAATTTGAGGCCCAGCTTTATTTCTTGTATTAGATCCCTGATTTGGCCCAATTAGTTGCCTAGTTATTTATTGTCTCTCAAAAATCATTATTAATGGATTAATGTATTTTTTACATTATTTAATAATGTTATTTATCTGAAATTAATTGGATGGGCCAATTAATTGATAAATATTAGTAGCCAGTGGATTAATTAATGTTATTTTGAAGCCTATATATAGTAGTATTCTGTTCAGAAACAGTATATACACATACACAAAAATAGACGCACTGCGTTGAGTGTAGGGGAGACAGTAATCTTATTTTCTCGAGTTCTCTGACCACCCAGAGGGAGAAGAAGGCCGAGACACAGATCAGAAGATCTGACACACGAGCAACAATCAGAGCCGCGACAACATACGAAGGAGGAAGGTATCGTTTCTAACCCTCAATTATCCCTCAATTGGTATCAGAGCCTGGTTTAGGCTCTGACTGTTGTTGTTAGGTGTATGATTAGGGTTTAATTCCGTCGTTATCGGGTTAATTTCGTGTTTGGGGCGGCCTGCGAGCCACTTTTTTGACCCATTGTAACGTTTTTCTCGTGAGAAAATCCATGAGTAGTTGATAGGACCAATGTGTTAGGTAATTGTACTATTTTTGTACTGTATTTTTGTTTGGGTTGCACGAAAATCGAGGCGTGATGGCGCAGAAAGACGGAAAAAGGCGAAACCCTAGAAACTGGCATAACACGACCGCCGACTTGCGACGGCGCATGGGGGCGCCTGTCAAACTAAGTTTCCAATCCGTTTGGATAGTTTTGTTCGTTGTTTCGTTAGCTTCGTCTGGATAGGTCGCACGACGCATTCTGATTTCTGGTTTGTCCGGAATATCGTCGGAACGGAGAAGTGGTCGTGTTGTCCAGAAAAGCCCCAAATTGGAAGAAAACCCTTATTCGGCTAGGGTTCCGCCGCATCTTGCGGCGGCGATTCCTGGCGGGTCTGGGATCCGATTTCCAATCGGCTTGAAACTCTGGATTCTTCGTCTTACGAGCTTCATGTAGATATGTCGTATGGGATCATTCGATCTCGGATACGACCGGAATCGAGGTCTGAAGTTCGCTGCTCACAATGATTTTTTCCGGCGAATCGTTTGAGAATTAAGGGAAATTGATGGACGATTTTAGCCGGAATCCGTTCATGGTGGCCGAAAATCGTCCAAGGATCATTACCCATGAATCAATTGAACGAATCGCGGCTCGGAAAGTGGTGAATTTACGCGGAGGAGCTCGCCGACGATGGGCTGCGAAATTCCGCAGCTCCAAATCACGGCGGCGGCTCCAGGAGGCTATTAATCACAGCCCAGACGTCTGGAGGACGTCGGGCATGGCCGGAGACAACGGAGGAGCGCCAGGACGGCCGCGCCGGGGACGGCAGCCACGCGCAAGCGGAGGCGCGACAGCACGCGGCTGCGCGCACGCCCAGCTGCAATCCGGTGGCGGCTCGGTCTGGTTCGCGTCGGCCGTGCTCCAGGGACCTCGGGGAGGCGGCGGCGGAAAGGCGGCGGCGGCGTTGTCCTGCTGGAGAAGAAGATGTTGACGTGGCGCGCAACGTCAGCCCTTGCTTACAAGGCTGTCCACGTGTCTGCTACGTGGCAGACCCCCAGATGATGTGGCGACGACTGTTTTCGATGCAGTTTTCAAATTCGAAGATTTTGAAGATCGAAGAGCTGTATTTTGATCGGGCTATGTAATAGTTAGGAATTACGTTTTTTAAAGCCCGATAATGACGTTTTAAATTTCCTATTTGCGTATTTATTTTTTATTATGCTTTAGCATGCGATTATGTGATTCATTGCGCTTAGAAAAGCAAGTAAATAGGATTTACGTCGTATTAAAACATGTTTTACTTTTCACGAGCACGTTTTCTTATGTGCGCTTAGAAATTGCATGCTTTAGGAATTGTGTGGATATGCATGATTCAAAATGAACCTTTTGAAGAAAACGACTAAGCAAATAATAAATTAAACATTTAATTGGATTCCATTTAAATTGGAAATTAAATATTTAACCGGACCTCCATTAATTGGACCCTACACAAAAGTGGAACAATTATATGAGTAAACGTCCACCTGAGTGGCTTGCTTGTATTTTTGAACCACGAGTTTTGTGAGATGAGTTTTCTAATGTAATATTTAATTATTATTGAGTAGTGGGAGCGAAGCCGTAAACGTCCACCTGAGTGGATTGCGTGCTTAGTAAACACGAGTACTCTAGCAGATAATAATTAAATAAGATGGGTAATGAAATCAAATTGAAAGCGGTATGGTTCGCGTAAGTATGCCAATTTCGAGAATTTGATGATAATTCGGTCAAATTAATAGTCAAAGCTTAGATATCACCGCGAGTACAACTTCCTGAAAAGTCCCTTCCCGCGTTTTAATATTAATAGTGACATGGTCCAGAGATATCGGATTATGAATTCCATTCGTCTTAAGAACCTTGGCGTGGATTGGAATTAAAGAGCTAGGTATATAGCTTGGTCTAGGGGTACACGAGTAAACGTCCACCTGAGTGGCTTGCGAATGTGATCTCTAGGGCTATTCGAGTATTTAACATCATTGGTTTTTCAAAAGGTTACAATTATGGTTAATTACGAATTATGTGCAAATATTAACTTTATACATGCCTTTTAAATTATTTTTTCAGATATGTCTGTTCGAAATTTTTTCGAGTTCCTAAACAGTCTCACCAACCAAACCCTAACGGGTTTAACAATTTTTAAATAATTTCATAGAGTGGAAGAGATATCTTACCGCTCACAATAAAAGCTCTGCAAAGGTCCAATAAGAACTTCTGTTTTAGGACCACTATGTCTAAGAACGAGTTTACTATGAGTATGTTACTCAAATCTTTGGTAGCGGTCAAAGAGGTTATAGCAAAGGGCAAGAGTGCTCAAGTCTTGAATATCCCTAGTAGTTCAAGGAATCCTCCAAAAGGCGGAAACTAGAAAAAGAGCAGAAAGGGTGGTCAATTCACGAAGAGCAGTGGGAGTAAGAAGACGGTCCTTACCGGCGACATACGAATATCAAAGGAGAAAGGAAGGTTATTCAAGAGTTGTAAGAAAGGACACTGGAATAATTATAATCCAGATGTCAAGGCAAAACAGAAAGAGACGCGAGTCGCTCTAGTAACTGAAATTGTTATAGTTTCCTCTTCTACCCACGAATGGGTAGTGGATTCAGGGGCAACTGATCATGTTTGTTACACCTTGCAAGTTTTCTTGCATAAAAGGCAATTGAGCAATGGCGAGGTGGTAGTCTCAATGGGCAATGGATTGAAAGTTCCTGCAATTGCCATTGGAGATTTAAATCTATCTTTTGATAGTTCTGTTTTAGTAATTAAAGATGTTTAATATGTGCCTGAATTTAGGCGAAACATTATTTTTGTTTCAAAACTCTGCACCATGGATGGTTATAAATCAAGTTTTGATAGTGAAGTTTCTATCATGAAAGACGATGATTTTATCTGTGGTGGACCATTAAACGGATCTTTATATACTATTACTTGTAAACCACGTAGTTCAGTTAATATTACTTCCTCATCATCAAATCCTAAGAAGAGGAAAGAGTCTTCTATGGTAAACCAAACTTATATGTGGCACTTAAGACTAGGTCACATCAATATTAGCAGGACTCAGAGGTTGGTGGAATATGAATCAATGGAGTTTCTCCAAGATTGAACCATTTCCAACTTGCAAAACCTGTTTGGAAGGAAAGATGATGACTAGGCCTTTCAAGGCAAAGGGTTATAAAAGCCACAGAAGTATTAAGTTTGATACATTCTGACTTGTGTGGGTCTATGTCTACACAAGCTCGTGGAGGGTATGAGTACTTCGTCACATTTACTGACGATACTCGAGGTATGGATATGTTTACCTTCTTCGCCACAAGTTGGATTGTTTTGAAACCTTTAAGGAATTCAAGGTAGAAGTGGAGAAGAAGCTAGGTAAAGAAATCAAAACACTACGATCTGATCGTGGTAGGGAATACCTATCCAACGAGTTCAAGGACTACTTGACAGAATGTGGGATTACATCCCACCGACAAAGACGGCACGCCTCAGAAGAATGGTGTGTCAGAGAGAAGGAACCGAAGTCTCTTAGAGATGGTTCGGTCGATGATGAGTTATGCAACTTTGCCAGTTTCCTTTTGGGGATATGCCCTAGAGACTGCAGCATACTTGCTGAACCGTGTGCATTCCAAGTCGGTACAAAACATCCCTTTCGAGTTGTGGAGTGGGCACAAACCCAGTATGCACCACTTAAGGATTTAGGGTTATCCTGTTTATCTGCTAAATAGGCAGGCCGACAAATTGGAATCACATTCAGAAGTGATGTTGTTCATAGGGTAACCAAAGGAAACGAAGGGTGGATACTTTTATGATCCTAAAGAACAGAAGATCGTTGTTAGCCCTAACACTCGGTTCTTAGAAGAGGCTTACATTAGAAACCATAAATCTCGAGTCGACATCATCCTTGAGGAATTACAAGGTGGTCGAGTTCCACTTGAACAACCACTTGTGCAAGATAGTACTCCACGAGTAACTGCACAATCTGTTAACACAGCGCCTGATATTGATCGACGTAGTGGGAGAGTGATATTTACACCTGATCGGTATATGTTTACTGGGGAGATGTTTGATCATCTCCCGGCAGATGAACAAGATACCGTGGATCCCTGGACTTACAACGAAACAGTGGGAGATGTAGATGCAGATTCCTAGCGAATCATCATGGACTCAGAATTTAAGTCCATAATTGATATGGATGTATACGAGATCAATGAACTACCTGAGGGCTGCAAGACTATTGGTAGTAAGTGGGTATACAAGAGAAAGAGAGAGGACCGAATGGAGAGATCGTGGCGTTTAAGGCCAGGCTAGTGGCGAAGGGTTTTACCCAGAAAGAAGGTATCGATTACGAAGAGACCTTCTCGCCTGTAGCAATGATCAAGTCCATTCGGATTCTCCTTGCCATATCAGCTCACATGAACCTAGAGATCTGGCAAATGTATGTCAAAACTGCATTCCTAAACGGTCACCTTAAAAAAAGGTAGGGACATCTACATGAAACAGCAAGATGGTTATGTGAAGAAGGGCGAAGAGCATCTAGTTTGGAAGCTTAAGAAGTCTATTCATAGACTTAAGCAAGTTTTCCGGTTATGGCACCAGCGTTTTCGACGAGGTAGTCAAATCCTATGGATTTGTATCCTGTCCTAACGAGGTGTGTGTACCGTATTTATGTTAACGGATCAGTGGTGTTTCTTGAATTTTACGTAGATGACATCCTTCTCATTGGAAACAATGTTGAAGTGTTATCAGATGTAAAGACGTAGTTATCCGAGCAGTTTTAAATGAAGGACTTAGGTGAAGCTGCTTACATCCTTGGGATCAAGGTTATCCGAGATCGCCAGAAAAGGATATTAAGCTTGTCACAAGCGTCCTACATTGACACTGTTATTGCTCGTTTTAGCATGCAAAATGCCAAGAGAGGTTCAGTGCCTTTCAGACATAGCATTTTTCTATCCAAGAATCAGTGCCCTAAAACGCCTGAAGAGATAGAAAGTATGAGGCTAGTACCATATGCTTCCGCTGCCGGTAGCCTCATGTATGCAATGCTTTGTACGAGAGGAGATATCTCATACGCTGTAGGCATGGTCTCAAGATATTAGTCTAACCCTAGAAAGGAACACTGGACTGCGGTCAAGCATATTCTCAAGTACCTTAAACGGACTAGAGATTATAGGCTTGTTTACCAATGCGATCCTAGTGTCTTTGGGTTATACGTAATGGATTTCTAGGCTGACAGAGACGAGTAGAAGTCTACCTCGAGTTATGTGTTTACCTTGGGAGGTGGAGCCATTTCATGGAGCAGTGCAAAGCAGAAATGCATTGCGGACTCAACCATGGAAGCAGAGTATGTGGCTGCTTCAGAAGCTTCGAAAGAGGCAGTTTGGCTCAAGAATCTCCTCCTAGATCTTGATATTGTTCAGAATTTGCCTAAGGCGATCACGATTTATTGTGACAATGCGGGTGCAGTGACAAATTCTAAGGAACCTAGATCTCACAAGGTGTCTAAACACATAGACAGGAAGTACCACATTATACGAGTATTCGTAAATCGAGGTGACGTGGTGATTGACAAAATTGGAACTGAAGTCAACTTAGCTAATCCTTTCACGAAGAGCTTACCTCTCCCAGCTTACGAGAAGCATGTTCGTGGCTTCGGGATGGTAGAGATGCTCCCCACTTTGGACTACAGAAACTTTTGTATAAGTAGGAGAAGATGCAATGATAGAAAGGATAAATAGCTGAGATATAGTTGGGTACTAGTTTGTACCTAGATAGCTGAGATATAGCTGAGTGCTAGTTTGTACCTAGAACTGACACATTGTATACTAAAAGTTTGCTTTAGTATAAGTGGGAGAATTGTTGGGATTTTGAATACTAGAAGCACTTTTTATGCTTGTATACAATGTGTTTTGTCCCTACCACTATTTTATTCTCCTATCTGATAAATAAATATATTTGCACATGTTATCCTTTATCTTGTATAAAAGTTAGATTTGTGTGGTGTGTCGGGTATCACAGAAGACAACACAAATTGGTTGAACTGACAAGATATAAACAGTTATCACAGCTGAGACAACGTAAGGATAAGTTGTCGGTTTAAGCTGCAGTTTAGGTGATCCATCAATACACCACCTTAAGTGTACCAGTAAAGACAAGCAGCTAAGACAAGCCACTTAACCAAAATACTTAGAGGACTCTTCTGACAAAATACAAAATATGTAATTGTCAGTGAGATGTGTTCTCCTAACTGACCTTAGTGGAGAACCAAGATCTCGGTAACTTAGCTGGTCTTAAGCTTGGTAAGACTTCAGCTGAGTGCATTTGGCTAAATATCACTTTGACCTACTATGGTGAACGTCATCGCGACCGGATCTACGTATCTTGGGTGTTAGTAGTTATTTGTTGCTCAGGCTAGTTGTCTGTATCTTGCAACCGTATCCTAGTAAAATAGGTTGATAATATCCCCTGAGGAACTCGAAAGGATTAGCACACTAAACCCGGCCGGTTGATTAAGTTCAGGTGTGTTAATAAGGTCGAGTGGTTGATGAGTCGATTTCGTACCTAATTATTTCTGTCTGAAAAGTCTCCTAAATGTGCAGGCGAGACGCTTTTGTTGGCAGTTATGCAGAAAATAGGCTGATTTGGCACGACACGTGGAGATGATGTGGCAACGCGTTTTCCAGCTGTAATTGCGAGATTTTGTGCGGTTTTGGCCGAGAAAGGAAAGAAGGAAAGAAGAAGAAAAGAAAGGAGAGAGGGAAGAAAGGAAAGAAGATGGATAAGGAAGGATTAGATATTTCCATATCTCTCAAGATCCTTTCCTTATCCAACAAGAAAACCTATATGTGATCTAGGATCATTATATAAGGATGAAGAGGCACGAAATTCAAGGGACTCTCTCACGCCTCGGCCTCTCCATAGCCTCGACACACAAATCCTTTCCGATCAATCAACACCGCGCCACCGCCGAAGTCACCGCACCGCCGAAGAGAAGAACAAAACAACCAACATTCCGATCTACTTCATACAAGCAGTAGTTTTAGTTGATGAAACAAACACTTTCGAATTTCAGTTTTTAATGTTCGCACTTTAGCTTAGTTCGTTTCATGTTTTCCGTTCGTCTTGAGAGATCAAAGACTATCGGTACTCTCGATCCTATTTCAATTCTTGTTTAAATTCAGTTTGTGTTTAGTTTCAGTTCAGTACGTGTTTAGATTCTCTGTTTTAATTCATATTTTTACTTTCAGTTTTCGTGCATGCTAGGGTTAGGGTTACAAATGATGTATGTCTGTTTTGCAAAGTGTCTTATCTGTGCAGTCAGGACAGTTTCATGAGTAGCTAAATTTTTAGTGGTCCGGCAGGATGTAAAACGCACACATGAACAGTACATGAGGCTTAGGTTCTAATAATTAATTGAAGGGTTTCGGGTTATTTCTGGTTTATTTAATCTGACTAGTAATTTAGGCTTGATCACCCTAAGTTGCATAGTTTGTAGCTAACTTAGTACTTCCATCGTTTCTCGTAGAACAAGGCTAGGTAAGTAGCAAAGTTATTCATTAGAATAATTGGATTAAACCGGTAGGAGACTATTAGATGCCCAACATACGAGTAGGCTCCTAAGCTAGGCTCCCTTAGTTCGATAAAGTTGTTTAGCTATTAAATCTATTGATTGCCCAACAACGTAGGTTGTAGCTAAATTAGGGAAGTAGCCGTTTCGATGCCCAACATGGCGGTTACCGACTAAGTAAGTGGGAGTGAGGATTACGCAGTTTAAGTTACGGTAATCTATAACTAGTTGATTTATGAGATTAATTCATTCTATGTGCCGATGAGTGGAAATACGTGTGTGTGAATATTCTGCTGGACCCATCTCTCAACTGCCTAGTTAAAACAGTTTATTTCAGTTTTCAGTTTTTACATTTCTTGGAGTTTCTACAAGTTCTTAGTTTAGATAAAAACCCGAAACTTGCGTGGTTGCTAACCAAACCCAAGATAAGTAGAAAAATAATGTCTAGTCGCCCGTTCCCTATGTTCGATACCCTGTGAACTATACTGATATAATTCTCGAGTTTTGCAGGATTATTTGGTGCAATACAGCAAGGTCGAGTGGTACTAGTCAGGAATATAAGATGTTAATTAATTTAAGCTGTCAGTGAGCTTAATTAATTAACGGATATTTCTATCTTAAATACGGAGATCGATTAAGTCTAAAATACAAGCCCTTGCTCAATTTGGGATAAAGAGGTAAGTCAGCACGGGTTCTCAAGTGGAATGAATCTGTGTTTATTAATTAATTTTGCTCTGGGCTGAGCATGGATAATTAATTAATTTGAGGCACAGCTTTATTTCTTGTATTGGATCCCTGATCTGGCCCAATTAGTTGCCTAGTTATTTATTGTCTCTTAGAAATCATTATTAATGGATTAATGTATTTTTTACATTATTTAATAATGTTATTTATCTGAAATTAATTAGCTGGGCCAATTAATTGATAAATATTAGTAGCCCAGTGGATTAATTAATTATATTATGGACTAATTATGTGGAAGCCCATTAGAAATATAATTAAATTAATGGGCTACAAATATATTAATATTATATTGGCTTTTGAAGCCTATATATATTAGTATTATGTTCAGAAACAGTATATACACATACACAAAAACAGACGCACGGCGTTTGTAACTCCCCGACCTCTGCGTGGCGGTCGCAGGGGTCGAGTCGCCACGGTGGAAATATTTTACAACTCATGACATGATTAAAGGACAATCCAATTTCTTTAATTCTCGATGGGCGTAATAATGATTTGATGTCTTGAAAAATATCAGGCAATACTCATGGAGAAAACAACTAATTCATCGACTAGATAAGTTGGAAGCGTAATGAGTTTGAAAGGTGGCAAAAGCTTCATAAACAAAAGTATTAAAAACGGAATTCCAAATTTAACCACAACTCCTCCTCAACCCGTCTCCGTCGCGCCTGCCACTTAGCCTGAAAAATTTTATAAAACAAGTGGGGCTGAGTACTAGTGTACTCCGTGGGTAAATGCCAATTGGAAAACATAAAAAGCAGTTCATCCATGCATGAGGTATAACTTGGAGGGTTTAAAAAAAAAGGAAACTACCCCAAGTATACAAAACATTAATCATAAGGTGCGCACATTCGTGTCACATATATCCGTTACTTCTACCATTTCGTTTTCATAATTTGGGCCTTGGCCCCCGAGTCGAAACCCGAGGGGTCCCTCATAACTTGGTGATCGAGACTTAGTGGGTATGAAATTACGGGTTATCACACCCCCTCTCCCTTAATTTAAATTTCGTCCTCGAAATTGCATACAGCTATAAAAATAATTCCGGGTATAAGTTATTGATCTTCTGTTCTAATTCCCACGTAGCCTCCTCTTGGTCGTGATGGTTCCACAATACCTTGACCAAGGGTATTTGCTTATTTCTTAGTACTTGAACTTTGCGGTCTAGGATTCGAATTGGTCTTTCCTCATAGCTCAGATCTGGGTTTAGTTGTACATCCTCGTGCTTGATCACGTGCTTAGGGTCATACACATACTTCCTGAGTTGAGAGATGTGAAAAGTGTTGTGCGCATCTCCGACACTAGGTGGCAAGGCCAATCTGTAAGCCACAGAACTGATTTTGCCTACTATCTCAAAAGGACCTATGTATCTCGGGCGTAGCTTCCCCTTGTTCCCAAAACGCACAATCCCTTTCTTTGGTGAAACCTTAAGAAAGACATGATCTCCAATATTGAATTCCAGTTCTGTGCGGCGTTTGTCTGCGTAGGATTTTTGTCTGTCTTGAGCTTCCTTGATCCTTTCCTTAATTTCCCTGACCTTTTCAACCATCTGCTGCACTAGTTCCGGTCCCAACAGCTTCCTTTCTCCAACTTCGTCCCAGTATAAGGGTGATCGACATTTCTTTCCATACAGTGCCTCATTTGGTGCCATCCCAATAGTTGCTTGATAGCTGTTATTATAGGCAAATTCTACTAGTGGTAGTATATCCTCCCAGTTTCCTCCTTTGTCTAGGATTACTGCTCGCAACATGTCTTACAATACTTGTATTGTCCTCTCCGATTGTCCGTCCGTCTGTGGGTGATAGGCGGTGCTGAATCTCAGTTCTGTACCCATAGCTTTCTGCAAGCTAACCCAAAATTTTGAGGTGAATCTTGGATCTCTATCAGAAGTGATCGTCACTGGCACACCATGCAATCGTACTATTTCCTTGATATAGATCCTCGTAAACTTTTCCAATCCGAAGGTCATTTGGATCGGTAGGAAATGGGACGACTTGGTTAGACGGTCCACTATCACCCATATGGCTGTGTTCCTACGAGTTGACTTTGGCAAACCGACCACAAAGTCCATATTAATGTGATCCCACTTCCATTCTGGAATCGGCAGGGGTTGCAACGTGCCGTACGGTCTCTGGTGTAAGGCTTTCACTTGTTGACAGGTAAGACAGCGTTCCACATAAGACGCTATGTCCTTCTTCATCCCATTCCACCAAAAGTTCTTCTTCAAGTCCCGATACATTTTCGTGCTACCTGGATGGGCGGTATAGGGCGTATCATGAGCTTCTCGCATGATTTCTTCCTTTAATTCCTCATTCTGGGGCACACACAGTCTGTCCTTAAAGGTAAGAGCGCCATCCTTTGCTTCCTTGTATTCTGAGGGTTCTGCAGTTCTGGCTTTTTCCCGCATTTCCTCCAAAAATTTATCTTCCTTTTGAGCACTTATGATTCTCCCTCTCAATTCAGTTCAAGAATAAGAGCGGCAATACTAGAGGATATTGTCGCCGGTGGTTGAATTACTTCGAGTCTGAGTGCGGCGAAATCATGAATCAATTCCTCTGGTAAACTGGTCATGCCATCCAGATTTGCCTTACCTTTCCGGCTCAAGGCGTCAGCCACTACATTGGCCTTACCCGGATGGTAGTTGATAATACGGTCGTAGTCTTTTACCAACTCGAGCCATCTCCTCTCGCCTCATATTCAAATCCTTTTGCTCGAAAAAGTACTTCAGGCTTTTGTGATCCGTGTAAATCTCGCTTCTTGCGCCATAGAGGTAGTGTCTCCATATTTTCAGTGCGTGTACAACGGCCGCGAGCTCCAAGTCGTGGGTCGGGTAGTTCAGCTCGTGAGGCTTTAGCTGACGGGATGCATACGCTATTACTTTCTGCTTCTGCATTAACACACACCCCAAACCTTGTTTGGATGCATCTGTATAAACTACGAATCCCTCATTAGTTTCCGGAACTGCTAGGACTGGTGCAGTGGTTAATCTCACTTTCAGTTCTTGAAAACTGTTTTCACACCCTTTTGACCATTCAAACTTACTCCCCTTTTTCAACAACTGGATCATGGGTTTGGCTAATTTAGAGAATCCCTCGATGAATCGTCGGTAATAACCTGCCAGTCCCAAGAAACTCCTAATCTCATTTGCATTGGTTGGGGCTTTCCATTCTCTTACCGCCTCCACTTTAGCAGGATCTACTTTGAGTCCTTCCGGGGATACTACGTGTCCTAGGAATTTTACTTCCTTTAGCCAAAATTCACACTTATTAAATTTGGCGTACAGTTTCTCCTTTCGTAGCGTATCCAGGACTAATCGTAAGTGTTCTTCATGTTGCTTTTCATCCCTCGAATACACTAGTATGTCGTCAATGAACACTAGCACAAAATGGTCCAGGTACTGATGAAAAACTCGGTTCATCAAGTCCATAAAGACAGCTGGAGCATTTGTTAGCCCAAAAGGCATGACCGTGAACTCGTAATGCCCGTAAGGAGTTCAAAAGGCTGTCTTGGGGACATCTTCTTTTCTGATTTTAAGTTGATGGTATCCTGACCTTAAGTCCATCTTGGAAAAGACACAAGCTCCCTTCAACTGGTCAAACAGGTCATCTATCCTTGGGAGGGGATATCGGTTCTTGATTGTGAGCTTGTTCAGTTCCCGGTAGTCGATATACATCCTCAATGAGCCATCCTTCTTTTTAACAAACAGACAGTGCTCCCCATGGGGACACACTCGGGCCGTATGAAGCCCAAGTCCAATAGTTCTTGTAATTGCATCTTTAGTTCTTGCAATTCCTTTGGAGCCATCCTGTATGGTGCTTTAGAGATTGGCGCCGCTCCCGGTTCCAAGTCAATGGTGAATTCTACTTGGCGATCCGGTGGTAGTCCAGGCAGATCGGCTGGGAATACATCCGGGTATTCACACACTATGGGCACATCACTTGTGTGGACTTCTTCCTCTGTTGCTTTGGTGATGCTTGCTAAATAAATTTCGCATTTTCCTTTCTTTAACATCTTGCTGGCCTTTATAGCGGAGATGATTGGTACTACGGTGCCCAATTTCTTCCCATGGAATACCATCTTCTCTCCCTCAGGGCTCTGGAAGATGATTTCCCTTTCCTTACAGCATATAATCGCTCCATTCTTTCCGAGCCAATCCATCCCTAAGATCATGTCGAATCCTAGTGCTGGTAGAACATAGAAATCGGCCCTAAAGTTTGTATCATTTATTTGGATATTCTGGTTCAAGCAGATTTTGTCAGCTATGATTATTTCTCCTGAGGCAACTTTAATACTAAGGGCATGTTCTGGGAGTTCGGTCCTTAGTCTTAATTTGTTACATACTAATCTTGAGATAAATGTGTGAGATGCTCCCGTGTCAAATAAGGCTAAGACAGGTAGATCATTCAAGTGAATCATACCTGCTAGGTTCCCTGGCCTTTGCGCCGCTTGCTCCTGATTCAGGGCATATGCCCTTGCCTGTTGGGGTTGTCTTTGATTTTGATTCTGAGGGGCAGGTTGTCTTCCTCCCCTTTGTGCCTCTTGATTTTGCGGCCTTCCTCCTCTGGGTGGCCCTCCTGTCCTTTCTGGAGTGCGACAGTTTTTGGCGATGTGCCCGGCACGTCCGCACCTGAAGCACCTGTTGGTTCCCAATCTACACTCGCCCGGGTGCCGCCTTTGACATCGTGTGCACATGGGAAAATCTCCGGCTCGATATTGTTGTTGAGGCTGTCGTTGCTGTTGTTGTTGTGGTTGTGGTTGTTGACGTTGCTGTTGTTGTTGTTGTTGGGTTTGATCCCCTTTCCAGAATCTCCTGTCTCGGTTGGAATTGTCACCCCTCCTCTCTTCCCACTTACACTTTCCTTGGTTCCCCTCGGATTGCTGTACGGATGCCGATTCTCCCCCTCCCCCTTTTGGCATCATAGACTCCAATGTGAGGGCTCGGCTTAGCGACTCCGCGTATGATATGGTGTTTTGTCCAACCCAGGACATCCCGATCTCATACCTCAGTCCACTCCGAAACTTATCCGTTCTCTTCTCCTCGGTGTCTACCAAATCTGGAGCGTATTGCGACAGCCGGCTGAACTCTCTGTCATAATTAATGACTGATCTCTCTCCTTGCTTGAGGTTCAAAAATTTATTCCTCTTTTCTTCTCTGTAACAGGTCGGTATATATTTTTCATATAGTGCCCTCTTGAAATTATCCCACGTATAATCTCTCCACTGATTGGGGGTCAGTGTCCTTCTCGTCGACTCCCACCAAAAGTCCGCATCATCTGTCAATTGATAGGTGGCACATGAAATTTTCTCTTTGTCGTTGCATCCAATGTATTCGAATATCCTTTCTAATGTTCGCACCCATCTCTCGGCCTCAGTAGGGTCTCCCAAACCGTCGTAGGTGGGTGGCCTCTCCTTACGAAATTTTTCCTCGGCAGCCCTTCCTCTCGTTTTTCGGTGCTTGTTGCCTTGCCGGTGCCGGTGCGTCGGCCCATTCCGTGTTATCGCCGATCGGAGAGGTGAGTTTATTAATATATATATATAAGTAGTCATGAAATCATGGGAGAGATAAAATAGTGACAATTGCATAGATGCTATCGATAATTTACAATACATCTAACCATGTGACAAGTCCCTATCTTAGCTCAAAAGCGTTTGGTAGTCTTTGGAAAAATCTACCCAAACTAGGGCTACTTTAGGTCACAACCATAATTACACATTAATTAAGAAGTTTGTTGTCCTAGGGTTCGGGACTATCCGGGTTGATGACAGTGCCTGTCTCCGGTTTAGGGCTCCAATCAAAATCCAGCGGCTCTTCTTCTTCATGCCTCGGATTGATCACGATCCCTTCTTCAGGGTCGGCGTCCCAGTCTATCTCCTCGTCCGAGCTGAAAATAGCGCCGTCCATGAAGGCCCAGTCGGCGCCTCCAGCGTTGGGATTTGCCTCTTCCCCCTCCATCATCATGCCCTCGTGGGGTATGGCTGCATGTGGCAACTCGGGCTCCGCCTCCGGCATTTCTTCCTCTTCTTCCTCCTCCGGATCCTCCTCGGGATCTTCCTCCGGGTCCTCCTCCTCTGGATCCTCTTCTGGATCTTCTTCCTCTGGATCTTCCTCGGGATCCTCTTCTGGATCTTCTTCCTCTGGATCTCCCTCGGGATCCTCTTCCTCATCCATTATCGCTCTCCGGAAACGTAGCTTTAGTGGTGGTCTGTCGGGCTTAGGCTGTGACGGGCCAGCCTCACGGTCATGGGTTCCGGTTCTATGGGGGTACCTCGGTATGTTCGGGTCCTCCTCTTCGTCTGAACTAACGATGATCCAGTGGGTCTTGGGTGGCGCCATCTATCTAATGTACACAGTCGTTTGTTCAAGATTACGTTTCGCTTAAAATCTCAACTATACAAAGTTTTTATCAAACCCATACAACTTCGTAAAGTTCGTACATATCATGAAGTATTCTTCTTGAATAGGAACACATAAATATACAATTCATCCATGAATAACTTCATTAAACAATTGTTCCTTCATCATAAAGTATCTCATTCATAAAAGTCTTCTCATAGTTTTGTGCGCACAATAAAATTCTTAAATCATACCTTGGGCCAGGACAGGGCGACGACGAGCTGAGGGTTTTGGTACCGGAATAAATTCTATAAAAATTTTATTTTCAAAAACCACAGTCAAGAACCATGCTCTGATACCATTATGTAACGCCCCGACCTCTGCGTGGCGGTCGCAGGGGTCGAGTCGCCACGGTGGAAATATTTTACAACTCATGACATGATTAAAGGACAATCCAATTTCTTTAATTCTCGATGGGCGTAATAATGATTTGATGTCTTGAAAAATATCATGCAATATTCATGGAGAAAACAACTAATTCATCGACTAGATAAGTTGGAAGCGTAATGAGTTTGAAAGGTGGCAAAAGCTTCATAAACAAAAGTATTAAAAACGGAATTCCAAGTTTAACCACAACTCCTCCTCAACCCGTCTCCGTCGCGCCTGCCACTTAGCCTGAAAAATTTTATAAAACAAGTGGGGCTGAGTACTAGTGTACTCCGTGGGTAAATGCCAATTGGAAAACATAAAAAGCAGTTCATCCATGCATGAGGTATAACTTGGAGGGTTTTAAAAAAAAGGAAACTACCCCATGTATACAAAACATTAATCATAAGGTGCGCACATTCGTGTCACATATATCCGTTACTTCTACCATTTCGTTTTCATAATTTGGGCCTTGGCCCCCGAGTCGAAACCCGAGGGGTCCCTCATAACTTGGGCCTTGGCCCCCGAGTTCGAAACTCGAGGGGTCCCGTAACATGTTAGCATCCGGTACACAAGGGGATCAGTCATTGTGCTACTAACATCATACATGTACGTACTTTCTTGATAACCCTCATCTAGCGTGTTAGGCCAGACGAGAGCCTCGATCGATCTATCACGTAGAAGCATTAAACAGATACATGCACAAAAATTTTCATGGATAAACATAATTCATTGAGCTCATTAGCTCAAAGATAATTTTAGAAAAATATTACCCACCTTGTATGATAGCGATTCAAAGATGCGACGTACGTCTTCGAGTTTAATGTTCTTCCACGCGGGGTCCTACAACAATAATCTATTTTAAGTAACACCGTTCGCATCTAACGTGAATATCTCATACGAGGTTCATAGGGGCACCTAGTCGGCATCTAGATAGACTAGGTCAGATTCTACATCGAGAACTCGGTACAGAGGCTCTATTTGCAAAAATTCCATAAATCATGCTATAGCATCATAAATTCCCATATTTTACATGCATGATCCTATATGAGCCTATTTTATTTAGAATTTGGTTTCACGGCAAAATAATAAATCGGTAAAGAGTTATAACCTAAACATTGTTCGCGGTTCAGGACTGGGTCAGAATCTGCCCTTACTGCTCTAACCTACGAATGAGGGGTCAAAAGTACTCCAAAAATCATGAACTTTTACGACACTGGAGTGGACATGCATGAAAATAACATATCAAAATTTTACTAGATTTCGTTGAGTGATGAATCCACGGTGGACCGAGGTTTGACCGCGATTATACTTTGCATAGATACAGGGTTCCTAACGGTATGCTAGATTTTTACAATAAACTGCTTTAGCACGAGTCAAAATAAATTATAAAAAAACTATTTTCGCATGGACCTACGAGTCTGGATTATTTTAGAAAAAGAATTAGTCAAAAATCTGTTTCGTGGTGCAAGCTAAAAATGTTTCACTAGGGCATGTCCTGCGTGCGCTGACCTATGGTAGCGAAGAGAATAAATTCGATTTAAAATATAAAACCATATCCAAAATTCACCAAACTTTACAGAGGCCTTCCTAACGTCCTAGGGCTCATCACAACAATTTTTATGAAATTTTTAGAACTTGGAAACGTGCAGTTTTAAGGCCAAGTAATACACGGTTCCGTAAGGCGATATCGCGATTTCCTACCCAAGTTCGCCCATTTGAGAAAAGCAGTCAAACACAGACACTAAGGATGACGAAATGCAGAGTTTACTACCCTAAGAACAGCAAGAATTGTTGATATAATCCCCTGCATGTGACATGCAAAAGTGGATAACGTCTGATGAAATTGATACGGAGTATGCATGAGGGATGTGCATGCCTTCCTTACTTGTTAATCTACTTATGTCTTAATCTCTTCCCACTCAACTTTGTCTACCTAGCGCAACAAGGCCATAATCTGTCTCACTATCAATCTATGCATGCATTCAACTTATCCATGTACGCTTTGATCTATTTGCGATGCTATTTTATGCAATGAAAACCGACCAACTTCTTTAACAAATACGAGCAGCGACTGAACAAAAGGGAAGGCAAGGTTTTAACCTCAATGTGCTAATAAGAAAGGTAGGAGTTCCAAGAGGTATATGTATCCTTACCGATTTCGCTCAACGACCAACGGCAAGAGATACTCGTCGACACCTTGGTCTGCCTCCAAACACCGAGAAAGTCTGGAACTTCTCCTTCTCCGTCTGACGAGCACTTCGTGGAATCGCAAAAGGGTATGCTCTCGGTGGGACTAAGATCCGTAGTGCAAGATTGTGGAGGTATACGGCTAATGACAGTGTATGTGTACATAATGTCGTGCATGGAAGGGAGTCGCCAACCTTGTTAATATCGCCCTCGAGTTGACATCTCCAGCGGTGGAGTTCTACTTCCACGTGGCGGGGTGGCGTCTCCAAGTCGACCGTCAGCTTCCATTACCGATGAGGAATGATCATCTAGTGTGATAAGGGTGGATGGCGTCTCCACTTATGTTACTAGGCTCCCATACCGATGATAGTTAATTTAATATGCGGCATGGTCACAGGGGGTTGCTACAATAATAACACAAGTTCATTGGCTATAAGTGTCCTTCATGAGGGAAATGGTGATCGAGACTTAGTGGGTATGGTAGCTAATGTTACTTAATAGTTTGTTCTTATAATGCGGTAATAGCCCTTCATAAGGTACTAGATTATTTAAAATCTCGATTGTTCGTTGGTGAAATTTGCGGGTTCGAATTTTCGTAAGATTTCTCCACGTTACTACGGATTAAGTAGTACTATAGCCCTAATAATAATAATAGTAATAATAATACTATAAATCATTCTAAGGTTAAGATATGAAATTACGGGTTATCACAGCGTTGAGTGTAGGGGAGACAGTAATCTTATTTTCTCCAGTTCTCTGACCACCCAGAAGGAGAAGAAGGTCGGGACACAGATCAGAAGATCTGACACACGAGCAACAATCAGAGCCGCGACAACATACGAAGGAGGAAAGTATCATTCCTAACCCTCAATTATCCTTCAAAGCAACCAAAGCCTTACCTGCTCTGACGATTAAAGCTACTCTCATGTACAGAAGCCAACCACTCTGCGGCGCTCAGTAGAGAAGTTAAATTCCAGAACCCCATGTCATCAGTTTGTAGAGCTCGTATCTTCAGGACCTCCAGCTGACTGTTCTCAGTAGAAGATTTCTTTCAGTAGACCTCCGTTGAAGACTCAGTACGATTTATTATCTACTGAATATGAGAAGAGCTCAGTACCTTCAGAGTCACCAGCTGACTGTTCTCAGTAGAAGATTCTTATCAACAGACTCAGATGAAGAAGTCAGTATGAACGATCCAGATCCACTGAACGCATGCAACTCAGTTGCAGAATTCGACAAGGAAATAATTGCCCGACTATTATCATTTCGAATGTCAACAGAGTTTATTCCATACGAGGATCAGTGAGAGTCAACTCAGATGAAGACTGATGTCTGACAAGTCTCACCAACCACAAACCTCGGCCAATGAGAAGCATGTTGGGATTTTGTATACTGGAAGCACTTTTTATGCTTGTATACAGTGTGTTTTGTCACTACCACTATTTTATTCTCCTATCTGATAAATAAATATATTTGCACATGTTATCCTTTATCTTGTATAAAAGTTAGATTTGTGTGGTGTGTCGGGTATCACAGAAGACAACACAAATTGGTTGAACTGACAAGATATAAACAGTTATCACAGCTGAGACAACGTAAGGATAAGTTGTCGGTTTAAGCTGCAGTTTAGATAAGGAGTGGCTTGTCTTAGCTGCTTGTCTTTACTAGTACACTTAAGGTGGTGTATTGATGGATCACAGTGAGATGTGTTCTCCTAACTGACCTTAGTGGAGAACCAAGATCTCGGTGACTTAGCTGGTCTTAAGCTTGGTAAGACTTCAGCTGAGTGCATTTGGCTATCTATCACTTTGACCTACTATGGTGAACGTCATCGCGACCCGATCTACGTATCTTGGGTGTTAGTAGTTATTTGTGGCTCAGGCTGGTTATCTGTATCTTGCAACCGTATCCTAGTAAAATGGGTTGATAATATCCCCTGAGGAACTCGAAAGGATTAGCACACTAAACCCGGTCGGTTGATTAAGTTCAGGTGTGTTAATAAGGTCGAGTGGTGCTAGTCAGGAATATAAGATGTTAATTAATTTAAGCTGTCAGTGAGCTTAATTAATTAACGGATATTTCTATCTTAAATACGGAGATCGATTAAGTCTAAAATACAAGCCCTTGCTCAATTTGGGATAAAGGGGTAAGGCAGCACGGATTCTCTAGTGGAATGAATCTGTGTTTATTAATTAATTTTGCTCTGGGCTGAGCATGGATAATTAATTAATTTGAGGCCCAGCTTTATTTCTTGTATTGGATCCCTGATCTGGTTCAATTAGTTGCCTAGTTATTTATTGTCTCTCAGAAATCATTATTAATGGATTAATGTATTTTTTACATTATTTAATAATGTTATTTATCTGAAATTAATTGGCTGGGTCAATTAATTGATAAATATTAGTAGCCCAGTGGATTAATTAATTATATTATGGGCTAATTATGTAGAAGTCCATTAGGAATATAATTAAATTAATGGGCTACAAATATATTAATATTATATTAGCTTTTGAAGCCTATATATATTAGTATTATGTTCAGAAACAGTATATATACATACACAAAAACAGACGCACGGCGTTGAGTGTAGGGGAGACAGTAATCTTATTTTCTCCAGTTCTCTGACCACCCAGAGGGAGAAGAAGGCCGGGACACAGATCAGAAGATCTGACACACGAGCAACAATCAGAGCCGCGACAACATACGAAGGAGGAAAGTGTCGTTCCTAACCCTCAATTATCCTTCAAAGCAACCAAAGTCTTACCTGCTCTGACGATTAAAGCTACTCTCATGTACAAAGGCCAACCACTCTGCGGCGCTCGTTCGAAAACTTATGGTAGTTTTTCTTGAAGCTTGTGACACGTGGCATCATCTTCTCTAACGGACATATGACTGGATCAAGACTATAAATAGAGAAGAGTCTCCAAGCTTGTTGGTCCCGTGAGTGAGTTCAGGTGTAGAGGGGGGGGGTGAATACACCTGAATCCAAATTTCTCAACTTTCGAACACGAACAGTCCTATTCAGGAAGGTGCCGCATCGAATAGTTCAGCAGCTGCATAACCGTTTCCAATCGTGTTAAAGGCTAAAAGAGTACTGACTCAGCTGAGATCTGCTAACTGACTAGCTCAGAATTCAGTATCGATCAGTGAGAGTTCAGTGTGCGGAATTGTGTAGGCCCAAATCAGTTTTAATAAGGAAAACGTTTTATGCAAGTCTCAGTTCAGTAGATAAGAAGTTCAGAATACTGAGACAGTTAAATCGATTTTAAATATGATGTTCAGTATGCATAGTAAAACCAATGAAACAGTAAGTAAAGGACACAAATATTTTTAAAGTGGTTCGGATATCAACAATCCTACGTCCACTGTCCCGATAGATCAGGAGGCTATTTATTATACTGAGTTAGTCTCAGTCAGCTTCTACACTGGACAAAGCCGTGGCTTGGGGATTATACTGAGCAAGTCCCAGTTTACAATTCTATCAAACTTTAAGTGTTTGACAAACTTCTCCAACAATGAAGGAGTCCTTATACAATAAGGATTGGGTTCAAATGTGAACTCCTTCGTCTAAGCTATGAATATAACAAGTGAGCTTAGGGTTAGAGGGATAAGGAACGAGAATGTAGCTATCTAGAGCGACGAACAGCTGAGGGTTTAGCTATAGGTTCGTGTCAGTCGCTTGGATACTAGAAGCTTATGTCGGTTCAGCTTGGTTCCTTTTGAGCTGGATGTAGTCTTTCGCCGGAGATAACTCGGTTGATTCTTGCGGAAGACTTAGTCGTTAATTTCGCTCGTTTGAATGCTCTGTGCGTTTCTTGCTTCTATTGCATTAGGTTCTTGGGTGTTGGTGTTTTTTCAAATCTTGAATGATCCCTCTATTTATAGAGTGGAGAGAAGAATAGATCCGTTGGAGACGATCTTCTTCTTTTTCCCTCTTTTGTGGTAGCAAACGGCTCTTTTGTGTAGTAGGTACAGTGTCATCTCCCTCCTTTTACGGAAATATGTTGACTGTAGCTTTAGTAGGTGAGACGACACGTGTATGCTTGTCATTTGTCGAGGTGGATGTGGTGGTTGAGACAGAACAAACTTCGAGGCAACTGAAGTTGACTTCTCTCTTCCTCGTACTTGACAACACTGATAGCTTATCAAAAGCTTCACACAGTTCAGAAGACTGTCGCCCGATGCCGAGTCCGATTTTGTATTCGTAGATAGACAATGAGAAGGGTCTACCGAAAATCAGCTCGAGTCCAAGGAACTACTCTCGCCGGAGTTCGGGCTTCAACCGACTCTCTCGCATATCGCTCTCGCCGAGTCCAAGATTCACCGAGTCTTCTACACCGGTGCCGAGGCCGATGAGCTACCGAGCGCCTTGACCGAGAGCAGAGTGTCTACCGAGTCCGAAACCTCGTAGACAAATACGAATACAAAGGAATGGTTCACCAATCGATAGGGTTTTGGGATCTTCAAATCTTCTCAACGGTGAGCACGAGGCTACTAAGCGTGATTCAAGATAGAAGATAGAATCATTTCCCACAAGTATGATCATGCCGAGGATTGAATCATCACCCAACAATTTCCCCCTATTTGATGATGCCAAAACCTATCATCTATGCTAACACTAAACGTATAGAAACAAAAACTCCTTACAAATATTACAAGTAGGATCAGTGGAGATGTTCCATCGGTTCTAGACTATAAAGCAAACAGGGTAAACGGAACAATTTCCCCCATTGCAAACAAAACAAAGCAGCGTAATCTATCAAAGCAATCACCGACATGTAATAAAGAGAGTGTGAGCTAGCAATCACTTCAAGATTCTCGAGTGTTAAAGCATAAAACAAACATGGCCGTATAAACAACAAGTAGTTGTCGAGCCAAAAGCGCATTGTATAAATATAAGAGAAATTCAAGATGCATACAATCTTGCTATGCTAAGAGAATGAGCTAATGATCTAAGGAGGAGGGCCACCGAACTTCTTGATTCCCGTCCATGAACTCTTGAGTATGATCTTCGTGGAGCGGCACTCCATACATCCCGTATGTGATCTTCCTTAGCTTCGTAAATTCTCGCAAAATCGCAGTGCTCATCTTCAGCAAGTTCTTTCTTCGCCGCGGCATGCTTCACTTCAGCCTTCAATCGTACCAAAGTGTACCGAGTCATCCTGTCTTCTCGGTGGAGGTATGATTCTCGGGTCCCGAACACCGACTTCTATACCTTCGTATATGGCTTTGTCGAGGTATGGGTAGAGTTCAGTTCGCAGGCGAACATCCATTCCATGTAAGCTTCAATCCTTGTCCCGTTGGACCGTAACCTCCGTAAATAGTTCCTCTTGATGAACTCAATTTTCGCATTTTCCCATTTTTGATTGAGTGAGCTAGTATCCATTCATCTCTGTTTGGCCATCTTTGAAATTTCAGTGTCACCGGCTTCCCGAATTTCCCGTATCCGTATGGAATATCGCCTTTAGAAGGCACTCTCACTGGCCTCCTCTTCGGTCCTTTTCATCGTAGCTTCAAGGTCCGCTTCCAAATTCTCGTCTCTAGCACTGAATCGTCTTGCCTCCTCGCCTCGTATAGATATCTCGTTCATCGATCAAATATGGCTTCGATTTCATCTCCTTGTGTATCGGTGGCTTGCCGAGGGGCTTCTTTTGATTCAAATAGGGTACTAGATCTAGATTTGGACGTACCCCGCCTTTCGCACTCTTCTGCTCGTCGCTCCTTTTCCTTTTCTCTGTCCTCTTCATCTCGTTATGATGAGCTTTCTCGGAGGCAGTCTAGCAGTTTTCTTTCCTCCTCTGGATGGGGCTTTAGTCTTTCCTTTAGAAGGCTTAGACTTTGGCTTGTTAGCTGCTTCGCCCTCTGCAATTTCTCTGGCCAGCCTCTCATCCGCAGCTATTTGGGCTTCCTCCTCAGTAGATATGTACCTTAATCGCTTTGCTGGAGGGGTTGGAATTTTAAGCTTTTGTTTGCCCTTGCTTTCTTGAACTGGTGGTGGAAGAGGAGCCTCTTCTTCTTCTGAGTCCTCCACCGCCTGTTCGCGTACTCAAGCAACCTCCTTAATAATGTCTTTGGGAGTCCGGGTTGCCCGAGTAGTCCGTTGGGGTCCCGAGCCACTGGGGCCGGTTCTGCCACGTGCTCGCAGCCCGAAACACCCCCGGGCCTTACCCGAGTCTCGAGTCCGAAGTTTTCCGAGACCGAGTTTTGCTAATGTCGCAATAGATTTCTTCTTCTCGCCCCCTTCTTTCCTTCGCAGTCGTCCCCTTCGTAGTCTAGAAGGTTTAGTGGGAGTCGCCTTCTCGCACTCTTTTTCTTTCCTTCACTTCCTTCACTTTCTTTCTCAGTACCCTTCTTCTTTCCTTCCCCCTTTTTGGCATCATCAAGTACAGCCGGGGTTGGGATGAGTACCTTCTTCTCTAGCTTCTGATAAACAGTGGACAAGTCGTCCAGTCTGTTATGCACTTTCTCCAATGCTAGATGCAGCTCGTTCCTCTCAGATATGAGTTCGTCCTTGTATGCTGTATGAGAGAGAACGGCTTCTGACTTTAGTTCAGCTAGTTTCTCACCGATCTTGTCCTCCACGACCAGTTGAATGAGGTCTAGTCTGTTCTCCGTGGCCTGGGCTTGCTCGGTGAATGACCTAGTATGAGCGGACAAGGCGTTCTGAAATTGTTCAAGGAGCTTGGCCTGTCCCTCCTGAATTGTCCTTAGCTGAGTCTGAAACTGCTGTTGCTACTGGGCCAATGCTTCAGATATAAGAGCGGAGACATCAGGGGCAGCTGATGTAGAGATGCTGGATTTCAGCCCCTGAAGCTCAGAGTTGGTGGCCAATGCAGATTTCTGCCACACCTTGTGGACTGCCATCGCTAATTCCCAATTTTTAACTCCTTGTGCAGTTAGAGCTTTGGCAACTGAACGGGATCTCTTGGCAGATGGGTTGGGCACTGCCTCGTATGTCGACTCGAGCAGAGCTGAGCAGGCTCTACTGAGGACGAGACACCAGCCGAAGGCTTCTCAGGCCCAAGGATACTGAGTGGTGCTGCTTCTTCGCATGTGGGTATCCTTGTCCCGTGGATTTCCCTCATCGGCTTTCTGTGGCCTCGAATCATCGGGTGGGTCCTCGACCGTCGTGGTCGACCCATCTCGAGGGCGGCGAGCCACCGCTTGGCGTCGATCGGCAATGATTGCAAGTATGGCCGCCCTTAGATTCTCCATCGTATTGAGGTTCTCGTGCTCGAATAGCCTATCTCCTCACGCAATCTCGGTTCTTCCAAGTGTAGCTGGCGACAGGAGTAGTGTAGAACAAGGCGTTGAAGCCGAGGCCACTCCCGAAAGCGTAGGATCATATGGAGCCTTGTCGACTTGGCTAGGACGAGCAAATCTCGAATGGTCGCAAGCTCGGAATGAACCGGATGATCTCTCGGGAAGCTCTAGAGACAATAACTGCCGCTTCCATCTCGAGAGTCTCTTCTCGCACGCAGTAATCCGACTTGATATCAACGAAGTTAGTCTCGTGGTCGCAGGTGGTAGATCGGCTGAGCGGAGGCACGCAGAGAGGGCTATCCGGACGTTGGACGTCTTCGCTTTGGGCTTCGGTAGCCTCTCCCCTGTTCCTCTTGAACTTGTTCCTCGCTGGAGACGGCTTTCTCCACCGACTTGGTCTTCTCGATGAGGAAGACTCATCTCCCAACCGTAGTGGCCGAATAGGAGTTGATTCAAGTAGCCACTTCGTAGTAGTCTCCCGGTTCAAAGAGTGTATCCGGTATGGCCTTCCTCAGCCTCTTGGCTGGTGCCTTAGGTGATTTTGCCGGAGGTGTCCTTTTCTTAGGAGTCGCCCGCCGAGGCTTAGATGGCCGAAGCTTCGCGGCCGGTCCCCGAACCAATCTGTTGCAGGGCCGCGGACTTGTTGTGAAAGCGGATTTTCTTCACATTAAAATATTCCTTGCCGTCATATGTGATCTGCTCAGCCTCGCAGAAATCCTCGATCATGAATGACAATTTAAGTCCGTAGAGAAGCTTTCCTTTTGCGGTCAGTGTTCGCGTAGCTTTGTCGAACTTAGCTGCCTGAGCCATATATTCGCGAACAAAGAAGTCGGTCCAATTGACTTTCACGCAGTCATAAATCGCCATCATCATATGGATCTTGGGTCGGGAGACCTGATCGAAAGAGCCACCGGCTCGTCAACACCGAGTGACGATGTACGCCAGTGCTCTGAACTGCGGTAGCATGGCATTCTTTGGAAATGCTGCTCTGAAGGTTGTGGGCTTGCCACAGAAAACGGAGAGGTATGTGTCGACAGCGTCGTCATTGTACCCTAAGGTGCTGACACCTTCAGATGGGAGGTTGAAGCTCTTCTTCAGCGCTTGTTTAATAGACATCTGCTTCAGTATCCTCGATGCGTCGTCAATGGTGTTAACACCGAAACCTCGCGTAATGTCTCCTCCAACCGAGCCGGAGTTCGTATATAGTTCCGCCACTTGTCGAGGAAGGAAGAAGGTCGGCTTCCTCGATAGAAACTCCTCAAGTCCGGATTTTCTCAGATATGTGAAGATATCGTCCATGTACTCGAGCTCGCACGAGTCGAACTCCATGACTGGTTCGCACCAGATACGGCCCTTGCTGAGGATTTCCTCTATCTTGTCGGGAGAACTAACAGATAGACCAGCCATAGTACCTGTTACAGGAAATGAATCGCACGTTTCTTGGATGGAGCAAATGCTTTACAATGCGATACTCGAAAAATATAATAAATACATTAACGTATATAAGCATACCAATAGATAAAATTCGAGATAAGATTGAGAATGAAGTTGCAAGTAAGGATTGCGTATGCAGATCTCGAATTTTTCGGAATTTGAAAGTTATGAAGTATGCTAATGGCGGTTTCAAAGATATGATCGAATATATATATCAAATAGGAAGATGAACAGTTTTCGATCGAATGCTGAATTTAAACTTGCTTTATGATATGGACGGTTAAGATTAGAAGTTATAAAATAGGCAATGATCACAAAAGTCGCCTAAGTCAAAGCCGCTTGTAAAATAGCCTAAGTAGTAATCGTGAAAAGACATGCATTAAATGCGTGCGAGTTCAAAGAAACTTATGTATGGAATGTCGTGCATTAAATGTGAGCCGTTAATAATAAAGACAAACCAAAAGATATTAATGTCATGCCGAATCTTTGTCATAAATGCAAAGTACTCGTTGTATTAAATTACTACCGAGTAGAGATACGCAAACCCGTCGCCGAACATAGTAGTCACCGATACCTCGTGTAGATGGTTTCGTCTCTACGCATCGAATGTATCGGATCGAGAGTGAACATTCCCCCCTTATTGAAATGTCTCTCTCCCGAAACCTCTTACTGACCGGGGTCGTAGGGTCCAACAGCACCTAGCTCTATTGAAAGTTCTCCGAATCTAGATTCGCCTAGAGGCTTGGTCGCATATCAGCCCGTTGCTTGTCGGCATGGATCTTCTCCATCCCGATATCCTTTTTCTCGACATGGTCACGAATGAAGTGATGTCCGATGTCCACGTGCTTGCATCTCGTGTGAAGTACGGGGTTCTCGAGTGATTGCAATAGCACCGGGTACTGCCGCAGTAAAAATCGGCACTTCATTCCCGAATGACGCCATAACCTCTCACCGCCGTCTCGCCCAAAGGATCCGGGCGCAACAACTTCCAAAGCAGCCATGTATTCGCCTTCGTAGTCGACGTGGCCACCGAGTGCCGTTTCTTTGAAAACCATGAGATCGCCTTTGCCGCCAAGGAACCGACATGTTCCCCGAAGTTGATTTTCGGTCTATTCTACATCCTGCATAGTCAGCATCAGAATAACAAAGTTAGTTCAATATTATCACCAGCTGGATACCACAAACTCATGTCAGGTGTTCCTCATAGATAGCGGAGAATCTTCTTTGCTGAGTCCATATGACTCTGCTTGGGATTCGCCCCGAAATCGAGCACACGTACACCTACAAAGCATAAGTTATGTCGACGAGTAGCCGTTAGATATAATAAAGAACCAATTATAGCATAGTATTCAGTTTGGTCTACTGATACTCCCTCTTTATCAAGATCTATCTTCATATTCGTGTTCATCGGGATCTTGATTGATTTGCCGGATGTGCAGCCGAATCTTTTGATGAGGTCTCGAGTGTATTTGCCTTGGTTGATGAACGTTCCCTTTTCAGATTGCTTGACTTGAAAACCAAGGAAGTAGTTCATTTCACCCATCATCGACTTCTCGAACTTATCCTTCATCATCTTTTCAAATTGCCGACACATGATAACATTCTTTGATCCGAATATAATGTCATCCACGTAGATCCGCACAAGTAATAAGTCTTCTTCCGCCGAATGCCGAATAGAGTGCGGCTCATCGTGCCTTTCGAAAACCTTTCTCAAGAAGAAACTCGACAGTGGTATCGTACCAAGCCCCGGGTGCTTGTTTTGACCCGTATAGAGCCTTTCTCGAGTCTATATACTTGATGTCCCCGCCGAAAGCCGGGCGGTTGTTCCACATAGACTTCTTCTTTCAAGACGCCATTCAGAACGCAGACTTCACATCCATTTGATAAACTCGAATCGTTGATGTGTTGCGTAGGCCAGAATAGTCCGATTGCCTCCAATCTTGCAACCGGAGCGAACGTCTCATCGAAATCTATCCCTTCGGCTCGACAAGTAGCCTTTAGCCACGAGTCTTGCTTTGTTCCTTACTATAACGTTGTTTTCATCTCGCTTGTTTTTGAAGACCCATTTAGTTCCAATAACATGTTGATGCCGGGTCCGTCTACAAGCTCCCCATACTTCGTTTCTCGTGAACCGATTCAGCTCCTCCCGCATAGCAATGATCCGGGCCAAGATCTTTCGGTGCATCCTCAATGGTCCGAGGCTCTTCGCAGACAAGAAGCGGGAAAATAATGCGCTTTCTCCTTGACAGTAACTGGATCTTGTCTTGACATTTGCCGAAGGATCTCCAATGATTAAATCAAGCAGTGGAGCATCGAGCCACGATCTACGATGTTTCAACTCTTCATCTCGAAACTTGTTCAACACGTATAGTAGGTGAGTTAGGCATTTCGGTTGTACTATTCTCGAGATTGAAGTAATTCAAGAACAAGAGTATGGTCTACCGAGTCACCGGTTCAGGGGCATTCACTCGGGAACATTACTAGACGTTCCCCCCCGAGCCGTTGCTCTCGCAGTGTTGGTCTCGCTTACCTCAACGGTTTCTTCATCGACCCGAGTTACCCGGGATTGATTCTCGTTCGAGAGAATCAATCTGCTCAGCCTACTTGCTCGGCCGGGTTGAGATTCAGTAGATTTGTCTTCGCTTCTTCGTCCGAGTCATCATCCCAACATAGCCGGATCTTTTCGCATTTGTCTTTTAAGCTTAGATCCCGTAGCCGCTTCGATGTCCTCGGATTCGAATTTGAGTTATTGCTCCCGTCTTCGCAGCAAACTCGTTAAAAACAACATGAGGGCTTTCCTCCACGCAAAGAGTCCGATAGTTGAATACTCGAAAGCTTTGCCGACCCGAGAGTATCCTAAGAATACTCCCCGATCCGACTTGCTATCAAAAGTCTTCACCGATCTTTCCCATTATTGTGAATAAAGCATGAACGACCAAAAATATGGAAATAAGATAGAGAAGGCTTCCCGCCGTTCCATAGTTCATATGGTGTCCGCTTATGCCGCTTTGTCGCAGAGATCTATTCTCGAGTATAACATGCAGTATCCGTTGCTTCCGCCTGGAATTTGGTTGGGAGTCCCGAGTCTGCGAGTAGAGTCCTAGCCGCCTCTTTTAGAGTTCTCGTTCTTTCGTTCAAGCAACTCCATTCCCGCCGAGGTGTGCGTGCAACCGAAGTCTCATGCTTCTATTCCTTCGCTTGCGTAACTCCTTTACCATGGAATTAAGGAACTCGCCTCCTCCGTCCGAACGTATTTTTCTCGATCTTGGTGTTCTTCTCGACACCGAGCTTTTTCGAAGCGTTGGTAACTCGTTTTGACGTCGACTTGTTGGCAATGAATATGACCCATGTGTAGCGCGAGTAGTCATCTATGACCACTAATGCATATTTTCTCGCCTCCGATCGTCACCGGGGAGACTGGACCGAACAAATCCATATGTAGTACCGAAGGATTCCATCGGTGGAAGGAGATGGAACTGTTGGATTTTGATTCCTTGTTTGCTTTCCCTTCGCATACATGCTTCACACCGAGTGTCTTTGCCGAATACTTCATTCGGTAGTCCCCTTGCTAGAGTGTCTCTTGCAAGCTTGTTGAGCGTCTTAAAGTTGAGATGGCCGAGTCTTCCGCGCCATAGCCACCCCGTGCGGTTGTCATTCTTCGCCAATAAGCAAGCTTCGTGTTCACCGAGTTCCAGCCGGCCACATATATGTTCTTTCTGGCGAACCCGATAACACCGTTTTCCCCGTGGATTTATCAATAACATCACGTAAAACCAATCCAAATATCACTCTATTTGAGTTATCACAAAATTGACTAACAGAGAGAAGATTATGTCGAAGTCCTTCAACATATGATACTCTTGGAACGTTGCGCTCCAATGCTAAGTGTTCCATATCCTCTCGGTATAGCCTTTTGCATTGTCTCCGAACTCACTCCTCGGGTCCTTCTTCGGTGATATAATTCTTCGCAGACTCCTTTGGTATGTCATGTGTCTTGAGCATCCGCCGTCCACATACCATGGGTCTTTACGCACCCGCAAAACGTAATTATATTCAGGTACCCTTTATTTTTGATTTTGGGTCCTTAGATGTTAGTTTTAGTAACCCAAATCTGTCTAACAACCCCGGTGGTTTCGTGCATTTTCTTTCCACCGGAGTCAACATATCTCGACCACCGGATCGGTCACGCTGACTTCGAGGCTTCCGAGGTTCAGGAGTCCCGATCTTCCGAGTTGGTGGACCGCCGACCTTTGCCTTCGTGCGACCTTTTTCTTCTTCTCGACCTTTGGAGCCTCTTCGGACTATAGGTTCATAATAATATGATCCATACCGAGCGGGGATGCGTCGCCGCCGGGGAGGTCCATACCGATCCGCCAAGTTTGATTTGGCTTGTTCCCCCTCGACCGAACCGGGGTTTCTTGGCATTGATCTTCTTGTCGAATGTTGATGTGTGGGATGAGGTGCTTTCATCTTCTCGTTTGTTCTTTGCTAGGGGGTTCAGTATATCTGCGTTGATAGTCTCCCCTCGAACAAATCTATCGGCAAGTCGTACTTCCGAGTGTACTTGGCGTATGAGGAAGCTCCTGGGACCGAATCCAAGTCCTTCCTTGCAGCCGCTTTGGCTTATTTCTTGCTAGCATAGCCTCCAATTTCTTCTCTCGCGCCCATATACCTCTCGGTCATCGTGTTCCTCCGCACATCATCACTTTTCTTCGGGCGTCGTGCTCTGGTCCGAAGTCCCGACGCTTGCTTCGCAGACTCGCCAAGATCTTTCCGAGTCAAGTCATTGGTCAAGACCGAAATCCGATCTTCTTGATGCCGAGACTTGGCCATCGGGAGAGTTTATCTCCTCCCCCGAGTCTCAACACAAGTCCTTCGGCCTCGCAAATAACCCGACTCTCCCGAGAAAGTCTCCGATTCTCCACTTTCGTGGTATCCAACTCCCCGAAGAGTCTTACCGAGCCGCACTCATCCGAATTTGTTCATCTAGTAGATCTTCATATGCGGTCGAGATGTCCAAATTCCCATCCGCACCCGAAATAGTGTCGTGTGTGCAAGTGTGAAGAGGAGTTAACTGGTTCATGAGAATTTACCTCATCCTCTTCGCCCGCCATCATGCACATTTCGCTTGATTCATCCGCTTCATGCTCTAAGGCCATGAAAGCCGCTTCATCGTCGATGAATCCATAAAGGAGTCGATCTCTTCCGAGTCGTCCCGAGATTTCGCCGCCTATGTAGGATTGTCTTTTCTCGGGCGAATTTCTCTCTCCTTGCCTTGCGTGCTGCGCGTTCAAAGACTATCGAGCTCGGGACAATCATACCGATAATGTCCCGGCTTCTTGCAGCTTGTAGCAAGTGATGACTTTTTCTTCTTTAGTTGCACTATCCCTTGAGGGTGCCGAGTCATCTTTCTTCGCATTCGTAAGATTGAGTATCGGGAGCGCGTTTAGGTCTATATTCTCGACTTACCTTTTGTATCTCGGTATGCTTTGGTCCGCTTTCTACGCCTTTCTTTCTCCTTCTCGATACTTCATCGCGAGCAGCGCGTACTTCCGAGCTAGACCGCCTTCTTGTAGGTCGGCGAGTGAAGGCTCGCCTTACTCGTCGTCTTGCTCGTAGCAGGAGATGTTGTGCCGACCGTAGCTTTGAAAGCATGGTCAATCTTCGTATCGCCTTCAGCTCTCGCCTTTCTTTGAGGTCCGTCGAACTCATACTCCTTCTCGCCCGTAATTCGAAAAGATATGGTCGGGAGACACAAGCATCTAAATCGAATGTCGCAATAAAGTGGCAAAAGGTGTCCAAAGGTCCATCCGAGCAGTGCCCTCGAATCTTCGCATTCATCTCTCGGTTGCTTCGAATGTCTTTCCCACCCATTGATAGAATTCATCGATTGGTAAATCGACGTTTAGATCTTCAATTTTGTCCCCGGCGTAGAGACAAGCTTTCCAGCTTTTGGAGTTCCAACGCTAATTTGTTGGCTTTAATCTTCCCGAGTCCCTCGACTCGCAGCGCAAGAGCATCCCGCAGTTCTTTAGCAGCCTTGCATTCCCGAACCCCCGCCAAGATAAGAATCACTAAGGGTGGTTAGTATAGCATTCCCGGCGACTCGATCTAGATTGTGAAGCTTCTTCTCTTCGAGGAGTGAAGAGACTTCGTCTTTGGGGATCTTCTTCCCGGGCCACCATTCCTCCTCCTTGAGCTTGGTCCCGAGTCACGACACTATCAATCATAGGAACGATAGGTCCATCTTCAAGCACTTCGGCCATATTGTCGTGGAGGGATGTCGATGAGCTTCCATCCTGACTCGCCATACTCCGTAGTTCTCCACCGAGAACATAGGTACCATCCTTATACCTGACATATCAGCCATGAAGAATAATGATATGAATGTAGAGTGATATGGAGTGAAAAACGCTTTCCCTCGGATCCGTTCGAATGGACCAGCCTCAAAGATAACAAGAGTCAAAGAACTCCTGCTCTGATACCAATTGTTGGTCCCGTGAGTGAGTTCACGTGTAGAGGGGGGGGGTGAATACACCTGAATCCAAATTTCTCAACTTTCGAACACGAACAGTCATATTCAGGAAGGTGCCGCATCGAATAGTTCAAGCCAGACTGCATAACCGTTTCGAATCGTGTTAAAGGCTAAAAGAGTACCGACTCACCGAGATCTCGCTAACCGACTAGGTCGAATTCGCATCGATCGGTGAGAGTTCGGTGTGCGGAATTGTGTAGGCCCAAATCGGTTTTAATGAGGAAAACGTTTTATGCAAGTCTCGGTTCGGTAGATAAGAAGTTCGAATACCGAGACAGCTTAAATCGATTTTAAATATGATGTTCAGTATGCACAGTAAAACTAATGAAACAGTAAGTAAACGATACAAATATTTTTAAAGTGGTTCGGATATCAACAATCCTACGTCCACTGTCCCGATAGATCAGGAGGCTATTTATTATACTGAGTTAGTCTCAGTCAGCTTCTACACTGGACAAAGTCGTGGCTTGGGGATTATACTCGAGCAAGTCCCGAGCTTACAATTCTATCAAACTTTAAGTGTTTGACAAACTTCTCCAACAATGAAGGAGTCCTTATACAATAAGGATCGGGTTCAAATGTGAACTCCTTCGTCTAAGCTATGGATATAACAAGTGAGCTTAGGGTTAGAGGGATAAGGAACGAGAATGTAGCTATCTAGAGCGACGAACAGCCGAGGGTTTAGCTATAGGTTCGTGTCGGGCCGCTTGGATACTAGAAGCTTATGTCGGTTCAGCCTTGGTTCCTTTTGAGTCCGGATGTAGTCTTTCGCCGGAGATAACTCGGTTGATTCTTGCGGAAGACTTAGTCGTTAATTTCGCTCGTTTGAATGCTCGGGCGTTTCTTGCTTCTATTGACATTAGGTTCTTGGGTGTTGGTGTTTTCTCAAATCTTGAATGATCCCTCTATTTATAGAGTGGAGAGAAGAATAGATCCGTTGGAGACGATCTTCTTCTTTTTCCCTCTTTTGTGGTAGCAAACGGCTCTTTTGTGTAGTAGGTACGGTGTCCTTTCCCTCCTTTTACGGAAATATGTTGACCGTAGCTTTAGTAGGTGAGACGACACGTGTATGCTTGTCATTTGTCGAGGCGGATGTGGTGGTTGAGACAGTAACAAACTTCGAGGCAACCGAAGTTGACTTCTCTCTTCCTCGTACTTGACAACACCGATAGCTTATCAAAAGATTCACACAGTTCGTAAGACCGTCACCCGATGCCGAGTCCGATTTTGTATTCGTAGATAGACAACTGAGAAGGGTCTACCGAAAATCGCTCCGAGTCCAAATGAACTACTCTCGCCGAGTTCGGTTCAACCGACTCTCTCGCATATCGCTCCCCGCTGAGTCCAAGATTCACCGAGTCTTCTACACCGGTGCCGAGGCCGATGAGCTACCGAGCGCCTTGACCGGAGCAGAGTGTCTACCGAGTCCGAAACCTCGTAGACAAATACGAATACAAAGGAATGGTTCACCAATCAGATAGGGTTTTGGGATCTTCAAATCTTCTCAACAGTCAGAGCACGAGGCTACTGAGCGTGATTCAGTATAGAAGATAGAATCATTTCCCACAAGTATGATCATGCTGAGGATTGAATCATCACCCAACAAAGCTCAACATACGGGACATCAAAGGGAATACAAGCTCATTGCATACAAACTCTCTAGCTTATTAAAGCCGATCCAGCGAAGAACTTGCTTAGTTGAATATCCATAGTTCTTCTCTCTAAAGATTCTTTAGTTTCCTCTTCTCTATCTAAGCTCCTCTGTTATATACATAGCTTAGAACCTTCGAAGGAGTTCACTTTTCAGTGAATTGTTCTTATTGTAAGAAGTCCTTCATTGTTGGAGAAAATCCCCTCCCCCCTCTTTCAAACTTTGGTTTGATTTGTAAAGTAGCTAAGGACTATAACTTAGAATGGTCTGTCCAGCGGAAACAAGGATTAGGCCTTCTACTCTGTAAGAGTAATTTATTCCCGTCTCAAGCTTCACAATTCTATTACTCATGTATTGGGATGGAAACAGTGCTTGAGATACGGAATTAGAATCCTAAAATAATACTTCCTCCGTCCCGCCCGACTTGTCTTTTATTTGTTTTCGGGCCGTCCTACCCGACTTATCTTATTTCCTAAAAAGGAAAATAATTACTACACATAACTCTCATTTTTTCTTTATGGGGTCTATTTTTCTACACACAATCACCCACCCATATACACACAATCACCCACTCATCTTAATCTCCGTGCCCAAAAGAAACAAGACAAGTCGGGCGGGACGGAGGGAGTACATCTTTATGCTGGATCATGGACTCTCCTTCATTTGGCTCAAAATCTTCGATATTTGGGAAAAAAAATGAAATGGCAAGATGATAAAGAATAGCCAAAGATAAAGTGATTGGAGTTAATTTTAACTGTAGGAGCTTAGTGATTTTTTATAGATTTGTCGGAAGTATAGTAAACTTTGTAAGAGTATAAAGGATAAAGTGATATACCCTTAATTTTTAGGGGTGTAATGATTTTTTCTCTTACTTTTTAGTCACCACTCTCTCTCTCCTCATCTCATCTCCTTTTTTTCTCGTTATTTATTAATTAACAATCAGATTTTAACAAATTTCAGCATTATAATTTTATGTTATTATTGTAGGTAGGGGTGCAAAACGGTTCGGTAACGGTTAACCGTTACCGTTTTTCGGTTAACCGTTACCGAAAAACGGTAAAAATCGGTAACCGTTGTCGTTACCGTTTTGTAATCGGTTAACCTATTAACCGTTCGGTTATTACCGAACGGTTAACCGGTTAACCGTTTAACCGATTCACATGAACTTTCCTTAGCAGAGTGCAGAGAGGCCAGTCCACGACAAGTTGTTGTTCAGCACTTCAGCTCATATTTATTTGTTCAATCTTTCACGAATGAAATCACAAAATCTCAGTGGATCAACATCAACTTACCTTGTTGAATGATGAGAACAAAGTCACAAAAAAAAAACAGTAAACTCCTACACAATTAAGGACAAGGTTGATGAATGATGATAAACAAATAGCTGAAAAAGAAGACAAAAATATATAGATTCTACGGAATTCACTCAAGGGCCAAGGCAGCAAATAATCGCAACAAACCCAGTGATTCAGTTCAGATAAGCGCGTTTGGGCGGGCTGGCGGCAGGCGGAGCGAAGCAGCGTTTGGGCGGGCTGTCGAGCAAGCGGCGACTGCTGGCTGGCTGGTGGTGGTGGCATCGCCCCATCGATAGGAGGTCAGAGACTCAGAGGTACAGATTAGAAGATTTCGTATTTTCGTCGTTTCCTTAGCATTGAGTCTCTGACTCTGACTCTCTCAATCGCCGTTTCCTAACTTTCCTTAGCATTATTAGAATTTAGAAGAATATATAATATATTTATATTAGTATATTAATATATAATATATTTATAATTTGTAATTTAATTATTAAAAACGGTTAATCGGTTTTAACCAATTAACCGAACGGTTTACCGTTAACCGTTCGTATCTTGAAACCATTAACCGCAACCGCAACCGTTAACCGAAAAACGGTTAATCGGTTACCATTAACCGCCGGTTTCCATTCGGTAACAGTATTAACCGATTAACCGTTAACCGATTTGCACCCCTAATTGTAGGACTAAATCTATATTAGATATTAGACTAAATCTAGAATTCTAATTAATGGGTTCAGATTACCTCTCCCCAAGTTATATGCCCAAACCTTATCCCAGTGCAAATAGTGTCGTTTTGTAATTACTTTCTTTTTATTTTTATTTGTATTTTTGTTTTTGTTTTTGTTTTTAATTCTCATTTTCTCTCACTCCCTCAATCTTCTTCTCTCTTCTAAATCCTAAAAAACGAAGAGCCCCCCTCCCTAAATCCTCCACAATCATTTTTGTTTTCAATAATAGTGACAATTACCTAGAAAATACTTCCCGACTATGCAGAAGATATGACTACCGGACTCATCACAACCACTTTCGCGGCGGAAGAAATTGGATATAAAGGGTCGGACGTCGACGCCCAGATCTAACGCCAAAACCAACACAAAGAAATCATCCGACGAACTCCTCGTTGGCTCACTCTCTCCAACTCTCTCTCTAGGTTGGATAATTCTTGGATTAAATATGTCTTCCTTCCAGTAAATTGAAACAAAAAAAGAGAGGGACGATTTAGGGAGATGCAGGGAGATTTAGTTTCAAGGAGAGTGAAAGATTAAAAAAACTAGCGCATTTTATAACCGGCTTCGCACGATTTTTTATTATGCCCCTGCAAATATTTTTTTAAGTACTAAATTATGCCCCCGTATACAGATACTTTTTTAAGTAATAAAATTTTGCTTTCTAATATTTTTTGTCTTAATTATATTTTACCTGTTTAAATTGATTGTAACATATAAATTATTTTCTTTTTTAGACTGAAGACAAAAATAGCTAAATCGATAAAAAAAACTAAAACAAGAATAATCAGATGAATGGAGTAATTTTTTTTTTAATTTTAGTCAAAACTAAATAAAAAATATTTATAACAATCACCGTAAAATAAGTTCCTTAGTAACCAAATTCATTATTTTATTTAATTCAAATAAAGCAAAACTAAAATATGCAAATAGAAGGGGCATAATAATTATTATGAAGAATATTTTAATTTTTTAACTACATAATGTATTGCTAATAATAGCCAAATTTATTCTTCCTTCTTGTGGGAGTCTGTTTCATGGATACAAATGACGATTATGTTTCATTGGGATTGTTTGGACAATTCTAGAATTAATAACAAAAATCTTCACCAAATTCAGATAACTGAAAAAAATTATTTCTGCTATTTTTTCTTTTTTGAAAGTGTAAGCAGCCGTACTCTATCTATGATTCCTTAAAATATAACTCAAATTTACTAGTGTTTTTTTCTTAAGAGGAGACTAGACATATGATTCTTTGAGCCAGGTATATTCTCAAACATAACTACCATTCAAGTTTTTTAGCTACACGTTCATATCAAAACATCTATTGGAGCCATAATAATCTCAATACATTCTAAAATAAGAAAACACGACAGAGAATTGCAGTCAATATGGATTGCTACAATCGCCACATAAAAAAAGAAACATGAATAGAAATTGAAAATTACAGTTCACAACTTGACATAGTTCATATTCCATCTAACCAATGAAAACCCCACTTTGCCACAGTTCCGCAGTCCACAGGCCGATGAGCTTCCTCTGCAGACTGATACAACACCAGCTCATATTACTAAATTCAGTAATTCTCATGAAGGACATTACGACAACACAATACATGACATATCCAAACTCACATTCCAACAGAAGCTATAAGAACAACTGCAATTGACATCATAGCTTGCACTACCAATAGCAAACTCCACAGCAAATTCACTAGGAGTAGGACACCACTTAATCTGTAAAGAAACAAGAGAGAAAATGGGCATTTGTCAAGATGAAGAAAATAAAGACTATGTGATTTATACGCTTGACGGAATGATGCCTTTTATAGATATCATATCTCTGCAAGGTTTGATCTTGTCCAGCTGCTCCCCAAAAGTATAAATGCAATATCATTCCAAAAGTCATATATTAATTTGTTAAAGAACTATTAGGTGATGAAAAGGTACATTCAAATATCTGTCCTACATTCATTCGTGAAGGTACTCCTAATGGGTTGAAGACCATATCAACGGGTTTTCCATCTTGCAGATAAGGCATATCCTAACAGAAAAATACTAAGGACATGCTTTTGAGGACAATTAATTTAGGCTATATTAGTTTCAGTGTTTTCAGACAATAAAATGCTTCTCCTAACTCTTATGAGGCTAGTTCATATATCTGACCTTTGCAGAAAGAATTGTGCAATTCGGAGTCAGACATTATGCCATAAACAGGACTTGGGAAAAACCTTTTAGCTGTCAACTTCAATTTAAGAAAACGATCATAAACTTAAAGATAAATCTCTCCAACTCCTTTTAGATACTTGTTTTGGAAAAGCCAAATAAATATTGGGAAAAACTCACGCAATTTGTGTGTTTAAGGAGAACATCTGCTAGTCTTTTAGATCCCAAAAACAAAACAAAAATAGTCAACCTATAAATTCCCAGTTTTTCTTCTCAATTCGGCAGACAACAAAGGCCATTATTATTCAAAACACAAAACTCATCAATTAAATCCGAATTGACATAACTAAAAAAATACACCAGAAAGCGAAACTAAGACAACTTGAGGAATTTGCGGAAAAAAAAAATAGAAAAACTCAATTATTCAGAAGAACGTAATAGGAAGATCAAGTGTTGGGTTATGAGTCAGTAGATGATACTTAGCATTTTGTTTGGATAAAATAAAATTGGGGGAAATCATAGTGTTCATACTATGGAATTGAAGATCCCAAAACACAATTGGTATCAGTAGTGTAGTGTCGATAGGACTAGATGATGTAATAGGCTAGACTATTTTTGACTTCTTTATGTTTCGTGTCTATGTCCTTTACGGAGTAAAATGTTGGACTGATCTTCAGTAGGAAGTTACTTTCCAGATGTAAGAGCTTGTGTTCTTAAGTCATCAGCTGATCTTCGCCTCAGTAGAAGACACCTTATCAGCTGACAGACATCAGTAGAAGAACCTCATATACAAAGCTCAGTACCTTCGCAGTCATCAGCTGACTACACTTAGTAGAACATCTTGTCAGCCGACTCAGACGAAGAAGACAGAGACTACATCAAGTCTACTGTATCCGACAGGAAACGACCCAGCTTTTAACATCACTCGAAAGTCAACAGAAGATCATATGAGGATAAGTGGGAGTCAATTCCGAGAAAGACCGATGTTTGACATATCTCACCTACCACAAACCTCGACCAATGAGAAGTCGTCAACACATTATCTGCTCTGACCAACTAAAGCTGCTCTCATGAACAGTATCAACAACTCTGCTGCAACAATTCGAATATATGGCCATTTTCTTTGGAAGCATGTGACACATGGCATCGTCCTCTCCAACGGACAAATGTCTGGGTCACGACTATAAATAGAGAAGAAAATCCGAGCTCCACGCACGGGATTTCAAAGGGACAAATGCTCAAGCTTTCGAAACAACTCTAGCGCATTCAAGATAAATCCAGCGAAGAACTTGCTCAATAGAATACCTTTAGTTCTTCTCTCTAGAGTTCTTTAGATCCTTCTTCTCTAGCTAAGCTCAAAGTCATATCTATAGCTTAGATTTTCGAAGGAGTTCACTTTTAGTGATTATTCTTATTGTAAGAACTCCTTCCTAGTTGGAGAAAATCCCCTCCCCTTCAAACTTAGGTTTGATTTGTAAAAGTCGCTAAGGACTATAACTTAGAAGGGTCTGTCCAGTGCACAGATACCTTGCTGAGGCTTGCTCAGATTAATCAACAAGAACTCATGTTCTGCAGAACCGTGGACGTAGGATCTTGCGTATCCGAACCACGTTAAAAACTGCTTGTGTCATTTACTGTTTTATTGCATTGTGCTCAAACCGATTTACAAACTCATACTTTTCATAAAACGTATTTAAAAGTGCACCAGCCAAAACAACTTTGGTTTGCGAAAACACGTTTTCAAAAGAGACGAAGTCCTACGGGCCCCACACTTATCCGCACTAAAACTCTCCGACTGAACTCTCTATACTGACAAAAGTCAGTAGAACAGACTCACTAGTTGAGACACTCTGACCCGCGATCAGAAGGTTCTTATTTTGCTATGTTCATTCAGTCGCAATTCTCAGCTGAGCTGACCTTCACGTTTGAGGAAAAACTTGTACTCAGGTGTATTCACCCCCCCCCCCTCCCCCTACATCCGACACTCGTCTCGGGACCAACATAGACATCGAAAGCATGAAGTGCGGAATTGCTTCAAGTTGTTCATCCCCATGTCTGTATTCGAAACCCTCGAAGAATCCTCTATACTTGATTGTTATGCGTGTCCAGTCTGTCATCTATGAATACGTAAAATTTAAAACATCTAAGTTCTCAGCAAAATAGTCGTATATCTGCATACTAGTTAAAGTGTACGTAAAATACGGAGAATTGCGATACATTAATATCCGTAATATACACAAGTAAATGAAAGAAAACATTTTATGAACAAATACGTTTATAATCTTAGTAGAAAAGTCGTATATCACAGATATTAATTAAATATTACATAGCAAATAGAGACCTAAGTTACACTTGACATTATAAAGTCCATAATGCATGCTTAAATGCACCTTCAACCATATTTATAATGTAACAACTTTTAGAATCAGTATCACATACCGAAATCTTATAATTATATGGAACAAAGTTAACAACAAGATAATAACGTAGAAACGCTTTAAAAATATATGCAAAAATGGATTGGACAAATATACTACGTACAAATTGCTTAAAATATATATACTACCTACCTTGTACTAACATGATGAAAATGTAGATGGAAATCCAACTTTGCGCAAAACACGAATATGATTTTTTTCTCTCTCCAAATCTCTCTCTCTAAACTTTTGTTGTCTGGAAAATGTATGAACGTAAGAATAACTTAACATCTATATATATAATTGGGTAGAAAAACAACATAATTTCACTAAGTAAATATTCTGGAAAATAATAATAATTAATTACACTACATGACAACTTTGACTACTTTCTACCAGCTGCATGCAATATTATCCCCAGCTGCATGCAATTACACGAAAGAAATTAAAGTCTGAAAAGCCCAGATGCATGCGTGCTTTACTGAACATGAGAAAAAAAGAGTGTCTTCAAAGTAGTGCGCGGAAAACAAAGTTTTTGACTAGATACGCCAACTTTTTGGGCACCATGCTTACGTGGCTGGAGAGGGGAACAACCACCCAACTTTTTCTGCACAATAATGACATGGGCCGGAGAGAGAGGAATCGACCCGGGTCTCGCACATGGCAAAGATACTTTCTGGACCCACATTTTTAGGACAAAAAAGATATAATGCGTAGTTTTGCATTTATTCAAATTTGTGGGTATCTTTGCATTTTCCCTTTTACATATGAGTATTTTTGCACTTAACCCTTAATTTAAAGAGAAAAACTCATTAAACCTCCCAATTTATACGAGATATATCACTTTACCCCCTAACATTTTAAAAAGTACATTGTACCCCCTAACATTTCAATTAAATTAAATAATCCCCTATGGTTAAATTTAACGAAAAAATTAACACAAACCTTTGGGATATAGCACTATACTCGCTAACCATTGAAAAAAAAACTGCAATATATCCCCTAAAATATTAAGACGAAAGCAGTTACCCCCTACACTTATAAAGTGCAGCATAACATAAAATTATCTGCTATAACTCAACCATTGTATATTTATGAGTAGGGGTGTAACGGTTCGGTTCGGTTCGGTTTTTTACGTATTTTAGGAACCGAACCAAACACATAGAAACGGTTCGGTTTGGTTCGGTTCGATGTGTTTTTAAATATCGGAACTAAACCGAACCGAACCACTTATAAATGGTTTGGTTCGGTTCGATTCATCGGTTCATCTTTTTATTTTTTTATTTATTTTTTAAATACTAAATAATGCAAGAATAATAGTTTATAGGATGTCACTCGTTCCGAACTCATAAGTATAGAGTTGTTACTCATTTCTCTTCCTTTGTATAGATTAGAATTGATCTTAACTTAAATCTAATATCTAAATCCAACAATATTCTCATATAAGAAAGATAAATATTAAATTAAAAAATTAAAAAATAGAATATTGGTTCGGTTCGGTTCGAACCGTTCAAAAATTCTTGAAACCGCGAACCGAACCGAATTTAAACGGTTCCTACAAAAATAAACCGAACCGAAGCACATTTTTCGGTTTGGTTCGGTTCGGTTTGATCGGTTTCGCGGTTCAGAGCGGAACCACTTACACCCCTATTTATGAAGGTTTAAATTCGGTTAAACCGAATCAAACTATACTGAAATTTGGTTCTCTTTGCGAAACCAAATACCGAACAAAAATATTTAATTTAGTTTTTAACTAAAAAATCTCGCTACTGTTCGATTTGGTTCAGAAAAATAAGAAAAAATAAATAAGTATAGGAAATTATCATAATTTTTTAATATAAATATTAGACAAAATAAAAAATTTAATAAAATATTCAAATATAATCGGTTTCGTTTGATTTAGTCAAACGATTGGTTAAACCGAAAATAACTACTCCCTCTTTGTCTCACTCATCTGTTCCTGTTTCCAAAAAAAACAAATTTTTACACACAATTACTCACTCTCTTTTTATGGGACTCACCACTTCACTCACATCTAATATCTCTCCTTAATCTACGTGCAAAAAAGAAATGAGCACAGCTCAATGGGACGGAGGGAGTATAACATAAAAATTATAGATAAATAAAAACCAAAATACTTCGATTAAAAAACTCTAGTTCTGTTAAATAATTTAACCGAACATATCGACATCCACATTGTACAACTAATTAAATAAGTGGAGGGGGTTAAATATTTTCAGATTGGTAGTTTGAGGTGTATACTGTATTTTTTTTAAAAGGTTAGGGGGTATAGTGTTATACCCATAAAGTTTAGTGTCAATGTGTACTTTATTTGGTTAGGGGATATAGTGTTATACCTTATGTGGTTTCTTATTGATAGGTTATGAGGTAATGTGTACTTTTTAAAAGGTTAGGAGGTAAAGTGGGTTTAAATGGATTTTTCTCTGATATAGAGAAAATGGTACGGTCCAATGAGTTGATCGATTCTACCTATACTTTAGGATTGTTCAACTCAATTTGGAGGTAAGGAAAAAAAAGGCCTAAATGACCTGATTCAATGACCCGGTAGGTTAATTAGACTTGGGTAGGAAAAAAATAAATAGATTAACCGGGAACTAAATCCGCTCACTAACTTATTATAGTAGTTTTAGTCAAAATCAAAAGGTTGAGACTTCAGTAGAATCATTTAATTCTTTTGCATTATTTAATTTCCAATAATTAAATTTAGTTTCTAAATTAAAATTTATATAATTAAACTTATGGTTCAATGGGCCTGTGAAAGGTTAGATTGGGTTGCAATTTAAGAAGCTCATTAACTTTTGAGTTTGCCAGTCCGTAAACATGAAACGGCCCACTAAATTAGCTGAGGTAGCCGGATCAGAATAATTAGACAACTCTAAATGGACCAATAAAATAACGAATTATAGTAATAAGTACTCCCTCCGTCCCATTCCACTTGTCTTGTTTCTTTTGGGTACGGAGATTAAGAAGAGTGGGTGGTTGTGTGTAGATGAGTGTGTGATTGTGTGTAAAAAGGTAGGCCCCACAAAGAAAAAGTGGTAGGTTGTGTAATGATTAGGCTTCATTTTTTGGAAACTAGACAAGTCGAGCGGGACAGCCCAAAAAGGAAAACTAGACAAGTCGAATGGGACGGATGGAGTATTTGACACCGTCCTTATTTTGTCAAATTACGTAATAAAATTCTCATAATTTCTATGAACTTAATTGACCGTTCTATAAATTTTGATGGACTATTTGACTAAGCGTAAATAGATACAAATCTTTACTGGTGAAATATATTATGAATTGTATCGTGAGTTTTCAGTTGTGACCATAGATATTATTCATGTGATGGTGTTAGTCTTCTGTTAACTGCCAAGTTCGGGATTTTGCTGAGATGGCGTGGATGCATTGTCCAATTATTCCATGAGATGTGTCCCAAAAATCTCATTTTCGAATTATAACTCAATAAAAACTATGTAGTTTTAATAAAAGTAAAGGATAAAAGGGTAAAATGATTAATTGAATTATTATTAAAATTATACAATTTATATCAAAATTATATAATTTTAATTGGAACATGATTGACACATGAGATTTTTGAGACAACTAATCTCATCCCAAACGGAATTGGAAGGACAAGACCAATTGGGGAAATTGCAATAAAACAATATAAGTTTACCAAACAACTCAATCTATTATAATATTGCTGGAAATATGGTAAATTAGAGTATAATTTTTACTAGATAATTCTCGTAAAATATCAAACAACACGATATAATTAATATTGACCCACGAGGCACATCATAATGCTACACGTAATTGTTGTCACATCAAAATATTACTTTTCAGATAAACAAAATTTCACTTTTCTGTTCAATTAGTATTACTTGTGCAAATAAATTACTCCAACTACATAGAAAGCTGCACGTAATAATATACAGTAAACATCCTTCCGATTATCAACATGTCTACCAATAACTTCAAATCCCACCGTTTAAATGTAACACGTGCCCTATTTTCTCAACATCCTAGCTGAAAATTTCATGCACACGTGCACGTAAGCATATATTTTACTATTTATGATTAAATTTTGTATACATTTATAAGGAATCCAGTATAATTCAAAATAATAAAATTAAGAATAATAGCGACCTAACTGAAACTATAATATTAGTTCCAAAATCCATGTTCAACTATAAATATGTATACTTAGCTCGCTACTCATGTTACCAACATTTTAATTTATTCGACGATGGCTGTTTCATCCACTCTCACGAAACTCATTTTATTAATTCTATTTCTCAATATTACCTTTCACTCACATGCCCATCTTTTAAGAATCTGCAAAATTGATAGAATATATAATATCGGAGATTCGATTTCCGACACCGGAAACCTAGTTCGAGAAGTTGGCCTCTCCACCTTCTGCGGAAGACAACCCTACGGTGAATCATTATTATTTTCCACTAAACCAACCGGCCGATGCTCCAACGGTCTTCTTATGATCGATTATTTCGGTAAGATTTAATTCCTAGACTCCATTTTTGTTAACCTTTTGAAGAATCAAAGATCTTCATCTTGTTACACAGCACTAGATGCGGGAGTTCCTCTTTTGCCACCCTACAGAAACAGTGGCGCTGACTTTAAACATGGAGTCAACTTCGCCGTCGCGGGGTCAACGGCGCTTCCATGGTATACATTGGCTGCTGAAAATGTCTCCTCTTCGGTCACAAATAGTTCTCTCTTTGTGCAGTTGGAGTGGATGTCTCAGCTTTTCAATTCCACTTGCCATAACGACAGAGGTTATTATTATTATTATAATTATTAATTTTTTTTAAAAAAACTCTCTAATATCTAGAATGAACCGTAGACTAACCAACTGAGCTACATATATTTGTCCTTAATTAGCTACTTCGACTTGTGCTATTTACACGTGGGGATCATAGTTATATATTATTGTGAATTTTGAACAAATGTTTGTCACAAATTAATTCTATTTGGTTTTTCAATTTGTTAGATTGTATTGACAAGTTCCAAAACACACTAATTATGTTTGGAACCATTGGTGGAAACGACTACAACTACGCGCTCTTTGCAGGACAACCAATTGACAAGGTACGAAGCATGGTGCCTCAAGTGATAAATGCCATAACGGATGGTGTCAAGGTAAGTTCGTCTTCCACTTTATTATCGATAAATGAGTCTCATTAATAAGAAAAACTCCTTCGACTATTGTTGACATTAGAAGAGAAATTAACTAACCATATTGTTTTGAAGAAAGTTATTAGTTATGGGGCTAAAAAGGTGGTGGTGCCGGGGAACTTTCCGATCGGCTGCCTTCCGGTTTATAAAACCCTCTACGTAACCGACACGTCAGCAACATACGATGAGAACCAATGTCACACGCAGTTGAACGACTTTGCCAAATACCACAACCAACAACTTCTAGAAGCCATTCACATTCTACGGCAAGAAAACCCTAATATTAATATCGTCTACGCCGATCATTACAACGCCTTTTTATTTCTACTCCAGCAGGCCAAATCTAACGGTATATGTTTTATTATACTATCATATATGTTAATTTAATAAGATTGGCAAAATTTGATTAATTAATTTGTTTGATGAATTTAGGGTTTGATACGCAAAGGGCTTGTTGTGGGATTGGAGGGAAATACAATTACAATATGACAAGAATGTGTGGGACTCCTGGGGTTCGGGTCTGCCCGGATCCGGATCGATACATGAGCTGGGATGGGGTGCATTTGACTCAAGAAGGATATAAGATCATGTCAAGCTGGCTTCTGCATGACGTCTTCGCCAACCTTAATTGCCATTTCTGAAACTGAACTCTTAATTTTATACATTAATACTGTTTGTTTACCCTTTATTTGTTCATCGCGACTTTACCTAGCTTGTTTAAATCCATATTTTTAATTTGTATTGTTAAGTATTTACTTTCCTAGATCCTTATTTCTATTAGTGATTTAAATAGATAATAAAGATTTACTTTCGTAGATCCGTATTGTGTATAGTTATGAAGAATACGAATAACTACTTAGAAAGATGAATATTTAAAGACTTTTAACTAATCCAAATTGAAAGGATATTTTCAGTTTACTATAGTTAAACCTTGATAAATAATAGTTGATAGAGTAATAACATCGTTTAGATAATAATTTCTTCCAGTTTTAATTTAGCTTAATAGACTAAATTTTTTCTCGATAAAGTAATAACCTCGTTAAACTAATATCTTTTCTCGATTCAAATGTTATTACTTTAAAAAGATTTAACTGTAATTGAAATATAATATTTCATCCATCCCATTGAAAGCGTCTTACTTTCCTTTTCTGGTGTCCCATTAAAAGTGTCTTATTTTCCGAAAAAAATTAATTGACCATACTAGTAACATTAATTAACTTGTCTAATTACATTACTTAACCACACTAATTAAGTAAGTGGGCCCATTTGAGTAGTTTTTATATTCAAATGAAAATAAATTAGCAAATAAATATTTTTTTTCCTCAGGGAACCCACTGTTACTTCTAGTTAATAGTATTAGATAAATAACAATATCAAAGAAGTTATTAAAAATATATTATACATTTAAAATTTATCTGGTAGAAATTTTTTAAGAGACCATACTAGTAACATTAATTAACTTGTCTAATTACATTACTTAACCACACTAATTAAGTAAGTGGGCCCATTTGAGTAGTTCTTATATTCAAATGAAAATAAATTAGCAAATAAAGATTTTTTTTCCTCAGGGAACCCAAGAACTGTTACTTCTAGTTAGAGCCGGCAAAATGGGCCCGACCCGGTGGGCCGGCCCGGGGTACCCGAAAAAGGGTTAGGTTGGGCTTTAAAAATAGAAATTCGAAGGTGTGCTGGGCTTAAAAAGCCCGCCCAAAAAAACCACGGGTTCTATGGGCTTTGGGCTAAAAAAGCCCGGGATTTTTGGGCTAAAAAGTCCGCCCGAAAAAAATGCATAATTATTAGATAATATTAATATTAATACATAAATATAAATGAAAAAAAGATGGAAGAGAAAAACTTATCAAAGAAAAATTCAAAATGCAATTAATATATGTTGAAACTTGACGATTTTAAGTTGTTTATTGTCTTAGTTTGAATTTTTGTAATGTTTACTTGTATACGGCTTTGAATTTTGATATTTATTTGTATTTAAATCTATAATATGATCTATTTAATTGATTTAATCACTTCATAATTTATACTTTATTCACTATTAACATATTTAATTTAAATTATACATATTAATTTTATTTTTATACAACAAATGTATAATTATAAAATTATAAAAAAAAATATTAAATAAATTAGTGGGCTAAGCCCGCCCGCCCGCCCGAAAGCCCGGGGTCGGGTTGGGCTTCATAAATCATGACCCGATAAAGTACCGGGCGGGCTCGAGCAGGCCCAAAAATTAAGTTGGCCCGATAAGCCCGGGGCTGGGCCGGCCCGCCAGCCCATTTTGCCACCTTGACTTCTAGTTAATAGTATAGATAAATAACAATATCAAAGAAGTTATTAAAAATGTATTATACATTTAAAATTTATCTGATATATCTTCTATGATCCTTTATTCTTAAATGACGAAATTAAAATACTCAAGCGTGTACAGACATTTTTAAATACGAAAAGATACGTATAATTTTGTGGGTCACTCGAAGATCTCGCGGAGAGTCGAGTTCAACACCCACTATGGCTTTCTCTTTTCTTTCTTTCTTTCTAGGAGAATAGCAACAAAAGTGAGTGAAGAAAAGCGGATATTTTACTGGTAGAAATTGTGAAGGGTAAAATTGGAATATTAATTTTTTTAATAGGATAAAAGGGTTCAAAAATTTTAGTTCAGCATCAGCTAGCTGGCAGCTTTCAGCTGCTATCTATCAGCTGTTCAATAATCTCTATCTCTTCATCCCATATAGAAAAGCTACAGCTTTCAACTAGGATTTACAAACACTTATTATCAGCTTTCACGTAAAAATTAAGATAGAGAAACTAGTGCAAACATATACGTGGACACTTTACTGTAATTGCTTGACTTTGAAAAGTCTACTGATTTTAGCTAGAGATTATCACGTTGAGAAGAAGTCATACTAGAGTCCGGATACGGAGGATGGATTCATAACAAAACGACGCCGTTATTACAAAATTCCCCATCAATTTCCTTTAATTCGAACAACCTAATCACATGTCGGAACACAATTTCGGCAAATTTACGTACAAATTGAAATTAATATTTCTCAGCCGCCGCTTCTGAATCTTTCGAACAACCGCATCTATAAAAAGTAATCAATCTTTGAGTTTAATTCATCAAGAGATAAAGTTTTGCAGCTGCGTTCGAACAAGAGACCGGAAAGAGGGAAAGTTTAATCATAAGCCGGCGGCGGCGGATTTCAAAGCCCAGCCGGCGGTTATGGTTACACGGTTGGGAAATCAAAGGATGGTGGCTTAAGAGACGGTAATATGGTGGTTCTAGCCGGAGCAGGCATTGCTTTTGCTGCAACCGCTGCTACGGCTACCGTCGTGGCTGTTGGCGAGAGTAATGGCGGCGGCACTTCGCAGGGATGTTGCTGTGGTGGAGGCGACGGTGGGGGGTGCGGCGGCGGCTGCGGCTGCGGCGGGTGTGGAGGCATGATGGCGCGGCAGCGCGTGGACCTGTGTTTTTAAAACCGGCCCGGTCATTGACCCGAAAATTTTTTTTTTACCGGTTGAATCGGTCGAACCGATGGGTCGACTCGGTGTGACGTCATAAATATATAATTAAATTATATAAATATATAACTATTTTAATATATGATTAAATATAAATATATAGCTACTATTATTAATAATTTTAATTATTATTATTATTATTATTATTATTATTAATTAACAAAAAAATTTAAAGAAAAAAAATGAAGAAGTAGATAGTTATATATAGGCTTATGTTGTTTCTCATTTCTCATATATATTCGATGTGGGATGGAGAAAAGAAATAAATGGGTGTTGTACATTTCTTTTGTTCTCATTTCCAAAGTGTTGTCATCCCACATCGAAAATGAATGGAAGTTGAGAACAAAATTTTTCTATATAAACCCTATCCCCTCTTTTCATTGATAATCCCACTTAAGTGAAGTTTTGAGCTTCGGTATCGAATTCGAGTATCGAATTCGAACTTCTGTATCGAATTCGAGCTTTTGAGCTTGAATTAAAAAATTTAAAATTATTTTATTTTTATATTTAATCGAGCTTTTGAACCGAGCTCGAACATTATAAAATTTTATCGAGCCGAGCTCGAACTCATATTACCGGTTCGATAACAGCCCTACATAAAATAACACATTCAAAAAAAAAAAAAAAAAAAAGCGAGTCGACCCGGTCACCGGTTACCGGTTCAACCGGCCGGGTCACACCGGGTTAATTGGAAAACCGAGTCAACATATCACTAGGCCCGAATTTTTGATCGATTCCGGGCCAAACCGGTCGAACTGGCGGTCCGGGCCGGATTTCAAAACACAGGCGTGAACGCCGCGAGAAAGCTATATACCAAGTCAATTCTAGTTGTTGGTCAACAATTTTTTACTTTTTTATTTTTGTAACTTATTTTTATGTAATTAATTAATTACTACTATTCGTGAATTTCACCTTTAAATGTAAATAGACATTTTTTGCAGCCTTTTAAATTATTTTTCTGTTTCTGTGCAACTGTATTTCTTTGATCATTGAGTGAATTACTTCAATTATTCGTCCCAAGCGCTCCAATAGTCCAATTAGGCAATTAACATGATTTCAAACGGTGTTTGTTCACATTAATTAATTACTATCCTTTTTTTTTATTATAAAAATAGGACGAAAGAAGCAGAACAAATTGGCGGATTAATTTAGTAAATCATTTAATTTTAACTGCTTCTTGGAAAATAATATAAATTTTAAATGATCACAAACCTTATTTGTTGGTCACGAGATTAAACGTTCAGGTGTAGGGGGAGGGGGGGTGAATACACCTGAAAATAATTTCTCAACTTAAAACGCGAACAATCATTTTCAGGAGGATATCGTACTGAACAAGTTCAGTAGACCAAATAAGTTGTTCTGAATCGCGTGGCAGAGTGACTGACTTCACTGAGGCCTGCTAGCTGACTTAAGTCAGAATTCAGTACCGTTCAGCTGAAGTTCAGTATAGTGCGGAAATGTGTATGCCCAAATTCAGTTGAGTTAGAAAACGTTTTTAAGAAATCTGTTTCAGTATATTAGTGCAGTCTGTTAAGCTTTGCTGAAACTCAGTTGAATGATTTAGAAAGATATTTTCAGTATGAGCAATAATCAATGCAACAGTAAAAACACAGAACACAAGCAATTTTAAAGTGGTTCGGATCCAACAATCCTACATCCACTGTCCCGAAAAGATCAGGAGGCTATTTTATTTTACTGAGTTAGTCTCAGTCGATTTGTGCACTGGACATACAATGGTCTTAAGATTTATACTGAGCAAGTCTCAGTTTACAAGATATCAAACTAAAGTGTTTGACAAACTCTCCAATTATGAAGGAGTCCTTTACAATAAGGATCAGTTCAAAGATGAACTCCTTCGTTCTAAGCTATAGATATAGTCTGCTGAGCTTAGGTTAGAGGGATAGGGAACAAGAAAGTGGCTTCTAGAGCGACGAACGGTTAAGTATAAACTTTGGGTTCGTATTCACTCGCTTGGATACTAGAGGCTTTATGATCTGATTCAGCTCGGTTCCCTATGAGCTAGTATGTTGCCTTTCGCTGGAGATTACTCTATGTAGTTCTTGCGGAAAGCTTATGTCGTTTCTGAGTTGCTCGTGAATGCTTGTGTGTTCTTTGTTTTCTAGGTGAGCTTCAATTTGAAATTTTCCCTCTATTTATAGAGTAGAGACATGGATAGATCCGTTGGAGACGACGATCCATGTGTGTCTCTCTTTTGGGTAGCTAACGGCTCTTTCAAAGTATGGTGGCAGAGTCTTTTCCCTCCATTTCTGGAAAGTTATTGACTTGCAGCTTTAATCAGAAAGTAGACAGCTGGCCGCTCGTCATTGGTCGAAGCTGAAGAAAGTAGGTGAGACAAACAGACTTCACTACAAAAAAACACAACTTTACCGACGGAATACTGACGGAAAAAAAACACGGGTCAGAATTACTGACGGAATACTGAGGGAATTTTTTTTAACGTATAGTGACGGATTACTGACGGAACAGTCGGTCGTAAATTTACTGACGAAAATATTCCGTCATTAAAATTGAAAAATATAATTTTGTTATATTTTTATTATTATTAATGACGGAAATTCCCTCAGCTAACTTATAGAAATTAATTTAAAATTTTTTTTTTATTTTAATGACGGAAATCTAATTTCGAATTTTTTAATTTTTTTTATTGACGGAAATTCCGTACGAAAAAAACCTAATTAGATTTTATCCACACACAATCTAAAATTCGCCTCCAGTTTTCAACGAGCATTTCAACGAGTATCGCCGTAGCCTCCAGTTTTCAAGCACGAGAAATCAAAATTCGCCTCTTCACTCTTTCTTGGTTTTGATTATGAAGTTCGGTTCCCAAATCTCTTCAATTTCATCACCGTAGCCTCCATTTTTTTTTGAATCAGCGGCTTCATCCTTTCTCGAATCAGTGTAGCTTCACCCTTTCCCTATTTCTCGAATCATATAATTGTTCGGCGAGAAGAAACAATTGAATTCGAAAACGACAGGGTGCGGTTGGTTGTGTAATTCTTCTTCCTCGTGCACGGATTCTTCTTGGTGGGACCCACTCGTAGTCGGGACTGGCCGCTGGGGCTGCGGCGCCGACCGGCGATGCCGCTGGAGATTGGAGACTTCTGCCATCGGAGCAATTTTGTTGTTAGGAAAGTGATGCGGTGGTGTTTTTTTTTCTTTTCTTTTCTGAAATTTAATTTATTTTGATGGTAAGGCCAAACATCTGATACTCGTCATCTTTTAGTCTGTTTTATAAGCAAATCGAATTACTATTGGAATTTTTTGCTCTCATTTGCAGAACTTCGTAGATCTAGCTGGGAGTGATTGCCTAGAATAGGAATTCAAGTGTGGTGAATGTTGGGGCCCTTTACACTTTCAATTCATATACTGGAAGGTCAATAGGCCCAATAGTTCTTGCTGCAGTTGAAGATGTCAACTCTGATTCCACTATTTTGAAGAATTGGAAAATCAATCTTATTCTGCAGGATACTAACTGCAGTGGATTTGATGGCACAGTTGAAGGTATTTCCCTTTCTTCTTGGATAGCTCTCCATAATCCTATGTTTATCTAGATTGAACATGTCTAGCTTTGTTTAGAGGTGAATTATTGGTATGCTGTGCTTTGCTGTTTATATTTACTTATTTTGCACAATTCTTCTGGCCATTCCTTTTCATCCTTACTTTTAACATTGGCATATGCAATGATGGAGATGGATATATCTGATAGGGTTACTCTATATTATAAATCAGCTCTCTGTGGTGTAGCTTGACAGTTACTGCAGATAAGGGAATTACATATGTAAATTGATTGTTATTGGAGCACTACACTTTACAAAAACAATTCTACATAGTTTTACATGTCATCATTTTAAGATCAACCATATATCAATTTTCCAGATTTAGTTATTGCATACGATCTCGTTATCTTCGTGGAATTTGGAGCTCTATATCTGGCCACCTCTTCTTCTAATTTGAAGCTAACCTGGTAATTTCGCAACTCCACTTTCATTATTAAACTATGTAGTCTACCCACAAGTTATTTTTTATTAAGAATACTGTTGGTCCGGAGACGATAAGTCAGGTGTAGAGGGGGGGGGGGGTGAATACACCTGAGCTCAGTTTCTTTTTCTCACTGAAGGTCAGCTGAGCTGATGATTGCAATTGATGAACAGTGCCAAATAAGCCTTCGATCGCGGGACAGAGTGAGTCAGCTACTGAGCTCTCTCCTACTGACTGTTGTCAGTACTTTGAGAGTCAGTCGGAGACTGTTGTGCGGAAAGTGTGGGGCCCGGAATACGTCTCTTTTGAAAACACGTTTTAGCAAATTAAATCTTTTGGCTGTACGCTTTATAAAATACGTTTTATGCAAGCTTATGATTTTCAAGTCAGTTGAATGCTATGCAATAAAACAGTAAATGAACACAAACGATTTAACGTGGTTCGGATACGCAAGATCCTACGTCCACGGTCCTGAACAAGGCAGGAGAACTTGTTGATTATTCTCGAGCAAGCCTCGGCAGGGATCCCGTCAGCCGGACGGTTCCCTCTAAGTTATAGTCCTTAGCGACTTTACAATCCAAACCTAAGTCTGAAAGGGAAGGGAATTTTCTCCAACTGAGAAGGAGTTCTTACAATAAGAACAATTCACTAAATGTGAACTCCTTCGAATCTAAGCTATAAATATGACAATGAGCTTAGTCTAGAGAAGAAAGGGATGTAAGAACTCTAGAGAGAAAAACTGAGAAATCTTCTAAGTAATGCAAGTTTTCCTCTGGATGATCTTTTAGTGTTCTAGAGCGTTTATGAACTTGAGCTTGTCCCTTCGAAATTCCGTCACTCGGAGCTTCAAAAACTTCTCTATTTATAGTTGTGAGTTATGGCATATGTCCGTTGGAGACGACGATGCCACGTGTCACAAGCTTCCAAAGAAAACGGCCATAATTCGAACTTGTTGCAGCAGGGCAGTTAATGTACTGTTCATGAGAGCAGCTTTACTGTGTAGAGTAGGTAAGCGTTGTCGGCTTCTCATTGGTCGAGGTTTGTAGTTGGTGAGAATGTCAGAGTTGACCGTTCAACGACCTCGTATGTCTTCTGCTGAACTTTTCGAAAAGACTTGAATAGCTGGGTCGCTTTCCGTAGGATACAGTAGACTGAAAAGTCTCTGTCTTCTTCAGCTGTTCGGCTGACAGGGTATCTACTGAGTAGGTCAGCTGGCGACTGCGAAGGTACTGTGCTTGTTTCTGTTCTTCTGCTGATGACTATCAGCTGGGAGTAGTCTTCTGCCGATGATTTGTCGGCCGATGCGCCGTCTTCGACCGAGTGGAAGATCAGCTGCTGACTGAAGAACACAAGCGATTACACTGATGACGTGGGGTTCTGAAAAGTATCTTCGACAGAAGATCAGTTCAACAACTACCCCGTACAGGACTTAGACAAAAATAATAATCAATACAACAAGTCTAACCTATACATCAGCTAATCCTAACGACACACTAATCTACTGATATCAGCTAGGTTTTGGGATCTTCAATTCCATAGTACTACTATGATTTCCCCCAATTTTCTTTTAACCGAACAGTAGCTGAGTATCATCTACTGACTCATATCCAACAATTTTCCCCTAATTGATGATGCCAAAACCTCTACCTCTACCTCTTAAACTTCTCAAGTCTATAAAAGATGCTATCCTACTGACAACAATTTCCCCCTTACAACATTCTGAGGAAAAAGAATAAAGGAATTTCAATACTTCAGTAGGTGGGAGATAGGCAAAATCGTAGAAACCGATCGCGAGTGTGTGTCGATCACTTAGTGATCGTCGTGAAAAACACGATGCAAAGAGCTGGAAGACAATAAGTAATTGTCTAACAAGCAATAGGAACTGATATATATAATCAATGATGTACAAGCTCCTACAACTATTACAACAGAAATCAAAAAGAAGGAGAAATCACTGCTGACGCTTGAAGCGTTGAGTCCTTTTCTTGAAGTCAGCAGACTTCTCGGCGGGAGGATCCGTGTAATAATACTTGTAAACTCGATCCCGATCTCCCCGGATTTCTTCGTTGTCAAGAGGATTGTCGGCAAAGAAACCCGAGATGGAAAGCAGCCTTCCTCTATCTCTCTCTCAATGTCCTTCGTGCACAGCGATCCCACTAGCGCTTTTGGCGGAGGAATACGTCGGAAAGCCGGGGCACGTAAGGGAATATTCTCGTTCTTCCATAATCTGTCTCACCGATCTCTCGAATGAGACATTAAATCTCGAGATTAGTTTGTCGAATAACCGATCACCGGGATGCCGAGAGGATAAATGCGCCATACAAAATAGCCTTTTAATAAAATCCTCTTTCAGCCTTTCCCAATGGACGTTCATATCACCCGGCACCCATTTATCCACATGCGGGATAGGAATATTCTTAACATATGGGCCCCCGATGAACTTGGATCCTCTTGGGATCCGCCTCCTCGATCACCGCCGGCTTGAGAGATAAGCTACGCATTTTCGCCAAGTCAGCTATCCTTTTCTTTTCGCGGAGTGCGGCTGCTCTCTTGGTCTCCTCGCCTGAGACTCAGACCTTGCAGCGTCGCCTCCCAGGTCGCTTGATCTTCCGCTATCTGCTCAGGTGTTAGAGTAGAAGTGGGAATACTCTGAGCAGTAGCTTGGATCTCAGTCGGAAGAGCCTTAGCAAAATCTGCTTGGGCTTTCTTCTTCTGCTCTTCGACCGACCCGACCTTTTTCTTGCCTTTGCCCCTAACAGCTTTGCCCTTGGGCTTCTTTGCTGCTTCTGCTGCCTCTTCAAGCTGACGCTCATGGTCGAGCTTATCCTGCAGCTGTTGGGCAATTTTGAGGTCATAAGCCTCTTGCTCCGCTTTTGATTTGATCTTATGGACCGGGGAGGAAGGAGGAGTAGATACAGTTGCAATCTCCTTCCCGGGCCTCTGCGGTGGCAATTGTTTAGGCTCAGGCTCTTCTTCTTCTGTCTCCTGCTCAATAAATCTGGCTACTTCTTCAATGTGAGCAGCAGAAGAGGAGATGGGGGGTTGGGCTCAAGTGGAAATTCTAGGAGAGGGACCTCAGAAGAGTTCTTATCCTGAGTAGTAGAGGGTCCTTCCTCCTGAGCCCTTTCCCCCTGAGTTTGTGCGGGTTCTTCAGCTGTGGAGGGTCTCTCCTCCTGAACCCTTTCCATGATTATCTGTACATCAGCTGTATCCGTTTCAGATTCATCTTTTATTATACCTTCCCCCTTTTTGGCATCGCGGCACTTTATCGAGGTTGGTACGGATAGCTGTGACTTCTTTCTCGAGCTTGTATACTGAGTCCTTGATCTGAGTAACTGTAGAGTCGAAGTCTTTGACCAAGTCACAGTATTGCTCCCAGTCCTTCTCTTGAGTTGCCCTAGATCGATTGAGATGAGCAACCGACTCCTGGCGGAGTTTCAGCAGGCTAGATCATTGGGATTCCTTCATCTCCTTCGAATCTCGTTCAAGGCCTCACGGCTGTTGCTTAATAGCGATCCGGAGGCTACTTGTAGCCAACTTGTTCCGCTCATCCATTTGAGCTTGGATCTTGTGAGAGCATGAGTCACCGCTCGCAAATGATTTGTGTCGAGCTTGGAGCAAGAAGCGACTCGTGCGGATAGATCTGCTTTACGTGCTATCAAAGCCTCGCTCGATCATCTCCTTAAAATCGCCGCGAAGGAGCCTCTTGAGGAGTGGAGATGCCGGCCGGCTAGCTTATTCAAGCTATCGGCCGCGCCTTCGTATACTTCTCCCATTTGATATGGACGTCTTTGGCGAGAAGTCTGTTTTTAGCGCCCTTGCCGTCGGATCGCCTTATTCACGAATTTGGAGGACACGGAACCAATGGGTTGAATCTGGTAAGAGCTTGTTCCGAGCCTTTGATCAGAAAACACGAGGAGCTGCTCCCGACTGTACTTCGGAGTGCCCTGAGCCTCACCTGATGTACCAGAGGGTGGTGATTGGCTCTCCTCATGGGGAGTTAGTCCCTCAGCAGAGCCTCCCAACTCTGCATCCTTGGGGTTGCCTTCCATCTCCTGATCTTGTTCTTGGTCATCACCCTCATCAGCAGGAGGAGATGGAGGCGGAGCATTAGCAGCAGGAGTTGTGGTACGCAGGCTAAGAAGATAGAGCATAGCAGCTCGAAGATCCTCGAAGGACGCCAAATCAGCTGGCTCCCCGAATCCGATCTCTGCCTGTAAATCTTGCTCCTCTGTCAGTAGATCGATGGCTGACTGAGTTTTTGTAAAATCTATCAGAATATCCTAGTTTAAGAACCTCAGTAGCATCTGAACTCTTGCCCTGATGGCAATGTCAACCAAGTCTTCATGCTCAGCTATCTCTGGAATCTGATCGTGAATCTCAGCTGTAGCACGTAGACGAGTGGTATGAGTTGTTGTCCATTCAGTCTCTTCAGTTGGCTCTCGAATGTCCGACTGAGTGTCATCGGAGCTGATGACTTGAGCTTTCTCCTTGAGGGTGGCTCCTTCCATCCCTGTGTCGGAGTCCAAGGTTTGCTCATCTTGAGGTGGAGGAGGAGCCTGTTCTATGACAGTTATCGGCTGAGCCACAGTGACCTCAGCTGGTCGTGACTTGATAAGCCTCCTCCTCTTGGACACATCAGTGGGAGATGGCAGGGCAGGAGCAGCTCTCTTCTGCTCAGGTGGCCCTTTGCCAATTGACTTCTCCGTCGCTTCCTTAGTCTTAAACTTTATCAGCTTAGTGTTGTACAGCTTTGAGTCTTCGAAAGCTGAGTTCCTCTGTACAACACTCTCTATTAGGACAGACATCTTAGTCCCGAATAGAAGTTTACCCGTACTGGCCAACCTCCTCTCGCCAGTGGGTAGAGCAGTGAATTTTTGGGCCTGGGCTTTCATCTGAGTCGTGTAATAATCAGCCCAGTTCACTTCTACTCCGTCGTCAGTAGCCATCATCAGCTGAATCCTTGGCTTGGACAGTTGATCATACGATCCAGCTGAGCTTGTCAGTATGTGCGAGACCACATACGCTAAACCTCTGTACTGAGGTAGCAAAAGATTCCTCGGGAGAGCTGTCTTGAACGTCAGATCACTGCGTCCACAGAACTTTTATACATAGGCATTGATCTCCCTCTCCTTATATCCGATAGGTGAGATACCAGAATTAGGAAGTTGAAACGCGAGGACTAGAGCCTCTCGGATGTTGAAGGTGTGCTGAGTCGGCTTCCACTTGTTCGGAGTGGTTTCTCTCATGTATGAGAAGGAAGCTTCTTCTCCTCCGGCAGCCACTGAGTTCCAGTTGAAGTACGCTTCTGCCACTTGCCTTGGCAGATGGGCACGCGGATGCTTGGTCACAAGGGTCTCCAACCCTGACCTCTCCAGAGCATCGAACATTGGCTCCAGATACGGAATGTTCACCTAGCGAAAAGCCATTGTGGGTTCGAACTGAATACGGAGGGCCATAATCTCCACTATTGGTTCAGGAGTCTGTACGATCGCCATAGAAATCTGCAAAACACATGTTAGCACTTGAAAATAGAGTAAGTCAGTAGTTGTCAGCAGATTTGAATACATTACCGAGTATGAGAGCTTGAGAGATGCACAGGCAAAGCAGTTATAAGAAGTTTGAGATGGAAACTGATTTGCGATAAAAGCTCTTAGGATTTGATAATGGCGAAAAGTGAGGAAATGGATAGAAGATGAAAGATTTTGTATATGTTGGCTTGATTGCAAGTTTCAATCCAACGACTGAGTTTTAATCTTTCAAAAACTATGAACAGCTAAGATTTAATGTTATAAAAGGAATGATTACAAAAGCCGCCAAAAACATAGATCTACGTAATAAAGGTAAGTGAGAAGACATGCATTAAATGCGAGACAGACAACATTAATTACTCAGTTTATGCAAGTGAAAAGGTTTCCTACTGACCTTTCCTTAAACTATTAATGGCGGGAAATGAATGCACATTAACTACTGAGTGTGAGCGACTGATGCAATAAAAGCGAGCATGCTTCAAAAAAAAATAAGTACCCAAAATTACGCAAACCTCTTCAGCTGAACTTATCAGCTGGTTACCGAACCTCTTCAGCTGAACTTATCAGCTGGTTACCGAACCTCTTCGGCTGAACTTATCAGCTGGTTATCGTTATGTATAAGGAGAATGGTTGTCATGCTGATGACTATGTTCCCCCTTGCTGTGTACAGTGTGACTTTCCCAACTGAGTCACTGTACTTAGTTATCTGACCTGTCGTACTGATCCCTTATGCTTATACCAATTGTTACCAATTGTTGGGCAATGATGTCCTCGCAGTTCGGCATCTACCGAGGCATCTCGCAGGGATCCAAAGAGACCTAGCTCAACTGATAGTTCTCTGAACCTGTTCTCAGCTAGTGGTTTGGTCAGTATATCTGCCCTTTGCTTGTCAGTATGAATCTTCTCCATCCTGATATCCTTCTTCTCGACATGGTCTCTGATGAAGTGGTGTAGGATATCCACGTGCTTGCATCTGGTATGTAGAACTGGGTTCTGAGTTATGGCAATTATACTTGTGGAGTCGCAGTAGATGGACACTTCATCCTGAGTTATACCATAATCTCTAAGTTGTTGTCGAAGCCAAAGGATCTGGGCACAGCAACTTCCTGTAGCCATGTACTCAGCTTCAGTAGTGGACGTTGCTACTGAATGCTGCTTCTTTGAAAACCAAGAAATCGCCTTGCCGCCTAGGAACCGACAAGTTCCTGAAGTTGACTTTCGATCTATCCCCGCATCTCGCATAATCGGCATCGAATAACCTCGTTAGTATTAAGTTATCATCGCCAGGATACCATAACCCAAAGATCGTGTTGTTCCTCTTAAATAGCGCAGAATCTTCTTCGCTGAGTCTAAATGACTTCGCTTGGGATCCGCTTGGAATCTTGCGCATACACCTACAACATAAGTTATGTCAGGACAGCTAGCTGTTAAATAAAGTAAATAGCCTATAATAGCTCTATAATCAATAGAGTTAACATAAGCTCCCCCTTTGTCTAGATCGATTTTAAAGTTCGTGTTCATGGGGATTTTGACTGGCTTGCTGGAGTTGCAGCCGAATCTCTTGAGAAGATCTCGAGTGTATTTGGCTTGATTGATGAAGATTCCTTCAGGTGATTGCTTCACTTGAAATCCAAGGAAATAATTCATCTCTCCCATCATGGACATCTCGAATTTCTCTTTCATCATCTTCTCGAACTGCTGACATATGACTTCGTTTCTGCAGCCAAAAATGATGTCGTCCACGTAGATCTGCACCAGTAGAATGTCATCTCCTGACTTTATGTTGAATAGGGTGCGATCTACTGTCCCCTTCTGAAAACCTTTCTGAAGTAGAAAGTCTGATAGGGTATCATACCAAGCCCTGGGTGCTTGTTTTAACCCATACAGAGCTTTCCTAAGTCTGTACACTTGATGTCCCTGCTGAAAGCCAGGCGGTTGTTCCACGCAGACTTCTTCCTTCGCACGCCGTTCGTAAAAGCTGACTTCACATCCATCTGATATACCTTAAATCCCTGATGTGTTGCATAAGCTAGGAAAAGACGAATGGCTTCCAATCTAGCGACTGGAGCGAACGTTTCATCAAAGTCAATTCCTTCTGCCTGACTGTATCCTTTAGCAACTAGTCGAGCTTTATTTCTGACGATGACGTTGTTTTCATCTCGCTTGTTCTTGAAGACCCACTTAGTTCCAATCACGTGCTGATGTCTAGGTCTGTCGACAAGCTCCCAAACTTCATTTCTGACGAACTGGTTCAGCTCTTCTTGCATAGCAATGACCCAATCAGCATCTTTAAGTGCATCCTCTATCGACCGAGGTTCTTCGTAGACGAAAAACAAGAGTAAAGTGAGCTTTCTCCTTGACTTAATCTTGATCTCGTCCTTATAGTTGCTGATGGATCTCCAATGATAAGATCTCGAAGAATGAGCATCGAGCGACGAACGCCCGAGTCGGGCTTCTTCTTCCGATACTACTTCGCACGCCGCAGGTGTATTAGGCATTTCAGTAGTACCGTTATTGATTCCCGTTCGATAGAATCAACTAGGTCGCCTACGTTGCTTGTTGGGTCGAGTCCGAATTTCTTCATCGTCCGACTCATCATCCCAACAATGCCGGATCTTTTCGCCTTTATCATTCAGTCCGAGATCCCGTAGCTTGCTTGCCGACATCTTCGCATTTTGACTTTGTATCTTTCCCCGTTCTCGCAGAACAAATTCATCAAAAACAAAATGAGGGCTTTCCTCCACACAAAGAGTCCGATAGTTAAAGACTCTGAAGGCTTTACTGACTCGGGAGTATCCTAAGAATACTCCTTGATCAGATTTGCTATCAAAGACCTTCAACTGATCTTTCCCATTATTGTGGATAAAGCAAGGACAGCCGAAAACATGAGAATGAGAAATAGAAGGAATTCTCCCTTTCCACAGTTCGTAAGGCGTCTTCATGTGGTTCTGTGTCAGTAGTGAGCGATTTTGAGTGTAACAGGCGGTGTCAGTAGCATCAGCCCAAAACTTTGAGGGTAGTCCAAAATCTGCGAGGAGCGTTCTTGCTGCTTCTTTGAGTGTTATGTTCTTACGTTCAGCAAGTCCGTTCTGCTGAGGGGTGCGTGCAGCTGATGTCTCGTGCTTAATTCCCTCTTTATCGCAAAGATGTCTTAACTACCGAGTTTAGAAACTCTGTTCCTCTCGTCCGAGCGTATCTTCTTAATCTCGATGTTCTTTTCCACACTGAGTTTCTTCAGTAGATTAGGTAACTCAGTCTGAACATCAGATTTGTTGGCGATGAAGATGACCCAAGTATATCTCGAGTAGTCGTCTATGACGACGAGGGCATACTTCTTGCCTCTTATAGTCACTGGAGAGACTGGCCCGAATAGGTCCATGTGCGGCGGTGAAGGGATTCCATCGGTGGAAGGTGACGGAATAGGTGGATTGCTCCTCTTTGTTTGCTTTCCCTTCGGATACATGCTTCACAATTTCTCGTCTTTGATAAACGATTCGTTGGGCAGTCCTCTGACTTTGGAGTTCTTGACAAGCTTGTTCATGGTCTTGAAGTTCAGAGTGGCTGAGTCTCTTGTGCCATAGCCATCCTGACTTGTCACCAAATTTAGTCTGTGCGAGCAAGCAAGCCTCAGGTTCTGCGGTATTCCGGTTGCAACATAGATGTTTTTCCTCCGCGAACCTGATATCACTGTTTTCCCTCGTAGATTTTTCAACAATATCACGAAACCAGGCCAAAGATTACTCTATTAAGATTATCACGAAATTAACCGATCGAAAGGAGATTATGTTGAAGTCCTTCAACATATGTTACTCTTGAACCGTGGCAGCCCCAATGTTCGGCGTTCCGTATCCCCTTGTGTAGCCTTTGGAGTTGTCACCGAATTCTAATTCCTGGGACCATCTTCTTGTACGTAGTTGGTCGGCGAGGCTCTTCCGGTAAGTCATGTGTCTCGAGCAGCCGCCGTCCACTATCCATAGGTCCTTATGCACCTGCAAAACAGAGGCATTTTTTAGGTACCCTTTGGTTCAGTTGGGTCCTTACTGGTTAGTGGGTGATTTTGGAACCCAGATCTGTCTCGGGACCTTAGAAGTCCTAGACTTCTTCTTCTGAACCTTGTCAGCTTTCTTCTCCATAGGACTTGGAGATACTGACTTTCTGCTGATGATTTTGGGTTCAGGCGCTTTCTTCTTCTGAGTCTTAGCGCTTCTCCTGACCCTGGGCTCATAGTAGTACGAGCCGTACTGAGCCGGGTGCTCATACAGTGGCTCCTTGTGTATCGCTCGCCCATCCGACCTTCTTGGTTCCCCCCCGAGTTTGATCGTGGTGTCCCCGGGCCGGAACCTTTGGTCACCGCTTGTTGCTACTCGGTCGAGGTGCAATCATTTTCTGTTTGTTCTTTGCCTGAGGTGTGGTGTCAGCAGCTTGCACCTTTCCTCTGACGAAACTATCAGCCAGAGTTGCTGAGCTTTTGGAGGTGGCAGCTTCGTGGGTATAGCCAAGGCCTTCTTTCACAGCAGTTGGCCGTTGTGCTCTAAGCATGCTTTCAAGCTTCTCCTTCGCTCCCAGGTATTGTTCAGTCATCAAACCTCTCCAGACCTCGTCACTCCTTCTGAGTGAGTCATAGTCATTCTGCACGTCTGTGAGCTTCTGACTGAGCTTGGCTATTTCAGTCTCTTTCTCAGAATTGTCCTTGGTCAGAACTGAGATCTGAGTCTCTTGAAGCTGAGACTTAGTCATAAGAGATTCAATCTCTTCCTTGAGTCTCGCAACTAGATCCACTGACTCAGTAGAGACCTGACAATCAGAAGAAAGTCTTTGATTCTCAGCCTTTACCTGTTCAAGTTCCTGGATGGTTCTGCTGAACTCTCTGCTCAGCTGAATCTGTTCCTCTAGCAGATCGTCGTAGGCTTGTACCACATCTAGAGGATCATCTGTGACCGAGCACGTGTCTTGTGTGCTGTGTGAAGAAGAGGTAATAATGTGTTTAGAATTTACCTCAGCCTCTTCTCCGGCCATCAGACAGTATTCGGCTGACTCATCAGGAACTGTCTCAGCGACCTCAACTGCGACGAATGTGGCTTCGTCTTTAGAAGAATACATGAATGTATCTTCCTTAATTGAGTTGTCGGATATCTCTCCGGCTATATAGGCCTGCCTTCGCTTGGCAAATTTTTCTCTTCCCGCTCCGCCGTTCGCTCTTTGAGCGGTGAGAGTTCGGGACAATCGTGCGATAGTGTCCCTCCTTCTTGCGGTTGTAGCAGGTGGATGTTCTGCCTGCTCTTACCAACCGAAGTCTTTAGACGGACCGGCGAAGGCTCCGATTTCCCGCATTCGGTAGAAGGATTAGATTCTTCTTTCTTATGATATTCTTTCTTACCTCGAAGAAGAATCTCGGTTGTATTTCCTCGCCTTTCGACTCTCTCCTTTTCCTCTCGATATTTGAGAGCCATCGTGCTAGCCGGTCGTGGCCCGAAGTCTCGTAAAACATTGCTATTGATGTGGCCACGCTTTGCTTGAGGAAATAGGCTTGGCTCCGGTATTTGCCGATCGTCGCCTTGAAGGCGTGATCGAACCGTGTGTCACTGGAGCGCTTAAGCACTTTTGGGGTAGGCTATGCTTGAATTCCTCCAATTTTAATTCGAAAATATAACATCGGGAGTTAGAGCATTTAGATCGAGCGACGTAAATAAGTAGCAAATGGAAGCCACTTCGTCTGGGCAACGCTCTCAAGATCTTGGTGTTCATCTCCTTGTTGGTGAACGACCTCCCCACCCCATTGATGACATTGACTTGATTGGTGAATCCGACACTCGCTCGTCAATGGTTTCGTAAGGCTCCATTGCAAAGGCGTCGAACTTCCGAAGCTCTAGCTCGAGCTTGTTTTCTTTGATCCGAGGGGTTCCATGGCTCAAGCATGCCCAAGGCGTCCCATAGCTCTTTCGCCGTCTTGCAATCCTGTACCCTTCCGATGTGTGAATCACTGAGCGTAGTCAGTATGGCATTACGTGCAACTCGGTCAAGGTTGTGCAGCTTCTTCTCTTCAGGCGTGAAGGCAGATTTGTCTTTGGGAACCTTAGCACCCGGTTTGTGCTCCCACGCCTCCTCCAAAGAAGAAAATACTACGCCGTCGATTATGGGAATGATCGGTCCCGACTCTAGGACATCCGACATGCCGTCGTGGAGTGACGTTAGGTGTGCCTCCATACGTACGCGTCATACCGTGTAGTTCTCTATTGAGAACATCGGTACCATCCTAATACCCGACATATCGTACATTGTAAGAGCAAGAGTATAAGGATGCCGAAAAGATGCTTATGCAAAGGAAAAACGGTTTTCGGGATCGGTTCGAGAGGACCAAGTATTTCGTAACCGGCGATTAGTTGAACACCGTGTGCTCCGATACCAATTGTTGGTCCGGAGATGATAAGTCAGGTGTCGAGGGGGAGGGGGGGGTGAATACACTCGAGCTCGCTTTTTTTTCTCACCGAAGGTCACCGAGCCGATGATTGCAACCGATGAACAATGGCCAAATAAGCCTTCGATCGCGGGACAGAGTGAGTCGGCCCACCGAGCTCTCTCCTACCGACCGTTGTCGGCATTTTGAGAGTCGGGCGGAGACTGTGCAGCGGAAAGTGTGGGGCCCGGAATACGTCTCTTTTGAAAACACGTTTTAGCAAATTAAATCTTTTGGCTGTACGCTTTATAAAATACGTTTTATGCAAGCTTATGATTTTCAAGTCAGTTGAATGCTATGCAATAAAACAGTAAATGAACACAAGCGATTTAACGTGGTTCGGATACGCAAGATCCTACGTCCACGGTCCCCGAACAAGGCAGGAGAACTTGTTGATTATTCCGAGCAAGCCTCGCAGGGATCCCGTCTGTTTGGACGCTTCCCTCTAAGTTATAGTCCTTAGCGACTTTACAATCCAAACCTAAGTCTGAAAGGGAAGGGAATTTTCTCCAACTGAGAAGGAGTTCTTACAATAAGAACAATTCACTAAATGTGAACTCCTTCGAATCTAAGCTATAAATATGACAATGAGCTTAGTCTAGAGAAGAAAGGGATGTAAGAACTCTAGAGAGAAAAATTGAGAAATCTTCTAAGTAATGCAAGTTTTCCTCTGGATGATCTTTTAGTGTTCTAGAGCGTTTATGAACTTGAGCTTGTCCCTTCGAAATTCCGTCACTCGGAGCTTCAAAAACTTCTCTATTTATAGTTGTGAGTTATGGCATTTGTCCGTTGGAGACGACGATGCCACGTGTCACAAGCTTCCAAAGAAAACGGCCATAATTCGAACTTGTTGCAAGGCAGGCGCTTAATGTACTCGTTCATGAGAGCAATTTACTGTGGTAGAGTAGGTAAGCGTTGTCGGCTTCTCATTGGTCGAGGTTTGTAGTTGGTGAGAATGTCGAGTTGACCGTTCAACGACCTCGTATGTCTTCTCGCCGAACTTTTCGAAAAGACTTGAATAGCCGGGTCGCTTTCCGTAGGATACGATGACTCGAAAAGTCTCTCGTCTTCTTCTCGCCGAGTCGGCCGACGTGGTATCTACCGAGTAGGTCACCGGGCGACCGCGAAGGTACCGTGCTTGTTTCTCGTTCTTACGCCGATGACTATCACCGGGAGTAGTCTTCTACGATGATTTGTCAGCTGATGCGCTGTCTTCGACTGAGTGGAAGATCAGCTGCTGACTGAAGAACACAAGCGATTACACTGATGACGTGGGGTTCTAAAAAGTATCTTCGACAGAAGATCAGTTCAACAACTACCCCGTACAGGACTTAGACAAAAATAATAATCAATACATCAAGTCTAACCTATACATCAGCTAATCCTAACGACACACTAATCTACTGATATCAGCTAGGTTTTGGGATCTTCAATTCCATAGTACTACTATGATTTCCCCCAATTTTCTTTTAACCGAACAACAGCTGAGTATCATCTACTGACTCATATCCAACAAATACGTACCCTATTTGTAGCATACATCCTGAATGAGGGAGCTCGTGGTACAGATGCTTGCAAAAGATAACCGAGACGATAATTCTGACAACAATCATTCTCCCCCCCTTCCTCTGCATGATTACTGACGGAATGTTGTTTGAATATTTAGATTTATACTCGAAATTAATATGAATTCTCTTGGATTTTCATATGGACTTGAATTAATATTTATATATTTTGCTTTGGGATCTGAAATAGATTGAGTTTCTTGATACAAATTGAATTGGATTAATTGATACAGGTAGTCGAGAACTTGGTACAAAAAAATAAAAAAATTATTTTAAAAAAATTAGAAATTAGTGATGGAAAAATTTTAAAAAAATTTTCAAAAAATTATAAATTAGTGACGGAATATTCCGTCATTAAAATTACTGACGGAATATTCTGTTGGCAATTATGTACAATTTTAGGCGTATTACTGACGGAATATTCCGTCGGTAATTTTAATGACGGAATATTCCGTCAGTATTCCGTCACTAAATTTCGCTGACAAATCATCTAATGACAGTTTACTGACGGAACTTTCCGTTAGTATTCCGTCGGTAATATTTACCGACGGAATATATCCGTCAGTAAATTTTACCAACAAGCTGAGAGGTTACGGCATAATTCCGTCAGTAATCCGTCAGTAATCTATTTACTGAAGGACTTATTACTGACGGAATTTTGATGATTACTAACGGAATTTTCCGTCAGTAATCGACGAATTTCTTGTTGTGCTTCAAGGTGGATATGAAGCTGACTTCTCTATACCTCGTATGACTCTGTTGATTTGACTTATGAGATATCCTGACAGTCAGAAGACTGTCTAGCCGTTGTTGAGTCTGATCTATATTCAGTAGCATACTCCTGCTGAGTTTAGCTCTACTGAAGATCAACTCAGAGTTCAGTGAACTACTCCTGCTGAGTTCAGTTCTACTGACTCCTTTCAGTATACTGCTCCTGCTGAGTCCAGTATTACTAAGTCTTCTTCTTCTGGTACTGAGGCTGATAGTTTGCTGAAGAACCAGCGGGCAGAACTGAGCGCTTGAACCATATGAAGAGTGTCTACTGAGTCTGAAACTCTCAGAGACAGAACAAACAATTACAACAGAATGGTTCATCAGTCAAAGTAGGGTTTTGGGATCTTCAAATCTACTGAGCACTAGGCTACTGAGTTATCTCCTAACAATTTTGAGGAGCTACTGAATCATCTCCCAACACTATTGATAGATGAACCAGTCTGATGTATTTTGTTAGAATTTCAGCTTGTGATCGTATAGTCATTCTGATAGTTTTTTCTCAGACTAGGTTAGGACAGGTCGTGATCGTTCATCTAGTGAACCTTACTGAGTTAAGCTTTGATAATCTGACTTCTCCAGGCTGAATTGATCGGTAATTCAGATTCTTCACCAGTCCGAAGTGAAGAATTCAAATGTGAAGATAGTACGAGGTACGAGGCACGAAATTCAAAGAAGATGGTCAACGGAAGAAACGAAATTACCAGATCAACATTTACCAATACCATACCGCTACTCAGCCCTAGTAAAAGGGGATAGAATAGTACCTCAGTACTCTATCCGCAGAAGCAAGCGGAGCGCGACACGTGCACGTGCATTCAATGCATTAGACTGTTGTTAACGGAGCCAATGAGAGATCGATCCTTATTCAACGAATCATTCCTCTAGCTCGTCTATAAATAGAAGAAGGCCTCTCGTTTAGAGGTTACGGAATTTCAAGAGCTCAAACATACTATACTCAAGCAAAGAACAAACCCTAACTTTCATATTTACTGTTCCATTGGTATAAATTCCCTTCTGTTCATACTCCAAGTGTAATCACATACATATCCTAAACTTGGAGTCAAGAGTGTTTTATACTCTTGATAGTTGAACAATCTGAGACCCAACCTAATATTTTGTTAGAACTATATTGATAGATCGATTGTTGGATATATAGTTTGATAGATTGATTGATTGTTTGTATTGATCTGCACTCGTTAGTCTCGAGTATCCTTAGTGGATTTCTGTAACGAAACAGAAAAGTGGACGTAGGATCTTGTGAATTCGAACCACTATAAAATCTTGTGTCATTTACTGTTACTTTCATTTATTAGCTTATTATTCATTGCCATCTATCTTCAGCTCAACTATTGCATACAAGAAAAACGTTTTCATAAAAAGAGTCTTATTTCCGCATTTACTAACTGACTCACTATCAGTCAACGTCTCTGATATGAAAAAGCAAAGTTTGGCATTAGGTGTATTCCCCTGCCCATACACCTGAAATCGTATTGGGACCAATGCTATATTTTTTTAATTTTTAATTTTTTTTAAAGTATTAAAGCTTAACGTCTAATTCGAAAATAAGATATGCCGTCCAATTTGTCATTCTATTAAAACTTTGATATTATTATAAATAAGAACACCTACATGCACCTCACGTGATTCATGGGGTGAGATTAGAAACCCCAATTTCACAATTCACATAATAACGCTACACGTAATTGTTCTTACATTAAAATATTTTTTCGTATAAACAAAATTTCAGCAATTATTATTACTTTGTGAAATAACATTTACTCCAACAACGAAAAAAGCTACAAGTATATAACTGATGTAAAATTTAGTAGTAAACAATTAAACACACTTCCGGTTATCAACATTCTACCAATAACTTCAAATCCCATCGTTGAAAAGTAACAAGTTCCCTATCTTCTCAACATCCAAACATAAAGATTTCATGCACACGTGCACGTAAGTATATATTACCCAATCAAGTATTTATGATCAAGTTTAATATACAAAGAGAATTAAAATTAAATTTTAATTGCTTTTGTAGGAAGAAATTTTCGAAGTGAAGGTAAGGAAGTAAGTGTCACTTCAGAATCCAAAATCTCAAAAATTAAGGTTTTTGATAAAATGGTTTCATAATAAAAAGGCAAAAACTTGTGTGCACCATGATGCACATGCAACATGATCCAATTACCCAATTTTGACCCGCTTTGACCCGTATTTGACCCGTTGACTCTCTTTGACCCGTGTTGACCCGCTGATGTCAGCGTGACATCATTAATCTTTATTTTTTTTATTTTTTTTATTTTTTTTAATTATTATTTTTTTTAACGTTTTTTTCCTCTTTATTTTAAGGACGGACGTGTCACTCCTTGTATATGAAAGTGTCAATTGCAACTAACAAAAAAATTTAAATTAAAATATTTTTTTCATTTTTTTAACGTTTTTTCCCATTTATTTTAAGGACGGGTGTGTCACTCTTTGCATACTAAAGTATCAATTGTAACAAACAAAAGTGTCAATCGTAACAAATAATTTTTTTTATTTTTTTTCGATTTTTTTGATAAGTAAGGCGTGTCATTTGTAGTGAATAAATGTGTCATTTGTTTTTTATCCAAAGTGTCAATCATAACAAACAAAAGTATCATTTATATTTGAATAAAGTATCATTTATTGACTATCAATTATTTTTGAAAAAAATGCGATTTGTTTCGAAAAAAGTGTCATTTGTTTATGAAAAAAGTATCAATTGTATATGTTGTTTGTGTCAATCATGACAAAATAACGTGTCAATGATGAGCAGAGTGTTTGTTTAAGCCGTAATTTACAGTAGAGAGCAGAGTGTCAATTGTGTATGTTATTCGTGTCAATCATGACAAAAGAACGTGTCAATGATAACCGAATGTCTTTTTAAGCCAAAATTCACAGTAGAGAGTAGAGTGTCAATTGTCTCTACTGTGCGTGTCAATCATGATAAAAGAATATGTCAATGATGAGCAGAATGTCTGTTTAAGACATAATTCACAATAGAGAGCAGAGTGTCAATTGTCTCTACTGTGCGTGTCAATCACGATAAAAGAACGTGTCAATGATGAGCAGAGTGTCTGTCTAAGCCATAATTCACACATTATTAAGCTACTTGTAATTGAGTATATTTTGTAAGATCTGGAAAATATCAATCACACATGATGCTGAATTAAGCTACATAAATTCTCCCAATTTAACTAAATCGAAGATCCGGAAAATCCGAATCGCACATGCGTGTTGACTAATAAGAGCTACACATGCAATTTCCCAGCTTTAACTAAATGTGAAGAACATCACTCGGGTACAAGAACAATATCCATAAATCCAACATATACGAACAATCGAACATGCACTAATTTTGCATATCGTAATGCAAAGAGACAAATCTGATATATATATATATATATATATATATATATATATATATATATATATATTTAAAACGGTGACTAAGAGTTAAAATGAAAACTGCGCGATAAAGCAAATCGGCGAAATTAACGTACCTCGAATTAGGTTGGATGTGGCTGACAATCGGAGCACCTTTGGGTAAAATATCAGAAACAACAGTTTGAAGAGATCCGAAAGGATCAGCCAAATCTTCGTCTCTGCAGAGGAAGAGAATCGCATCCGCCGTGCAGAATTTTCCGATGCAGACGCATAAACCACTCGCACTACATGCCCAAACGCTTAAGTAGGTCTCTCCAGACGCCTTTAGCGCCGCTAATGCGTCTGAAATCGAGGTGTTCGCCGCGATCCACTTGAGCTCATGCTTACCTATGCACAGCTCCGACACTTCTCCTTTGAGAGAGAGAGAGAGAGAGAGAGAGAGAGAGAGGGGGGGGGAGTGGAGAAAGAGAGAGAGAGAGGGGAGTAGATAGAGAGAGAGAGAGAGAGAAGTCAGATGCAGAGAAAAAGAGAAAGAGATGAGAAAGGGGGTAGTGGGGAGGGAAGGAGAGGAGACGGGAGAGAGAGGGAATTTTTTTTTTTTTAAAGTACAAAATCGGGTCAAATCCGGTCGATCCGGGTCAAAATTGAAAATTGGATCATGTTGCATGTGCAACATGATGCACACTAGTCCTTCTCTAATAAAAATTAGTAAAACCCCAAATACGATATATCAGAATCAAGATTTTGGAATCAAATCTAAAAAGTTGAGGTTTGACAAATATATATACATGGGTTTTGTCCAAAACTCAAATCTAACTTCGCTGAATAAATGATTCCACATACAAACTTGATTCCAAGTTGTGAATAAACGGCACCTATAAATTAAAACTAAAATACTATGTAACATATAGACCAGTAGTGACATAAGATAAACTATAACATTATTTCTAAACCCATGATCTAAAACAAAAAATATGTATACTCCATTGCCACATATTCACATAATTCCATCATTTTACCTCCATTTCCAACAATGGCTATTTCATCCACTCTCAAAGAACTAGTCTTATCGATTATAGTTCTCGGACTTTCTTCTTTCTCACAAGCCCATCTTTTAAAAACCAGCAAAATTGATAGAATATATAATATCGGAGACTCCATTTCCTGACACAGGAAACCTAGTTCGCGAAATCGGCCTGTCCTCCTCCTGCGCAAGACCACCCTACGGCTAATCGTTATTTTCCTCGAAACCAACGGGAAGATGCTCCAACGGTCTTCTTATGATCCATTATATCGGTATAATTTATTTCTACACTCAAATTTGTTAACGTTTTGAAGAAAGAAAGATCTACTTGACTACTTCCTATTCGAAAGTGATGATCATGTTAGAGCACTAGATGCTGAAATTCCTTTTCTACCACCTTACGAAAACAGTGGCGTTTACTTTACGCATGGAGTCAACTTCGCCGTCACGGGGTCAATGGCGCTTCCTTGGTATACATTGGCTGCTGGAAACGTCTCCTCTGCGCTGACAAATAGTTCTCTCTTCGTGCAGTTGGAGTGGATGTCTCAACTTTTCAACTCCACTTGCCATACCGACAGAGGTTAACTTACCATAAAAAAGTAATGCGACTCCACATGTTCAATTTTTCTGTATCCAATTTATGCTTCTAATGATTACATACTCTACTTGATATTTGTTAATCCTACGATTATAATTTATTTTAGGTATTTGATTTACACAAAATACGTGTCATTTGCATTACTATATACAAATTGGACACCATTTAAACATAAAAATAAAAATAAAAATTGAACAATAGATCTCATTTCAAAAATAATTTTATTTTAGCCACATGCCATTTACGCCTGGATTATATACTTTTTACTTATTTATGTGGATTTTTAGAAATTTTTTCTTGTAAATATTACATCTTTAAAAAAAAAAAAACAATTCCATAAACATATTAATTTCACTATGCCATGACTTTCCTACTTTTTCAATTTGTTATTGTGTACTAGCACGATGAAAAATGCACTATTTATGTTCGGAACAATAGGTGGAAACGATTATAACTACGCGGTCTCTGGATGACAACCAATTGAGGACGTACTAAACATATGCCTCTGTTGGAATTTTGTATATTGGAGAAACTTTTTGCTTGTATATAATGTATTTTTATTTCTACTATTTTTATTATCCTATCTGATTAATTATATTCGTGCATGTTTGTCCTTTATCCTGTATAAGAGTAGATTATATAGTGTGTTGTAGATCACAAAAGACTACACAATTAGTTGAACTAACAAAATATAAAAGTTTATCACAGTTGAGACAACTTCTGGACAAGTTGTCGGTTTAAGCTGCAGGTTAGATATGAAGTGACTTGTCTTGGGTGTTTGTCTATACTGATACACTGAAGGTGGTGTATTGATAGATTACACTGAGATGTGTTCTCCTAGCTGACCTTAGTGGAGAACCAAAGATCTCGGTGCCTTAATTTGGTCTTAAGCTTGATAAGATTTCAGCTGAGTGCATTTAGTTATCTATCACTTTGACTTACTATGATGAATGTCATCACGACTGAATCAACGTATCTTAGGTGATAGTAGTTATTTGTAGCTCATGCTGGTTATCTGTATCTGACATCCGTATTCCTGTTAAATGGGTTGATAATATCCCTTAAGAAATTCGTAAGGATTAGCACACTAAACTCGGCCAATTGATTAAGTTCAGGTGTGTTAATAAGGTTGAGTGTACTATTCAGGAATATAATAATATGTTAATTAATTATAACTGTTAGTGAGCTTAATTAATGAATGTATATTTGTTTCTTAAATACGGAGATCAATTGAGTCTGAAATACAAGCCCATGCTCAAGTTGGGATAAAGGGGTAAGTCAACACATATTCTCTAGTGAAATGAATATGTGTTTATTAATTAATTTTGCTCTGGGCTGAGCATAAATAATTATTTAATTTGAGGTCCGACTTTATTTCTTGTATTAGATCCCTAGTCTGGCCCAAATAGCCCAGTATTTATTCTGCTCTCTCGGAAATTATTATTAATAGATTAATATATTATACGTTATTTAATACTCTTAAAATTATTTATCTGGAATTAATTGGTTGGACCAATTAATTGTTAAATAAGTGACATATTTATTATTAATTATATTATGGTCTGATATTAATTGATTAGAAGCCCATTAGCGATATAATTACTAATGGGCCACAGTTAATAAATAACACGTTGAGTATCATAATGATTCACGCGATTATTATTTCTTATTCAAACGAACGTGAGTTAAAAACGTGAGAACTGTTGAGTTATTTTCCTTCAGATCTCTGTCCACGCGGAGGAAGGAAATGGTCGGGACACAGTCCAGAAGCTCCAGACACAACCAAGAATAAGAGGCTATCCAAGGTAGCAGGTGTATCGTCCTTCCAATCCTTCATCCTCAAGTTGTAAATACCATTATGGTTGGTATTAGAGTAAGTTCGTCTTGCACTTCATCTTTGTTGGTCCTGAGACGTGGTTCAGGTTTAGAGGGGGGGGGAAGAATACACCTGAATACAAATTTCGTTCTCAAACGCGAAGTCAGCTCTAGTTGAGTTTGCTACTGATTGAGTCAGACAACCAAAAATGCTTCAGACCGCGTGGGCAAGAAAAACTTCTACTGAGTTCAGCACAACTGACTTTAGTCAGTCAAGTCAGTCGAACAGTCGTTCAGTATCAGAGTGTGTGTGCGAAAGTGTAGGCCCTATCAAACGTCTCGGTTGGAAAACACCGGTTTTATGCTAAGTTTTATGAAGTACAATTTTGAATGCGGTATGAACAATTAAAGAAAGCAGTAAATCAACACAACAATTTTTAAAGTGGTTCGGACACACTGAGTCCTACGTCCACTGTCCTGACCAAAGCAGGATACTTGTTATATTTATACTGAGCAAGTCTCAAATGGTCTGTTCACTAGACAGACACAAAACTTGAAGCTTATACTGAGCAAGTTCTCAGTGATCTGTGCGCTGGACATATTCTCTACTTATAGTCGTAGTGACTTTTACAGGGGTTTCACACTTTAAGAGTTTGAGTCTTCTCCAACTAAGAGGAAGTTCTTACAAATAAGAATGGTTTCACAACGATGTAAACTTCCTCGAGGTTTCTAAGCTAAAGATATTACAATGAAGCTTGCTTAGATAAGAGAAGGGGTGAACAATTATAACTCTAAGTGATGAACTAAAAGGGTTCTTCAATGGACGCTAGTTCTTCACTGTATTCTTCATTGAGAGTGTTAAGAGTTTGTGCCTAGATAGCTTGGGTTCCCGGTGTCGTCTCTGCATAGCGACTTCTCTTATTTATAGTCGTCGATGGTGAATAGATCCGTTGGAGAGAGGTCTAGCCACGTGTCGAAACGACAAGGAAAATGGCTCCTTTATTTTGAACGTTGGTGAGTAGGTGCACTGTAGGGATTCTTCTCTTTTTCAGTCTGGGAGCAGCTTTTGTCAGAGCAATAGATCGCTGTCGGCTCCTTATTGGTCAAGGTAGATTGGTAGGTGAGACTTGTCAAACATTACGGTTGACTTCCTCTAAATCCTCGGACCTTCAACTGAAGTGACTTTCCTACTGCCGTTCTTCTGAGCATTCAGTGCATGGACACGAATTCTTGAGCAGATTCAGTTGGTAGATGGCTGTCCAACTGACTTCTTCGATCCTGAGTTCATCGGCTGAGTGCGAGGTCTTCTACTGAATCGTGCAGCTACTGAATTCTAGCCTACTGAGTTCTAACAATTGAACTCGACTAAGCTATTATAGATGCGAAGGTAAAATATTCAGCTAGTGTTTTGGGATCTATCAAATCAAATAATTCATCTACTGAATCCTTATCCCAAAATTTTCCCCCTATTTGATGATGCAAAAACCTATTACATCTATCAAATCAGCTGGGCTTCTTAAATTTCCGCATGCGCACTCGGAAGTCAGCAGATTTCTTCTCTAGAAGCTTAAGGCTATAACTCTTGTAGACTCTGTTCCTCAAGGCCTTGATTTCCACCAAGTCTTCTGCAATATTCTTGCTCAGTCCTCTGTTGTATATGGCATTCTCAATCTCTTCTTCTATGTCATTCTTGCATAAGTTGTCAGCATGAGTAATCGGAGGAGAAAGATTCTGGAACTGAGGTGCCTTCAGCGTTTGACCAGTTTGGTTAAGCAGAGTCTAAATATCAGCTAGGAGAGCTGGATTGGCAGCAGTCAGGAAGTCCTTGAAATATGCATCAGTATCAGAGGATTCTTCATTTCCTTTCCCTTATTTCTTTCTCAGTCCTTAGCCTGAGGGCCTCAAGGTCAGCCAAGCGGATCCTCTCCCTCGCCTCTCTGAGCTGCCTTGCCTCGACTGTCTTGTCCAATGCCCTCTCGCACGCATCCCATATCTCCTTCATCTCTTGTTCCTGTTCTTTGGAAGGGACCGTGGAGGGTACGTGTTCTTCCTCTGAGTCCGCAGGCGACTCTGATTTAGATTTGGAACCTGAAGCTCCCAGCTTATCAGACTTGGACTGTTGGGACTGCTGAGCTCTGGATTGCTGAGCTCTAGCCGCTGCTGTTGCTGATCTGGACTGTCTAGAGGTCGTCGTCCGTGTGCATGAAGGCGCAGGAGAACGGATTTGAACCCCTTTCTTCTTAGCTGCTGGCTTGTTCCTGGCTTCTACCTCGGCTAGTTCTCTCGCGAGCTTCTCGTGGTAGGCGATCTGCTCCTCGCGAGATTTGAACTTAAGCTTCTTAGCCTTGGGTGGGCCATTTCCCTTATCAGCTTTCTCAGGAGCTGGAGGTGGCGAGCCCTCAATCGACAGATTCTCCAAGTATGTAACCACCTCAACTACGGCTGATTCAGTTGGTCCTTCAGCTGACACTATCGCTTGTTCAGGTGTTGAGCTAGGTCCGCCCTGCTGATCTTCAGCTTTAAGGATAGATCAAAGATGAGCTAATCTAGACCCTTCCCTCTTTTTGGCATCATCAAGGAGGGTTGCCAAGGTGGTGACCTTCTTTGTCAATTCATGCACTGAGTCTTTGATCGAAGTCATGCCAGTAGCAATGTCAGTTGCTGCGTCAGTGTACGACTCCCACCTCTTCTCATGCTCTTGATCTATGGCTTTGAGTAGAGCATTTTTGGACTTGTCAAATCTTGTGAGGTAGTCCTGTACTGCAGCTGATGCATTCTTGTCAATTTCCTAGCAGGATGTATGCTGCTGAGTCAGTGCCTTAGACACACTGTCAGCTGTGAAAGCATAGCGTTCCTCCACTGCCTTCTAGACTCGACCTGTTACAGTCGCCACTTCCTCAGAGAAGGATTTGGCCTGCGACTGTAGTATAGATGCGAACTGTGCATTCAGGTCAGTCTTCTGCGCTGCAAGTGCATTTGCGAGGATCTCATCAATGTTAACAGAACTGGGTGTGCTGATCTTCTGCACTTCAGCCGTAAGGTTGGTCAGTGACTTAGTCTGTGCCTCAATGAACCTGCTCCACTTTTTGATTCTTGTGTGCTTGCCGATTGATCACCTTATTGATAGACTCTGTTGATAATTCTTTGATCTCAGCAGCTTGATAACGATGTTTCAGTATCTGCTGGTGCTGAGTCGAAGAGGGAGTCTGAATGATCTAGCTAGATGAAGAAGGTGGGGGCGGCTGATCATTCTTGGGAGTTTGGCCTTCATCAGATCCTCCCTGGTTTGCATCCTTAGGCGAGTCATCATGAGGAGGAGATGGTGGGGGAGAAGGAAGAGGCTGAGTGGAAGAGGGCTCAGCTCCTTGAACCCTATCTCTAAGCATCATCAGCATGACTGCTCTCAGGTCCTCCAGCGATGCAATGTCGCAAGGCTCGTCATAGCCTATCTCCTCTTTTAACTTCTGCCCTTCCTCAAGCAGTGTGGATACAGACCTGATTCGTATTATCTCTTCTAGCAGATCCCACTCTAGAAATCTGATGCGCATCTGAATACGAGCGTGGATCGCTATGTCTAGTCGATCAGAGTGAGAGTTGATCTCTGGTATCTCAGCGGCGACCTCGTCTGTCGCCTTCAGATGTGCATTGAGCACTGAGATCGGAATGGAGGAAACCTCAGCAGTCTGAGTTTCAGCTTGAATTTCAGGCTGAGTTTCCTCTGTGAACACCATCTTCACCTTATCTCTGATGGTCACATCATGTTGTCCTGACCCCGAGTCCTCTACTGAAATTGAAGAGGAAGGTGGGACGACTGTAGTAGTCTTCTTCAGTATCTTTGGTCTTTTCGCCTGAATGGGAAGGGGATCCTGAGTAATCTCCAAGGGACGCTTAGCTTGAGGTCCCTTCCCGATGGACTTCTCGGCTGAAGCTGAAGTTGTGAACTTCATCAGCTTTGAATCGAAGTAGAAAGCGTTGGCGAAAGAAACCATGCTTGGGAGGTCGTCTTCGATCAGAAGAGACACCTTTGTCCCATATAAGAGCTTTCCCTTAAGGATCAACTTCATCCCTTCTTCAGCATCGACGAACTTCTGCGACTAAGCCTTGAACTCAGCCCTGAAGAATGCGTTCCAGTTGATGGGCGCCGCATCGACTATTGCCATCATTATCTGGACGCGGATGCGGGATAGTTGGTCGTACGATCCTGCTGAGCTGGTGAGGATGTGATTGACCATGTACGCCAACCCCTTGTATTCAGGCAATAACTGATTTTTGGGAAATGCTGCCTTGAATGCGCAGTCCTTCTGACCGCTGAACTTGCAAAGGTACTGATCGATCTCCGATTCCTTGTACCTTGCAATCGATGACTCTTCATCTACTAAATCCAAGCTGTCATGGAGACGCTTGGAGACGTCTATCTGAGAGGCCCTGTCCTCCCACTGACTGGTATGGACCTCACGCTTCGCAATGACATTGGAGATGTCATTCGAATCATCATCTTTGTGGAAGTTTAGGAAGAACTCCGCTACCTGACGCGGAAGGAGGTGACGCGGAACACGGGAAAGAATCGGCAGAAGGCCCGACCTCTCGAGGGCATCAAAGATCGGAGTCATGCACTCCACCCCACATGTTCTGACAGACAGAACGGGCTCGAATAAGACGCGCTCCCCGGAAAGAATATCTTCCATGTCTTTTGGGATGGTAACATCTATGATCGGTACAAGAATTGACATTTGTAGCTGAATCTGCAAAAATTAACATTAGCACTCGAAAATAGAGTGAGTTAGTAGCAGATTCAGTTTTAAGAAGTTCTTACCGAAGAGAAAGTGCGAAAATGCAGTAGATGTCTTGATGCAAATATGAGAGCAAATGCAGTGCACAATTTCTTCGTTAATGGCGGATAAAAGTGATACAGTTTAGAGATGAGTGTGAATATATATTCAAATTTGAATATGAGGCGGTTTTAGGCATACGGTTGAGATTAATCAGGTTTTAAATAGTGAGCGGCTCAGATTGAATATTATAATAGGTTATGATTACTGTGCCGCCTATAATCTCGCCTACTTATCTTTATCCCCTAAGTGGTAAGGTTAAATGATATGCATTTAATGCGCCGCAGTCAGTTTTACGGAATGTCGTGAGTTAATGAAAACAACATACTCAATGCAATACGATGAACATTAAAGGCAGGAAATAAATGCTATGACATGCTGAATCACCAAATGCTGAATTTGATACTCATAACCTGTCAGCTGAACATCGTAGTCAGCTGATACCACGTTTGACGAAGCTGAGTATTCAACTGTACTGAGAGTAAGTTCCCCTTTACTCAGTACTTCCCAGATCATTTACCAAATCATATCAGTAGGATCCAAAAGACCTAGTTCTACTGAGAGATCGTTGAATCTGGTCTCAGCTAGAGGTTTGGTCAGAATATCAGCTCTCTGCTTATCAGTGTGGATCTTCTCCATTCTGATATCCTTTTCTCGACATGATCTCTGATGAAGTGATGACGAATGTCCACGTGCTTGCACCTTGTATGTAAAACAGGATTCTGAGTGATTGCAATAATAATGGTACTGTCACAGTAGATCGGCACTTCATCTTGATGGATGTCGTAGTCTCTCAACTGTTGTCGAAGCCACAGTATCTGTACGCAACAGCTTCCGGCATCCATATATTCAGCTTCAGTAGTGGACGTTGCTACTAAGTGTTGTTTCTTTGAGAACCACGATATGAGCTTGCTACCGAGGAACTAACAAGTTCCTGAAGTTGATTTTCTTTCAATTCGGCAACCTGCATAGTCAGCATCAGAATAACCAGTTAGTTCAAGGTTATCATCAGATGGATACCATAATCCAACATCAGGTGTTCCCTTTAGGTAACGAAGAATTATCTTCGCTAAATCGATATGACTCTTCTTGGGATTCGCCTGAAATCTCGCGCATACACCTACAACATAAGTTATATCAGGTCTACTGGCTGTAAGATATAATAAAGAACCTATAATAGCACGATAGTTAGTTGAGTTAACAGATACTCCCTCTTTGTCAAGATCAATCTTGAGATTGGTGTTCATGGGTATCTTGATTGACTTGCTGGATTCGTAGCCAAACTTCTTGATGAGATCTCTTGTGTATTTCGCTTGATTAATGAATATTCCCTTCTTTGATTATTTGACTTGAAGTCCAAGGAAATAATTCATCTCTCCCATCATCGACATTTCAAATTTTACTTTCATCATTTGCTCGAATTTCTGACACATAGTCAGGTTTCTTGATCCAAAGATGATGTCGTCCACGTAGATCTGCACCAGTAGATGTCTTCTCCTGACTTGATACTGAATAGGGTGTGATCCACTGTTTCTTTCTGAAAACCTTTTTGAAGTAGAAAGTCTGAGAGGGTATCGTACCAAGCCCTGGGTGCTTGTTTTAACCCGTACAAAGCTTTCTTAAGTCTCTAAACCTAATGTCCCTGCTGAAAGCCGGGCGGTTGTTCAATGTAGACTTCTTCCTTCAGTACGCCATTCAGGAAAGCTGACTTCACATCCATCTGATAGACTGTGAACTGCTGATGTGTTGCATAAGTTAGGAATAGACGAATAGCTTCCAATCTTGCGACGGGGGCGAATGTTTCATCAAAATCTATTCCCTCGGATTGACAATATCCTTTGGCAACGAGTCGAGCTTTGTTCCTGACGATGACGTTGTTTTCATCGAGCTTGTTCTTGAAGACCCACTTCGTTCCTATCACGTGTTGGTGTCTAGGTGTGTCAATAAGCTCCCATACGTCGTTTCGCGTAAATTTATTCGGCTCTTCTTGCATGGCGATGATCCAATCAACATCATTCAGCGCATCCTCTATTGTTTGAGGTTCTTCAGTTGACAAGAAGCATGAATACAAGGCACTTTCTCCTTGACAGAATTTGGATCGTGTCTTGACACTAGCTGAATGATCTCCAATGATAAGATCTGAAGAGTGAGCATCTAACCACAAGCGACGACGTCTTGTTACTTCATCTGGAATTGTTTCAACATAAACAATAGGAGTATTAGGAATTTCAGTAGTAATGTTCTGTATCTGAAGTAATTCAGTAAAAAGGGTTGGATCTACTTAGTCACCAGGTTTAGGGGCATTTAGCTCAGGAACATTAGTAGTTCCCCCTGAGTTGTTATTCTCAGTAGAGGTCTCAGTTACCATATCGGTTTCCTCATCGACCAAATTACCTGGGATTGATTCTGTTCGTTAGAATCAATCTCCTCAACTACATTGCTTAATGGATTCTGAGTTTCGTCATCTGAATCATTATCTCAACAATGCTGGATCTTTTCAGTATTGTCTTTTAAGCTTAGATCCAGCTTGCTTCTGACCTCTTCAGTTTTTGGCTGAGAGTTTGACATCCTGTACTTAGAAATAAACTCATCAAATACAACACGGGGGCTTTACTCCACGCAAAGGGTCCGGTAGTTAAAGACCTTGAAAGATTTGCTGACCCTGGAGTATCCTAAGAAGACTCCTTGGTCTGACTTACTTTCAAAAACCTTTAATTGATCCTTTCCATTATTGTGGATAAAGCACGAACAACCAAAGATATGGAAATGCATGATAGGAGGAATTCTCCCTTTCCATAGCTCATAAGGTGTATTCATGTGCATCTCAGTCAGTAGAGACCGGTTATGAGTGTAGCAGGCAGTGTCAGTAGCTTCTGCCCAGAACTTTAATGGAAGATCGGAGTCTACGAGTAGCGTCCTTGCTGCTTCTTTAAGCGTTCTGTTCTTTCTTTCAGCAAGTCCGTTCTGCTGAGGCGTACGTGCCACTGAGGTTTTGTGTTCAATGCCTTCAGCCTCACAGAAGTCTCTTACCATTGACTTCAGAAACTCAGTTCCACGATCTGAGCGTATCCTTTGAATCTTGATATCCTTTTCGACGCTCAGCCGCTTCAGTAGTTTCGGCAGCTCAATTTTGACGTCAGACTTGTTGGCGATGAATATCACCCAAGTATATCTTGAATAGTCATCCATGACTACAAGAGCATATTTCTTTCCTCTGATCGTCACTAGATTGACTGGCCCAAATAAGTCCATTTGTAGCTGTTGAAGGGTTCCATCAGTGGAAGGTGACGGAATGGGCAGGTTGCTTGATTTTCTTTGCTTCCCTTTCAGACATGCTTCATAATTTTTATGTCTCTTGAATACCTCGTTGGGTAGTCCTTTGACTTTAGCATCACAAGCTAGCTTGTTCATTGTTTTGAAGTTCAGATGACTCAGTCGTCTATGCCACATCCATGTTGTTGTGTCATCTGACCTCGTGTGTCCTAGCAGGCAAGTTTCAGGTTCGGTGGTATTCCATTGAACATAATATATGTTTCTACACTGCGACCCTGATAACACAGTTTTTCCTGTTGATTTATCAAGAACATCGTAAAAACTTGCGTGAAAAGTCACTTTATTGGAGTTATCACAGAATTGACTGACAGAAAGGAGATTATGTTGAAGTCCTTCAACATAAGATACCCTAGGAATTAGGGGTGTCGGTCGGTACGGGATCCCGATCCCGATCCCATAGCGGTATTGGGATATCGGTATTTGGGACGGTAAAATTTGGATCGGTATTCGGGATTACCGAAAATCCCGAATATTGATTTCCTTTAAAAAAAACTGCTCCGTGCTAGTTTTATCGCTTGAATCATCACTTCAAACCCAAGTCTAACGAGTGCAAAATGTGTAGGATCCCTGACACATATATATCGTGCATGTAACACTCAAACATAAAGTCCATGAGATTCTATATCATGTCTCTCTAACTGCCCAACAAACATTCATGTGTTTGTTCCAATTACTGATAAATTTTTAAGAGCCAGACCTCACGAGCTTGAACAATGTAGCAAATGCAGGTGGCTTGAACACAAATGATTGAAACAAAGGACATGATAATATTTTCGTATGCATCATGCTAGGCATTCATTATAGGTTAAAGCTCAGCAGACAGCAAATAGAATGACTTAAGAAACTCACCAACAATCGTCTGCATCATGCTAGGTGTTGGTCCCGAGTGTACGGTCAGGTGTAGAGGGGGGGGGTGAATACACCTGAATCCGATTTTCTCAACTTTAAACACGAACAGTCCTGTTCAGGAAAGTGCCGTACTGAAATAATTTAGCAGACCAAAATAGCTGTTCTGAATCGTGTGTGGCAAAGAGTCTGACTCTACTGAGATCTGCTAGCTGACTGAGTCAGAATTCAGTATCAATCAGGTAGAGTTCAGCGGTGCGGAAAAGTGTAGGCCCTAATCAGTTGAGTGGAAAACCGTTTTATACAAGTCTCAGTTCAGCAAGTAGACAGTTCAGTATGCTGAGACAGTTGTATGATTTTAAAGAAGATTTTCAGTATGAACAGTAAAATCAATGCAACAGTAATCAGAAAGCAATAACAAGACACGGATTTTTAAAGTGGTTCGGATATCAATCGATCCTACGTCCACTGTCCCAATAGTTCAGGAGGCTATTTATTATACTGAGTTAGTCTCAGTCAGCTTGTGCACAGGACAAAGCTGTGGCTTGGGGATTATACTGAGCAAGTCCCAGTTTACAAAGGCATCAAACTAAAGTGTTTGACAAACTTCTCCAACTATGAAGGAGTCCTTTTACAATAAGGATTGGGTTCAAATATGAACTCCTTCGTCTAAGCTATAAGTATATTCGGTTGAGCTTAGGGTTAGAGGGATAGGGAATGAGAATGTAGCTTCTAGATCGACGAACAGCTGAAATAAGCTTTAGGTTCGTGTACCGTCGATTTGGATACTAGATGCTCTTCTAATAGTTCATCTTGGTTCCCTATGAGCTGAGAAGGTAGTCTTTCGCCGGAGATAGATCTTCAAGTTCTTGCGGAAGACTTAGGGTTTTCTAGTTCTAGCTCGTTTTAGTGCTTGTGTATGTTTTCGTCGTTTAAGCTTATGCACCCTTTTTTTTTCTCTTCTTGAAATGTCCCTCTATTTATAGAGCAGAGATTGGAAAAGATCCGTTGGAGACAATCTTCTTCTTTCTCTCTCTTTTGGTAGCAAACGGCTCTTTTGAAGTAGGTAACAGTGTACTTTCCCACCTTTTTAGGTAAAGGTTTGATTGCGCTTTTGCCGGTGAGAAGACACGTGTGTTCTTGTCATTCGTCGAGGTGGATAGAGTGGTTGAGACAGCACAGACTTCAAGGCAAACTGAAGCAGACTTCTCTCTTCCTCGTATATGACAATGCTGATTGTCTTTCAAAAGTATCTGACAGTTCAGAAGACTGTCTACCGATGCTGAGTCTGATCTCGTATTCAGTAGGTAGATAGCTGAGTAAAGTCTACTGAAGATCAGCTCGAGTTCGGCGAATTGCTCTTGCCGAGTCCAGTTCCATCGACTCTTTTCGATATCTTGCTCCTACCGAGTCCAAGATCACCGAGTCTTCTACTTCTGGTGTTAAGGCAGATAATCTACTGAGCGCCTTGATCAGAAGCAGAGTGTCTACTGAGTCTGAAACCTCAGAGACAAGAATAATGATTACAACGGAATGGTTCATCAATCAGATAGGGTTTTGGGATCTTCAAATCTTCTCAACATTCAGAGCACTAGGCTGCTGAGCATGGTTCAGTATAGAAGATAGAATCATTTCCCACTAAGTAAGACTATGCTGAGGACAGAATCATCACCCAACACTAGGCATTCATTATTAGTTAATATAATAGTTGTTATAAATTATAATTATATTTATAAGTGTATAAATCATAAATGTATTAATTAATTCGTAAGGTAATCGGTATTTCGGTAATCCCGAGTTCGGTATCGGTTATCCCGAATCCCGATTACTTTACGAAAATGAATCCTGATACCATCCTGTATCCCAAAAAATGGTATTTCGGTATCCCAATCCCATCGATTTCGGTACGGGATTGGGATAATCCCGAATCCCAATACCATTTAGACACCCCTACTAGAAACTATTGTAGTTCCTATTTTCAATATTTTGTATCCCCTTGTGTAGCCTTTGACACCGAACTCAATTTTGGCTCCATCTTGCTGAACATAGTCGGTCAGTAGGCTCTTCTGATGTAACATGTGTCTTGAGCATCACTGTCGACAATCCAAGGGTCCTGTTGCACCTGCAAAACAAAAATAGATTCAGGTACCCTTTAGGTTCAACTTGGGTCCTTAATGGTTAGATTTTAGGATCCAAACTTGTCTGACAACCCTGGTGGCTTCAGACTTCATCTTTCCCTTGTTGTTACTAGTCTGCTCTACTGAACTTGGAGTAGCTGACTTCTTAGACTTTTGTTGTTCTGCTTTCTTTTTCTTCTGAACGTTAGGGCTTTTGACTCTTGGCTCATAGTAGTACGATCCATACTGAGCTGGGTGAGTCAGTAGTTGGTGGCTATACTATTCAGTCCAACTGACCTTCTTGGTTCCCCCTGAGTTTGATCTTGGTATCTTGGGGCTAGAACCATGGGTAACTTTCCTTTTGCTAGACTGAGGTGCTTGTATCTTCTGCTTATTCTTTGTCCGAAGGGATTTAAATTATGCATGTTGAGTTATCCTCTGGACAAACCTATCAGTCAGCTTGTTGGAGCTCTTCTGTCTTGAAGTGGAGGCTTCATATGTGTAACCAAGTCCTTCTTTGGTGGCATGTGGTCTCTGTGCTCGTAGTATCTTCTTCAACTTCTCCTTTGCTCCAATATATTGCTCTGTCATCAAGGTTCTCCACACTTCATCACTCTTCCTCAGAGCTTCATGCTCAGATTTGGCTTGTGCGAGAGTTTCCTTGAGATTAGCAATTTCAGTCTCTTTCTCAGAGATGTCTTTGGTCAGCACTGAGATCTGTGCTTCTTGATCATGAGACTTAGTCATCAGAGAGTTAATCTCATCCTTCAGTCTTAGAACAAGTCCTTCAGACTCAGTAGAGTCTTGACTTCTCCTTGAAAGTCTCTGATTCTCTGCTTTCAGGATATCCATCTCCTGAATTGTCTTACAGAACTGCTGGCTCATCTGGATTTGATCTTCAAGCAAATTTTCATATGCAAGAACCACATCGAGCGGTTCTCTTGCAGCAGAGCTTGTGTCATGTGTGCCAGGTGAAGAGGGGCATATAGTGGGTTCAGAATTTACCTCAGCCTCTTCTTCGGCCATGAGATACGGTTCAACATCTTCAGTCTCGATTGCCATGAATACAGCATCATCATCAGACGATTCCATGAACAGTTCTTCATCGCTTGAGCAATCGGACAACTCTCCAGCTATGTAGGCTTGCCTCTTCTTCACGAATTTGTCGCGTCTGGCTTACCTTCTAGCTCTTTCAGCTGCTGAGAGTTCAGGATATTCGTATTGATAGTGTCCTGGCTTCTTGCAGTTAAAGCATACTGATGTTCTGCTATCCCTTTTGGATGTTTCTTTTTGTTCCACGGCGGCAGCTTCAATATTCCTGCAATCAGGTAAAGATTTAGATTCACTATTAGTGCGATGCTTATCTCTCTTACCTTGATATTTCTGAGAAGCCTTTATCATCTTCCGTCTGAACATTTCCTTCTTCTTCTTGTATTTCACTGCGAGGAGAGCATACTTCTCAGCCAAGTTGTCAGCAGTAGGTATGGTTACTGAGCTTCCAGCTGACTGGCTTGTTGCTGAGGGACTTGCTCCGGGAGTGCTGGCTGATGCCTCTTAAGCATGATCCGACACTTCAGCTTCAGCACCGGGGGTATGTGGGAGGTTGAATTTAAACTCCTTAGCTTTAAGTTCTGAAAATATATAATCACGAGTAACAAAATTCAGGTCAGTTCTCCTCATACACGTAGCAAAAGAGTACCACTTGAGCCTGCTGAGAGCCCTCATCTTCCCCAGTCCATTGATGATGTTGATCTGATTCGTAAATCGAGCGCTGAAATCATCTATGGACTCCCCAGGAAGCATAGCGAATGCCTTGAGTTTCTGCAGCTCTAACTCCAGTTTGTTCTCTTTGATCTGTGGAGTTCCTTGGCTCAGCACCGCGAGAGAATCCCATAGCTCCTTGACGTCTTGCAGTCATGTACTCTTCCGAGATAAGAGTCACTGAGTGTCATCAGTATAACATTGCAAGAGACTCGGTCGAGGTTGTGCAGTTTCTTCTCTTCAGGAGTGAAGAGGCTTTTGTACTTCATGACTTTGGGTCCGGTTCTGGCACCTCCTGCTCCGTCCACTACAAGTTCGACTGAGTCGACCAGCGGAACAATGGGGCCTTTCTCCAGAACATCGGTCATGCTGTCGTGCAGTAAAGTCAGATGTGCCTCCATCATTACGCACCACACCGCATAATTTTCAGTTTAGAACATTGGCACGGTCCTAATCCCTAAAATATCAGCCATTGAAAGAAACAGGATATAGGATGCAGTGAAGAGATGCAAGATGCAGTGAAAATGACTTTCTAGGATCTTTGTTCGAGATAGACTAGTTTCAAAGAACAATGATCAGTTAAGAACACTGTGCTCTGATACCAATTGTTGGTCCTGAGACGTGGTTCAGGTGTAGGGGGGGGGGGTGAATACACATGAATACAAATTTCCTTCTCGAACTCAAAGTCAACTCTAGCTGAGTTTGCTACTGACTGAGTCAGACACCCAAATATGCTTCAGATCGCGTGGGCAAGAAAAACTTCTACTGAGTTCAGCACAACTGACTTTACTCAGTCAAACAGACGTTCAGTATCAGAGTGTGTGTGCGAAAGTGTAGTATGAACAGTTAAAGAAAGCAGTAAATCAACACAACAATTTTTAAAAACTCTGAGGGCTTTCCTCCACGCAAAGGGTCCGATAGTTAAAAAAAACATGAGGGCTTTCCTCCACGCAAAGGGTCCGATATTTAAAAACTCTGAAGGCTTTGCTTACCCGGGAGTATCCTCAGAAGACTCCCTAGTCTGACTTGCTATCAAAAGTCTTTAACTGATCCTTTCCATTATTGTGGATAAAGAACGAACACCCAAAAATATGGAAATAAGATAAGAAAGGCTTCTTTCCGTTCCATAGTTCATATGGTGTCTTCTGATGTTGCTTCGTCAGTAGAGATCTGTTCTGAGTATAACACGCAGTATCAGTTACTTCTGCCCGGAATTTAGATTGGAGTCCTGAGTCTGCGAGCAGGGTTCTTGCTGCCTCTTTGAGTGTTCTATTCTTTCTCTCAGCAATCCCATTTTGTTTAGGTGTGCGTGAAGCAGACGTCTCATGTTCTATGCCTTCAACTTTGCAGAACTCTTCCACCATTGAATCCAGGAACTCAGTTCCTTTGTCTGAACGAATCTTTCTGATTTCGGTGTTCTTCTCGACACTGAGCCTTTTCAGAAGCGTATTGTTGGTAATAAATATGACCCATGTGTAGCGCGAGTAGTCATCAATGACCACTAAAGCATACTTTTTGCCGAGAGACTGGTCCGAACAAATCCATGTGCAGCAGCTGAAGGATTCCATCCGTGGAAGGTGATGGAACTGGTAGATTTTGCTTCTTTGTTTGCTTTCCCTTCAGACATGCTTCGCACTGAATGTCTTTGTTGAACACTTCATTCGGCAGTCCTCTTACTAGAGCATTTCTAGCTAGCTTGTTGAGCGTCTTGAAGTTGAGAAGACTGAGTCTTCTGTGCCAGAGCCACCCCGTTCTGTTGTCGTTCTTCGCCAGCAAGCATGCTTCAGGTTCAGCTGATTTCCAGTCAGCTACGTATATGTTCTTTCTGTGCAAACCTGATAACACTGTTTTCCCTGAAGATTTGTCAATGACATCATAGAAACCAGCGTAAAAAATCACTCTATTCGAGTTATCATAAAATTGACTAACAGAGAGAATATTATGTTGAAGTCCTTCAACATATGATACTCTTGGAACTGTGGCGGTTCCAATGCTGAGTGTTCCATAGCCTCTGATATAGCCTTTTGCATTGTCTCAGAACTCGATTCTGGGTCCTTCTTCAGTAGTATAATTCTTCAGTAGATTCCTCTAGTACGTCATGTGTCTCGAGCACCCGTTGTCCACGTACCAAGAATCCTTGTGCACCTGCAAAACAAAATTATATTCAGGTACCCTTTATTTTTTATTTTGGGTCCTTAGATGTTAGTTTTGGAAACCCATATCTGTCTTACGACCCTGGTGGTCTCAGACAGTTTCTTTCCACTTTTGTCAACATACTTTACCAATGGACTGGTTGATGTTGACTTCTGAGGCTTTACTGGTTCAGGACTCCTGATCTTCTGAGGTGGTAGACTGCTGACCTTAGCCTTCTGAACGGCTTTCTTCTTCTTCTTCTGACTCTTAGATCCTCTTCTGACTATAGGATCATAATAATATGACCCATACTGAGCTGGATGTGTCAGCTGCGGAGGTCCATACTGATCAGCCTACTTGACTTTGCTAGTTCCCCCTTGACTGAACTAGGGTGATCTTGAGCTAATCTTCTTGTCAGTTTTCTGATAGTTAGGATGAGGTGCCTTCATCTTCTGTTTGTTCTTTGCTAAGGGGTTCAGAATTTCGGCATTGATTGTCTCCCCTTGAACAAACCTATTAGTCAACCGATTCTCTGAGCGTATGGGGGCAGATGAGGAGGCTCCATGGCTGAACCCGAGTCCCTCCTTGCAATGTTTTGGCTTGTTGTTGGCTAGCATCGCCTCAAGCTTTCTCTCAGCTCCCATGTACCGCTCTGTCATCAGGTTCCTCCAAACATCGTCACTCTTCTTGAGCATTTCATGCTCGGTCTGAAGTCCTAAGAAATTTTACATTAGTAGACTCAGTTCAGTATCCTTATGAGTCAAGTCATTGGTCAGTACTGAGATCAGATCTTCTTGATGCTGAGACTTGGCCATCAGAGAGTTAATCTCCTCCTTGAGTCTCAACACAAGTCCTTCCGACTCAGTAGCAACCTGACTCTCCTAAGAAAGTCTCCGATTCTCCACTTTCAGTGTATCCAACTCCTGAAGAGTCTTACTGAGCTGCAGGCTCATCTGAATCTGCTCGTCTAATAATTCTTCGTAGGCGATCGAGACGTCCAGATTCTCTTCAGCACCTGAAATAGTATCGTGTGTGCAGTGTGAAGAGGAGTTAAATGGTGCGTGAGAGTTTACCTCATCCTCTTCCCCTGCCATAAGACACTTTTTAGCATCTTCCTCAAGCTCTAGGGTCATGAATGCTGCTTCATCATCTGATGAATCCATAAAGGAATCGACTTCATTTGAGTCGTCTGAGAGTTCACCGACAATATATGCTTGACGTTTCTTGATGAACTTCTCCCTTTGAGCTTTTCGTGCTGCTCTTTCAGCTGTACTGAGCTCAGGACAGTTGTATTGGTAGTGTCCTACCTTGTTGCAGTTGTAGCAGGAGGTGATTCTGCCTTCTTCGTTTTCACTGTCTTTCGACTGTGCAGAGTCCTCCTGTTTCCTGCAATCAGAAGTATGCGGTTCAGTAGTGCGCTTAGGTGTATATTCAGACTTACTCTTGTAGTCTCTAACGACTCTATAGAGCTTTTTGCGCCTCTCCTTCTCCTTCTGATATATCTCTAAGCTAAGCTTCCTTCTTGTAGATCGCTGGTTGAAGGCTCAGCTTTGCGAGATGCGGGAGCTGCTGTGCTGACTGATGCTTTAAAGGCATGGTCAATCTGAGTGTCAGCTTCAGCTCGCTGCTTCCTTTGTGGTAGACCGAACTCGAACTCCTCAGCTTTTAATTCTTAAAATATATGATCAGGAGAAACAATGTCAAGATCAGAATGTCTAAGCAAAATAGCAAAAGGAGTCCAATGTCCGTCTGGCAGTGCTCTCAAGATTTTGAGATTCATCTCTCGGTTGGAGAACCTCTTTCCCAGCCCGTTGATAGTGTTCATCAGATCCGTAAATCTGACGTTAAGATCTTCATTTGTGTCACTAGGCATGAGATACAGTCTCTCCAGCTTCTGAAGTTCCAGCGCTAACTTGTTAGCTTTGATCTTCTGAGTCCCCTGACTCAGTAGCGCCAGAGCATCCCAGAGTACCTTGGCGGACTTGCAGTCCTGGACTCTTCCGAGATAAGAGTCACTCAGAGTGGTCAGTATAGCATTTCTGGCAACCCGGTCTAGATTTTGGAGCTTCTTTTCTTCTGGAGTGAATAGGCTTCTGTCTTTAGGGATCCTCATCCTTGTGTTGGGTCCTGGGTTTCGACACTATCGATAATAGGTACGATAGGTCCGTCTTCCAAGACCTCTATCATGCTGTCGTGGAGTGAAGTCAGATAAGCTTCCATTCTGACTCGCCATACCCTGTAGTTCTCTACTGAGAACATGGTACCATCCTGATTCCTGACATATCAGACATCTTAAATAGTGATATGAATGAAGAATGATATGCAGTGAAAACGTGTTCAGGATCCGTTCAAGTAGACCAGTTTCAGATAACAAGAGTCTTAGAGAACTCTTGCTCTGATACCAATTGTTGGTCCCGAGATAAACGTTCAGGTGTAAAGGGGGGTGGGTGAATACACCTGAAAATTTTCTCAACTTAAAACACGAATAGTCCTACTCAGGAGAGTGCCTTACTAAACAAGTTTAGTAAACCAAGTATGTCGTTCTGGATCACGTGGACAAAGTGACTGACTATACTGAGGCCTGCTAGCTGACTGATGTCAGAATTCAGTACCGTTCAGTAAGAGTTCAGCAGAGTGCGGAAATGTACAGGCCCAATTCAGTTGAGTTTGAAAACATTTTTAGCAATACTGTTTCAGTAGGTTAGTGCATTCAGTTAAGCTTGCTGAAACTCTGTTAAGTGATTTGTAAAATGGTTTTCAGTATGAATAGTAACCAATGCAACAGTAAAAACAGAACACATCAACAATCCTACGTCCACTGTCCTGAAAAGATCAAGAGGCTATTTTATTATACTGAGTTAGTCTCAGTCGGTTTGTGCACTGGACAAACACTTGTCTTTAGGATTATACTGAGCAAGTCTTAGTTTACAAGTATCAAACTGAAGTGTTTGACAAACTCTCCAACTCTGAAGGAGTTCTTAACAAGTAAGAACAGTTCAGGGATGAACTCCTTCAGTCTAAGCTATGGATATATTCAATGGAGCTTAGGTTAGAGGGAAGGGAACAAGAAGGTGGCTTCTAGAGTGACGAACAGTGAGGAATAAGCTCTCTGGTTCGTGTTCAATCACTTGGTTACTAGAGGCTATTGATTCTAATTCAGCTTGGTTCCCTTGAGCAAGTATGCAGCCTTTCGCTTGAAGTGTTTCTCTGAAGTTCTTGCGGAAAGCTTAAGTCTTTGAGTATTTGCTCGTAATCGCTCGTATGTGTTCTTGGTCTGGTGAGCTTCTTCGATTTGATCTTCCCTCTATTTATAGAGGTGAGCCATGGAAAGATCCGTTGGAGACGTCGATCCATGTGTCACTCTCTTTTGGGTAGCTAACGGCTCTTTCAAGGAATCTTGCAGAGTCTTTTTTTCCTCCATTTCTGGAAATAGGTTGACTTGCAGCTTTAATCAGAACTTTGACAGCAGGCTGCTCGTCATTGGTCGAGGTGTAGGAAGTAGTTGAGACAAACAGACTTCTAGGTAGATCTGAAGCTGACTTCTCTGAATACCTCGTATGACTCTACTGATTTAATATATAAGATCATCTGACAGTCAAGGAGACTATCAGGCCGTTGTTGAGTCTGACCTGGATTCAGTAGTATACTCCTGTTGAGTCCAACTCTACTGAATGTCGACTCTGAGTTCAGTGAACTGCTCCTACTGTGTCCAGTTCTACTGACTCCTTTCACTATGCTGCTCATGCTGAGTCCAGCACTACTGAGTATGAATACCTCTCAGTATGCTGCTCCTGCTGAGTCCAACACTACTGAGTCTTCACTCCATGGTACTGAGGCGGATAGTCTACTGAAGGGTCAGCAGTCAGAACTATGTGCCTGAACCACGTAGAAGGAATGTCTACTGAGTCTGAAACTCTCAGAGACAAAGGCATTACTATTACAACTCAATGGTTCACCAATCAAATTAGGGTTTTGGGATCATTCAAATCTTCTAAACGCTATACTACTGAATCATCTCCCAACACTATTAATAACGATTTATGAGAGATAATAAATAACTAGGAAATTAATTGAGACAGATCATGAATCCAATACAAGAAATAAAGTCGGACCTCAAATCAATGAATTATCTATGTTCAGCCAAGAACAACATCAATTAATAAACATAGATTCATTGTAGTAGAGAATCCATGCTGACTTACCCCTTTATGCCAACTTGAGCATGAGCTTGTATTTTAGACTTAATCGATCCCCGTATTTAAGATAAAATTATCCGTTAATTAATTAAGCCCACTGACAACTTAAATTAATTAACATATTATTATATTTTTAAGTAGTACCACTCAACCTTATTGACACACCTAAACTTAATCAACTAGTCGGGTTTAGTGTGATAATCCTTACGAGTTTCTCAGGGGATATTATCAACCCATTTTAATAGGATACGGTTGCAAGATACTGACAACCAACCCGAGCCTCAAATGACTACTAGCACCCAAGATACGTAGATTTGGTCGCGATAATGTTCACCATAGTAGGTCAAAGTGATAGATAGCCAAATGCACTTAGCTGAAATCTTACCAAGCTTAATACCAGCTAAGTCACCGAGATCTTGGTTCTCCACTAAGGTCAGTCAGGAGAACACATCTTACTGTGATCCATCAAGACACCACCTTCAGTGTACCAATATAGACAAGCAACCAAGACAAACCACTTCTTATCTAAATTGCAGCTTATACCGACAACTTATCCTGAAATTGTCTCAACTGTGAAAACTGTTTATATCTTGTCAGGTGAACAAATTAAGAAGTCTTCTATGATCTACAACACACTACACAATCTAACTTATATACAAGATAAAGGATTACATGTGCAAATATATAATTATCAGATAGGAGAATAAAACAGTGGTAAGGACAAAAACACATTGTATACAAACATAAAAACTGCTTCCAGTATACAAAATCCCAACAACATATGACTCAAGAAGGATACCAAGTCATGTCGGGTTGGCTGGTGCATAACATCTTCAACAAGCTTCATTGCCATTTCTGAAAGTGCATCTTACGAAAGACGATCATCATATTCTTGGGGATGAAAGACTATGCATCATTATTAATGATTAATAATGTTGTTGTCTAGCCTGTATAACTATCTCTACTTTGCCTGTTTGATTATTTACTTTTGCATTGCTATGTATTTATTTTCATGGATCCCAATTAGTGATTTATGTAGATAATAAAAAGACAAATTGTGTGTTGCATTTAGCACTAGATCTGAAATGAAACTGGAAATGAAAGATTATGTAGAAGAAAATTTTATTCAACTTTAATCAGAATCATTTACAACACAAGCTTCGAGAGTAAAGGAAATTCCATCCAACTAGTAACCAACTAAGACAGTTGGCATAAAACTATTGGATGGGAGAAAACACATTCAACACAAACAGGAGTCTATAAGGTTGCATCTCATCCGTCCATCTTTGTAAGTAGAATCCAACGATCACAACCTATTTCCCACTCTTAACCGTCATAACCGCCACTCTACACTGCATCATCATCATCAAGCTCTTCAAGAACACACTACATCAATCTACAAAATCTGCAATTATGAACTACTATGTGGGTGTGTGATCTGATCACTGAGGTGATCAGTAAGTGTTGAAAGATAAAGAACGCAATCAAGTGACAATGAGTAGTTGTCGAAGGCCAATAGAAATAGAATATCATATATTATCAGATATTATAGTTACATGATATTCTCTTCCATCAAAAACAAAGACTAAGAAAGGAATTAGTTGGGCTTCTTCTTGAACTATTGCAGTCGCGCCTTGAAGTCAGCAGATTTCTTCTCATGAAGCTCAAGACCACAAGATGAGTGAAATTTGTTCCTCAGTATCTTGACTTCTTCCTTGTCTTCAGCATCATTGAAGTTCAGACTTCTTGTATTGATAGCAAATTTTATTTCTTCATCAATCTCCTTGTTACAGATATTACCTTGTTGCGTGAGAGGAGGAGATATAAGTCTGTACTCATGTGCCTTGACAGTCTTACCTGACTGTTGCAGAATGATTTGGATTTCAGCATAGAGTTCAGGTTCAACACTTATCAAGAATTCCTTGAAGGTTTTGTCAGGATCAACCTTCTCACTATCTGTCTCCCAATTGTAATAACTCTTGATGAAGTCGACCTTAGCCTGTTCCCATTTCGGATTGATCTTGTAGGGCTCCCATTCATTAGTCCTTGGAAATATGACTCTCTTGAGTTTCCCTGTTCCCTTCTTCTAAAGAATTTGGAAGTAGTAGGAATACTTCTGTCCTTCTCAGGGATTCGCTCTTTGGCTTCTTTCTCAATTCGCTATCTGAGGGCCTCAACGTCTGCTAATCTTATTTTCTCTCTTGCAGCTTGAACTTGTCTGGCCTCAGCAGTGATATCTAAGCCTCTCTCGCAGGCATCCCTTAACTCCTTCATCTCGGCCTCTTGCTTCTTGGAAAGTTCAATGGAGGGGATAATCTGCGGAGCTACTGATTCACTAGGTCCAACTGACTTGGACTTAGAAGCTTCATGCTTCTTCTCAGCTTCAGACTTTTTCTCAGCAACAGCCTTGCTGGATTGCCTGGGAATCACAGATCTGGTTCTGGTAGGAACTGAAGATTCGATCTGTATACCATTCTTGGCCTTAATCTTTTACCTTTCTTCTTGATCTTGAAGTTCTCATGCCAACTTTTCTTCATATACAATTTGTTCATCTGGCGTTTTCAAGTTAAGTTTCTTTTCCTTTGGAAGACTAGGAGGGCCAGGTGCTTTGCCTTTTGCAGCTGACTTGACTAGCTTATCTTCAGCAAGACCTTCTAAGAACTGAGCCCTTCAATTACTACTTCCTCTACAGGTTCTCCTGACCTTTCCCGCTTTCCTTCTTCAACTCTTATCTTCTCAGTCTCCTTCTCTTCAGCCTTGATTAGGGTCAGTAATTTGCTCTTCCTACTTTCTTCCCCCTTTTTGGCATCATCCAATAAGCTTGCCAATGCTATGACCTTTGATGATAGGTCAGCGACTGAGAAACTGATAGAGTCCAATTTAGCTTCAATATCAACGACGGCGTCAGTATACTCATTCCATCTCTTATCATGTTCAACATTAATAGCTTTGAGTATATCAAATTTCTTAGATTCAATCCGTCGCAGGTATGAGTCTACTAAGTCAGTAGCGTCTTTCTTGATGGCAAGGCCGACATTAGCTTGTTCCACAATTGCTTTAGATACACTTTCAGTGGTTAGCCTATTTCGCTCTTTGATGGCCTTGAGGACCTAATCCAGTACAGAGGCCATGGTTTCAGAAAATTGATTGGCCTGAGTCTGCAGGATGTTCTAATACTGAAAGTCCAGATCAGTCCTCTGGGCTTCAAGTGCTTTGCTGAGGATCTCATCAGTATTTAGAGTAGATTTTCCGATCCTCTGCACTTCTGAAGCCAATTTGTCTAGCATCAGAGTATGAGCCTATAAGAGTTGGCTTGTTAACAGACGCCACATTAATGTCCTTTATCTCTGCAGCTTGATATCAAGACTTCTTTGGCTTTCACTGAGATATAGACGGCGTATAGATAACTGCACCTGATGAAGGCGGTGGAGGTGGTGAGTCATCTCTGGGAGATTTTTCCTCAGCAGATACTCCCTGGTCTGCGTCCTTGGGTGACTCGTCATGGTGAGAGTCAGGTGGAGTCTGGAGCTGAGTTGTCGATTCAGTATACCCCCTTTGACTCAGGAGCATGAGCATTGCTGAGCGACGGTCATCCATTGACGTAATATCAGCAAGCTCTCTGCAGTTGTTCGAGGTCGTACATCTAAGAAAGGTCAATTTCAGTATTAACCTTGAAGTCTGAATTTGTCCCAACCACTTTTCTGTACCTCGACCAATGACAAGTAGCCAGCTGGCAAATTTCCGACAAAAGTTGCAAGTCAACCACTTTCTACAAAGAAGCGGACTCTACAGAATTCAAAAGTAAAGAAGTCGTTTGTTACCTATATAGAGTGACACGTGGACAGTTTCATCTCCAACGGATCTATTCACACTCACTGCTATAAATAGAGGGAAGGTCATGATCTTTCAAGTCGCACTACACGATCACACAAGCGACCATACGGGAACTCAAGCATTCAAAGAATCAAAGCTCTAGAACACTTAGCGATTATTCAGCTGAAGAACAAATTCAGAGTTGATTATTCCTCTTTGTTCTTCGCTCTAGAAGCCTTTCTCGTTCCCACACTACATTAAGCTCATTGTAATATCTATAGCTTAAACCAAAGGAGTACAGTTATTGAACTGTCCTTAGTGTTAAGAACTCCTTCATCGTTGGAGATACATTCAAACAATATCGTTTGACCTGTAAACTGAGACTTGCTCAGTATAATCACAAGTAAAAGTTTGTCATGCGAACAAACTAACTGAGACTAACTCAATATAATAAAATAGTGTCCTATTTTGTCTAGGACGAGTGGATGTAGGATCTTGTGTATTCGAACCACTTTAAAAACTAATGTGTCGTTTAGTTGTTGCATTGATTAACTGCTCATACTGAAAAATATCTTTACAAAATCATACAACTACTATTTCAGCACTAAGCTAAAACATTGCACTAATCTACTGAACTGTTTAAGTAAACAAACGGTTTCGAAACAAACTAAATCGGGCCTACACTTTCTGCACGCTACTGAACAGCTACTAAACGCTCCTAAATTTTGACATCAGTCAGCTAGCAGAGCTCAGCACTGTCAGTCACTCTGTCCGCGCGATCAAGAGCAACTTATCTGGTCTACTGAATCCACTCAGCAGACATCATCTGTGAAACGGACTGTTCGCATTTTGAGTTTGAGAAAAAGGTTTTCAGGTGTATTCACTGCCCCCCCCCCCCTTCTACACCTGAACGTTTGACTCGGGACCAACAATATCCTTTGGCAACTAGTCGAATTTCATTTATGACGATAACATTATTTTCATCTCGCTTGTTCTTGAAGACCTATTTTGTTCCGATCACATGTTGTTGCTTGGGTCTATCCACAAGCTCCCAAACATCGTTTCTACTTAACTGTTGAGCTCTTCTTGCATGGCAGTAATCCAGTCAGAATCATTCAGTTCGTCCTCAAACGACTGAGGTTCTTCATTAGACAAGAAGCAGGAATACAGTGCGCTTTTTCCGTGACAGAATCTGGATCTTTTCTTAACACTTGTTGATGAATCTCCGATAATAAGATCTAAAATATGAGCATCTAGCCATGAACGACGTCTTCTTGTTACTTCCTCTGAATTTAATTCTGCACAAATAGTCGGATTGTGTGGAATTTCAGTAGTACTATTGAAGCAGTTCAGTAACAAGATGAGGGTCTACTAACTCACCAGGTTCAGGGGCATTCAGCTCAGGAACATCAGTAGTTCCCCCTGAGTTGTTATTCTCAGTAGAGGTCTTAGTTACCACTGACGTTTCTTCATCGACCTGAGTTACTTGGGATTTATTATGTTCAGGAGAATCAATCAGTTCAGCTACATTGCTTGTTGGCTGGTTGTGAACTTCATCATCTGAATCATCATCACAACAATGCTGGATCTTTTCTATATTATAGTTTATGTTTAGATCCTGTAGCTTGCTGTTGACCTCTTCAGCGTCTTGCTGAGATCTTTGTTTCCTGTTCTCAGTAGCAAACTCAGTAAATACAACATGGGGGTTTTCCTCCACGTAAAGTGTCCGGTAGTTAAAGAATCTGAAAGCTTTGTTAACCCTGGAGTATCCTAAGAATACTCCTTGGTCTGACTTGCTATCGAAGACCTTTAATTGATCATTTTCATTATTGTGGTTAAAGCATGAACAACAAAAAATATGAAAATAAGAAATAGAAGGCGTTCTCCCTTTCCATAGTTCATAAGGTGTCTTCATGTGTAATTGAGTCAGTAGTGAGCGATTCTGATTGTAATAGGTTGTGTCAGCAGCTTCTGCCCAAAACTTTGATGGTAGACATGTGTCTGCGAGTAATGTTCTTGCTGCTTCTTTATGTGTTCTGTTCTTCTTTCTAGCAAGCTCGTTCTGCTGAAGCGTGAGTGCCAGTAAGGTTTCATGCTGGATCACTTTAGCTTCGCAGTACTCTTTCATGGTTGAATTTAGAAATTTTGTTCCTCGATATGAGCGTATTCGTTGTATCTTGATATCCTTTTCAACGCTCAGTCTTTTTAGTAGTTTCGGCAGTACAGTTTTGACGTTAGACTTGGTGGCGATGAAAATCACCGAATGTATCTTGAATAGTCATTTATGACTACAAGAGCATATTTCTTGCCTCTGATCGTCATTGGGGAGATCGGCCCGAATAGATCCATGTGGACCAGTTGAAGGATTCCATCAGTGCGGATTGCTGGATTTGGTCTGCTTTCCCTTCATGCATGCTTCACAATTCTTGTGTCTTTTGAAGACTTCATTCGGTAGTCCTCTTTGCTAGTTTGTTCATTGTTTTGAATTTCAGATGACTCAGTCTTCTATGTCACAGTTATGCTATTCTATCATCTTCAGGTTTAACGATATTCCAATCTGTAAAATAGATGTTTCTTCTCCGCGAGCCTGATAACACAGTTCTTCATGTAGTTTTATCAAGAACATCACAGAAACCTACGTCAAAAGTCACTTTATTGGAATTATCACATAATTGACTGACTGAAAGGAGATTATATTGAAGTCCTTCAACATATGTTACTTTGGGAACTATGGCAGTTCCTATCCTCAGTGTTCCATATTCCCTTGCATATCCTTTGGAGTAGACACCAAATTTAATTCTAGCTCATTCCTGGTGAACATAGTTGGTCAGTAGATTCTTTTGATGCGTCATGTGTCTTGTTGGTCCAGAGACGCGCTTCATGTGTGTGTATGTGTGTGTGTGGGGGGTTAATGCACCAGAATGCAAATTCAAACTCAGAATGCGAAAGTCAGCTTTATATCAATGCTGAATGAACAGTTATATCAATGCAACAGTTAAAATCAACATATCGATTTTTAAAGTGGATCGGATATCTATTTATAGTCGTAGTGATTGCACAATATCTTAACCGTTTAAAGTTAGAGTTTCTCCAACTAGGAAGGAGTTCTTACAAATAAGAACAGTTTAAAAGATATGAACTCCTTCGAGGTTCTATGCTATTGATTTTAAAATACGCACGCTTAGATAGAGAAAAGGGAACAATAATTCTCTAGAGAGAAGAACTAAAAAGATATCTAAAATCTATGAGCAAGTTCTTCACTTGTATTTTGCTTGTAAGTTCGCTAGAGGTTTGAGCTTTGTTCGCTTTGGTTCCCTGGTGCTTTTTTCTGCATGAAGGCCTTCTCTATTTATAGTCTTCGATTTGTGAATAGATCTGTTAGAGGGGTTCTAGCCACATGTCGAATAAGATAAGAAAATGGTCATATATAATTTGAACGTTTAGTAGAGGCACTGTAGAGATTTCCGCTTTTTCCGGCTAGGAGCAACTTTATGGCAGAGTAGGTAAGTCGTTGTCGGTTCCTTATTAGTCGAGGTCTATGAGAGTTGGCAAGGCTTATTCAAACTAAAGTACGATGAATTGATTTGTTCTGAATCCTCGAACCTTCGCCTGATTGTCCTCTACGACATTCGTCTGAACACTTCAGTCGTTGGCTCGATTTCCTTTGCAGATTCAGTTGGTGATTGACATACCAACTGACTTCCTCGATACTGAGTTCTATAGCTGAGTGCGGAATGTTCTACTGAATCCACAGTTACTGAACTCTGTCCTACTGAGTTCTAACAGCTGAACTCAAACTAAGCTATTACGATATCAAAGGCCCATCATTCAGCTAGGGCTTTTGGGATCTTCAAATCTTATCACTCATCCCAACTATTTCCCCCTATTTGATGATGCCAAAACCTTTTACAACAACTACTGCTACTGACTATGCTAAAAAGAATATTACAAGGTAAACAGGGCATAGTATCATAGCAAAAATGTCGACAAGGCAAATTAATGTCAGGCAACTGAATTTCTCATTAAAGAGAAGTATCAGAGCATTTACACATAATGAAACAATGTCACATAAATGATTTATCAGAACATTATCAGGCTTGTCATCTAATCAATACATAGAAAATAATTTCCCCCAAAACAGAGAAGCATTTTCCCCCTATCATACTTAAACAATTTCCCCCTATAGCAGAAAATGCAGTTTCTCAAAAAGTATCTAAGTACTGAAACACAGAGAAACATATAAGCAGATATATGAGTGTGTGAGCTGATTACTTCAGTAATCAGTAGTGTTGAAGGAAATGACAATGAGTAGCTGTCGAAGGCCAACAGAAAAGTTATGTCATATAAGAGATAGAGAGATTAAATTTACATGACATTCTATTCTACAGACCTAGAAGACTAGAAGGCAGTCAGCTGGACTTCTTCTTGAAGAGTTGCATCCAAGCTTTGAAGTCAGCATACTTCTTCTCTGGAAGATCAAGGCCATATGCTGAATATACGCGTTGCCTCAGGGCCAATCGCTTTCTTGTCTTCTTCATGGTTCTTGTTCAGACCTTTGCTATTGATAACATCAAAGATTTCTTCCTCAATCTCCTTTTTGCAAATATTATCTTGGTGCGTCATAGGAGGAGGCAAGGTTCTGAACTGAGGTGCTTTCAGAGTCTGACCGGACTGTTCCAGAATGGTTTGAATTTCAGCATAGAGTGAGGAATCCATTTGTTTTAGAAAATCTGCGAATGCTTCTTCAGGATTAGAATCCTCTCTAAGTATCTTCCAGACATAGAATCTTTTGATAAAATCCACTTTGATTTGCTCCCATCTCTTGTTGATCTTATAAGGTACTCACTCATCAATCCTCTTGAATATTACTCTTTTTACCTCATTGATAAGTACCCTTCTTCTGTAAAACTTTGAAGTCGTAGAGACACTTCTGTCTTTCTCAGGAACTTTCTCATGAGCTTCCTTCTCAGTTCTCAGCCTGAGCACCTCCAGATCAGCAAGATGAATCCGCTCTCTAGCTTCTCTGATCTGTCTGGCCTCAGCTGTTTTATCTAGTCCTCTTTCACAGTTATCCCATAGTTCTTTCATCTCTACTTCCTGTCTCTTCGACAGTTCTGTAGTGGTAATCAGCTGTACATCTGAGTCGCTTGGCTCTCCTGATTTAGATTAGGGAGATGCAGGCTTTGGCTTCTCAGCTTGTTTGGACTTTGTCGGAGTCTTTGCCGCAGGCCTGGTTTGCCTGGGCTGTACTGATCGAGTTCTGGTAGGAACTGGAGTACGGATCAGTACGCCTTTCTTGGCTTTAGTCTTCTGGGCATCTTCCTTCTCAAGCTCACGCACGAGCTGTTCATCATTAGCAATCTGCTCTTCGCGTGTTTTGAATTTTAGCTTCTTAGGAGGAGAGGGAGAGGGAGAGGCAGGAGCTTTGCCTTTGGCTTTAGATTTAGCTGCTGCTGACTTCAGTAGAGGAGGCTCTTTTTCAGGTAATGCTTCAAGATATTTGGTCACTTCAGTGACGGCCTCGTCAGCAGGCTCTCCTGAGCCTTCAGCTTCTTTTTCTTAGCCCTTACTTGTTGCTGCTACGCTGGGACCTACCTCTTCAGCTTTTAAGAGGGTCAGTGGTTGTGCAGACATACTACTTTCCCCCTTTTTAGGTTCATCTATAATCGTTGCCAAGGCGGTCACTCTGTTTTTCAACCCCTCGATAGATGTTCTAATAGAGTCGAGAGAGGCTGCAACATCTCCAGCTGGATCGGTATAAGAAGTCCATCTCTTGTCGTGTTCTGAGTTGATGGCTTTCAGTAGAGCTGACTTAGATGCTTATATCCTCTGAAGATATGCCTCCACAGAATCAACGGCTTCCTTCCGGATCTTTGTGCATGTAGCATGTTTCTCTACGAGTGCCTTAGCGACACTCTCAGGAGCGAGCTTATTTTGCTCCTCTACTGTCTTCACAACACGATCTCTTGCAAAAGCCATTTCCTGAGAAAATGTCTTGGCCTGATTCTGCAGAATGATCTGAAATTGAGTCGTCAGATCGGTCCATTGTGCCTCAAGTGCTTGTGTGAGGATTGCTTTAGCATTTACTTCAGTGGGAGTGCTGATCCTCTACACTTCAGTAGATAAGGTACCTAGCGTCTTGGTCTTGCCTCTGTGAATTGGCTCCATTTGGTGTTCAGGACTGCCGCGAGGAGACGGTTTTTGTAACCCTGGCGTTTGGTAACCTTATTTATCGATGCCATTTTCAGATCCTTGATATCAGCAGCCTGATATCGAGATTGTTGCTTCGCTTGAGTCTCGAATGGCGTAGGAATGACTGTGCCTGATTCAGGAGGAGGTGGTGGCGAGTCGATCCTGGGAGATTGTCCCTCAGCAGATCCTCTGTGGTCTACATCCTTAGGTGGTGAGTCACGATGAGAGTTAGACTAAATCTCGGGCTAAGTGGGCTGATCAGATTACCCATTCAGACACAAAAGCATTAGCATGGCGGCCCTACGTTCCTCCATTGAGGCTATGTCAGTCGGCTCGCCGTAGCCAATTTCCTCTTGAAGAGTCTGCTCTTCTCTAGCTAATTCAGAAGCAATCCTTAGGTGGGTCGTCTCTTCCAGCAGATCCCATTCCAGGAATCTCAGATGTATCTGCACCCTAGCTCTGACGGCTATGTGCATGAGATCTGAATGATCCAAGATCTCGGGGATTTCGTCGATGACTTCCACAGTAGCTTTGCTCTGAGCTAGCAGAACTAAGGCGGGAATAGAGGAGGAGGAGTCAGTAGGTAGAATGTCCGCTTCAGCTGGAGGGTCCGACTGAATCTTCTCATTAAGAATCCTCTTAACCTTCTCTTTCAGGGTTACATCCTCCTTGCCTGACCCTGAGTCTTCGATAAAGATAGGCTCTGCAGGTATGTCAGCAGCTGCAGGCTTTTTCAGCATTTTCTTTTTGTTATGGTGAATTGGACGAGGAGCCTGAGAAATCTCCAGGGGACGCTTATCGTGTAGTCCCCGTCCAATAGACTTTTCTGCCGCTGCTGCACTCAGAAATTTCACGTTCTTTTGATCGAACGGAAATGCATCAGCAAACACAACTCTCCCTTGGTACAAATCTTCAAGTATAATAGAGACCTTGCTGCCGTAGAGATGTTTGCCCTTTGGAATAAGTTGAAGACCGGATTTGTCTTCCTTAGTGGTGAATTTCTAGAGCTGCGCCTTAAATTCGGATCAGAATAAGGCGTTCCAGTTGACATGAGCTTCATCTACGATGGCCATAATCAGCTGAATTCTAATTCTAGAAAGCTAATCATATGAACCTGCTGAACTGGTCAGCACATGGTTCAGAATGTAGGCCAGGCACCTGTATTCGGGGAGCAGATGATTCTTGGTGAACGCCACTTTGAATACAACATCTTTTTGTCCGCTGAATCGAGAAAGATACTGATTTATGGAAGACTCCTTCTATCCAATAGGAGAAATCACTTCATCAGTTAAGTGGAAGATGCGGAGAAGGCAGTTGGAGATGTCCACATCTGCGATCTGCTCCGTCCAGATAATTAGGGCAGTCTCTCTCATATAATTGATGCAGGTGATTTTCGTCCCCTCATCATCTTGCCTTATGTTCATAAAGAACTCGACAACTTGCCTAGGGAAGTAGTGAGAGGGAGACCTCATGAGAATGGTCAACAGACCAGAGGCCTCCAAGGCATCAAAGATGTTGTCCATGCATGCTATGTTGCAGGACCAGAACGAGACGATGGGCTCGAACCAGACTCGCTTGGAGTCGATGATCTCCTACATGTCGGTCGGAATGAGCACCTCATTGTTGGGGGATGTTGCCATTGTTATGAGTATAAACTGAATCTGCAAAACAAGTGTTAGCACTTGAAAATAGAGTAAGTTAGTGTATAGCAGAAGCCATTTAGAGAAGTAATTAGCAAAGGAAGTATGCTGGAATGTGGTAGATTTGTTAGCAAGTAATATGCAGAGCATAGATCGATCGTTAATGGGAAAAACTGATTAAGTTTGAGATACACACAAAGATATATATGAATCCGAATATGAACGATTTTTCCTTGTGTGGCTGAGATTAATCAGTTTTGAAGAGGTCGACGACTAAGATTAAATGTTATAAGAGTTTATGATTACTGGCCGCCTATAATCTTGCCCTACCTAACTCTATCACTTAATAGGTAAGGTGAAATAACATGCATTTAATGCGCCGCAGTCAGCATATAGAATGTCGTGGGTTAAATGAGAACGGCATGCTTAACGAAGTACGATGAACATTATTGGCGGGAAATAAATGATATATCATGCTGATCACCAAATGTTGAATAAATACTCATAACCTATCAACTGAACATAGTAGTCAGCTGAGTCCACGTTGATGTCACTGAGTATTTCAGCAGTACTGAGAGTTTGTTCCCCCTCACTCAGTACCCTTTGGATTGTCTTACTGAATCGAATCAGTAGGATCCAGTAGACCTAGTTCTACTGAGAGATCGTTGAATATGGTCTCAGCTAGAGGTTTGGTTAGGATATCAGCTCATTGCTTATCAGTGTGGATCTTTTCCATTTTGATATCCTTCTTCTCAACATGATTTCTGATGAAGTGATGCCTTATGTCAACGTGCTTGCATCGAGTATGTAGAACATAATTTTGCGTGATTGCAATCGCACTGGTACTGTCGCAGTAGATAGACACTTCATCATGATGTATGTCGTAGTCTCTCAGCTATTGTCTGAGCCACAGTATCTGGGCGCAACAGCTTCCGGCAGCCATGTATTCAGCTTCAGTAGTGGACGTAGCTATTGAATGTTGTTTCTTGGAGAACCAAGTTATCAGCTTACTACTGAGGAACTAACACGTTTTCTGAGGTAGACTTTCTATCGATTCGACATACTGCATAATCAGCATCAAAATTACCAATCAGTTCAAGATTATTATCAACAGGATACCGTAATCCAACATCAGGTGTACCCTTTAGATAACGAAGAAGTTTCTTCGCTGGATCTTGATGGCTTCGTTTGGGATTCGCCTGAAATCTCGTGCATACACCTACAACATAAGTTATGTCAGGTCTGTTGGCTATTAGGTATAATAAAGAACCGATAATATCACAATAATCATTAGAGTTTACAGATACTCCCTCCTTATCAAGATCTATCTTTAGATTGGTATTCATGGGTATCTTTACTGATTTGTTGGATTCACAACCGAATTTCTTGATGAGGTCTCTTATATACTTAGCTTAATTGATGAATATTCCCTTCTTGGATTTTTTAACTTGCAATCCAAGGAAATAAGTAATATCTCCCATCATCGACATTTCAATTTTTTTTTTCATCATCTGCTCAAAATTCTGACACATAGTCTGGTTCCTTGATCCAAGGATGATGTCGTCCACATAGATCTGCACCAGTAGGATGTTAGCTTCTGACTTGATACTGAATAGGGTACGATCTATAGTTCCCTTATGAAAATATTTCTAAAGTAGAAAGTCTGATAGGGTATCGCACCAAGCTCGGGTGCTTGTTTTAACCCATACAGTGCTTTCTTAAGTCTGTAAACCTATTGTCCCTGCTAAAAGCCAGGCGGTTGTTCAACATAAACTTCTTCCTTCAGTACGTCGTTCAGGAAAGTTGACTTCACATCCATCTGATAGACTGTGAACTACTGATGTGTTGCATATTCTAGGAATAGATGAATGACTTCCATTCATGCAACTGGAGCGAATGTTTCGTCGAAGTCTATCCCTTCTGCTTGACAATATCCTTTAGCAAAAAGTCTAGCTTTAATCCTGACGATGACGTTATTTTCATCTCGCTTGTTTTTGAAGACCCACATCATTCCTATCACGTGCTGATGTCTAGGTCTGTCTACAAGCGACCATACGTCGTTTCTGGTGAACTGGTTGAGCTCTTCTTGCATAGTAGTGATCCAGTCAGCATCATTCAGCACATTCTCAATTGTCTGAGGCTCTTCAGTAGACAAGAAGTAGGAGTATAAGGCACTTTCTCCCTGACAAAATCTGGATCTTGTCTAACACTAGCTAAAGGATCTCAGATTATTAGATTTGAGCTATGAGCATCTAACCATGAATGACGACATCTTGTTACTTCATCTGAAATTGATTCTACATAGATAGTAGGAGTGTAAGGAATTTCAGTTGTACAATTCTTTAATTGAAGTGATTTAGTAACAAGATCTGGTCCTATTGAGTCATCAGGTTCAGGGGTATTCAGATTAAGAACATTAGTAGTTCCCCTGAGTTATTATTCTCTGTAGAGGTCTCAGTTACCACTAGGGTTTCTTCATCGACCTGAATTATCTGGGATTGATTATGTTCAGTAGAATCAATCTCCTCAGCTACATTACTTGTTGGTTGATTCTGAATTTCATCATCTGAATCATCATCCCAACAATGCTGGATCTTTTCGATGTTATCTTTTAAGCTTAGATCATGTAGCTTGCTCCTGACCTCTTGAGCTTCTTGTTGAGAGTTTGACTTTCTATCCTCAGAAGTAAATTCATCAAATACAACATGATGGTTTTCTTCCACGCAAAGAGTCTGGTTGTTAAAGACCCTGAAAGCTTTGCTAACCCTGGAGTATCCTAAGAAAACTCCTTGGTCTGACTTGCTATCAAAGATCTTTAACTGGTCCTTTCCATTATTGTGGATGAAGCACGAACAACCAAAAACGTGAAAATGAGAGATAGAATGAGTTCTCCCTTTTCATAATTCGTATGGTGTCTTCATGTACATCTGAGTCAGTAGAGATTTGTTCTGAGTGTAGCAGGCAGTTTCAGTAGCTTCGGCCCCAGAACTTCAATGGTAGACCTGAGTCTGCGAGTAATGTTCTTGCTGCTCCTTTAAATGTTCTATTTTTCCTTTCAGCAAGACCATTCTATTGAGGCGTACGTGCGGCGAGGTCTCGTGTTGAATGCCTTCAGCTTCGCAGTAGTCCTTCATCATTGAGTTCAAAAACTCTATTCCACGGTCTTAGTGTATCCTCTGAATCTTGATATCATTCTCGACGGTTAGCCGTTTCAGCAGTTTCGACAGTTAAGATTTGACGTCAGATTTATTGGCGATGAAAATCACCCATATATATCTTGAATAATCATCAATGCCTACAAGAACATATTTCTTTCTTCTGATCGTCACTGGATTGACTGGCCCAAAGAGATCCATGTAAAGCAGCTGAAGTATCCCATCTGTGGAAGGTGGCGGGATAGGCGGATTGCTTGACTTTGTTTGCTTCCTCTTCAAGCATGCCTCACAATTCTTGTGTATTTTGAAAACTTTGTTGGGCAGTCCTCTTACTTTAGCATTCCTTGCTAGCTTGTTCATCGTCTTGAAGTTCAGATGGCTTAGTCGTCTGTGCCACAACCTTGCAGTTCTGTTATCTGACTTCGTGTCTGCTAGCAGGCAACCTTTAGGTTCGGCGGTATTTCATTCAGCGCAATAGATGATTCTTCGCCGCGACCCTGATAACACAGTTTTCCCGTAGATTTATCAAGAACACCACAAAAACCTACGTCAAAAGTCAGTTTATTGGAGCTATCATAAAATTGACTGGAAGAAACGAGATTATGTTGAAGTCCTTCAACATATGATACTCGAGGAACTGTTGCAGTCCCTATTTTCAACGTTCCGTATCCCATTGTGTAGCCTTTGGATTTGTCACCAAACTCAATTGTGGCTCCTTCTTGCTGAACATAGTCGGTCAGCAAATTCTTCTGATGCGTCACGTGTCTTGAGCATCCGCTGTCCACAATCCAAGGGTCCTTTAGCACCTCAGCCTCTTCTCTGGCCATGAGACACAGTTCACTGTCTTCTGCTTCAATCGTGACGAACGCAACATCATCATATGATAATTCCATGAAAAGCTCTACGTCGCTTGAGCAGTCAGATAACTCTCCAGCTATGTAAGCTTGTCTCTTTCTGATAAATTTGTCACGTCGGGCTTCCCGTTCAGCTGCTGAGAGTTCCGGACATTTGTACTGGTAATGCCCTTGCTTTTTGCAGGTGTAGCATATAGAGTTCGTAACTTCCCTTTTGGTGTATCGGTATGTCCAGTAGGAGCGGCTTCAGTATTCCTCCAATCAGGTAGAGTTTTAGTTTCACTTTTCGAGTGACTATTATCTCTCTTACCTTGATAATTAGCATATTTCTTCATCTTCATTCTCCGGAAATTGTCCTTCTCCTTCTGGTATTTCATCGCGAGGAGAGCATACTTCTCAGCCAAGTTGTCAGCAGAGGGTATAGTCACTGAGCTTCCAGCTGACTTACTTGCGCTTGATAGACTTGCTCCGGGTGTGCTGATTGATGTCTTATATGCTTGATTCATTGGCACTTCAGTCTCAGCACCGAGGTTTTGTAGAGATTGAACTCAAACTCCTCTGCCTTTAACTCTGAAAATATATAATCAGGAATAACAGAGTTCAGGTTAGTTCTCCTTAAACATGTAGCAAAAGAGGACCACTTGGGCCTGCTAAGAGCCCATAAGATCTTGGTGTTGGTCTCTGTATTGCTGAATGTTTTCCTCAGTCCGTTGATGATGTTGATTTGATTAGTGAATCTGACACTAAAATCATCGAAGGACTCTCCAGGAAGCATCGCGAATGCTTCAAGCTTCTATAGCTCTAACTCCATTTTGTTTTCCTTTATTTGTGGAGTTCTTTGGCTCAGCACAGCTAGAGTATCCCATAGCTCCTTTGCTGTCTTGCATTCGTGCACCATGCCAAGATACAAGTCTCTAAAAGGTATTAGTATCGCATTTCGTGTGACTCGGTCGAGGTTGTGCAACTTCCACTCTTCAGGTGTGAAGAGGCTCTTATCTTTGGGGATTTTCAGGCCGGTTCTGGTGCCTGCTGCTCCTTCCACTACGATGTCAATGTTGTCAGTCATAGGAATAATAGGGCCTTTCTCTAGAACGTCGGCCATGCTATACTGTCCGATGTAAGATGAGCCTCCATCCTCACCCGCCATACCGCATAGTTTTCTGCCAAAAACATGGGTACTGTCCTAATACCTGAAGAATCAGACATGATATAGAATATGGTATAGGATGCTATGAAGAGATGCAAGTGCAGTGAAATCGGTTTTCATGGATATGTTCGAGTTAAGACCGGTAAATAGAAAATGATGATCTTAGAAGAACACCGCTCTGATATCAATTGTTGGTCCAGAGACGCGCTTCAGGTGTAGAGGAGGGTAAATACACCTGAATTAAAATTCAAACTCAGAACACGAAAGTCAGCTATAGCTGAAGATTGCTACTGAACTTTTTCAGTTGGCCAGATATACTTTTTCGATCGCGTGAGCTGAAAATTCTTCTACTGAGTACAGTCCTACTGACTTATTTCAGTTAACAGTAGTTCAGTACAAGAGTTGTGTGCAGAAGTGTAGGCCCTTTAAAAATATGTGTCTCAGTTGAAAACCCGTTTTATGCAAGTTGATTAAAACTCAATTGGATGCTGAATGAACAGTTATATGACTGCAAGAGTTAAAATCAACAATTGATTGTCACTGGAGAGACCGGCCTAAATAGATCCATGTGGACCAGCTGAAGGATTCCATCAGTAGAGGGTGAAGGAATTGGCGGATTGCTAGATGTGGTCTGCTTTTCCCTTCATGCATGCTTCATAATTCTTGTGTCTTTTGAAGACTTCATTCGGCAGTCCTCTGACTTTAGCATCTCTTGCTAGTTTGTTCATTGTTTTGAAGTTCAGACGACTCAGTCTTCTATGTTACAGTCACGTTGTTCTATCATCTGACTTCATTTGTGCTAGCAAGTAGGCTTCAGGTTTAACGGTATTCCAATCTACATAATAGATGTTTCTTCTCCACGAGCCTGATAACACAGTTTTTCATGTAGTTTTATCAAGAACATCACAAAAACCTGCGTCAAAAGTCATTTTATTGGAGTAATCACATAATTGACTAACTGAAAGGAGATTATGTTGAAGTCCTTCAACATATGTTACTCTAGGACCTATGGCAGTTCCTATTCTTAGTGTTACATATTCCCTTGTTATCCTTTGGAGTTGTCACCAAACTTAATTCTGGCTCATTCCTTTTGAACATAGTTGGTCAGATTCTTTTGATGTTTCATGTGTCTTGTTGGTCCAGAGATGCGCTTCAGCTGTAGAGGGGGGGGGGGGGGGGTGAGGTGGTGAATACACCTGAATGCAAATTCAAACTCAGAACGCGAAAGTCAGCTTTAGCTGAAGATTGCTACTGAACTTTGTCAGTTGGCCAAATATACTTTCTCGATCATGTGGGTTGAAAATTCTCCTACTGAGTACAGTCCTACTGACTTATGTCAGTGAACAGTAGTTCAGTACAAGAGTTGTGTGCGGAAGTGTAGGCCCTTTAAAATATGCATCTCAGTTAAAAACCCGTTTTATGCAAGTTTGATTAAAACTCAGTTGGATGTTGAATGAATAGCTATATCAATGCAACAGTTAAAATCAACACAGCGATTTTTAAAGTGGTTCGGAGACACAGGGTCCTACGTCCACTGTCAAGAACTAAGCAAGAGTTCTTGTATTAATTATACTGAGCAAGCCTCAATTGATCTGTTCACGGGACATATTCTAACTTGTTTGTTTATACTGAGCAAGCCTCAGTCAATCTGTACGCTGGACAGATATCTACTTATAGTCGTAGTGATTGCACAATATCTTAACCGTTTAAGGTTAGAGTTTCTCCAACTAGGAAGGAGTTCTTACAAAGAAGAACAATTTAAAAGATATGAACTCCTTCGAGGTTCTAAGCTATTGATTTTACAATACGCACGCTTAGATAGAAAAAAGGGAACAATAATTCTCTAGAGAGAAGAACTAAAAAGATATCTAAAATCTATGAGCAAGTTCTTCGCTTGTATTTTTCTTGTAAGTTCGCTTAAGCTTTGAGCTTTATTCTCTTTCGTTCTCGGTACTTTTTTCTGCATGAAGACCTTCTCTATTTATAGTATTCAATTTGTGAATAGATCCGTTGGAAGGGTTCTAGCCACGTGTCGAATAAGACAAGAAAAACGGCCATATATAATTTGAACGTTTAGTAGTAGCACTGTAGAAATTTCCTCTTTTTCCGGCTAGGAGCAACTTTATGGCAGAGTAGGTAAGTCGCTGTCGGCTCCTTATTGGTCAAGGTCTATGAGAGTTGGTGAAGCTTATTCAAACTCAATGTACGATGAGTTGACTTCCTCTGATTCCTCGAACCTTCGCCTGATTGTTCTCTATGACATTCGTTTCTTCAGTCGTTGGCTCGATTTTCTTTGCAGATTCAGTTGGTGATTTACAGACCAACTGACTTCCTCGATACTGAGTTCTTTAGCTGAGTGCAAAATCTTCTACTGAATCCATAACTACTGAACTCTAGCCTAGTGAGTTCTAACAACTGAACTCAAACTAAACTGTTACAATATCGAAGGGCCATAATTCAGCTGGGGGTTTTGGGGTCTTCAAATCTTATCACTCATCCCAACATGTCGTGAGCATCCTCTGTCCACGGTCCAAGGGTCCTTTTGCACCTACAAAATGAAAACAATTTCAGGTACCCTTTGGGTTCAAGTTGTGACATAGAGGTTAGTAGATTTTGGAATACAAATATGCTTGACAACCCTAGTGGTTTCAGATAGTTTCTTGCCCTTATTGTCAACAAGTCTCACTACTGGATTGGGAGATGCTGACTTCTTTGTTTTTTAAGGTTCAGGTGTCTTCTTCTTCATAACCTTGGGGATACTAACTCTGGGCTCATAGTAATATGATCCATACTAAGCTAGATGAGTCTACTGAGGATGGCCATCTAGTTCGGTCCATTTGACCTTCTTGGTTCCCCCTGAGTTTGATTTTGTGTTCTGGGGCTTGAACCTCTGGTCATCTTTTGGTACTGGGGCAGAGGTGCTTTCATTTTCTGTTTGTTCTTTGTTTGAGGGATTATAGGCTCGGCATACTGAGTTCCCCCTTGGACAAATCTGTTAACCAACTTTTCCAAGCTTTTTTGTTGTTAAGTTGATGCTTCGCATGTATATCCAAGTCCTTCCTTTGTGAAGGATGCTCTTTGTGATCTTAGAAACTTTTCAAGCTTCTCTTTAACTCCTAGGTATTACTCAGTCATTATTGTTCTCCAAACCTCATCGCTTTTTCTCAGATCATCATTGTTGGTCCTGAGACGATAGTCAGGTGTAGAGCGGGGGGGGGTGAATACACCTGAGCACAGTTTCTTTTCTCAAACGCGAAGGACAGCTGAGCAGTAGGTTGCACCTGATGAACAGTGTCAAATAGTAACCTTCGATCGCGGGTCAGAAGTGTGCCAATTACTGAGCTCTCTTACTGACTTTTGTCAGTACTTGAAACTCAGTCGGAGACGTCGTCCGGATAAGAGTGTGGGGCCCGGAGATTCATCTCAGTTTGAAAACGTGATTTCGCAAGTTAAATTATTTTGGCTAGTGCGCTTTGAAAAATACGCTTTATGCAGAATATGATTTTGTGATCAGTTGTAAGCTATGCAGTAAAACCGTAAATAACACAAGCAATTTTTAACGTGGTTCGGATACGCAAGATCCCACGTCCACGGTCCTGCTGACCAGGAGGTATTGTTGATTTATCTGAGCAAGCCTCAGCAAGGAATCTGTGCACTGGACAGACCCTTCTAAGTTATAGTCCTTAGCGACTATACAAATCAAATCGAGGTTTGAAGGGGAGGGGATAATCTCTAACTACGAAGGAGTTCTTACAGTAAGAACAATTACTAAAAGTGAACTCCTTCGAATTTCTAAGCTATAGATATGGCAATGAGCTTAGCTAGAGAAAAGGGATCTAATGAACTCTAGAGAGAAGAACTAATGATATTCTATTGGGCAAGTTCTTCGGTGGATTGATCTTGAATGCGCTAGAGTTGCTTGAAATCTTTGAGTGTTTTCCCTTGATATCCCGTGCGTGAAGCTCGGATTTTCTTCTCTATTTATAGTCGTGAAACAGGCATATGTCCGTTGGAGACGACGATGCCACGTGTCACAACCTTCCAAATAAAACGGCCATAAATTCAAATTGTTGCAGCAGAGTTCTTGATACTGTACATGAGAGCAGCTTTAGTTGGTGAGAGCAGATATCGCGTTGACGGCTTCTCATTGGTCGAAGTTTGTGGTAGGTGAGATTATATCAGACATCGGAGTTGACTCTCCCTAATCCTCGTATGGTCTTTTGCTTGACTTTCGAAAAGACTTTAACAGCTGGGTCGTTTCCTGTCGGATACAGTAGACTTGAAACAGTCTCTGTCTTCTTCGTCTGAGTCGGCTGACAAGAGATATTCTCTTGAGTGTGGTCAGCTGATGACTGCGAAGGTACTGAGCTTGCATAGAGTTCTTCTGCTGATGTCTGTCAGTTGATGAGATGTCTTCTACTGAGGCGAAGATCAGCTGATGACTCAAGAACGCAGGCTCTTACACTGATGACGTGGGGTTCTGGAAAGTAACTTCGAGCGAAGATCAATCCAACATTTTACCCCGTACAGGACATAGACACAAGGATAAACAAAACAAAAACAGTCTAGCCTGTACATCAGCTAATCCTATTGACACCACACTACTGATATCAGCTGGGTTTTGGGATCTTCAATTCCATAGTGCTACTACGATTTCCCCCAATATTATTTTAACCCTCTAACTGCTGAATATCATCTACTGACTCATAACCCAACAATTTCCCCCTAATTGGTGATGCCAAAACCTCTAGATAATACAACTAAACTACTGATATAGATAGACTCAGTAACACTGAATCAGTTAACTTCATGAGGTCAGCAGTTGAGAGAGAGGGGCAAAATCAGAGAAATGGTTATGTGTGAGTGTGTGTCAGATCACTTCAGTGATCAGTTGTGATAACACAAATGAAAGCCGTGAGATAATGAGTAATTGTCTGGCTAGAAGCAGGAACTGTTATATTTATGAGAAGTGAATACAGAGTTCCTATCTTCTATACAAGGAAAGAATAAGAAGACTACTACTGGCGTCTGAACTTCTTCGTCTTGCTCTTGAAATCCGCAGACTTGTCAGCAGGGGGTTCCAAACCGTAATATTTATAGATCCTTGCGCGCAGAGTTTGGATTTCCTCGAGATCAGTAGGTAGATCAGAACTAAGGTCATGGTGATAAGCTGCTACTTTGATCTCGTCTTCTATCTCCTTCGTGCATAATATGCCACGAGTCGTCCTTGGAGGAGGGATGCGTCCGAATGTAGGGGTTCTGAGAGGTAGCTTCTCCCTTTCTAGGATCAGCAGAAGTTGAGCTCTGAGCCGGGCATTATACTGATGAATAAATTCGTCGAACAATTGATCAGCCGGGATCCCAGAAGGATAGAAACCCCATACATAGTATCCTTTGATGAATTCCTCCTTCAGTTCCTCCCATTGCTCGTTTAGCTCCAAAGGTACCCATTTGTCTACATGAGGAGGAGGGGTTTTCTTCAGATAAGTTCCTTTGGGAGCGCCTCTCCTGTAGTACTTGGATGACCTTGGAATTTGCTTCTTCCAGTCGATGACTGGTTCACTGGCCATCTTATCAGTCATCTCTATGATCTTGGCCAGATCTTCCAATCTCTTCTTTTCTTTGAGGGCTGCTGATCTAGTGTCTCCTCTCCGGAGATTCAGTCCTTTCAGCGTAGCCTCCCAGGTGGCTCTGTCTTCTGCCTCTTACTCTGGAGTGAGTGTTTGTATATCAGTACTTTGAGCCAAGGGCTGAGTGTCAGCGACAGAAGCTTTAGCTAGCTCCTCCTGAGCTTTTCTCTTTTGTTCTTCTAGGAGCAATTTGGCTTTTGTTTTCGTGATTTTTCCAGTAAGCTTCCTGGGCTTCTTTGCCTTTTTCATTTCCTCTTCGATTTGCTGCTCATAGTTCAGCTCATCTTGCAGTTTCTGAGCAACACGCTGATCGAATGCCTCCTGCTCCGCCTTGGATTTGAACATAGCAGTCGGGGAAGGTGGAGGAGTTGTTTCAGTAGTAATCTCCTTCCCCGGCTTTCGCGGTGGCAGTAGCTCGTCCTCCTGATCGCCGAACTGTGTGATCTCCTCGATATGCTGAGCCGAGGATTCTGTGGCTGGCTCAGCCACAGTTGATGTTTGGACATCTAGGACTTGGACGATTTCGGGAGGGGGTACTGAGCTGGTTCCAGCTTGATCAGCTAAACCTTCCCCCTTCGTTATTACTAGGACCTCTGGTCCTCCTTCCGCCTGAGCCTGATCCGCCTCAGCTTTCTCTTCTTCCTCTACTCCTTCCCCCTTTTTGGCATCATCAGCCAGGGAGAGGTGAGTGCGGATGACAGTTACCTCCTTCTCCAGATTGTAGCATATATTCTTAATGGAGGTAGTGGTTGTTTCGAAGTCTTTGACAGCGTCGCAGTAGTGCTCCCAGTCTTTCTCCTGGTCAGCACGTATGTGTTTGATTTGTGCTGCAGACTCCTGTCTCAGTTTTAGGAGAGACTCATCATGAGATTCTGTCATCTCCTTTTGAATGAGCTTGAGGGCCTCCGCCTGTTGTTTTATAGCTATTTGAAGGCATGAGAAGGCCACTTTGTTGCGCTCATCCATTGTGGCTTGGACTGCCGCAAGACCCTGAGTCAGCTGTTCAGAGAATGATTTCTGCTGAGAGAGTAGGAGCTGCTGACTCTGAGCGGCTAAGTCCGCCTTCTGAGTTGCGAGGGCGGTCTCCACTATCTCTTGAATATTGGTAGAAGGAGTAGGAGCTTCTGAGACCTTCTTCACCTCTGCTGCAAGTCAGTCAACTTTATCGTTCTAGGCCTTGGTGTACTGAGACCACTTGAGATGTACGTCCTTGGCAAGGAGACGATTCTTGTCTCCCTATTGCCTGATGGCTTTGTTGACTGACTTGGAGGTCATAGAACCAATGGGTTTTATCTGATAGCTGCTGGTCCCGAGCCTTTGCTCAGATGTCGCGAGTTGTTGCGCTCGACTCGGCTTCGGGGCAACTGGGGCATCACCTGATGTAGAAGGTGGTGGTGATTTGCCCTGCTCGCGGCGAGTGTTACCCTCTGCAGATCCTCCCAAATCTGCTTCCTTGGGTGGTGCCTGATCCATGTCATCATCATCATCATTGTCGTCGTTGTCATCGTGATGAGATGGAGGCGAAGGGCTGTTGACAAGTTCTGAGGATCTTAAGATCAGTAGATAGAGCATAGCAGCGCGAAGATCTTTGAATGACGCTAGATCAACGGGTTCCCCAAACCCAATGGCTGATTGCAAGCTCTGTTCTTCTGTCAGTAGGGACAAAGCTGACTCCGTCCTAATCAGCTCCTCAAGGACGTCCCAGCTGAGGAATCTTAGTAGCATTTGAGTCATCGCCCTTATAGCAATTTTGACCAGATCCCGGTGTTCGGCAATCTCGGGGATCTGAGCACTGACCTCTCCAGTGGCTCGGAGGCGGGTTGAGTGCAAGGTCGTCCATTCAGAGGAAGTTTCCTCAGTCGGTCCGGCAGTGTCCGACTGGGTCTCTTCAGAACTGATGTGCTGGACCTTGTCCTTCAAGGTGGCACCTTCTATGCCAGTGTCCGCATCAATTATTGGTTCCTCCTGAGTGGATGGAGGAGAGGCAGGTTTTGCTGGAATCTCATAAGGTCCAGTTTTGCTGAGCCTCTTCCTCTTGGGTGGGTCGGCACGAGGGGGCAAGTCAGATCTGACACGTTTCTGTTCAGGTGGCCCTCGTCCGATAGACTTTTCAGCAGCGACTCTAGTTTTGAACTTGATGAGCTTGCTGTCAAAGTATCTCGAATCAGCAAAGGCTGAGCGATCCAATACTGATTCTTCAATTATTACGGACATCTTTGTTCCGTACAGCAGCTTTCCACATTAATAAGTCTCCTCTCTCCTGTGGTTGTGGCTGCGAACTTCTGAGCCTGAGCTTTAAGCTCAGCGACATAGTAATCCGTCCAATTGACTTGGACTCCGTCATCTATAATCATCATCAGTTGAAGACGGGGCTTGGACAACTGATCAAATGAGCCGGCGGCGCTCGAAAGTATATGCGTCACAATGTAGGCGAGCCTGCGGTACTCTGGTAACAACTGATTCTTTGCCAGTGCTGTTTTGAAGACAACGTCGTCTCTGCCGCAGAACTTCTGGACATAGGAGTTAATCTCCTTCTCCTTATATCCAATGGGTGAGACTCCACGAGCTGGAAGATCAAAGGTTAATTCCACGGAAGCTCGGAGATTGATGACGTGATGACTGGCTTCCCAAGTCTGAGGGATTACTTCCTTCATATAAGAAAAATAGGATTCCTCCGTGCCTGTATCTTCTATGGATCTCCAGTTGTAATAAACTTCTGCAACTTATCGAGGCAGATAAGCTCTGGGGTGCTTCGAGAAAAGGAGCTCGAGTTCGGATGCTTCGAGAGCCGTGAAGACGGGCTCAAGATATGGAATATCCGCCTGGTGCAGAGCCATCGTAGGCTCAAACTAGATACGCAATTTTGATAATATCATCGATTTGCGGTAGGGTCATTACCGTCGCCATGAGTATCTGCGAAAAACTTGTTAGCACTTGAAAATAGAGTAAGTCAGTAGAGTTTAAAACAAAATTCAAGAAATTATCGAATAACGGAGAGCTTGGAAATAAAATGCACAGCAGTTTGAGTTTGAGAAACTGAACGCGAAGAAAAAGCTCTTGAAATTCGAAAATGGCGAAAAATGGGATTAGGGCGGAAACACAAGGGTTTTAAAAGATATGCAAATCCATCAGTTTTAATCCAACAGCTGAGGTTAATCTTACATTTTTACATAGACCGTTGTGATTAGATGTTATAAAGGAATGATTACATAGGCCGCCTCTATCCTAGACCCACGTAGGAAATGCGCAGTTTAAAGTAAGGTGAAAAGACATGCATTAAATGCGCTGCAGGCAGCATTAAAGTGTAAGTCTGTTAAATGAAAACGATTTCCTACTGACTTAAACCTTAAAAGTTTTAATGGCGGGAAATAAATCCTCATTAACTACTGAGTGCAAGCGACTGATATAATAAATGTGAGCATGCTTCTGATAGCGTTAAGTATGTAAAGCTACGCAAACCTCTTCAGCTGAACCTTTTTCGATCAGCTGGTTACCGTTTAGACTCAGGAGGACATATGATGGGCTGATAGACATGTTCCCCCTTACGTATGCAGGTTCGATTCACCCGATCGAATCATTGTGCTGAGTCTTTGACTGTCGTGACGATCTTTCATCTCGATATCAATTGTTGGTTTCTGCTGATACCATTTGTTGTGTACTACTGACACGGTTCAGTAGGATCCAGTAGACCTAGCTCAACTGATAATTCTCTGAATCTATTCTCAGCTAGTGGCTTGGTCAGTATGTCTGCCCTTTGCTTATCAGTATGGATTTTCTCCATTTTGATATCCTTCTTCTTGACATGGTCTCTCATGAAGTGGTGTCGAATATCCACGTGCTTGCATCTCGTATGGAGAACTGGATTCTGAGTTATAGCAATAGCACTTGTGGAGTCACAGTAGATGGGCCCTTCATCTTGAGTTATCCCATAGTCTCTCAGTTGTTGTTGAAGCCAAAGGATCTGGGCACAACAACTTCCAGCAGCCATGTACTCAGCTTCAGTAGTGGACGTTGCCACTGAATGTTGTTTCTTTGAAAACAATGATATTAGCTTGCTGCCTAGGAACTGACATGTTCCTGAAGTTGACTTTCGATCTATCCTGCATCCTGCATAATCAGCATCAGAGTAACCTGTCAGTATAAGATTATAATCAGTAGGATACCATAACCCTGCGTCAGGTGTTCCTTTTAGATATCGCAGAATCTTCTTTGCTGAGTCTAGATGACTCCGATTGGGATTCGCTTGAAATCTTGCACATACACCTACAGCATAAGTTATGTCAGGTCTGCTTGTTGTTAAATATAATAAGGAACCAATAATGGCTCTGTAATTAGTAGAGTTAACAGAAGCTCCCTCTTTGTCTAGATCAATTTTGAAATTAGTATTCATGGGGATCTTGACTAGCTTGCTTGAATCGCAGCCGAATCTTTTGAGAAGATCTCGAGTGTATTTGGCTTGATTGATGAAAATTCCTTCAGGTGATTGCTTTACTTGAAATCCAAGGAAGTAGTTCATCTCTCCTATCATAGACATCTCGAATTTCTCCTTCATCATTTTCTCGAATTGTTGACATATAGTCACGTTTCTGCAACCGAAAATGATGTCGTCCACGTAGATTTGCACCAGTAAAATGTCATCTCCTGACTTTATGTTGAACAGGGTGCGATCTACTGTCCCCTTCTGAAAACCTTTATGAAGTAGAAAGTCTGATAGGGTATCGTACCAAGCCCTGGTGCTTGTTTTAACCCATACAGAGCTTTCCTAAGTCTATACACCTGATGTCCCTGCTGAAAACCGGGCGGTTGTTCCACATAGACTTCTTCCTTCAGCACGCCGTTCAGAAAAGCTGACTTTACATCCATCTGATATACTTTGAATCTCTGATGTGTTGCATAAGCAAGGAACAGACGAATGGCTTCCAATCTGGCGACTGGAGCGAATGTTTCATCAAAGTCGATTCCTTCTGCTCGACAGTATCCCTTGGCAACTAGTCTAGCTTTGTTTCTGATAATGACGTTGTTTTCATCGCGCTTGTTCTTAAAGACTCACTTAGTACCAATCACGTGCTGATGTCTAGGTCTGTCAACAAGCTCCCAAACTTCGTTTCTAACGAACTAGTTCAGTTCTTCTTGCATGGCAATGATCCAGTCAGCATCGTTGAGTGCGTCCTCTATTGACTGAGGTTCTTCTGTAGATAAGAAACAAGAATAGAGTGAGCTTTCTCCTTGACTTAATCTAGATCTTGTCCTGATGGTTGCTGATGGATCTCCTATAATGAGATCTGAAGAATGAGCATCGAGCCATGATCGTCTGAGTCTGGCTTCTTCTTCTGATACTACTTCTGCACAGTCAGTAGGTGTGTTAGACATTTCAGTCATACTATTCTGTGACTGTAGTAGTTCAGTAAGAAGGTTAGGATCTACTGAGTTTCCAGGTTCAGGGGCACTTAGCTCAGGAACATTAGTTGTTCCCCCTAAGTTTATATTCTCAGTAGAGGTCTCAGTTACCACAGGGGCTTCCTCATCGACCGTTGTTACCTACTGTTGATTCTGTTCATTAGAATCAACTAGGTCAGCTACATCGCTTGTTGGTTGAGTCTGTATTTCTTCATCCTCTGACTCATCATCCCAACAATGCTGGATCTTTTCGGCTTTGTCGTTTAGTGCGAGATCCTATAGCTTGCTGCTGACATCTCCAGTGATTGTCTTTGTAGTTTTCCTGTCCTCGGTAACAAACTCATCAAAGACAACATGAGGGCTTTCCTCCACGCAAAGAGTTCGATAGTTAAAGACTCTAAAGGCTTTACTGACTCGAGAGTATCCTAAGAATACTCCTTGATCAGATTTGCTATCAAAGACCTTCAACTGATCTTTCCCATTATTGTGGATAAAGCAAGGACAACCAAACATATGAAAATGAGAAATAGAAGGAATTCTCCCTTTCCATAGTTCGTAGGGTGTCTTCATGTGTTGTTGTGTAAGCAGTGAGCGATTCTGAGTGTAGCAGGCAGTGTCAGTAGCATCAGCCCAGAACTTTGAGGGTAGTCCAAAGTCTGCTAGGAGCGTTCTTGCTGCTTCTTTGAGTGTTATGTTTTTACGTTCAGCAAGTCCGTTCTGCTGAGGGGTGCGAGCTGCTGATGTCTCGTGCTGAATTCCCTCTTTATCGCAGTACTCTTTAACTACTAAGTTGAGAAATTCTATTCCTCTGTCTGAGCGAATTCTCTGTATCTTGATGTCCTTTTCCACACTGAGTTTCCTCAGTAGATTGGGCAGCTCAGTCTGGACATCAGATTTGTTGGCTATGAAGATAACCCAAGTATATCTCGAGTAGTCGTCAATAACGATTAGGGCATACTTCTTGCCTCTTATAGTCACTGGAGAGACTGGCCCGAATAGGTCCATGTGCAGCAGTTGAAGGATTCCATCAGTGGAAGGTGACGGAATTGGTGGATTGTTTTTCGTTGTCTGCTTTCCCTTCAAACACGCTTCACAATTTCTGTCTTTGATAAACGATTCGTTGGGCAGTCCTCTGACTTTAGAGTTCTTGGCTAGCTTGTTCATAGTCTTGAAGTTCAGGTGGCTGAGTCTCTTGTGCCACAGCCATCCTGTCTTGTCACTGGATTTCGTCTGTGCGAGTAAGCAAGCATCAGGTTCTGCGGTTTTCCAGTTTGCAACATAGATATTCTTCCTCCGCGAACCTGATAACACTATTTTCCCTGTAGATTTATCAACAATATCACATAAACCAGCGTCAAAGATAACTCTGTTTAGATTGTCGCAGAATTGACTGACAGAAAGTAGATTATGTTGAAGTCCTTCAACATATGTTACTCTTGGAACTGAGGCAGTCCCAATATTCAGTGTTCCGTATCCCCTTGTATAGCCTTTCAAGTTGTCACCAAACTCAATTATGGGACCATCTTCTTATACGTAGTTGGTCAGCAGGCTCTTTTGATATGTCATGTGTCTTGAGCACCCGCTGTCCACAATCCAAGGGTCCTTATGCACTCCGCAAAACGAAAACATTTTTAGGTACCCTTTGGTTCAGTTGGGTCCTTACATGTTAGTGGGTGATTTCGGAACCCAGATCTGTCTAGGGACCTTAGAAGTCCGGAGACTTCTTCTTCGAACCTTGTCAGCTTTCTTCTCCACAGGACTTGGAGATACTGACTTTTTGACGATTTTGGGTTCAGGAGCTTTCTTCTTCTGAGGCCTTGTGTTTCTCCTGACCCTGGGCTCATAGTCGTACGAACCATACTGAGCTGGATGTTCATATAGTGGTTCATTTGATCGTTTCGCCCACCTGACCTTCTTGGTTCCCCCTGAGTTTGATCGTGGTGTCCTGGGGCTGGAACCTCTAGTCAGTTGCTTCTTGTTGCTCGGCTGAGGTGCAATTATCTTCTGTTTATTCTTCGCCTGAGGTGTTGAGTCAGTAGCCTGAACTTTACCTCTGACGAACCTATCAACCAGCATTTCTGAGCTCTTTGAAGTGGAAGCTTCATGAGTATAGCCAAGTCCTTCTTTCATGGCTGGGGGCCTTTGAGCTCTGAGCATGCTTTCCAACTTCTCCTTTGCTCCTACGTACTGTTCAGTCATCAGTCCTCGCCAGACTTCATCACTTCTTCGAAGTGACTCATAATCCTTTTCAACCTCTGCGAGCTTCTGACTGAGTCGGGCTATTTCAGTATCTTTCTCAGAATTGTCCTTGGTCAAACTGATAACTGAGTTTCTTGAAGCTGAGACTTAGTCATAAGAGATTTAATCTCTTCCTTGAGTCTCGCAATTAGACTCTCTGAATCAGTAGAGACCTGACAATCAAAAGAAAGTCTCTGATTCTCAGCCTTTACCTGTTCCAGTTCCTGAATGGTTCTACTGAACTCTCTGCTCAGCTGAATCTGCTCCTCTAGTAGATCATCGTAGGCTTGTACCACGTCTAGAGGTTCATCTGTGACCGAGCACGTGTCGTGTGTGCTGTGTGAAGAAGAGGTTATATTAAGTTTAGAATTTACCTCAGCCTCTTCTCCGGCCATCAGACAGTATTCAGCGGTTTCTTTAGGATCTGTTTCTCCGATCTCAGCGGCGACAAATGTAACTTCGTCCGCAGAAGAATACATGAATATATCTTCCTCGATTGAGTCATCGGATATCTCTCTAGCTATGTAGGCCTACCTCCTTCGGGCAAATTTTTCGCGCCTGGCCTGCCGTTCTGCTCTTTGAACAGCCGAGAGTTCGGGACAGTCATACTGATAATGTCCCTCTATCTTGCAGTTGTAGCACACTGATTGTGTCTTTGCTCTTTCCAGTGAGTCATTTGATGGACTAGCGCGGAGGCTCGTGTTCCCCGCAATCGTAGAAGGTTTAGATTCTTCCCTTTTTCGATAATCTTTCTTACCTGAGGGGGAATCTATGTTGTATTTCTTCAGCTTTCTGACTCTCTCCTTTTCTCTTTGATATTTGAGAGTTATCAGTGCTAGTTGGTTAGGGCCTGAAGTCTCAGACGACTTTGCTTCAATTGTGGCCACTGCCTTGCTGGAAGAAATGGGTTTGACTCCACTTTTGCTGACTGTTGCTTTAAAAGCATGATCAATCTGTGTGTCAGCTGGAGCACTTGAACATCGTTGGGGTAGGCTGTGCTCAAATTCCTCTGTCTTTAATTCTGAAAAGATAACATCAGGAGTTAGAGCATTAAGATCAGAGCGTCGTAAATAAGTAGCAAAAGGAAGCCACTTCTGTCGAGGTAGCGCTCTTAAGATCTTGGTGTTCATTTCTTTGTTGGTGAACGTCCTCCCTAGTCCATTGATCACATTGATCTGATTAGTAAATCTGACGCTTAGCTCGTCAATGGTTTCATTGGACTCCATGGCAAATGTGTCGAACTTCTGAAGCTCCAATTCGAGCTTATTTTCTTTAATCTGCGGGGTTCCTTGGCTCAGTACAGCCAGGGCATCCCAGAGTTCTTTTGCGGTTTTGCAGTCTTGCACCCTCCCGAGGTGAGAATCACTGAGCGTTTTCAGGATTGCATTTCGCGCAACTCGGTCGAGGTTGTGCAGCTTTTTCTCTTCCGGTGTGAAGGCTGATTTTTCTTTGGCGACTTTGGCACCGGTCTGTGCCCCTACACCTCCCACAGCAGCAAATTGTACGCTGTCTATCATGGGAATGATGAGTCCTGTCTCAAGGACGTCCGTCATGCTGTCATGCAGCGATGTGAGGTGCGCCTCCATTCTCACACGCCATACCGTATAGTTCTCTACTGAGAACATCGGTACCATCCGAATACCTTATGGGTAAGAGTATAAGGATGTATGAAGAGATGCTTGTGCAATGAAAAACGTTTTCAGGATCTGTTCGAGAAGACCAGTAGTTCAGAACCGGTGATCAGAAGAACATCGTCGCTCTGATACCAATTGTTGGTCCTGACACGATAGTCAGGTGTAGAGCGGGGGGGGGGTGAATACACCTGAGCACAGTTTCTTTTCTCAAACGTGAAGGACAGCTGAGTTGTAGGTTGCAAGTGATGAACAGTGCCAAATAGTAACCTTCGATCGCGGGTCAGAAGTGTGCCAACTACTGAGCTCTCCTACTGACTTTTGTCAGTACCTGAAACTCAGTCAGAGATGTCATCCGGATAAGGGTGTGGGGCCCGGAGATTCATCTCAGTTTGAAAACGTGATTTCGCAAGTTAAATTATTTTGGCTAGTGCGCTTTGAAAAATACGTTTTATGCAGAATATGATTTTGTGAGCAGTTGTAAGCTATGCAGTAAAACCGTAAATAATACAAGCAATTTTTAACGTGGTTCGGATACGCAAGATCCCACGTCCACGGTCCTGCTGAACAGGAGGTATTGTTGATTTATCTGAGCAAGCCTCAGCAAGGAATCTGTGCACTGGACAGACCCTTCTAAGTTATAATCCTTAGCGACTTTACAAATCAAACCGAGGTTTGAAGGGAGGGGATAATCTCCAACTAGGAAGGAGTTCTTACAGTAAGAACAATCACTAAAAGTGAACTCCTTCGAATTTCTAAGTTATAGATATGGCAATGAGCTTAGCTAGAGAAGAGGGATCTAAAGAACTCTAGAGAGAAGAACAAATGATATTCTATTGGGCAAGTTCTTCGCTGGATTGATCTTGAATGCACTAGAGTTGCTTGAAAGCTTTGAGCATTTTCCCTTGATATCCCGTGCATGAAGCTTGGATTTTCTTCTCTATTTATAGCCCGTGAAACATGCATATGTCCGTTGGAGACGACGATGCCACGTGTCACAACCTTCCAAAGAAAACGGCCATAAATTCGAATTGTTGCAGCAGAGCTGTTGATACTGTACATGAGAGCAGCTTTAGTTGGTCAGAGCAGATATCGCGTTGACGGCTTCTCATTGGTCGAGGTTTGTGGTAGGTGAGATTGTGTCAGACATCGGAGTTGACTCTCCCTAATCCTCGTATGGTCTTCTGTTGACTTTCGAAAAGACTTTAACAGCTGGGTCGTTTCTTATCGGATACAGTAGACTTGAAATAGTCTCTGTCTTCTTCGTCTGAGTCGGCTGACAAGAGATATTCTCTTGAGTGTGGTCAGCTGATGACTGCGAAGGTACTGAGCTTGCATAGAGTTCTTCTGCTGATGTCTGTCAGTTGATGAGATGTCTTCTACTGAGGCGAAGATCAGCTGATGACTCAAGAAAGCAAGCTCTTACACTGATGACGTGGGGTTCTGGAAAGTAACTTCGACAGGAGATCAATCCAATATTTTACCCCGTACAAGACATAGACACAAGGATAAACAAAACAAAAACAGTCTAGCATATACATCAGCTAATCCTATTGACACTACACTACTGATATCAGCTGGATTTTGGGATCTTCAATTCCATAGTGCTACTACGATTTCCCCCAATATTATTTTAACCCACTAACTGCTGAATATCATCTACTGACTCATAACCCAACAATCATACTCAGCTCTAGACTGTGCAAGCTTATCCTTTAGACTTACAATTTCAGTATCTTTCTCAAAGTTGTCCTTGGTCAGAACTGAGATATGAGATTCTTGTTGTTGAGACTTAGTCATTAGAGAATTGATCTCTTCCTTCTGTCTTAAGACAAGTCCTTCAGACTCAGTAGAGGCATAACTATTCATTGAAAGTTTCTGATTTTCAGCTCTCAGGAGTTCCAGCTCCTGAAGTGTCTTGCTGAACTAAGTGCTCATCTGTATTTCTTCCTCTATAAGATCTTCATAGGCTAGAACCACATCTAATGGTTCTCCTGCAACAGAGCATGTGTCATGTGTGCGAGGTGAAGAGGGGCATATGTTAGGATTTGAATTTACCTCAACTTCTTCACCAACCTTGAAACACAGTTCAGTCTCTTCTTCAACATCGATTGCCATGAATGCGGCTTCATCATCTGATGATTCCATGAACAGTTCTTCATCGCTCGTGCAATCGAATAGTTCTCCGACTACATAGGCTTGCCTTTTCTGACGAATTTGTTCCTTCTGGCTTGCCTTTCAGCTCTTTCAGCAGCCGAGAGCTCAGGACACTCATACTGCTAATGTCCCATCTTTTTGAAGTTGTAACACGTTGAGCTCTTGCCTTCCATCCTTGGTGTCTCATTGTTTCCAGTGGAGGCAGTCTCGGTGTTCCTGCATTCAGGTTGAGAATTGCATTCACCTTTCGGGTAATTATTTTCTATCTTACTTTGGTAGTTTTTCAAAGCTCTTTTAATCTTCCTGACTCCTGAGCTTGTCCCGCTTTTGACATTTTTCTACAAGGGGGCATACTTCCCAGCTAGATTATCAACAGTTGGAATTGTTAGTGAGCTTCCAACTGATTGACTAGTGACTGAGGGACTAGCTCTAGGTGTGCTCACCGTTGGTATATAGGCGCGATCTAGTGGCATATCAGTGTCAGCACTGGGGGTATGCTGAAGATTGAACTATAACTCCTCAGCTTTTAATTCTGAAAAGATATAGCCAAGAGTAATAGAGCTTAAGTTAGTTCTTCGCAAACATGTAGCAATGGAGTACCACTTGGGCCTACTAAGAACCCTTAAAATTTTGGTATTTGTCTCCTTATTGCTGAACATTTTCCTAAGTCCGTTGATGATGTTGATTTGATTCGTGAATTTGACGCTGAAATCATCAATTGACTCTCCAGGAATCATTGCAAAGGCTTCAAGCTTCTGCGGCTCCAACTCCAGTTTGTTCTCCTTAATCTGTGGAGTTCCTTGACTTAGTATGACGAGAGCATCCCAAAGCTCCTTCATAGTTTTGCAGTCGTGTATTCTTCCGAGGTATGAATCACTGAGTGTAGTCAGTATTGCATTGCGTGCGACTCGGCCAAGGTTGTGCAACTTTCTCTCTTCTGGTGTAAAGAGGCTCTTGTCCTTAGGGACCTTTTCATTGGTTCTGGCACCTATTGCTGCCATAGTTGCATATTCGACGTTGTCGACCATGGGAACAATAGGTCCTTCCAGGATATCCGTCATTCTGTCATGCAACGACGTTAAGTGTGCCTCCATTCTTACACTCCATACCGTGTAGTTTTCTACTAAAAACACGGGTATTGTCCACATACCTAAAATGTTAGTCATAATGAAAATATGGTATATGATGCTATGAAAGTAATACAAGTGTAGAGAAACGGTTTTTAGGATCTGTTCAAGTAGACCACTGTATTTAGAAAACGATGATCAGAAGAACACCACTCTGATACCAATTGTTGGTCCTGAGACGAGCCTTTAGGTGTAGAGGGGTGGGGGAAGGGGGGGGGAATACACCTGAGTGCAAATTCTAACTCTAGCGCGAAAGTCAGCATCTACTGAATTGTGCTACTGAACGAGTCACTTAGCCAAATAAGCTTTCTTGATCGCGTGGGCAGAGGATATCGGTCTACTGAGACCTATCTACTGACTTCAATCAGTGAATACTAGTTCAATATAAGATAGAGTGCGGAAGTGTAGGACCAAAATAATTTTCGTCTCGATTTGAAAATACGTTTTATGCTGAGTGCGATTTTTAAAGTTCAGTTGTATGCAATATGAACAGTTAATCAATGTAACATTAAATCAACACAAGCAATTTTTAAAGTTGTTCGGATACGCTGGATCCTACGTCCACTGTCCTAAACAAAGCAGGTGTTTTTGATTACTTATACTGAGCAAGTCTCAATCGATATGTACGCTGGACATATATTCTAGTTATAATCTTAATGACTTTACAATTTCAAACACAAGTTTTGATTTTCTCGAACTAAGAAGGAGTTCTTACAATAAGAACACTTCAATAAGGTGAACTCCTTCGAATTTTCTAAGATTAAGATATTACAAGAATCGCTTAAAATAGAGAATGGGAACTGTAGATCTCTAGAGTGGAGAACTAATTAATATCTCTCTGTGTAAGAATTCTTCATTGTGTATGTTTTTTGATCGCTAGAGAGTTTGAATGCTTGAATGCTTGGTTCCCGGAGTCATCTCTGCATGAAGACTCTTCTTTATTTATAGTTTCGACTCATGAATAGATTCGTTGGAAAAGGTCTAGAAACGTGTCAAAAACGACAAGAAAACGGTCATCTTGAGGTTTGAATGTCACTGTAGGGATTTTCTCTTTTTCAGTCTAAGGAGCAGATTTGTGTCAGAGTAGGTACAGTATTGACAACTCCTCATTGGTCGAGGTTAGAGAGTTGGTGAGGTTTGTTCAAACTTCAACGTAGGTACTGAATTGACTTCCTCAAATTCCTCGTACGCTTTTACTGAGTTGTCTTCTACGGACATTCTTCTGAGATATTCGGTACTTGGCTCAATTTTCTTTATTGATTCAGTGAGTTCTGAAACACCCCACTGAATTCCTCAGTGCTGAATTCTTCCGGTTGACAAAGGATTTCCTACTAAATCTATCAGCTACTGAACTCTATAAAGCTGAACTCAACTAAACTATTATCTTATAAAGGTTCATCATTCAGCTAGGGGTTTTGAGATCTTCAAATCTTATTATACTAAAACTCATACCCAACAGTGATATATCTCGTATAGGTTGGGTGTTTAATGAATTTTACTCTTGTTTAAATTCCCCATCAATTTGCTCTAATTCCATGAATCTAGTTTTGTCTCATCACAACACAATTTCGGTCAATTTACTTCCAAACTTGACCTTAGTATTTTTCAGCTGCCGCGTCTGAATATTTCAAGACCAACACTTATAAACAGTGATCAATCTTAGAGTTGAATTAATCGGGCAATAATGTTAATTTGCTGCCATTGCGCAAGACCCCGCAGCCGAAAGCTCAGCCGCCTCCGCCGGCACTTATTACGGGTATGGTGGCCCGGTTGGAAGTCTAAGGGCGGTGGCTTAAGAAATGGAAATATGATGATTCTGACTGATAAACGAAAAAGAAGCAAGGGCGGGGGTGGCCGTTCTAAAGGCGGTGGCAGCGGCGGTACTTCGCAGGGCTGTTGCTGTTGTGGACGCGGTAGTGGGCCGGGGTGTATGGCAGTTGTGGAGGTTGATGATTATTTCTATGCGAAAATCCGCTTGCTTATCTGATTGTAATTAGTTTGGTTATCGCTTAAATAAAACTTTAAGCTGCGGGCGGCGCGTGGAGGCGGCGAGGCAGTTTTGGAATAAAAATCAGATGTGTATTTTGAACAAAACCCACAAGTTCCTATGAGTTTGAAACCCACACGACATAATCTCTGATATATTTAAGTAGAACATAAGAATATATTTAAGTTCGGACAAACGGTTTTAAGGAATCTAAGATTGGCGTGAAAACATCCAAGACAAATAGAAGAAATGAGGTACGGTTTTGTACATGCTTTTCATTATAAATTAATTTCTACGTATAATCCATAAACTATCCACTTCCATTTATGAATCCATATATAATGCTGTTATGATAGGAATTTTGACGTGGTCTCTATCCTTGCCATTACCTTGAGCGCCGTCGTGGGTGTCGTAGTATTAGTATGGGGGATCATCGCTTGCTACGGCGGCGAACGACCGGGGAAGTTCTCCGGCGAAAAGGATGGTGCTCTAGCCGTCCTGGAAGGTGGAGTGCAGGTTGCTGATACAGTTTCTCAATTCGAGGGTTGCTGTTGCGGCGGTGGTGGTGGTGTTAGTGGGTGTGGCGGTTGTGGAGGCTAAAATTAACCGGCTGGATCTGAACTAGTAAATTAATTATGACGCTGGGATTTTCAATTCTATTTTACATGTTTAATTTATGTTAGTGTAATGCTATCCTTTTTAATATTATTATTATTATTATTATTATTATTATTATTATTATTATTATTATTATTATTATTATTATTATTATTATTATTTTTGTCATTTGATTTGAAGGAATACATGAGAGATTATGTCGATGTGAATCGCAAATTAAGTGTAATAAATTGGGGAAAAAGTTTAATTTGAACTCCCATGTATCATATTTATGTATGTCACAATTATAATAATTTTCAAATGCATATTTTAGACATGCAATATAAGGGATTTTTGTTGCTATGTTTAAATTATGATTCAGACAATGCGAGAGACATCGAAGGCGCAGTTGCATTATTTGGTACAACTGCGGCGGTTGACATGGTGGTGGGAGGTTAGGAGGAGGTGGTGGGTGCAAATTTGAAACAATAATGGACATAGATAATGGGCTTTTCTGGACCTCTAGCAGCTGTATGAATATGCCATAATCATGTTTTATATGTGCAGTTTGGGCTGCCATATTTGAATTTGTATATTTATGAACAGTTTTGATATTATACTGCATTTCCAATAATTAGTAGAAGAAAAAATTATTATCCAAGCGAGATCATTATATTAATAACCGACGAGGTTCATTGTTTCGATGTATTAGAAGATAATAAATCGCGATTATATACTACGATACTTATTACCTAACCATAATAAAATTCCAAATCTATAAATGTATATAATTGATTACAGTAGTCACTAGTCATCATATTATCAATAAATTAAACTACAGTTAAACCTCGATAAAGTAATAATTTCGCTAAGATAATAATTTCTTCCGGTCTCGATATGGATTAATGCACTAAAATAATATTTGATAAAGTAATAACATCGTTAAATGAATATTTTTTCTCGGTCTTAAGGTTATTATTTTATCGAAATTTAACTGTAATCTATTAAAGGATACTAAAAACACATAATTTAGGCATCATATTAGTTGAAAAACTGATACTTGTCATCATAAACGATTTCGGCATATCATATAGAAATAGTTTATTAATTATATTATATCATCAATGTTTAAAGAGGATAATGAGAGATCAAATCGATGTGGTAGACCTCCAATTTAATATGTGCACAATAAATTAAATGAGAAGGAAATATATATGTATCTTGGACGAGAACAACACGAACATATTCCACCATGTTTTCATTTTTATAATGGATTCGCATGAAATGTTACTGAGACTATTGAGCTTCGATAGTTTCGGTCTTAACTAAGACATTTAAAAACGTCAACAACGATGATTTCAAATTTTGGAGACAGAGAGATTATATGTATACATTATGTATAAACACTCCCATGAGGAAAGTAATTTACAGAAAATTAAGCTTGGCCAATATGATGAGATGGATGAGGTTGGTTTTTTACTTATTCGATCATATTTCCATGTGCATGTTATGCTTGTATTGATGAGATCATAATAAAACAAACGTAAAAAGTCAAATTATACATATGATATCCAGATCAATATCTAAGTTAGTATCTACGAGTCTATGACGTAATTTGAAAAAACAAAATAGGAATTTAGGACCAGATTGAAAAATTATACTTCATCTGTCTCGTTAACGTTGTTTTAATTTCCTATTTCAACTATGCCGTTATTCTTGTCTTTCATTCTGTGATTTTTTTTTTAGTAGCTCTGAAGACAAAGGCATGGTTACTCCCACCGCCGCCGTTGGAATCGTGTTTGGCGTGATAGTGGTGGTTCTCGGATTACTTTGTGCTTTCGAGGCTTTTAACCCTTAGCATTGCTGTTGTGACGGCAAACGTGACGACGATTATTGAGGCAAGGAATTTGTATATTATTTATATTATTTCCTTTTGTTAATTAAGGAGAATATTTAAGGGAATGTATTACACTATTAGTGTCTACTTTTCTAATCAGGTTGTACCGCTATTATTGTTTTTTTTTTCTTAAATGATAAAAATTCATTTTTAAGTAGGTGTTTGCAAACTCTTAAATTATTCAACTTATAGCTTAATTTAAGGAAAAGCTGTTTTGGATGTTTTCAACAGCTTAAATTCGTAAAAGTTCTCTACATTTAAGACAAATAAGTTGAAGTTGGTTAAGTTGGTGTTTACCAACTTCTCCAACTTAATGGCATATTTGTAATTTCGGATAAGTTATGATTTGACATTTTACTTATAAATATCAAAATAAGCTACTACAGTATAAATTTTGCAAACACTATTTTTTCAATTTTTTCTTCTTTTAAGCGGTTTTTCCAAACACACCCCAAATTCTCTAATAAGCCACTTTTACCAACTTCTCCTTAATTTAAGCACTTAAAAAAAGTTTAAGCTATTGCAAACACCCCCTAAGTTTAAAATGAAGTAGATCCTTCTTTATTCACTACTCATCCCCACGTTCTTATATTTTATCTCTAATGCGATTATGTTCCGCTTCGAACTCCTAAATTTATAATTTTTAACTGTTTAGAAATTTTAAATTATTTCTTCAATTACAATATGGAAAAAAGAATCAATTGGCTCAACTATTTCTTTCTAAAATTTGGATGAATTCTCATTTCTTTCCACCAACATCCTGTATCCAATTTTTAATATAATTAAAACTCATAAAATACACACTTAAACAAAGTTTATTAATCTTCGTGCCCAAAAGAAAGAAAACAATAATAGGGAGACGGAGGGAGTATTTCATTCGATGTTTTATATTGCTTTTTTATACGTAAATATAATATGTTTTGCATTAATCATGTTCATAAATTAAATTTAAAATTATCATCTTGATGAACAGCATCAGAATATCTACGTTGAAGTGTTGGCAGTGCAGTGTCAGTGGTTGTGCTATGGGAAATGCAGCAGATCAATGTTTATCAGTTTGATCGTATGAAGAAGAGTTATCCAGTAAGCTTTTCTGTTATTTATTACTCCCTCCGTCCCACTAGAAACGACACGTTTTCCTTTTCGGGCCGTTTCATTGAAAACGACACGTTTCCAAAAATAGAAATAATTAAGTTTTCTTAATACCTAATTACCCTTTATTATCCCTAATTAATTATTCCTAATTAACTTATACCCCTAATTATTTCTAACCTATTTTAACCTATCTGAACATCAAAACATCATTTCTCTCCAAACCCTGCTATCTTCCTCCTCTCGTTCTTGCGCCGCCAACCTCCGTCGTCTGGTACCCTCCGTTACCACCGTTTGCATCACTCCGCCATGATGAATAGCCCCTCCGGCAACAATATCCACTCCGGATCTGAGCCCTGCAAAGCAGATCTCTCATCGCCCTCCTCCGCGATATCCCTACTTTCGTCGTTTGGATCTGAGACCTGCGAAGGAGATCTCCGTCATCGTCTCCGACCGCGTTATCTCTCCTTTCGTCGTGTGGCTCTGAGACTTGCGAAGGAGTTCCGTCATCGGCTCCCTTCGCGTTATGTCTCCTTTCGGCGTTTGGATCTGAGAAACGCGAAGGAGATGCGACCGATGATCATCTGTCTCAGTCTCACAACTACGATACTCTTGCACAACTGATGCAGAAGTCTCGTGATGTCGTCTCTGATGCGGTAAAAGATTCGGAAATTGGCCGCCCTGAGGATTCGGCAGATCTGAGCGGAGAAAAGATCGTCGCCTCCTTCTTGGAGGGCCATTTTTCAATAGATTTGATCAAGAGATTTAAAACTCTATATGCCTTAGTTATATAGAACCATTCAAAACTCAATCAAACTCTAGTGCTTCCATAGAAAACCTTAGCCTAAGTAACCTACAATCTCGTGTTAGGTCGGGCCTAATTGCACTAGTGTGAGCTTTGATCAAGCCTTTCGTCACCCACCTTCCAACTGTACTACTACTACAACTTATGCCACAAGCTAATTTTCGAATAGTTGATCTTTTTGGTAACTCAAGTCCTTGAATCAACTCCAAATCTATCATCACTCTTCGGGTTGGTCTAATTTTACCTATCTTTGCACTTTGAAGATAAATCATCTCACCTGCATTTTGTTGTTTCTTTGCTTCAGTCCATTGACGATGAACCGTGCTCCGAGAACAACTGAACTTGATAGTGGCTGCCTTCATAATCCCTCTGTCCGGCTTTCCATTCTTGCAGTTTTGCAGCAAGAATTGGACAAGTTGATTTCTTTGTTTGGTTGTAAGATTCACGGGTGCCATGCTTGAAGAGGGGTTTTGAAGCTTCTGTGATCGAGGAAGGAGATTGCAGTTTTAGAGAATGGAGGCATGAGAAGATGGACTATATGTATTTATAGTGCTCTATTTTAATTTGAACTTGGATACTGTTATGTAAAGTAGGCGGCAATTTGGTGTTCTAGAACTTGGAGTACTTCTTATGAAAAGTAGGCGGCAATCTGTTTTTTTTTCTCTCTGATAGTTGTTAATTACTGTGTTGAAAAGTTGGCGGCAATTATTTTCCCATCAAATACATTCGTACTTCCATGGCCACTGAAAAGTTGGCGACAATTATGTTGTTGTTTATAAGAACAAGTGATTTTGCATATTAAACTAATTTAAGTATAGTAGGTGGTAAATAGAGTAGGAAAAGATTAAGATTAAAATATTATTCTTTGATACAAGTGGGCCATAAAGATTAACTCATAAACACAACGCCCTAAATTCCCGCGCCCATTGGAAACGCATCATTTCCAATGGGATGGAGGGAGTATTTCCGTTTGTTAAGTATAAAGAATCTACGGGAAAAAAAGTAAAGACAGAACATAATAATAATAATAATAATAATAATAATATATACAATGCAATGGAGATACGGAAGGAGGAGTAGTATGATTTGGTACGACTGCGGTGGTTGACAGCGGAGGAGGCGGTGGTTAGGGCTTACGAGGAAGAATTGGCGGTGGTGGGCGCTAATTGTGTATGACTAATATTTAATTGTGAGTTTTTGAAAAAAAAAAACAAAATTAAAGGAAAAAGTTTGGACTTTTTTAATGGGCTCTTCTTGACCTCCTGCAATGAATTGGCCGTAGTCATGTCGAAAATTTGCAGTTTGGGCCTACCATATTTTGAGTTGTGTTAATATACAATAGTAATCATATTTCTTAAATAAAAGACAAATATAATCATTTTTATATTTTCATTGATAATATAGCTATAAGTACATGATTTTGACACTTTTCATTTTGACGAGGGTGAAACTGAGCTGTACATTGGTACACAAAATGGTACAAAATTGAAAGTGACTTTGGCATTGTGAGCAGAACTAGAGTGGTACATGACCAGTACTTTTGGATAATGGTCTTATATATTATATAAAATGATGAAAATTTGTACTTTTGACTATTTTGTGTAGCAATTTATAAAATTTATTAAAATTGTTCTTCTTTTCTAGTAGTCTTCAAATAACACTACAAAAAATCTTGCTTTTACAGTCGGAATTGCCAACGGAAAAAAATAAGCACGGGTCGTCTTACCGATGGAATAGGATCTAATCAATTTGCCAATGGAATAGCGACGAAATTATTGATAAGTCTTAATTCATACTATTCAAATTCCGTTATTTTGATGCCATTTTTGGCCGTTGAATTGATTTTCTGTGTTGTTTTGTTGATTCCCGAACTTATGTGACGATAATAAGATGATGTGGCGGCATGCATATAATTAAGGAATTAAAGGGTTAAATTTGGCGTAATTCTACGTAGAAGGAAGGAATGGATAAGGAAAGAAGAAGATGGAAACATTTGATTATATCTTTCCAAACTTGGTGGATAAGCTTCCTAATACTACAAGGAATGAGAGGATAAAAACCCTAGATATATGTTGGGTTATGAGTCAGTGGTCGTTTAGATCATTGTTAGGGGGTACTTAGAACTGACGTCAGCAGTTCATGTACTTAGAACCTATTGCTATATTTCGGTGATGGGGGAAATTGTAGTGATTTTCATCGCTATAGAATTGAAGATCCTAAAACCTGTCATGTTAGGGGTGTAAGTGGTTCCTCTCCGAACCGCGAAACCGATCGGACCGAACCGAACCAAACCGAAAAATGCGGTTTGGTTCGGTTTCGCGATTTGGTTCGGTTTATTTTTTTAGAAACCGTTTACATTCGGTTCGGTTCGCGGTTCCAAGAATTTTTGAACGGTTCGAACCGAACCGAACCAATATCATATTTTTTTATTTTTTTATTTAATATTTGTCCTTCTTATATGAGAATATTATTGAATTTAGATATTAGATTTAAGTTAAGATCAATTCTAATCTATATAAATGAAGAGAAAGGAGTAACAACTCTATACTTATGAGTTCGGAATGAGTGACATCCTACAAACTATTATTCTTGCATTATTTAGGATTTAAAAAATAAATAAATGAAATAAAAAGGTGAACCGAGGAACCGAACCGAACCAAACCATTTATAAGCGGTTCGGTTCGGTTCGGTTCCAACATTGAAAAACTCATCGAACCGAACCGAACCGAACCATTTATATGTGTTCGGTTCGGTTCCTAAAATACATAAAAAACCGAACTGAACCAAACCGTTACACCCCTAGTCATGTACCCGTTGTGTGTTTCGAACTTGATGATGTAATAGGCTAGACATGTTCTTATATTCCTTGATTATTTTTTTGTCTATGTCCTGTAAGGGGTGCTGTTGGTCTGAACTTCAGTAGAGAAGTTAAATTCTAGAACCTCATGTCATCAGTTTGTAGAGCTCGCGTCTTCAGGTCCTCCAGCTGGCTACTCTCAGTAGAAAATCTCGTTCAACAGACCTCCATTGAAGACTCTGTACGATTTATTGTCTACTGAATGTAAGAAGAGCTCAGTACCTTCAGAGTCACCAGCTGACCATCCTCAGTAGAAGATTCTTATCACCAGACTCAGATGAAGAAGTCAGTATGATCGATCCACATCTACTGATCACATGCAACTCAGTTGTAGGTCCGCCGAGGAAACAAATGTCCGACTATTATCATTTCGAATGACAGCAGAGTTTATTCAATATGAGGATCAGTAAGAGTCAACTCAGATGAAGACTGGTGTCTGACAAGTCTCACCTACCACAAACCTCGGCCAATGAGAAGCAACCAAAGCCTTACATGCTCTAACGTTAAAGCTTCTCTCATGTACAGCCAACCTCTGTGCGGCGCTCGTTCGAAAACTTATGGCCGTTTTCCTTGGAAATTTATGACACATTGCATCGTCCTGTCCAACGGATACATACTTGGGTCACGACTATAAATAGAGAAGAGTTTCCAAGCTTAACGCACGGGACATCAAAGGGAATACAAGCTCATAGCATACAAACTCTCTAGCACATTCAAGCCGATCCAACGAAGAACTTGCTTAGTTGAATATCTGTAGTTCTTCTCTCTAGAGATTCTTTAGTTCCCTCTTCTCTATCTAAGCTCCACTTTTATATCCATAGCTTAGAACCTTCGAAGGAGTTCACTTTCTGTGAATTGTTCTTATTGTAAGAACTCCTTCCTTGTTGGAGAAAATCCCCTCCCCTTCCAATTCCGGTTTGACTTGTAAAGTTGCTAAGTACTATAAGTTAGAAGGGTCTGTCCAGCGTACAGATTACTTGCTGAGGCTTGCTTAGAATAATCATCAAGAACTCCTGTTCTGCAGGACCGTGGACGTAGGATCTTGCGTATCCGAACCACGTTAAAAACTGCTTGTGTTATTTACTAGTTTTATTGTTTTGTTCTCAAACTGAGTTACAAACTCATACTTTGCATAAAACTATTTGAAAGTGCACAAGCCAAAACAAGTTTGGACTGCGAAAACACCTTTTCAAAAGAGATGAAGTCCTACGGGCCCCACACTTATCCGCATTGAAACTCTCCGACTGAACTCTCTATACTGACAGAAGTCAGCAGAACAGACTCAGTAGTTGAGACACTCTGACCCGCGATCAGAAGGTTATTATTTGGCATTGTTCATCAGTCGCTCTCATCAGCTCAGCTGACCTTCGTGTTTGAGGAAAAACTTGTACTCACGTGTATTCACCCCCCCCTCCCCACCCTCCCCCCCTACACCTGACACTGTCTCTGGACCAACAATATATATATATGCACGCGCCGTGGACGAGGGAGGCATGCTTTTCATATATAATTTTCCTTCATGTTCATCATCGTCGCGCAGCCGTGGAGACTCCAGCACCACCGTCCGTCGCCGAAGCCGAGAGATAGATTGCCGTCGCCAATCATCGTTCGCCGTTGTCCGAAGCCGAGAGTTGTTCGAAGTTAATTTCAGCCGAGATTTCATCCGTTCGATCCTTAGGTGCAATTTCAGGAAACAAACACTTGTTATTTTATTTTTGATTTTTAATTTGGATGATGTTTACTTTGGATTTTAATCGGATAATTAGGGTTTATCAATTCTATGTTTTTCGGTTTTATTAAGGTTTAATTTCGTGCATCTTAGTACTTTAAATCAGTACGTATAATCGTTACAATTTTCGCATAATTTTGATTTTGGTTTTCAGCATGATTAGGGTTTTGTCCAGTAGAACGGTCTGCCTGCTCAGTCGGACCGTGATGCGTAGCTAATTAATTTTTAGGGTTCGGTAAGATGTGAAACGCGCACAAACTAAATTCGTGAGACTTAGGCTTAATAATTAATCACTTAGATTCCAGATTAATCTTGGTTAATTAATTGGATTAATTAATTTAGGCTTGATCACCCTAGGTTAGTTTAACGTGGTTGGCTTAATAATTTAGTACTTCCATCGTTTTTCTCGTGGGATTAGGCTAAATAAGTAGCAAAATTGTTCTTAGAACAATAGGATTAATTTGGTAGGAGACTATTAGATGCCCACCATACGAGTAGGCTCCTGAATCGGGTTCCCTTAGTTCTTAAAGCTGATTAGGTGTTAAATTTATTAGTTGCCCACCAACGTAGGTTACATCTAATTCAGGGTAGTAGTCGTTTCAATGCTCACCATGGCGATTACCGAATAATTAAGCGGAATAGGGGGTGTGTCAGTTTAATTACGGCGTCCTACAACTGATTGATTTATAGGGATTAATTTATCTTTAGTGTCAAGAATCGATTGTATGTGCGTGTGAATCATCTTGCTGGACCCGTTTTCTTTACTTAATTAATTTGAGTATTTAATTCTTGCTATTTATTTTTGTGCTCTAGTTTAGTGAATTTAAAATTGCGTGGTCGATAACCAAACCCTCGATTAATAGGAATTTTAGGTCAAAAATATTTGTTCCATGTGTTCGATACCAATTTGCTATACTGATTAAAGTTCTAGCATTTTTGCATGATTTATTTGGTAAAAACAACGATCACCAATTATGTAGTATATTCTGTCAGCAAATACCGAAATAACATTTAATTAAATTCATTTATTTCGGTCGACGAAATATTTTCAGTCGGTAATAATTTCGAATTCATTTTAATTTTTTTTTAAATAAAAATAGGTTTTTGTTTAGTTACTGCCGATGGAATTTTCTGTCGTTATTTTATTAAAGTTGTATCGACAGATATTTTCGTCGGTAAGCCCTAAATCGATTATAGCGGATAGAAGCTTTTTCGTTCGCAAACCAATAACATCCTCCCTCATGAACCGCCGCTCCTCCGCCACCCTCCCTCCGTACAGCGGCATCGCCTATTGGCCACACTCCCCTGACCCCTCCGCCACACCGTCGCCGCCTGCACTGCCATCACCTGCGCAGCCCCTCAGCCCTCCCACTCTACCTTCTCGGCGCCGGCAATTGAAGGCGGCCCTTGCTGCCGAATCCATCGTCATCTTTGATCTGCCCCCTTGCTGCCGTAAACAAGGTGGATTTTTTTTGTGTATTCATCAATTTTTGTTTCTTGATTTATTGTGCCAAGTTGTAATTTCTACGATTCAATTCGTCATCTTTATATGAGTATATCTAGATAGGAAATTGAAGGAATAGGGAGAATCGGAGAAATCATATATTAGTTCAAGATATTTTTGAAATCATGTATTAGTTCAAGAATTCAATCTTGTGGAAGGGTTCCATTTCTTGGTTTATCATTAATGAACGTAATTCTTTATTGGAAAGGATGTTAATCAGCTCAATGAAGCCTTAAAATTAGAGTCTTAATTTGATGCTTTAGTTCTTTGCTTTTTATGATATTTCGTATGGAAAATTGGAAACGAACCTTTCAATTTTCTTGAACCAAAGAGCCATTTTCTTGAATCATGATATAAATTGTTTTTTATATGTAAATTTTATATGCATTATGACCCGAAGCCGTTATTCCGTCGGCAAGTTTTACCGACTAAGCCTGACTCGACGACGTTATTCCATCGGTAAATCTCTATACGACGGAAAATAACAGTTTACAGACGGAATTTTCCATTGATAAACTGCGAAATTCTTGTTGCTTATCTTTAAAGAGATTATTTTGTGATTTATTTCATTTCAGAATTTAAGTTTTACATTCATTGCTGATTTAGTAAAAGAATCATAATAAAAACTTTACACGTGACACATCCATGTTAATGTAATAATCTAAACTCAAAAAATATTTGTAATAAACTATCATTTCCAATAATTTGTAGAGAATAAAAGCATACAGCCAAAATCGTAGTTGAATTTAGATATTCAAGTATTCAACCAATTTGATCACCTCTTAAATTTATAAATTTAAATGATAACTTTTTCTTTCTTTCTTTCTTTCAAAAAACATAAATTAATATCAACAGTCTTACTTAAAATAAATTTTATTGTACAGAAAATTGAGCTTGGAAGAATTAGACATGCCCATTTATGGTTCCGGTTACGGTTACGGTTTAAAACCGCCGATTACGGTTTGCCAAAAATTGAAACTGAAACCGAACCGCATGCAGACGGTTGATGGTTCCGGTTTCAATTTACTGGTTTCAAGGTTTTCATAAATTTTATTTTTTTTAATTACTGAATTTATTTATTATTTTTTTTTCTTTAAGAATACCTTTTTCGATTTCGAATCAAGTCAGTAATAAATTATAAATAAAATTGTACAATCTCATGAAAGAATTGAACAATTAATATATTATACAATCTCATTGTTGATTCTTCATTATCATCATCGTTTTAGAAATAAATTTTATATCATTGTTTAATATTATTTGTCGTGTAGTAATTATTAAACAATATTTGATATTCTAAGTTTTTTAGTGATAAAACTTGAACAATTTTTTTATCCCATATATATCTTTTGGGAACGTTAGTATCCATTTGCAATTTTGCTAAATAATGAATAATGTTTTATCCTTTTGTATACTACTTTAAAATATCAAGATTGGTAGGATTTTTGTATTTTAAATGAATAGTTTGTTTTAAATATAAGTAAAAATTAGAAGATTTAGATCTTCAATAATGTTTTTAATTTAAAACGCATTTATCTAATTCATTAGATATCTGATCTTTGGCAATTTTAATAGGTGAAACCGTCGATTTCACCCGGTTTGGAACCGACGGTTCACGGTTTAAAAAAGAGTAAACCGAAACCAAACAGCAAACCGACGGTTCACGGTTCAAGACGGTTCCAGTTTATGCCGGTTCCGTTTCCAATTTGAAACTCGGTTTGAGCCGGTTTCGGTTTGAAAATGAGCATGTCTAGGAAGAATCGAACTCTTAATTGATGTACTAATGAATAATAGTTAAATTTACAAGTCTTGAAAAAGTCAGAATCGATGCGACAACATTGTAGTTAGGGTGCCTCCAATGGGAGGTTTGGAAGTTGTTGGTCCGGAGACGATAAGTCAGGTGTAGAGGGGGGGGGGGGTGAATACACCTGAGCTCAGTTTCTTTTTCTCAGTGAAGGTCAGCTGAGCTGATGATTGCAACTGATGAACAGTGCCAAATAAGCTTTCGATCGCGGGACAGAGTGAGTCAGCTACTGAACTCTCTCCTACTGACTGTTGTCAGTACTTTGAGAATCAGTCGGAGACTGTTGTGCGGAAAGTGTAGGGCCCGGAATTCGTCTCTTTTGAAAACACGTTTTAGCAAATTAAATCTTTTGGCTGTGCGCTTTATAAAATACGTTTTATGCAAGCTTATGATTTTTAAGACAGTTTAATGCTATGCAATAAAACAGTAAAAGAACACAAGCGATTTAACGTGGTTCGGATACCCAAGATCCTACGTCCACGGTCCTGAACAAGGCAGGAGAACTTGTTGATTATTCTGAGCAAGCCTCAGCAGGGATACTGTGCACTGAACAGTTCCCTCTAAGTTATAGTCCTTAGCGACTTGACAATCCAAACCTAAGTTTGAAAGGGAAGGGAATTTTCTCCAACTGAGAAGGAGTTCTTACAATAAGAACAATTCACCAAATGTGAACTCCTTCTAATCTAAGCTATAAATATGACAATGAGCTTAGTCTAGAGAAGTAAGGGATGTAAGAACTCTAGAGAGAAAAATTAAGAAATCTTCTAAGTATGCAAGTTTTCCTCTGGATGATCTTTGAGTGTTCTAGAGCGTTTATGCACTTGAGCTTGTCCCTTTGAAATTTCGTCTCTCTTCTTTTCGGAGCTTCAAAAACTTCTCTATTTATAGTTGTGAGTTATGGCATATGTCCGTTGGAGACGACGATGCCACGTGTCACAAGCTTCCAAGGAAAATGGCCATTAATTCGAACTTGTTGCAGCAGGGCAGTTAATGCACTGTTCATGAGAGCAGCTTTACTGTGTAGAGTAGGTAAGCATTGTCGGCTTCTCATTGGTCGAGGTTTGTAGTTGGTGAGAATGTCAGAGTTGACCGTTCAACAACCTCGTATGTCTTCTACTGAACTTTTCGAAAACACTTGAATAGCTGGGTCGCTTTCCGTAGGATACAGTAGACTGAAAAGTCTCTGTCTTCTTCAGCTGAGTCGGCTGACACGGCATCTACTGAGTAGGTCAGCTGGCGACTGCGAAGGTACTGTGCTTGTTTCTGTTCTTCTGCTGATGACTATCAGCTGGGAGTAGTCTTCTCCGATGATTTGTCGGCTGATGCGCCTGTCTTCGATCGAGTGAAGGATCGGCTGGGCCGATCAAGAACACAAGCGATTACACTGATGACGTGGGGTTCTGAAAAGTATCTTCAACAGAAGATCAGTTCAACAATTACCCCGTACAGGACTTAGACAAAAATAATAAACAATACACCAAGTCTAACCTATACATCAGCTAATCCTAACGACACACTAATCTACTGATATCAGCTAGGTTTTGGGATCTTCAATTCCATAATACTACTATGATTTCCCCCAATTTTCTTTTAACCAAACAACAGCTGAGTATCATCTACTGACTCATATCCAACAATTTCCCCCTAATTGATGATACCAAAACCTCTACCTCTACCTCTTAAACTTCTTAATTCTATAAAAGATACTATCCTACTGTCAACAATTTCCCCCTTACAGCATTCTGAGGAAAAATAAAGATAAAGTTATTTCAATACTTCAGTAGGTGGGAGATAGGCAAAAATCAGAGAAACTGTCTGTGAGTGTGTGTCAGATCACTTAGTGATGAGTCGTGAAAAACACGATGCAAAGAGCTGAAAGACAATGAGTAATTGTCTGACAAGCAATAGGAACTGATATATATATATGATCAATGAAGTACAAGCTCCTACAGCTATTACAACAGAAATAAAAAAGAAGAGAAATCACTGCTGACGCTTGAAGTGTTGAGTCCTTTTCTTGAAATCAGCAGACTTCTCAACAGGAGAATCCAGGTAATAATACTTGTAAACTCTGATCTCGCCTCCCAGGTCGCTTGATCTTCCGCTATCTGCTCAGGTGTTAGAGTAGAAGTGGGAATACTCTGAGCAGTAGCTTGGATCTCAGTCGGAAGAGCCTTAGCAAAATCTCCTTGGGCTTTCTTCTTCTGCTCTTCGACTGACCCGACCTTTTTCTTGCCTTTGCCCTTAGGCTTCTTTGCTGCTTCTGCTGCCTCTTCAAGCTGACGCTCATGGTCGAGCTCATCCTGCAGCTGTTGGGCAATTTTGAGGTCATAAGCCTCTTGCTCCGCTTTTGATTTGAACTTATGGACCGGGGAGGAAGGAGTAGATTCAGTTGCAAACTCTTTCCCCGGCCTCTGCGGTGGCAATTGTTCAGGCTCAGGCTCTTCTTCTTCTTGTCTCCTGCTCAATAAAATTTGCTACTTCTTCAATGTGAGCAGCAGAAGAGGAGATGGGGGTTGGCTGAAGTGGGAATTCTAGGAGAAGGACCTCAGAAGAGTTCTTATCCTGAGTAGTAGAGGGTCCTTCCTCCTGAGCCCTTTCCCCCTGAGTCTGTGCGGGTTCTTCAGCTGTGGAGGGTCTCTCCTCCTGAACCCTATCCCTGATAATCTGTACATCAGCTGTATCCGTTTTAGGTTCATCTTTTATTATACCTTCCCCCTTTTTGGCATCAGCAGCCTTATCGAGGTTGGTACGGATAGCTGTGACTTCTTTCTCAAGCTTGTATACTGAGTCCTTGATCTGATTAACTGTAGAGTCGAAGTCCTTGACCAAGTCACAGTATTTCTCCCAGTCCTTCTCTTGATCAGCCCTAGATCGATTAAGTTGAGCAACTGACTCCTGGTGGAGTTTCAGCATGGCTAGATCATCAGATTCCTTCATCTCTTTTTGAATCTCGTTCAAGGCCGCAGCCTGTTGCTTAATAGCAGTCTGGAGGCTGCTTGTAGCCAACTTGTTTCGCTCTTCCATTTGAGTTTGGGATCTTGTGAGAGCATGAGTCACTGCTCGATAAATGTTTTGTGCTTGAGCTTGGAGCAAGAATCGACTCGTGCGGATAGATCCGCTTTACGAGCTATCAAGGCCTCGCTTGATCATCTCCTTAAAATCAGCCGCGAAGGAGCCTCTTGAGGAGTGGAGATGCCGGCCTAGCTTATCCGGAGCTTTCGATCAGCGCCTTCGTATACTTCTCCCATTTGATATGGACGTCTTTGGCGAGAAGTCTGTTTTTAGCACCTTGGCGTCTGATTGCCTTATTCACTGATTTGGAGGACACGGAACCAATGGGTTGAATCTGGTAAGAGCTTGTTCCGAGCCTTTGATCAGAAAACATGAGGAGCTGCTCCCTACTGTACTTCGGAGCGCCCTGAGCCTCACCTGATGTACCAGGGGGTGGTGATTGGCTCTTCTCATGAGGAGTTGGTCCCTCAGCAGAGCCTCCCAACTCTGCATCCTTGGGGTTGCCTTCCATCTCCTGATCTTGTCCTTGGTCATCATCCTCATCAGCAGGAGGAGATGGAGGCGGAGCATTATCAGCAGGAGCTGTGGTACGCAGGCTAAGAAGATAGAGCATAGCAGCTCGAAGATCCTCGAAGGACGCCAAATCAGCTGGCTCCCCGAAACCGATCTCTGCCTGTAAATCTTGCTCCTCTGTTAGTAGATCGATGGCTGACTGAGTTTTTGCAAAGTCTATCAGAATATCCCAGTTTAAAAACCTCAGTAGCATCTGAACTCTTGCCCTGATGGCAATGTCAACCAAGTCTTCATGCTCAGCTATCTCTGGAATCTGATCGTGAATCTCAGCTGTAGCACGCAGACGAGTGGTATGAGTTGTTGTCCATTCAGTCTCTTCAGTTGGCTCTCGAATGTCCGACTGAGTGTCATCGGAGCTGATGACTTGAGCTTTATCCTTGAGGGTGGCTCCTTCCATCCCTGTGTCGGAGTCCAAGGTTTGCTCATCTTGAGGTGGAGGAGGAGCCTGTTAAATGACAGTTATCGGCTGAGCCACAGTGACCTCAGCTGGTCGTGGCTTTGTAAGCCTCCTCCTCTTGGGCACATCAGCGGGAGATGGCAGGGCAGTAGCAGCTCTCTTCTGCTCAGGTGGCCCTTTGTCAATTGACTTCTCCGTCGCTTCTTTAGTCTTAAATTTTATCAGCTTAGTGTTGTACAGCTTTGAGTCTCCGAAAGCTGAGTTCCTCTGTACAACACTCTCTATTAGGACAGACATCTTAGTCCCGAATAGAAGCTTACCCGTACTGGCCAACTTCCTCTCGCCAGTGGGTAGAGTAGTGAATTTCTGGGCCTGGGCTTTCATCTGAGTCGTGTAATAGTCTGCCCAATTCACTTCTACTCCGTCATCAATAACCATCATCAGCTGAATCCTAGGTTTGGACAGTTGATCATACGATCCAGCTGAGCTTGTCAGTATGTGTGAGACCACATACGCTAAACCTCTGTATTGAGGTAGCAAAAGATTCCTCGGGAGAGCTGTCTTGAACGTCAGATCACTGCGTCCACAGAACTTCTGTACATAGGCATTGATCTCCCTCTCCTTATATCCGATAGGTGAGATACCAGAATTAGGAAGTTGAAACGCGAGGACTAGAGCCTCTCGGATGTTGAAGGTGTGCTGGGTCGGCTCCCACTTGTGCGGAGTGGTTTCTCTCATGTATGAGAAAGAAGCTTCTTCTCCTCCGGCAGCCAGTGAGTTCCAGTTGAAATATGCTTCTGCCACTTGCCTTGGCAGATAGGCACGCGGATGCTTGGTCACGAGGGTCTCCAACCCTGACCTCTCCAGAGCATCGAACATAGGCTCCAAATATGAAATGTCCACCTGGCGGAAAGCCATTGTTGGTTCGCACTGGATTCGGATGGCCATGATCTCCACTATTGGTTCAGGAGTCTGTACGATCGCCATAGAAATCTCTTCAGTTGAACTTATCAGCTGGTTACCGATCTTCTTCAGCTGAACTTATCAGCTGGTTACCGAACCTCTTCAGCTGAGCTTATCAGCTGGTTACTATTCTGTATTAGGAGAATGGTTGTCATGCTGATGACTATGTTCCCCCTTGCTGTGTACAGTGTGACTTTCCCAACTGAGTCACTGTACTTAGTTATCTGACCTGTCGTACTGATTCCTTATGCTGATCCCAATTGTTATACCAATTGTTGGGCAATGATGTTCTCAGTAGTCGGCATCTACTGACGCATCTCAGTAGGATCCAGTAGACCTAGCTCAACTGATAGTTCTCTGAACCTGTTCTCAGCTAGTGGTTTGGTCAGTATATCTGCCCTTTGCTTGTCAGTATGGATCTTCTCCATCCTGATATCCTTCTTCTCGACATGGTCTCTGATGAAGTGGTGTCGAATATCCACGTGCTTGCATCTGGTATGTAGAAGTGGGTTCTGAGTTATGGCAATTGCACTTGTGGAGTCGCAGTAGATGGGCACTTCATCCTGAGTTATACCATAATCCCTAAGTTGTTATCGAAGCCAAAGGATGCGGGCACAAGCAACTTCCTGCGGCCCATGTACTCGGCTTCGGTAGTGGACGTTGCTGCCGAATGCTTGCTTCTTTGAAAACCAAGAAATCAACTTGCTTTGCGGAACCGACAAGTTCCGGAAGTTGACTTTCGATCTATCTCGCATCCCGCATAATCGGCATCGAATAACTTTGTTAGTATTAAGTTATCATCGCCAGGATACCATAACCCAAAGATCGTGTGTTCCTCTTAAATAGCGCAGAATCTTCTTCGCTGAGTCTAAATGACTTCGCTTGGGATCCGCTTGGAATCTTGCGCATACACCTACAACATAAGTTATGTCAGGACGGCTAGCTGTTAAATAAAGTAAAGAGCCTATAATAGCTCTATAGTCAGTAGAGTTAACAGAAGCTCCCTCTTTGTCTAGATCGATTTTAAAGTTCATGTTCATGGGGATTTTGACTGGCTTGCTGGAATCGCAGCCGAATCTCTTGAGAAGATATAGAGTGTATTTGGCTTGATTGATGAAGATTCCTTCAGGTGATTGCTTCACTTGAAATCCAAGGAAATAATTCATCTCTCCCATCATGGACATCTCGAATTTCTCCTTCATCATCTTCTCGAACTGCTGACATATGACTTCGTTTCTGCAGCCGAAAATGATGTCGTCCACGTAGATCTGCACCAGTAGGATGTCATCTCCTGACTTTATGTTGAATAGGGTGCCATCTACCGTCCCCTTCGAAAACCTTTACGAAGTAGAAAGTCCGATAGGGTATCATACCAAGCCACCGGGTGCTTGTTTTAACCCATACTGAGCTTTCCTAAGTTTGTACACTCGATGTCCCTGTTTGAAAGCCAGGGCGGTTGTTCCACGTAGACTTCTTCCTTGAGTACGCCGTTCGGAAAAGCTGACTTCACATCCATCCGATATACCTTAAATCACGATGTGTTGCATAAGCTAGGAAAAGACGAATGGCTTCCAATCGCGGCGACCGGAGCAAATGTTTCATCAAAGTCAATTCCTCTCCTTGTTTGTATCCTTTAGCAACTAGTCGAGCTTTATTTCCGACAATGACGTTGTTTTCATCTCGCTTGTTCTTGAAGACCCACTTAGTTCCAATCACGTGCCGATGTCAGGTGCGTCGACAGGCTCCCAAACTTCATTTCTAACGAACTCGGTTCAGCTCTTCTTGCATAGCAATGACCCGATCCAACATCTTTAAGTGCGTCCTCTATCGATCGAGGTTCTTACGTAGACGAGAAAACAAGAGTAAAGTGAGCTTTCTCCTTGACTTAATCTTGATCTCGTCCTTATAGTTGCTGATGGATCTCCAATGATAAGGTCTGAAGAATGAGCATCGAGCCACGAATGCCTGAGTCGGGCTTCTTCTTCGATACTACTTACGCACATGCGGTAGGTGTATTAGGCATTTCGTAGTAATCTGTTCGCGGGACCGTAGCAATTCAGTAAGAAGATTAGGATCTACTGAGTTTCCAGGTTCAGGGGCATTTAGCTCAGGAACAGTAATCGTTCCCCCTGAGTTTATATTCTCAGTAGAGGTCTCAGTTACCACAGGGGCTTCCTCATCGACCGTTGTTACCTGTTGTTGATTCTGTTCGATAGAATCAACTAGGTCAGCTACATCGATTGTTGGTTGAGTCTGAGTTTGTTCATCGTCTGACTCATCATCCCAACAATGCTGGATTTTTTCAGCTTTATCATTCAGTCCGAGATCCTGTAGCTTGCTGCTGACATCTTCAGTATTTGACTTTGTATCTTTCCTGTTCTCAGTAACAAATTCATCAAAAACAATATGAGGGCTTTCCTCCACGCAAAGAGTCCGATAGTTAAAGACTCTGAAGGCTTTACTGACTCGGGAGTATCCTAAGAATACTCCTTGATCAGATTTGCTATCAAAGACCTTCAACTGATATTTCCCATTGTTGTGGATAAAGTAAGGACAGCCGAAAACATGAAAATGAGAAATAGAAGGAATTCTCCCTTTCCACAGTTCGTAAGGCGTCTTCATGTGTTGCTGTGTCAGTAGTGAGCGATTCTGAGTGTAACAGGCGGTGTCAGTAGCATCAGCCCAAAACTTTGAGGGTAGTCCAGAATCTGCGAGGAGCGTTCTTGCTTGCTTCTTTGAGTGTTCCGTTCTTACGTTCGAGCAAGTCCATTCTGGCAGGGGGTGCGCGCAGCTGATGTCTCGTGCTGAATTCCCTCTTTATCGCAGTATATGTTAACTACTGAGTTTAGAAACTCTGTTCCTCTGTCTGAGCGTATCTTCTTAATCTTGATGTTCTTTTCCACACTGAGTTTCTTCAGTAGATTAGGTAACTCGGTCTGAACATCAGATTTGTTGGCGATGAAGATGACCCAAGTATATCTCGAGTAGTTGTCAATGACGACGAGGGCATACTTCTTGCCTCTTATAGTCACTGGAGAGACTGGCCCGAATAAGTCCATGTGAAGCAGCTGAAGGATTCCATCAGTGGAAGGTGACGGAATAGGTGGATTGCTCCTCTTTGTTTGCTTTCCCTTCAGGCACGCTTCACAATTTCTGTCTTTGATAAACGATTCGTTGGGCAGTCCTCTGACTTTAGAGTTCTTGACAAGCTTGTTCATGGTCTTGAAGTTTAGGTGGCTGAGTCTCTTGTGCCATAGCCCGGCTGACTTGTCACCGATTTAGTACGTGCGAGCAAAGCAAGCCTCGGGTTCCGCGGTATTCCGGTTGCAACATAGATGTTCTTCCTCCGCGAACACGATAACACCTGTTTTCCCCTGTAGATTTGTCAACAATATCATAGAAACCAGCGTCAAAGATTACTCGTTAAGATTATCACGGATTGATGGACCGAAAGGAGATTATGTTGAAGTCCTTTAACATATGTTACTCTTGGAACCGTGGCGGTCCCAATGTTCGGCGTTCCGTATCCCCTTGTGTAGCCTTTGGAGTTGTCACCGAATTCATTGCGGGACCATCTTCTTGTACGTAGTTGGTCGGCGGAGCTCTTCCGGTAAGTCATGTATCTTGAGCGCCAGCTCGTCCACTATCCACGGGTCCTTATGCACACCCAAAACGAGAGGCATTTTTAGGTACCCTTTGGTTCAGTTGGGTCCTTATCGGTTAGTGGGTGATTTCGGAACCCGGATCTGTCTCGGGACCTTAGAAGTCCTAGACTTCTTCTTCTGAACCTTATCAGCTTTCTTCTCCACAGGACTTGGAGAAACTGACTTTCTGCTGATGATTTTGGGTTCAGGCGCTTTCTTCTTCTGAGTCTTAGCGCTTCTCCTGACCCTGGGCTCATAGTAGTTCGAGCCGTACTGAGCCGGGTGCTCATACAGTGGCTCCTTGTACTGTTCTGCCCATCTGACCTTCTTGGTTCCCCCTGAATTTGATCGCGGTGTCCTGGGGCTGGAACCTTTGGTCATCGCTTGTTGCTACTCGGGCCGAGGTGCAATCATTTTCGGTTTGTTCTTCGCCCGAGGTGTGGTGTCGGCGGCTTGCACCTTTCCTCCGACGAACCTATCAGCCAGGGTTGCTGAGCTTTTGGAGGTGGAAGCTTCGTGGGTATAGCCAGAAGCTTCGTGGGTATAGCCAAGGCCTTCTTTCACAGCAGTTGGCCGTTGTGCTCTAAGCATGCTTTCAAGCTTCTCCTTCGCTCCCGGTATTGTTCGGTCATCAAACCTCTCCGGACCTTGTCACTCCTTCCGAGTGAGTCATAGTCATTCCCGCATGTCCGTGAGCTTCGATCGAGCTTGGCTATTTCAGGTCTCTTTCTCGAAATTGTCCTTGGTCAAAACCGAGATCCGAGTCTCGTTGAAGGCGAGACTTAGTCATAAGAGATTCAATCTCTTCCTTGAGTCTCGTAACTAGATCCACTGACTCGGTAGAGACCCGACAATCGAAGAAAGTCTCGATTCTCGGCCTTTACCGTTCAAGTTCTCGGATGGTTACTGCTTGAACTCTGCGGTGGTCACGAACTGTTCCTCTAGCGAGATCGTCGTAGGCTTGTACCACATCTAGAGGATCATACGTGACCGAGCACGTGTCTTGTGTGCTTTGTGTGAAGAAGAGGTAATAATGCGTTTAGAATTTACCTCGGCCTCTTCTCCGGCCATCGGACGGTATTCGGCCGACTCATCGGGGAAGTGTCTCTGCGACCTCAAGCTGCGACGAATGCGGCTTCGTCTTCGAAGAATACATGAATGTATCCTCCTCAATTAAGTTGTCGGATATCTCTCCGGCTATATAGGCCTGCCGTCTCTCGGCGAATTTCTTTCTCTCCGGCTTGTCGTTACGCTCTTTGAGCAGCCGAGAGTTCGGGACAATCGTGCTGATAGTGTCCCTCCTTCTTGCGGTTGTAGCGGGTGGATGTTTTGCTTTGCTCTTACCGGCGAGAGTCTTTAGACGGATGACCGGCGCAGACTCCGATTTCCGCATTCGGTAGAAGGATTAGATTCTTCTTTCTTATGATAGTCTTTCTTACCCGAGGAAGAATCTCGGTTGTATTTCCTCGGCTTTCGACTCTCTCCTTTTCCCTCGATATTTGAGAGCCATCGGTGCTAGGCGGGTCGGGGCACGAAGTCTCGAGAAGACTTTGCTACTGATGTGGCCATAGCTTTGCTTGAGGAAATAGGCTTGGCTCCTGTATTCTTGATGTTGCCTTGAAGGCGTGGTCGAACCGTGTGTCACGTGGAGCGCTTAAGCACTTTTGGGGTAGGCTATGCTCGAATTCCTCCGATTTTAATTCTGGAAATATAACATCAGGAGTTAGAGAATTTAGATCAGAGCGACGTAAATAAGTAGCAAATGGAAGCCACTTCTGTCGAGGCAACGCTCTCAAGATCTTGGTGTTCATCTCCATGTTGGTGAACGACCTCCCCAGCCCATTGATGACATTGACTTGATTGGTGAATCTGACACTCAGCTCGTTAATGGTTTCAGTAGGCTCCATTGCAAAGGCGTCGAACTTCTGAAGCTCTAGCTCGAGCTTGTTTTCTTTGATCTGAGGGGTTCCATGGCTCAGTACAGCCAAGGCGTCCCATAGCTCATTCGCCGTTTTGCAATCTTGTACCCTTCCGAGGTGTGAGTCACTGAGCGTAGTCAGTATGGCATTACGTGCAACTCGGTCAAGGTTGTGCAACTTCTTTTCTTCAGGCGTGAAGGCAGATTTGTCTTTGGGAACCTTAGCACCAGTTTGTGCTCCCACGCCTCCTCCAGCAGCAAATACTATGCTGTTGATCATGGGAATGATCAGTCCTAACTCTAGGACATCTCACATGCTGTCGTGGAGTGACGTTAGGTGTGCCTCCATGCGTATGCGCCATACCGTGTAGTTCTCTATTGAGAACATCGGTACCATCCTAATACCTGACATATCAGACATTGTAAGAGTAAGAGTATAAAGATGCTGAAAAAATTCTTATGCAGTGAAAACGGTTTTCAGGATCAGTTCGAGAGGACCAGTATTTCAGAACCGGCGATCAGTTGAACACCGTGCGCTCTGATACCAATTGTTGGTCCGGAGACGATAAGTCAGGTGTAGAGGGGGGGGGTGAATACACCTGAGCTCAGTTTCTTTTTCTCAGTGAAGGTTAGCTGAGCTGATGATTGCAACTGATGAACAGTGCCAAATAAGCCTTCGATCGCGGGACAGAGTGAGTCAGCTACTGAACTCTCTCCTACTGACTGTTGTCAGTACTTTGAGAATCAGTCGGAGACTGTTGTACGGAAAGTGTGGGGCCCGGAATTCATCTCTTTTGAAAACACGTTTTAGCAAATTAAATCTTTTGGCTGTGCGCTTTATAAAATACGTTTTATGCAAGCTTATGATTTTTAAGACAGTTTAATGCTATGCAATAAAACAGTAAAAGAACACAAGCGATTTAACGTGGTTCGGATACCCAAGATCCTACGTCCACGGTCCTGAACAAGGCAGGAGAACTTGTTGATTATTCACGAGCAAGCCTCGGCGGGGATACTTGCGTACCTGAACAGTTCCCTCTAAGTTATAGTCCTTAGCGACTTTACAATCCAAACCTAAGTTTGAAAGGGAAGGGAATTTTCTCCAACTGAGAAGGAGTTCTTACAATAAGAACAATTCACCAAATGTGAACTCCTTCGAATCTAAGCTATAAATATGACAATGAGCTTAGTCTAGAGAAGTAAGGGATGTAAGAACTCTAGAGAGAAAAACTAAGAAATCTTCTAAGTATGCAAGTTTTCCTCTGGATGATCTTTTAGTGTTCTAGAGCGTTTATGCACTTGAGCTTGTCCCTTTGAAATTCCGTTTCTCTTCTTTTCGGAGCTTCAAAAACTTCTCTATTTATAGTTGTGAGTTATGGCATATGTCCATTGGAGACGACGATGCCACGGGTCACAAGCTTCCAAGGAAAACGGCCATTAATTCGAACTTGTTGCAGCAGGGCAGTTAATGCACTGTTCATGAGAGCAGCTTTACTGTGTAGAGTAGGTAAGCGTTGTCGGCTTCTCATTGGTCGAGCTTTGTAGTTGGTGAGAATGTCAGAGTTGACCGTTCAACAACCTCGTATGTCTTCTGCTGAACTTTTCGAAAAGACTTGAATAGCTGGGTCGCTTTCCGTAGCATACGGGCACGAAAAGTCTCTGTCTTCTTCAGCTGAGTCGGCTGACACGGCATCTACTGAGTAGGTCAGCTGGCGACTGCGAAGGTATTGTGCTTGTTTCTGTTCTTCTGCTGATGACTATCAGCTGGGAGTAGTCTTCTACTGATTATTTGTCAGCTGATGCGCTGTCTTCGACTGAGTGAAGGATCAGCTGCTGACTGAAGAACACAAGCGATTACACTGATGACGTGGGGTTCTGAAAAGTATCTTCAACAGAAGATCAGTTCCACAATTACCCCGTACAGGACTTAGACAAAAATAATAAACAATACACCAAGTCTAACATATACATCAGCTAATCCTAACGACACACTAATCTACTGATATCAGCTAGGTTTTGGGATCTTCAATTCCATAGCACTACTATGATTTCCCCCAATTTTCTTTTAACCAAACAACAACTGAGTATCATCTACTGACTCATATCCAACAATTTCCCCCTAATTGATGATGCCAAAACCTCTACCTCTACCTCTTAAACTTCTTAAGTCTATAAAAGATGTTATCCTACTGACAACAATTTCCCCCTTACAGCATTCTGAGGAAAAATAAAGATAAAGTTATTTCAATACTTCAGTAGGTGGGAGATAGGCAAAAATCAGAGAAACTGTCTGTGAGTGTGTGTCAGATCACTTAGTGATCAGTCGTGAAAAACACGATGCAAAGAGCTGAAAGACAATGAGTAATTGTCTGACAAGCAATAGGAACTGATATATATATGATCAATGAAGTACAAGCTCCTACAGCTATTACAACAGAAATAAAAAAGAAGAGAAATCACTGCTGACGCTTGAAGTGTTGAGTCCTTTTCTTGAAATCAGCAGACTTCTCAACAGGAGAATCCAGGTAATAATACTTGTAAACTCTGATCTTGATCTCCTGGATTTCTTCGTTGTCAAGAGGATTGTCAGGCAGCAAACCCAGATGGAAAGCGGCTTCCTCTATCTCTCTCTCAATATCCTTCGTACACAGCAGTCCACTAGCAGTTCTTGGCGGTGGAATACGTCAGAAAGCTGGGGGGCACGGAAGGGAATATTCTGTTCTTCCATAACTGCTCTCGGCCCGATCTCTGAATGAGATATCAAATCTCGAGATTAGTTCGTCGAATAATTGATCAGCTGGACAGTCGAGAGGATAAATGCGCCATACAAAATAGCCTTTAATAAAATCCTCTTTCAGTCTTTCCCAATGGTCATTCATATCAGCCAGCACCCATTTATCCACATGCGGGATAGGAATATTCTTAACATATGGGCCCCTGATGAATTTGGATTTTCTTGGGATCTGCTTCCTCGGATCAGCTGCTGGCTTGAGAGATAAGCTACGCATTTTCGCCAAGTCAGCTATCCTTTTCTTTTCTCGGAGTGCGGCTGCTCTACTGTCTCCTTGCCTGAGACTCAGACCTTGCAGCGTCGCCTCCCAGGTCGCTTGATCTTCCGCTATCTGCTCAGGTGTTAGAGTAGAAGTGGGAATACTCTGAGCAGTAGCTTGGATCTCAGTCGGACTGACCCGACTGACTCGACCTTTTTCTTGCCTTTGTCCTTAGGCTTCTTTACCTCTTCTGCTGCCTCTTCAAGCTGACGCTCATGGTCGAGCTCATCCTGCAGCTGTTGGGCAATTTTAAGGTCATAAGCCTCTTGCTCCGCTTTTGATTTGAACTTATGGACCGGGGAGGAAGGAGTAGATTCAGTTGCAAACTCTTTCCCCGGCCTCTGCGGTGGCAATTGTTCAGGCTTAGGCTCTTCTTCTTCTGTCTCCTGCTCAATAAAATTTTCTACTTCTTCAATGTGAGCAGCAGAAGAGGAGATGGGGGTTGGCTGAAGTGGGAATTCTAGGAGAAGGACCTCAGAAGAGTTCTTATCCTGAGTAGTAGAGGGTCCTTCCTCCTGAGCCCTTTCCCCCTGAGTCTGTGCGGGTTCTTCAGCTGTGGAGGGTCTCTCCTCCTGAACCCTTTCCCTGATAATCAGTACATCAGTTGTATCCGTTTCAGGTTCATCTTTTATTATACCTTCCCCCTTTTTGGCATCAGCAGCCTTATCGAGGTTGGTACGGATAGCTGTGACTTCTTTCTCAAGCTTGTATACTGAGTCCTTGATCTGATTAACTGTAGAGTCGAAGTCCTTGACCAAGTCACAGTATTTCTCCCAGTCCTTCTCTTGATCAGCCCTAGATCGATTAAGTTGAGCAACTGACTCCTGGCGGAGTTTCAGCAGGGCTAGATCATTAGATTCCTTCATCTCTTTCTGAATCTCGTTCAAGGCCGTAGCCTGTTGCTTAATAGCAGTCTGGAGGCTGCTTGTAGCCAACTTGTTTCGCTCTTCCATTTGAGTTTGGACTGTTGTGAGAGCATGAGTCAGCTGCTCAGTAAATGTTTTGTGCTGAGCTTGGAGCAGCAACTGACTCTGTGCAGATAGATCTGCTTTCTGAGCTATCAAGGCCTGCTCGATCATCTCCTTAAAATCAGGTTGCGAAGGAGCCTCTTGAGGAGTGGAGATGCCAGCGGCTAGCTTATCCAGGCTTTCAGTCTGCGCCTTCGTATACTTCTCCCATTTGATATGGACGTCTTTGGCGAGAAGTCTGTTTTTAGCACCTTGGCGTCTGATTGCCTTATTCACTGATTTGGAGGACACGGAACCAATGGGTTGAATCTGGTAAGAGCTTGGTTCGGAGCCTTTGATCGAGAAAACATGAGGAGCTGCTCCCTCTGTACTTCGGAGCGCCCTGAGCCTCACCTGATGTACCAGGGGGTGGTGATTGGCTCTTCTCATGAGGAGTTGGTCCCTCAGTAGAGCCTCCCAACTCTGCATCCTTGGGGTTGCCTTCCATCTCCTGATCTTGTCCTTGGTCATCATCCTCATCAGCAGGAGGAGATGGAGGCGGAGCATTATCGGCGAGGAGGCGTGGTACGCGAGCTAAGAAGATAGAGCATAGCGGCTCGAAGATCCTCGAAGGACGCCAAATCAGGTGGCTCCCAGAAACCGATCTCTGCCTTGTAAATCTTGCTCCTCTATTAGTAGATCGATGGCCGGCCGAGTTTTTGCAAAGTCTATCGAGAATATCCCGGTTTAAAAACCTCGGTAGCATCGAACTCTTGCCACGATGGCAATGTCAACCAAGTCTTCATGCTCGGCTATCTCCGGAATCGATCGTGAATCTCAGCAGTAGCACGCGAGACGAGTAGTATGAGTTGTTGTCCATTCGGTGTCTTCGATTGGCTCTTGAATGTCCGGATCGAGTGTCATCGGAGTCGATGACTTGAGCTTTATCCTTGAGGGTGGCTCCTTCCATCCCCGTGTCGGAGTCCAAGGTTTGCTCATCTTGAGGTGGAGGAGGAGCTGTTCTATGACGGTTATCGGGCGAGCCACGGTGACCTCGGTGGTCGTGGATTTGTAAGCCTCCTCCTCTTGGGCACATCGGCGGGAGATGGCGGGGCGTGTGCAGCTCTCTTACGCTCAGGTGGCCCTTTGCCAATTGACTTCTCCGTCGCTTCTTCAGTCTTAAATTTTATCAGCTTAGTGTTGTACAGCTTTGAGTCTTCGAAAGCTGATTTCCTCTATACAACACTCTCTATTAGGACAGACATCTTAGTCCCGAATAGAAGCTTACCCGTACTGGCCAACTTCCTCTCGCCAGTGGGTAGAGTAGTGAATTTCTGGGCCTGGGCTTTCATCTGAGTCGTGTAATAGTCTGCCCAATTCACTTCTACTCCGTCATCAATAACCATCATCAGTTGAATCCTAGGTTTGGACAGTTGATCATACGATCTAGCTGAGCTTGTCAGTATGTGTGAGACCACATACGCTAAACCTCTGTACTGAGGTAGCAAAAGATTCCTCGGGAGAGCTGTCTTGAACGTCAGATCACTGCGTCCACAGAACTTCTGTACATAGGCATTGATCTCCCTCTCCTTATATCCGATAGGTGAGATACCAGAATTAGGAAGTTGAAACGCGAGGACTAGAGCCTCTCGGATGTTGAAGGTGTGCTGAGTCGGCTTCCACTTGTTCGGAGTGGTTTCTCTCATGTATGAGAAAGAAGCTTCTTCTCCTCCGGCAGCCACTGAGTTCCAGTTGAAATATGCTTCTGCCACTTGCCTTGGCAAATAGGCACGCGGATGCTTGGTCACGAGGGTCTCCAACCCTGACCTCTCCAGAGCATCGAACATAGGCTCCAGATATGAAATGTCCACCTGGCGGAAAGCCATTGTTGGTTCGAACTGGATTCGGATGGCCATGATCTCCACTATTGGTTCAGGAGTCTGTACGATCGCCATAGAAATCTCTTCAGCTGAACTTATCAGCTGGTTACCGATCTTCTTCAGCTGAACTTATCAGCTGGTTACCGAACCTCTTCGGTGAGCTTATCGCCGTGATTCTTTGTCTGTATTAGGAGAATGGTTGTCATGCTGATGACTATGTTCCCCCTTGCTGTGTACAGTGTGACTTTCCCAACTGAGTCACTGTACTTAGTTATCTGACATATCGTACTGATTCCTTATGCTGATCCCAATTGTTATACCAATTGTTGGGCAATGATGTTCTCAGTAGTCGGCATCTACTGACGCATCTCAGTAGGATCCAGTAGACCTAGCTCAACTGATAGTTCTCTAAACCTGTTCTCAGCTAGTGGTTTGGTCAGTATATCTTCCCTTTGCTTGTCAGTATGGATCTTCTCCATCCTGATATCCTTCTTCTCGACATGGTCTCTGATGAAGTGGTGTCGAATATCCACGTGCTTGCATCTGGTATGTAGAAGTGGGTTCTGAGTTATGGCAATTGCACTTGTGGAGTCGCAGTAGATGGGCACTTCATCCTGAGTTATACCATAATCCCTAAGTTGTTGTCGAAGCCAAAGGATCAGGGCACAGCAACTTCCTGCGGCCATGTACTCGGCCTCGGTAGTGGACGTTGCTGCGAATGCCGCTTCTTTGCCTAGAAGGCGACAAGTTCCGGAAGTTGACTTTCGATCTATCTTGCATCCCGCATAATCGGCATCGAGAATAACTTTGTTAGTATTAAGTTATCATCGGCGGGATACCATAACCCGGCATCGGGTGTTCCTCTTAAATAGCGCGAGAATCTTCTTCGGCGAGTCTAAATGACTTCGCTTGGGATCCGCTTGGAATCTTGCGCATACACCTACGGCATAAGTTATGTCGGGACACCTACGGCATAAGTTGGAATCGGGACGGCGGTTAATGCGCCTGTTCATGAGAGCAGCTTTGCTTGTGTAGAGTAGGTAAGCGTTGTCGGCTTCTCATTGGTCGAGGTTTGTAGTTGGTGAGAATGTCGAGTTGACCGTTCAACAACCTCGTATGTCTTCTACTTGAACTTTTCGAAAAGACTTGAATAGGCTGGGTCGCTTTCCGTAGGATACGATGGGCGAAAAGTCTCTGTCTTCTTCAGTGAGTCGGGCCGACATGGCATCTCCGAGTAGGTCAGTGGCGGCTGCGAAGGTGCTGTGCTTGTTTTCGTTCTTACGGCGATGACTATCAGCGGGAGTAGTCTTCTGCGATGATTTGTCGGTGATTATTTGTCATCGGCGAGTGAAGGATCAGTCTGGGCGTGAAGAACACAAGCGATTACACTGATGACGTGGGGTTCTGAAAAGTATCTTCAACAGAAGATCAGTTCAACAATTACCCCGTACAGGACTTAGACAAAAATAATAAACAATACACCAAGTCTAACCTATACATCAGCTAATCCTAACGACACACTAATCTACTGATATCAGCTAGGTTTTGGGATCTTCAATTCCATAGTACTACTATGATTTCCCCCAATTTTCTTTTAACCAAACAACAGTTGAGTATCATCTACTGACTCATATCCAACAGAAGTTTTTAAAAGTTGGGTTTGAAATTGATCAACATTGGAGGAGGTTTGAGGAGGGTGACATGGCAGAGCCAACTCTTTGAATAAAGGGTTGGCTTTTTTGTTTTTGAGCTCCGTTGGCTTATACGCGCCCTTGGTGATCGCTAGTATTACAACAAATAATCTTGCAAATTCTGAGAATTAATTCTGTATAGTTAGTGTTGGGATTTTGTATACTGGAAGCAATTTTTATGCTTTTATAAAATGTGTTTTTGTCCTTACCAATATTTTATTCTCCAATCGGAGAAATATACAATTGCACATGTAATCATTTATCTTGTATAAAAGATAGATTTGTGTAGTGTGTCGGGTATCACAGAAGACTACACAATTAGTTGAACTGACAAGATATAAGCAGTTATCACAGGTGAGACAACTTAATGATAAGTTGTCGTTTTAAGCTGCAGTTTATATAAGAAGTGGCTTGTATTGGTTGCTTGTCCATACTGGTATGCTTAAGGTGGTGTATTGATGGATCACAGTGAAATGTGTTCTGCTGACTGACCTTAGTGAAGAACCAAGATCTCGGTGAATTAACTAGTTTTAAGCTTGGTAAGACTTCAGCTGAGTGCATTTAGCTATCTATCACTTTGACCTACTATGGTGTACGTTCGCGATCGGATCTACGTATATTGGGTGTTAGTAGTCATTTGTGGCTCAGGCTGGTTGTCTGTATCTTACAACCGTATCCTAGTAAATTGGGTTGATGATATCCCTAAGGAACTCGTAAGGATTAGCACACTAAATCCGGCCGGTTGATTAAGTTCAGGTGTGTTAATAAGGTCGAGTGATACTACTCAGGAATATAATAAGATGTTAACTAATTTAAGCTGTCAGTGGGCTAAATTAATTAACGGATATTTCTATCTTAAATACGGGGATTGATTAAGTCTAAAATACAAGCCCATGCTCAAGTTGGGATAAAGGGGTAAGTCAGCTCGGATTCTCTAGTGGAATGAATCTGGGTTTACTAATCAATTTTACTCTAGGCTAAGCATAGATAATTAATTAATTTGAGGCCCAACTTTATTTCTTGCATTAGATCCCTGATCTAGCCCAATTAAGTTGTCTCAGCTGTGATAATTGTTTATATCTTGTCAGTTCAACCAATTGTGTAGTCTTCTATGATACCCGACACACTACACAATCTAACTTTAATACAAGATAAAGAACTACATGCACAAATATAACTAATTAGATAGAAGAATAATATAGTGGAATAAAAAAACATTGTATACAAACAAAAATATTGCTTCCAGTATACAAATATCAAACAGAAGCTTTGTCTCTGTCAACCAATAATGACAACCAACATTTATTAATAGAACTCGTCACTAATTATTATCATCTCATTATCATCTCATTAATTAGTTAATGAGATTATCATCTCATTAATTATTATCCAAGTAATTAATAATTCTATTTTGGTGGAATGACAATAATTATCATCTTATTTATTATTATCCAAATAATTAATAATTCTTCACTATCCATAAGGATTATAAACTCATTAACCAATAATTATAATCCAAATAATTAATATTATGTCGTCCCATATCATCTCATTAACCAATAACTATACATTCTTTCTATATTCCAATAAGATTAACTTCAATAGCATTAATAGACCGATAATTAATACATTTACATTATTGTTGAAAGTAGCTTACATGCATTTACATAGCTGACATTATTTACAATGGTTAACAACGTTTATAAATTGTAACGGTAAAAAAAATTCTATATGTACTTGTTCAATAAAAAAGTTCATATCACACATTTCCAATTTTTACATCCCAAAAAAATTAACAGCTCAATATTCTCTCTCTAGAAATGGCCGAAAATTCCAATTCTCAAAATTCAAATTCTCAAAAATCTCAGTCGTCGCTTCGTCTCAACCCACAATACTATAAACAATTTCCTCAATATCCACAATTTTCTCAATTTCCACCACTTGCACCACATTCTCATTTTCCATCCCAATATCATCATTTTTCGCAATATGGAATGCCACCGAATTATGGAAGCTCTTTTATTAGTTCGCAACAAGTACCATTTCAATATTCGGGGTCTCAATTTCCACAACATTCTTCACAAGCGAAGGTAGAACATACTAGCCTTGTAGATGAAGATGAAGATGATCATGTCCAAGAAATTACTCCACCCCCTAAAAAGGATAGGACGTTTTGGTCACATGATGAGGAGACATGTGTAGCTAAATCTTGGTGCAACGTGAGCACCGATGCAAGAGTTGGAAATCAACAAAAAATGAATGTATTTTAGAAAAAAGTGGCGGCATATTACAATGATCATAGGCCGGCCGGTACTACTAACTGACTGCCCGGAGATGTAAATCGGCTTATTATCATGTCATTCCTGATGTAAATTTGTTTTCGCATTGGTATGATAATTTCTTTAATCATCAGGTAAGTGGCTAAAGCGACGAAGACGTCATAGAGGCGTTCAAACTAAGTGACGTAGCCAGCACTCGAACAAAGAGTTCAAGTACCTCCATGTATGGAAGGTAATAGCAATGGCAAAAAAATGGATACCTAAAGCAATGGCTAGTAGTGCTCGCAAGAAGTCAAAATATCTGACTCAAATAGTCATACCTCTGGCGGTGTACAGTCAACTCAAACACGTCCTATGGGACAGCAGAAGGCTAAAGCCAAAGCACATGCAGGACAGATCGATCCTATCAGATGGGATAAGTTATAAGAAATTGTTGGTCCCGAGTGTACGGTCAGGTGTGGAGGGGGGGGGGTGAATACACCTGATTCGATTTCTCAACTTCGAACTCGAACAGTCCTATTCAGGATGGTGTCGGCCCGAAACGATTCGGCCAGACCAAACAGTGTTACGAATCGTGTGCGGTAAAAGAGTCGACTCTACGAGACCGCTAGGCGGCCGAGTCGAAATTCAGTATCTACAGTAAGAGTTCAGCGTGCGGAAATGTGTGTAGGCCCAAATCAGTTGAGTGGTGAAAACGTTTTATGAAAGTCTAAGTTCAGTAGATATTCAGTTCAGTATGCTGAGATAGTTGATTGATTTTAAGAAATGATGTTCGGTATGAATAGTAAAATCAATGCAACAGTAAGTAAACGACACAGAGATTTTTAAAGTGGTTCGGATATCGCTCAAATCTTACGTCCACTGTCCCGAAAGATCAGGAGGCTATTATTTATCCTGAGTTAGTCTCAGTCAGCTTGCGCACTGGGCAAAGCCGCGTCTTGGTTTTTATACTGATCCAAGTCTTAGTTTACAACGATCAAACTTAGAAGTGTTTGACAAACTTTCTCCAACAGTGAAGGAGTCCTTATACAATAAGGATCAGGTTCAAAGATGAACTCCTTCGTCTAAGCTATAGATAAGAACAGTTGAGCTTAGGGTTAGAGGGATAGGGAATATGAGAGAGTAGCTTCTAGATCGACGAACAGCTGAAGGTAAGCTTTGAGTTCGTGTAACGTTGATTTGGATACTAGAGGCTTTATTTGTCGGTTCAGCTTGATTCCCTATGAGCTAGAATGTAGTCTTTCGCCAGAAGATTGTTCTTCAAGTTCTTGCTAAGACTTTGTTCTTTTGGGTTTTTTTGCTCGTTGAGTGCTTTCTGGATTTTTGGCTCTGTGGTTCGTGCATTCGGTACATTCTTCTTGAATAATCCCTCTATTTATAGAGCAGAGATTGAAAAAGATCCGTTGGAGACGATCTTCTTCTCTCTCTCTCTTTTGGTAGCAAACGGCTCTTTTTGACGTAGGTAACAGTGCCTTTTTCCTCCTTTTTCGGAAAGTGTTGACTTGCAGCTTTAGTAGGTAGGATGACACGTGTATGCTTGTCATTCGTCGAGGTGAATAAAGTGGTTGAGACAGAACAAACTTCGAGGCTAATTGAAGCTGACTTCTCTCTTCCTCGTATATGACTATGCTGATTGCATTTCAAAAAGATCTGACAGTTCAGAAGATTGTCTGCCGTCTTTGAGTCGACCTTGTATTCGGTAGATAGACGGCTAAGATAAGTCTGCGAAGATCGGCTACGAGTCCAGGTGAACTACTCTGCCGAGTTCGGTTCAGCGACTCTCTCGATATCTTTGCTCTGCTGAGTCCGGTATCATCGAGTCTTCTACACCGGTCTTTGAGGCGGATAAGCTGCGAGCGCCTTGACCGGAGCGAGTGTCTGCGAGTGCGAAACCTCGAGACAAACAACATATACAATGGAATGGTTCACCAATCGAGATAGGGTTTTGGGATCTTCAAATCTTCGGACAAGTACGAGCACAAGGCTCTTGAGCTTAAGATCGATGTCTAAGACCGAATCATTTCCCACTAAGAGTAACGGTCTTTGAGGATGGAATCATCACCCAACAATTTCCCCCTATTTGATGATGCCAAAACCTATCATCTATGCTAAACACTAACTTACTCGAGAACAGGCTCCTTACATAATTACAAGAAGGATCGGTGGAGTTGTGCGGTAAGTGCTAGACTACGAGGGAGACGGAGCGGGAACAATTTCCCTCTTTTACGGCAATTTCCCCCATGCAACAATTTCCCCCTAGGAGAAATAATAACTCTATGAAAGTCTAGTCTATCGAAATCTAACCGAGCAAAAGCCGACGGGTAAATAAACAAAGTGTGTGTGTGTCGGTAATCACTTCGTGATTACGAGTGTTAAAGCATAAAGCAACCACGGCTATTTAGACAACAAGTAGTTGTCAAAGCCAAAAGCGGTGTATATATATGATAGTCAGTTAAGTACAATACAAATCTTGCTAAGCTAAGAAGAGAACTAAGGAGGAGAACCCTTAAACTGCTGAATCCTATTCATGAAACCTTGAGATTGATCTTCAGGCAGTGGGACTCCATACATTCTGAACGTGTTCTTCCTCAGCTTCAAGTATTCATCGAAGTCTGCTGGATCATCTTGTTCTAGACCTCTGTTCATCGCAGCATTCTTCACTTCTTGTTCAATCACTCCGAGATGGACTGAGTCGTCTTGTCTTTTGGGTGGAGGAATGATTCTTGCTTCAGGAACACTGACTACTACCCCTTCAGTTACGGCTCTGTGCAAATATGGGTAAAGATCAGGTTTAGTGACCGCCATCCACTCGACGTAGGCATCAGCCTTAGACATTTCAGGCCAGAATCTCCAGAAATTATTTCTCTTGATAAACTCAATCTTGGCCGAGTCCCATCTCTGATTGAACTGAATAGGCATCCATTCGTCTGATCTCGGCCATCTATGTGTTTTCAGATCAGTTGGCTTCCTGAACCTTCTGTATCGGTAAGGAATGTCAGCTTTCGAAGGAACTCTCGGCTGGCCTCTTGCTCGGTGCAGTGCCGAGTGCCTCGAGGTGCGCCGAAATGTATCCTCTGCCTTTGCGGCCTCTAGCTGTCTAGCTTCCTCTCCTCGGTAGAGATATCTCTCCATCGAGCGAATATTGCTTCAATTTACGCATCTTGCTCTTGAGGCTTCGAGGAGCTTGTTCGGAGTTAGCGAGAGGTGCTTGGATTTGTTTTTGGACGTACCTTGCTTTGTGAGTGCCTTTTTTTTGTTGTTGTTGCCTTTCCCTATCTTCATCATCCTCGATTTTGAGTTTTTACGGGAGGCAACCTAGCGGGCGCTTTCTTCTTTCCATCTGCGTCTTTGGTGCCTTTGTCTTTCCTTTAGCGAGGCTTAGACTTTGGCTTGTTGGCGGCTTCGGCATCGGCAATCTCCCTAGCGAGCTTCTCATCGGCCGCTTCTCCGAGCCTCCTCCTCGGCGAAATATATCTCTTGGTTTTCTTCTTTCTTTGGAGGGGTCGGGAGATCCATTACTTTCTTACCTTTTCCACTGAACAGGTGGAGGTAGAGGAACCTCTTCTTCATCATCGAGTCCTCTTTACGTTCGGCATACTCTGCAACCTCCTTGATGATATCGGTAGGAGTCGGGGTTGCATGAGTAGCACTGGGATCTGAGCCGCTTGGGCCGGTCTCGGTGTGCTCGCGGGTTGGGACACCACAGGCCTCACCCGTCTGAGTCCGAGTCTAAGATGACTTCGGTGTAGCTTCCCCCCTTAGAAGATTTTGTAGATTTTGTGGTTTTTTGTAGGAGTAGGCTTCTCGGTACTCTGTTTCTTGCCTTTTCTTTGGCTCGGTACTCTTTTCCTTCCCTCTTTCACTTTCCCCCCTTTTTGGCATCATCAATAGCGGCCGGGGTAGGGATAAGTACCTTTTACGAAGGTTGTTGAAGGAGGTTAACGGCGGCGGATTTGATCCTTAAAGTGCGTCGGTTGCCTCATGCGGCTCGTTCCTCTCGGAAGTCGAGCTTCATTTGTTTTGCTTGTAGGAGAGTTCGGTGCGGACCTTAAAATCATTCGGCTTCTCGAGAGATCTTATCCTCCGGGACCGGTTGAATATTATCAAGTCTTATGTTTGTGGCACGGGATTGTTCGGTAATAGCTTCGGTATGAGCCAATTTGGAAGCACTGAAATTCCTCAAGTAGTTTGGCTTGGCTCTCTCGAAAGATCCCGAGATGAGATTCAAATTTGTCTTCTTCTTTGAGCCGGTGCTTTTGAAATAAGCGCGAGAGACATCGGGGGCGGCGATTGAGATATAGAAGACTTCAGCCCGCAGGCTCGGTAGCGGTGGCTTCGGCGAGTCTTCTTCCACACGTTGTGGGCTTGCCTTGGAGAGGGCACGGTTACGAGTGCCTTGGCTTTTAATAGCCTTCGCCACATACTTGGAACGTCGGCGATGCGGGTGCAGGCGCTACCTCGAATGCGGACTTCAACAAGAGGCGAGCGGGCTGCGTGGATCTTTGAGGTACCCGGCCGTCGACTTCGCGGGTCCCAAGGATGCTTGGGCGGACGCGGAGCTTCTTCGAGAAGTGAATGTATCCTTGTCACGGGGATTTCCCTCATCGGGCTTTCCGGGGGCTGAATCAGCTTGGGTGGGTCGTCATGGTCGACCCGTCGATGGTCTTTGGGCGGGAGGCAAGGCGTCGATCATGTATCATAGCCGGCATCGCAGCCCTCGGATTGTCCATTGAGCCGAGGTCTTCGGGCTCGAGAATAGCCTATATCTGTTCTTCGGTCTCGGTTCTTCTTCATGAAGGCTGGCGGCGGGAGTAGTGAAGAACTAAGCGTTGTAGACGAGGCCACTCCGATGTCGTAGCAACATGTGGAGCCTTGCGATTTGGCAATTTGCAACGGATCGAGTAGTCGGCAAGCTCCGGAATTAGTTGAAGAATTTCTCGGGATGCTCCGGATAGAATCACGACGCTTCCATGCCGATGGTTTCTTCTTCGGGACGCCGTCTCGGATTCCAAGTCAGTGGAGATGTGCCGAGTCTCGGCGGGTGGCGCGTTGCTTGAGTGGAGGAGGCTGCGAGGGGGCTGTCGAGGCGTTGAATTTCTTCACTTTGTGAGCTTCGGTGGCCTCCTCTTGTTCCATAGCTACGGGTTCTTCGGTGGAGACGATTTTCTCCAGCGATTGAGTCTTCTCGGAAGACTCGAGATTCATCTATCGGCCTCGGGGGTGAGTAGTTTCTTGAGTGGCACGTTCGGCGGGGGCTTCGAGCTCCGCGAGCACATCGGCCCGCTTTCCTCGGTTTCTTAGCCGGTGCCTTTGGGGTTTTTCTTTGGAGGCGTTCTCCTCTTCGTTGGAGTAGCCTTACGGGACTCGGTGTCTTTGAGTCACGGTCGAGGCCGACCCGATTTCTTTGAAGGGCCGCGATCTTGTTGTAAAACCGAACTTTCTTTATGTTGAAGTACTCCTTGTCGTCATAGGTGATGCCTCGAGCCACATAAGTCTTCAATCATAGCCGACGGCTTTAGCCCATAAAGTAATTTGCCTTTTGCGCTCGGCGTACGCGTGGGCTTGTCAAACTTGGCTGCTTGAGCCATAAATTCTCGAATGAAGAACTTCGGTCCGATTGACCTTGGCACAATCATAAATTGCCATCATCGGGTGGATCTTAGGTCGAGAGACCTGATCAAAGGAGCCGGCTTGGCTCGTCGGCAAGCTAGCGTGACGATGTAGGCCAATGCTACGAGCGTGGTAGTATTGCGTTCTTCGGGAAGGCCGCTTGCTCCGAAGGTTGTAGGCTTGCCACGAGAATACCGTCGGTATTCGTCTTCGGAAGTCGTCATTATAGCCTTATAGTACGATGCCTTCGGATGGAAGATTGAAGCTTTTCTTCGGTGCTTGCTTGATCGATATCCGCTTGAGAATCTTCGACGCATCGCTAATAGCGTGAACAGCGAAACTTCGCCATAATATCTCCTCCGACGGAATCGAGTTCGAGATATATCTCCGCCACTTGTCGAGGAAGGAAGTAAGTGGGCTTCCTCGATAGAAATTCTTCCGAGACCAGATCCTCGAGGTATGTAAAGACTTCATCCATGTATTCGAGCTCGCAAGCATCGAATTCCATGGTCAGTTCGCACCAGAACACGGCCTTTCTTGAGGATCTCCTCCATGTTGTCGGGGGCATCTACAAAAATACCCGCCATAGTACCTGTTACAAGAGATTTATCGATATCGATTCTTAGTTAGAACGATTAGCTTACGTAGCGTCTTGAAAAAAAAAAAAACAGAGAATACGATGCCGGTTCTCATAGGCATACCAATAAAATCGAGATAAGCTATGAAGATGAAGTTGCAAGTAAGGATTGCTTTTGCAAATCTCGGATTTTCGAATTTGAAAGATTTGAAGTATGCTAATGGCGATTTGAGAAGATATGATCAAATATATATATCAAACGTGAAGATGAACAGTTATTTGATCAAATGTTGAGTTTTAAAGCTGCTTTATAGAATGGACGGTCAAGATTAGAAGACATATTATAGGTAATGATCACATATGCCGCCTAATTCAAAGCCCGATTGTAAAATAGCCTAAGTAATAGCTTGTGAAAAGACATGCATTAAATGCGCGCGAGGTTCGGCAAGCTTATGTATGGAATGTCGTGCATTAAATGAAATCCGTTAATAATAAAGACAAACCAAGAGATATTAATATCATGCTTTGAATCTTTGTCATAAATGCAAGGTTACGTAATATAAATTACTGCGAGTAGAGATACGCAAACCGGTCGGTGAACATAGTAGTCGGTGATACCTCGTGTAGATGGTTTTCGAATCTCTACGTCCTGAATACATTCGATGCGAGAGTGAACATTCCCCTTCTTCGAAATGGTCCTCTCTTGAAACCTTTTACTGCGATTGGGGTCGGTAGGGTCCGGCCAGACCTAGCTCTGCTGAAAGTTCTCCGAATACGGATTCGGCTAGAGGCTTGGTCGGTATGTCGGCCCGTTGCTTGTCGGTATGGATCTTTTCCATCTCGATATCCTTCTTTTCGACATGGTCACGAATGAAGTGATGTCGATGTCCACGTGCTTGCATCTCGTGTGTGAGTACGGGATTACGAGTCATTGCAATGCGGCCTTGGTACTATCGCGAGAAGATCGGCACTTCATTACGAATGACGTCATAGTCTCTCATTCTTTGTCTCGGCCCGAAAGGATTTGGGCGCAACAACTTCCGGCAGCCATGTATTCGGCTTCGGTAGTCGACGTAGCTATTGAGTCTTTGTTTGTTTGAAAACCATGAGATCGGCTTCTTTCGCCAAGGAACCGACATGTTCTCCGAAGTTGATTTTCGGTCGATTCTACATCCTGCATAGTCGGCATCGAGAATAGCCGAGTTAGTTGAATATTATCATCAGTTGGATACCATAAACCCATGTCGGGTGTTCCTCGGAGATAGCGGAGAATCTTCTTTCTTTGAGTCCATATGGCTCTGCTTGGGATTCGCCCGAAATCGAGCACGGAACACCTACGGCATAAGTTATGTCGGGACGAGTAGGCATTAAATATAATAATGAACCAATTATAGCACGATATTCGGTTTGGTCTACGATACTCCCTCTTTATCAAGATCTATCTTCATATTCGTATTCATCGGGATCTTGATAGATTTGCCGGATGTGCGGCCGAATCTTTTGATGAGGTCTCGAGTGTATTTGCCCTGGTTTATGAGCGTTCCCTTTTCGATTGCTTGACTTGAAAACCAAGGAAGTAGTTCATTTCTCCCATCATTGACATCTCGAACTTATCCTTCATCATCTTTTCAAATTGTTGACACATGATGACATTCTTTGATCCGAATATGATGTCATCCACATAGATGCTGCACAAGTAATAAGTCTTCTTCCGGTCGAATGCTTTGAATAGAGTGCGGTCTCTTGTGCCTTTACGAAAACCTTTACGAAGAAGAAACTCGAGACGGGGTATCGTACCAAGCCACGGGTGCTTGTTTTAACCCATACTGAGCCTTTTACGAGTCTATATACTTGATGTCCCTGGCTGAAAGCCGGGCGGTTGTTCCACATAGACTTCTTCTTTCGGCACACCATTCGGGAACGCAGACTTCACATCCATTTGATAAACTCCGAATCTTTGATGTGTTGCGTAGGCTAGGAAGTCTAATTGCCTCCAATCTTGCAAGCTCGGAGCGAAAGTTTCATCGAAATCTATTCCTTTAGCTTGACGGTAGCCTTTAGCCATGAGCACTTGCTTTGTTCCTTACTATAACGTTGTTTTCATCTCGCTTGTTTTTGAAGACCCATTTGGTTCCAATGACATGTTGATGAGGGGGTACGTCTACAAGCTCCCACACTTCGTTTCTCGTAGGCGATTCGGCTCCTCATGCATAGCTATGATCCGGTCGGCATCCTTTAATGCATCCTCAATGGTGCGAGGCTCTTCGGTAGACAAGAAGCGGGGAAAATAATGCGCTTTCTCCTTGACGAGAATCCGGATCTTGTCTTGACATTAGGCGAGGGATCTCCAATGATTAGATCGGCGGTGTGAGCATCGAGCCACGATCTCACGAAGTTTCGGCTCTTCATCTTAAATTTGTTCAACACGGATAGTAGGTGAGTTAGGCATTTCGGTTGTACTATTCGAGATTGAAGAATTTCGGTGATAAGAGTATGATCTGCTGAGTCACCGGGTTCAAGGGCATTCGGCTCGGGAACATTACTAGATGTTCCCCACGAGTTGTTATTCTCGGTAGTGGTCTCGGTTACCTCAACGGTTTCCTCATCGACCTGAGTTACACAGGATTGATTACGTTCGGGAGAATCAATGCTGCTCGGCCTACTTGCTCTGTTGGTTGAGATTCGATAGATTTGTCTTCGGGTTTCTTCGTGCGAATCATCATCCCAACATAGTTGGATCTTTTCGAGTTTGTCCTTTAAGCTTAGATCCCGTAGCTGTCTACGATGTCCTCGGATTCGAGAATTTGAGTTATTGCTCCTGTCTTCGGTAGCAAACTCGTTAAAAACAACATGATGGCTTTCCTCCACGCAAAGAGTCCGATAGTTGAATACTCGAAAGCTTTGCTGACCCGAGAGTATCCTAAGAATACTCCACTGATCGACTTGCTATCAAAAGTCTTCGGTGATCTTTCCCATTATTGTGGATAAAGCATGAACAACCAAAGATATGGAAATAAGATAGAGAAGGCTTCCTGTTGTTCCATAGTTCATATGGTGTTCTTCCATCTTTGCTTCGTCGGTAAAGATCGGTTACGAGTGTAACATGCGGTGTCGGTAGCTTACGCCCCGAGAATTTGGATGGGAGTCCTGAATCTGCGAGTAGAGTTCTAGCTGCTTCTTTAAGAGTTCTGTTCTTTCGTTCAGCAACTCCATTCTGCTGAGGTGTGCGTGCAGCTGAAGTCTCATGCTCTATGCCTTCTGCTTGGCAGAACTGCTCCACCATACAATTAAGGAACTCAGTTCCTCTGTCTGAACGTATTTTTCTGATCTTGGCGTTCTTTTCGACACTGAGCCTTTTCAGAAGCGTTGGTAACTCTGTTTTGACGTCAGACTTATTGGCAATAAATATGACCCATGTGTAGCGCGAGTAGTCATCTATGACCACTAATGCATATTTCTTGCCTCTGATCGTCACTGGAGAGACTGGACCGAACAAATCCATATGTAGCAGCTGAAGGATTCCATCAGTGGAAGGAGATGGAACTGTTGGATTTTGATTCTTTGTTTGCTTTCCTTTCAGACATGCTTCACACTGAGTGTCTTTGCAGAATATTTCATTCGGCAGTCCCCTTACTAGAGTGTCTCTTGCTAGTTTGTTGAGCGTCTTGAAGATGAGATGGCTGAGTCTTCTATGCCATAGCCACCCCGTTCGATTATCGTTCTTCGCCAGCAAACAAGCTTCAGGTTCAGCTGAGTTCCAGTCAGCCACGTAGATATTCTTTCTGCGCGAACCTGATAACACTGTTTTCCCTGTAGATTTATCAATAACATCACAGAAACCAGCGTCAAATACCACTCTATTTGAGTTATCACAAAATTGACTAACAGAGAGAAGGTTATGCTGAAGTCCTTCAACATATGATACTCTTGGAAATTTGGTAGTTCCAATGCTGAGTGTTCCATATCCTCTAGTATAGCCTTTTGAATTGTCACCGAACTCAATTCTGGGTCCTTCTTCAGTGATATAATTCTTCAGTAGACTCCTTTGGTATGTCATAGGTCTTGAGCATCCGCTGTCCACATACCATGGGTCTCTGCGCACTGCTGTACTGAAATTATATACGGGTACCCTTTATTTTTGATTTTGGGTCCTTAGATGTTAGTTTTAATAACCCAAATTTGTCTAACAACCACGGTGGTTTCGGACATCTTCTTTCCACTAGAGTCAACATATCGACCACTTTGGGTGGTCACGGGTGACTTCGAGGCTTACGAGGTTCGGGGAGTCCTAATCTTGGTGGTGGATTTGCTGACCTTTGCCTTTTGTGCTTTCTTCTTTTTCGACTCTTGGAACCTCCTCGACTATAGGATCATAGTAATATGACCCATCGAGGTGGATGTGTCAGCGAGGTGGTCCATCTGTCGGCCCACTTAACTCTTGCTAGTTCCCCCCTTGGCGAGGCTGGGGTGTGCGGGTGCTGATCTTACGGTCGGTGTGCGATACTTAGGATGAGGTGCTTTCATCTTCTATTTGTTCTTTCTTTGAGGGGTTCAGAGGATTTGCATTGATTGTTTCCCCTCGAATAAACCTATCAGTAAGACGCACTTCTAAGCGAACGGGGGCAGATGAGGAAGCTTCCTGGTTGAAGCCAAGTCCTTTCTTGCAATGCTTTGGCTTGTTGCTTGCTAGCATAGCCTCTAGCTTCTTTTCAGCGCCCATGTAACGCTCAGTCATCAGGCTCCTCCAGACATCATCACTCTTCTTCAGTGTGTCGTGCTTGGTCTGAAGTCCTGACATTTCTTGCTTCGGAGGACTCGGTTCGGTATCTTTACGAGTCAAGTCATTGGTCGGAAGCGAAATTCGATCTTCTTGATGCTTGAGACTTGGCCATCGGGAGAGTTTATCTCCTCCACGAGTCTCAACACAAATCCTTCGGCCTCAGTAGCAACCTGACTCTCCTGAGAAAGTCTCTGATTCTCCACTTTCAGGGTATCCAATTCCTGAAGAGTCTTACTGAGCTGCAGACTCATTTGAATTTGTTCATCTAGTAGATCTTCATATGCGGTTGTGATGTCCAAATTCTCATCCGCACTTTTTGAAATAGTGTTGTGTGTGCAATGTGAAGAGGAATTGGCCGGTTCGAAGAGAGTTTACCTCATCCTCTTCGCCCGCCATTAGGCACTTTTCGAGTTGTTTCTTCGACTTCAAGCTCTAGAGCCATGAAAGCTGCATCATCATCCGATGAATCCATAAAAGGAGTCGACTTCTTCCGAGTCGTCCGAGATTTCGCCGACTATGTAGGATTGTCTTTTACGGGCGAATTTCTCTCTCCTTGTCTTACGTCTTTGCGCGTTCGAAGCACTGCCGAGCTCGGGACAATCATATTGATAATGTCCCGGCTTTTTGCGGTTGTAGCAAGTGATGACTTTTTCTTCTTTGGTTGCACTATCCCTTGAGGGTCTTTGAGTCATCTTTCTTTACGCATTCGAGAAAATTGTGAGTCGAGAGCGTTTTGGTGTATATTCGACTTACATTTTGTGTCTCGGTAGGCTTTAGTCACTTTTACTCGTCACTCCTTCTCCTTCGATATTTCACGGCGAGCAACGCATACTTCGAGCAAGACTTCCTTCTTGTAGATCATTGAGTAAAAGTTCAGTCTTACTCGTCGTCTTGCTCGTCGCGGGAGATGTTGTGCTGACTGACGCTTTGAAAGCATGGTCGATCTTTGTGTCAGCTTCAGCTCTCAGCTTTCTTTGAGGTCTGTTGAACTCAAACTCCTCTCGCTCTGTAATTCTAAAAAAGATATGGTCGGGAGACACAACATCTAAGTCGAGATGTCGCAATAGAGTGGCAAAAGGTGTCCGGATGTCCGTCCGGCGGTGCCCTCGGTATCTTTAGATTCATTTCTCGGTTCTGAATGTCTTTCCCAGCCCGTTGATTGAGTTCATCAGATTGGTAAATCTGACGTTCAGATCTTCAATTTTGTCACCAGGCATGAGAGAGAGGCTTTCCGGCTTTTTTTGAGTTCCAGCGCTAACTTGTTAGCTTTAATCTTCTAAGTCCCCCGACTCGGTAGCGCTAGGGCGTCCCGAGTTCTTTTTGCGGTCTTGCATTCCCGAACCACTGCCAAGATAAGAATCACTAAGGGTGGTCAGTATAGCGTTTTAGGGCAACACGGTCTAAGTTGTGAAGCTTCTTCTCCTCAAGAGTGAAGAGACTTCGTCTTTGGGAATCTTCTTCCCGGTCACCCATTCTTCCTCCTTCAGCTTGGTCTTGAGTTACAACACTATCGATCATGGGAACGATAGGTCCTTCCTCAAGCACTTCAGTCATGCTATCGTGGAGAGAAGTCAGATGCGCCTCCATTCTGACTCGCCATACTCCATAGTTATCTACCGAGAACATGGGTACCATCCTTATACATGACATATCAGCCATGAAGAATAATGATATAAATGTAGAGTGATATGCAGTGAAAACGTTTTCTCCGGATCCGTTCGAATAGACCAGTCTCAAAGTGACAAGAGTCTTAAGGAACTCCTGCTCTGATACCAATTGTTGGTCCCGAGTGTACGGTCGGGTGTAGAGGGGGGGTGAATACACTCGATTCGATTTCTCAACTTCGAACACGAACAGGTCCTATTCGGGATGGTGTCGGCATCAAATGGTTCGGCGGACCAAGCAAGTTGCTTACGAATCGTGTACGGCAAAGAGTCCGACTCTACCGAGACTCGCTAGGGCGGCCGAGTCGAAATTCGGTAACTACGGTAAGAGTTCGGCGTGCGGAAATGTGTGTAGGCCCAAATCGGTTGAGTGGTGAAAACGTTTTATGAAAGTCTCGGTTCGGCGAGATATTCGGTTCGGTATGCGGCACGGTTGATTGATTTTAAGAAATGATGTTCGGTATGAATAGTAAAATCAATGCAACGGTAAGTAAACGACACGAGAGATTTTTAAAGTGGTTCGGATATCGCTCAAATCCTACGTCCACTTTGTCCCGAAAGATCGGGGAGGCTATTATTTATCTTGAGTTAGTCTCGGTCGGCTTGCGCCTTTGGGCAAAGCCGCGTCTTGGTTTTTATACTGATCCAAGTCTTAGTTTACAACGATCAAACTTAGAAGTGTTTGACAAACTTTCTCCAACAGTGAAGGAGTCCTTATACAATAAGGATCAGGTTCAAAGATGAACTCCTTCGTCTAAGCTATAGATAAGAACAGTTGAGCTTAGGGTTAGAGGGATAGGGAATATGAGAGAGTAGCTTCTAGATCGACGAACAGCTGAAGGTAAGCTTTGAGTTCGCGTAACGTCGATTTGGATACTAGAGGCTTTATTTGTCGGTTCAGCTTGATTCCCTATGAGCTAGAATGTAGTCTTTCACCAGAAGATTGTTCTTCAAGTTCTTGCTAAGACTTTGTTCTTTTGGGTTTTTTTGCTCGTTGAGTGCTTTCTGGATTTTTGGCTCTGTGGTTCGTGCATTCGGTACATTCTTCTTGAATAATCCCTCTATTTATAGAGCAGAGATTGAAAAAGATCCGTTGGAGACGATCTTCTTCTCTCTCTCTCTTTTTGGTAGCAAACGGCTCTTTTTGACGTAGGTAACGGTGCCTTTTTCCTCCTTTTTCGGAAAGTGTTGACTTGCGGCTTTAGTAGGTAGGATGACACGTGTATGCTTGTCATTCGTCGAGGTGAATAAAGTGGTTGAGACGAGAACAAACTTCGAGGCTAATTGAAGGCGACTTCTCTCTTCCTCGTATATGACTATGCTGATTGCATTTCAAAAAGATCTGACAGTTCAGAAGATTGTCTGCCGATGCTGAGTCTGACCTTGTATTCAGTAGATAGACAGCTAAGATAAGTCTACTGAAGATCAGCTACGAGTCCAGGTGAACTACTCTGCTGAGTTCGGTTCAATCGACTCTCTCGATATCTTGCTCTCGCTGAGTCCAAGTATCACCTGAGTCTTCTACACCGGTGTCTGAGGCGGATAAGCTGCGAGCGCCTTGACCGGAGCGAGTGTCTGACGAGTCCGAAACCTCGAGACAAACAACATATACAATGGAATGGTTCACCAATCGGATAGGGTTTTGGGATCTTCAAATCTTCGGACAAGTACGAGCACAAGGCTACCGAGCTTAAGATCGGTGTCTAAGACCGAATCATTTCCCACTAAGAGTAACGAGTCTTTGAGGATGGAATCATCACCCAACAATTTCCCCCTATTTGATGATGCCAAAACCTATCATCTATGCTAAACACTAACTTACTCGAGAACGAGCTCCTTACATAATTACAAGAAGGATCGGTGGGTTGTGCGGTAAGTGCTAGACTACGAGGGAGACGAGCAAAACAATTTCCCTCTTTACAAGCAATTTCCCCCATGCAACAATTTCCCCCCTAGGAGAAATAATAACTCTATGAAAGTCTAGTCTATCGAAAATCTAACCGAGCAAAACCGACGGGTAAATAAACAAAGTGTGTGTGTGTCGGTAATCACTTCGATGATTCCGAGTGTTAAAGCATAAAGCAACCACGGCTATTTAGACAACAAGTAGTTGTCAAAGCCAAAAAGCGGTGTATATATATGATAGTCGGTTAAGTACAATACAAATCTTGCTAAGCTAAGAAGAGAACTAAGGAGGAGAACCCTTAAACTGCTTGAATCCTATTCATGAAACCTTGAGATTGATCTTCGGGCAGGTGGGACTCCATACATTCTGAACGTGTTCTTCCTCAGCTTCAAGTATTCATCGAAGTCTGCTGGATCATCTTGTTCTAGACCTCTGTTCATCGCAGCATTCTTCACTTCTTGTTCAATCACTCCGAGATGGATTCGAGTCATCTTGTCTTACGGGTGGAGGAATGATTCTTGCTTCGGGGAACACCGAGTCCTCTGTTCATCTACGATACCTCTACAACAACGTTCAAATTAATATGGCTGTTTTCTTTTCTTAATCACGTGTCTAGACTCCCTTCATCGGATCTATTCATGAATCGAAGACCATTAATAGAGAATAATCTTCATGCAGAGAAGAAAACCAATAGGGAACCAAAGTGATCAAAGCTTATACACTCTCTAGCAAACACAGAACCAAATTCAGCGAAGAACTTGGTCATTGATAGATTCTTTTAGTTCTTCTCTCTACAGATACATTAGTTCCCCTTCTCTAATCTAAGCGTGCTCATTAGCTTAGAACCTCGAAGGAGTTCATCTTTTGAACTGTTCTTATTGTAAGAACTCCTTCATTGTTGGAGAAACTCAAACCTTCACAGTTGAGAATTGTAAAGTCACGACGACTACAAGTAGATATCGTCCAGTCAGGTCGCATTAACGAGACTTGCTCAGCATAAGCAAACAAGAACGTATATGTCCAGTGAACAAATCGACTGAGACTTGCTTAGTATAATCTAATCAAGAACTCATGATTTTTTCAGGACAATGGACGTAGGACCCAGCATGTCCAAACCACTTTCAAAACTGTTTGTGTTGATTTTAATTGTTGCACTGTTAATTGTTCATTTTGCATAAAAGTGAGTTTTAATCAAACAGCATAAAACGGCTTTTCAACTTAGACAATTATATTAGGGCCTACACTTCCGCACATAACTTCTGATACTGAACTATTGTTCCCTGACATAAGTCTGTAAATCTGTACTTAGTAGAAGAATCTCTGCCCACACGATCCAGAAAGCATATTTGGGTAACTGACTAGTTCAGTAGCATTCTTCAGCACAACTGACTTTAGCGTTCTGAGTTTGAAATTTGCATTCAGGTGTATTCACCCCCCCTCCCCGCATCTACACCGGAAGCTCGTCTTTGGACCAAAAATTGGTATCAGAGCAGTGTTCTTTTGATTATCGTTATCTGAATATTAGTCTAACTCGAACAGATCCTTAAAATCTGTTTTCTCTGCACTTGCATCTCTTCATAGCATCCTATACCATATTTTTTCAACATGTCTGATATTTCATGTATAAGGACGGTACCCATATTTTCAACAAAAAACTATCCAGTATGGCAGGTGAGGATGGAGGCACACTTAACATCGCTGCATGACAACATGACTGACGTTCTGGAGAAAGGACCTATTGCTCCCTTGATTGACAGTGTCAAGCTTGTAATAGAGAGAGCAGCAAGTTCTAGAATCGGCCCCGAGGTTCCGAAGGACAAGAGCCTGTTCACACCTGAAGAGAGAAAGTTGCACAACCTTGACCGAGTCGCACGCAATTCGATATTGATGGCTCTCGGTGACTCATATCTCAGAATGATGCATGACTACAAGACATCAAAGGAGCTATGGGATGCTCTCGTTTTACTAAGCTAAGGAACTCCACAAATCAAAGAGATCAAACTGGAGTTAAAGATGCAGAAACTCGAAGCATTTACCATGCTTCCAGGGGAGTCTATTGATGATCTCAGCGTCATATTTACAAATAAAATCAATAATATCAATAGATTGGGAGAACATTCAGCAACAAGGATACCAATACAAAGATACTAAGGGCTCTTTGCAGGCCCAAGTGGTACTCTTTTGCTACATGTTTAAGAAGAACTAACTTAAACCCTTTTACTCCTGAATACATATTTTCATAACTAAAGGCAAAGGAGTTCGAGTTTAATCTTCCATACACCCTCGGTGCTGAGACTGAAGTGTCAATGGATCACGCTCACAAGGCATCAGTCAGCACACCAGGAGCAAGCCCCTCAACCACAAGTCAGTCAGCCGGAAGCTCAGTAACAATATCAACCGCTCATAACTTGGCTGAGAAGTACGCACTCCTTGCGGTGAAATACCAGAAGGAGAAGGACAAGTTCAGAAAGATGAAAATGAAGAAAGCTTCCAAAATCTATCAAGGTAAGAGAGAGAATGCTCATTCGAAAAATGAATCTAAATCTCATCCTGAATGCAGGAATGTTGAGACTGCCTCCGTTGGACACAACGAGACACCGAAAAAGGAAGGTAGGAGCTCAGTATGTTACAACTGCAAGAAGCCATGACATTACCAATATGAATGTCCAGAACTCTCGGCAGCTGAAAGAGCTGAACGACAAGCCAGGCGAGACAAATTTATCAGAAAGAGGCAAGCCTAGATAGCTAGAGAGTTATCCGACTGCTCAAGCGACGAAGAATTATTCATGGAATCATCTGATGATGATGATGCATTAGTTGCAATTGAAGCGGAGGATACTGAACCGTGTCCTATGGCTGGAGAAGATGTTAAGGTAAACTATGACTCTAATATATACCCCTCTTCACCGTGCACACACGACACAAGCTCTATTGCAGGTGAACCTCTAGATGTGGTTCTTGCATATGAGAATCTACTTGAGGAACAGATCCAGATGAGCCAACAGTTCAGTAGGACAATTCTAGAGCTGGAACTCCTGAGAGTTGAGAATTAGAGACTTTCAATGAGAAGTCAGGACTCTACTGAGTCTGAAGGACTTCTGAGACTGAAGGAAGAGTTTAACTTTTTGAACTGAGGTCTCCACATCTATCCCGACCTCAGTGCTAACAGCTCAGCTTAGAAATAGTGAAGAGGCCGCAGATCAGATTCCTGAGATACTGGATCACTCAGATCTTGTAGACATAGCAGTTAGGGCTAGGGTCCAAATGCGTCTCAGATTCCTAGAATATGATCTTTTGGCTGAAACCATTGACCTAGGGACAGTCCCTGTACTGGTATAGGAGGAGCAAACACTGAGAGAGGAGATAGGCTACGAAGAGCCAGCGGATATGGCTTCCATGGACAATATCCGCTCAGCAATGCTTGTGCTCCTGAGTCAGAAGGGGACTACAGAACAACATATTCAGCCCCTGACTCAACCTGACTCACCTCATGACGAGTCACCCAAGGATGCAGACTAGGGAGGGTCTGCTGAGGGAAAATCTCCCAGAGATGATGACTCACCACCTCCACCGCCATCATCAGGTGCAACCATATCTATGTCATCTAAGTCTCAGCACAAGCCTATGCAGTCCAGATATCAAGCTGCTAAGCGACAGGGTCATAAAAATCGTCTACTCGCTCAAGACGTGAACTCTAAACGGAGTAGACTATCTGAGGCTCAGACTTTGCAACTAGGTAACTTGACATCTGCAGTGCAGAGGATCAGTACACCAACTATTGTTAATATTGATGAGATCCTCAGCCAAGCACTTGACACACAGAGGACTGATCTGACGACTCAGTTTCAGACTATCCTGCAGACTCAGGCTGATGCATTTTCTCATAAAATGGCCTCTGCACTAGATCAGGTCCTCAAGGCCATAGAAGAGCATAACAAGCTTATCACTGAAAGTGTTTCCAAAGAACTTGTGGAACAAGCTCACGCCGGCCAAGCTATCCAACAAGAAACTACTGAATTGGTTGAAACATTCCTACGACGGGCTGAAGATTCAAAATCGATATACTCAAAGCAGTTCAGACAGAGCATGAGAAGCGCTGGACTGAGTATACTGATGTCGCAGGGGATGTTGGAGCTAAACTAGAATCTATCAGCCTTTCTGTACCAAACCTTACTACAAAGGTTACTGCCTTGGTTAATCAATTAGATGAAGCCAAAATGGGGTAAGGAAGGTGGAAGAAACAACTACTGACCCTCTTAAAAGCTGAAGAGGCAGGACCTAGCAAAGAGGTAGAAGAAAAGGGTGAAAGAGAAGAAGGAAGAAGGCTCAGGATTGCCAACTGACGAGGCAGTCAGTGAAGTGACTCGGTTCTTTGAAGAAGCGGCGAAGATGAGCCGGTCCAGTTCGTTGCTAAAGGCAAAGGAAAAACCTTGGCCCCTCCTAGCCCACCCAAAGCTAAAAAGCTTAAGTTCATAATGCCAAATGAGCAGATTGCATATGATGAAAAACTGGCGCGAGAACTACAAGAACAAGAAGAAGGAAAGAAGACAAAGGCCAAGAAAGGAATACAGATCAAAGCTCTAGTGCCTAACTGAACTAGATATGTAGTGCCCAGACAATCCAGAACGACTGCTTATACCTAAGTCCAAATCTACTAAGAAGACAGAAGCTTGTAAGTCCAAGTCAGCTGGACCTAGTGACTCCGAAGCAGGACCAGAAGACTCAGAAGCTCAGCAGACTATCCCCTCCACTGAACTTTCAAATAAATAAGAAGCTGAGATGAAGGAGATATGGGATGCCTGCGAGAGAGGCTTGGACATGACTGTTGAGGCTCGCCAGATTCAAGCTACTAAGGAGAGATTGAGACTAGCAGATCTTGAGGCCCTCAGGCAGAAGACTGAAAAAGAGGCAAGAGAGAGGATACCTGAGAAGGACAAGAGCGTTCCTACTACGTATAAATTCTTCAGATGCAGACCTCAGGGTAACAACATCAAAAGCATTCTCTATCTAAGGGTGGACACGTGGATCCCTTGGAAAATTAATCAGAAGTGGGAGCTGATCAAGATCGATTTTATCAAGAGTTTCTACATCTGGCAGACAATTGTTGATCCATCAGAGCCAAACAAGGTCTTCAAACAAGTCTTGATGATTTTTGATCCGGATGTATATGCTGAAATTCAAATCGCTCTCCAGCAGTCCAATAAAATTCTCAAGGAACCAGAATTTAGGAATCTCTCTCCTCCTTGTACTCTTGATGGTAATATCTGCACCAAGGAAATTGAGGAAGAGATAGGATATGCCGTAGCAAGAAAGGGACTAGATATTAGAGATGCTGAAGACCAAGAAGAAATCAGAAAGCTCAGAAGAAGAGTCTACAGAGCTTATGGACTTGAACCTCCAGAGAAGAAATATGCTGACTTTAAGGCATGACTGCAACAAATCAAGAAGTCCAACTGATTTTCTTTGTTTCTTTGCTCTGTATTTCTCTTGTAGCTTTGATAGTTCTTAGTCTAGATTGGATAGAATTTTTGTACTTGTAATCTCTTTATCATATATGAAATTATATTCTTTCGGCCTTCGACAATCACTCATTGTCATTTGGCTATGCTTTACATTTCAACACTACCGATCACTTTTGTGACCAGGACACGCACACACTTGTTTTCTTTATTTGTGTTCGTTCCTCGTGTTTAGCCGAGTTTAAACTTGATATCTTCTTGAATATAGATGGATAGAATTCATATGGGGAAGGATATTGTCTTTGTCAGTTGCTTAGTGTTGATTTGTAGAAGTTTGATGTAAAAGATTTTGGCATCATCAAATAGGGGGGAAATTGTTGGGATGAGATTTAGTATGATAAGATTTGAAGATCCCAAAATCCTAGATGAATGATGAACCTTGTACAATGTAATAGCTTAGATGAGTTCAACATGTTAGGAACTCGATAGACTAGCTAGACTTCGATGGGCCGATAGGGTTTAGTAGATCATCCGTCGTTCAACCGAAGAACTCGGCATCAACCGTAACACCCTTACTCATTTACCCGTAATGACATCCCACATAATCAAGATAATTTAGTTATCAACTATCATTTATTTCTTACTGAACATAGCTTAAATGACCACACTTATATTCACATACATATCCACATTAATCCCAAGCAAAACATATGTTCATATTACAATATCAAACAATCCAAACATGCAGTGAAAATGCTGAGGAGAGGGATCTAGAACCAACCGGCCGACCTTTGATCCAAAGAGCAAACTTTATGTAGTCTTCTGTCACTTTCCACAAAATCTAAAAAAAAAAATATTGCATTTGGTGAGTTGCAATCTCAATAAGTATAATTCAATAACAAATTATTTAACTCCACATAAACACATTAACATATAAAAATACTCATTTCACACATTCCAGTTTCAGTCAAAACACATCCTTATCACGTAGTTCACACTGTATTACATTCATCCATAAATAACATAACACATCATCAATAATTATCAATAATCTCATATCACATCAAACCATAGAAGATGCACGTGTAATCCCTTTTCTTTATCTGTTATGGTCCAACTAATGCCAAGAGAATCGTGATCACGTAAATGGCCATGGCACTCTGTAATTCTTATATCCGTAGGAGTTCCATGAACTCTCAAGTGCCCGTACGGGTCTCTGTGTCCAGTTATACTGGAAAAATTCTTTAACACATAGCTCAAGGTCATTAGTGGCCATAACAGTATCCTTTAATCTCTGATGAATGCATATCATATGCTCATGTATCATTTCCATCATCAAACAACCAGAAATTCACAATCTCGTATATATAACACATTATCTTCAAATAAGTTGACAAACAACCATGTAAATTCATTCAACAGTCATCAATCACCATACAAATAATGATCAAATAATAAGTCATCAAATTATACTTATACATATTGATCAAATAATAATCAGTTACCAACTTATACTTACCATATTGATTAAATAATAAGTTACATAATTATACTTATATATACTTCCACTCCAACCTTTCACCTCTAGCGGTCCTCCTCGGTCTGTTTATTGATGTTGCTACCTATTCACATATAAGTACATAACCAACTTGATAAATATAAATCAAAATATCTAGTATCATGTATGCCCTGCTATTACCCCAGATTGCAAGTGAATCGAGTAATATTCCCACAATTCAAACCTAATACATTTTTAGAATTTTACTCAATTTTCTGCATGACCAACCCTCCTTATATTGACCATAACTTTCTGCATAAATATCATATCAGTATGAATCGAATTTATATGGAAACCTAACTTCAATATATACAACTTTCATGTTTTACAAAATCTCATAATAGGAATAAATCTTAATGAAAAACGTATAACACAGCAGCATCTATAAACTGTGCAGAAAATCAGGCACTTCCAGTATTTCTGTAATAACTCTTTATAAACACATTGTATAACCATGATTCCAAAACCCAACAAAACCCAACACAAAGATATAAAACTTGCATGTTTTACAGAATTTCATAATCTGAACGAATCATGGTGAAAAACATGAAACACAGTAGCATTTGTAAACTGTTCAGAACAGGGGAACTGGTTTGTACATCTAGTTTCAAGTTGTCATTTACCACACTTAAACTACTCCAATAGCTATGAAACCTTAAACCACAACAATTAGACATATAGGGGATCACATTAGGGTTCAACTCCATTCATAATAACCGAATTTCATAGGCCGATCTGATCAATCACTACAACTTAATAAATCTGGCAGCACACTTTGATAACTTTGGCATATGAAATGTTTATGGTTTCTTCTACCCAAAATCGTCAACTACCCACATTAATAATCAAAAGATAACTTCATAACATGTTAATTATCATCAATCTGAGGGTTTTATAGTCTTCAACAAAAGCAATACCTCAAAATACCCAAAGCTTATACAACAGTTGCCCATACCCATGCTGATTTTAGATTTGGAAGTGTTGATTACCTTTCTTTCTTGAATATCTTGGATTTCTTTCACTTAAGCTCCTCCCCTTCGTCTATACTCTTCTATTGGTGTTTAGAAGGTGAATAATTGAAGAAAAAGTCGATGGATAGGTGGTTTAAAAGAAAAGGAAAGGAGGAGCCTACCAATTACAATTTATGAGGTGTAAATATACTTCTAGAAACACCTTCTCACAATCCCACATAAATTATGATATATATATATATATATATATATATATATATATATATATATATATATATATATATATATATATTACACTATCTATACACTATATTCATACCTATTAAACATCATTAACACAATCTAATCCCATACTTCACTTAAAATTCGATTCTTTAGTCGAACTACTACGCGTTATTTTTCTAATTCGCAGTTCTATTCAAACAAACTTAATCAAGTAATTAAAATTCAATAACCCCTCATGCACTTCTATAAGATAATGAAAAATCAAAGTTCATGTATGATGGTCATGAATGAATAATGATATATGAGATTTTGGGTTGTGACATCAACAACTCAGTTGGGATAGCTACAACCCACTGAATCTGCACAAAGATTCGAGCCAAGAGTTGATATCTCATATGAATGAAGTACAAGACAATTCAGTAAAAGGTCCGAGGAATCAGAGGAAGTCAACTCAGCATGGTATTGGAGTTTGAACAACCCTCACCTACTTACTAAACCTCGACCAATGAGAAGCCACCAGTACTGTACCCGCTCTGACATAAAGCTGCTTCCATACTGAAAAAGAGGGAATCTCTAAAGCATCATTCAAAATAAAGATGGCCATTTTCCTTATCGTTTTAGACACGTGCCTAGACTCCCTCCAACGGATCTATTCATACGTCGAGACTATAAATAGAGAAGAGTCTTCAGGCAGAGAAGAACACCGCTCTGATACCAATTATTGGTCCAAAAGACGCGGTTCAGGTTTAGAGGGGGGTGAATACACCTGAATGCAAATTCTAACTTTGAACGCGAAAGTCAGCTTTAGCTGAAGAATGCTACTGAACGAGTCAGTTGACCAGAAATACTTTCTCGATCGCGTGGCAGAAAGTTCTCCTACTGACTTATGTCAGTGAACACTAGTTCAGTATAAGAGTTGCATGCAGAAGTGTAGGGCCTTTTAAAATATGCGTCTTTTATGAAAACCAGATTCGTGCAAGTTTGATTAAAAACCTCAGTTAGATGCTGAATGAATCAGTAAATCAATGCAACAGTTATAATAAAAAATAACACAGCGATTTTTAAAGTGGTTCGGACACGCTGGGTCCTACGTCCACTGTCCTGACACAAGCAGGAGAACTTGTATTATTTATATTGAGCAAGTCTCAGTGATCTGTTCACAGGACAGATACAAATTTCTTTGCTTATAATAAGCAAGTCTCAGTTGTCTGTACAAAGGACAGATCCTACTTATAGTCGTAGTGACTTTACAACTCTTAACCGTTTAAGGTTAGAAGGTTTTCTCCAACTGTGAAGGAGTTCTTACAAGAAAGAACAGTTCTAAAGATATGAACTCCTTCGAGGTTCTAACCTATAGATTTTACACTAGGATCGCTTAGATAGAGAAAGGGAACAAAAATTCTCTAGAAAGAAGAACGAAAAGATATCTAATCTAAGATCAAGTTCTTCGTTTGTATGTTTGCTTGAAAGTTCGCTAGAGTTCTTGAGCTTGTTTGCTTGGATTTCCGTTTCTTTTTCTGCTTGAAGACCCTCTCTATTTATCATCTTCGATTTGTGAATAGATCCATTGGAGAGGGTCCAGCCACGTGTCGAATAAGACAAGAAAAAAGGTCATATGAAATTTAAACGTTGAGAAGAGGCACTGTAGAGATTTCCTCTTTTTCAGGCTAGGAGCAGCTTTCTGGCAGAGCAGGTAAGGCGATGTCGGCTCCTTATTGGTCGAGGTAAATGAGAGTTAGTGAGGCTTGTTTAAACTCAAAGTATACTGAGTTGACTTTCTCTGAATCCTCATACCATCGCCTGATTGTCCTCATTCGACATTCGTCTAAGCACTTCAGTCGCTTGGCACGAATTCCTTTGCAGATTCAGTTGCTGATAGAAATACCAATTGTTGGTCCCGAGATAAACGTTCAGGTGTAGAGGGGCGGGTGAATACACCTGAAAACTTTCTCAACTTAAAACGCGAAAAGTCCTTTTCTGGAGAGTGTCTTACTGAACAGGTTCAGTAGACCAAATAAGCTGTTCTGAATTACGTGGCAGAGTGACTGACTATACTGAGGCCTGCTAGCTGACTGAAGTCAGAATTCAGTATAGTTCAGTAAGAGTTCGGTAGAGTGCGGAAATGTGTAGGCCCAATTCAGTTGAGTTAGAAAACGTTTTTAGTAAAATTGTTTCAGTATATTAGTGAAGTCTTTTAAGCTTTGCTGAAACACAGTTGAATGATGTTGAAATATATTTTCAGTATGAACATAAATCAATGCAACAGTAAAACAGAGCACACAGAACACAACGATTTTTAAAATGGTTCGGATATCAAAAATCTTACGTCCACTGTCCCGTAAAGATCAGGAGGCTATTTTATTATACTAAGTTAGTCTCAGTCGGTTTGTGCACTGGACAAACACTGGTCTTAGTGATTATACTGAGCAAGTCTCAATTTACAAGATATCAAACTAAAGCGTTTGACAAACTCTCCAACTATGAAGGAGTTCTTTACAATAAAGAACAGTTCAAGGATGAACTCCTTTGATCTAAGCTATGGATAGGTTTCAGCTGAGCTTAGGTTAGAGGGAAGGGAACGAGAATGAGGCTTCTAGAGCGACGAACAGTGAGGTATAAACTCTGGGTTCGTGTTCAATCGCTTGGATACTAGAGGCTTTGAATCTGATTCAGCTTGGTTCCCTCTGAGCAAGAATGTCGCCTTTCGCTTGAAGGTTTTCTCTGGAGTTCTTGCGAAAAGCTTAAGTTGGTTTGAATTTGCTCGTAATCGCTCGTGTGTGTTCTTGATTTCTAAGTTCATGCGTGTGTTTCGATTTGAATTCTTCCCTCTATTTATAGAGAAGTGTCATAGAAAGATCCGTTGGAGACGATGATCTATGTGTCACTCTCTTTTGAGTAGCTAACGGCTCTTTCAATGATGTTTGGCAAATTCTTTTCCCTCCATTTCTGGAAATATGTTGACTTGCACCATTAATCGAAGGTAGACAGCTTGGTTGCTCATCATTGGTCGAGGTCAGAAAGTAGGTGAGACAAACAGACTTCAAGGCGGATCCGGAGCCGACTTCTCCGTACCTCGTATGACTCTACCGATTTGACTTATAATATTACCGACGGTCCAAGAGACTATCCGGTCGTTGCTTTGAGTCCGATCTATGTTCGGTAGCATACTCTCGCTGAGTCCAAACTCTACCGAAGATCAACTACGAGTTCGAGTGAATCGCTCCTACCGAGTCCAGCTTCTACGACTCCTTTCGATGTCTTTGCTCTCGCCGAGTTCAAGCACTACCGAGTATGAAAACCTCTCAATATGCTGCTCTTCTTGAGTCCAACACTACACGAGGCTTCTCTCCATGGTATTGGGGGCGATAGTCTGCGAAGGGTCGGCGAGACGTAACCGAACGCCCGAACCATGCTGGAAAGAATGTCTACCGAGTTTGAAACTCTCGAGACAAAGGCAATACAAATACAAGTAAATGGTTCACCAATCAAAGTAGGGTTTTGGGAACATTCAAATTTACTAGCACTAAGCTACTTGAATCATCTCCCAACATATTACAAGAATAAGCAAGGCATAGAATCAAAGCATCAATGTCAATATGACACATAAATTCAAGTACACCGAATTTCTCATAAAGAGAAGTATCAAAGCATAAATGCTAAACTATCGATATATCTTGAGTTTCTCATAAAAGAGAAGTATCGGAGCATTAACACGTGATATGTAAGTTCGGAAGAGTAGCATAACTTATATAGCAATGTCACATCTTGAATTATCGGAGCATTACCGAGTTAACGGTTTTATCAGACTGGTTATATAATCAGCTCATTGAAAATAATTTCTAACAGAAAACATTTTCCCCTATCTTACTTAACTACTTCCCCCTTTAATGATTATTATCCTTTATAGCATTGAGAAGTCAGTTTCTCTGAAGAAGTTTTAAGCAATTAAGCATAGAGAAACATATAAGCGAGATATATGAGTGTGTGAGCTGATTACTTTAGTAATCGGTAGTGCTTGAAGGAAAATACACAGCCCGGATGACAATGAGTAGTTTTGGAAGACCAATAGAAATGATGTCATAAATGGAATAAGAAATTACAATTACATGACGAGCCTATTCTAAGAGCCTAGAATTCTAAGAGAGCGGTCACTGGACTTCTTCTTGAAAAGTTGCTTCGAGCTTTGAAGTGAGCGGACTTCTTCTACGGTAGATCAAGGCCGTAAGCCGAGTAGACACGTTGTCGTAGGGCCTTAATCTCTTCCTTTTCTTCTTCATCATGCTTGTTTAGACTTTTCATGTTGATAACATCAAACACCTTTGCCTCAATCTCCTTTTTTGCATAGATTAGCTTGATGCGTCATAGGAGGAGGTAGTGGTCTGAACTGAGGTGCCGTCAGAGTTTGACTGGACTGTTCTTGGAGGGTCTGAATCTCAGCATAGAGAGGGGCATCCATGTGCTTGAGTAAGTCTGTGAAGGCTTCTTCAGAATCAACATCTTCATTCAGAGTCTTCCAGACATAGCATCTTTTGATAAAGTCCACTTTAATATACTCCCATCTCTCGTTGATTTTGTATGGTATCCATCCATCAGTCCTCTCGAACATAGCCCACTTCACCTCATTGACAGGCTCCCTTCTTCTGAAATACTTGGAGGTAGTGGGGATGCTCTTGTCCTTCTCAGTTTGTTTGAACTTAGTAGAGTCTTTGCTGCTGAAGACCTCGAGTGACTGGGTTGTACTGATCTAGTTCGAGTAGGAACTGGGGTACGGATCAGTACACCTTTCTTAGCTTTGGCCTTCTGAGCATCTTCCTTCTCAAGCTCATAGGCGAGTTGTTCATCGAATGCAATCTGCTCTTCACGCGTCTTAAACTTGAGCTTTTTCAGAGGAGAGGGAGAGGGAGGGGCAGGAGCTTTACCATTGGCTTTAGCTTTGGCTTTGACTGTTGACTCAGGTTGTGGCTCTTCTTGCTCTTCGCAAACGAGCCTCTAGGTACTAAGTCACGTCGGCGACTACTTCTTCGATAGGCTCTCCTCATCCTTCAGCCTTCTTTTCCCTTATCCCCCTTTGCGGCAACGGTTATCTTGGGACCCGCATCTTCGGTTTTCAAGAGGGTCGATAGTTGAGATGACCTACTACTTTCCCGCTTTTTGGCATCATCAATTAACGTTGCCAAGACGGTCACTTTGTTGTTCAGCCCCTCGATGGATGTTCTATCGAGTCAAGAGAGGCCGCAACATCTCCAGTGCATCGGTGTAGGATGTCCATCGCTTGTTGATGAATCGTTTTCGTACTTAGTGATTTCGAAGGCCGAAAAGTGCGTCGATGTGGCCAACCGGTGCACTCGCAGTGGCGTATTATGCGGGGTTTGGGTGCCGACGTGGCATGATGAAGAGGATATTAATTGGCGCGTTTTGGTGAAGAAAAGTCGCGGAAAGTCGCGAATTAAGGCACGGTTATTAGGATAGGAAAAGATCAAGAAAATATCTTTTGGTGGTTAAGGAAAGATCTTGTTTCCTTATCCACCCAAATCTTTTCCTTATCCTAATTTAACCTACCTTGGAGAGGAAGAAAAGGAGGAGTATATTAAGAGATGTTGAGGAATGAAAAGAGAGGGCCATAGACACAGGAGACAGCCATTCGAACACGTCCCAACATCCCGAGCTCACATTCCGGCCATTGCTCCCTTCCGATCCCAACCGCCGACCGCCGCCGCACCATCGCGCCGCCCGAACTGCCCATGCCGAAGACCATTTCCGAACCATCTTCGAAACCTTTCCGACGGGATTTCCGCAGCAAAGCTTAGAAGAAAAACAGCGTTTAAAATTTCCATCTTTCATGTTCTTAAAACTCCGTAGCTTAAATTCTAGTTTTATTTCGTTTTGCATTTAATCATTTTTTCTAGGAACTTAGTAATTTCAAATTCGAACCTCTTTGTTATTTCAATTCAAGATTTTAGTTAAATTTCGTAAGTTATTATTTTCTGCTAGTTCGAACCTTAATTTGTTTAAATTTTGTGCATGCTAAATTTAGGGTTATTCGTGTTCATGTTTATGTTCTGCAAACTGTCCCAGTTGTCCAGTCGAAGCGTCAGCATGAGTAGCTAAACTTTTTAGGGTCCGGCGAACGTGAATGCACACGTGAACGATACATGAGGCTTAGGTGCTCATAATTAATCAAAAGAGTTTCGGGATAATTCGAATTAATTAATCTCGGCTAGTAATTTAGGCTTGATCACCCTAGGTTGCGCGATCGTAGCTAACTTTGTACTTCCATCGCTTTCTCGTGGAACAAGGCTAGGTGAGTAGCGAAATTATTCGTAAGAGTAATTGGATTAAACCGATAGGAGACTATGAGATGCCCAACATACGAGTAGGCTCCTATACTAGGCTCCCTTAGTTCGATAAAGTCGTCCCAGCTATTAAATCTATTGATTGCCCAACAACGTAGGTTGTAGCTAGGTTAGAGAAGTAGCCGTTTCTATACCCAACATGGCGGTTACCGAATAAGTAAGTGGGAGTGAGGATCACGCAGCTTTAAGTTATGGTGGTCTATAACTAGTAGATTCTTGAGATTAATTCATATTTAGTGCCGAGGATTGGAATAAACGAGTGCATGAATATTCTCGTTGGACCCGCCTTTCGGTTGCCCGATTAATACGGTTTAAATTCTTTTTTTGTTTTTATTCTTACTTTTAATTTTACAAGTTCTTAGTTTATAATAAAACCCAAAACTCGCGTGGTTGCTAACCACAACCCCAGATAAGTAGAAAAAATAAAGTGTCTAGTCGTCCGTTCCCTGTGTTCGATACCTGTGAACTATACTGAAGTAATTCTCTGATTTTTGCAGGATTATTTGGTGCAATACAGCGATCACCAAATTGGCGCCGTTGCGCGGGAACGGTGTTAACTAGTTTCTTTGATTTTTCTACTAATCTTTCATGCTTTTTAATGTTGCATGAGCAGGTCTTCCAAGCCTAATCTGATATTCGATCCTGAGATCGAGAAAGCAGCTAAAAGAAATAGGAAGGAGACAAAGCTGCAAAAGAAACAAATTCCGTCCGTGGCGGCGAGACGTCTTAACCGCCCAACCAGGAGACAAAACATCCGCCGTTGATCCGATCAGCGACTCGAAACCGTAAACTGTTTTGTTCGACAAAACACTCCACAACACTCCGGTAACAAGCTCGAGAATCGAGGGAGGAAGAGATGGAGGACGAAGTGCATGATCCACCACCCTTGAGGATGAATACTCGGATCGCTTGACATGGGAGCGGACCTACGGGACCAATCCAAATCACTACTACGAAACAAATAGATGTCAAGTCGAACATGGTCGTTGCCATGCCGAAGTTTTATGGAAGGACGAACGAGAATCCAAATTCCTTTTTGGCGTCGTTCAACCAAGTGTGTAATCTCGCACCGGCAGGGGCAACCCCGGACGCTTTCAAGCTCAAGGCCTTTCCATTCACTCTTCAAGACGGAGCACAAGCGTGGTTCTCTAGTCTAAAGCCGAACACGATCACGACGTGGGCCCGGATGCGTACGGTCTTCCTAAAGAAGTATTTCCCGCAATCAAAGACAAATGCATTAAAGAAGCGATTTCCGGGATTGCTCAAGAACTCGATGAGACCTTTGGCGCATACTTGGGAGAGATTTGGACGACTCGTCGATAGTTGTCCGAACCATGGCTACTCGGATGTGGAGCTTCTACAGATTTTTTATTAAGGAATGACAGACGAAGCCAAAGCCATGGTTGATATCGGTCTAAGGGGGAATTTCCATACAAGCCTCTACGAAGATGCAAGGAATATAATCGAAGGACTTACGGAATCCACCTCACAATAAAAGGGGCCGAGACCAACAAGGAGAGCTGTAAATTGGTCTCATTCTGACTACTTGGATGAGATCGATAATAAAGTGGAGGCAAAATTCAGCCTATTACAAGACAAGCTCGACTTGCTACTCAAGCAGAACGCTCCCGCTTCAAACCGATCAAATGCCGATCACGCATGCGGAGCGTGTGGAGAAAAAGGACATACCTCACTACAATGTCCAGGAGAAGAAGTAAACGCAGCTGAAATTGGAGCGGACAAGCAAGGGGTTCATCCGAACCTTCGATGGAGGCAACCGGAGGAACAATTTCAACCAAGGAATCCGCCTCAACAACAATTTCAAGCAGAATATCAGCATCAACAAAATTTTCAAGCAACCTTACCGGGCCCCTAATCGAATGGCTACCAACGGCGTATAGGCCTCCACATCAAAGGCGGTTCCAGCAGACGAGTGCTCCAGCTTGCCCAACCGGAGCACCGTAATCCATTAGAAAAGCTTTTGGCGAAATGGTTTCTTTGCGAGAAGGATACTACTGCATTCCAACAAAGAATGCAACGGGAGATCAATCGGACAAAGAAGGATCAACAAGCTACGATGGATCGGTTGGCCAAGAAAATGAGTAAGTTGAATTCTACTATGCAGGAGATAAAGAATTCTCAAGGACGACTTCCAGCTCGGCCACGACAAAAATCCAAATGCCCATAATCTGCATCGATTACGCCGCATGGAGGAAAAGAAGCGCTCGGCCCAGGTTGTGCAAGCGAGACACCCGTAAAAGCCGGCGAAAAGAAGAAGGCCGCAGAACGGCCTGCACAACCCTACTGTTCGTAAGAGCCGCGTGCCGAAGATGCTTGAACCGTAACGAGAAGAGGAAACTGTTCCGATTAGCCAATCGGAATACGAACCGATACTTCCTCCACCATTTCCAGGAAGCTTTAGAAAGAAAGAGAACGCCGAACAAGGAAAGCATGGATTACATGAAGTTGTTTGAGAAATTGGAGATAAATATCCCTTTCCTTGAAGCCGTAAAGATTCCAAAGTTCGGAAAATTTGTGAAGGACTTCATAGTTGGAAAAGTTCCCAAGTCCGGAAAGTCCTCGTTCGATCACACGGTGTCGGCGATTATACGTAAGATGCTTCCCGCCAAATGTGCCGACCCGGTATGTTCATACTTCCCCTGTCGATGGGTGATGGCATGATTAAACAAGCCATGTGTGATCTAGGAGCATCTATAAATGTTATGCCCTTATCTCGTATATAATCAATTGGTAGGAGCCGATTTAATACCCACTAAAGTGATTATCCAATTAGCAGATAGGTCATGCATTGCTCCGATTGGTTTGCTTGAGAACATTTTAGTCAGAATCAATAATTTTGTCTATCCGGCTGATTTTTATGTAATTGATACGAATGATAGACAAGTTGAGGGAGCTGCAGGAGTATTATTAGGAAGACCCTTTTTAAAGACAGTAAAAGCCATAATTAATGTGGATGAGGGTTCAATTAGTGTGGCATATCATAATGAAACTTATGTTCATAGGATAACTGAAGCACTAAAGAAACCCTACGATCATGAGAATGAGAATGCTTTTTCTACTGACTCCATTAATGCTATTGTCCAAGAATATCTTGAGACGTATGTGGTGTAGGATAAGATGGAAGTTACCTTGACTCAAGGACTGACCGAGGCAGACGTCAAAGATATGAGAGATGAGGAGATCAGAGAGAGCATCTTAGCTCTGTACGCAGCCCCAAAGCTCGAAACTGTCAGTAACGTGTCTCAGTTGCCCAACCGAGACACCTCTGAGAAACTGTTGCCCTCTATCGTCAAAGCTCCGAAGCTGGAACTGAAACATCTCCCTACACATCTGAAGTATGCATATCTGGGAGAGAATGAGACGCTGCCCGTCATCATCAACAAGGAGCTTGATGACAATCAAGAGATGGCACTGCTTGAAGTTTTGAAGAAGCATAAGAAGGCTATAGGCTGGACTTTAGCCGACATTACAGGTATAAGTCCGGATGTATGTGAGCATTCGATTTTGATGGAGCCTGATAACAAGCCTTTCCGCGACCAACAAAGGAAGCTCAATCCGAATATGCGGGAGGTCGTACTTAAGGAAGTTTTGAAGCTGTTGTCAATGGGTATTATTTACCCCATTTCGGATAGCAAATGGGTGAGTCCCGTGCACGTCGTACCGAAGAAATCCGGATTTCAAGTGGTGGAGAACAAGAAGAATGAACTAGTTCTGGTACGTTTAGTGACGGAATGGCGCATGTGCATCGATTACCGGAAGCTAAATTCGGCCACACGCAAGGATCATTTCCCGCTTCCTTTCATCGATCAAATGCTAGAGAGACTTGCGGGGCAAGTCTATTTCGATTTTCTAGACGGATATAGAGGTTATTTCCAAATCCATGTTCGAGATGAAGATCAAGGCAAGACAACGTTCACATGTCCATATGGAACGTTCGCTACCACCGAATGCCGTTTGGATTGTGTAGCGCGCCGGCACCTTTCGAGAGGTGCATGATGAGTATATTCTCGGACCTTATTGAGAATTGCATAGAAGTCTTCATGGACGACTTCACCGTCTCACGGTGACTCTTACACTACGTGCTTGAAGAATCTAGTCAAGGTCCTAGCCCAGGCGTCGAAAAGAATTTGGTGTTGAATTATGAAAAATGTCATTTCATGGTGACCGAGGGAATTGTGCTCGGTCATATCGTTTCTAAAAGAGGGATTGAAGTCGACAAGGCCAAGGTTGAGTCCATAGCCAAATTACCGTACCCTACTACGCCAAAAAGAAGTCCGCGGTTTTCTAGGGCACGCCGGTTTCTATCGGCGTTTTATCAAGGATTTCGCAAAGATAGCTCAACCATTGACAAGGCTACCGCAAAAAGAGATCGAATTTGATTTTGATGACAAGTGTAAGGACGCCTTTGCCCTCCTAAAAGACAAACTTACAACGGCTCCGTGATGCACCACCGGATTGGAATAAGCCCTTCGAAATAATGTGCGATGCCTCCGATTGGGCAATTGGAGCAAGATCTGGGGCAAAATCCGGGAAGGAGAGCCATGTGATTTACTATGCATCAAAGACATTAAATCCGGCTCAATGTAACTATTCCACCACAGAAGGAGCTGTTGGCAATTGTGTTTGCCTTTGATAAATTCCGTTCTTATTTACTCGGCTCGAAGATAATCGTCTATACCGATCACGCCGTGAAACATCTCCTTACAAAGAAGGAATCAAAGCCAAGGCTTATCCAATGGATTCTTTTGCTTCAAGAATTCGATTGGGAGGTGAAGGACAAGAAAGGAGCTGAAAATCATGTGGCGGATCACTTAAGCCGATTAAATCAAGAAGAAGATGGAGAGCCAATCAACGAGACCTTTCTAGAAGAACACTTATATACTGTTCCGGAGACTCGTTTCCACCTTGCCCAATTGCTTCCGGAACGTGTGTTTTGCTATGCAAATTCGAAGAGTGTCTCGGTTGGCCAACCAAGACACCATCGAGTCAGAACAGTTGCAGACGGTGGATAAGACTTCTAATTTACCTTGGTTTGCTAATATTGTGAATTATTTGACATCTAAGCAGCTTCCACCCGAGTTTACTCATGCTCAAAAAGCTAAGTTGAAAAGCGAGTGCAAGCAGTACTTTTGGGACTCGCCAATTCTTTGGAAAATGGGAGTCGATCAAGTCATTCGCAGATGCATACCCGAAGAAGAGCAAGAAGATGTCTTATTCCATTGCCACTCTTCTGCTTATGGTGGACATTTTGGTCCAAAAAGAACCGCACGGAAGGTGTTGGATGCGGGATTCTTTTGGCCACGCCTACACCTCGACGCTTATAAGTACTGTAAGTCTTGTACACGTTGTCAAATGACCGAAAATATATCCATGCTAGATGAAATGCCCCAAAAGCCCTTAAGATTTTGTGAAATTTTCGATGTATGGGGGATGGATTTCATGGGTCCGTTTCCACACTCATATGGGAACGTGTATATTTTACTTGCCGTCGATTATGTTTCAAAATGGGTCGAGGCGAAAGCCACCAAGACTAATGATTCTAAAATGGTTGCAGGATTTCTCCGTACTAACATTTTTTGCAGATTTGGAGTGCCTAAAGCTATAATAAGCGACCACCAAATTGGCGCAACCGCACCATAGAAGCATTAATGAAGAAGTATGGAGTAGCTCACCGAGTCTCTACCGCATACCATCCTCAATCGAATGGACAAGCCGGAAGTGTCTAATCGAGAAATCAAGTCTATATTGGAGAAGACCGTCAATCCATCAAGGAAGGATTGGAGTACGAGGCTGGAAGACGCCTTATGGGCTTATCGGACAGCTTATAAAACTCCTCTCGGAATGTCTCCATACAGATTGATTTTTGGTAAGCAATGTCATCTGCCTGTGCAACTGGAGCACAAAGCTTGGTGGGCTATTAAGAAAATCAACATGGACCCAACCGAATGTGCAAAGGAAAGAAAATTTCAGCTGCAAGAGTTGGAAGAGATTCGGATGGAGTCCTATGACGCGGCAATGCGATACAAAGATCGTACTAAAGCATGGCATGATAAAGTTATTCGTTTGAAGAAATTTGAGCCAGGGCAACGTGTCTTACTGTATCAATCACGCCTACGGATCATGCCGGGAAAGCTTAGGTCCAGATGGATTGGTCCATTTCGAGTGCGCTCCGCTTGGCCAAGCGGAGCAGTGGTCATACAGAAACTGGACTCGGACGAAGCTTTTACTGTGAATGGCCATCGCCTTAAAATCTACCATGCAGTCGCAATGATGAAAGATGTGGACGAGCAGAGCTTGTCCATTCCCTCTTACGTTTGACTCTTTGAAGAGGAGGTCTAGCCGAAGACTCTAAAGAGAGGCGCTACCGGGAGGCAACCCGCGTTTTGTTTTTTATTTTTAATTTTTTCGTGTTTTTATTTATTTTTGCCGATTTCATGCTTGATGTTTTTCTTCTTATTTTTCAGAATTTTGGTTAAGGATGAAAAGGTCTAAGTGTAAGGAGATAAAGTTTGAAGGACAAAATTGCAATTTTGGAGAGATGGAAGGACCCAATTGAAGTTTCCAAGATTCTACAAGGACTCAATTGCATGAAGGAGGTTTTATTGAGGCCAAATTCACTTAACAAAAGTTGATGGACTCAATTGAATGAAGATGGGGTCCCTTGTCTTAATTGTGCAAGTGGAGGGGTCAAAGTGAAAATATTAATCTACTATAAATACAACAACCCTACCCACTTGCCACGATTCCCACTTCTTCCCTCAATAACCGCCGCCCACTTCTCCCTCTCTCTATCGATTTTTCAAGTATTGCAACCTCCACCACCACAACCAACTCAACTGCGCAACCAAACCATCATGCCGCCGAAGAAACGATCAGGGCTCCGCGCCGCCGCTAACTGGTTCAGCGCCTACAAGAACGACCCGGAGATTCAGCACCGCCGCGCCGCCGCTGAGGCTTCCGCTGCGGCCGCCGCTCGAGCTCAAGCTCTCGCCATTGTGCCATATGTTGAAGAAGAAGTTCCACCACCGCTGGAGTTTGATGTTCAAGCTCCGAAAGAAAATGTTCAAGTCCCATACTCCACCTTCTATACGGAGTCTTCTTCTCCTCCAAAACCGCCAAGGAGACGGTTACGAAGAAATAGGGGAGTGCGTGTCCAAGAACCGACTCAACCGCCGAGAACGGTTGTTATCGACGATACTCCCGAACCTGAGTCCGGAGGCATCTCCCGAGAAGTCTCCCGAAAAGTCTCCCCGAGCCTACACCGCAACCGTCTCCGCCTCACCGCTCTCGTGCGCGTCGGTCGTCCGCCCGACATCCCGGCCGAAGCCTCATCCTCTCAACCGCCTCGTTCGCCCAAACAGTGAATGGTTGCCCTTTGTGGACCAAGCTCGAGTATGTGAGCTGGCCCCGCAACCGCAATATTACGGAGGTGTAAATTGGAGGGAAAGTATATACGGGGAGTTGCCTAGCGAAGAGCAAGACTCGGATTACGTGTCCAACGAGTATGATGGACACTACGAAGGAGATTTCAACTTGAGTGGTCTCTCGTTAGCCGATTCCCGACTCCACGTCCGCCCTTCCGCGAGAAAACTAATATGGTAACCGAACCATAATACACTTGGACACACCCGGAGCCATCGCCGCCCTCTATCGCTTCGAGATAGAGTACTTGGACGACCGGAACATGGAACGCGAAGGAAAGGAGTATCGGAGTGGACGCCTCCTTGATCGAGATTTCCTTCGTCGTGCGGGTATTATAAATCCTTTCTTTCGGTATTTTCAGCATATTGGTTGGTCTTGGTTGTTGGAGTCTCATCATTATGATTCTTTGTAAGGAGTTAGCAAGAGAGTTTTTCAATACCTTCCACTTTGAGCATGATAAAGACTTATATGTGCCATGTATTGCCTTTCGTTTGTTTGGGAATAATTATCATCTTTCTTTGGCCGAGTGGAGTGCACGTCTAGGCATTACGAGTTTTGATCATTTCCTTGAGTTGAGGTATGAGATGGGTTCGCATTGTTTGCCGAATAAGGATCCTCGATACATAGGACCGATTAGTGCATGGAAGCTTCTAGCAGACGAGCGATCCGGAGGATTTTCAATCCTCGGGTTCGTACGTGTGCTACATTGAGGATCCCGCGCTGCGCCTCGTCATCAATACCTAGTCCACAACCTCACGGTAAAAATACGACTTTCGATAAGGTAACGGCAAATGAGTTGTATTTTTTGTGGTGTATGCATGCCAACCGACCGGTCAACCTAAGCTTTTGGATAGCTAAAAACATGTTCGTCATAGCTAGTCACACCGCACGAGACCTCACGTTGTGCCACTTACTTGCTACGTTCATTGAACGCAACTTTGTGATCTATGATGCTCGGTTTTTAAGCCCCGTGCCCCCTCCTACTTTGTTTGATATGTCGTTGTTGAGACATTCTCGCTTAGTGCACGAACTGCCTAACCGGGACATTCAGTTCTATCCATCGGGACCTCGTGTCTCGAGTGCATCTTCGAGTGTAGGTGGAGATTCTGTGGAGCTGCTGCGCACTGACCTAAATGCCTTGGGAAGCCGTGTTGACCGCTTGCGCCGTCATCGTGATGAGCCGACCGCCTCGCTTGCCCAAGCGAGGCGCCAAGTAAACTGTTCTCCCCAATTTATGTGTTTGTTTTTTTTTTTTGTTTTGAGTCAGTTTATGTGAGTCTTTTGTGTCCTTACACTTGAAAGGGTTCAAGTGTCAGGAGGGGTAGTTTATTTTCTTTTGTCGTTTGTATGTTCTTACACTTGAAAGGGTTCAAGTGTAAGGAGGGTGTTTTTGTTTTTATTTTGTCATACCTTCTCTCTTTATTTTGTCTTTTCTTCTTGCTCGAGGGCGAGCAAGTTTTAAGTGTAAGGAGGGGGGTTTATTTTGTGTTGAAGCATGCCAAAATTTTCGATTTTGGAAGCGCCGATTTCTATGTTCAAGCATGTCTTATTTGTGCTTTTGTGTTCAATATTCTTGCTTGTAGACTTTGTGAAAATTAGATCTAGGCATATATGTGTATGTAACTTGGGATGACGAAAAATAAACCTTGTGGGATCGAATTTTATTAAACCACTCACTTAAATTAGATTTGAGCCTAAAGTAGGACACTTCCTACTATTTCTTTTGAGAGTGTTTATTCGCAAAATTGCAATAAGTTTGAGTCATTTGTGATACATGATAGGAGGCACTAGGGATTTTTAGCCAAATGACCGTGACAAAATTTTCCGACCCTAAATTATCACCTAGTGAGCCAAGTTGAGCCTTGACCGATTCTTTGAAATGAGTTAGTAAAAGTTTAGCCAAGGCCTTTTTAAACTTTCTCTTGACCCATGTTATTGCATCTCTTATAAACCTTCTTGTGCATGATAGATGTTGTTTAGAGGAGTGTCACATATGTCCTCTACCTACCCAATTAAGAGGTGCTGCAAAAAAAAATCAGATTTGTCTAGGCCGAAACATGAATGTATAAGCTGCAAAAGAAAAAAAGCAGAATGTAAGTGGCCTGATTGCCCGGCTTGAGACATCGTACCCGAAAGTTGAAAAAGAAGAAAAAAAAGTTATGCCACGAAAAATACATATGAAATATTCGAAAAAAAAGAGATGTGGCGTAAAAAGAAAAAGAAAAAGAAAAAAATGGGTACATATAATAAATTGTAGCATTTGTGCGAAATTGCTAAGTGGTGGGAAGTTTTGAATTCTTGTATTGATTGCACAAGTAAGAGAGTTTGGCATGCATAACATTGAATTATAATTTTTGATGGAGCTTAGTACCCCTAGGACCCTTACCAACATCAATTTGTCTAAGTCCTAAGCCCCATTACAACCTAATGAGAAAGACCTCCTTGATATTGCTATTGTGACGAATTCTTATCGTGATTGCGTGGATTTATTTTCTTGAGTGGCTTGAACCGGACCTAGATTAGTTGAGTGATGAGCGAACCTTGAGGAGATCCACATTGTTTAGATTTTGACCAAGTTGATACATGTGTGCTTAGTTCGAAATTTGCATCGTCTACTTGCTTGATGAGATCATATTTGCATAATTTGATTTGCTTGGCTAGTTAATCGGTGTTGAGAATTTTGAAATGATTGGTGCCGCTTCTTGTCGTAGTTTTTCATGTTTTATTTGAGTCCGTATGTTTGTTCTTGTCTTTGTTTTGTTCGTGACTTTGTGTCCTTGTTTGTCGTGTCTTTATTTTCCTTGAGTCTTTTATTTTTGTTTTGAGTCTTGGGGATTGGCCGAAATAACTAAGTACTTATCTTTCTCTCTCCTTATACTCGAGGGCGAGCATAAATCAAGTGTAAGGATATTTGATGAATCGTTTTCGTACTTAGTGATTTCAGGCCGAAAAGTGCGTCAATTAGCCAACCGGTGCACTCGCAGTGGCGTATTATGCAGGGTTTCGGTGCTGACGTGGCATGATGAAGAGGATATTAATTGGCGCGTTTTGGTGAAGAAAAGTCGCGGAAAGTCGTGAATTAAGGCACGGTTATTAGGATAGGAAAAGATCAAGAAAATATCTTTTGGTGGTTAAGGAAAGATCTTGTTTCCTTATCCACCCAAATCTTTTCCTTATCCTAATTTAACCTACCTTGGAGAGGAAGAAAAGGAGGAGTATATTAAGAGATGTTGAGGGACGAAAAGAGAGGGCCATAGACACAGGAGACAGCCATTCGAACACGTCCCAACATCCCGAGCTCACATTCCGGCCATTGCTCCCTTCCGATCCCAACCGCCGACCGCCGCCGTACCATCGCGCTGCCGAACTGCCCATGCCGAAGACCATTTCCGAACCATCTTCAGAACCTTTCCGACCAGATTTCCGCAGCAAAGCTTAGAAGAAAAACAGCGTTTAAAATTTCCATCTTTCATGTTCTTAAAACTCCGTAGCTTAAATTCTAGTTTTATTTCGTTTTGCATTTAATCGTATTTTCTAGGAACTTAGTAATTTCAAATTCGAACCTCTTTGTTATTTCAATTCAAGATTTTAGTTAAATTTCGTAAGTTATTATTTTCTGCTAGTTCGAACCTTAATTAGTTTAAATTTCGTGCATGCTAAATTTAGGGTTATTCGTGTTCATGTTTCTGTTCTGCAAACTGTCCCGAGCTTGTCCGGTCGAAGCGCGGCATGGGTAGCTAAACTTTTTAGGGTCCGGTAACGTGAATGCAAACGTGAACAGTACATGAGGCTAAGGTGCTCATAATTAATCAAAAGGGTTTCGGGATAATTCTGAATTAATTAATCTGGCTAGTAATTTAGGCTTGATCACCCTAGGTTGCGCAGTCTGTAGCTAACTTAGTACTTCCATCGTTTCTCGTGGAACAAGGCTAGGTGAGTAGCGAAATTATTCGTAAGAGTAATTGGATTAAACCGATAGGAGACTATGAGATGCCCAACATACGAGTAGGCTCCTATACTAGGCTCCCTTAGTTCGATAAAGCTGTCTAGCTATTAAATCTATTGATTGCCCAACAACGTAGGTTGTAGCTAGGTTAGAGAAGTAGTCGTTTCTATGCCCAACATGGCGGTTACCGAATAAGTAAATGGGAGTGAGGATCACGCAGTTTAAGTTACGGTGGTCTATAACTAGTAGATTCTTGAGATTAATTCATATTTAGTGCCGAGGATTGGAATAAACGAGTGCATGAATATTCTGCTGGACCTGCCTTTTAGTTGCCCAGTTAATACAGTTTAAATTCCGTTTTCTGTTTTTATTCTTACTTTTAATTTTACAAGTTCTTAGTTTATAATAAAACCCAAAACTCGCGTGGTTACTAACCACAACCCCAGATAAGTAGAAAAAATAAAGTGTCTAGTCGTCCGTTCCCTGTGTTCGATACCTGTGAACTATACTGAAGTAATTCTCTGATTTTTGCAGGATTATTTGGTGCAATACAGCGATCACCACTTGTCATGCTCAAGATTGATAGCCTTCAGTAGAGAAGACTTGGATGAATCGATCCTCTTCAGATAGGCGTCCACATATTCCACAGCCGCTTTGCGGATCTCTATTTTAGCTGGTTTCTGCTCAACAAGTACCTTCGATACACTTTCAATGGCCATCTTGTGTCGCTGCTCTACTGTCTTCAGGACCCAATCAGTAGAAGAGGCCAATTCTTCAGTAAACTTCTTGGAATGATTCTGCAAAATAGTTTGGAACTGATCTTTTAGATCGGTCCATTGAGCTTCCAGTGCATGTTTGAGGATCGCTTCAGCATTTACTTCAGTTGGTGTGCTGATCCTCTACCCTTCAGTCGATAAGGTTCCCAACTCCTTGGTCTGAGTCTCTGTAAATTGGCTCCATTTGTTGTGCATGTCTTCCGCGAGGAGACTTTTCTTGTGATCTTGGCGTTTGATTACCTTATTGATAGACGCCAATTTAATATCCTTGATCTCAGCAGCCTGGTATCTGGATTGTTTCTTCGGATGAGTCTCGGATGGCGCAGGGATGACTGCGCCTGATTCAGGAGGTGCAGGCGGCAAGTCGTCCCTGGGAGATTGTCTCTCAGTAGATCCTCCCTGGTCTACATCCTTGGGTGAGTTATCACGGTGGGAGTCAGACTGAGTGTGGGGCTGAGTAGGCTGAACAGATTGCGCCTTTTGACTCAGGAGCATCAACATAAAGGCCCTAAGATCCTCCAAGGAGGCTATATCAGTTGGCTCTCCATAGCCGATCTCCTCTCGTAGAGTCTGATCCTCTCTTGCCAGTTCTGCGGCAGTCCTTCGGTTGCAGCGTGTCTTCCAGCAGATCCTAGTCAAGGAATCGCAGACGCATCTGCACCCTAGCCCGAACGACAATGTCCACAAGATCTGAGTAGTCCATAATCTTGGGAATCTCCTCCGCGATTTCCTCAGTCACTCTGCTCTGGGCAAGCAGAACTGAGGTGGGGAGAGAGGGTGAGGATTCAGTCGGTGGAACTTCAGCTTCAGTAGGGGGTTCCGACTGAATCTCCTCGTCTAGAATTTTCTTAACTTTCTCCCTCAGGGTCACGTCCTCTTTCCCGGACCTTGAATCCTCCATAGAGATATGCTCTAGAGGTAATTCAGCAGCTGTAGGCTTCTTCAGTGTTTTTCTCTTCTTCTTCTGAGGTTACTGCGGAGCCTGAGAGAATGTCAGGGGACGTTTGTCTTGAAGTCCTCGGTCGATGGATTTCTATGCGGCTGCTGCAGTGGAAACTTGACAGTCTTCTTGTCGAAGAAGTGCATTTTCGAAGTGCATGTCAGCAAAGGCCACGTTTCCTGGGCAATGATCTTCCATCAGGATGGACACCTTGGTCCTATACAATAATTTTCCCTTCGGGATCAGGTGTATGGAAGTTTTGTCTTCTCCAAAGACATACTTCTGAGTCTGGGTCCGGAATTCTAAAAGGAAGAATTCGGTCCAGTTCACCTAAATGCCATCAACTATGGCCATCATAATCTGGAGTCTGATCCTACTCAGTTGATCGTTGGATCCGGCTGAACTCGTGAGGATGTGGTTAACGATGTACGCCAGCCTCTATATTCAGGGATCAACTGATTTTTGGGAAATGTTGCTTTGAATATTATATCTTTCTTGCTGTTGAACCTCGATAGGTACTTGTTGATCGACGTTTCCTTGTACCCTATCGGAGATATTCCGATGTTGGGTAGATGGAAACTGCGCTGGAGGCAGTCAGCAATATAGAGCTCGGCGATATCCTCCACCCAACCTTTGATACTCGTTTCTTGCTGGTAAGTGAAGCAAGAAACCTCCTGTTGATCTTCTCCCTCGTGGATGTTGAGGAAGAACTCAGCAACCTGCCTTGGGAAGTAGTGAATGGGGGCTCTGGTCAGGATGGATTCGAGACCGGATGACTGAAGTAGATCGAAGACCCCATCCATGAACTCTACCCCGCAGGACCGGAAGGTAAGAAACGGTTTGAACCAGACTCTCTTGCTCTGGATAATATCCTCCATGTCAGACGGTTAAACAACAGCCTTCTAAGGGAAAGACGCCATGGAAATGTATAAAACTGAATCTTCAAGACAACTGTTAGAACTTGGAAATTGAGTTAATCAGTATCAGATACAGTTTTAGAAAGTAATTACCAAAGGAAATGTGCTTGAAGGTGGTAGATTTCTTAGCAAGTAATATATGCAAAGCACAGTTCAATCGTAAATGGCGAAAAGTGATTAAGCGTGGAGATGCACACAAGATATATATGATCTGAATAGGAATGGTTTTATCTTTATGCGGCTGAGATTAATTAGTTTCAAAAGAGGTGGACGACTCAGATTGAATGTTATAGTAGGTTATGATTATTATGCCGCCTATAATCTCGCCTACTTATCTCAATCACCAGATGGGTAAGGTGAAATGACAAGCATTAAATGCGTCGCAGTTAGCACATAGAATGTCAAGCATTTGATGAGAACGACATGCTTAATGTAGTACGATGAACATTAATGGTGGGAAATAAATGTTATGTTATGCTGATCACCAAATGCTGAATAAATACTCATAACCCGTCAGTTGAACATAGTAGTCAGCTGAGTCCACGTTGATGCCACTGAGTATTTCAGCAGTCCTGAGAGTGTTCCCCTCACTCTTTACCTTCTGGATCACCTTACTGAATGGAGTCAGTAGGAACCCATAGACCTAGTTCTACTGAGAGATCGTTGAATATGGTCTCAGCTAGAGGTTTCGTCAGGATATCAGCTCCTTGCTTATTAGTGTGGATCTTTTCCATTCTGATATCCTTCTTCTCGACACGATCTCTGATGAAGTGATACTTGATGTCCACATGCTTGCATCGAGTATGTAGAACATGATCTTGCATGATTGCAATGGCACTGGTACTGTCGCAGTAGATAGGCACTTCATCTTGATGAATGTCGTAGTCTCTCAGTTGTTGTCTGAGCCACAGTATCTGGGTGCAAAAGCTTCTGGCAGCCATGTATTCTGATTCAGTAGTAGACGTAGCTACTGAATGTTGTTTTTTGGAGAACCATAATATCAACTTACTGTCGAGGAACTGACAAGTTCCTAAGGTCGATTTCCTGTCAATTCGACATCCTACATAATCAGCATCAGAATTACTAGTTAGTTCAAGATTATCATCTTTAGGATACCATAATCCAATATCAGGTGTTCCCTTCAGGTAGTGGAGAATTTTCTTCGCTGAATCTAAGTGGCTCCTTTTGGGATTCGCTTGAAATCGTGCGCATACACCTACAGTATAAGTTATGTAAGGTCTGCTGGCTGTTAGGTATAACAAAGAACGGATAATAGCACGATAATCAGTAGAGTTTACAGATACTCCCTCTTTATCAAGTCTATCTTGAGATTTGTGTTCATGGATATCTTTACTGATTTGCTGGATTCGAAGCCGAATTTCTTGATGAGATTTCTTGTATATTTCACTTGATTGATGAAAATTCCCTGCTTGGATTGTTTGACCTAAAGTTAAGGAAATAAGTCATCTCTCCCATCATCGACATTTCAAATTTTTCTTTCAACATCTATTCAAACATCTGACACATAGTCAGGTTCCGTGATCCAAAGATGATGTCGTCCACATAGATCTACACCAGTAGGATGTCAGCTTCTGACTTGATACTGAATGGGGTGCGATCTATCGTTCCCTTCTGAAAACCTTTCTGAAGGAGAAAGTCTGAGAGGGTAGCGTACCAAGCCCTGGGTGCTAGTTTTAACCCGTACAGTGCTTTCTTAAGTCTATAAACCTGATGTCCCTGCTGAAAGCCGGCGGTTGTTCTATGTAGACTTCTTCCTTCAGCACGTCGTTCAGGAAAGCTGACTTCACATCCATTTGATAGACTGTGAACTGCTGATGTGTTGCATAAGCAAGGAATAGACGAATGGCTTTTAATCTTACAACTGGAGTGAACGTTTCGTCTGCTTGACAATAACCTTAGGCAACAAGTCTAGATTTATTCTTAATGATGACGTTGTTTTCATCTCGATTGTTATTGAAGACCCACTTTGTTCCAATCACGTGCTGATGTCTAGGTATGTCTACACGCGTCCATACGTCGGTTCTAGTAAACTGGTTGAGCTTTACTTGCATGGCGGTGATCTAGTCAGCTTCATTCAACGCATCCTCAATAGTCTAAGGCTCTTCAGTGGACAAGAAGCAGGAGTATAATGCACTTCTCCCTGATAGGATCTGGATCTTGTCTTCACACTGGCTGAAGGATCTCCAATTATCAGATCTGAACTATGAGCATCTAACCATGAACGACTTCTTGTTACTTCATCTGGAATTGATTCAACACAGATAGTAGGAGTATTAGGAATTTCTGTTGTATTGTTCTGTAACTGAAGCAATTCAGTAACAAGTTCAGGTTCTACTGAGTCACCAGGTTCATGGGTATTTATATTAAGAACATTAGTAGTTCCCCCTAAGTTGTTATTCTCAGTAGTGGTCTCAGTTACCACTGGGGTTTCTTCATCGACCAGAATTACCTAGGATTGATTCTATTCAGTAGAATCAATCTCCTCAGCTACATCGCTTGTTGGTTGATTCTAGATTTCATCGTCTGAATCATCATCTCAACAATACTGGATCTTTTCGATTTTATCTTTTAAGCTTAGATCATGTAGCTTGCTTCTAACCTCTTCAGCTTCTTGCTGAGAGTTTGACTTCCTGTCCTCATAAATAAATTCATCAAATACCACATGAGGGCTTTCTTCTATGCAAAGGGTCCAGTAGTTAACGACCCTAAAAGCTTTGTTGACCCTGAAGTATCCTAAGAAAACTATGTGGTCTGACTTGGTGTGAAAGACCTTTAACTGATCCTTTCCGTTATTGTGGATGAAGCATGCATAGCCAAAAACATGAAAATGAGAGATAGAAGGAATTCTCCCTTTCCACAATTCATATGGTGTCTTCATGTGCATCTGAGTCAGTAGAGATCTGTTCTGAGTGTAGCAGGCAGTGTCAGTAGCTTCTGCCCAAAACTTCAGTGGTAGACCTGAGTCTACTTGCTGCTTCTTGAAGTGTTCTATTCTTCCTTTCAGCAAGACCATTCTGCTGAGGCGTACGTGCCGCTGAGATCTCGTGTTGAATGCCTTCAGCTTCGCAGTAGTCCTTCATCATTGAGTTCAGGAACTCTGTTCCACGGTCTGAGCGTATCCTCTAAAATTTTGATATCCTTCTCGACGCTTAACCGTTTCAGCAGTTTCGGCAGTTCAGATTTGACGTCAGATTTATAGGCAATGAAAATCACCCATGTATATCTTGAATAGTCATCAATGACTACAAGAGCATACTACTTTCCTCTGATCGTCACTTGATTAACTGGCCCAAAAATTCCATATGAAGTAGCTGAAGTATCCCATCAGTAGAAGGTGACGGAATAGGCGGATTGCTTGACTTTGTTTGCTTCCCCTTCAAGCAAGCCTCACAATTTTTATATAAACACTTCGTTTGGCAGTCCTCTGACTTTAGCATTCCATACTAGCATGTTTATTGTTTTGAAGTTCAGATGGCTCAGTCGTATGTGTCATAGCCATGTTGTTTTATCACATGACTTCGTGTGTGCTAGCAGGCAGGCTTCAAGCTCGGTGGTATTCCACTCAGCATAATATATGTTTCTTCGCCACGACCCTGATAACACTATTTTTCCTGCAGATTTATCAAGAACATCACAAAAACCAACGTCAAAAGTCACTTTATTGGAGTTATCACAGAATTGACTGACAGAAAGGAGATTTTGTTGAAGTCCTTCAACATATGATACTCTAGGAACTGTTGCAGTTCCTATTTTCAGTGTTCCGTATTCCCTTATGTAACCTTTGGAGTTGTCACCAAACTCAATTCTAGCTCCATCTTGCTGAACATAGTCGATCAGAAGATTCTTCTGATGCGTCATATGTCGTGAGCATCCTTGTCCACAATCCAAGGGTCCTTTAGCACCTACAAAACAAAAAAAGATTCAGTTACCCTTTGGGTTCAGCTTTAGGTCCTTAGACGTTAGTGGTCTTTTGGATCCAAGCTTGTCTGACAACCCTGACGGCATCAAACTTCTTGCCCTGTTTGTCAGCTGGCTTCTCCACTGAACTTGGAGATGCTGAATTTTCTTCTTTTGAGGTTCGGCCTTCTTCTTCTTCTGAACCTTTGGGCTTTGGACTCTAGGCTCATAATAGTGCGATCCATGCTGAGTTGGATGAGTCCACTTCGGTTGACCATATTGTTCGGCCCACCTGACCTTCTTGGTTAGCCCTGAGTTGGAGTCTTAGGGCTAGAACCATGGTTCATTTTCTTACTGCTGGGCTGAGGTACTATTATCTTTTCCTTGTTCTTTGCCTGAAGGGTTGTAGGTTCAGCTGTTTGAATCTTCCCTCTGACAAACCTATCAGCCAGCTTCTCTGAAATTTTAGAGGTAGAAGTGGATGTCTCATATGTATAGCCAAGTCCTTCCTTTACTGAGAGTAGGGGTGTTCGGTACGGTATACAACACTATTTTTCTCATACCGCATACCGTACCGATAACGGTTGGTATGGGAAAAAGCGTAATGTTATCGTACCAATCATTTCGGTATACCATAGTTCGGCATACCGAAAGTTCGGTATAGCAAATATCCATATTGTTGTCGTACCGCTCTTTCGGTATACCGTACCGCACTTTGGTATACTGAAAAATCAAGGTCTACCGAATATTTAACGGTATAACATAAATTTAATCTATGTTTTTTTATAAAAGCCAAGAAAGTTAGTATTAATATTATTTTCCAATAAAATTAATTAATCTTTCTATTTTGTATGAATTTGTTAATATTATGGGTTAATGTTTATAAAGTTGACAAATATAATTTTTTATACATTTCATGATTTAATAGATAAATAATGTGACTTTATGTCAAGTAAAGTTATGTCATTTAAGTGAATTTATGATATAACATTAAGAATGTTTGAAATGAGTAACATATTTGTCATAACCCGTGTTCAAAACTTGTAACCAACATTTTTGCACTCTTTTCTAGAAGATATATACGGTATGAATTTCGGTATGCGGTATACCTCGGTATGGAAAATCTCATACTGTTACCGTACCGAAAAAACTTCGGTACAGTATGATACCATACCAAAAATTACGGTATACCAAAAAATCGGTAACTTTGGTATTTGTTCGGTAGAGTATGTGCGGTATACCAATTTTTCGGAATACCGTAACACCCCTAGTCTAACATATATCTAAAACCAAAAAACCAAAAAAAACCCTAACGCAAAAATAAAATCTGAAAATAAGATCTATCCCATAAATATAGAAAGAGATATAAAATTATAAAAAGTAAATAAACATGTTTTGAAGGAATGTAAATAACCTATTCGAGATTTTATTTCCCTTAAATTAGATATTCTAAATCTAATCTTGTTATTTTGAGAATTATGTTTTAGGCAGAAAAAAATTTGGCCAAATTATAATTTTTTGTGGATGTATTTGCCAAATTTTTATACTGATTCTGAATTTTTTCGAAAAGATATTTTCCAATTTAATCTAAGTATTTTGGAAATGTTTTTAAGTGTTATATTAAATTCACTTCTCAAATTATTGTCGTTCAAATAGAACCAAACATTACATGCAATATGGATAATTTAGTGAAATTTGGGCTACTTATAAAGTAATATTCGATAAAGTAATAATCTCGCTCAGATAATAATCAATTTGTCATGCTAATAGATGCACACATAGTCACATTAATTGATCACACTATCTTTAATAATGATAAAACGACCCACATTAATTAATCAAACGACAACATGAAACATAAAGCTAACATCAACAAATGATTCTCAAATCTTGAAAATCCTATCTTGAAAATGCCTTCCACCTCCACCCCGGTTACACTGGCAACTCATACACCTCAACTCATCCTCAACCTTTTCCTTGTAGGTTTTGACGGGCAAGGCTACCAAAAAAAACAGTATAGTCATAAGATAGAGAACGAAAAACACAGTAAAGTCTTGGACAATGAGAACCCTCCGCCCAAACTCCGGTGCCAATTGCACGAGTATGAGATGGAGTACCAACCAGACCGTGATCAATGTAAAATCAACCCCGGAATAAAATAGAGGCCGAGAAAGCCGGATATGTGCTCTTTGATAGCTCATGTAGGCGATGTTGCCTGCAAGCCAGACAAGCACCAGCGGATGAATACACTGCATCACACATAGTGCTTGTGGAGTAGACTGTTGCAGCAATAGAGTTGTGAAATAGCAAGCAAGTGCACATACAGTTTTCTGTAGAGGGCTCATCTGAAAAACCGATCAAAAATAGCAAACAATTCAACTCTCCTTCAACAATCAAACAAACCATGCAAAAGCTCATAAATCAGAAAAAAAAAAAGAAAAATAAAGATAGCAGAAGCCACAAATCAGAAAACAAGAAAAACCTCAAAACTACAGTAGAAAAATCCTTCAATCGTGAGTGAAAATACAAAGGAGAGGGGCTTCAAATACAAAGTCTAACATAGGGGTGTTCGGTACGGTATACCGTACTATTTTTCTCATACCGCATACCGTACCGATAAGGGTTGGTATGGGAAAAAGCATACCGTTGGCGTACCGATCATTTCGGTATACCATAGTTCGGTATACCGAAAGTTCGGTATAGCAAATATCCATATTGTTGTCGTACCGCTCTTTCGGTATACCGTACCGCACTTCGGTATACTGAAAAATCAAGGTCTACCGAATATTTAACGGTATAACGTAAATTTAATCTATGTTTTTTTATAAAAGCCAAGAAAGTTAGTATTAATATTATTTTCCAATAAAATTAATTAATCTTTCTATTTTGTATGAATTTGTCAATATTATGGGTTAATGTTTATAAAGTTGAAAAATATAATTTTTTATACATTTCATGATTTAATAGATAAATAATGTGACTTTATGTCAAGTAAAGTTATGTCATTTAAGTGAATTTAGGATATAACATTAAGATTGTTTGAAATGAGTAACATATTTGTCATAACCCGTGTTCAAAACTTGTAACCAACATTTTTGCACTCTTTTCTAGAAGATATATACGGTATGAATTTCGGTATGCAGTATACCTCGGTATAGAAAATCTCATACCGTTACCGTACCGAAAAACTTCCGTACGGTATGATACCATACCGAAAATTACGGTATACCAAAAATTCGGTATCTTTGGTATTTTTTCGGTACGGTATGTGCGTTATACCAATTTTTTGGTATTTCGTAACACCCTAACTGAGAGTGGCCTTTGAGCTCTGTGCATACTTTCCAACTTCTCCTTTGCTCCAAGATATTGCACGTCATCAATCCTCGCCAAACTTCATCACTCCTTCTGAGTGACTCATAGCCTCTCCGTACTTCCGCGAGAATCTGACTGAGCTGTGCTATTTTAGTATATTTCTCAGAGATGTCTTTGGTTAAAACTGAGATCTGTGCTTCTTTGTTGGTCCCGAGAGTACGTTCAGGTGTAGAGGGGGGTGTGAATACACCTGAAAACTAATTTCTCAACTTAAAACGCGAACAGTCCTTTTCAGGAGAGTGTCGTACTGAACCAGTTCAGCAGACCAAATAAGCTGTTCTGAATCACGTGGCAGAGTGACTGACTCTACTGACGCCTGCTAGCTAACTAGAGTCAGAATTCAGTACCGTTCAGATAGAGTTCAGTAGTGCGGAAATGTGTAGGCCCAAATTTAGTTGAGTTAGGAAAACATTTTTATCAAAACAGTTTCAGTATATTAGTGCAGTCGATTAAGTTTGCTGAAACTCAGTTGAATGATTTTAAAAGATATTTTCAGTATGCACAGTAAATCAATGCAACAGTAAAATAAAGAACACAGATACATGCATTTTTAAAGTGGTTCGGATTCAACAATCCTACGTCCACTGTCCCGAAAGATCAAGAGGCTATGTATTATACTGAGATAGTCTCAGTCGGTTTGTACACTGGACAAACACTGGTCTTGAGATTTATACTGAGCAAGTCTCAGTTTACAAGGTATCAAACTAAGTGTTTGAAAAACTCTCCAACAGTGAAGGAGTCATTTACAATAAGGATCAGTTCGGAAGGGAACTCCTTCGTCTGAGCTATAGATATAAACGGTTGAGCTTAGGTTAGAGGGATAGAGAACAAGAAAGTGTCTTCTACAGCGACGAACGGCTAAGTATAAGCTTTGGGTTCGTGTTCGCCGCTTGGATACTAGAGGTCGTATGATTCTAATTCAGCTCGATTCCCTATGAGCAGATATGTAGTTTTTCACGGAGATTGACTCTTCTAACTTCTTGCGGAAGACTTAAGCGTTTATGAGTTGCTCTTTGAATGCTCTGTGTGTTCTTGGTTTCTAGGTTTCTCGTGTGCGAAGGTTGGTGAGCGAAGGTGAGCTTCAATTTGATTTTATCCCTCTATTTATAAAGCAGAGATTAGGATAGATCCGTTGGAGACGACGATCCTTTGTCTCTCTCTTTTGGGTAGCTAACGGCTCTTTCAAAGTATGGTTGCAGTGTCATTTCCCTCCATTTCTGGAAAGTTGTTGACTTGCAGCTTTAACAGATATAGGACAGGTGGCTCCTTGTCATTGGTCGAGGTTTAGAAAAGTGGTTGAGACAGAACAGACTTCAAGGAGATCTGAAGCTGACTTCTCTCTTTCTCGTATTGACTCTGCCGATTTGACTTTTTAGAGATTCCCGAGAATCGAAGACGCGTCGGCCGTTGCCGAAGTCCGATCTCTTATTCAGTAGCACGATCCTACTGAGTCGGCTCTACTGAAGATCAGCTCTGAGTTCAGTGAACTACTCATGCTGAGTTTAGTTCCACTGACTCCTTTCAGTATATTGCTCCTGCTGAGTCCAGTATCACTGAGTCTTTTTGTCACGCCCCAGCTCCTCAGGGAAGTAAACAAGTGTCGGGACGTGACGGGGTGAGGTATAAAGAAGCGGGAAAGGAAAGGGGAAAACGTGAAAGAATGATTTTTTAACAATTAAAACCATATATAAACATTATCAAAATAAAACTTCACAGTATCGTTACTCCTCAATGAACAAAAGAAGGAAGTGAGGAGGTCATTGAAAAGCATTTAAATCAGAGTTTAGCGAAAATAATTCAAAACATAAGGCTATAAGGGCAAAATAACAAGATCAACACCAACTCAGCCATCCTCCTTGCACCGTCCATCTAACCTGAAAACATTTTGAAAACAATGGGGCTGAGTACTAATGTACTCCGTGGGTTAAGCCTTTGATAAAAATATTAGTCAAATCTTTGAAAATGGACTGTTCATGTGAAACGGTATAACATAGAAAGTTTTAAAACAAAAGAGCATTCTATGAATACCAAAACATTTCATTTGGCCATTCTTTCTTTTTTTCTCAACTATTGGTGCATTCTACGTCCTTTTCTCTTCGTTAGTCTTAGGGAAACACATTCGCCTAAGACTAACTTCGTAACATTTGTGTACACTAACTCTAACTAGAAAACCTTTCGCCTAGTTAGAGCCCGATCGTTTCCTTTCTTATTGGCGGAGCCAATATCATTTAAGTAGAAGCATTTAAGCCAACAGAGAGTAAAAACATGAACATCCATAATTTGCGTAAAATAACAGAGCTTAATAACTCAAACATACTTTAGTAGAAAAATATAAACCCACCTCGTGAAGCTAGTAGTAATATCCTTGATATCAGAGGGCTATCATTCTTCTTCAGTAGGTCCTACAGGAGGAATCCTAAACTTAGTTGAAATTCGTTTCCTATTCATCCTTAGTATTTTAGTAGTCCTCCTTATCCTAATTCACAAAACCCGTCATTTTGAAGAAAGTTTCGGTTATTCAAAATATTTGTTTTAACTTAGGGAACCAAAAGCACTCTAAGGTCATCATCCAAATATTTTCATGAGAGTGCCTAAATGCTCACACCAACTATAATCATTAATATATAAATGCTCTAAGCAATAAGCTTATCAATAACACCAGAAATAATATTAGGATGATGGTATGAAAACATGTAGAGCGTGAAATCTGTACTAGATTAGTTTTAATTAACAATTAACCTGTTAAAAATAATAATTTCTCTCCTAATTCGAATATTAAGCTCATGGCAGAAAATAAAATTATGCAAGAATGATTGTTCTCATTTTTGTCAAACTCCAAAACCCATGGTAACAAAATGCTAAATGACAAGAATTATGCTTTTCATTTAATTTAAATAGCTCAAGACACTAGTTATACAAGGATTGAGTTTTAGCTTTAAATTTTCAAAAAGTCAATTTAATCTCTTAGTGCATGTAATAATATCGAAAAAAGAACATGATTTATTTATCTTCCCTAAGCATCTAACCTAAATAAAATCATCATAACCTAGATGCATGTGCATGTAATTCTCATTCACAATTTAATACATATTTAAGAAACTTGAGGAATATGTCACAACTAAGTATTTGTATCTATGTAGTTCCTGTCTTCTTTGGGAGAAGTAGGAGGATAATGACATGCAATCTTGGGAAAGAAGAACCGAAAAGGAACTGACGGAAAGGAGAAATGATGTTGACATGGCTATTAAATATTTGAATTAAGGATTTTGGACACACACACACCATACACACGTACTTGTATATATATATATCTACCATTCCCAATGCATTTGATTATTAAAATATTGCATACTCATATATCATGAAAATACTAATAAGTTTAGTATGCATGTATGAGTGTATGATTTTGCTCGTAGAATCAATACCAATTCAATATGAGATATAATACTCCTATCAAATGTCCCTGAGATTGCTAGATTGTCATCAACTAAATCAATGTACATTTTTAGTATTAATTAAATACAAAGAATACCAAATAACCGACTTAATAATAGACAAGTCCGAAAACGAATTCAAATTGTTCGATTAAGTTAGGTGATAACAAGAAGCTAAGGGTCTCAAAATCTTCGCATCGCCCACCAAAATGCGGAAACTACTAAACTATCACCAAAATTGCATCGATAGTGCGTGCATGTAACTTTGATGGCTTTTATATCTAGTGCTCCAATAATTACATTAATTTAAATATTTCTTAATTCTACTTTGTCGGGGTGTGAATCTACTAATTCATAATACTAAATGTTAAAAAATTAAATACTCGTAGAAATATTCGAGGTATTACACTTCTACTTCTGGTACTGAGGTAGGTAATCTACTGAGCGCCTGAACCAAATGCAGAGTGTCTACTGAGTCTGAAACCTCAGAAACAAAACAAAACAGGTTATAATTGAAAGGTTCATCAACCAATTTTGGGATCTTCAAATCTTCAGTAGGTGTTCAGTGCATAGGGCTACTGAGTTAGTTCTCAACTGATTATGAGAAGACTGAATCATCTCCCAACAATTTCCCCCTATTTGATGATGCCAAAACCTAACACTATGACTTATCAGAAATAGAGCTCCTTACAAATATTAAAAGTAGAATCAGTGGAGTTGTTCTTCAAGTCCTAGACTACTGAGGGAATCAGGGCAGAAATATCAAAACCTATACAGAATCTAATCAGCATTTCCCCCTTTCTAACAATATATTCCCCTAACTATGTAATCTATCAGAATCTAGCTAATCAAAAAACTGACAAAGTATATAAGAACAGTGAGTGTGCGAGTCAGTAATCACTTCAGTGATTCTGAGTGTTAAGCATAAACAAACACGGCCATTTAGACAATAAGGAATTGTCAGAGCCAATAACAGAGATGTTTTATAGATTGAAAGGATTCAGTACAGTTACATCATCTAGCTACACTAAGAAGAACAGAAACAAGATACAAAGAAATACAGAAGCTAATAGTCATCTGAACCGCTTAATCCTGTCTTTGAAGTCCTTTGATTGGGTTTCAGGAAGAGGCAGTCCATACATCCGGTAGGTGACCTTCCTCGCCTTCAGTATCTCAAATAAGTCACCGGATCTTCTTCATCTAAGAACTTGGCTTCAGCAGCATCCTTGACTTCCTTCTCAATCACTCCATAATGAACAGAGCCGTCTAGTCTCAGAGGGGGCGGCATGTTACTTGGACTTGGTACTCTAACATCTACTTTGTCTTTGACAGCCTTCTGGACTCTGGCGAACATCTCTATGTCTGCCCTCATGAGCCATTCAGCAAAGGCTACAGACTTGTACTTTTCAGCCCAGAACCTCCAGAAATAATTCCCCTTTATGAATTCAGCTTTCAGCGTCTCCCATCTCTGAGTTACTTCCCACGGCATCCATTCATCTACTCTTGGCCATCTATGGATCTTGAGATCAGTAGGCCTCCTGAATCTTCTGTATCGGTATGGAATGTCAGCTTTCTCAGGAATCCTATGACTCGCTTCTTGTTCAGCTTTTAGCCTTAGAGCTTCAAGGTCTGCTAGCCTGAGCCTATCTCTGGCTGCTTCAATCTGCCTAGCTTCTTCTCCTATGTACAAGTACCTCTCCATCTGAACCCATATTTCTTGCATTTCTTGTTCCTGTTCCTTAGAGGCAACATAGGAGGGTCTGTGAGGCTCTTCTTCTGACTCAGCAGGTGAGGATAATTTTTCCTTAGAGGTACCCTATTGTCCAGTAGTCTGCTGCTGCTCCTTCTCCTTTTCTTTGTCAGCCTCATCACTGAGTTTCAGCGTTCTAGGAGGCAGCCTGGATCGAGTCTTCTTGCCTCCTGCTGGAGCCTTTGTCTTGCCTTTAGCAGCTTCTTTTTAAGCTTGTTGGCAGCTTCAGCTTCAGCTATTTCCCTTTCTAACTTCTCGTCAGCCGCAATCTGAGCTTCCTCCTCCGGAGTAATATACCTCCTGGGTCCTTTCTTCTTAGAGGGAGGGGTAGGAAACTTCAGAACTTTCTTGCCTTTCCCGGTAACTGGAGGAGGTAGAGGAGCTTCTTCCTCTTCTGACTCCTCATCAGCGTACTCAACAACCTCTTTGATAATGTCCGAGGGTGTTTGGGTTGCCTGAGTCGCTACTTCCTTGGGTCCTGAGCCACTTGGGCCGGTCTCAGCAGACACTACATCGCTTGCTGCTGAGACACCCTGGGCCTCGCCAGTCTGAGTAGAGGGTCCAGTGGGGGTAGATGTCTGAGTCTGAGTTGCCCCTGCCACTGACCTTTCTCTCTTCGGTGCTTTCAGTACCAGTTCCTTGGTTTGTCCTTCTCTTTCTCCTTCTCCTTCTTTATCCACTTTTCCTTCCCCCTTTTTGGCATCAGCAAATCGGGTAGGGGGTGGAACTGATACCTTTCTGTCCAGACTTTTATAAGCTTCTGTCAGATTGTCTAATGTATTGTGCAGCTTAGTCAGCTTCTCATGCAGCTCATTCCTCTCCTCAGTGAGCTGAGCACTGTATTTCTTGTGGGAGGCATCGGCTGTTGTCTGGAACTCTTTCAGCTGGTTCTCCACTCTCTCTTCGATCACCTTCTGAATATTTTGGAGTCTGAGGTCTGCGGCTTGAGAGATGGAGGAGACGGATTAAGTATGCGCTGTTTGGGCGGCCTTATAGTCTTTTAGCAATTGAGCTTGGCCAGCCTGAATTGTCTTCAGCTGTTCATCAAAGTCAGCCCTCTGGGTGGCTAGCGCTTCAGATAAGATGGTGGAAAAGTCAGGGGCGGGCGAATTCTGGATAGATGTCCTTAGCCCCTGAATCTCGGTGCTGTGGGCCTGACACACAGTTCAGTATCTTCAGCTTCAAGTGCGACGAACGCAGCATCATCATTTGATGATTCCATAAAGAGCTCTGTGTCACTTGAGAAGTCGGACAACTCTCCATCTATGTAGGCTTGCATTTTCCTGACAAATTTGTCACGTCGGGCTTTCCTTTCAGCACGTTCAGCTGCTGAGAGTTATGGGCATTCATTCTGATAATGTCTCAGCTTCTTGCAGTGATAGCATACTGAACTCCTGGTCCCCCATTTTGGTGTATCGGTATGTCCGGTGGGAGCCGCTTCAGTATTTCTGCAATCAGGTAGAGGTTTAGTTTCACTTTTTGAGTGATCTCTCTTACCTTGATATTTTCTGGAAGCCTCTTTTGTCTTCATCCTTCAGAACATGTCCTTCTTCTGGTATTTCACAGAAAGAAGAGCATATTTCTCCGCTAAGTTGTGAGCAGACGGTATCGTCGCTGAGCTTCTAGCTGACTGACTTGTGCTAGAGGGAGTTGCTCCGGGTGTGCTAATTGATGTCTTGTAAGCGTGATCCATTGGCACTTCAGTCTCAGCACCAGGGGTGTGTCGGAGATTGAACTCGAACTCCTCAGCTTTTAATTATGAGAAAATATAATCAGGAGTAAAAGAGTTCAGATTAGTTCTCCTTAAACAAGTAGCAAACGAGTACCACTTGGGTCTGCTAAGAGCCCGTACAATCTTGGTGTTGGTCTCTTTGTTGCCAAATGTCTTCCCCAGTCCGTTGATGATGTTTATCTGATTTGTGAATCTGACGTTGAAATCATCAATGGACTCTCCTGGAAGTATAGTGAATACTTCTAGCTTCTGCAGCTCTAGCTCCAGTTTATTTTCCTTTATCTGTGGAGGTCATTGGCTCAGTAGAGCTAGAGCATCCCATAGCTCCTTCGTTGTCTTGCACTCATGCACCCTGTCAAGATACGAGTCACTAGGAGTAGTTAGTATTGCATTACGTGCAACTCGGTCTAGGTTGTGCAACTTCCTCTCTTCAGGTGTGAAGAGGCTCTTGTCCTTGGGGACCTTCGGGCCTGTTCTGGCGCCTACTGCTCCTTCTACAACGATTTCGACGTTGTCGATCATAGGAACAATAGGGCCCTTTTCAAGAACGTCGGCCATGCTGTCATGCAGCGATGTGAGATGAGCCTCCATCCTTACCCTCCATACCGCATAGTTTTCTGCCGAAAAACATGGGTAAAGTCATGATACATGAAAAATCAGACATGATGTAGAGTATGGTACAAGATGCTGTGAAGAGATACGCACGTGCAGTGAAAACGGTTTTCAGGGATCTGTTCGAGTTAAGACCAGTAAACAGATAACGATGATCTTAGAAGAACACCGCTCTGATACCGACTGTTGGTCCTAAAGACACGCTTCAGGTGTAGAGGGGTAGGGGGTGAATACACCTGAATGCAGATTCTAACTCTGAACGCGAAAGTTAGCTTTAGCTGAAGAATGTTACTGAACGAGTTAGTTGGCTAGAAATAGTTTCTCGATCGCGTGGGCACAAAGTTCTCCTACAAAGTACAGTCATACTGAGTTACGTTAGTGAACAATAGTTTAGTACAAAAGTTGTGTGTGGAAGTGTAGGCCCTTTTAAAATATGCGTCTTTTATGTCGTGCAAGTTTGATTAAAAACCTCAGTTGGATGTTGAATGAATCATTAAATCAATGCAACAGTTAAAATAAAAAATAACACAACGATTTTTAAAGTGGTTCGGACACGCTAGGTCCAACATCCACTGTCCTGAGACAAGCAGGAGAACTTGTATTATTTGTACTGAGCAAGTCTCAATGATCTATACACAGGGCAGATACAACTTGTTTGCTTATACTGAGCAAGTCTCAGTTGTCTGTAGACAGGACAAATCCTACTTATAGTCGTAGTGACTTCACAACCCTTAACCGTTTAAGGTTAGAAGGTTTTCTCCAACTGTGAAGGAGTTCTTACACGAAAGAACAATTCAAAAGATATGAACTCCTTCGAGGTTCTAAGCTAAAGATTTTACACTAGGCTCGCTTAGAAAGAGAAAGGGAACAGAAATTCTCTAAAAAGAAGAACTAAAAGAAATCTAATCTAAGAGCAAGTTCTACATTTGTATGTTCGCTTGAAAGTTCGCTAGAGTTCTTGAGCTTGTTTGCTTGGGTTCCCGTTTCTTCTTCTGCTTGAAGACCTTTTCTATTCATAGTCTTCGATTTGTGAATAGATCCGTTGGAGAGGGTCTATCCATGTGTCGAATAAGACAAGAAAAAACGGCCATATGAAATTTGAACGTTGAGTAGAGGCACTGTAGAGATTTCCTCTTTTTCCGACTAGGAGCAGCTTTATGGCAAAGTAGGTAAGGCGTTGTCGGCTCTTTATTGGTCGAGGTACATGAGAGTTGGTGAGGCTTGTTCAAACTCAAAGTATACTGAGTTGAGTTCCTCTGAATCCTTGGACTGTCGCCTGATTGTCCTCTATCGACATTCGTCTGAGCACTTCACTCGCTTGGCATGAATTCCTTTGCAGATTCAGTTGCTAATAGACAGACCAACTGACTTCTTCGATACTGAGTCCTTCAACTGAGTGCGAGATCTTCTACTGACTACACAACTACTGAACTCTAGCCTACTAAGTTCTAACAGCTGAACTCAAACTTAGCTATTACAATATCGAAAGTTCATCATTCTGCTAGAGGTTTTGGGATCTTCAAATATTATCAAATAAACTCATCCCATCAAAGGTTATCTCTGCCCACGCGATCCAAAAACTTTATATGGCCAGCTGACTAGTTCAGTAGCAACTGTTGGATTAAGAATTCAGTAGATGAATCTATAGATCTGATAGTCTAGAGATATTTTGATAGATTTGATAGATCCCAAAACCCTAGCTGAATTTGTACCTTCGTATAACCTAGTCAAGTTCAGTTAGAACTCAGTAGCTGCAGGATTCAATAGAAGACCTCACTCACCTGAAGAACTTAGGATCGAAGAAGTCAGTTGGACAGCAACCTCCAGCTGAATCTGCCCAGGAATTCGTGCCTATGCACTGAATGCTTAGAAGAACGTAAGTAGGAAAGACACTTCAGTTGCAGGTCCGAGGATTCAAAGGAAGTCAACCTTGATGTTTGACAAGTCTCAACTACCAAACTACCTCGACCAATAAGGAGCCGACAGCAACCATCTACTCTGACAAAAGCTGCTCTGACACTGAAAATGAGAAGAATCTCTAAGCACACCTTTAGTTCATCACTTAGAGTTTTATCATGTTCCCCTTCTCTTATCTAAGCAAGCTTATTGTAATATCTTTAGCTTAGAAACCTCGAGGAAGTTCACATCCTTGTGAAATCGTTCTTATTTGTAAGAACTTCCTCTTAGTTGGAGAAGACTCAAACTATTCAAGTTTGAACCCTTGTAAAAGTCACTAAGACTATAAGTAGATAATCTATCCCGCGCACAGATCACTGAGAACTTGCTCAGTATAAATTTCAAGGTTTGCGTTTGTCCAAAGGAATGCACTCAACCGAGACTTGCTTAGTATAAATATATAAAGTATCCTGCTTCGGTCAGGACAGTGGACGTAGGACCCAGCGTGTTCGAACCACTTTAAAAATCGATGTGTTGATTTACTGTTTTATTTAACTGACCATACTGCATACAAATCGTATTTCACAAAACTCAGCATAAAAATCGGTGTTTTCTAACCGAGATGTTTCATAAGGGCCTACACTTCCGCACACACTCTGATACTGAACGACTATTCGACTGACTCAAGTCAGTAGAGCTGAACTCAGTAGAAGATTTTCTGCCCACGTGATCTGAAGCATATTTGGCTCTGACTCAGTTCAGTAACAAACTCAGCTAGAGCTGACTTCGCGTTTGAGAGAAATTTGTATTCAGGTGTATTCACCCCCCCACCCCCCCTACACCTGAACCACGTCTCAGGACCAACAATTGGTTTCAGAGCACAGTGTTCTTAACTGATCATTGTTCATTGAAATTGGTCTATCTCGAACAAAGATCCTAGAAAACCCGTTTTCTCTGCATCTTGCATCTCTTCATTGCATCATATATCCTGTACTCTTTCAATGGCTGACATTTCAGGTATTAGGATTGTGCCAATGTTCTCTACTGAAAACTATGCAATATGGCTCGTAAGGATGGAGGCGCATCTGACTTCGCTACACGACAGCATGATCGATGTTCTGGAGAAAGGCCCCATTGTTCCGATGGTCGACTCAGTCGAACTCATAGTAGACGGAGCAGGAGGTGCCAGATCGGACCTAAAGTTGTGAAGGACAAGAGCCTCTTCACTCCTGAAGAGAAGAAACTGCACAATCTCGACCGAGTCGCTCGCAATGTTATGCTGATAACACTCAATGACTCTTATCTCGGGAGGGTGCATGACTGCAAGACAGCTAAGGAGCTTTGGGATGCTCTCGCAGTACTAAGCCAAGGAACTCCACAGATTAAAGAGAACAAACTGGAGTTGGAGCTACAGAAACTCGAGGCATTCGCTATGCTTCTTGGGAAGTCCATAGATGATTTCAGCGCATGATTTACGAATCAGATCCACATCTTCAACGGACTGGGGAAGACATTCAGCAACAAGGAGACCAACACCAAAATTCTACGGGCTATTAGCAGGCCCAAGTGGTATTCTTTTGCTATGTGTATGAGGAGAACTGACTTGAATTCTGTTACTCCTGACTATATCTTTTCAGAACTTAAAGTAAAGGAGTTCGAGTTCAATCTCCCACACACCCCTGGTACTGAAGCTGAAGTGCCAATGGATCATGCTTATAAGGCATTAGCTAGCACTCCCGGAGCAAGTCCCTCAGCAACAAGTCAATCAGTCGGAAGCTCAGTGACTATACCCACTGCTGAAAACTTGGCTGAGAAGTATGCTCTCCTCGCGGTGAAATACCAGAAGGAGAACGACATGTTCAGACGAAAGATGAAAAAGCTTCCCAGAAATTTCAAGGTAAGAGAGATAATCATCGCTCGAATAGTGAATCTAAATCTCTACCTGACTGCAGGAATGCTGAAGCTGCCCCTGTAGAACAAAAAGAAACACCTAGAAGGGAAGGTAGAACCTCAGCATGATATAACTGCAAGAAACCAGGACACTACCAGTATGAATGTCCTGAACTCTCAGCAACTGAAAGAGCTGAAAGGCAAGCCAGACGCGACCAGTTCGTGAAAAAGAGGCAAGCCTACATAGCTGGAGAGTTGTCCGGTTGCTCAAATGATGATGAACTGTTCATGGAATCGTCCGACGACGATGCTGCATTCATGGCAATCGAGACTAAAGAAGTTGAACCGTGTCTGATGGCCGGAGAAGAGGTTGAGGTAAATTCTGAACCCATTATATGCCCCTCTTCACCTGGCACACACGACACAAGCTCTGTTGCAGAAGAACCTCTAGACGTGGTTCTTGCATACGAAGATTTGTTGGAAGAGCAGATTCAGATGAGCCAGCAATTCAGCAAGACCATTCAGGAGATGGAGGTACTGAAAGCAGAAAATCAGAGACTTTCAAAGAGAAGTCAGGACTCTACTGAGTCTGGAGGACTTGTTCAGAGACTGAAGGAAGAGATTAACTCTCGGATGACTAAGTCTCATGATCAAGAAGCACAGATCTCAGTGCTGACCAAAGACATCTCTGAGAAAGAGACTTAAATTGCTAATCTTAAGGAAATTCTCGCACAAGCCAAATCTGAGCATGAAGCTCTAAGGAAGAGTGATGAAGTGTGGAGAACCTTGATGATAGAGCAGTATATTGGAGCAAAGGATAAGTTGGAGAAGCTTCTACGAGCACAGAGACCACATGCTACCAAGGAAGGACTTGGATACACATATGAATCCTCCACTTCAGGACAAAAGAGCTCCAACAAGCTGACTGATAGGTTTGTCCAGGGGGTAACTCAACATGTTGAATACACAACCCCTCAGGCAAAGAATAAGCAAAAGATACAATGTGTGCTAGCAGTTTTTCCTGTAGATTTATCCTAAATGTGTGCTAGCCTAAATGGAATACTGCCGAGCCTGCTAGCACACATGGGGTCGATGACAAAAACAAGATGGTTGTGGTATAGACGATTGAGTCATCTGAACTTCAAAACAATGAACAAGCTAGCTCGCGATGCTAAAGTCAAAGGACTGTCCAACGAAGTATTCAAGAGTCACAAGAATTGTGAAGCATGTCTAAAGGGGAAGCAAAGAAAGTCTAGCAACCCGCCTATTACGTCGCCTTCCACTGATGGAATCCTTCAGCCAGTACACATGGATTTATTTGGGCCAGTCAATCCAGTGACGATCAGAGGAAAGAAGTATGCTCTTATGGCCGTTGATGACTATTCGAGATATACTTGGGTGATATTCATCGCCAACAAGTCTGACGTTAAAGTTGAGCTGCAGAAACTACTGAAGCGGCTAAGCGTCGAAAAGGATATCAAAATTCAGAAGATACGCTCAGATCGTGGAACTGAGTTTCTAAACTCGAAGGTAAGAGATTTCTGTGAGGCTGAAGGCATTAAACATGAGACATCAACTGCATGCACGCCTCAGCAGAACGGACTTGCTGAAAGAAAGAACAGAACATTTAAAGAAGCAGCAAGGACGCTACTCGCAGACTCAGGTCTTCCATTGAAGTTCTGGGCACAAGCTACTGACACGGCTTGCTACACTTAGAACCGTTCACTACTGACTCAGATGCACATGAAGACACCTTATGAGCTGTGGAAAGGGAGAATTCCTTCTATTTCGCATTTTCATATCTTTGGTTGTCCGTGCTTTATCCACAATAATGGAAAGGAACAGTTAAAGGTCTTTGAAAGTAAGTCAGACCAAGGAGTCTTCTTAGGATACTCCAGGGTTAGAAAAGCTTTCAGGGTTTTTAACTATCGGACCTTTTGCGTGGAGGAAAGCCCCCATGTTGTATTTGATGAGTTTATTTCTGAGTACAAGAAATTAAACTCTCAGCCAGAAGCTGAAGAGGTCAGAAGCAAGCTATAGGATCTAAGCTTAAAAGACAACACTGAAAAGATCCAGCTTTGTTGGGATAATGATTCAGACGACGATCTTCAGCACTCAACAACAAGCATTGTAGCTGAGGAGATTGATTCTAACAAACAGAATCAATCCCAGGTAAATATGGTCGATGAGGAAACTGATATGGTAACTGAGTCCTCTACTGAGAATAACAACTCAGGGGGAACTTCTGATGTTCCTGAGCTGAATGCCCCTGAACCTGGTGACTCAGTAGATCCAACCCTTGTTACTGAATTACTTCCGACACAGAACAGTGCTACTAAAATTCCTAATACTCCTAATGTTTGTACTGAAACAATTCCAGATAAAGTAACAAGACGTCGTCGCTCATAGCTAGATGCTCACTCTTCATATCTTATTATAGGAGATCCTTCAGCTAGCGTAAAGACAAGATCCAAATTTTGTCAAGGAGAAAGTGCCTTGTATTCATGCTTCTTGTCTACTGAAGAACCTCAGAATATTGAGGACGTGCTGAATGATGTTGACTGGATCTTCACCATGCAAGAAGAGATGAACCAATTTATGCGAAACGACGTATGGGAGCTTGTTGACAGACCTCGACACCAGCATGTAATAGGAACGAAGTGGGTCTTCAAGAACAAGCGTGATGAAAACAAAGTCATCGTCAGGAACAAAGCTCGACTCGTTGCCAAAGGATTTTGTCAGTCAGAAGGGATAGACTTTAATGAAACATTCGCCCCAGTCGCAAGATTGGATGCTTTCTATTCCTAGCTTATGCAACACATCAGCAGTTCACAGTCTATCAAATGGATGTGAAGTTAGCTTTCCTAAATAGCGTACTGAAGGAAGAAGTCTATGTTGAACAATCGCCCGGCTTTCAGTAGGGACATCAGGTGTACAGACTTAAGAAAGCTTTGTACGGGTTAAAACAAGCACCCAGGGCTTGGTACGATACCCTCTCAGACTTTCTACTTCAGAAAGGTTTTCAAAATGGAACAGTGGATCGCACCCTATTCAGTATCAAGTCAGACGAAGACATTCTACTGGTGCAGATCTATGTGGACGACATCATCTTTGGATCAAGGAATCTGACTATGTGTCAGAAATTCGAACAGATGATGAAAGAAAAGTTTGAAATGTTGATGATGGGAGAGATGAGTTATTTCCTTGGACTTCAAGTCAAACAATCTAAGAAAGGAATATTCATTAATCAAGCGAAATACACTAGAGATCTCATCAAAAAGTTCGGCTGCGAATCCAGCAAGTCAGTCAAGATACCCATGAACACCAATCTCAAGATTGATCTTGACAAAGAGGGAGTATCTGTTAACTCTACTGACTATCGTGCTATTATTGGTTCTTTATTATATCTTACAGCCAGCAGACCTGATATAACTTATGTTGTAGGTGTATGCGCGCGATTTCAGGCGAATCCCAAGAAGAGTCATATCGATTCAGCGAAGAGAATTTTTCGTTACCTGAAGGGAACACCTGATGTTGGATTGTGGTATCCAGGTGTTGATAACCTTGAACTAACTGGTTATTCTGATGTTGACTATGCAGGTTGCCGAATCGACAAAAAGTCAACCTCATGAACTTGTCAGTTCCTCGGTAGCAAGCTCATATCATGGTTCTCAAAGAAATAGCACTCAGTAGCAACGTCCACTACTAAAGTTGAATATACGGCTGTCGGAAGCTGCTTGCGCAATGATACTGTGGCTTCGACAACAGCAGAGAGACTACGACATTCATCAAGATGAAGTGTCGATCTACAGCGACAGTACCAGTGCTATTGCAATCACTCAGAATCCAGTTCTACATACAAGATGCAAGCACGTGGACATTCGTCATCTCTTTATCATAGATCATGTCGAGAAAAAGGATATCAGAATGGAGAATGTTGGTCCCGAGATAAACGTTCAGGTGTAGAGGGGGGTGAATACACCTGAAAACTTTCTCAACTTAAAACGCGAACAGTCCTTTTCAGGAGAGTGCCTTGCTGAATAAATTCAGTAGACCAGATAAAATGTTCTGAATCGCGTGGACAGAGTGACTGACTATAATGAGGCCTGCTAGCTGACTAATGTCATAATTCAGTATCGTTCAGTAAGAGTTCAGTAGAATGCGGAAATGTGTAGGCCCAATTCTGTTGAGTTACAAAACGTTTTTATGAAAACTGTTTCAGTATATTAGTGCAATCTTTTAAGTTTTGCTGAAACACAGTTGAATGATTTTGAAAGATAATTTTGAGTATGAATAGAAATCAATGCAACAATAAAAATAGAACACAGAACACAACGATTTTAAAGTGGTTCGGATATCAACAATCCTACGTCCACTGTCCCGAAAAGATCAGGAGGCTATTTTATTATACTGAGTTAGTCTCAGTCGATTTGTGCACTAGAGAAACACTGGTCTTGAAGATTATACTTGGCAAGTCTCAGTTTACAACTATCAAACTGAAGTGTTTGACAAACTCTCCAACTATGAAGGAGTTCTTTACTAGTAAGACCAATTCAGGGATGAACTCCTTCGATCTAAGCTCTGGATATGTTCAGCTGAGCTTAGGTTAGAGGGAAGGGAACTAGAAAGTGGCTTCTAGAGTGACGAACAGTGAGGAATTAGCTATCTGGGTTCGTGTTCAATCACTTGGATACTAGAGACTTTGAATCTAATTCAGCTTGGTTCCCTTGAGCAGGAATGTCGTCTTTCGCTTGAAGTATTTCTCTGAAGATCTTGCGGAAAGCTTAAGTTGGTAAGTGTTTACTCGTAATCGCTCGTGTGTTCTTAATATTCTCTAGGTGAGCTTCGATTTGAATTCTTCCCTCTATTTATAGAGATGAGCCATGGAAAGATCCATTGGAGACGACGATCCATGTGTCACTCTCTTTTGGGTAGCTAACGGCTCTTTCAAAGAAATCTGGCAGAGTCTTTTCCCTCCATTTCTGGAAATAAGTTGAGTTGCAGCTTTAATCAGAAAGTGGACAGCAGGCTGCTCATCATTGGTCGAGGTGTAGAAAGCAGTTGAGACACACAAACTTCAAGGCAGATCTAAAGCTGACTTCTCTGAATACCTCGTATGACTCTACTAATTTAACAAGTAAGATCACTGACAGTCAAGGAGACTGTCTGGCCGTTGTTGAGTCTGGCCTTGGTTCAGTAGTATACTCCTGCTGAGTACAACTCTACTGAAGGTCAACTCTGAGTTCTGTGAACTGCTCCTGTTGAGTCCAGTTCCACTGACTCCTTTCAGTATGCTGCTCCTACTGAGTCCAGCACTACTGAGTATGAATACCTCTCAGTATGCTGCTCCTGCTGAGTCCAGAACTACTGAGTCTTCACTCCATGGTACTGAGGCTAATAGTCTACTGAAGAGTCAGTCTTCACTCCATGGTACTGAGGCTGATAGTCTACTGAAGAGTCAGCAGACAGAACTGAGTGTCTGAACCATGCTGAAAGAATGTCTACTGAGTCTGAAACTCTCAGAGACAAAGGCATAACAATTACAACTCAATGGTTCACCAATCAAATTAGGGTTTGGGATCATTCAAATCTTCTAACAGATATACTACTGAATCATCTCCCAACAGAGAAGATCCACACTGATAAGCAAATAGCTGATATCCTGTCCAAACCTCTAGCTGAGACCAGATTCAATGATCTCTCAGTAGAACTAGGTCTTTTGGATCCCACTGATACGATTCAGTAGATGATCCGGAGAAGTACTGAGTAAGGGGGAACCTATATTCAGTACACCTGAATACTCAGCATTCGACAAACGTGGTATCACCTGACTGAGATGTTCAGCTGATAGGTTACGAGTATTAAATTTAGCTTTTGGTGATTCAGCATGTCATAGCATTTATTTTCCACCATTAATGTTCATCGTATTGCACTGACTATGTCGTTTTCATTAAATACACAACATTCCATAAACTTGACTGCAGCGCATTTAATGCATGTCATATCACCTTACCATTTAGGCGTTAGAGATAAGTAGGCGAGATTATAGGCGGCACAGTAATCATAACCTATTATAACATTTAATCTGAGACGTTCACCGTTTTAAACCTAATTAATCTCAGCCGCTCAGCTGAAACCGCCTTAGATTCAAATCTGAGTATATATATTCACTCATCTCTAAAATGCCTTACTTTTCCGCCATTAAAGAAGAAATTTGGGCTCTGCATTTACTCAAATACTTGCATTTACACATCTATTGCTTTCTAGCACTCTTTCTTCGGTAAGCAACCCTTATACTGAATCTGTAACACTATGTCTATTTTCGAAGTACTAATCTTTGTTTTTGCAGATTTCAGATATACAAAAGGCTTTGGCACCGATCACCGGCGTCGTCATTCCCATCGACATGGAAGATATTTTATCCGGAAAGTGAGTCTGGTTCGAGCCTGTTCTGTCGGTGAGAACGTGTGGGGTAGACTGTATGGCACCCTTTTTTTACGCCTTGGAGAGGTCGGGTCTGCTTCCAATCCTCTCGCGTGCTCTGCGCAATCTTCTCCCTCATCAGGTCGCAGAATTCTTTCTCAACTACCGCGAAGATGACGATCCCAATGACATCTCTTCAGTCATTATGAAGAGAGAAGTCCTCGCCAATCAGTGGGAGGATAGGGCTTCTTAGATTGACATCTCGAAGAGCCTTCATGCCAGTTTTGGCCTAGTTGACGAAGGGTCTTCAGTCGCTCGTTACAAGGAAGCGGAGATCAATCAGTATCTCTACAGATTCAGCGGCTTATCGGACTGCGTGTTCAAGGCAGCGTTCCAAAAGAACCAGCTGCTGCCTGAATATCCTGGGTTGGCGTACGTGGTCAACCATATTCTAACGAGTTCTGCAGGCTCGTACAACCAACTCAGTAGGATTCGCGTCCAAATGATGATGGCTATAGTGGACGCAGCCAAGGTCAACTGGAACGCATTCTTTCGGGCTGAGTTAAAAGCTCAGTCGCAGAAATTTATAGATGCTGAGGAGGGAATGTAGTTAGTCCAGAAGGGGAAACTGCTCTATGGGACCAAGGTCTCCATCATGATTGAAGACGAGATACCCCGCAATATCTCGTTCGCCAACTCGTTCTACTTCTATGTGAAGCTGATGAAGTTCACAATGGCTGCCTCAGCCGAGAAATCAATTGGGAAAGGACCTGCCGCTAAGCGTCCTAGGGAAATCACTCAGTCCCCGGCTCCCATTCAGGCGAAGAGACCGAAGACGCTGAAGAAGCCTGTCTCTGATGTGCCACCCTCCTCTCCTATCTCTATAGAGGACTCAGGGTCTGGCTAGCATGATATAACTATAAGGGACAAAGTTCAGACGATCTTCACAGAGGAGACTCAGCCGGACATTCGGGCTAACACCCAAACAGCTGAGGTTTCCTCTGTACCTCTCTCAGTTCTTAACGCCCGTCTGAAGGCCACAAACGAGGTAGCTGAAGAGATACCTGAGATCGGGTCGTACCCCGATCTGGTGGATATCGCGATCCGTGCAATGACTCAGACGCGGATCCGATTCCTGGAATGGGACCTGCTGGAGGAGACCATCATGGTCAGATCCCTATCCACTTTGCTCAAGGAGGAGCAGACTCTTAAGGAGGAAATTAGCTATGAGGAGCCAGCTGACATCTCCTCTCTGGAGGATCTTCGTGCAGTCATGCTGATGCTGCTGCACAATCGGACTCAAGGAGCTGAGCCCTCTTCTACTCAGCCTCCTCCGTCTCCACCTCCATCCCCTCCTCGTGACGATCAGGCACAGCCGCCTAAAGATGCAGATATGGGTGGATCTACTGAAGGCAACACACCCAAGAACGATCAGCCACAACCGCCGACTACATCAGGCCAAATCGTTCGGACTCCGTCCTCGTCTCAGCAACTGAAGCGCAGTTATCAATCAGCTAAGATCAAGGACATCTCTACCGATTCCATCAACAAGGTCATTAAGCGACAGGCTCATAAGAACAGGAACCTCGCCGATGATGTGAACAAGAAGTGGAGCAAGTTCATGGAGGCACAGACTAAGTCGCTGACCGGTTTGACAGCTGAAATGCAGAGGATCAGCGCCCCAACTGCTATGAATGTTGATGAGATCCTCGCGAAGGCACTAGCTGCTCAAAAGACCAACCTGGACTCTCAATTCCAATCTATATTACAGTCGCTCGCCAAATCCTTTTCTGAGGAAGTGGCGAGTGTAACAGGTCGCGTTCAGAAAGTGGTGGAGGAGCGGTATGCATTTACGGGTGACAGTGTAACCAAGGCACTGACTCAGCAGCATGCCTCCTGCAAGACGACAGAGGAGAATGCATCTGCCGTTGTGCAGGACTACCTCACCAAATTCGACAACTCAAAAGATGCTCTGCTGAAGGCAATTGATCAAGAGCATGACAGTCGGTGGGAGTCTTACACTGATGTCGCCACTGACATCGCTATTGGAATGACAACTATTAAGGATTCAGTAGCTGATTTGACCAAGAAGGTCACTACCCTGACCACCCTCCTAGATGATGCCAAAAGGGGGAAGGGTCGAGAGTTGCTCAGCTCAGATCAATTCTGAAGGCTAAAGATCAGCAGCAGGGCGGACCGAGCTCAACAGATGAGAAGGCTATTGTGCCGGCAGCTGAAGGAGCAGCTGAACAAGCCGTAGCTGAGGTGGCCTCTTATCTTGAGAATTTGCCTGAAGGCTCGCCACCTCCAGCTCCAGAGCCTGAGCAAGATGTCAAACATAAGGGCAAGGTGCTAAATGATCCTAGCCCTCCCAAAGCTCAGAAGAAGCTTAAGTTCAACTCGCGAGAAAAGCATATTGCTTTCAATGAGCAGCTCGTGAGGGAACTAGCTGAAGAAGAGGCTAAGCAGAAGCCTGCTGTAAAGAAGAAAGGAGTCCATATCCGTTCTCCTGCTTCGGTAAGAACGCGATCCAAGCAAACTCGATCAGCAGTAGCGGCTAAAGTACCAGCTGCTAAAGCTCAGCAATCTAGAGCTCAACAGACCTAGAAGTCCAAAACTGACCAGCAAGGCGGAGCCTCAGGTTCTAAGTCCAAATCGCAATCGCCTGCTGAGTCAGAGGAACAACTTCATGTTCCCTCCTACGTCCCTTCCAAAAATCAAGAACAAGAGATGAAAGAGATTTGCGACAACAATGCAAAGGGCTTTGGACAGAACAGCTGAGGCTAGACAGATCACAGATGCGCGAGAGAGAATTCGTCTGGCTGATCTGGAAGCCCTCAGGCTGAGGACTGAGAAAGAAGCTAGGGAGAGGATACCAGTGAAGGATAGGAGTATCCCTCGTTCCTCCCGCTTCTTCAGGTGTAGAGAGCCCTGAGTCAGGTGAAGCATATTGTCTAAAAACGAACTGACGACAGGGTGACTCTCAAGCACAATTAGCAATGGGAGCAGATGAAAGTGGAATTCATCAAAAGATTCCATGTGTAGAGGATTGGTAATGTAGATCCTTCTTCAGATCAAGATTCTTATTTCAAAGATCTACTGACCACCATGAATCCAGCCCTCCTAGCTGAGATTCAGACTCTGCTTGACCAGATGGGTCAACAGCTGAAGGCACCTCCCTTTCGGACTCTACCTCCTCCTATGACGCATGAAGGCAATCTTTGCAAAAAGGAGATAGAAGAAGAAATCGAGAACGCTATATACAGCAAAGGTCTGAGAGAAACTGATGAGGATGACTTAGCTGAGATCAAGGCCTTGAGGAAGCATGTCTACAAGAGCAATGGCCTTGAGCTCCCAGAGAAGAAGTCAGCAGATTTCCGGGCAAGGATGCAACAGTTCAAGAAGCAGAAGCCTAGCTGATCTTTCTCTCTAGTCTTGTTTCTAGTGATAGATTGTCATTGTAATGTAAATCTCTTTATCATATATGACAATATCACATTTTTTGGCCCTAACAATCACTCATTATCTTTAAGGTTGTATCTTACTTTTCAGCACGACTGATCACCTCAGTGATCAGCTTCTAACTTATCTTATCTGGCCTATGTGCTTATCTGCCTTAGAATCTTTTCCTACTGATTAACTATGCTCCTCTGATAAATTGCTTATACTTAGGGGGAAGAACTCTTTTATGATTTGATATGAAAAGGGAGAAATAGGGGGAAATTGTTTCTTAGGGGGAACTTGCATCTTAGGAAGATAACTGATAAATGTTGAAATTACACTTGATGATTAGCTACTATATGATCTATTCTGAACCTAGAATATTTGTATCAACCTTGTGCTGAACCTGTCATGATCTGAAAATTCTGATACATGTCAGTAGAACTAGCATGCTATAACTATGTTAACTGTAGCCATATGCTCTGATACATTCAGCTATTCTTAACTATCGTAGTTTGGCTCTGATACATAACCTCATGATCATAAGTTTGCTCTATTATTCTTTACTTGTGACTGCTCTGATTCTTATTTTCTTTATCTTAGTCAGTTGTATTTGCTGACTGGAGCTTTCCCTTGTAATAGATATTTTATTCAGTAGCTATTAGACTTAACCTTAGCATGTTTTCTGTGATAGAAGATGTAATAGGTTTTGGCATCATCAAATAGGGGGAAATTGTTGGGATAAGGATTCAGTAGATGAATCTATAGATCTGATAGTCTTGATAGATTTGGATAGATTTGATAGATCCCAAAACCCTTGCTGAATATTGTACCTTCATATAACCTAGTCGAGTTCAGTTAGAACTTAGTAGGACAGAGTTCAGTAGTTGCATGATTCAGTAGAAGACCTCACTCAGCAAAAGAACTCATGATCGAAGAAGTCAGTTGGACAGCAACCTCCAGCTGAATCTGCCCAGGAATTCGTACTCATGCACTGAATGCTCAAAAGAACGTAAGTAGGAAAGACACTTCAGTTGCAGGTCCGAGGATTCAGAGGAAGTCAACCTTGATGTTTGACAAGTCTCAACTACCAAACTACCTCGACCAATAAGGAGCCGACAGCGACCATCTACTCTGACAAAAGCTGCTCTGAAACTGAAAAGGAGAAGAATCTCTACAGTGTACCTGCTCGACAACGTTCAAATTAAAGGAGCCGTTTTCCTTGTCATATCGACACGTGTCTAGAGCCCCCTCAAACGGATCTATTCATCATCGACGACTATAAATAAGAGAAGTCGCCAAGCAGAGATGACACCAGGAACCCAAGCTATCTACGCACAAACTCTTAGCAATCTCAAGCAAAATCCAGTGAAGAACTAGCGTCCATTGTAGAACACCTTTAGTTCATCACTTAGAGTTTTATCTTGTTCCCCTTCTCTTATCTAAGCAAGCTTATTGTAATATCTTTAGCTTAGAAACCTCGAGGAAGTTCACATCCTTGTGAAATCGTTCTTATTTGTAAGAACTTCCTCTTAGTTGGAGAAGACTCAAACTTTTCAAGTTTGAACCCTTGTAAAAGTCACTACGACTATAAGTAGAGAATCTGTCCCGCGCACAGATCACTGAGAACTTGCTCAGTATAAATTTCAAAGTTTGCGTATGTCCAGTGAACAGACTAACTGAGACTTGCTCACTATAAATGTATCAAGTATCCTGCTTCGGTCAGGACAATGGACGTAGGACCCAGCATGTCCGAACAACTTTAAAAATTGTTGTGTTGATTTATTGTTTTATTTAACTGACCATACTGCATACAAACCGTATTTCACAAAACTCAGCATAAAGACCGGTGTTTTCTAACCGAGACGTTTCATAAGGGCCTACACTTCCACACACACTCTGATACTGAACGACTGTTCGACTGACTCAAGTCAGTAGAGCTGAACTCATTAGAAGATTTTCTGCCCACGCGATCTAAAGCATATTTGGCTCTGACTCAGTTCAGTAGCAAACTCAGCTAGAGCTAACTTCGCGTTTGAGAGAAATTTGTATTCAGGTGTATTCACCCCCCCCCCTCCTACACCTGAACCACGTCTCAGGACCAACAGCAACATTCAACTAAGCTTACTTTCGCGTTTGAGTTTGAAATTTGCATTCAGTTGTATTCACCCTCCCCCCCCCCACACACACACATCTGAAGGCTCGTCTCTGGACCAACAATCTTGTTAATTGACTGTTATCTCTTGCATGTTACCTTTCTGCATAGTTTTAGATAACCCAAAGCTTATAGTGGCTATTAGCCAAAACCTTAGGTCAGTAGAGGCAATTTACTTAATCGCTCATTCCCTGAGGATCGACCTCTTGCTTGCTATTGTGCTTGTTTAAGTATAGTTTCTTTGCTGGTGATTCACTTATATAAATTTATTTATTTGCCGGTATTGTTTACGACGAAAATATCTCGCGATCAAATTGGCGTCGTTCCGTGGTACAGTGTTTTAAGATTTAAGTTTGCTTTTTCTATTGACCAGTTTGTTATTGTCCACAATATCTCTTCTAGGTGTTTATGAGAGGCTTTGTCAACCCTAACTTCTGGTACGATCCCGAAATAGAGAAGCCAGACAGGAGAAACCGAAAGGAGACACGACTGGCAAGCGACAATTCCAACTGGAGACGCAAGGTGAAGAAATTGCTCATACAGGAGCAACAAGTGAAGTTGGTACTGAGGCCAGCAACAAAGGTGACCAAGAATTCTTCTCTGACCAGGAGAAGGAACAGTCTGAAAAGGAGGCATCTGACTCAGAGTCCAAGACAGAATCTGAACGAGTGATGGATATAGATGAGGGAGATAGACAGGTCCTTGAAGTCAATGAACACACTTCCAGGAAAAGATAGAATCCTGATTATTGCATATGGTGAAAACCCAGTGGAGCTCAAGGCAGTGATGCTGATTGCACTGCCTAAATTTTACGAAAAGAAAAATGTGAATCTCTTCTCATTTTTGAACCAGTTTGAGAAAATATGTAGACTGCAAAAGAGGACTGGCCAGCAATCTAAAGATGAAGTGAAGCTAATTGGATACCCTTATGCACTAAGCGACTATGCCAACACATGGTACTCAGGTCTGCGCACAGATTCCATTGCAGATTGGCCACAGATGGAGACTACCTTTCTAGAGTATTAATTTCCATCAACAAAGACAAGTGCCCTGAGGAAAGAGATCTCGGGCATCTAGCAAGAATATGATGAATCATTAAGCGAGTACTAGGAACGCTTCAACAGGCTGGTGGAAGACTGCCTAAATCATAAGTATATGGATGGGGAGTTCTTCCAATTCTTCTACCAAAGACTAACCATGAAATACAAGGATTTGGTGAATTTCGGAAGTGGAAGATGATTCACTCACTTCAATGTTTTGCAGATTTTCGGGTTGATTTGGCATGTGACAAGGATCCGAGTTGGCAATCATGTTTGAAGACTTATGGCGCATTTTTGGAGTGAATATGGATGGAAATATTAAAAAGGAGGTTTGGAGATTAAGAGAGAAGAAGATATGGAAGATTTGGAGATTCTTATCCTATCAAATCTTTCCATAATTAAAGGAAAACCTTAAGCTTTGGAGGGAGCGAAATTCACATGTTTTACATCATCAAAATACCGCAACAAATTATAGAGATCGTCGTTCATCACTTAGTTTAAAATTGGAGAAAAACTAATGCTTGCTATTTCAATTCCTAGTTTATTTCTGTCTTGTTTTAGAGAAGACTTGTTATCGCTTCCAGTTCGTTGCTTCCCTGGATTCGAAGATTGGATTTCATCACACGGTAGTTTTTAATCATTTAGTTTTGTTTTTATTTAATTCGCTTTTCAAATTCGTTTCAATCTCTAGTTAATTTGTGTGCATGTTATTTTCGAGTTTCATCACACTTTCTGTCCAATTTAGTCGTCTGCCTGCTCGGTCGGACCAGTATGCGTAGTTAAATTTTTAAGGGGCCGGGGGGATGTGAAGAACACACATAAATGATTCTGCGGGATTAGGGTTTAATAGTTAATCATTAAAATTCCGAATTAATCTTGGTTAATGAAATCGGGTTAGTAATCTAGGCTTGATCACCTTAGATTAATTTAATTCGTAACTAGTTTAGTACTTCCATCGTTTCTCATGGGATAAGGTTAGATAAGTAGTACAATTGTTCTTCGAACAATATAATTAATTTGGTAGACTATTAGATGCCTACCATACGAGTAGACTCCTAAATTGGCTTCCCTTAGTTCTTAATGTTGATTAGGTGTTAGATTATTGATTGTCCACCAACGTATATATGTTGCATATAATTTAGGGATGTAGTCGTTTCGATGCCTACCATGGCAGCTACCGATTACTTAAGGGGGAATAGGGGACGTGTCATTTTAATTACAATGGCCTATAATTAATTGATTTATATGGATTAATTCATCTTTAGTGTCGAGGATCGAAACTTGTGTATGTGGATAATCTTGCTGGACCAATTTCTTGCATATTTTTATCCGTACATTTATTGAGTTATTTACTTTAGTTTAGAAAAACCCTAAAATTGTGTGGTCGTTGATCAACCGCTTAGATTGAAAGAAATTTTCTTTCTAAAATCGGTGTTCCCTGTTTTTGATCGCAAAGGATCCTCTATCCCATTATTTGTGGACCCCTAGGTGGCCCACCAATCACGCTCTGCCACGCGTGCATTGGTGGGCCATCAAGTTATCACCACACGACACATGTCCTCACCTTATTGGTGGGACATGTAGTGGTCCACCACTTGGGGTAGAGGATCCTCACCCGTTTTTGATACATGTTTGCTATACTAATCTAAGTTCTAACATATTTGCAAGATTTATTTGGTGAAAACAACGTTCACCAGACTTCTCTACATACTCATTAATTTCACTTGTCTCCGTCATTTTGACCAAAAAAGGGTAAAACCAACATAGACCCGCACATAAATCAAAGAAAAACAACGAATAACGTTAGTACTCGCATCTCCTAGCATGGGAAAATTTTGAAAGCATCGAAATTTAAATAGTGGTTGCTATTGACGTGTGCCTACGAAGTGTTCGATGAAATCTCGAAACCAAACACCTTGTTTAATAAATATTTATAGCCCAGTTTCTGGCCTCCTTACTGATCTAAACCCTCTAAAATGAACATCATGGTAAAGATCTTTCTTGTTGCTTTCCATATCCGTATTCCACTGGTGACCGGAGTTCGTATCGAAAAGATGCGTTCTACGGAAAACACCCAATTGAAGCAGTTGAACTTTCTAAACACGCAGAGCAATAAATTTTCGACTCTATTTGTTATCAGATTAATGAACTAAAACTTATAGAACTTATACCATTAGAAATCTCGTGCTTCATGATTTCCAACACCACTTTACGTTCGATAATCAGAGCTCGGACTAGAGAGATTCAAAGCTCGAAAGTTGAGTTGTTCCAACAGCGCTCGTAACGGAGCAACAGTATTGATACTAATTTATGCTCTTCTCCAGAAACTTAAACCAAATGAAACCTATACCATTGAAAATCCCTTTCTTTTAGCTTTCCAAAGACATATCTCGCGTATTTTTCAGAGCACGGATTGAGGAGATACGAACCGTTAAAGTCGAGCCGACGAAACTGCACCCTCACTGAACAATAGATTAGGCACGAATTTGCTCATTTTCACAAACTTTAAACCATCAAAAAACCTTACCGTTGGAAAGTTAAGTTCGTTGGCTTTCCAACGACACCCTCAGTTCGCAAATTGGGGTTCGAACGCAAAATATATAAGCCCCCGAAGTACCACTGACATAACTGTCATGAATCTGCCGATGTAAGTCCGGAAACATTTTCGATATTGAAACGGTACCTGATCGGGAAATAAATTCTACGATTTGTACCTCTGCTAAAGTAGAATCTAAGAAGGAGTTTGACACCAAAAATTAACGGTCGGATTGTCCGGAATTGAGGCTAAATGTCGTTGCGGAAACTATTCCAAACAATCATTTAACTCAGTTAAAATATACCGTTAAAACTTTGAAAAAAATAAAATAAAATACAATTAATATCGAAGCTACTGAAATCATCGAATTAAAAGGGTTTCTATCGAAAAGTACATATAAGATATATCCGAGCAAGAAAATAATTAAGGCAAATGTAAGATCGATAAAGTCAAACGATTTCCAAAGTCGTCCGAGATAATTGAAAAATCTTTTTTCCGTTATAATCGAATCGTGTGCATTAGAAGTCAAAAATTTTAAGATAATTAAACTGAGCTACAGCTAAACTTAAGGTCTCTCTTGTAGGACATGAGAAAGGGCAATAATCCCTAGAATTACAGCAACAATAACGACAGCACCACGAGGTGGACTTGATATTCTAATCAAAATTGTTTTCCATGCATGCATAATTTTTAAATATTTACATGCAATAATCATTATTTTATTTTAATCAACGTATTCTAGTACACCTAGGATCACTATTGAACTCGTTGGAAATCCGTTGTACTATTACATTAAAAAGTATACAAAAGTGCTATATGCCTCATAAGTATACAAGCATTTGAACATCCTAATTAAATGTATACATTTATATATCATCAATTCACAAACGATGCACATTCATCTTGAGTCCCCTTGCAAACTCTACGTACGGATACGCAACGGTTTGTTCGCCGTCTTCCACCTCCCATCTGCACATAAACAAAATGAAAAGTTACACCTTCTATCTTTGTCGTGCCGTAACCTCCTAATACTTTTCGATGATTTTAAAATGCTTGTAGTAAATGAAGCTATATATGCGCGTTTTTAAGTTTCACACAAGAACCCGAATACTTAGTTATTAGGTGATTAATTATATTATATTTAGCTTTAGAAAAAGTTCTAAATAAATTACCTATAATTTAGAACGAGATGATGGAGGAAAAAGGCAACCTCAACTTTTGCCAATTCAAAACCTGGGCAGCACCTCGACCCTCCACCAAATGGAGTAAATTTCTTGCATGTTTGATCTTGTGTCTGTAAATCAAATCAATCCAAATCAGAACTTTTTTTTTTATAATACAAAATATTCATATGATGACTAAAATACATAAGCTTCTTGAAAATTAATTAGCAATAAATTCATAATAAATATAAGAATATCAGGTTCTGTGTAATTTAATTAATAATTTGGAAATTAAAATTATATATATATATATATATATATATATAGAGAGAGAGAGAGAGAGAGGGAGGGGGACCTGCCATCTGGAGGGGTCAAAGTGGAGAGAATCTGCATGTATAGAAGGATCGAGATGAACTGCAGAGAAAACAGGTAGGACCTTCCAACCTGCTGGAATTATATAATCTGGGCCAAATGTAATAATAATACATCATCAACTTAATTAGCAATACATGTACAGATAGGAAAAGTATGTACAAGACCACGCTTGAAAAGACTGCATGAATAATAATTGCAAACAAACTCAACCATCAAATATTGCAATTAATTAAGGATGGACCATCGCAAATATAAATATATGTATATACCTCTAAATTTGACATCTTTGATTGCCTTTCGGTGGACAAATTTAACAATGTTTCCCAATCTCAGAGCTTCACTAATGACCTGTCTTACAAAGGTCCGTGCAATTTAATATCAGAGAGAGAGAAAGAGATACAACCTTTTGCCCAAGAAGAATACTAAAGTACTCCCTCCGTCCCATATGAAACGTCTGGTTTCTTTTCGGCACGGTAATTTATGCGGTTGACTTTTGTGTGTTAGGAGAGAGAGTAATGTGAATGGGGCCCACAAAAAGTAACTTTTTGTGAGAGAGATTTATTTCCTTTTTAGGAAACAAGACATTTGTGTGGGACAGCCCGAAATAGAATACAAGACGTTTCATGTGGGACGGAAGAGTGCTATATTAGAAGTAATTAATGGAAAATAAAATTAACAAATAGTAAAATGTGGAGAATATCTTACATTTTGTGTAAATTCCATCAATCTGTAATCTTCCCAGTTCAGAAATTCATTCTTTGTCTTCATGCTTCTTATTTTCTGGTGTTCTACCTACAAACAGCAAACAACAAATAGTGCAGCTCAATAAGAATACTAATGATATAATATTAGTTTCAGCCATTACACACAGATCCAGACATTTCATGCAGACAAAATCAAAGTCAATAAAGTATTTAACTACAGTGAAGCCAACTTATTTTCACATAAAGTACTATAATATACTGTCACTATAGCCAATTATTATCTTGTCATAACTTTTTCTTCAAACACAAGTATAATAGAATGTTGACTCCATACCGATAATAAAGTCCCAATTGACTTCGGCACGGAGATTAATAAATTTTAATTTAGTGTGTATTTTATGAATTTTAATTGTATAAAGAAAATGACACAGTTTTCGAGGAGTGTTTGGTGGAAAGAAATGAAAATTATCCAAATTTTTGCAAGGCTAGTAAAAGGCAATCGATTTTTATTTTTTATATTTTTTTTATATTGTATTTGAAGAAATAATCTAAAGTTTTCAAAAAGATAAAAATCATAATTTTCTGAGTTCGGAGCGGAACATAATCGAGTGAGAGATAGATTTTTGAAGAGAGAGAGTATAAGAATGTGGGGTTGAGTAGTGAGTAAGGGGGAACCACTTCATTTTATGTTTAAATGTAATTTTTACTATTTTAGAAAAAATGACAAAAATAGCGGGACAGTCCGATTAGGCAAGTAAGACAGTAATAGCGGGACGGAGGGAGTAGTAAATAACTACACATGTCACATCCTCTAATTTTCATATATTAATTCTTTAATATTCATGTCAGCCCATAAAGTAAGATTGAAAACACAATATAGAGACCGAGAGTTTTCACCTTTAATTGTTGGACGACAATGGGGGACTTATCAAGAAAATATACCACCATGGCCATAAGAAGGGAGGTGGTTTCATAGCCACCAAGTAGAGAATCCAACACGAAACTAACTTTCTCATCTTCGGATAAAGTATCAACACAAAGAAGAATCTCAAGAAAATCACTCTTTTTGCAAGAATCCCCACCATTTCTTCTTCTTTCCTCTATGATTGCTTTGACAGTTGAGGATATTCTGATTCTAGCCTGTAAAGATGTCAAAGCAAAAAAGCTCACCACATGCACACTTTTATCCCACACTTCTCTTTAGCAAGAAAAAGCAAAAAAAATAAAATAAAAAATTTAAAAAAAATCCATTGGGTCAATGATTTGAACAAATCTAAATCTAGATACTTAGCCTTTTTATTTCTTTTTTTTTTCATTTAAAAAAAGAAAAAGAAACTGGGAAGTGGAGAACCTGAACTGCTCTTGCATATGGAGTCCCGGGTATGTAGAGAGGCAAAGAAATCAACCCTTTCATAAATGTAAGAAAATCTTGAAGAATCTCCTTCGTTTGTGGCTCATCTTGCGTTAAACCTAACACTTGCATCACTATTACATTGAAAGTATACTACAAAAACAGACAAAAAACCCATGTCAAATCAAATCGGCTTAATTAAACAATAATAGACCGTACTCGTACTCGAATCCGAACACAACCCGACACGAACTAATCAAAATAATTAATTACCTTCCTAGCCTCCTCACAAAATAGGACTTGATTATCATCCTTCCAAGAATCAAGAATCTTCATTGCAGTCCTCTCAATATCATTCAAGAAATCCGGTTTTGATTTCATCGTCGTAACGAGCGAAACGGCGACGTTTCTCAACCTCTTGTGAGTCTCCCCAACTACGACCAACATGGAATCTTTTCCAAGAATCCCATGAATCGGCTTAGGGTAACTACACTGAAACAATCTATCCTCGTTTTGGAGTATGTAATAATTCAGCTCTTGATCGCATGAAACAATAGTAGGGGAGAAGAAGAGGTGGGATTTGAACACTTTCCCATACCTATACTATACATAATACATAAAATTGATCAAAATCTAACTTCTTGTACTACTGCTCATAATTTCATTAAACACATGCACAAATTAAAGAAAGCGGGAGATGGCAGCTTTATGAACACAAAAACATAATCATGTGACTAACATGTTACATGTTGCAATTAATCTTAATCTTACCTAGAACAATGGGTTTGCAAAAAAGGGCCAGCTGAGGTGGAGGAGTGAGGCTTTAAGAAAGAGAGGGTTTCTCCAAGAAACGGCCATCCGAAGGACCCTTGTGGGATGGAGGTTTTTCTCAACAACAACAAAGGCCAAAAATGGTGCAAAATTAGTAGAAAAGAAGAAACTACGACGACGACAATGACGTTGATGATCGAAAAGGATCCATCTATTCCGATTGAGAGCATTGTGTTGGGATTTATAAAAACATGAATTAGGGATGGTAGTAAAGAGTTTGTTTGAGGGTGGAAAGATATGTTAGGAACATGGTTGAGTTTGACTGGCCGTATATATAGAGAGGGAGGGACGAAGAAAGAGAGGATATATTACGTAAGCAAGAATTTAAATATTCGGAAAATAATATTTTTCTCACTCTTTATCGACACGACGAGGTATAATCTAATGATCTTTTTAAGCACACTTGAAAATACATAATGTGAATTCGATAAACTTATGTTTACTTTAACTAATCCTAAATTTAAATAATGATATTATATTTTAGAATTAAACAATTAATTTTAGAAATGATATATTTTTTTAATTCAGTAATATACTTAATTATCGACTAGACTCCATTAAATCTATAATAAATGTGGTGGAAATAGTCTTTTTTAACCATTCTCACTAAAAAAACACAAATCTACCCACCAACTATAATAATAGTTACAGAATACCCGATATTACTCATTTACCCCTACTTTTTTCAATTGGCAAACGGGTGCCGATGAGACCCTACGGGTGCCGATTGTTTGTCATCGTCACTAGAATTATCCAATTTCAAATGTTTTTTTTAATCAAATAATTGTTAAACAATTTAAAATACGAGTGCCGATAGACAAAAGCCGTCAATAGGCACTACCAAAGGTATTGTCATCGGCACTCCTAATTTTTTTTTAAATAAAACAATTAAAGTTTCCGAAAAAAAATTAGGCACCGATTAAAGTTTCAGAAAACATAGTGCCGAAAAAAAAATTAGGCACCAATTAAAGGTACCGCCATCGGTAAGAAATGGCACCAATTAAAGTTTTCGAAAAAAAATTAGAGTGCATATGTTAGTTTACTTAAAAAAAATTAAATATATGGTGCCTATAGGTGCCGATAACATGATCGGCATCCTTAGGCACCGATTAAAGTTTCCGAAAACATAGTGCCTCTATCGGCACCCATAGGCACTCCATCGGCACCCATAGGCATCCATTGGCACTCCATATATGGTGCTTATGGGTGCTGATGAAATTAACCGTAGGCACCCATAGACACTCCATCAGCACTAGAAGATTTTAATAAAAAAAAAACAGGAAACAAGAAAGCTGACGAAAATCTGAGAGCAAATTAGTGATCTTGAGTATTTGGTGAGTATAAATTTAAGGGATGGATAGTTTTGTGTTTTTTTATATAGGATTGGATAAAAGACAAGCAATATTAAACGGACAAAATTTGCATCGTTAACACATTTGACTACATTAAATGAGCTACACGAACTTCACTGTACCTAGAGGGTATTTGGTAAAAGTGTTTCGTAATTAGAATTTGAAATAAATTTTATATTATGTGTTTGAATTTGGTAAGAAAATAATTAAAGTTTTGGAATCATTTTTCAAATTCATAGTACGTAATTTAGTAGATTTTATCTAAAACTTATATTCAATTTTTAGTCTAAATTCTGGGTTGAATGATTCCGAAATTTACAAATTAAATATTATGTTGGAGATAGAAGTAATAAATTGAAGAAAAATGAAACAGGGTTTTCTACTGGTTATTACAGTCGGTGAAATTAGACTTATCAGACCAACCTAGTCTATAGGATCTGGACAATTTCAGACAAGTAGGGGAGCAGAGAGTTGAGAAAGAAATTGAAAGCATTATTGTATCGCATTTGACTCAAAAGTTTTTGTTTAACATGCTTTCACATTCAAGGTTTATAGTATCTGCATGGACTTTGTGAATAAATATTAGTACTCCCTCCGTCCCATTCCACTTATCTTGTTTCTTTTGGGCACGGAGATTAAGAAGAGTGGGTGGTTGTATGTAGATGAGTGTGTGATTGTGTGTAAAGAGGTAGGCCCCACAAAGAAAAAGTGGTATGTTGTGTAATGATTAGGCTTCTTTTTTTGAAAACTAGACAAGTCGAGCGGGACAGCCCAAAAAGGAAAACTAGATAAGTCGAATGGGACGGAGGGAGTATTATTTTTTATTGTCAAATGAAGCCACTTTCATTGGTCAGAACCACTTCTCTGATTAGTACAAAAACATATTAATATGGCTAAGCAGTACTTTAATGATGTTTCCTATAATAAATTATTCACTAATTTTACTTAAATGAAATCGAGATTTATTACACAGTACGCATTTCAGACGAGGGAAACAATTTTTTCAAAGTAAACTAAAAAGAGCGAGCGTGAATGCGGAAAGGAGAGTGTATATGGACTTGCAGGCACTTTAAGTGGTCAAATTTAGACACTATATAATGAGTACTACTCATGATTAATCTCCCACTTATCCTACGCACCCATTGTCCCCCAAGTTGAAGTTAGCATTTGGCATCAAATCAAATGCGGGGTGAGATTAATTACTCGACCTTGTGCTCCCTAATTGCGGCTAATCCACACTATCTCTACTTCCTTCTTTTTGCCCCAACCAATTAGTAATCCCTAACATTTATGCTTGTCTTTGTTAGGTATATTACAACGAAATACTTCAATGAAACAACTAGCGAGTAACCACAAATGATTTATGGTTACATAATATTATGTGCTTCTTTAAATATGACTTCTATTATTAATACCATGGTTATTAGTTTACAAATAAAAATCACCAACTTTGAGCATATTCTGATTTCGTATATAATTTTTAAACTGCTCATGTAAATACATGATATTTTAATTTGTTCAAATTTGTACAATGATTTAATTATTAGAGAAACAATGTGGTTTTGGCACAAGAATAACGTGAATTATTTAAATAGTAACAATGTAGGATATTTTAATTTTCACAGGATACTTTAGGCTTCAGAGTTCTCATCGGTATATAAATTTTAACAAATTGAAAAATCTGTGTATTTATGCAACATTTTGAAGTCATGCACAAAATGATAATTCACTCAAAAGTTCGTGTATTTACATACTAATAACTAAAAATACTAAAATTGAAATGAATGGTGTGTGGTAATATATGAATATACCCAAAATCAGTTAAAAAAATACAAAAATACCCTTCCACTAAATTTAAATTCATAGAATATCAAATTTTACCAAAAAAAACCCTTGTTTTTTTATCAAAACCACTCTTTCTATATTTTTTGTACGGTTTTCGAGTTAGTTAAATAAAAAATGTGTGTGGGCCTGGATGAAAAAAGTGGGCTGGTGAAAGCTTTTGAGGTGTGTTGGTCGGAGTTTTAAGAAAAGGTGTGATTAATTTTATAAATTTAGGTATATTGTGAATATAGTTATAATGATTGGGTATATTTGTATTTGTTTTAGTAGATATGGTTAGTTAAGCAAATGTCTAGTTTACTTTTACCCTTTTAGCCATAGCCAAGCATTAAAAAACGCTATTGGTTTTGTCTTCTAAATGTGGCCCCATATGTACTTCGTTAGGGAAACCAAATCATGTTAATATATTAGTAAAAAATAACCGTGCATGTAACTTATTATGCGTACGTTCGTAACTCAGTGATGACAAGAAACAAACCCTTTTGACAAAAATTCCTCATATTGTCTCCAAAGACGCCCTAATTTTTTCTTTTGAAGTGAAGATTGTCTTCTATTACATCATTGATAATTATTCGACAAGCATTGTTTGGCTGAGAAGTGTGACAACTTATATTTGAGAATGTTATATTATTTATTACAATAATAGCTAAGAATTAAATTGAAGTGCATATAAGATATTATTTTACAAGTACCGAACACGACACAAAGACGCCAGTGCATATATGACAAAATAAAATTAGATTTGATCAATATATATCAATATTTGGAGAATATTAATTATTGGTCCAGAGACGAGTATTAGGTGTAGAAGGGGGTTGAATACACCTGAGTCCAAGTTTTTGCTCAAACGCGAAGGTCAGTCTTGTACTGAGTTTTGCTACTGAACGGGTTCAGTGCCAGTTAAGTCTTCTGATCGTGGGACAGAGTGATTCAGCAACTGAATTCTTTCTACTGAGTGATGTCAGTACTGAGAAATTCAGTAGCAGAATATAGTGCAGATTAGTGTAGGCCCGATTTAATTTTATCTTTTTGAAAAACGTTTTATGCAAACCAAAACAGTTTGGCTAGTGTAGTTTTTAAGTCTGTTTTATCGAACGTATGATTTTGCAAACGGTTTAAACACAAATGCAATAAAATAGTAAAAGACACGAGCAATTTTTAACTCGGTTCAGATACGCAAGATCCTACATCCACGGTCCTGCAGAACAGGAGGTCTTGTTGATTTATCTGAGCAAGCCTCAGCAAGATTTCTGTACACTGGACAAAAGTCCTTAGCGACTTTACAGATTCAAACCGGAGTTTGAAGGATTTCTCCAACAATGAAGGAGTTCTTACAATAAGAACGTTTCACTAAAAGATAACTCCTTCGAAGGTTCTAAGTTTAAGATATTACAATGAAGGCTTAGATAGAGAAGGAGAACTAAAATATCTCTAGAGAGAAGAACTAAAAATGATCTTCCAAATGAGCAAGTTCTTCACTGTGTTTGGCGTTGAGTTCGCTAGAGATTGTTCGCTTGAAAGCTTGTGTTCCCGGTGTTGTCTCTGCTTGAAGACTCTTCTCTATTTATAGTTGTGACTCATGCATAGATCAATTGGAGAGGACGATGTCACGTGTCACAAGACTCCAAGGAAAACAGCCATGTAATTTCAAAATGTCGCTGCAGAGTGGTTGGCTTTATGTGTATGAGAGCAACTTTTGTGTCAGAGAAGGTAAGGTTTGCTTGCTTCTCATTGGTCGAAGTATGCGGTAGGTGAGACTTGTCAAACATCAGTCTTCCAGCTGAGTTGACTTCCTCTGAACCTTGGACACTAAGTATCCTCTACTAACATCCTACTGATAAAGGTCGGGCTGTCGATTTTCATTGTACGTTCTGCAACTGAGTTGCAGCTCTTTCAGCCTGAGTCTTCTTTCTGAGTCTGCTGAAGAATGATCTTCTACTGAGTGCTTTCAGCTTCTAACTCGAAGACAATCAACTGAGCTCTTCACTCATTCAGTAGATCAAGGAAGATCGTACTGAGTTTTCTACTGAGCGCTGAAGGATAATCTTCTACTGAGCGCTCTCAACTACTGACTCTGAAGACTACTGAGCTCTACTGAACCGATGACTTGGGGTTTTGAAACTTTAACTTATCTACTGAAGTTCAGTCCAACAATATACCCCTTATAGGACTTAGACAAAATAATCTATGAAGATAAAAGCAGGTGTAGCCTATTACATCAGTCAGTTCATCACACATAGGGGATATGACAGGGTTTTTGGGTGGTAGTGAGAGGACTCTTAGTACCTGCATACCCAGGGCGCTGGTTAAAAAACAATAAAATCATTGGATTTTCTTAATCTTCAATTTCTCAACAGTGTAATTCAGTATCCCTACAATTTCTCATAATCCTGACTCATATTATACATGTTCTTCTGTCAGTAGTTTCTACACATTTTACAATTCCCTATATTAGATGAGTTATGTAGAAATATTGTTGGTCCCGAGATTAACCGTTCAGGTGTAGAGGGGGGGGGGGTGAATACACCTGAAAACAATTTCTCACCTTAAAACGCGAATAGTCCTTTTTAGGAGGATGTTATATTGAACAGGTTCAGTAGACCAAATAAGTTGTTCTGAATCGCGTGGCAGAGTGACTGACTTCACTGAGGTCTGCTAGCTGACTTAGGTCAGAATTCAGTACCGTTCAGCTGAAGTTCAGTATGGTGCGGAAATGTGTAGGCCCAAATTCAGTTGAGTTAGAAAATGTTTTTAAGGAAACCGTTTCAGTATATTAGTGCGATCTGTTAAGCTTTGCTGAAACTCAGTTGAATGATTTCGAAAGATATTTTCAATATGACAGTAATCAAAGCAATAGTAAAAACACAGAACACAAGCAATTTTAAAGTGGTTCGGATCCAACAATCCTACGTCCACTGTCCTGAAAAGATCAGGAGGTTATTTTATTATACTGAGTTAGTTTCAGTCGGTTTGTGCACTGGACAAACACTGGTCTTCAGATTTATACTGAGCAAGTCTCAGTTTACAAGATATCAAACTTAAGTGTTTGACAAACTCTCCAACTATGAAGGAGTCCTTTACAATAAGGATCAGTTCAAAGATGAACTCCTTCGTTCTAAGCTATAGATATAGTCTGTTGAGCTTAGGTTAGAGGGAAAGGGAACGAGAAAGTGGCTTCTAGAGCGACGAACGGTTAAGTATAGACTTTGGGTTCGTATTCAGTCGCTTGGATACTAGAGGCTTTATGATCTGATTCAGCTTGGTTCCCTATGAGCAGGTATGTCGCCTTTCGGTGGAGATTATTCTATGAAGTTCTTGCGGAAAGCTTAAGTATTTTCTGAGTTGCTCGTGAATGCTCTTGTGTTCTTGTATGTGTCGTGAGCTTCAATTTGAAATCTTCCCTCTATTTATAGAGCAGAGACATGGATAGATCCGTTTGAGACGACGATCCATGTGTTTCTCTCTTTTGGGTAGCTAACGGCTCTTTCAAAGTATGGTGGCAGAGTCATTTCCCTCCATTTCTAGAAAGTTGTTGACTTGCAGCTTTAATCAGAAAGTAGACAGTTGGTCGCTCATCATTGGTCGAGGCTAAAGAAAGTAGGTGAGACAAACAGACTTCAAGGTGGATCTGAAGCTGACTTCTCTATACCTCATATGACTCTGCTGATTTGACTCATGAGATATCCTGACAGGCAGAAGACTGTCTAGCCGTTTTTGAGTCTGGTCTATGTTCAGTAGCATACTCCTGCTGAGTTCAGCTCTACTGAAGATCGACTCTGAGTTCAGTGAGCTACTCCGGCTGAGTTCAGTTCCCACGACTCCTTTCGCATATCTTTGCTCTCGCCGAGTCCAAGATACCGAGTCTTCTTCTTACGTGCCGAGGCCGATAGTCTGGCGAAGAACCAATGGCGGAACCGAGCGCGCTGAACCATATTGAAGAGTGTCTATTGAGTCTGAAACTCTCAGAGACAGAACAACTAATTTCAACAGAATGGTTCATCAGTCAAAGTAGGGTTTTGAGATCTTCAAATCTACTGAGCACTAGGCTACTGAGTTGTCTCCCAACAGTTTGTGGAGCTACTGAATCATCTCCCAACAAATATCTACTGAGTCATGTCCTATATATCCCCCTAACAATAGTCAAATTGACCACTGACTCATATCCCTACATTAATGAATCTAAATTACAGGAGCAAATATTGAGAGAATTTCTTGATGGTTGTTTATTTAGCTCATATGTCTACCAACATCTATGCAGATTTTGAGGGATTTGTTCGATGGCTGCATGCTGGTGAACAAACTGGTAGGGTGAAATGTGTTCTTTCGTTCCGAACCACTTTCTTTATGTTGTATTATCTATGAATTTATCCATAATCCTCTTCAGTTCTTTAATGAGATGAAACACGACAAAATACCTTGTTTGCCACTAGGGATACGTTATTCATCGGCTGATTAAGTCAAAAAACCAATCCGAATAACCGGTTTTAGTTATCATTCGATTCCCGAATTAGAAGAACCGAAATTCAAACCGTAGCTTTTCTATTAAAATCGTATTTTTTTTTCTTGTAATCTAATTAATGGCTAATAGCAATTATTGTCGAAAATAATGGAGAGTTTAGGTTAGTGTTAAGTTTGTATTATTTGAGAGGGGATAATTAGGTGTTATATGTGAATGTGATGCCAAAATTGTCATGCATGCAAAGTACGAATACACTAGTTTGAAGACTGCACGAGGCTTGGACCAATCTTGTGCTTTTATTCTTCCCACATTGACTCATTTATTTATTTTTATTTATTAATTACTTATTAGTCTCGTTTTTTATTATTATTTTCTTATTCCCAGATATTTCATTGTTGCACGAGTATGTTTTGCTCCACACTTCATACTACTCTGAGTTGAGAGAGAGTTGCGAAGAAGCATTTATACTTACATAAATATGTGGATTAAATTTCAATATTTATTCATAATTCTTTTTTATAGAAAATATTCGGAATGAAAATTAATAAGATTGCACATGCGTTGAGGAATAAATTAAATATAGTGTACTGAAATCGGATGGTCAGATGAGCAGCCAGTGCGTGGGACTGTGTGTTGACCCTGCTACTATTAACTATTTGCATTTGCTGCCTTTACTACTATACGCTCTTCAAGATTCTATTTTTTTTAGGCTAATCAAAATATTAAGATGAATGAATTGTCGCATAATCCACCCAATTTGTATTGAAGGAATAAGGATAAATAGACAGTTAGTCCCCACAAGTGACATAACGATTAAAGTGTTAAGCTTTTAGCTGAAGTTTATGAGTTTAAGTTTTATTGAGATCGCTATATGTCAGTTTACCACATTCGCATAAAAAATAGTGATGCGAGTTTCTTAATTTATACTCATATATGTATATATATATGAGAATCGAAAAAGGAGGATATATAAATAAACGGTTCGATTCGTATTTTAATACCGAATTGGAAGCATATCAACAAACTGTAATGAGCGCATGATTTCGAAATAAAATATATGTCACGATAATATTTATTATATGTTCTCAATTCAAATGTTTTTTATGTATTTTGTGTGGTTTCTCTTCATGGGGCAATGAGAATGAGAGAAAAATATATCCTCTTCTTGAATCCACAATGAATAATCTATTTAAATGAAGATGAGGAGAAGTTACTAAATAATCTTCTCATTATTGTGCATAAACTCCTAAACTTTCATATAAGTGTAGTATAATCTTAATAAGTCCAACAAAAATACTACTTCACAATTTGAAAGGCTAACTGCAAAGTTAATAGTAATGGTAATTATGTTGTTTTTTGATGAAAGAAACTAGAGCCACTCTGGATGCCAAGTATCAAGTTTGTGCCAACAATATAATTAACAGTTAATCAATTACACGCTTTATAATATAATAAGCAACAATATCTTTCTTTTATTTATAAAATTATACAATTAGGGGTGATATGGTCCAAAACTGGATACTGCTGTGTGTGGGGTGGGGTTTCTGCTGCCAGGTTGAACTACTTTGAATTATTAGAAGGCAAATTGGATTTTTTAGTCCCCAAACTATGTTTGTTTGACTAATTTGGTCCTTTATTTATTTTTTTTAGTTAATTGGTCCCCAAATTATAGAATTTTGGATGAATTGGTCCTTCTGTTAATTTTTTGGTAAGTCAACTGTTAGTCAACGATTTTTAAAGGGTATTTTCGGTATAATATTATTAAGGACCAAAACGTCCAAATACTAAAAAATTGAGGACCAATTTGACCAATTTTTTTTTTTACTGAAATTTTTTTAATTTTTCAAAAATCGAAAAGTATTTTAGTCGTTTTGATTTTTTTAAGGACCAACTACGCCAATTTTAAATAAGTTGAAGACCAATTCCTATATTTTGGGATCATAATCATCAAATTTTATAGCTCTGTTATCAAAATTTTCGAATATATTATTATGATAAAGAGAGATAAAAACGTAGAATATTTGATAATCAATGAATAAAACTATAGTAGATTTCCATTCAAAACATGTTTTCATTCCAATATGATTTATTCATTAATTTTTCGTATATTTTATGTTTTAATCCCCTATTTTCATAGTAATATTCGGAAAAAAATTAGTTACGGAGTAATATATTTTATGTTTTAATCCATCGTTTTCATAGTAATATGATCCCCAAATATATTATAATTAACGGGATTGGTCCTCAACCTATTTAAAATTGGCATAATTGCTCCTTAAAAAAAGCAAAATTATTAAAATATTTTTTGATTTTTGAAAAACTTAAAAAATTAAAGAAAAAAATATTGGTCAAATTGGTCATCAATCTTTCAATATTTGGACGTTTTGGTCATCAATAATATTATACTGAAAATACCCTTTAAAAATTATTGATTAACAGTTGACTAATAGAATGATCAATTCGTCCAAAATTCTATAGTTTGGGGATTAATTAATTAAAATAAATAAATAAGGGACCAAATTGGCCAAACACGCATAGTTTGGCGATTAAAAAATTTAATTTGCTTTATTAGAATTGAAGATGAACCCCATTAGCGCTGCAAATCCCATCATTAATCTCAATAATCACACCATCTTAATTAGTCCAAGTCAAACTATTCATAGCCTTTTCAATTTTAGTGCAGAGTGATGCCATAACGACGTAATCGTTTTCCCGTGGAACCTAAAAAGCCTCAATGTACGCATTGTATTAGACATTCTCATCACCGTGTCCTAATTTATTTAAAATGCGTCGTGTCAAGTATGATGTATTTTGTGTCGGTACATTCTATGGTGACATGAAAATAGACGATATTACTAGTACTCCCTCCGTCCCATTTCACTTGTCTTGTTTCTTTTAGGCACGGAGATTAAGAAGAGTGGGTGGTAGTGTGTAGATAAGTGTGTGATTGTGTGTAAAAAGGTAGGACCCACAAAGAAAAAATGGTAGGTTGTGTAATGATTAGACTTTCTTTTTTAGAAACTAGACAAGTCGAGCGGGACAGCCCAAAAAGGAAAACTAGACAAGTCGAATGGGACGGAGGGAGTAATATTTTAGTTTACATGATGATGATAATAATAAGGTAAATATGATTGTATTATTTTTATATTATAAAAGCTTGTATGACTTTACATTGAGCAGAAAGGTGGTGTTAATAAAGTAGTCCTGCTCAAAGCCAGAGAGAAAGGAAGAAGAAAATGCTAATGAGAGACTGTTGGCTCAGTTGAGTGGACCGATGCACGTGCAATCATGTCCCATATAATTATTACGATGTGGGACACAAAATATCCCAATTTCACATTTAAACATACTACTACTAAAATGAAATTAGATAAATGATTAATATTACTTAATTTTTCTTTTTTATATGCACATTAAAAGAAGAGTATAATTAAATATTTTTAAAGTAATATTCGATAAAATAATAATTTTATTAAGATAATAATTTATTTCGATCACGATATGAATTAATGTACTAAAATAATATTCAATAAAATAATAATTTTATTAAATACTAATAAATATTTTTTTTCGATCTTAATATTATTATTATTATTTTATTGAGATTTACGACGTCTAAGTCTCGGTTGGGAGTGGTAGCAGAAAAAGTAGAGGGTAGTAATTAAAGCAAAGCAGAAGAGGCCTGTCAAATATCCATTAATGGTCCTTTGCACGTGGGGTGTGGGGACAGGGACATGCCCTTCTCTTTTCTCTTCAGTTGAACAAACTACTATTTCACACTTTTTGTTCTCGATCAAACCTCTTTTCTCTACAGTACTACAATCTAAATAAAATAGGAGAAAGTGCAAGAATAATCAAAATATAATAATTAATTGCAAAAATAGTTAAGTTTTATCATAATTATAATAATAGTCAAAAGTATATTTTCACTCCTAAAAAATATGTGTAGTTATTAGTATTATATATATATATATATATATATATATATCATGTAATCATTACTAATGTTTATCCTTAAATCATTTATGGAATGTTATAAATAAATCAAGATATTCATAACATTTACGTAATGTTATAAATAAATCCTTAAATCAAGATAATCACGTTATTTATAAAATTTGGGGAATTATATGTGTAGATTTATCAAAAGTGATGTCATATTGGGTATAATGGACTCAGTGACTATTTTTGCTATTACTCCTATACAATGACTATTTTTGCAATTACAACATTATTTTTTACTACTTTTGACATTGTAATCAATAAAATTAACTAAATCTTTCTTTAAAATCATTTTTTTAATTGTTATTATTGTTTTAGATTGCGACTTTTCTAAACTTCCTCCCGTCCCACTAAAAATAAATTGAAATTTTTCGGTACGAGAACTAAGAGAGTAGATGATATAATATATGAGAAAATATATTAGAATATGATGAGTAGATAATATAATAGAAGATAGAAGATGATAAAGTAATAGAAGATAGAAGATGATAAAGTATGAGAGCAACTATTCATTTTTGCCAAATAAGAATCGGGCAACATATATCTAGACGTTTCAATTGAGAAAGTAAGTCACTTTTAGTGGAATAGAGAATAATTATTAAATCTAACAGAATCGGGCAACTTATGTCTAGACATTCCAATTAAGAAAGTAAGCGACTTTTAGTGGAATAGAGAATAATTAATTATTAAATCTAACCTAATGGGGATAGGGAGGGATTGAATATTTAGATTAACCACTAACTTAGGAGTAATATAAGTTATCGTGTGTAAGAGGATTACAGAATCAGAAATACATATACTTAATATAATATATTGGATTATGTATATCAAAATCATTAGTTTTAGAATCATTTATAAAATTTCTAATTTACAAATCCCTAATAATCGTAAAATTTGTCCAAAAAACCCACATCTGATTGCATTTCAAATCAAGTGGAGTGATCCCAAACTAAAAATCCAATTCTATGTTGCCAACCACGAAGTCCCCTAATTTTCCTCACTAATTCTCAAAACCAGAAATAAATATATAAAAATTAAACCAAAAAGAATTATATTTATTAGATTTCCATTGATGCTGAAAATGGGCCTAAGAAAAACAAACAAGGCCCAATGTCTATATAAAGCTATCAACTGCAGTCCGGGCCGACTGTAACTCAGGCCCATAATAAAATAAAATAAAATATGAAATATTTGTTTTGCAATACAAATTAGTAATGCGATGATCGACCGTATAAAATATAGTCCAGATTCAAAAATGTTTCCTTATATTATTTATTATTTGTTGTAGATAAGATTTACTATATATCTGATGACCATATCTAAACCCTATCAGTTCATCTTGTACTCTATAAATAGAGGTCTCTGCCCTTATAATAACACACCTCGATTTTCCGTCTTCTCTATTATTTTCTCATTCCATATAATTTATAACACGTTATCAGCACGATAGCGCTTGAATAAAAAAAATGAGACGTTGACGTCGCAACCCCTGCGCTCGGTTTCAATTTTGTGTATTGCCCATCATTGAGTTTGGATCGTGGAGGTATTTGTTTTTTTATTATTGTGTTCTTAATGTTTACGTGTGAATTAATTTGTAAGTTTTGGTAATCTAATTGATAGTTTTAGAATTGGAAGAATACTATAGTGCTCTCGAAGAGTACTTCAACTTTATTTATTTTTATAATTATATTAGTCTAAATTGTAGCTCCTGAAGTAGCACAATCAATATTCCTGAAGAATATTGCGATCAGAGACATCTAAGTGAAGTAGCAGTCGAACCGTCATAGTCAAGGACATTGGTCTCATTCTTTACTTTTTCCTTGATCGAATTCTGATATAGATCAACAAGGTGCTTCACCGTACGACATGCACGCGACCAATGCCCATCCATGCCACATCGATGACATTTATCCTCCATTTTGGAGGAATTGTGATCTTTGGATGTCTTAGACCTTTTGTTGCTCGAGTTTGCGTGGTTAGGACTACTATGTCGGCAACCACGCCCACGACTACGACCACGACCATGACCACGCCCACGTCCAGGTTGGTTTGAACGACCATGTCCATTTGTTGCATTCGCTTCAGGCAAGGCAGACGAACCGGTGGGTTTTAACTCGTGGTTTTTCATGAGCAATTCATTATTTTGGTAATTGTGTTACTTCCAGAGCAACAATTTACTTTTATTCAATATAAATGAAATCAATAAATTGCAAATTTTGAGATCTATCGGATCTCACATCTATTCTTGAAAAGAATTTATGTGGATATTGGAAATGTAATTGTCTTGCTCCACAATTCATATGGATCTTTTACGGTGAGATACTCATTTTTTAGATCACCATGAAGATGGTGACGAAGGAAAATCAGTGCCTTTGCGCGATCCTGCGGGGATGCGTTGTTTCCTTTTTCTATAGTCTCTCCCAGACCCCTTGAAATCAGATGGATCTCGGCATCAACAATCCATGACATATAGTTTTTGCCAGATATGTCAAGTGCAACGAACTCAAGTTTAGTGATATTTGTCATTTGCGCAACTCTGCACAAGGAAAAAGTTTTATCAATGTCTATAAAGACTTATGTTTTCCTTCAGGGATAAACATATATCACCTAAATCATAAATTACTCTACAAGAGTATGTAATATTCTTCAGGAATACTAAATTGTACTACTTCTGGAGCACCAATTCAAGTTAAAAATATGTTTTAGAATTGCTCTTTAACTACTGTTGATTGTTTTTAACTGATTACAAATTTATCTTCTTGAAAAACAATGTCTCAGAAAATGCAAATGAATTCTTGTGATATATGTTTAGCTGATAGTACCACCACACACACCATTCTCAAAAATAAAAGGTATTTTCAAACATTAACATTAGCTAAAGATGATGTCAATATTATATCTGGTGCCTCGAACATCAATGAAGGCTCCGGAAGAGCTTGTATCATTATGCCAAATGGTACTAAATTAACAATTGAGCATGACATTTACTCTAGTAAGTCCAGAAGAAACTTACTAAGTTTTAGGGATATTCGCTGCAATGGCTACCACATTGAGACGATGTCAGAAGGTAGTAACGAATATCTATGCATAAATTCTTTTGTATCTGGCCAGAAGCAGATCAAAGAAAAGTTATCTACACTGCCATCCGGAATGTATTACATATTCATAAAAGCAATTGAGACAAACCATGTCATGAACCCGAAGTTCAATGACTCAAAAACCTTTTTGCTTTGGCATGATAGGTTTGGACATCCGGGAGCAACTATGATGCGCCGCATTATTATTGAAAACTCATGTGGGAACAATATACAGAACCAGAAGATTCTAGTAACACTTGAATTCCCATGTGATGCTTGTGCGCAAGGCAAGTTAGTCATTAGACCATCCTACACGAAGGTCAATATAGAATCTCCATCTTTCTTGGAAAGAATACATGGAGATATTTGTGGACCTATACATCCACCATGTGGACCGTTTCGATACTTTATGGTATGGATTGATGCTTCTTCTAAATGGTCCCATGTATGTCTGATTTCTAGTAGAAATGCAGCTTTTGCTAGACTACTTGCTCAAATAATAAAATTGAGAGCTCAATTCCCAAACAATCCGATCAAGAGGATTCGTCTTGATAATGCTTCTGAGTTTCAATCTCAAGCATTTAATAGTTATTTTATGGCTATTGGGATTGAGATTGAATATTCGGTTGCTCATGTTCATACACAAAATAGTTTAGCAGAAGCGTTTATTAAACGTCTTCAACTTATAGCTAGACCATTACTTATGAAATCAAAACTCCCAATTTCGGCTTGGGGACATGACATATTGCATGCTGCATCATTAGTTTGGATTCGGCCGATAGCCAACCAACAATACTCCCCAATGCAAATTATTTTTGGTAGAGAACCTGATGTTTCTCACTTAAGAATTTTTTGTTGTGTTGTCCAAGTCCCAATTGCACCCCCACAACGTACGAAAATGGGTCCCCAACGAAGGCTTGGGATATATGTTGGATTTGATTCGCCCTCGATTATAAGATATCTTGAACCTTTAACGGACGATTTATTTACTGCACGTTTTGCAGATTGTCATTTTGATGAAATGACATTTCCAACATTAGGTGGAACAAACCTACATCCAGAAAAGCAAAAGGAAATCTCTTGGAATGAAAAAACCTTGTCACATTTTGATTCCATAAATAATCAATGTGAACAAGAAGTAGAAAAATAATTCATTTGCAAAAGATTGCAAATCAAATTCTTGATGCTTTCATAGATACAAGAAAAGTGACACTATCTCATATCCCAGCTGCCAATACACTTGCTAGAATTAGTGTCCCCGAAGGACAAACAACAATGGTAGCAAATGAATCTAACGTCCGTAAAAAACGTGGTCGACCAATTGGTTCCAAAGATTCTGTGCCAAGAAAGAGAAAGGCACAAGACACAAACCAAACAATGACGAAAATTATTGATCAAAATAATGTAGTTCCTGAAGAACCACAAGCGTCCGAAAATCATGAGATCTCAATAAATTACTTATCTTCTAATAAGATATTGGAGAGAGAAAATATCGTCGTGGACGATAAATTTGCCTTTAATATGGCTCTTGAAGTTCTAAATGAGGATCCTGAACCGCGGTCTGTTCAAGACTGCCAAACTAGACATGATTGGCCAAAGTGGAAAGACGCCATACAAGGTGCACTAAATTCCCTTGAAAGCCGGAAAACATTTGGACATGTAGTTCAAACTCCAGAAAATGTTATCCTTGTAGGATACAAATGGGTCTTTGTTCGAAAGAGAAACGAAAACCATGAAATTACGAGATACAAAGCCAGACTCGTACACAAGGTGTTGGATATGAGTCAGTAGATGATACTCAGCTGTTGTTCGGTTAAAAGAAAATTGGGGGAAATCATAGTAGTACTATGGAATTGAAGATCCCAAAACCTAGCTGATATCAGTAGATTAGTGTGTCGTTAGGATTAGCTGATGTATAGGTTAGACTTGATATATTGATTATTATTTTTGTCTAAGTCCTGTACGGGGTAATTGTTGAACTGATCTTCTGTCGAAGATACTTTTCAGAACCCCACGTCATCAGTGTAATCGCTTGTGTTCTTCGATCGGCGACTGATCTTCCACTCGGTTGAAGACAACGCATCACCGACAAATCATCGGAGAAGACTACTCCCAGCGATAGTCATCGCGAAGAACGAAAACAAGCACGCACCTTCGCGGTCGCCACCGACCTACTCGCAGGATGCCGTGTCGGCCGACTCACCGAAGAAGACAGAGACTTTTCCCATCTACGTATCCTACGGAAAGCGACCCACTATTCAAGTCTTTTCGAAAAGTTCAGCGAAGACATACGAGGTTGTTGAACGGTCAACTCTGACATTCTCACCAACTACAAACCTCGACCAATGAGAAGCCGACAACGCTTACCTACTCTACACAGTAAAGCTGCTCTCATGAACAGTGCATTAACTGCCCTGCTGCAACAAGTTCGAATTATGGCCGTTTCTTTGGAAGCTTGTGACACGTGGCATCGTCGTCTCCAACGGACATATGCCATAACTCACAACTATAAATAGAGAAGTTTTTTAAGCTCCGAGTGACGGAATTTCGAAGGGGACAAGCTCAAGTTCATAAACGCTCTAGAACACTCAAAGATCATCCAGAGGAAAACTTGCATACTTAGAAGATTTCTCAGTTTTTCTCTCTAGAGTTCTTACATCCCTTTCTTCTCTAGACTAAGCTCATTGTCATATTTATAGCTTAGATTCGAAGGAGTTCACATTTAGTGAATTGTTCTTATTGTAAGAACTCCTTCTCAGTTGGAGAAAATTCCCTTCCCTTTCAGACTTAGGTTTGGATTGTAAAGTCGCTAAGGAGTATAACTTAGAGGGAACCGTCCGGACACGCATCCCCGCCGAGGTTTGCTCGAAATAATCAACAAGTTCTCTCGCCTTGTTCGGGACCGTGGACGTAGGATCTTGCGTATCCGAACCACGTTAAATCACTTGTGTTCTTTTCTTGTTTTATTGCATAGCATTCAACTGACTTGAAAATCATAAGCTTGCATAAAACGTATTTTATAAAGCGCACAGCCAAAAGATTTAATTTACTAAAACGTGTTTTCAAAAGAGACGAATTTCGGGCCCCACACTTTCCGCACAACAGTCTCCGACTGATTCTCAAATTACTGACAACAATCGGTAGGGAGAGAGCTCGATGGCGACTCACTCTATCCCGCGATCGAAGGCTTATTTGGCACTCGTTCATCGGTTGCAATCATCGGCTCAGCGACCTTCATTGAGAAAAAGAAACCGAGCTCGAGTGTATTCACCCCCCCCTCTACACCTGACTTATCGTCTCCGGACCAATAATTGGTATCAGAGCGCACGGTGTTCAACTGATCACCGGTTCTGAAATACTGGTCCTCTCGAACTGATCCTGAAAACCGTTTTCACTGTATAAGCATCTTTTCAGCATCCTTATACTCTTACTCTCACAATGTCTGATATGTCAGGTATTAGGATGGTACCGATGTTCTCAATAGAGAACTACACGGTATGGCGCGTACGTATGGAGGCACACCTAACGTCACTCCACGACAGCATGTCAGATGTCCTAGAGTCAGGACCGATCATTCCCATGATCGACAGCGTAATATTTGCTGCTGGAGGAGGCGTGGGAGCACAAACTGGTGCTAAGATTCCCAAAGATAAAACTGCCTTCACGCCTGAAGAAAAGAAGTTGCACAACCTTGACCGAGTTGCACGTAATGCCATACTGACTACGCTCAGTGATTCACACCTCGGAAGGGTACAGGATTGCAAGACGGCGAAAGAGCTATGGGACGCCTTGGCTGTACTGAGCCATGGAACCCCTCAGATCAAAGAAACAAGCTCGAACTAGAGCTTCAGAAGTTCGACGCCTTTGCAATGGAGCCTACTGAAACCATTGACGAGCTGAGTGTCAGATTCACCAATCAAGTCAATGTCATCAATGGGCTGGGGAGGTCGTTCACCAACAAGGAGATGAACACCAAGATCTTGAGAGCGTTGCCCCGACAGAAGTCGCTTCCATTTGCTACTTATTTACGTCGCTCTGATCTAAATGCTCTAACTCCTGATGTTATATTTTCAGAATTAAAATCGGAGGAATTCGAGTATAGCCTACCCCAAAAGTGCTTAAGCGCTCCAGCTGACACACAGTTCGACCACGCCTTCAAGGCAACAGTCAGCAATACCGGAGCCAAGCCTATTTCCTCAAGCAAAGATGTACCCACATCAGTAGCAAAGTCTTCTGAGACTTCAGGCCCTGACCAGCTAGCACTGATGGCTCTCAAATATCAGAGGGAAAAGGAGAGAGTCAGAAAGCTGAGGAAATACAATCGAGATTCTTCTTCAGGTAAGAAAGACTATCATAAGAAAGAAGAATCTAATCGAAATCGGAGTCTGCTGCCAGTCCGTCTAAAGACTCAGCTGGTAAGAGCAGTAGAACATCCACCTGCTACAACTGCAAGAAGGAGGGACACTATCAGTACGATTGTCCCGAACTCTCAGCTGCTCAAAGAGCGAACGGCGAGCCAGGAGAAAGAAATTCGCCGAGAGACGGCAGGCCTATATAGCCGGAGAGATATCCGACAACTCAATTGAGGAGGATACATTCATGTATTCTTCTGAAGACGAAGCCGCATTCATCGCAGTTGAGGTCGCAGAGACAGTTCCTGATGAGTCAGCCGAATACTGTCTGATGGCCGGAGAAGAGGCTGAATATTGGGAATGCCACAGTTCCAAGAGTAACATATGTTGAAGGACTTCAACATAATCTCCTTTCAGTCAGTCAATTCTGTGATAATCTTAACAGAGTAATCTTTGACGCTGGTTTCTGTGATATTGTTGACAAATCTACAGGGAAAACAGTGTTATCAGGTTCGCGGAGGAAGAACATCTATGTTGCAAACTGGAATACCGCAGAACCTGAGGCTTGCTTGCTCGCACAGACTAAATCAGGTGACAAGTCAGGCTGGCTATGGCACAAGAGACTCAGCCACCTGAACTTCAAGACCATGAACAAGCTTGTCAAGAACTCTAAAGTCAGAGGACTGCCCAACGAATCATTTATCAAAGACAGAAATTGTGAAGCGTGCCTAAAGGGAAAGCAAACAAAGAGGAGCAATCCACCTATTCCGTCACCTTCCACTGATGGAATTTTCAGCTGCTTCACATGGACTTATTCGGGCCAGTCTCTCCAGTGACTATAAGAGGCAAGAAGTATGCCCTCGTCGTCATAGACAACTACTCGAGATATACTTGGGTCATCTTCATCGCCAACAAATCTGATGTTCAGACTGAGTTACCTAATCTACTGAAGAAGCTCAGTATGGAAAAGAACATCAAGATTAAGAAGATACGCTCAGACAAAGGAACAGAGTTTCTAAACTCAGTAGTTAAGACATACTGCGATAAAGAGGGAATTAAGCACGAGACATCAGCTGCACGCACCCCTCAGCAGAACGGACTTGCTGAACGTAAGAACAGAACACTCAAAGAAGCAGCAAGAACGCTCCTCGCAGATTCTGGACTACCCTCAAAGTTTTGGGCTGATGCTACTGACACCGCCTGTTACACTCAGAATCGCTCATTACTGACACAGCAACACATGAAGACGCCTTACGAACTGTGGAAAGGGAGAACTCCTTCTATTTCTCATTTTCATATTTTCGGCTGTCCTTGCTTTATCCACAATAATGGGAAAGATCAGTTGAAGGTCTTTGATAGGAAATCTGATCAAGGAGTATTCTTAGGATACTCCCGAGTCAGTAAAGCCTTCAGAGTCTTTAACTATCGGACTCTTTGTGTGGAGGAAAGCCCTCATGTTGTTTTTGATGAATTTGTTACTGAGAACAGGAAAGATACAAAGTCAAATACTGAAGATGTCAGCAGCAAGCTACAGGATCTCGGACTGAATGATAAAGCTGAAAAGATCCAAGCATTGTTGGGATGATGAGTCGACGATGAAGAAATTCGGACTCAGCCAACAAGCAACGTAGCTGACCTAGTTGATTCTCCCAAACCGAATCAACAACAGGTAACATCGGTCGATGAGGAAGCCCCTGTGGTAACTGAGACCTCTACTGAGAATATAAACTCAAGGGGAACGATTAATGTTCCCGAGCTAAATGCCCCCGAACACCGGAAACTCGGTAGACCCTAACCTTCTTACTTGAATTGCTACGGTCATAGAACAAGACTCACCGAAATGCCTAATACACCTACGGCGATCGTGCGAAGTAATATCGAAAGAAGAAGCCCGACTCGGGCGTTCGTGGCTCGATGCTCATTCTTCGATCTTATCATTGGAGATCCATCAGCAACTATAAGGACGAGATCAAGATTAAGTCAAGGAGAAAGCTCACTTTACTCTTGTTTTCTCGTCTACGTAAGAACCTCGGTCGATAGAGGACGCACTTAAAGATGCTTGACCGGGTCATTGCTATGCAAGAAGAGCTGAACCGGTTCGTCGAAATGAAGTTTGGGAGCTTGTTGACGGACCTAGACATCGGCACGTGATTGGAACTAAGTGGGTCTTCAAGAACAAGCGAGATGAAAACAACGTCATTGTCGAAATAAAGCTCGACTAGTTGCTAAAGGATACGATCGAGGCGAGAGGGAATTGACTTTGATGAAACGTTCGCTCCGGTCGCCGCTAGATTGGAAGCCATTCGTCTTTTCCTAGCTTATGCAACACATCGGGGATTTAAAGTATATCGATGGATGTGAAGTCGGCTTTTACGAACGGCGTCGAAGGAAGAAGTCTACGTGGAACAACCGCCCGGCTTTCGGCGAGGGACATCAGGTGTACGGACTTAGGAAAGCTCAGTATGGGTTAAAACAAGCACCCGTGGCTTGGTATGATACCCTATCGGACTTTCTACTTCGAAAAGGTTTTCGAAGGGGACGATAGATCGCACCCTATTCAACATAAAGTCGAGGAGATGACATTCTACCGGTGCGGATCTACGTGGACGACATCATTTTCGGCCGCGAAACGAAGTTATATGTCGCCAGCTTCGAGAAGATGATGAAAGAGAAATTCGAGATGTCCATGATGGGAGAGATGAATTATTTCCTTGGATTTCAAGTGAAGCAATCACCCGAAGGAATCTTCATCAATCAAGCCAAATACACTCGAGATCTTCTCAAGAGATTCGATCGCGACTCCAAAGCAAGCCATCCAAAATCCCCATGAACACGAACTTTAAAATCGATCTAGACAAAGAGGGAGCTTCTGTTAACTCTACTGATTATAGAGCTATTATAGGCTCTTTACTTTATTTAACAGCTAGCCGTCCTGACATAACTTATGTTGTAGGTGTATGCGCAAGATTCCAAGCGGATCCCAAGCGAAGTCATTTAGACTCTGCGAAGAAAATTCTCGCTATTTAAGAGGAACACCCGATCTTTGGGTTATGGTATCCTGGCGATGATAACTTAATACTAACAAGGTTATTCCGATGCTAATTATGCAGGATGCGGGATAGATCGAAAGTCAACTTCCGGAACTTGTCGGTTCCTAGGCGGCAAAGAAGTCGATTTCTTGGTTTTCAAAGAAGCAGCATTCAGTAGCAACGTCCACTACTGAAGCTGAGTACATGGCTGCAGGAAGTTGCTGTGCCCAAATCCTTTGGCTTCGACAACAACTTAGAGATTATGGTATAACTCAGGATGAAGTGCCCATCTACTGCGACTCCACAAGTGCAATTGCCATAACTCAGAACCCAGTTCTACATACCGGATGCAACACGTGGAATTCCGACACCACTTCATCAGAGACCATGTCGAGAAGAAGGATATCGGGATGGAGAAGATCCATACTCGACAAGCAAAGGGCGATATATCGACCAAACCACTAGCCGAGAACAGTTCGAGAGAACTATCGGTTGAGCTAGGTCTCCCGGATCCCTACCGAGATGCGTCAGTAGATGCCAACTACTGAGAACATCATTGCCCAACAATTGGTAACAATTGGTATCAGCATAAGGAATCAGACGACAGGTCAGATAACTAAGTACAGTGACTCAGTTGGGAAAGTCATACTGTACACAGCAAGGGGGAACATAGTCATCAGCATGACAACCATTCTCCTAATACAGAACAGTAACCAGCTGATAAGTTCAGCTGAAGAGGTTTGCGTAATTTTGTGTACTTAAATTCTTTTGAAGCATGCTCGCATTTATTGCATCAGTCGCTCACACTCAGTAGTTAATGTTCATTCATTTCCCGTCATTAATAGTTTAAGGAAAGGTCAGTAGGAAACCTCTCCATTCGCATAAACTGAGTAATTAATGCTGTCTGTCGCGCATTTAATGCATGTCTTCTCACTTACCTTTATTACGTAGATCTATGTTTTAGGCGGCTTTTGTAATCATTCCTTTTATAACATTAAATCTTAGCCGTTCATAGTTTTTGGAAGATTAAAACTCAGTCGTTGGATTGAAACTTGCAATCAAGCCAATTTATACAAATCTTTCATCTTCTATCTTTTTCCTCACTTTTCGCCATTATCAAATCCTAAGAGCTTTTATCGCAAATCAGTTTCCATCTCAAACCTCTTATAACTGCTTTGCCTGTGCATCTCTCAAGCTCTCATATTCGGTAATGTATTCAAATCTGCTGACAACTACTGACTTACTCTATTTTCAAGTGCTAACATGTGTTTTGCAGATTTCTATGGCGATCGTACAGACTCCTGAACCCATAGTGGAGATCATGGCCATCCGAATTCAGTTCGAACCCACAATGGCTTTCCGCCAGGTGGATATCCCGTATCTGGAGCCCTTGTTTGATGCTCTGGAGAGGTCAGGGTTGGAGACCCTCGTGACCAAGCATCCGCGTGCCCATCTGCCAAGGCAAGTGGCAGAAGCGTATTTCAACTGGAACTCAGTGGCTGCTGGAGAAGAAGAAGCTTCATTCTCATACATGAGAGAAACAACTCCGAACAAGTGGAAGCCGACTCAACACACCTTCAACATCCGAGAGGCTCTAGTCCTCGCGTTTCAGCTTCCTGCTTCTGGAATCTCCCCTATCGGATATAAGGAGAGGGAGATCAACACTTATATACAAAAGTTCTGTGGACGCAGTGATCTGATGTTCAAGACAACTCTCCCGAGGAATCTCCTGCTACCTCAGTACAGAGGTTTAGCGTATGTGGTCTCGCACATACTGACAAGCTCAGCTGGATCGTACGATCAACTGTCCAAACCTAGGATTCAGCTGATGATGGCTATTGATGACGGAGCAGAAGTGAACTGGGCTGACTATTACACGACTCAGATGAAAGCCCAGGCCCAGAAATTCACTACTCTACCCACTGGCGAGAGGAGGTTGGCCAGTACGGGTAAGCTTCTATTCGGGACCAAGATGTCAGTCCTAATAGAGAGTGTTGTACAGAGGAACTCAGCCGTTAACTGTCGTAGAAGAGGCTCCTCCTCCACCTCAAGATGAGCAAACCTTGGACTCCGACACAGGGATGGAAGGAGCCACCCTCAAGGAGAAAGCTCAAGTCATCAGCTCCGATGACACTCAGTCGGACATTCGAGAGCCAACTGAAGAGACTGAATGGACAACAACTCATACCACTCGTCTACATGCTACAGCTGAGATTCACGATCAGATTCCAGAGATAGCTGAGCATGAAGACTTGGTTGACATTGCCATCAGGGCAAGAGTTCAGATGCTACTGAGATTTTTAAACTGGGATATTCTGATAGATTTTGCAAAAACTCAGTCAGCCATCGATCTACTAACAGAGGAGCAAGATTTACAGGCAGAGATCGGATTCGGGGAGCCAGCTGATTTGGCGTCCTTCGAGGATCTTCGAGCTGCTATGCTCTATCTTCTTAGCCTCGCGTACCACGCCTCCTGGCGCTAATGCTCCGCCTCCATCTCCTCCTGCTGATGAGGGTGATGACCAAGAACAAGATCAGGAGATGGAAGGCAACCCCAAGGATGCAGAGTTGGGAGGCTCTGCTGAGGGACCAAAGACGTCCATATCAAATGGGAGAAGTATACGAAGGCGCAGACTGATAGCCTGAATAAGCTAGCCGCTGGCATCTCCACTCCTCAAGAGGCTCCTTCGCAGCCTGATTTTAAGGAGATGATCGAGCAGGTTTTGATAGCGCGAAGCGCGATCTATCTACACGAGTCGATTCTTTGCTCCAAGCTCAACACAAAACATTTACTTGAGCAATGACTCATGCTCTCACAATGACCAAGCTCAAATGGATGAGCGGAACAAGTTGGCTACAAGCAGCCTTCAGACTACTATTAAGCAACAGGCTGCGGCCTTGAACGAGATTCAGAAGGAAATGAAGGAATCCAATGATCTAGCCCTGCTGAAACTCCTCCAGGAGTCAGTTGCTCATCTCAATCGATCTAGGGCAGATCAAGAGAAGGACTGGGAGAAATACTGTGACTTGGTCAAGGACTTCAACTCTAAAGTTATTCAGATCAAGGACTCAGTATACAAGCTTGAGAAAGAAGTCACAGCTATCCGTACCAACCTCGATAAGGCTGCTGATGCCAAAAAGGGGGAAGGTATAATAAAAGATGAACCTGAAACGGATACAGCTGATGTACAGATTATCAGGGAAAGGGTTCAGGAGGAGAGACCCTCCACAGCTGAAGAACCCGCACAGACTCAGGGGGAAAGGGCTCAGGAGGAAGGACCCTCTACTACTCAGGATAAGAACTCTTCTGAGGTCCTTGTCCTAGAATTTCCACTTCAGCCAACCCCCATCTCCTCTTCTGCTGCTCACATTGAAGAAGTAGCAAATTTTATTGAGCAGGAGACAGAAGAAGAAGAGCCTGAGCCTGAACAATTGTCACCGCAGAGGCCCGGGAAGGAGATTGCAACTGTATCTACTCCTCCTTCCTCCCCGGTCCATAAGTTCAAATCAAAAGCGGAGCAAGAGGCTTATGACCTCAAAATTGCCCAACAGTTGCAGGATAAGCTCGACCTTGAGCGTCAGCTTGAAGAGGCAGCAGAAGCAGCAAGGTCTGAGTCTCAGACGAGGAGACAGTAGAGCAGATAGCGGAAGATCAAGCGACCTGGGAGGCGACGCTGCAAGGTCTGAGTCTCAGACGAGGAGACAGTAGAGCAACCGCACTCCGCGAAAAGAAAAGGATAGCCGACTTGGCGAAAATGCGTAGCTTATCTCTCAAGCCGCGGTGATCCGAGGAGGCAGATCCCAAGAGGATCCAAGTTCATCAGGGGCCCATATGTTAAGAATATTCCTATCCCGCATGTGGATAAATGGGTGCCGGCTGATATGAACGTCCATTGGGAAAGGCTGAAAGAGGATTTTATTAAAGGCTATTTTGTATGGCGCATTTATCCTCTCGACTGTCCAGCTGATCAGTTATTCGACAAACTAATCTCGAGATTTAATGTCTCATTCAGAGATCGGCTGAGACAGATTATGGAAGAACAGAATATTCCCTTACGTGCCCCAGCTTTCCGACGTATTCCTCCGCCAAGAACTCGCTAGTGGATCTGCCGTGCACGAAGGACATTGAGAGAGAGATAGAGGAAGCTGCTTTCCATCTGGGTTTGCTGCCTGACAATCCTCTTGACAACGAAGAAATCCAGGAGATCAGGATCAGAGTTTACAAGTATTATTACCTGGATCGTCCTGTTGAGAAGTCTGCTGATTTCAAGGAAAGGACTCAACGCTTCAAGTGTCAGCAGTGATTTCTCCTTCTTTTTGATTTCTGTTGTAATAGCTGTAGGAGCTTGTACATCATTGATTATATATATATCAGTTCCTATTGCTTGTCAGACAATTGCTCATTGTCTTTCAGCTCTTTGCATCGTGTTTTCACGACTGATCACTAAGTGATTTGACACACACTTACAGTCAGTTTCTCTGATTTTGCCTATCTCCCACCTACTGAAGTATTGATATTCCTTTTTTTTTCCTCAGAATGTTGTAAGGAGGAAATTGTTGTCAGTAGGATAGCATCTTTTATAGACTTGAGAAGTTTAAGAGGTAGAGGTAGAGGTTTTGACATCATCAATTAGGGGGAAATTGTTGGATATGAGTCGGTAGATGATACTAACCGTTGTTCGGTTAAAAGAAAATTGGGGGAAATCATAGTAGTACTATGGAATTGAAGATCCCAAAACCTAGCTGATATCAGTAGATTAGTGTGTCGTTAGGATTAGCTGATGTATAGGTTAGACTTGATATATTGATTATTATTTTTGTCTAAGTCCTGTACGGGGTAATTGTTGAACTGATCTTCTGTCGAAGATACTTTTCAGAACCCCACGTCATCAGTGTAATCGCTTGTGTTCTTCGATCGGCGGCCGATCTTCCACTCGGTTGAAGACGGCGCATCAGCGACAAATCATCGGAGAAGACTACTCCCAGCGATAGTCATCGGCGAAAGAACGAAACAAGCACGGTACCTTTGCGGTCGCCGCCACCGACCTACTCGGTAGATGCCGTGTCGGCCGACTCATGGAAGAAGACAGAGACTTTTCGCCTATCGTATCCTACGGAAAGCGACCCACCTATTCAAGTCTTTTCGAAAAGTTCAGCAAAAGACATTACGAGGTGGTTGAAGGGCCACCCCGACATTCTCACCAACTACAAACCTCGACCAATGAGAAGCCGACAACGCTTACCTACTCTACACAGTAAAGCTGCTCTCATGAACAGTGCATTAACTGCCCTGCTGCAACAAGTTCGAATTATGGCCGTTTTCTTTGGAAGCTTGTGACACGTGGCATCGTCGTCTCCAACGGACATATGCCATAACTCACAACTATAAATAGAGAAGTTTTTGAAGCTCCGAGTGACGGAATTTCGAAGGGGACAAGCTCAAGTTCATAAACGCTCTAGAACACTCAAAGATCATCCAGAGGAAAACTTGCATACTTAGAAGATTTCTCAGTTTTTCTCTCTAGAGTTCTTACATCCCTTTCTTCTCTAGACTAAGCTCATTGTCATATTTATAGCTTAGATTCGAAGGAGTTCCATTTAGTGAATTGTTCTTATTGTAAGAACTCCTTCTCAGTTGGAGAAAATTCCCTTCCATTTCAGACTTAGGTTTGGATTGTAAAGTCGCTAAGGATTATAACTTAGAAGGAACTGTCCAGTGCACAGTATCCCTGCTGAGGCTTGCTCAGAATAATCAACAAGTTCTCCTGCCTTGTTCAGGACCGTGGACGTAGGATCTTGCGTATCCGAACCACGTTAAATCGCTTGTGTTCTTTTACTGTTTTATTGCATAGCATTCAACTGACTTGAAAATCATAAGCTTGCATAAAACGTATTTTATAAAGCGCACAGCCAAAAGATTTAATTTACTAAAACGTGTTTTCAAAATAGACGAATTCCGGGCCCCACACTTTCCGCACAACAGTCTCCGACTGATTCTCAAATTACTGACAACAGTCAGTAGGAGAGAGCTCAGTAGCTGACTCACTCTGTCCCGCGATCGAAGGCTTATTTGGCACTGTTCATCAGTTGCAATCATCAGCTCAGCTGACCTTCATTAAGAAAAAGAAACTGAGCTCAGGTGTATTCACCCCCCCCCCACCTCTACACCTGACTTATCGTCTCCGGACCAACACAAGGTTTTTCTCAAAGACCGAGAATTGATTATGAAGAAACATACTCTCTGGTAATGGACGCGATTACATTTAGATTTTTGATGAGTCTAGTTGTGTCAGAAAGATTTGATATGCGTCTAATGGATGTAGTAACTGCATATCTATATAGTTCACTAGATAGTGACATATATATGAAAATCCCTGAAGGATTTAAATTGCTTGAAGCATATAAATCAAAACTCAAAAGCATGTTTTTAATTAAATTGCAAAAGTCGTGTATGGGTTGAAGCAGTCTGGCCGCATGTGGTATAATAGACTTAGTGAGTATCGTTTGAAAGAAAAGTACAAAAATGATGATGTTTGCCCTTGTGTTTTCATTAAGAAAACAAACAATGGATTTGCAATCATAGCAGTTTATGTAGATTATTTGAATTTAATTGGGACTCCTGAAGAGCTCAATACAACTGCTGAATACTTGAAAAGTGAATTTGAGATGAAGGATTTAGAAAAGACAAAATTCTGTCTTGGTTTGCAGATTGAACATGTCCCTGAAGGACTATTTGTTCATCAATCCTCATATACAGAAAAAGTCTTAAAGCGATTTTATATAGATAAAGCGCATCCATTATCATCACCAATGGTCGTTAGAACACTTGATGTGCATAAAGATCCATTTCGACCTATTAAAGATGATGAAATGATACTTGGTCCTGAAGTACCATATCTTAGTGCAATCGGAGCATTGACTTATTTAGCTAATTGCACAAGACCGGATATAGCTTTTTCTGTAAATCTTCTCGCAAGATATAGTTCTGCACTCACTTTAAGACATTGGAATGGTGTTAAGCACATTCTACGTTATCTAAATGGTACCATTGGCCTTGGATTATATTACTCAAAAGGTTCTGATTATTCTATTCTCTAGAAGGGTATGCAGATGTTGGTTATTTATCCGATTCACATAAAGTCAAATCACAAACGGCTATGTTTTAACATGTGGAGGAACTGCTATATCTTGGAAGTCCGTTAAGCAAACTTTGACTGCAATATCCTCAAATCATTCTGAAATAATTGCAATCCATGAAGCAAGTCGAGAATGTGTGTGGTTACGAAATATGACAAGTCATATCCAAGAGTCGTGCAGATTGGCTTCTTCAAATGACAAGCCAACGACATTATATGAAGACAATGCCGCTTGTATCATGCAATTGAAGGGAGGTTACATCAAAGGCGATCGGACAAAGTATATTTCTCCCAAGTTTTTCTTCACACATGAACTTCAAAAGAATGACGATATTGACGTCCAACAGATACGTTCGAGTGATAATTTAGCAGACCTATTCACAAAGGCACTACCGACATCAACATTCAAGAAGTTGATACACAAGATCGGCATGCGCCGATTCAAGGATGTACAATGATTATTTTGAGGGAGAGTAGTTGTACTCCTTTTTCCTTCGACCAATTTTTATCCCATTGGGTTTTTCTGGCAAGGTTTTAACGATGCAACAATTTCTGTTTAGGGATGGTCCATCAAGGGAGAGAGTTGTAGATAAGCTATATATCTGATGACCACATCTAAATCCTAGCAGTCCATCTTGTACTCTATAAATAGAGGTCTACTCTCATAATAATACACCTCCATTTTCCGTCTTATCTATTATTCTCTCATTCCATATAATTTATATAACATTATTATTATTATTATTATTATATACACTGAAAAATAGGTAGTTGAAATTTATGTTACTTAGCAGAGAAGAACTCTCTTCGAATCTTCACATGTTCAAACAAATCAGCAATTCTTGTTCCAATTGTACATCTGGAAAAGTGTAAGAGATGAATTTTGCCTCATTTCTTTGATATAAATCCAATCTAGGTTGGTTTTATTTTCGATAAAAAACTTCTGATTTTGATCCGGAGATTCAATGTCGTACGCTTACCTCTTCAAGTATATTATCATCGGTGATACAGGTAATCGCCTTGCTCATCAATTTTCGCTTTTTCCTGGTTTTTTCGGTGTTGAATACTGTATGATGATTTCAATTTTGATAGTGATACTGACTGATCGTCGTTGGGTTAACATTAGGTCGTCTTCCGATCTATAATGTTGAATGGTATTTATGCGTATTTAACAATATTTTCTACTGATGCAATATTTCTAGTGAGGAATTTTTTAAGTATGGCCAAGATATAGCATTGCCTTCCAAAACTTCCATTAGAATCTGAATCTTTTCATTGAGGAATTGCCTAGAAAATGTGAAAATTTGAAATTCTGATCTGTATCCTACTCTTGGATTTGTAAACTTGGAGGGAAGCAAGAATGAACAATATGTATCTGTTTTATGTTCTGTTTTGTCGAAATTATGCATGACTAGAATGATACTTGTTTCAGTTAGAGTGGCTTTACCTTGTTATGAATGGAGAGATGGATACCATTGTTCTTGTTTTGAAAGATGGATGAAGGTTTGTGGATTATTCATGACTTATTAATATTTCTTCAGGTGTTGGAAAATCATGTCTGCTTCTGCAGTTCACGGACAAACGCTTTCAGCCAGTGCACGACTTAACCATTGGTGTCGAGTTTGGAGCCAGGATGATCACAATTGAGAACAAACCAATCAAGCTACAAATTTGGGACACGGTTTGTTGTATAACTCCTTTTCTGGTTCAACATTATTTTCCTATTACGTAATGGTATTAAACAAGTGTTGCATTTGCTAGTAGCTAAGGTCTGATTGTATTAGCCTGTTGACTGAGGGAACTGATGTGAGCATATAGCAATCCAATTGCTGATTTCTACTATATGATACGATTTTGTTTCTTATACTTATATTTCCTTATATCATATCAGGCTGGTCAAGAATCGTTTAGGTCTATTACGAGGTCTTACTACAGAGGGGCTGCAGGGTCGCTGCTCGTTTACGATATCACAAGGTGCTATTTCTTCTTACAATCTTTGTAAAATAGACATTACCTGATCGTTACTGTTCTACAGGTAAATGTAGCTTTGTAGTGTTATACCGAACCAGACATAGTGTCAGACAGTCCAGGCAGATGGTTGCTTCTCTATCATCATTCTCTTCTGTTGCAATCATAATAATGCCTGCTTCATGCTTAGATATGGTGTCATGTTTCATGAGTTCTCTAAACTAAGTGTATTGAGTTTCCCCAGACTTTGGATTTATGATGTGTTAAACTGTGAATGAATTGTGACATTTCAGTGTATGGATGGACGAACATGTACCGTAGTAGATGGTTGGGATGTCTCCTCCTTATGCATTCTCCACGCCTTTTCTATTGTTAGTAGGCTAACCATATCTTGCTCAGTTTCATATACTTATACGACACAGTGGTTGAGTATATAATGTTTCTTCGACAACCAATAGAAATAGCATATGTAGAACAGTTTTCACTTGCTATTAGTCCACCATATATATAGTTTTGCAAGCATTACCAATGCTCTTGGATGATGGTGTGAGGGGGCTGGGGCGCTTCTGCATATCTGAGCAATTCAGTAACGACGACAGTTGACAACATTGAACTGATCAAATTGTATTTGATTCTTCAGGAGAGAAACGTTTAACCACCTTGCAAGTTGGTTGGAAGATGCAAGGCAGCACGCAAGCATGAATATGACCATAATGTTGATAGGAAACAAGTCTGATCTGGCTCACAGAAGAGCCGTGAGCACTGAGGAAGGCGAGCAGTTTGCCAAGGAGAACGGCTTAGTATTCATGGAGGCATCTGCTAAAACAGCTCAAAATGTGGAGGAGGTACCAAATCCTTTACTCAAAACGCCATTAAAGGGTACTACATAATAAAAAAACCTTGTTCCTTTTTTTTTTTTCTCCTCCCTAAGGCCTTCGTGCAGACTGCATCAACTATCTACAAAAAGATTCAGGACGGAGCTTTTGACGCATCTAATGAGGTATGTTTCTTGGTTAAGAGCTTGAACCAGTGTTTCTAGGATTTATGAATGCATTTTCTAACTTGTTTTTGGAGAAAATAATGTTGGGTAAATGTTTTGAGTTGCTGAAGATGTGTTTGTTTCTGCAGTCTAATGGCATAAAAATTGGATATGGAGGAAATCAAGGATCTTCAGCAGGAAGAGATGGTGGTGCTTCTCAAGGAGGAGTTTGCTGCAGTTGAAAAAATCCCTTGCCCAGACACTCTGTTATCAATTCATATGCAGAATGCGGATGTGCTTGAGTTGTGCCTTTTTACCAATTGAACTCAACTCTTTTAGCCCTTGTTTGGTTGTAGAGAAAATGAGGAGAAAGAAAATGAGGGGAAGTGAAAAGGAGAGAAAATCACATTTTCTCTTGTTTGGTTTGCAAGAGAAAATGGAAAGAGAGAAAAAATTATGTGGGGCCCACCTCAAAATCTTTTCTCTCCACAATTGAGAAGAAAATGGAAAGAAAATGGAATGGAAAGACTTGTTTTGGTTTATTAAGTATTAATAATATTTTAATATTATATAATTATATTATATAATAATATTAATAATAATATTATATAATTATATTATATAATAATATTAATAATATTAATAATAATATATAATTTTAATGTCTACACAGAATGAAAGTATTAATCAAAATCGAATCCCGAGAAAAATAACTTAATGAAGCCACTGAGATTTTTAATCTCCTCCGTACCCACCGCAGCCACCACCATCCCAATTGCTACTGCCGTCCAAAACGAGCATGTTGCCGTCCTTTTCATCCGTTTGTGGTCCTCTGTTTTGCTGCTCAGCTGCATTGCGGCGGCGCTTGCAAGCGTTAATCACACAAACTGCTAGCAAAACCATCGCCATCACACCGAAGGCGATTGCTACGACAGCCACCGCTGCCACTAAAAATCCAAATGAAGGATATATATACGTGAGAAATAAACAATTTTGGGATCCTCTGCTGTATTTTATTTTATCCTAATTTACGTCGTAAATAATAAGATTAAGATGTCAAACGTGCATCATGCATATGTATGTGATGTACTGATATTCATAAGAAAATATAATCGAACAATTAGGTAAATACTAGAAGAAAATTGGCAAAAGCTCATAGATTGTGAGTGGTATTTAAATTGTGTTTAGCTTTGGACTTGGCATTGTATGTATGTAGATTCGAAAAATTGTAGTTTGTTCTCTATATTTATTAATCATATGAAGTTACAATTATTCGGCCGGAATTAGCCAAGGCTGTAAAACAAAGCTACTAACAAACTATCCACTTTCTTGTTCCCCACCCCACCTTTCAATTTGCATAATAGATATTTCTTCTCCGCGAGCCTGATAACACAGTTTTTCCCGTAGATATGTCAAGAACATCACAAAAACCTGCGTAAAAAATTACTTTATTAGAGCTATCACATAATTGACTGACTGAAAGGAGATTATGTTGATACTCTGGGAACTATTGCAGTCCCTATCTTCAATGTTCCGTATCCCCTTGTGTATCCTTTGGAGTTGTCACCAAATTCATTCTGGCTCCTTCTTGCTGAATGTAGTTGGTCAGCAGATTCTTTCGATGTGTCATATGTCTTGAGTATGCGATGTCCACGATCCAAGGGTCCTTTAGCACCTACAAAATAAAAACAAATTCAGGTACCCTTTGGGTTCAGGTTGGGTCCTTAGATGTTAGTGGATTCTGGAATCCAAATTTGTCTAAGAACCCTGGTGGTTTCAGATTTCTTCTTACCCTTGTTGTCAGCTAATCTCTCTGCTGAGCTGGGAGATACTGACTTTTGTCTCTTCTGAGGTTCAGGTTTCTTCTTCTTCTGCTGAACCTTCGGGCTTTTGTCTAGGCTCATAATATTATGATCCATACTGAGCTGGGTGAGTATACTGTGGATGACCATACTGCTCTGCCCATCTGACTTTTTTGGTTCCCCCTGAATTAGATATGGGTGTTTTGGGGCTTGAACCATGAGTCTCCTTCAGTAGCTGGGCTGAGGTGCTTTCATCTTCTGTTTGTCCTTTGTCTGAGGGGTTGAAGATTCAGCACATTGGGTTCCCCCTTGGACAAATCTGTCAGCAAGCTAATCTGAGTTTTTGCTTTGGCATGATAGGTTTGGACATCCGGGAGCAACTATGATGCGTCGCATTGTTGAAAACTCATGTAGACACAATATAAAGAATCAGAAGATTCTAATAATAAGTGAATTCCCATGTGATGCTTGTGCGCAGGGCTAGTTAGTCATTAGACCATCCTACACGAAGGTCAATATAGAATCTCCATCTTTCTTGGAAAGAATTCAACGAGATATTTGTGGACCTATACATCCACCATGTGGGTCATTTCGATACTTTATGGTATTGATTGATGCTTCTTCTAAATGGTCTCATGTATGTCTGCTTTCTAGTAGAAATGCAGCTTTTGCTAGACTACTTGCTCAAATAATAAAATTGAGAGCTCAATTCCCAGACAATCAAATCAAGAGGATTCGCCTTGATAATGCTAGTAAGTTTCATTCTCAAGCATTTAATACTTATTGTATGGCTATTGGGATTGAGATTGAACATTCGGTTACTCATGTCCATACATAAAATGGTTTAGCAAAAGTGTTTATTAAACGTCTTCAACATATTGCTAGACCATTACTTATGAAATCAAAAATCCCAATTTCGGCTTGGGGTCATGCCATATTGCATGCTGCATCATTAGTTCGGATTCCGCCAATAGCCAACCAACAACATTCTCCAATGCAAATTATTTTTGGTAGAGAACCTGATGTTTCTCACTTACGAATATTTGGTTGTGTTGTCCAAGTCCCAATTGCACCCCCACAACGTACGAATAAGGATCCCCAACGAAGGCTTGGGATATTTGTTGGATTTGATTCGCCCTCGATTATAAGATATCTTGAACCTTTAACGGACGATTTATTTACTGCACGTTTTGCAGATTGTCATTTTGATAAAATGACATTTCCAATATTAGGTGGAACAAACCTACATCCAGAAATGCAAAAGGAAATCTCTCGGAATGAAAAAACCTTGTCACATTTTGATTCTAGAAGTAATCAATGTGAACAAGAAGTTGAAAAAATAATTCATTTGCAAAAGATTGCAAATCAAATTCCTGATGCTTTCATAGATACAACAAAAGTGACACTATCTCATAAACCAGTTGCCAATACACCTGCTAGAATTAGTGTGCCTAAAGGACAAACAACAATGGTAGCAAATGAATCTAACGTCCGTCAAAAACGTGGTCGACCAATTGGTTCCAAAGATTCTCTGCCTAGAAAAAGAAAGGCACAAGATACGAACCAAAGGTGGGAGACGCTGAAGGCTGAATTTATTAAGCGAAATTATTTCTGGAGTTACTGGGCTGAGAAGCACAAGTCTGTAGCCTTTGTTGAATGGCTCATGAGGGCCGACATAGAAATGTTTGCCAGAGTTCAGAAGGTTGTAAAAGACAAGGTAGATGTAAGAGTACCAGGTCCAAGAATCATGCCGCCCCCACTGAAACTAGACGGCTCCATTCACTATGGGGTCATTGAGAAGGAAGTCAAGGATGCTGCTGAAGCCAAGTTCCTAGATGAAGAAGATCCAGCTGACTTCGCTGAGATACTGAAGCTGAGGAAGGTCACCTACCGGATGTATGGACTGCCTCTTCCTGAAACCCAATCAAAGGACTTCAAAGATAGGATTAAGCGGTTCAGATGACTATTAGCTTCTGTGTTTCTTTGTATCTTCTTTCTGTTCTTCTTAGTATAGCAGACGATGTAACTGTACGGAATTTTTCAAATCTATAAAACATCTCTGTTATTGGCCCTGGCAATTCCTTATTGTCTAAATGGCCTTGTTTATTTTTATGCTTAACACTCAGAATCACTGAAGTGATTACTGACTCACACACTCACTGTTCTTATATATTTTGTCAGTTTTTGTTTAGCTAGATTCTGATAGATTGCATAGTTTGGGGAAGATGTTGTTAGACAGGGGGAAATTGCTGCTTAGTTTCTGTATAGGTTCTGATATTTCTTCCCTGATTCCCTCAGTAGTCTAGGACTTGAAGAACAACTCCACTGATCCTACTTGTAATACTTGTAAGGAGCTCTGTTTCTGATAAGTCATAGTGTTAGGTTTTGGCATCATCAAATAGGGGGAAAATGTTGGGAGATGATTCAGTCTTCTCACAATCAGCTGAGACATAACTCAGTAGCCCTGTGCTCTGAATATTTACTAAAGATTTGAAGATCCCAAAACCCTATCTTGACTGATGAACCATTCAGTTGTAACATGTTTTGTTCTGTCTCTGAGGTTTCAGACTCAGTAGACACTATGCATCTGGTTCAGGCGCTCAGTAGATTACCTGCCTCAGTACCAGAAGTAGAAGACTCAGTGATACTGGACTCAACAGGAGCAAGATATGCGAAAGGAGTCGGTGAACCGAACTCGGTAGGAGTAGTTCATCGAACTCGGAGCTGATCTTCGGAGAGCCGACTCGGCAGGGAGCATGCTACTAAATCAAAGATCGACTCAAGAACGGGCCGGGATGTCTTTTCCGACCGTCCGATTCTCTAAAAGTCAAATCGGCGAGTCAATACGAGGAAGAGAGAAGTCGGCTTCGGATCTCCTTGAAGTCCGTTCGTCTCACCAACTTTCCCGAACCTCGACCAATGACAAGCGACCCACCGTCCTATATCCGTTAAAGCCGCAAGTCAACAACTTTCCGTAAATGGAGGGAAAGGACACTGCAACCATACTTTGAAAGAGCCGTTAGCTACCCAAAAGAGAGAGACAAAGGATCGTCGTCTCCAACGGATCTATCCTAATCTCTGCTCTATAAATAGAGGGATAAAATCAAATTGAAGAGCACGAGCATACAAGAGAATATGAGTGAACCAACGAACACACAAACGAACTCAGTGCATTCAAAGAGCAACTCAAAAAATGTCTTAAGTCTTCCGCAAGAAGTTAGAAGAGATAAACTCCTGCGAAAGACTACATATCTGCTTATAGGGAACCAAGCTGAATCAGAATTATACAACCTCTAGTATCCAAGCGACTGAACACGAACCCAAAGTTTATACTTAGTCGTTCGTCGCTCTAGAAGCCACTTTCTCGTTCCCTATCCCTCTAACCTAAGCTCAACTGTTCATATCTATAGCTTAGACGAAGGAGTTCATAGTCGAACTGATCCTTATTGTAAAGGACTCCTTCACTGTTGGAGAGTTTTTCAAACCCTTAGTTTGATACCCTGTAAACTGAGACTTGCTCAGTATAAATCTCAAGACCAGTGTTTGTCTAGTGTACAAACCGACTGAGACTATCTTAGTATAATACATAGCTTCCTGATCTTTTGGGACAGTGGACGTAGGATTGTTGGATCCGAACCACTTTAAAAATTGCATGTGTTCTATGTTCATTATTTACTGTTGCATTGATTTACTTTGCATACTAAAAATATCTTTAAAATCATTCAACTGAGTTTCAGCAAGCTTAATCGACTGCACTAATATACTAAAACTATTTTGATAAAACTTTTTCCTAACTCAACTGAATTTGGGCCTACACATTTCCGCACTACTAAACTCTACTGAATTCTGACTCTAGTCAGCTAGCAGGCCTCAGTAAAGTCAGTCACTCTGCCACGCGATTCAAAACAGCTTATCTGGTCTGCTGAACTCGTTCAGTATGACACTCTCCTGAAAAGGATTATTCGCGTTTTAAGTTGAGAAATCGGTTTTCAGGTGTATTCACCCCCCCCCCTCTACACCTGAACGTTATTCTCGGGACCAACAATTGGTATTAGAGCAGGAGTTCTCTAAGACTCTTGTTATTCTATAATTGGTCTACTTGAACAGATTCGGAAAACGTTTTCACTGCATATCATTCTTCATTCATATCATTATTCATTATGTCTGATATATCAGGAATCAGAATGGTACCCATGTTCTCAGTAGAGAACTATGGTGTATGGCGGGTCAGAATGGAGGCACATCTGACCTCCCTCCACGACAGCATGACAGAGGTTCTAGAGGACGGACCTATCGTTCCAATGGTCGATAGCGTCGTAGCTCAGGACCCAGCACAAGGAGGAGGAATGGTGACCGGGAAGAAGATACCCAAAGACAGAAGTCTCTTCACCCCTGAGGAAAAGAAGCTTCATAACTTAGACCGCGTTGCCAGAAACGCCATCTAACCACTCTGAGCGATTCTTATCTCGGAAGAGTTCAGGACTGCAAGTCCACGAAAGAACTCTGGGATGCTCTAGCGCTACTGAGTCAGGGGACTCAAAAGATCAAAGCGAACAAACTCACGCTAGAACTTCAGAAGCTGGAGAGACTGTCTCTCATGCCTGGTGACTCCATTCAAGATCTCAACGTCAGATTCACGAATCTGATGAACTCTATCAACGGGCTGGGAAAGACATTCTCCAACCAAGAGATGAATCTCAAAATTTTGAGGGCACTGCCAGACGGTCACTGGACTCCCTTTGCTACTTTATTACGTCATTCTGATTTAGATATTTTTACTCCTGACCATATCTTTTCAGAACTTAAAGATGAGGAGTTCGAGTTTGGCCTACCTCAAAGGAAGCAGCGAGCTGAAGCTGACACCCAAGTCGACCATGCCTTTAAAGCATCAGTCAGCACAGCAGCTCCGGCGTCTAGCAAGGCTGAACCTTCACTCAACGACATACAAGAAGGAAACTTAGCCAAGAAGTACGCACTGCTTGCCGTAAAGTATCAGAAGGAGAAGGAGAGGCACAGGAAGCTCTCAAAAGTCATCAGAGACTCTAATGATAAGAATGAATATACACCTAAGCGCACTCCTGACTCGCATACTTCTGAATGCAGAAAATAGGAAGACTCAGCTCAGTCGAAAGACAGCGAAAGCAAAGAAGAAAGAGTTACAACCTGCTATAACTGCAAGAAGCCAGGACACTATCAGTATGAATGTCTTGAGCTCAGTACTGCTGAAAGAGCAGCACGAAAAGCACGAAGGGAGAAGTTCATCAAGAAGCGACGAGCATATATTGCTGGTGAACTCTCAGACGACTCAGATGAAGTCGACTCCTTCATGGATTCATCAGACGATGAAGCAGCTTTCATGGCCATAGAGCTTGAAGCTGAAGAAGATGCTGAAAAGTGTCTCATGGCAGGAAAAGAGGATGAGGTAAATTCTCATCCACCATTTAATCCCTCTTCACACTGCACACACGATACTATTTCAGGTGCAGATGAGAATCTGGACGTCGCGATTGCATACGAAGAACTACTCAACGAGCAGATCCAGATGAGTTTGCAGCTCAGTAAGACTATTCAGGAGTTGGATACCTGAAAGTGGAGAATCGGAGACTTTCTCAGGAGAGTCAGGTTGCTACTGAGTCAGAAGGACTTGTGTTGAGACTCAGGGAGGAGATAAACTCTCTGATTGCCAAGTCTCAGCATCAAGAAGATCATATCTCAGTACTGACCAATGACTTGACTCAGAAAGATACTGAATTGAGTCTACTGAAGCAAGAGTTGTCAGGACTTCAGACCGAGCATGAATTGCTGAAGAAAAGTGATGATGTCTGGAGAAACCTGATGACAGAGCGGTACATGGGAGCTGAAAAGAAGCTTGAAGCTATGCTAGCAAGCAACAAGCCCAAGCATTGTAAGGAGGGACTTGGATTCAGCCATGGAGCCTCCTCATCTGCCCCCGTACGCTCAAAAAACCGGCTAGCTGATAGGTTAGTTCAAGGGGAGACCATCAATGCAGAGATACTGAACCCCCTAGCCAAAAACAATAATGGGAAAGATCACCTACTTGGATGTATGGACTGCCTCTTCCTGAAACCCAATCAAAGGACTTCAAAGACAGGATTAAGCGGTTCAGATGACTATTAGCTTCTATGTTTCTTTGTATCTTCTTTCTGTTCTTCTTAGTATAGCAGACGATGTTACTGTACTGAATTTTTCAAATCTATAAAATATCTCTGTTATTGGCCCTGATAATTCCTTATTGTCTAAATGGTCTTGTTTATTTTTATGCTTAACACTCAGAATCACTGAAGTGATTACTGACTCACACACTCACTGTTCTTATATATTTTGTCAGTTTTTGCTTAGCTAGATTCTGATAGATTGCATAGTTGGGGGAAGATGTTGTTAGATAGGGGGAAATTGCTGCTTAGTTTCTGTATAGGTTCTGATATTTCTTCCCTAATTCCCTTAGTAGTCTAGGACTTGAAGAACAACTCCACAGATCCTACTTGTAATACTTGTAAGGAGCTCTGTTTCTGATAAGTCATAGTGTTAGGTTTTGGCATCATCAAATAGGGGGAAAATGTTGGGAGATGATTCAGTCTTCTCACAATCAGCTGAGACATAACTCAGTAGCCCTATGCTCTGAATATTTTCTAAAGATTTGAAGATCCCAAAACCCTATCTTGACTGATGAACCATTCAGTTGGAACCTGTTTTGTTCTGTCTCTGAGCTTTCAGACTCAGTAGACACTCGCATCCGGTTCGGGCGCCGAGAGATTACCCGCCTCGATGCAAGTAGAAGACTCGGTGATCTTGGACTCGGCGGGAGCGATATATCGAAAGGAGTCAGTGGAACTGAACTCAGTAGGAATAGTTTACTGAACTAAGAACTGATCTTCAGTAGAGCCGACTCAGCAGGAGCATGCTACTAAATCAAATATCAGACTCAGCAACGGCTGGACAGTCTTCTGACTGTCAGATTCTCTAAAAGTCAAATCCGCAGAGTCAATACGAGGAAGAGAGAAGTCAGCTTCAGATCTCCTTGAAGTCTGTTCTGTCTCACCAACTTTCCTAAACCTCGACCAATGACAAGCAGCCACCTGTCCTATATCTGTTAAAGCTCCAAGTCAACAACTTTCCAGAAATGGAGGGAAATGACACTACAACGATACTGTTGGTCCCGAGTGTACGGTCAGGTGTAGAGGGGGGGGGGTGAATACACCTAACTCCGATTTTCTCAACTTCGAACACGAACAGTCCTGTTCAGGAAACTGTCGTACTGAAATAATTCAGCAGACCAAATAGCTATTCTGAATCGTGTGTGGCAAATAGTCTGACTCTACTGAGATCTGCTAGCTGACTGAGTCAGAATTCAGTATCAAACAGGTAGAGTTCAGCGGTGCGGAAAAGTGTAGGCCCAAATCAGTTGAGTGGAAAAACCATTTTAGCAAGTCTTAGTTCAGCAAATAGACAGTTCAGTATGCTGAGACAGTTGTATGATTTTAAAGTAGGTTTTCAATATGAACAGTAAAATCAATGCAACAGTAATTAGAAAGCAATAACAAGACACAGATTTTTAAAGTGGTTCGGATATCAATCGATCCTACGTCCACTGTCCCGAAAATTTCAGGAGGCTATTTATTATACTGAGTTAGTCTCAGTCAGCTTGTACACAGGACAAAGCCGTGGCTTGGGGATTATACTGAGCAAGTCCCAGTTTACAAAGGCATCAAACTAAAGTGTTTGACAAACTTCTCCAACTATGAAGGAGTCCTTTTACAATAAGGATTGGGTTCAAATATGAACTCCTTCGTCTAAGCTATAAGTATATTCTGTTGAGCTTAGGGTTAGAGGGATAGGGAATGAGAGAGTGGCTTCTAGATCGACGAACAGCTGAAATAAGCTTTAGGTTCGTGTATCGTCAATTTGGATACTAGAGGCTCTTCTAACAGTTTAGCTTGGTTCCCTATGAGCTGAGAAGGTAGTCTTTCGCCGGAGATAGATCTTCAAATTCTTGCGGAAGACTTAGGGTTTTTTGGTTCTAGCTCGTTTGAATGCTTGTGTTTGTTTTCGTCGTTAAGCTTATGCGCATTCGTTTCTCTCTCTTGTGCCCTCTTTTCAAGGCTTGAAATGTCCCTCTATTTATAGAGCATAGATTGGAAAAGATCCGTTGGAGACGATCTTCCTTTCTCTCTCTTTTGGTAGCTAACGGCTCTTTTTGAAGGATGTAACAGTGTCCTTTCCCTCTTTTTCTGGAAATATGTTGACTTGCAGCTTTAGTAGGTAGAGACACGTGTATGCTTGTCACTTGTCGAGGATTATGGAGTGGTTGAGATGGAACAGACTTCGAGGCATACTGAAGCTGACTTCTCTTTTCCTCGTACTTGACAATACTGATTGCATATTCAAAAAGTGTCTGACAGTTCAGAAGACTGTCTGCCATTGCTGAGTCTGATCTTCATTCAGTAGAGAGACAGCTGAGGGTACTCTACTGATGGTCAGCTCTGAGTTCAGTGAACTACTCCTGCTGAGTTCAGTTCTACTGACTCCTTCGCATATCTTTGCTCTCGCCGAGTCCAAGAAATACTGAGTCTTCTACTTCTGGTGCTGAGGCTGATAAGCTACTGACCGCCTTAACCAGAGCAGAGTGTCTACTGAGTCTGAAACCTCAGAGACAAAATAATTACACGGGAATGTTTCATCAATCAAGATAGGGTTTTGGGATCTTCAAATCTTCAGATAGGTACAGAGCACGAGGCTACTGAGCTTACGGTCAGTGCTGAAGACAAAATCATTTCCCACTAAGTATAACAGTGCTGAGGATAAAATCATCACCCAACAATTCCCCCCTATTTGATGATGCCAAAACCTATCATCTATGCTAACACTAAACTATCGTAAACGAGCTCCTTACATTATTACAAGTAGGATCAGTGGAGTTTGTTCTTCAAGTTCTAGTCTACTGAGGGGAGCAGGGCAAAACAATTTCCCTCTATCTAAACAATTCCCCCGAAACACAACAACTAGACTATCAGATCTAGAGAAGCAATAAGCTGACAACTAAGATAAAGTGAGTGTGTGAGTCAGCAATCACTTCAGTGATTCCGAGTGTTTAAGCATAAAACAAACACGTACGTTTAGACAATAAGATATTGTCTGAGCCAAAAGAGAATGTATATATAAGTTATGAAAGTTCAGTACATTACATCTCTTTCTAAGCTAGGAAGATAAAGAAATCTAATACTAAGAACGTTTGTACTGCTTGATCCTGTCCATAAGGTTTTGCGATTCTGACTCAGGCAGGGGCAAGCCATACATTCTGTATGAGTTCTTCCTCAGCTTCAGGTATTCAGCGAAGTCTGCTGGCTCGTCTTCTTCAAGTCCTCTGTTCGCAGTAGCATTCTTCACTTCCTTTTCTATTACTCCATGATGGACTGAGTCATCATTTCTTCTTGGCGGAGGTATGATTCTGGGCTCAGGAACACTGACTTCTATACCTTCAGACACGGCTTTATGCAAGTATACGTATAGATCCGGTTCTTTTATCATCATCATTCTGTGTAAGCATCAGTCTTAGCCTTGTCTGGCCAGAACCTCCAGAAATAATTGCGCTTGATAAACTCTATCTTTGCAGATTCCCATCTCTGAGTAAACTGAGCAGGCATCCAATTGTCTGTCCTTGGCCATCTATGCGATTTCAGATCAGCTGGCTTCCTGAACCTTCTGTATCGATAAGGAATATCAGCTTTTGAAGGTACTCTCAGCCTGGCCTCTTGTTCAGATGTAATTCTCGGTGCCTCAAGATCGCCATATGTATTCTCTCGTCGGCGGCTTTCTATCATGCTCCGCTTCCTCTCCTCTGTAGAGATACCTATCCATCTGAGCGAAAATGGCTTCGATCTCAGCATCTTGTTCTTTGGATCTCATATAGGAAGGTTGGTGAGGAGAGTCTTCTGAGTCAGTAGGGGTACTGGATTTCTCTTTGGATGTACCCTGCTTCTCAGTATTCTTCTGTTGTTTCTCCTTTTCCTTTTCTCTATCTTCATCATCATGAATCTTGAGCTTCCTTGGAGGCAACCTAGCAGTTTTCTTTCCGCCTCGAGCTGGTGCCTTAGTTTTGCCTTGAGAGGTCTTTGCTTTAGGCTTGTTGGCAGCCTCAGCTTTGGCTATCTCCCTAGCAAGCTTCTCGTCAGCTGCTATCTGAGCCTCCTCTTCAGCAGAAATGTATCTCTTTAATTTCTTTGCTGGAGGGGTCGGGAGTTCCAGTACTTTCTTCCCTTTGCCTGGAACAGGTGGTGGTAGAGGGGCTTCTTCCTCTTCTGAATCATCATGTTCAGCATACTCAGCAACCTCCTTAACAATATCGGTAGGAGTCCGGGTTGCGTGAGTAGCCGTTCCCGAGCCACTTGGGCCGGTCTCTCTCGTGCTCGCAGCGGAGACACCCCGGGGTCTCTTCGCTGGTCCAAGAGCAAAGAATAGTCCGAACTTCGCTTGCGTGACGCTCTCGACTCGGTTTTCTTGGCGGGCTTCAGTGGAGCTTCCCCCTTAGTGAATTTGGCTGTAGGTTTAGTCAGGATCAGCTTGGGGGTTGACTTGTCCCCTTTTTCACTGTCTCTCTTTTCTTCCCTTTTATCCTTTCCTTCCCCCTTTTTGGCATCATCAATTATTACCGGAGTCGGAGTGGATATCTTTAGGTCTAGGATTTTGTAAGAGGTTGACAGAGAGTCGAGTTTGTCTTTGATTTTTGTCAGTGCCTCTTGAAGCTCATTCCTCTCAGAAACAAGATCTTCACTGTATTTCTTATGGGAGAGTTCAGCTGCAGCCTTAAATTCCATCAGCTTCTCAGATACCTTATCCTCCAGAGCTTGTTGAATATTGTTGAGTCTGAGCTCAGTGGCCTGGGATAGGTTTGAGATTGATTCAGTATGAGTGGACTGAGAGGCCTTGAATTCTTCAAGCAGTTTGGCCTATCCCTCCTGAATCACTCTGAGCTGATCTTCAAAGTCATGTCTCTGCTTTGCCAGCGCATTTGAGACAATGGAAGAGACATCAGGGGCAGCTGAGTCGGATAGAGAGATTTTCAGCCCCTGAAGCTCAGCACTAGTGGCTTCAGCAGTTGTCTTCCATACTTTATGGACAGCTTTGGCTAGAGCTCTATTCTGAGCTCCTTGGCTTTTCAGTGCCTTGGCCATGGACTTTGAGCGTCGGCCATTAGGGCTGGGCGCTACTTCAAACTGAGATGTTAGCAAGAGCTGAGCAGGCTCTGCATACGTTGAAGTACCAGCCGCCGACTACACAGGCCCAAGGATACTGAGCGGTAGATCAGAAGTTTCAGCAGTTGTATCCTTGTCCTTGGGTACTCCCTCATCAGGCTTCCCAGGGCCTGAATCATGGGGTGGGTCCTGACCGTCGTGGTCAGACCCATCTGAGGGGGCTGAGCCTGAAGTCTGCTGCCTATCGTTCAGCAAGGCCAGCATCGTGGCCCTCAAATCATCGAAGTTACCTAGGTCAGCAGGCCTGGAGTAGCCTATCTGCTGCCTTGGGTGCTGCTCCTCCTGATGTAATTGGTCACAGGAGTAGTGAAGGATGAGGCGAAGCTGTGGGTGCCACTCCTGGAACCTTAGGAGCATGTGGAGCCTGGCTTGTCTAGCAATTAACACCAAGTCTTGGTGGCCAGCGATCTCCGGTATTTGGTCAGCTATCTCTCGGAATGCTTGAGATCTGAGCGCTGAGGCTTCCATTCCGATTGATTCTTGCTCAGACGCCGTTTCTGAGTCGTCAAGATCTATGGCGGACGTCTGTTTTTCAGCAGATGGCAAAGTGCTGAGTGGTGGAATATCAAGCGGGCTTTCTAGAGTTTGTATATCAGCACTCTGGCTAGGTTCAGCTGGAACCCCTTGATCCACTTCTTGAGTCTGTTCAGTGGAGACGGCCTTCTCCACCGAATGAGTCTCCTCGGAGGACTCGACTCATCTATTAGCCGCATAGCCGAGTAGTCGTACATTCGGTAGAATGTTCGAGAGCTTTGTTCGGAAGCGGTTGGTTGTTTAGTAGTTTCCTCCTACGGCATGCCTCGGATTCAGTAGGGACATCAGCGATGGCTTTCTTCCGACGTTTAGCCGATGTCTTAGAAATTTTTGCTAGAGGAGACCTCTTCTTGGTAGGCGTGGTTTGTTTGAAGCGACGGTCTGAACGAACCGACCGCAAGAGCAAACTGTTCTATTGTGGAACCTGATCTTCTTTACATTAAAGTATACCTTGTCCTCAAAGGTGATCTGGTCATCTCCACAGATATCTTGTATCATGATGGACAGCTTCAGTCCATACAACAGCTTGCCTTTTACTGTCAGGTTGCACGTTGCCTTATCAAATTTGGCAGCTTGAACCATGAACTCTCGAAGAAAGAACTCTGTCCAGTTGATTTTTGCTTTGTCATATATTGTCATCATGAGCTGGATCTTGGGTCTCGATACTTGATCGAATGAACCCGTTTGGCTTGTTAGTAGCTGCGTGACTATATAAGCTAGTGTACGGAACTGGGGCAGCATACTGTTCTTTGGGAAGGCCGCTCTGAATGTGGTAGGCTTTCCGCATAATATAGATAGATAGTCGTCTATCCTGTCATCGTTGTAGCCAACATTGCTAACTCCTTCAGCAGGCAAAGCGAAGCTTCTCCTCAGTGCTTCTTTAATTGAGATCCGCTTCAGTTGCAAGGAGGCATCGCCTATGGAGTGGACGGCAAAACGTCTAATGATGTCTCCAGATATCGAATTTGAGTATATCTGAGGCACCTGTCGAGGAAGGAAGAAGGTAGGCTTCCTTGAGAGGAACTGCTCCAATCCAGACGCTCTCAGATACGAGAAAATCTCGTCCATGAAGTCAAGGTCGCAGGCGTCAAACTCTATGACTGGTTCGCACCAGACACGGTCTTTGTCTAAGATTTCCTGCATGTTCCCTAGGGAGACGAGAGAAAGATTTGCCATTTTATCTGCAACAAGAAAAGATTATCAGTATCGTTTGTTCATAAAACAGTTAGTATAGCGATACTGAAAAGAGATAATGAAGTATAGTAACAGATTTAATAATCATACCGATAAAATTCTGAGAATAGAGAAGATAAGAAGCAAGTAAAGGATTGCTAGAGATCTCAGAATTTTCGGAGCAAAGGATTTGAAGATATACTAATGGCGGTTTCTAAGATATGATCGAAAATATATATCTAACGTGAAGGTGAACAGTTTTCGATCAAAGGCCAAATTTAAATCTGCTTTATGATATGGACGGTTAAGATTGGATATTATAAAGAAGGTAATGATCACGGTAGCCGCCTAAGTCAATACCGGTTGTAATTTGCCTAAGTAGTAACTATGAGAGGACATGCATTAAATGCGTGGCGAATTCAAAGATACTTATGCATAGAATGTCGTGCATTAAATGAGAGTCGTTTTCATTAAATGACAAACTTAAGATAATTAATACCATGCTGAATCCGAATTATAAGTGCGAAATCTTTTCTATTAGTTACTATTGAGTAGAGATACGCAAACCCGTCGGCGAACATATTAGTCAGCGATACCTCATGTAGATGGTTGCCGATTCTCTACGTGCGATTATACTCGCATCGAGAGTGAACATTCCCCCTCTTACCGAAATGGTCCTCTCTTGAAGAATCTTACTGACCGGGGTCGGTAGGGTCCAAAGCAGACCTAGCTCTACCGAAAGTTCTTTGAATCGGATTCGGCTAGAGGCTTGGTCGAATATCGACCCTTTGTTTGTCGGTATGGATCTTTTCCATCCCGATATCCTTCTTTTCGACATGGTCACGAATGAAGTGATGCCTAATGTCCACGTGCTTGCATATCGTGTGAAGTACGGGGTTCCGAGTGATTGCAATAGCACCGGCATGCCGTCGCGCAATATATCGGTACTTCATTCCGAATGACGTTATAGTCTCTTAGTTGCTTTGTCTCGGCCAAAGGATTTGGGCGCAACAACTTTCGGCAGCCATGTATTCGGCTTCGGTAGTTGACGTGGCTACCGAGTGCCGCTTCTTTGAAAACCATGAGATCGGCTTACGCCTAGGAACCGACAAGTTCCTCGAAGTTGATTTTCGGTCAATTCTACATCTCGCATAGTCGGCATCGAATAGCCGGTTAGTTCAATATTATCATCACTGGATACCATAAACCTATGTCGGGTGTGCCTCGAGGTAGCGGAGAATCTTCTTTGCTTGAGTCCATGTGGCTCGCTTAGGATTCGCCCCGAAATCGAGCGCAGACACCTACAACATAAGTTATGTCGGGACGAGTAGCCGTTAGATATAATAAGGAACCAATTATTGCACGAAATTCAGTTTGGTCTACTGATACTCCCTCTTTATCAAGATCGATTTTCATATTCGTGTTCATCGGGATCTTGATAGGTTTGCCGGATGTGCAACCGAATCTTTTGATGAGGTCTCGAGTGTATTTGCCTTGGTTAATGAACGTTCCCTTTTTAGATTGTTTGATTTGAAAGCCGAGGAAATAGTTCATTTCACCCATCATTGACATCTCGAACTTATCCTTCATCATTTTCTCAAACTGCTGACACATGACGACGTTCTTTGATCCGAAGATAATGTCGTCTACATAGATCTGCATGAGTAATAAGTCGTCTTCCAGTCGAATGCTGAACAGCGTGCGATCTACTGTGCCTCTCTGAAAACCTTTCTGAAGAAGAAACTCTGACAGGGTATCGTACCAAGCCCTGGGTGCTTGTTTTAACCCATATAGAGCCTTTCTGAGTCTATAAACCTGATGTCCCTGCTGAAAGCCAGGCGGTTGTTCTACATAGACTTCTTCTTTCAGTACGCCGTTCAGGAACGCAGACTTCACATCCATTTGATAGACTCTGAATCTTTGATGTGTTGCGTAGGCTAGGAATAGTCTGATTGCCTCCAATCTTGCAACTGGAGCGAATGTCTCATCGAAATCTATTCCCTAAGCTTGACAGTAGCCTTTCGCCACGAGCCTTGCTTTGTTCCTTACTATAACGTTGTTTTCATCTCGCTTGTTCTTGAAGACCCATTTTGTTCCAATGACGTGTTGATGCCGAGGTCTGTCAACAAGCTCCCAAACTTCGTTTCTCGTGAACTGATTCAGCTCCTCTCGCATAGCTATGATCCGAGCCAAGATCTTTAAGTGCATCCTCAATCGTCCGAGGCTCTTCGGTAGACAAGAAGCGGTATATAATGAGCTTTCTCCTTGACGAATCTGGATCTTGTCTTGACTTTTCTTCGAAGGATCTCCAATGATTAGATCGGGAGTGTGAGCATCTAGCCACGATCTACGATGTTTCAGCTCTCTTCTTCCGGAATTTGATCAACACGGATAGTAGGTGAGTTAAGCATTTCGGTTGTACTATTCCGAGATTGAAGCAATTCGAGTAATGAGAGTGTGATCTACCGAGTTTCCGGGTTCGGGGGCATTCAGCTCGGGAACATTAATAGATGTTCCCCCCCGAGTTGTTATTCTCGGTAGTGGTCTCGGTTACCTCTAAGGTTTCTTCATCGACCTGAGTTACACGGGATTGACTCGTTCAGGAGAGTCAACTGTTCGGCTACTTGCGTTGCTTGGTTCGATTCGATAGGCTTATCTTCAGTTTCTTCATCTGAATCATCATCCCAACAAAGCTGGATCCCTTCAGGTTTATCTTTTAGGTTCAAGATCCGGTAGCGGCGAATGGATGTCATCGGATTCGGACTTAGAGTTATTGCTCCTGTCTTCGTAGCAAACTCATTAAAAACAACATGAGGGCTTTCTTCCACGCAAAGGGTCCGATAGTTGAATACTCTGAAAGCTTTGCTGACTCGAGAGTATCCTAAGAATACTCCCTGATCTGACTTGCTATCAAAAGTTTTCAGCTAATCTTTCCCATTATTGTGAATAAAGCACGAACAACCAAAGATATGGAAATAAGATAAAGAAGGTTTCCTGCCGTTCCATAGTTCATATGGTGTTCTCTTATGCTGCTTTGTCAGTAGAGATCGGTTCTGAGTATAACATGCAGTGTCAGTTGCTTCTGCCCAGAATTTGGTTGGGAGTCCTGAGTCTGCGAGTAGAGTTCTTGCTGCTTCTTTGAGTGTGCGATTCTTTCGTTCAGCAACCCCGTTCTGCTGAGGGGTGCGCGCAGCAGATGTCTCATGCTCAATCCCTTCGGTTTTGTAGAACTCCTCTACCATGGAATTAAGGAACTCAGTTCCTCTGTCAGAACGAATTTTTATTATCTTGGTGTTCTTCTCGACACTGAGCTTTTTCAGAAGCGTTGGTAACTCTATTTTGACGTCAGACTTGTTAGCAATGAATATGACCCATGTGTAGCGCGAGTAGTCATCGATGACCACTAAAGCATACTTCTTGCCTCTGATCGTCACTGGAGAGACTGGACCGAACAAATCCATATGTAGCAGCTGAAGGATTCCATCAGTGGAAGGAGATGGAACAGGTGGATTTTGATTCCTTGTTTGCTTTCCCTTCAGACATGCTTCACACTGAGTGTCTTTGCTGAATACTTCATTCGGCAGTCCTCTTGCTAGAGTGTTCCTTGCTAGTTTGTTGAGCGTTTTGAAGTTGAGGTGGGCCGAGTCTCCTATGCCAAAGCCATCCCGTACGGTTGTCGTTCTTCGCCAACGACAAGCTTCGGGTGCTCCGCCGAGTTCCGGTCGCCTACATATATATTCTTTTTACGCGAACCCGATAACATTGTTTTCCCCGTGGATTTATCAATGACATCACGTAAAACCAACGTCAAAAATCACTCTATTCGAGTTATCACGGAATTGACTAACGAGAGAAAGATTATGCTTTGAAGTCCTTCAACATATAATACTCTAGGAACCGTGGCGGTCCAATGCCGAGTGCTCCATATCCTCTTGTATAGCCTTTTGCATTGTCTCCAAACTCGATTCCCGGGTCCTTCTTCAGCCTATATAATTCTTCGTAGGTTCCTTTGGTACGTCATATGTCTTGAGCATCCACTGTCCACATACCAAGGATCTTTGTGCACTCGCAAAAAGTAATTATATTCAGGTACCCTTTATTTTGTTTTTGGGTCCTTAGATGTTAGTTTTAGTAACCCAAATCTGTCTAACAACCCCGGTGGTTTCGGCATGCGTTTCTTTCCACTTGAGTCAACATACTTGACCACTGGACTGGTCAAAGCTGACTTCTTAGGTTGTTCAGGTTCAGGAGTCCGGATCTTCTGAGCTGGTGGACTGCTGACCTTTTCCTTTTATGCGATTTTCTTCTTTTTCTGACTCTTGGAACCTCTTCTGACTATAGGATCATAGTAATATGACACATACTAAGCTGGATGTGTCAACTGAGGTGGTCCATACTGATCAGCCCACTTAACTCTGCTAGTTCCCCCTTGACTGAACTGGGGTGTCTTGGTACTGATCTTCTGGTCAGAATACTGATGCGTAGGATGAGGTGCTTTCATCTTTTGTTTGTTCTTTGCTTAGAGGGGTTCGAACATTTGCATTGATTGTTTCCCCTCGAACAAACCTATCAGTTAGACGCACTTCTGAGTGTACGGGGGCAAATGAGGAAGCTTCCTGGTTGAAACCAAGTCCTTCCTTACAGTGCTTGGGCTTGTTGCTTGCAAGCATAGCCTCCAGCTTCTTTTCAGCGCCCATGTAACGCTCAGTCATCAGGCTCTTCCAGACATCATCACTCTTTTTCAGTGTGTCGTGCTTGGTCTGAAGTCCTGACAGTTCTTGCTTCAGAGACTCGGTCCGTATCTTTCTGAGTTAAGTCATTGGTCAAAACTAAAATTCGATCTTCTTGATGCTGAGACTTGGCCATCAGAGAGTTTATCTCCTCCCTGAGTCTCAACATAAGTCCTTCGGCTTCAGTAGCGGTCTGACTCTTCTGAGAAAGTCTCTGATTCTCCACTTTCAGGGTATCCAATTCCTAAAGAGTCTTACTGAGCTGCAGACTCATCTGAATTTGTTCGTCTAACAGTTCTTCATAAGTGATAGCAACGTCCAAATTCTCATCTGCACCTGAAATAGTGTCGTGTGTGCAGTGTGAAGAGGAGTTAAGTGGTTCATGAGAATTTACCTCATCCTCTTCTCCTGCCATTAGGCACTTTTCAGTAGCTTCTTCAGCTTCAAGCTCTAAGGCCATAAAAGCTGCTTCATCATCCGATGAATCCATGAAGGAGTCGATTTCTTCTGAGTCGTCTGAGATTTCGCCTGCAATATAAGATTGTCTCTTTTTGGCAAATTTCTCTCTCCTTGCCTTGCGTGCTGCGCGTTCAGCACTACTGAGCTCAGGACAGTCATAATGATAATGTCCTGGCTTTTTGCAGTTGTAGCAAGCGATGACTCTTTCTTCTTTGTTTTCGCTATCCTTTGATGGTGCTGAGTCATCCTTCTTTCTGCATTCAGAGGATTGTGAGTCAGGAGTGTGTTTTGGCGTATAATCTGACTTACCTTTTGTGTCTCGGTATGCTTTAGTTAGTTTTCTGCGCCTCTCCTTCTCCTTCTGATACTTCACGACGAGCAGTGCGTACTTCTAAGCGAGACTTCCTTCTTGTAAGTCGTTGAGTGAAGGTTCAGTCTTACTCGTTGTCTTGCTCGTCGCGGGAGATGCTGCGCTGACTGATGCTTTGAAGGCATGGTCAATTTTTATGTCAGCTTCAGCTCTTTGCTTTCGTTGAGGTCTGTCGAACTCAAACTCTTCTGCCTGAAGTTCTGAAAAGATATGGTCAGGAGAGACAACATCTAAATCAGAATGGCGCAATAAAGTGGCAAAAGGTGTCCAGTGTCCGTCCGACAGTGCCCTCAGTATCTTGAGATTCATCTCTCGATTGCTGAATGTCTTTCCCAGCCCGTTGATGGAGTTCATCAGATTCGTGAATCTGACATTTAGATCTTCTATTTTGTCACCAGGCATGAGAGACAAATTTTCCAGCTTTTGGAGTTCCAGCGCTAGTTTGTTAGCTTTTATCTTCTGAGTCCCCCGACTCAGTAGCGCTAGAGCGTCCCAGAGTTCCTTTGCAGTTTTGCATTCCTAAACCCTGCCAAGTACGAATCACTTAAGGTGGTTAGTATAGCGTTTCTGGCGACACGGTCTAAGTTATGAAGTTTCTTCTCCTCAGGAGTGAAGAGACTTCTATCTTTGGGAATCTTCTTCCCGGTCACCATTCCTCCTCCAACAGCTGCATCCTGAGTCACGACGCTGTCGATCATAGGAGCGATAGGCCCTTCCTCAAGTACTTCAGTCATACTATCGTGGAGGGAGGTCAGATGTGCTTCCATCCTGACCCGCCATACCCCATAGTTCTCTACTGAGAACATAGGTACCATCCTTATACCTGACATATCAGCTATGAAGAATAATGATATGAATGTAGAGTGATATGCAGTGAAAACGATTTTCCGGATCCGTTCAAGTAGACCAGTTTCAGAACGACGAGAGTCTTATAGAACTCAGGTGGTTAGTCGAACACCGTGCGCTCTGATACCAATTGTTGGTCCCGAGTGTACGGTCAGGTGTAGAGGGGGGGAGGGTGAATACACCTGACTCCGATTTTCTCAACTTCGAACACGAACAGTCCTGTTCAGGAAAGTGCCGTACTGAAATAATTCAGCAGACCAAATAGTTGTTCTGAATCGTGTGTGGCAAAGAGTCTGACTCTACTGAGATCTGCTAGCTGACTGAGTCAGAATTCAGTATCAAACAGGTAGAGTTCAGCGGTGCGGAAAAGTGTAGGCCCAAATCAGTTGAGTGGAAAAACCGTTTTAGCAAATCTCGGTTCGGCAGAATAGACAGTTCGGTATGCTTTGAGACAGGTTGTATGATTTTAAAGTAGGTTTTCGGTATGAACAAGAAAAATCAATGCAACAAGAATCGAAAGCAATAACAAGACACAGATTTTTAAAGTGGTTCGGATATCAATCGATCCTACGTCCACTGTCCCGAAAAGTTCAGGAGGCTATTTATTATACTGAGTTAGTCTCAGTCAGCTTGTACACAGGACAAAGCCGTGGCTTGGGGATTATACCGAGCAAGTCCCAGTTTACAAAGGCATCAAACTAAAGTGTTTGACAAACTTCTCCAACTATGAAGGAGTCCTTTTACAATAAGGATTGGGTTCAAATATGAACTCCTTCGTCTAAGCTATAAGTATATTCTGTTGAGCTTAGGGTTAGAGGGATAGGGAATGAGAGAGTGGCTTCTAGATCGACGAACAGCTGAAATAAGCTTTAGGTTCGTGTATCGTCGATTTGGATACTAGAGGCTCTTCTAACAGTTTAGCTTGGTTCCCTATGAGCTAAGAAGGTAGTCTTTCGCCGGAGATAGATCTTCAAATTCTTGCGAAAGACTTAGGGTTTTCTGGTTCTAGCTCGTTTGAATGCTTGTGTTTGTTTTCGTCGTTAAGCTTATGCGCATTCGTTTCTCTCTCTTGTGCCCTCTTTTCAAGGCTTGAAATGTCCCTCTATTTATAGAGTAGAGATTGGAAAAGATCCGTTGGAGACGATCTTCCTTTCTCTCTCTTTTGGTAGCTAACGGCTCTTTTTGAAGGATGTAACAGTGTCCTTTCCCTCCTTTTCTGGAAATATGTTGACTTGCAGCTTTAGTAGGTAGAGACACGTGTATGCTTGTCATTTGTCGAGGATTATGGAGTGGTTGAGATGGAACAGAATTCGAGGCATACTGAAGCTGACTTCTCTTTTCCTCGTACTTGATAATACTGATTGTATATTCAAAAAGTGTCTGACAGTTCAGATGACTGTCTGCCGTTGCTGAGTCTGATCTTCATTCAGTAGAGAGACAGCTGAGGGTACTCTACTGATGGTCAGCTCTGAGTTCAGTGAACTACTCATGCTGAGTTCAGTTCTACTGACTCCTTCAGTATCTTGGCTCTGGCGGAGTCTAGTAAATACTGAGTCTTCTACTTCTGGTGCTGAGGCTGATAAACTACTGACCGCCTTAACCAGAGCAGAGTGTCTACTGAGTCTGAAACCTCAGAGACAAAACAATTACACGGGAATGGTTCATCAATCAAGATAGGGTTTTGGGATCTTCAAATCTTCAGATAGGTACAGAGCACGAGGTTACTGAGCTTACGGTCAGTGCTGAAGACAGAATCATTTCCCACTAAGTATAACAGTGCTGAGGATAAAATCATCACCCAACACATACTTTGAAAGAGTCGTTAGCTACCCAGAAGAGAGAGACAAAGGATCGTCGTCTCCAACGGATCAATCCTAATCTCTGCTCTATAAATAAAGGGATAAAATCAAATTGAAGAGCACGAGCATACAAGAGAATACGAGTGAACCAACGAACACATAAACGAACTCAATGCATTCAAAGAGCAACTCAAAAAATGTCTTAAGTCTTCCGCAAGAAGTTAGAAGAGATAATCTCCAGCGAAAGACTACATATCTGCTCATAAGGAACCAAGCTGAACAAGAATTATACAGCCTCTAGTATCCAAGCGACTGAATACGAACCCAAAGTTTATACTTAGCCGTTCGCCGCTCTAGAAGCCACTTTCTCGTTCCCTATCCCTCTAACCTAAGCTCAATTGTTCATATCTATAGCTTAGACGAAGGAGTTCATAGTAGAACTGATCTTTATTGTAAAGGACTCCTTGACTGTTGGAGAGTTTTTCAAACATTTAGTTCGATACCCTGTAAACTAAGACTTGCTCAGTATAAATCTCAAGACCAGTGTTTGTTCAGTGTACAAACCGACTGAGACTATCTCAGTATAATACATAGCTTCCTGATCTTTCGGGACAGTGGACGTAGGATTGTTGGATCCGAACCACTTTAAAAATTGCCTGTGTTCTGTGTTCATTATTTACTGTTGCATTGATTTACTGTGCATACTGAAAATATCTTTAAAATCATTCAACTGAGTTTCAGCAAGCTTAATCGACTGCACTAATATACTGAAACTATTTTGATAAAACGTTTTCCTAACTCAACTGAATTTGGGCCTACACATTTCCGCACTACTGAACTCTATCTGAACGGTACTGAATTCTGACTCTAGTCAGCTAGCAGGCCTCAGTGAAGTCAGTCACTCTGCCACGCGATTCAGAACAGCTTATATGGTCTGTTGAACTCGTTCAGTACGGTTTTCAGTTGAGAAATCGGTTTTCAGGTGTATTCACCCCCCCCCCTACACCTGAACGTTATTCCAGGACCAACAGTCTAGTTGTGTCAGAAAGACTTGATATGCGCATAATGGATGTAGTAACTGCATATCTATATGGTTCACTAGATAGTGACATATACATGAAAATCCTAGAAGGATTTAAATTGCCTGAAGCATATAAGTCAGAACCCAAAAGCATGTTTTCAATTAAACTGCAAAAGTCGTTGTATGGGTTGAAGCAGTCTGACCGTATGTGGTATAATAGACTCAGCGAGTATCTCTTGAAAGAATGGTACAAAAATGATGATGTTTGCCCTTGTGTTATCATTAAGAAAACAAACAATGGATTTGCAATCATAGCAGTTTATGTAGATGATTTGAATTTAATTGGGACTCCTGAAGAGCTCAATAAAACTGTTGAATACTTGAAAAATGAATTTCAGATGAAGGATTTAGGAAAGTCAAAATTCTGTCTTGGTTTGCAAATTGAACGTGTCCTTGAAGGACTATTTGTTCATCAATCCTCATATACAGAAAAAGTCTTAAAGCAGTTTTATATGGATAAAACGCATCCATATCATCACCAATGGTCGTTCGAACACTTGATGTGCATAAAGATCCATTTCGACCTATTGAAGATGGCGAAATGATACTTGGTCCTGAAGTACCATACCTTAGTGCAATCGGAGCATTGACTTATTTAGCTAATTGCACAAGACCGGATATAGCTTTTTCTGTAAATCTTCTCGCAAGATATAGCTCTGCACCCACTTTAAGACATTATAATGGTGTTAAACACATTCTACGTTATCTAAAGGGTACCATTGACCTTGGATTATATTACTCAAAAGGTTCTTATTATTCTCTAGTAGTGTATGCAGATGCTGGTTATTTATCTGATCCACATAAAGTCAAGTCACAAACTGGCTATGTTTTTACACGTGGAGGAACTGCTATATCTTGGAAGTCCGTTAAGCAAACCTTGACTGCAATATCCTCAAATCATTCTGAAATAATTGCAATCCATGAAGCAACTCGAGAATGCGTGTGGTTACGGAATATGACAAGTGATATCCAAGAGTCGTGTGAATTGGCTTCTTCAAAGGACAATCCAACGGCGTTATATGAAGACAATGCTGCTTGTATCACGTAATTGAAGGGAGGTTACATCAAAGGCGATCGGACAAAGCATATTTCTCCGAAGTTTTTCTTCACACATGAACTTCAAAAGAATGGCGATATCGACGTCCAACCGATACGTTCGAGCGATAATCTAGCAGACTTATTCACGAAGGCACTATCGACGTCAACATTCAAGAAGTTGGTACACAGGATCGGCATGCGCCGATTCAAGGATTTACAATGATTATTTTGAGGGGGAGCGTTGTACTATTTTTCCTTCGACCAGTTTTTATCCCATTGAGTTTTTCTGGCAAGGTTTTAACGAGACAACAATTTCGGTTTAAGGATGGTCAATTAAGGGGGAGTGTTGTAAATAATATTTACCGTATATAGATTGACTGTATGTAAATCCTAGCAGCCCATCTTGTGTTGGCCCAAAAGCTCATCTTGATCTTGTACTCTATAAATAGAGGTCTCCACCCTCATAATATGACACATCCATTTTTCGTCTCCTCTATTATTCTCTCATTCCATATAGTTTATAACAGGATTTTACCTTAGGTAGACATTGATTTTTTTTATTTCATTTTTTTAATGCATAATGAGAGAACCGCATCGATCCTTTTCGAAGTAATCACGATTATAATTCAAACTAAAATCATTTTGTAATGATGTGGAATTTCATCGTTAAAGGTTCAAAGCCCCTCATTAAAGACTTTAATGGTGAGAATATACGTCAAGAAGCGGAGCGACTTGTATATACTACTTTCGTATACCCTTGTGTATACTACATCACAAGGGTATTGACATGTGACATTTCTCATTAAATCAAGTGGGTCATATTTAACACATGTCAATACCATTGTGGCATACACACAAGAGTATACGAAAGTGATACACACAAACTTTTGTGGTCAAGAACACATGGCACTATTGTATGGATAGAGAGAGACAAAGAGTAATTAATGACTATATATTCAGTCATTATTACATTGTAGTATGTATTAAAAACAAAATAGATTAGAATTTTCATTTTTCATTATAGTCGGATTATATTTCTCTTATTTATTTGTATTTTTAGTTTCTGTCTAATATCATGTAGAAATTTATGTGATTTAATTTATTATATATCCCACCGTTAAATAGAATTAGTTTTATTCTTTTTAAGTTTAAAGAAAAGGAAAGGCATGCCTAATATAAATCTGCTGCCTCATGGCAGTCCAGGGAGAAAGCATAAATCCTTCCTAATTAGCATGCATTCATTCAAATTACGTACAAAAGTAAGCAACCAAGCTAAAATAACATATAGATTTAAGAAATGCAAAGAAAAGTCAAAAGTGTAACACCCTAAAAGTTTATTGCCTTTCTTATATCTCAGGTAAGATAAATTATTCTTAACATTAAGGATTAGTATGATTAAATTAATAGAACAACAATTTTGATTGTATAAATTTGGTCAATGTGTTAAGACAAAAACCTCTCCGACCTTATATGAATCGACCCTCATGGAAGACCAACTAATATTTTTATTACACATTCACCTGATTTTTAATCTTTTAAGCCAATCTTGATTCTTTAAGAATTTCCTTCAAAATAACTACTGCCAAAGAAACTATAACCTATCAAAGCCCATTCTGAATTCATTCTCTTATGGGCTTGAGAGACTTTTGCCTTGTGGTTTGAGAGAATTGAATGAGATTTTTGCATTGGAGTCTTTACAAACTTCCTCTTCACACATTTTGAATTTTTGATTGTATTTGGTTCATTTTCGACTTCATATCTGCAGAGATTTATACTCTATTTTACCAGAAATGAATATGCAACTGGATTTCTGCATGAACTTCTACATTCAATTACAAAAATAACACCAAGAAACAGAGACGAGTATGCTACTAAGTACGTAAAATAACTTCCAAAATTCATCAGATACAAGTGATCAAATTTACTTGAGTCACACTATAACATATGCACAGAGTGTAATTTTTACGGAAAGAGTTGAACGTAACCCGTTGCAATGGCGATTCCTAGAATAACAATGGGAGGGACGATGACAAAGGCACCTATAGTGGCGAAGAAGACTGAATCATTCCTCTGAGATACTTCATTCAAGTAAGTCTGCCTTCTGATGTTTCTCTTCTGTGATGTTGTCAAGAATTTGGCAGTCACCTTCTTTAGATTCTTGCCTAACGGAATGGTGAAATCATCATCGCGGTCTTGAACCAGATAAGCGAGCTGTTCGCGAATTGTTGGTCTACTTGAAGTGCCATCACTTTCATAGCCTGGTTGGTAATGAAATGAAGTTAGCTTGCATAGCATGAGAGTCAAAGAAGGGAATGTTGTACTTTTTGTTATGAAGATTGTACCTTCAACGGAGGTGTTACCGGATGTGAGTTGTTCTAAGAGATCTAGTTGGGTCCGAGCTGAAGTAGATGACCCTTTTTATCAACATAAAGGAATACACGATTAGGTGATGATTGGAAAGCAAACAGAGTTGCAAAAGTATGAACTAAAAGGGTGCCAAAAGCAAATCAATGACTATAGATTCTTGCAACTGAGGTTAAGTTGGAAGTGTAAAACTTACAAGTGAATACATTATACAAAGCAAACAACCAGCCATGCATAAAAGAAAATACTCGTTACAAAATATTCACTTCTGGTTCATTGCCCTATCTTCCAAGGGGGCATTCAATACGCGTTAATATACATATATGATTAATATTCAACTAATAGCCTTCAATCTTCACTATGATGTTTGAATTTAGACTCTTTCCTACAACACTCAAATCCTAATGAGTAATAAAGACAAGATGAGATATTCCTTCAAATTGCACCAAATTTTAACAAGATTTGGGGATTTCACCAACACTAAATCATAAAGAACAAGCATGATACTTTGTTGAAATTATGAATTTCTTCAACCTCCCACTATCCTCATTCAAGATTCATTCTAAAAGGTTTAAATAAGAAATATTTCTCAAGATTTTAACCCATAAAACTAATCCAAGAATCAGCTTAATACACACCAAAGAAAAGAAAAAAAAAACTACTTATCAATCAACTCAAACTAGTTCAAAAAGGGGCACTATATAATAATCAGATATGCTCCATAAATCGCTTGCAATACTAAACAAACAAGAAATCGCATCGCATATCCCCAATCAAACCCTAACCTTATAGAAAATGGCAACTAACATACCGGAATAAGTAGGTGGATCTTCCTCGGTCACTCTACCCTCAGTTCCTTCAGACAGCGCAGCCGGCTTCCGACAAGGCGGATATGGAGAATCGTAGAGCTTCAGACCAATCTTCTGCCTCGAAATCTTGGAAGAAATTACCGGCCTCGGATGCAGAGCAGTAGAAGCAGTTCCGAGATGCAGCGCCATAACAGAGTATTGGTTTCTTTATTCTTACACCAAATTTCCTTACGAGGAAAAGGGTTTTCTGCTTCCATCGTAGCTGCCAAGAATTTGGTTAAATTAAACTACCACCTCAATTTAAATGGCGGTTCCAAAATTAACTCCACCACATATATTCTTTGTGGGTCAGTACTGTTGAAAGTAGACATTATTTATAACAATTTTTTTTTTTTTTTTACATGAAATGGCCGGGACGAAATTCTAGACTAAGTGGGTGTTTGGAACAGCTTTTTGTAAGCTGTTTCAGCTTTAAGCTGGTGTGGAGGTGTTTGGGACTCCCCGCTTAAAGCTGAGATTTTCTAAAATTGGGTTGAAAATAGAGAATCTGCTGCTCCACCCCAGCTTCTAACTTTCAGCTTATAGCTTATGCGTTTTTCGAACCAAACTACCCCTAATAATTTTATCTAATTCCAGAACTATCCCTAACCCTAATACTTTGTGAGGATACATTTTTATCACATCCGCCGCATCTCTTCTCTTCTCTCTCTCAATTCTTCATAAAATTTATGCAGGAATTTTTATGTATTTTGTTTGTATGATTAATTTATACAAATAAATAATATTTAACATATAATTATATACTATATTTATTATGAAACAATTTTATAATATATATAATATTTAGATTAATTTAGTATTTTATAGTATTAGATTGAAATTGTAAGCAAAAAATAAATATTGAATAACAATTATTTCTTAATTTTATTATTTATTGTTGGTCCGGAGACGATAAGTCAGGTGTAGAGGGGGGGTGAATACACCTGAGCTCAGTTTCTTTTTCTCAGTGAAGGTCAGTTGAGCTGATGATTGCAACTGATGAACAGTGCCAAATAAGCCTTCGATTGCGGGACAGAGTGAGTCGCCCATCGAACTCTCTCCCTACCGACCGTTGTCGGCACTTTTTGAGAATCAGTCGGAGACTGTTGTGCGGAAAGTGTGGGGCCCGGATTCGTCTCTTTTGAAAACACGTTTTAGCAAATTAAATCTTTTGGCTGTGCGCTTTGTAAAATACGTTTTATGCAAGCTTATGATTTTAAAGTCAGTTTAATGCTATGCAATAAAACAGTAAAAGAACACAAGCGATTTAACGTGGTTCGGATACCCAAGATCCTACGTCCACGGTCCCCGAACAAGGCGGGAGAACTTGTTGATTATTCCGAGCAAGCCTCGGCGGGGATATCGCTGTGCGCTGGACAGTTCCCTCTAAGTTATAGTCCTTAGCGACTTTACAATCCAAACCTAAGTTTGAAAGGGAAGGGAATTTTCTCCAACTGAGAAGGAGTTCTTACAATAAGAACAATTCACTAAATGTGAACTCCTTCGAATCTAAGCTATAAATATGACAATGATAGCTTAGTCTAGAGAAGTAAGGGATGTAAGAACTCTGGAGAGAAAAACTAAGAAATCTTCTAAGTATGCAAGTTTTCCTCTGGATGATCTTTGAGTGTTCTAGAGCGTTTATGCACTTGAGCTTGTCCCTTTTGAAATTCCGTCTCTCTTCCTTCTTTTTGGAGCTTCAAAAACTTCTCTATTTATAGTTGTGAGTTATGGCATATGTCCGTTGGAGACGACGATGCCACGTGTCACAAGCTTCCAAGGAAAACGGCCATTAATTCGAACTTGTTGCAGCAGGGCAGTTAATGCACTGTTCATGAGAGCAGCTTTACTATGTAGAGTAGGTAAGCGTTGTCGGCTTCTCATTGGTCGAGGTTTGTAGTTGGTGAGAATGTCAGAGTTGACCGTTCAAACACCTCGTATGTCTTCTCGCCGAACTTTTCGAAAAGACTTGAATAGTCGGGTCGCTTTCCGTAGGATACGATGGGCTGAAAAGTCTCTATCTTCTTCAGCTGAGTCGGTTGACACGGCATCTACTGAGTAGGTCACGGCGACGGCTACGAAGGTGCCGTGCTTATTTCTCGTTCTTGCCGATGACTATCAGCTGGGAGTAGTCTTCTACTGATGATTTGTCAGCTGATGCGCTGTCTTCGACTGAGTGAAAGATCAGCTGCCGACTGAAGAACACAAGCGATTACACTGATGACGTGGGGTTCTGAAAAGTATCTTCAACAGAAGATCAGTTCAACAATTACCCCGTACAGGACTTAGACAAAAATAATAAACAATACACTAAGTCTAACCTATACATCAGCTAATCCTAACGACACACTAATCTACTGATATCAGCTAGGTTTTGGGATCTTCAATTCCATAGTACTACTATGATTTCCCCCAATTTTCTTTTAACCGAACAACAACTGAGTATCATCTACTGACTCATATCCAACAATTTCCCCCTAATTGATGATGCCAAAACCTCTACCTCTACCTCTTAAACTTCTTAAGTCTATAAAAGATGCTATCCTACTGACAACAATTTCCTCCTTACAACATTCTGAGGAAAAATAAAGATAAAGTAATTTCAATACTTCAGTAGGTGGGAGATAGGCAAAATCGAGAAACTGTACGTGAGTGTGTGTCGCGATCACTTAGTGATCAGTCGTGAAAACACGATGCAAAGAGCTGAAAGACAATGAGTAATTGTCTGACAAGCAATAAGAACTGATATATATAATCAATGAAGTACAAGCTCCTACAGCTATTACAACAGAAATCAAAAAGAAGAGAAATCACTGCTGACGCTTGAAGCATTGAGTCCTTTTCTTGAAATCAGCAGACTTCTCAACAGGAGGATCCAGGTAATAATACTTGTAAACTCTGATCCTGATCTCCTGGATTTCTTCGTTGTCAAGAGGATTGTCAGGCAGCAAACCCAGATGGAAAGCGGCTTCCTCTATCTCTCTCTCAATATCCTTCGTGCACAGCAGTCCACTAGCAGTTCTCGGCGGTGGAATACGTCGGAAAGCTGGGGCACGGAAGGGAATATTCTAGTCTTCCATAATCTGTCTCAGCCGATCTCTGAATGAGATATCAAATCTTGAGATAAGTTCGTCGAATAACTGATCAGTTGGACAGTCGAGAGGATAAATGCGCCATACAAAATAGCCTTTAATAAAATCCTCTTTCAGCCTTTCCCAATGGACGTTCATATCAGCCGGCACCCATTTATCCACATGCGGGATAGGAATATTCTTAACATATGGACCCCTGATGAACTTGGATTTTCTTGGGATCTGCTTCCTATGATCAGCTGCTGGCCTTAGAGATAAGCTACGCATTTTCGCTAAGTCAGCTATCCTTTTCTTTTCTCGGAGTGCGGCTGCTCTACTGTCTCCTCGTCTGAGACTCAGACCTTGCAGCGTCGCCTCCCAGGTCGCATGATCTTCCGCTATCTGCTCAGGTGTTAGAGTAGAAGTGGGAATACTCTGAGCAGTAGCTTGGATCTCAGTCGGAAGAGCCTTAGCAAAATCTTCTTGGGCTTTCTTCTTCTGCTCTTCGACCGACCCGACCTTTTTCTTGCCTTTGCCCTTAACAGCTTTGCCCTTAGGCTTCTTTCTTTGCTTTTTCTTTGCCTCTTCAAGCTGACGCTCATGGTCGAGCTCATCCTGCAGCTGTTGGGCAATTTTGAGGTCATAAGCCTCTTGCTCCGCTTTTGATTTGAACTTATGGACCGGGGATGAAGGAGGAATAGATTCAGTTGCAATCTCCTTCCCCGGCCTCTGCGGTGGCAATTGTTCAGGCTCAGGCTCTTCTTCTTCTGTCTCCTGCTCAATAAAATTTGCTACTTCTTCAATATGAGCAGCAGAAGAGGAGATGGGGGTTGGCTGAAGTGGAAAATCTAGGAGAAGGACCTCAGAAGAGTTCTTATCCTGAGTTGTAGAGGGTCCTTCCTCCTGAGCCCTTTCCCCCTGAGTCTGTGCGGGTTCTTCACCGTGGAGGGTCTCTCCTCCCGAACCCTTTCCCCGATAATCCGTACATCACCGTATCCGTTTCGAGTTCATCTTTTATTATACCTTCCCCCTTTTTGGCATCAGCAGCCTTATCGAGGTTGGTACGGATAGCTGTGACCTCTTTCTCAAGTTTGTATACTGAGTCCTTGATCTGAGTAACTGTAGAGTCGAAGTCCTTGACCAAGTCACAGTATTTCTCCCAGTCCTTCTCTTGATCAGCCCTAGATCGATTAAGTTGAGCAACTGACTCCTGGCGGAGTTTCAGCAGGGCTAGATCATTGGATTCCTTCATCTCTTTCTGAATCTCGTTCAAGACCACAGCCTGTTGCTTAATAGCAGTCTGGAGGCTGCTTGTAGCCAGCTTGTTTCGCTCTTCCATTTGAGCTTGGACTGTTGTGAGAGCATGAGTCAGCTGCTCAGTAAATGTTTTGTGCTGAGCTTGGAGCAGCAACTGACTCTGTGCAGATAGATCTGCTTTCTGAGCTATCAAAGCGTGCTCGATCATCTCCTTAAAATCAGGCTGCGAAGGAGACTCTTGAGGAGTGGAGATGCCAGCGGCTAGCTTATCCAGGCTTTCAGTCTGCGCCTTCGTATACTTCTCCCATTTGATATGGACGTCTTTGGCGAGAAGTCTGTTTTTAGCACCTTGGCGTCTGATTGCCTTATTCACTGATTTGGAGGACACGGAACCAATGGGTTGAATCTGGTAAGAGCTTGTTCCGAGCCTTTGATCAGAAAACATGAGGAGTTGCTCCCTACTGTACTTCGGAGCGCCCTGAGCCTCACCTGATGTACCAGGGGGTGGTGATTGGCTCTTCTCATGGGGAGTTGGTCCCTCAGCAGAGCCTCCCAACTCTGCATCCTTGGGGTTGCCTTCCATCTCCTGATCTTGTTCTTGGTCATCATCCTCATCAGCAGGAGGAGATGGAGGCGGAGCATTATCAGCAGGAGCTGTGGTACGCAGGCTAAGAAGATAGAGCATAGTAGCTCGAAGATCCTCGAAGGACGCCAAATCAGTTGGCTCCCCGAAACCGATCTCTGCCTGTAAGTCTTGCTCCTCTGTTAGTAGATCGATGGCTGACTGAGTTTTTGCAAAGTCTATCAGAATATCCCAGTTTAAAAACCTCAGCAGCATATGAACTCTTGCCCTGATGGCAATGTCAACCAAGTCTTCATGCTCAGCTATCTCTGGAATCTGATCGTGAATCTCAGCTGTAGCACGCAGACGAGTGGTATGAGTTGTTGTCCATTCAGTCTCTTCAGTTTGCTCTCTAATGTCAGACTGAGTGTCATCGGAGCTGATGACTTGAGCTTTATCCTTGAGGGTGGCTCCTTCCATCCCTGTGTCGGAGTCCAAGGTTTGCTCATCTTGAGGTGGAGGAGGAGCCTGTTCTATGACAGTTATCGGGCGAGCCACGCGTGACCTCAGCTGGTCGTGGCTTTGTAAGCCTCCTCCTCTTGGGCACATCAGTGGGAGATGGCAGGGCAGTAGCAGCTCTCTTCTGCTCAGGTGGCCCTTTGCCAATTGACTTCTCCGTCGCTTCTTTAGTCTTAAATTTCATCAGCTTAGTGTTGTACAGCTTTGAGTCTTCGAAAGCTGAGTTCCTCTGTACAACACTCTCTATTAGGACAGACATCTTAGTCCCGAATAGAAGCTTACCTGTACTGGCCAACTTCCTCTCGCCAGAGGGTAGAGTAGTGAATTTCTGGGCCTGGGCTTTCATCTGAGTCGTGTAATAGTCTGCCCAATTCACTTCTACTCCGTCATCAATAGCCATCATCAGCTGAATCCTTGGCTTGGACAGTTGTTCATACGATCCAGCTGAGCTTGTCAGTATGTACGAGACCACATACGCTAAACCTCTGTACTGAGGTAGCAAAAGATTCCTCGGGAGAGCTGTCTTGAACGTTAGATCACTGCGTCCACAGAACTTCTGTACATAGGCATTGATCTCCCTCTCCTTATATCCGATAGGTGAGATACCAGAATTTGGAAGCTGAAACGCGTGGACTAGAGCCTCTCGGATGTTGAAGGTGTGCTGGGTCGGCTCCCACTTGTGCGGAGTGGTTTCTCTCATGTATGAGAAAGAAGCTTCTTCTCCTCCGGCAGCCACTGAGTTCCAGTTGAAATATGCTTCTGCCACTTGCCTTGGCAGATAGGCACGCGGATGCTTGGTCACGAGGGTCTCCAACCCTGACCTCTCCAGAGCATCGAACATAGGCTCCAGATATGAAATGTCCACCTGGCGGAAAGCCATTGTTGGTTCGAACTGGATTCGGATGGCCATGATCTCCACTATTGGTTCGAGAGTGCAGTACGATCGCCATAGAAATCTGCAAAACACATGTTAGCACTTGAAAATAGAGTAAGTCAGTAGTTGTCAGCAGATTTGAATACATTACCGAGTATGAGAGCTTGAGAGATGCACAGGCAAAGCAGTTACAGGAGGTTTGAGATGGAAACTGATTTGCGATAAAAGCTCTTAGGTTTTGATAATGGCGAAAAGTGAGGAAAAAGATAGAAGTTGAAAGATTTTGTATATATTGGCTTGATTGCAAGTTTCAATCCAACGACTGAGTTTTAATCTTCCAAAAACTATGAACGACTAAGATTTAATGTTATAAAAGGAATGATTACAAAAGCCGCCTAAAACATAGATCGACGTAATAAAGGTAAGTGAGAAGACATGCATTAAATGCGCGACGAGACAAGCATTAATTACTCGGTTTATGTAAATGAAAAGGTTTCCCTCCTGACCTTTCCTTAAAACTATTAATGGCGGGAAATGAATGCACATTAACAAGCGAGTGTGAGCGATCGATGCAATAGATGCGAGCATGCTTCAAAAGAATTTAAGTACACGAAATTACGCAAACCTCTTCGGTGAACTTATCACCGGTTACCGATCTTCTTCAGCTAAACTTATCAGCTGGTTACCGAACCTCTTCATCTGAGCTCATCAGCTGGTTACCGAACCTCTTCAGCTGAGCTCATCAGCTGGTTACCCGAACCTCTTCAGTGAGCCTATCACCGGTTGCTTTGATACGTATTAGGAGAATGGTTGTCATGCGATGACTATGTTCCCCCCTTGCGTGTACGGTGTGACTTTCCCTAAGCGAGTCACTGTACTTAGTTATCTGACCTGTCGTACTGATTCCTTATGCTGATCCAATTGTTACCAATTGTTGGGCAATGATGTTCTCAGTAGTCGGCATCTACTGACGCATCTCAGTAGGATCCAGTAGACCTAGCTCAACCGATAGTTCTCCGAACTTTGTTCTCGGCTAGTGGTTTGGTCGGTATATACCGCCCTTTGCTTGTCGGTATGGATCTTCTCCATCCTGATATCCTTCTTCTCGACATGGTCTCTGATGAAGTGGTGTCGGATATCCACGTGCTTGCATCTGGTATGTAGAACTGGGTTCTGAGTTATGGCAATTGCACTTGTGGAGTCGCGGTAGATGGGCACTTCATCCCGAGTTATACCATAATCTCTAAGTTGTTGTCGAAGCCAAAGGATGCAGGGCACAAGCAACTTCCTCGCAGCCCATGTACTCGGCTCGGTAGTGGACGTTGCTGCTGAATGCTGCTTCTTTGAAAACCAAGAAATCGACTTGCCGCTCTAGGAACCGACAAGTTCCGGAAGTTGACTTTCGATCTATCCCGCATCCTCGCATAATCGGCATCGAATAACCTGTTAGTATTAAGTTATCATCGGCGGGATACCATAAACCAAAGATCGGGTGTTCCTCTTAAATAGCGCGAGAATCTTCTTCGCCGAGTCTAAATGACTTCGCTTGGGATCCGCTTGGAATCTTGCGCATACACCTACAGCATAAGTTATGTCAGGACGGGTAGCTGTTAAATAAAGTTAAGAGCCTATAATAGCTCTATAGTCAGTAGAGTTAACGAAGCTCCCTCTTTGTCTAGATCGATTTTAAAGTTCGTGTTCATGGGGATTTTGGTCGGCTTCTTTGGAGTCGCAGCCGAATCTCTTGAGAAGATCTCGAGTGTATTTGGCTTGATTGATGAAAATTCCTTCGGGTGATTGCTTCACTTGAAATCCAAGGAAATAATTCATCTCTCCCATCATGGACATCTCGAATTTCTCCTTCATCATCTTCTCGAACTGGCGACATATGACTTCGTTTACTGCGGCCGAAAATGATGTCGTCCACGTAGATCCGCACCGGTAGGATGTCATCTCCCGACTTTATGTTGAATAGGGTGCGATCTACCGTCCCCTTCGAAAACCTTTCTCAAGTAGAAAGTTTGATAGGGTATCATACCAAGCCACGGGTGCTTGTTTTAACCCATACTGAGCTTTCCTAAGTCCCGTACACTCGATGTCCCTCGCGAAAGCCGGGCGGTTGTTCCACGTAGACTTCTTCCTTCGTCACGCCGTTTAGAAAAGCTGACTTCACATCCATCCGATATACCTTAAATCCCCGATGTGTTGCATAAGCTAGGAAAAGACGAATGGCTTCCAATCGGCGACCGGAGCAAATGTTTCATCAAAGTCAATTCCTTACCTTTGATTGTATCCTTTAGCAACTAGTCGAGCTTTATTTCGACAATGACGTTGTTTTCATCTCGCTTGTTCTTGAAGACCCACTTAGTTCCAATCACGTGCTGATGTCAGGTCCGTCGACAAGCTCCCAAACTTCATTTCGACGAACCGGTTCAGCTCTTCTTGCATAGCAATGACCCGGTCGAAGCATCTTTAAGTGCGTCCTCTATCGATCGAGGTTCTTACGTAGACGAGAAAAACAAGAGTAAAGTGAGCTTTCTCCTTGACTTAATCTTGATCTCGTCCTTATAGTTGCTGATGGATCTCCAATGATAAGATCTGAAGAATGAGCATCGAGCCACGATCGCTTGAGTCGGGCTTCTTCTTCTGATACTACTTCTGCACAGTCAGTAGGTGTATTAGGCATTTCAGTAGTACTGTTCTGTGACAGTAGCAATTCAGTAAGAAGGTTAGGATCTACTGAGTTTCCAAGTTCAGGGGCATTTAGCTCAGGAACATTAATCGTTCCCCCTGAGTTTATATTCTCAGTAGAGGTCTCAATTACCACAGGGGCTTCCTCATCGATCGATGTTACCTGTTGTTGATTCTGTTCGATAGAATCAACTAGATCAGCTACATTGCTTGTTGGCTGAGTCTGAGTTTGTTCATCCTCTGACTCATCATCTCAACAATGCTGGATCTTTTCAGCTTTATCATTCAGTCCGAGATCCTGTAGCTTGCTGCTGACATCTTCAGTATTTGACTTTGTATCTTTCCTGTTCTCAGTAACAAATTCATCAAAAACAACATGAGGGCTTTCCTCCACGCAAAGAGTCAGATAGTTAAAGACTCTGAAGGCTTTACTGACTCGGGAGTATCCTAAGAATACTCCTTGATCAGATTTGCTATCAAAGACCTTCAACTGATCTTTCCCATTATTGTGGATAAAGCAAGGACAAATAGAAAATATGAAAATGAGAAATAGAAGGAATTCTCCCTTTCCACGGTTCGTAAGGCGTCTTCATGTGTTCTTTGTGTCGGTAGTGATCGATTCCGAGTGTAACGAGAGCGGTGTCGGTAGCATCAGGCCCAAAACTTTGAGGGTAGTCCGAGAATCTGCGAGGAGCGTTCTTGCTTGCTTCTTTGAGTGTTACGTTCTTACGTTCGGCAAGTCCGTTCTGCTGAGGGGTGCGCGCAGCTGATGTCTCGTGCTGAATTTCCTCTTTATCGCAGTATGTCTTAACTACTAAGTTTAGAAACTCTATTCCTCTGTCTGAGCGTATCTTCTTAATCTTGATGTTCTTTTCCACACTGAGTTTCTTCAGTAGATTAGGTAACTCAGTCTGAACATCAGATTTGTTGGCGATGAAGATGACCCAAGTATATCTCGAGTAGTCGTCAATGACGACGAGGGCATACTTCTTGCCTCTTATAGTCACTAGAGAGACTGGCCCGAATAAGTCCATGTGAAGCAGCTGAAGGATTCCATTAGTGGAAGGTGACGGAATAGGTGGATTGCTCCTCTTTGTTTGCTTTCCCTTCAGGCACGCTTCATAATTTCTGTCTTTGATAAACGATTCTTTGGGCAGTCCTCTGACTTTAGAGTTCTTGACAAGCTTGTTCATGGTCTTGAAGTTCGGTGTGGCCGAGTCTCTTGTGCCATAGCCAACTCGACTTGTCACCCGATTTGGTCCGTGCGAGCAAGCAAGCCTCGGGTTACTGCGGTATTCCGGTTGCAACATAGATGTTCTTCCTCCGCGAACCCGATAACACTGTTTTCCCTCCGTAGATTTGTCAACAATATCACGAAACCGGCGTCAAAGATTACTCGTTAAGATTATCACGAAATTGATCGATCGAAAGGAGATTATGTTGAAGTCCTTCAACATATGTTACTCTTGAACCGTGGCGGTCCCAATGTTCGGCGTTCCGTATCCCCTTGTGTAGCCTTTGGAGTTGTCACCGAATTCAGTGCGGGACCATCTTCTTGTACGTAGTTGGTCGGCGAGCTCTTACGGTAAGTCATGTGTCTCGAGCAAATGCTTGTCCACTATCCACGGGTCCTTATGCACCCGCAAAACAGAGGCATTTTTAGGTACCCTTTGGTTCGATTGGGTCCTTCTTGGTTAGTGGGTGATTTCGGAACCCGGATCTGTCTCGGGACCTTTGAAGTCCTAGACTTCTTCTTCGAACCTTATCGGCTTTCCTCTCCACGGGACTTGGAGATACTGACTTTCTGGCGATGATTTTGGGTTCAGGCGCTTTCTTCTCCCGAGTCTTAGCGCTTCTCCCGACCACGGGCTCATAGTAGTACGAGCCGTCTTGAGCCGGGTGCTCATACAAAGGTGGCTCCTTGTATGCTGTTCGTCCATCCGACATTCTTGGTTCCCCCCCGAATTTGATCGCGGTGTCCTGGGGCCGGAACCTTTGGTCACTGCTTGTTGCTACTCGGGCGAGGTGCAATCATTTTCTCGTTTGTTCTTCGCTCGAGGTGTGGTGTCGGCGGCTTGCACCTTTCCTCCCGACGAACCTATCGGCCCGGGGTTGCTTGAGCTTTTGGAGGTGGAAGCTTCGTGGGTATAGCCAAGGCCTTCTTTCACGGCGGTTGGTCGTTGTGCTCTAAGCATGCTTTCAAGCTTCTCCTTCGCTCCCGGTATTGTTCGGTCATCAAACCTCTCCGGACCTCGTCACTCCTTCCGAGTGAGTCATAGTCATTCACGCACGTGCGCGTGAGCTTCGACCGAGCTTGGCTATTTCGGTCTCTTTCTCGAATTGTCCTTGGTCGGACCGAGATCCGAGTCTCTTGAAGCCGAGACTTAGTCATAAGAGATTCAATCTCTTCCTTGAGTCTCGCAACTAGATCCACCGACTCGGTAGAGACCCGACAATCGAAGAAAGTCTCCGATTCTCGGCCTTTACCTGTTCAAGTTCTCCGGATGGTTCTGCTGAACTCTGCTCGCTGAATGTTTGTTCCTCTAGTAGATCGTCGTAGGCTTGTACCACATCTAGAGGATCATCCCGTGACCGAGCACGTGTACGGTGTGTGCTGTGTGAAGAAGTGGTAATAATGCATTTAGAATTTACCTCGGCCTCTTCTCCGGCCATCAGACAGTATTCGGCTGACTCATCAGGAACTGTCTCTGCGACCTCAACTGCGACGAATGCGGCTTCGTCTTCAGAGGAATACATGAAGACCTCAATTGAGTTATCGGATATCTCTCCGGCTATATAGGCCTGCCGTCTCTCGGCGAATTTCTTTCTCCTCGGCTCGGCGTTACGCTCTTTGAGCGGTGAGAGTTCGGGACAATCGTGCTGATAGTGTCCCTCCTTCTTGCGGTTGTAGCGGTGGATGTTCTGCTTTGCTCTTACCACCTGAGTCTTTAGACGGGTGCGGCAGCAGACTCCGATTTCCTGCATTCAGTAGAAGGATTAGATTCTTCTTTCTTATGATAGTCTTTCTTACCTGAAGAAGAATCTCGGTTGTATTTCCTCAGCTTCATGACTCTCTCCTTTTCCCTCTGATATTTGAGAGCCATCGGTGCTAGGCCGGTTAGGGCCTCAAGTCTCGAAGACTTTGCTACCGATGTGGCCACGGCTTTGTTTGAGGAAATAGGCTTGGCTCCGGCATTCGTTGACCGTTGCCTTGAAGGCGTGGTCGAACTATGTGTCAGCTGGAGCGCTTAAGCACTTTTGGGGTAGGCTATGCTCGAATTCCTCTGATTTTAATTCTGAAAATATAACATCAGGAGTTAGAGCATTTAGATCGAGCGACGTAAATAAGTAGCAAATGGAAGCCACTTCGTCGGGCCAACGCTCTCAAGATCTTGGTGTTCATCTCCTTGCTGGTGAACGACCTCCCGGCCCATTGATGACATTGACTTGATTGGTGAATCGACACTCGGCTCGTCAATGGTTTCGGTAGGCTCCATTGCAAAGGCGTCGAACTTCCGAAGCTCTAGCTCGAGCTTGTTTTCTTTGATCCGAGGGGTTCCGTGGCTCGGTAAGAGCCCAAGGCATCCCATAGCTCTTTCGCCGTTTTGCAATCCTGTACCCTTCCTAGGTGTGAGTCACTGAGCGTAGTCAGTATGGCATTACGTGCAACTCGGTCAAGGTTGTGCAACTTCTTTGCTTCAGGCGTGAAGGCAGATTTGTCTTTGGGAACCTTAGCACCAGTTTGTGCTCCCACGCCTCCTCCAAAGGCAAATACTACTACGCCGTCGATCATGGGAATGATCGAGTCCCGACTCTAGGACATCCGACATGCTTCGTGGAGTGACGTTAGGTGTGCCTCCATACGTACGCGCCATACCGTGTAGTTCTCTATTGAGAACATCGGTACCATCCTAATACCTGACATATCAGACATTGTAAGAGTACGAGTATAAGGATGCTAAAAAGATGCTTATGTAGTGAAAACGGTTTTCAGGATCAGTTCGAGAGGACTAGTATTTCAGAGCCGGCGATCAGTTGAACACCGTGAGCTCTGATACCAATTGTTGGTCCGGAGACGATAAGTCAGGTGTAGAGGGGGGGGGGTGAATACACCTGAGCTCAGTTTCTTTTTCTCAGTGAAGGTCAGTTGAGCTGATGATTGCAACTAATGAACAGTGTCAAATAAGCCTTCGATCGCGGGACAGAGTGAGTCAGCTACTGAACTCTCTCCTACTGACTGTTGTCAGTACTTTGAGAATCAGTCGGAGACTGGTGTGCGGAAAGTGTGGGGCCCGGATTCGTCTCTTTTGAAAACACGTTTTAGCAAATTAAATCTTTTGGCTGTGCGCTTTGTAAAATACGTTTTATGCAAGCTTATGATTTTAAAGTCAGTTTAATGCTATGCAATAAAATAGTAAAAGAACACAAGCGATTTAACGTGGTTCAGATACCCAAGATCCTACGTCCACGGTCCTGAACAAGGCAGGAGAACTTGTTGATTATTCTGAGCAAGCCTCAGCAGGGATACGTGTTGCATGGACGGGTTCCCTCTAAGTTATAGTCCTTAGCGACTTTACAATCCAAACCTAAGTTTGAAAGGGAAGGGAATTTTCTCCAAGCGAGAAGGAGTTCTTACAATAAGAACAATTCACTAAATGTGAACTCCTTCGAATCTAAGCTATAAATATGACAATGAGCTTAGTCTAGAGAAGTAAGGGATGTAAGAACTCTAGAGAGAAAAACTAAGAAATCTTCTAAGTATGCAAGTTTTCCTCTGGATGATCTTTGAGTGTTCTAGAGCGTTTATGCACTTGAGCTTGTCCCTTTTGAAATTCCGTCTCTCTTCCTTCTTTTTGGAGCTTCAAAAACTTCTCTATTTATAGTTGTGAGTTATGGCATATGTCCGTTGGAGACGACGATGCCACGTGTCACAAGCTTCCAAGGAAAACGGCCATTAATTCGAACTTGTTGCAGCAGGGCAGTTAATGCACTGTTCATGAGAGCAGCTTTACTGTGTAGAGTAGGTAAGCGTTGTCGGCTTCTCATTGGTCGAGGTTTGTAGTTGGTGAGAATGTCAGAGTTGACCGTTCAAACACCTCGTATGTCTTCTGCTGAACTTTTTGAAAAGACTTGAATAGCTGGGTCGCTTTCCGTAGGATACGATGGGCGAAAAGTCTCTGTCTTCTTCATTGAGTCGGCCTGACACGGCATCTACCGAGTAGGTCACCGGTGACGCGGCGAAGGTCTTGTGCTTGTTTCTCGTTCTTCTGCCGATGACTATCACCGGGAGTAGTCTTCTGCCGATGATTTGTCGGCGATGCGCCTGTCTTCGATCGAGTGAAAGATCATCGCCGATCGAAGAACACAATCGATTACACTGATGACGTGGGGTTCTGAAAAGTATCTTCAACAGAAGATCAGTTCAACAATTACCCCGTACAGAACTTAGACAAAAATAATAAACAATACACCAAGTCTAACCTATACATCAGCTAATCCTAACGACACACTAATCTACTGATATCAGCTAGGTTTTGGGATCTTCAATTCCATAATACTACTATGATTTCCCCCAATTTTCTTTTAACCGAACAACAGCTGAGTGTCATCTACTGACTCATATCCAACATTTATTATAAATAATAATTAGTAATACTAAGGGCAAAACAGACATTTCTTTTAAAAAGTAATAATAAGCTACTTCTATCAGCAGTATTCCCAAACACTATTTTCCCCACTTTCAGCAGTTTTCAGCACTTATTTCCAAACACTAACTGATTATCAAATAAGCAGCTTTCAGCACTTATAATAAACTTCAGCTACTCCAAACACCCCCTAAAGGGGTGTTTTGAATAGCTTATTTGAAATAGCTTATAGTTGAAAGCTGTCTCGGTAAATGAATTTGGTGTTTGGAAAATCTAGCTTATGGAGCTGCTGAAAGCTATTTGGGTTCAAGATAGAGAATTTTCGTAAGCTGGTATTGGGCAGCTGAAGTTGATAGCTTATACTCCCTCCGTCCCAAAATTCTTGTCCAATTTGCTTTTTGCACGGTTTTTAAGAAGAGTTGTTAGTTGTGTGTAGATTGGTATAAAGTTGTGGGTCACACAAAAAAGTTGTGTGTAATAATTTACTAAAAAAGGAAAGTGGACAATAATTTTGGGATAACCCAAAATGGAATAGCGGACAAGAATTTTGGGACGGAGGGAGTAGCTTTTATAATTTTAACATTTTTAATTAATACATTATATTATAATTTTATAACTATTTTTTTTAATTAATGATCGATATTGCTTATTTATATGTATAATTTTTATTTGTCATTTAACAAAGAATAAGTAAATATTTGTTTTATTAATATAATTTATAATCTTTTTTATTCTGGATTTTAATTAATAATATTAATTATACTTAATTTTTTTTTCTAATTTTTATTTTAATATTTTTTTATTAAAATACTATTTTATATGAGTGGAAATAAATTTTAAATTGTATTTGTGTAAAAATTCTAAATTTGTTTAATAAGTGAGAAATAAATAACATTTTCATTTTACTATAAGATACCACTTTATTAATATTTTCAAATATTAATTTTTGACTTTCAGCACTTTTTGCAAACACTTACAAATTATCAAAATCAGCAGCTTTCAGCCACTTTCAGCAGCTTTCAACAACTTTCAGCACTTATGGATAAGCTTCAGCTATCCCAAACACCCCCTAAGGGGATTGAATAGATCGCTAAGATTAATCACTTATTCAGAAGTACTAATGTTATAGTCGGCGAGTTTAATTTTGTAATTTATACTCCCTTCATCACGTTTCTCTCATTTTCCTTTCTCAATTGTCCCACTTAATTTATTTTATTTTTTTTAAAATAAAATAATTATTATTAACGATCCAAAAAAGAAAATAAGACAAGAGAGTATCTATTTGTTCTTTCTAATTTTATTTTTTAAAATTTTTTAAGATGAATATTTACATATTTACTTATAGAATAACTATTTTTAAAGAAAACGAATATTAATTCATCAATATTTTGTTGTTTGTAGATATCAATTAATTGTAAAGTAATTAAATTGTATATGAAAGGGAAAAATTAGAAATCTCAATAAAATGAACGACTCCGCTGGGGATCGAACCCAGAATCTCTGGTTTCGTAGACCAGCGCCTTATCCATTGGGCCACGGAGTCATCCCTGATAAGTCATTATTCTGTTATATAATTAAAGTGAGATTGTGTGTCATTGAATATCGCAACATATTCATAAACGTAGAACAACACGAAATTGAAAAAGACAACTCAATGTTAATACACATACATGTAGGGGGCTACCCTCAAAATAAAGGAATCAATCTCTCCTTGTTCGTCACACAAAATAAAGGAGTTTACATCAATTTTCATTATATTTGGCACCATTTACTAGCAACATAAAATACCAAACAACTAGCTACCTTACTCCCTTGGTCCCCTGATTAGTATCTTAGAACTTTTCGGCATGAAAATTAAGAAAGTTATTTTATGTGTATGTAAGTATTTATTTGATAAAAAAGAATACTGAGCCACGCCACTTATAATGAGACCGAAGAAATATATGTTATAATTTATGAATTTTGTCTTGAATTAGATGCAATCACAATATAATCGAAAAGATATCATAAATTCGCTTACTATTCTAATAAACGAGTTGCATAAATACTATAAAGGAAACAAATATTTTCATGATTTGAATCAAATTAAATGTACACTGGGATTTAATTTGAATTCATCTACATGTGATCCGCATATACAATTATACCATAAATTAGCATATACCCACATCTATATTAATTATAAACAAGACACCTTAATTCTTACATTAAACACACACACAATTACACGACCAGTTCAGACAAAATTCGACAAATCATAATTGTACCCACACACCTGATCCATCTGAAACATCTCACTACAGCATGCATCATAATCGGACGAACCAGAATCCATCTCCATCAACATCGACTCCAAACCATTATAAAACTCCATCTTCTCACTCTCTCCCATCTCACGGTGTAAATCCGCCGTTAAATTATCCGGCGACGCCTCAAGAGAACCGGTGAAGCACGACGAGGCCCCAAAAGAACCATTACTAAAATCCTCTTGATATACAATATTATGTCGACTGAAGTCTTGATAATTCTCAACATAGGGTAATTCTACTTGTACTTCCCATGACGACGGATGAGGAGACGACTCTAAAGGCGGATTCTGGCCATTTCCGGTGAGTTGTTGGACGAGTGTTTTGAAGTTGAAAGTGTCCGTGATGTAGACTTTTGGCCTCATGATCTTCATCAAACTGTTGAGTTGTGGTTTCTTTTCACGCTTGGATGTTTTTGTGGGAGATGATTGACTTGATTTTTTTCCCATAATTATTCTTCTTTTTTTTTTTTGTGATTTTCTGTTGAGGCCTTGAAAAATGAAAATCACTTCTATCGACCTTGCTTGTAACAGGGGATATTAAGAGGTATTAATATGGAGAGAGAGAGTGGGAGAAAGAGGGAGAGAGATGAATAAATATTGCGGAGCCCTAGCTAGGTAGAGATGCTGAAATTGATGTTTATTTGCATAAGGGTACGTAAATGGAGTTAGATGCCTACCATAACGACTTTTGATCACCATATAATATATAACACGTATCAATAAATATGCTAAGATTTGTCGATTTCGAAGTATCCGCTATATAGTTTTGTTTTGTTTTTTTTCATGCAATTCATATATTTTAGTTTTAGCAGTTGGGTACAAAGAGAAAGTGGAGGATAAGTACTCTTTATTATTCTTCTATTTTATTTTATAAATTAGGTCAAATCCCAACTCTCCAAATTTTTTTAAATAAAATACTAAAAATTTGCATCTTTTGATTTATTGTGCAATAAATGAAATGGGAGCTACCTCGATTTTGTTTTATTATTATACGTTATATATACATTAGAGCTAGAAATGCTACATTATTATTTATTCAATCAAAAAAGAGTATATTTGAAGGAAGCTAATCGTGATTCGTGATTACAATAAATACAAGAGGGAGGAGTTTTTCTTCCCAACAAATTAATTAACGGCGAACACCTTTAATACATTAGATACGATAAAATTACATTTGATTATATACACTTATACTATAATTTAACATCCATAATCAGAATCTTGAATTTTCGATCAAGCTTTTAGTTTAATAGTATTCATGACAGAGGTGAGAGAACAGTTTGAATAATTAAAAAAAGCTTGATTTTGTCTTGTGGCTGAATGTAATGGGTCCGAATTTCTCTACGTGTGAACTTATCATCTATAATTAATTTAAAGTTGTTTGTACTTTCTCTATAGTTGATAAACTATTGCACCTAAGTGTAATTTACTCGGTGCAAACCCTAAATAGGGCCATTGAGCTTCCTTGTCTTAAAATAATAAAAACTTGATTCGTAGTAGTTGATGAAATTAGATATGAGTACAATCATATAATATTACAAATGGTTGCGGGAAAACGGAAATAACATCAAGTAATAAATTTAAAACAAATATATTGACCGTCTGTTTTATAAGTCGCGGGAGGGAGATCGAAGATTATAAATAATTCAATTTGTTGAATGATAATTGGAAAATGTTGTGCACTAAAATTCAGTGTGATAGTCAACTGGTCAAATCAAAATAATCAGTCGAACTCGAATCACAATTATATTTACGTAAATTCTGATTACGTTTCAAGTGATGATGGGATAAAATACTTGAGTTTTGGAATTCGGAATATACTGGTTTTTGGATCCTACGGCTGACCATTAAATCATAGGATTTGAATAATGGATTTATTTACCTCAATATATAGATATTGCATATTAGGGCGAGATACATTTCATAATTTTATGTAATGTTTAACATTATTTTGAATTGGAATTAGAGCGAGGCGACGGACGGATAGGGCGGCGGGCCGGCGGAGAAGGTCCCGGTTTCACTTCAGGTGGTTAGTTTTCTCCATTTCCAGACACAATTAGGTATGACAGTTATTTGACGGTTGAGCTTTTTTCTTATATTTCCAAATTCCGGACAAATGTCATCTTCGAAGATGAAGAAGAAATGAAAACAGAGATGTCCATTAATATTGGAAAAGAATCATGTAAGGGTACAAATTGTGACAACTATAAGAATCAATTAAACAAAAAGAGAGATTATAGGAAAATTAGATGTGACAGCCACAACAGAGGTAGAAGAAGCAGAGTGTGGAAACAAGAACAATGGCTTCCACCACATAAACAATCTTGAAAACTACACCATCAACCAACCACACTTGAAAATTCATCTTCTTCGCTTTCACCGATGAAATTCTCCATCTCCACCACTCCTTCCTCACTCCCTTCAAATTCAATCCCCAATTCATCCTCCTCATCTCTCTCTCTCTCTCTCTCTCTCTCTCTCTCTCTCTCTCTCTCTCTCTCTTCTCTCTCGTCAGAATGGTTATATATGCAAGAACAAAAAAGGGGAATTAGCATTGATTTTATCTTTGTAAATTAGTCGTAGTTGTTGCTGGCCGAAGTGGGTATATTATATTCTTCACGAAAAAAAGTTAACAACTTTTTACTGATAAATTAATGCGTAACGGCTTGATAATTTTTATGTCCGTTAGCTGTACATTCTTGCTTAAAAGTATCCAACGGCTAGCAGCAGTGCTAGATAATTAGGTGTCATTAGTCGCTAATTGTCATTAATAAAAGCTTGTATTCTATAATAACAAGTTGAATAGAGCAAAATATATATTAACTGAAAGCTTGCTGGAGAGGTACAAGTGTTGATGCAGGGCGTATAATTGGTTCAGAGTTTTATGAAATTATTCGAAGAAAACACGCAAACTGGATGAACTATGTTACTTTCTTTTTAGCATAAATTCAATCATTTTGGGCCTCAAGCCTACTATTTGGATCACTTCTATTTGGTTCCAGGGAACTTTTACTTGTATTTTTGTGGGTTTTTTTGCTTTTGTCACTTTCAACTTGTTAAAGTTTGTTTGCCCCCATTCTCGATTTTACAATGGCTAGACATTATTTTTTTTATTATTATTTTTGTGCGTAATGTGAGAACCGTATCCTCTACCTATGATTTGTACGTGGTATTTATGCATTTTTTTCTTACCTTTAATGGTTTCTTAATTATATACTATATCTTAAACATGTGGTGTAGTACCTCCACGTATTTGTATTTTACCAATTTAATATTACGGATTTATTTCGAAGTAAGCACGAATATTTATTTGTACAAATAGATTTAAATTAAATTGGTTGGTTTTATAAGTCGTTGGAGGGAGATAGAAAATTATAAATAAATTCAGTTTTTTTGAATGATAATTGGAACACAAAAAATTCTGTGTATGGGATGAGGGATGTCCAAGATTTGCAAACTCGGATTGCGATTAGGTGCATTTAAAAAAATAAAAAATCTCCACCTGCTGACGTCATTAAAGGAATGTCATTTATTTTGAACAAAATTATCATTTGTTTAGGATAAGAAAAATGTCAATTGTTTGAACAAAAGTATCATTTTATTATGAACAAATGTGTCATTTATTATAGGCAAATTGACACGAATAGTCCCCAATATTTTCTAGTTTGAATGAATTGATCCCTAATTTTTTTTTAGTTTATTGGTCCTCAATGTTTACTAGTTTTGATAAATTGATCATTTTGTTAAATTTTAAGTTAGTCAACTGTTAGTCATAGGGGTATTTACGGAATAAAAGTTTCAGGGACCAATTCATCTAATTTTTAAATTAAATTTCAAAAAAATTTAAATATATTTTCTAAAATTATAATCTTTTTCGAAAAAAAATAAGTTTTTTCAAAAAGATAATTAAATAACTTTTTTTCAAAATAAATTTTTTGGTAACGAAAAAAATTATTAAAAAATCTAAATTAAAAATAAAAAATTAACTAATACTAGTTTTATGGACTGTTCATCCAATTTTTAACTATTTTTCAAATAATTTTTTGAATTAACTTTTTTTAAAAAATTATATTTAAAAAAATGATTTAAATAAATTAATTAAATCTAAGTTAACTAATATTTTGCATCTCACGGCAGAGGAGGTGAGGGGGTCGCCACACGAGTTGGGGAAGATGTTATGTTCTTTGAGGTCGAAGATATCGTCTGAGAGGAGCCTCCCACCTCCAAGTTGTCCAATTGTTCATCTCTAATGACATCTTCAATCTCAAAAAACATAACACCTTCCCCAACTCTTGGGACGACCCGCTCCCCGCCTCTGCCGTGAGATGCAAAATTATTAGTTAATCTAGATTTAGTTAATTTTTTATTTAAATAAAAAACATGGAAAAAAAAGTTAATTCAAAAAATTATTTGAAAAAATAGTTAAAAATTAATTTAAAATTGGATGAATTGGTCTCTAAAATTATTATGAGTTAATGTTTTATTTTTAATTAAATTTTTTCTTTACCAAAAAAATTATTTGAAAAAAAATTTAAAAAAATTATTTGAAAAAAATATTAATCTTTTTCACAAAAAATTATTTGAAAAAATTTATTTTTTTTCGAAAAAGATTATAATTTTATAAATATTTTTTTTTAAAAAAGTTCAAATTTAATTTAAAAATTGGATGAATTGGTCCCTGAAACTTTTATTCCGTAAATACCCCTATGACTAATAGTTGACTAACTTAAAAATTTGGGATAAATACAATAAACCCCCTCAACTATTCAAGTTTTTCATTTTGCCCCCTGAACTATAAAAGGTTGCACTTTACCCCCTCAATTATTGAATACGTGGCTGAGAGCAACATTCCGGCCAAAATTCCGGCCATACACACAAATTCAAGAATTTAAGGAAAAATCTCTAAGGGTGAAATTCAAGAAATATGGCGACTTGTATACAACAAATATTTTACATGCACACTTTGAATTCGGTGGTAAAGGAGGAAGCAAAATAGGAGCCCTAGCCCCTAACGACCATGATTATGCTCACACTAGCTGTTATAGTACTTTCATCTCTTAGCTACATATAGTCGGGAAAAGAATGAGCGGAGAGACATAGAAGAGGGAGAGAGAAAGCCCTAGCTGTGATATAAACTATAAATTCTTGAAATATAGTTTATGGTGTTTTAATGAGATTATTCTTAAATTTGTTTGTGGTCGGAATGTTGGCCGGAATGTTGTGCTCTACAACGAATTTAATAATTGAGGGGGCAAAGTGCAATGAATTCAACAATTAAGGGGGCAAAATGCAACTTTTAATAATTTAGGGGGCAAAGTTAAAAACTTTGATAGTTGAGGGGGTTTAATGTATTTATCCCTAAAAATTTAACCACATGACCAATTTATCCAAACTAGCAAACATTGAGGACCAATAAACTAAAAAAAAAAAGGAACCAATTCATCCAAACTAGCAAACAGTGGGATCATTTGTATTAATTTGCCTTAAATATAAGATACAAGAAAGTAATTAGCAATTATCATTAGAATTAGTTCAACACTGTCGACAACAAACATGATTGAACCAATCTCACTCCAAAGGGAAAAATTGATCCATAAAACATAAAATTGATCCAGAAACTAGCAAGATCAATGTTAACTAGCGAAAATTGATCCAAAAACATAAAATTGATCCAGAATTTAACAGTTTAACGTGTATTGATATATAAATTCATGCATATAGCGAAAATTAGTATAGGTTAAAATCGTTATGGAGCTACAACATGAATTTTTTTTTTCATGCAGCATTAAAATTGTTACAATTGAAGGCATCCATACTGGAAGGTGCAGTTGGATCATCTCCTTTTCAAGGAGAGCTAAAGCTTGTTGGCTATTTTGGCTTGCAACTACTTCACACCCAAAACAAAAAAGGAAGGGAGCACGTCTGAGTGAAACTTGGAGATGGAAGTCTTCTTTTGTTTCTCGACGGTGAAGTAAAGACCAAGCTCATGAACTTAATATCCTAGGTTGGAGAAAGCTGATAGATCCCCTTTTTACGTCCCCATGTCTCCCGTAGGGAACATGGAAGCGAAAAAAGGGTAAAACTTTGCTTGCAACCAAAAGTTCTCTAACGATCAAAAAGGAAAAAAGGAGAAATTTTCGATATAAAATAAGGGGGATGTGCAAAAATGTACAAAACAAAGATAAAAAAAGGCAAAAATGTACATGATATTCCATAATTGCAAAAATGTACATTTATACTTTTAAAACCTAGAAAAGTACCTAGGTTAATAGGTTCTTCTCTCTCCTCCTACTTTTGCAGCAAAAGTCTCATCATTGTACTTGATTTAATATTATTTATTCTCCAACTTGAATCTATCACGTGTATTGCTTGTGAAAATTTCGTCCTCATGCGCAGAAAATTCGTCCTCATGCATGTTGAACATTTCGTACATTTCGTCCTCTTGCATGCATGAAAATTTCCTCCTCATGCACGCAGAAAATTTCATCCAAGAAAGAACTTTAATTTTTTTTTTTTTAATCAAGAATCATACTGTACATGAACTATTTAGAGAGAAAAAAAATCTGGTATGTAATAATAGCGAGAGAGCGACGAGAGGGATCAGATTAATCAAAAATGATACTGTACATATGTTGGGATAGTCACATGCAATACATAGAAAAACTAAAAAAGTGAACTCTATATGTAGGAGGAATCTGATTCTTTCCTCTTCACATGCAACACAGTTGTACTCTTCCATGATTATTTTCACATGCCAAAAAACCGAACTCTATATCAAGCTCACTTCTTAAAGAGAGCAAGACAGCGAGAGAGAACGAGAGAGAGAACGAGAGGGAGCGAGAGAGCGAGACAATTATTTCAGAGAACGAGAGGGAGGGAGGGTGCGAGACAACGCGAGAGAGAACGAGAGGAAGGGAGCGAGGGTGCGAGACAACGCAAGAGAGAACAAGAGGGAGCGAGAGAGAGGGTTTGAGGTAACCCTATTCCATAATTTATTATATTTTTTGCTTGATTTTAGGTAAATATCTACGTATGATTTTGAGGGCGTATGATTTTGAGGGCGTATGATTTTCCTTGATTTGTGGGGTAAATATCTACGTATTCACAAAGCCCTTGACTGTTACGATTTTGCTTGATTTGAATGATAAATATCTAGAAATGATTTTGCTTGATTTTAGATAAATATATACGTATGATTTTAGGTAAATATATACGTATGATTTTTGCTTTATTTGAGGGGTAAATATCTATGCTTGATTTGAGCGAATGTTTTTTGCTTGATTTTGCTTGATTTGAGGAGTAAATATCTACGTATTATTAGTTATAAAATATCAATGCTTGATTTTGCTTGATTTGAGGAGTAAATATCTATGCTTGATTACGCACACAGTTACGAATAAATTACTATAATTACTTTTTAATATATTTTTTAAATTCACGCATAATCTTTGCTCTCCGCATGTTAGCTTATCTTGTGTGTTGTTTACGGAGTACTAAGTCTGGTTTTGCGGAGTACTAAGATACTTTTTTCTTTTTTAATTCTTTCCAGATGTCTACCTGGACACGTGTAACTGTAAAGTATGGAGGTTGTTTCTTGGGTTCAGATTACAAAGGTGGGGATGAACAGCTTGCTCCACTTCGGACCGACCAATTAACATTATTATCCTTAAGAGCAAGCATCGAAGCCCGTACACAAATTAACTCACGGCTTACCCCCTATGCGCTTTATTCGTTGGAGCATGCTCGATCTGGAAAGTTGATTTAGTCATTAATGATGACGGATGATGACTTGGTTCGACTTATCAACTTAGAGGCCGATCCAACTGTTTGTGTCGTTTTGACGGCTGATTGTGCCGGAACATCACAACAAGGACATTACGTCCCTTCATTTGATTACCAATTTAGTTTCCCAGATATTTTTGGTGATGCATATGGTCAAAGCGGAGCTGCATATGAGTTTGGAAGGCAAGAACAAGAACCGGAGCAAGAAGAAGAAGAGCAACAAGAGGAGCAAGAAGAAGCGAACGTGCGGGATCAAGGTGCGGATGATAATAACGATGATGATGATGATACGTATGACGAGGATTATACGGCAGAGGAAGAGGAAGAGGATGAGGAAGACGAACATGTTGTCGCTAAAAACTTTTATGGAACCATGTATGAGTTTGCATCATGGATTCGTGGGGAAGGCGGTTTAAACCGGCTAATGACACTTCTAGAGCAGCCACATAACAGAGCGGTTGCCCTACAAGACGAAGATAATGAAGTTGTCGACGAAGTCAGAAATTGGCTAGTGCCAATTATTCCGCCAGGTCAAGCAGGTGTCATTGGTTGTACGGATATAGAGAAGATTGAAGAGGGCATTCTCGGAAACGGCAACATCTTTTGGAAGAAGGACGCCCTAACAATAGCCGTTGGTCTCTGGCATTTAGAGTGTCGACAGGCCTTATAAAGTGAAGAGGGCAAGTCCTCAGTATCAGTTCTTTTACACCATGCTCCCACGCTGCCGCTGCGATTCTGTATGAATTCTTTTACACTTATTAATCACTTATTATATATCTAACGCATTGTTGTTTTACAAACATGTTGTCGCTGACAGGGAGAGCGGAGACCAATTTTACAACTATGTCCACAGTATGTACACTACAAGCAACCACAGGGATATTTACGAACACCACTTTAATTCGTTACCTGCATTGGAGCTTTGGACCATTCCTGACCATATTCGAGATGCAGATCCACTGTTACCACCCCTAGCGAAGCGTCAGGCCGGTCGCCCAAAGCAGAGACGTTACCGATCGGGAGCGGAGGCCTCCACAAGCTCAACTCAAGGTCGTAGCAAAAAGTGTGGTGTTTGTCACGAAAGAGGCCACACAAGGAGGACATGTTCAGAGAGGGAGACACAAGATTAAATTTGTGGTGTCTTAGTTCTAGTTTATTTTCTATATATTATTTGAAGTATGAAGTTTGTTTAACGAAAAGTGATATAATTGACTAAATCCTTAATTGTGTGGTGTTTGTCTTAATTGACTAAATCCTTAATTAAATAGCGTATAAACCCTAAATAACCAAATAAATTGTATAAATTGGCGAAACCCTAAATTGCTAAAACCCTAAATTGCGGAACCTTAAATTGCTGAAACCCTAAATTAAATAGCGTATAAACCCTAAACCCTAAATTAAATAGCGTATAAACCCTTAATTGACAAAACCCTAAATTAAATAGCGTATAAACCCTAATTTTTTTTTTAACATGGTCAGTAATTTAAAACAAAAAAAACAAATATGGTCCGATCGATCGGCCTTGTACGATCGATCGGACCATATATTTATTTATTTATTTTTTAACATGGTTAGTAATTTTAAAAAGAAAAAAATATGGTCCGATCGATCGGACCATATATTTATTTATTTATTTTTTAACATCAGTAATTTAAAAAAAAAATTCAAATATGGTCCGATCGATCGGCCTTGTCCGATCGATCGGACCATATATTTTTTTTTAACATCAGTAATTAAAAAAAATAATAATTCAAATATGGTCCGATCGATCGGACCATATATTTATTTATTTATTTTTTAACATCAGTAATTTAAAAAAAAACATAAAAAAATTCAAATATGGTCAGATCAAAAAAACCAATACATTGCCGATAATAATGAAAAAAAAGTAAAAACAATCGTGACAGTTGTGACAGCTGTCACAGCTGTATTATTTTCTTGAAATTTGACTACAAAACTATTCGTGCCGACAGCTGTATACACAATCCGACCGATAGGATGATTAAGGGATACCCCAACTACTATTCATCAAAACCCCAAATACTATTCCTCTAAACCCTCAAAACCCTTGATCAAAACCCCAAATACTATTCCTCTAAACCCTCAAAACATCGAATTCGAGCAACGAAAAGTGATATACGAAGAGGATATTGAGGATATCATGAATAACTTTGAAATATAATAATAGAGACATAATTAAAAAAAAACTTTCGACCTCTTCTTATATTTCGAAAAATGAGTTCATTTTTTGTATAAAGTCATAACTACTTCTATCATTCAAGAATGATTCATGTTTAATTTTGCTAATGTATAGATATATATAAAGCTTTATTACACCATTTCATAATATTCCCCTGAAATATTTATTTTCAAATTTTTATTTTAAAATTTATAATTTTTTAAGAGTTTATTTCAATTTTATTGATTTTTTAAGTATAATTTTGATTATTAATAACATCCGTAATTTAAAAAAAATAAAATATGGTCCGATCGATCGGCCTTGTCCGATCGATCGGACCATATATTTATTTAAAAAAAATTTAAATATGGTCTGATCGCGATCGATCGGACCATATATTTATTTATTTTTTTTTATTTTTTTTAACATGGTCAGTAATTTAAAAAAAAAATAAAAAAATATGGTCCGATCGATCGGCCTTGTCCGATCGATCGGACCATATATATATATATATTTTTAACATCAGTAATTTAAAAAAAAATTCAAATATGGTCCGATCGATCGGCCTTGTCCGATCGATCGGACCATATATTTTTTTTTATAATTTAAAAAAATTAAATATGGTCCGATCGATCTGCCTTGTCCGATCGATCGGACCATATATATATATATATATATTTTAACATGTCCGTAATTTTTAACATGTGCTGATCGGTTGAAAAAAATAAAAAGGGGAAAACCGGTGAGGATATTTACTAAAATTCAATTACATTACATTACTATACATTTAATTGATACATAAAATTCAAGCAATATCACACATTTCAAAACATTTTACAGCCATCCAATTACGATATTTACTAATGTTTCGCTCTTCATTACCCCATACCCGAGTGGAAAAATCGGTGAGGAGACGCTCTATAGTCATGCATGTAAATACCCCGCAACTATACGCATCCAATTGCAAGTACTGCTCTTCATCATCCATAAGCACAACTGAGGGCCTCTGACCTCCGGGGAATGGATAACTATATGCATTACACGCCCAATAGTTCCCGTGCCATAAGAATCGCGCTATAAATTTCCGGAAAGCTATAAGGCATTTGACGCGCCAATTGAATACATTTGGATATCTAAATTTATTTTTCGAGTCAAACATCTCGAGCGTCCAATCTGAAATACATAATCGCAATACGAACCAATGGTGTGCTGCCAAGATTGGAAATATGATCTACAATAGATACAAATATATAATTTAGAACCTTAAAATTATTATATATAAAATATATGAATAGTACTCACATATTTGGCGGAGTATCAATCGTTTGTCCCAAGTTCTGGATTCCCCTTCACGCACTGCACATCCTCCTCTTGAGGAAACCTATTTATAATCATTATCATTCTCGTGTCTATTACTTTCTAGATTCTTCACGCACTTGAACCACTCATTCATAATACCCATCTATAAACAATTATTCAATGATAAAATTAAACTAAACAAATACCATATTTTTCAAAAAATACTCAAATATGAAATATACCTACAAAGACTGTAGAGTCCGCTACGACTGTGTATTGGGCATCTGGAGTCACGGGTAGGTTACCTTGAACTAGCCTGACCCGCAGTGACTGGATATAGCAGTTTACCATCTCACAATCCATTTCAGAATCAATCTTTATAAAATTCTTGAACCATTCTCGTTGAAGTGGAAAACCATCTGGACGTCGAAAGGCCAAGGTTTCACTAGACAAATACTGCTCAAAACTCTGAGCCAACGAGTTACTCGGCTCAAACATATCCTACAAAAGACAATTATTAAATTAGGAAAAGAAATTAAATTAATTGAAAATTTCTCTTACCAACTCGCCGCCAGGTTCTACATCCATAGCCTGACCCTGCTGATTAAAGGTCGGTGGTGCGGGCTCATCCCACTGGGGCCACTGCGTAGCTCGAGCGTGCCGGCCTATATCCGGATCCGAAATGGCCTATTACTTCTATCCAGCAGCTCCTCACACCTACTCACTAGCTCCTGACTGAGAGTCCGATGATAATCATCAATTCTATTCATCATAGTTTGCTCGCATCTTTCAATTCTATTCATCATAGCTTGCTCGCATCTTTCAAAATTTTCTTGAATAGATCGACTGATCATGACCTCTATTCTTGGGTCCCTTGAACTAGATGTCTCACCAACGGCTAATAATTATCAAAGAAGAAGACGATTATTAAAAGAGGAATTCACTAGAAATTTTTTACTGTGAATTTAAGTTTATTACCCGATGCATCTCTCGCCGATGAAGATGCTTGTGTACGGCGGGCCCGCCTTTGAACTCTCCTACTATCTACCACAGTGTGCTCCTCCTCTTGCTCCTCCTCCTCACCGACAACTCCTCTGCTCAAACTACGTCTGCTCTCCTCGGTGCGCCTGATCAAGATACGCTGTCCATCTTGATCATATTGCGTCGGCTGTAGGGGGTTCAAGGGCACAGGAAAGTGTAGTCCAAATGCATTACTACCAACTGCACTCTGCCAATATGGACACCTCTCCTCAACCTCGGTCGGTACTAACATTTCAAACACTACCGAGTCTCTCAACTGAAATACATAATATTTGTGCATTAAATATTAATAAGAAACTCCATAACATATTCATTGTGTAATTAATAATAAAAATATTTTTACCTGGCGCTTAAAAACCTAGCTATATCACGCTGATCGGCGTCATTAAATGACCACCGTAAATAACGAGGGAAACCATCAGGATGTAGAAGGGTCGCACAACGAGCTCCCAAACTAGGAATGGCCTCATATGCCCACACCTATATTACAATATAAATATATCGAGTTATTTAAACTAATAAAAAATTAGAAATTAGTAATAATTAAGTTGTGAACAAATATTATACATGTAGTGCCCAAATCGGCCCGTAGAGATTATATTTTGATCCTACGAGGTCCAAGGAATTTGGTACGTAACTGAGGTAGTGCAACATGGCCTCGTAGGTAAAAGCACCCCATGGGAACGCATTCCATTGGTTGATATCATCAGCCAATACCCATATCCATGTATCAATTTTCTTAGTGTCTGCAGGAGCATAGAACCAGAAAAAAAGAGCTAAAATATTCGACAACTTAATCAAGTCATCATCTGAAACGCCACCGGACTCATATTGTGTAAACCAGCTTAACAAGTTCTTTGCTTCAATTGGTCTCCCACCATTGAATCTGCTGTACACCCCAGATTGAGTAGACTGATAAGAGGCTGCCATGTCAAAACTACACTCGCCGAACATGAGCCCAGTAACCAATGCAAACTCCGGATGAGAGAAACGGATGTTCTGACCAACATAATTAAACCAAACCTCCGAAGGTCGTACCGAAATCTCATAGCATAATAGCTGGTGAAGAGCCCGCATAGCATTCTTACCATCTGGCCAACCCACTATGCCCCCGAACTGACCACAAATAAACCGTTGGACTAGATCCATACCACCCTGCCTACATAATTTCTCTCTAATCAAAGTGCCTAAAGCATGCTTATAGTATATTGTAATCCTCGGAGAAACGTCTCGTAGTGCTAACCGTTTAAAATTAACCTATATATTACAATTAATATTTAATAAAATTATAATTAATACAGTTACAGTAATTAAAAATAAACTCACAAAAAAAAAATTACGTGCCGACCGGTCGGACCGGTTCAGACCGATCGCGCTGAGGTAACGGTCGCCGCGATTTCAACCTCTTTTTCCGGCGATTTCTACCTCAATTTAACCAATTTTCACCCAATCCAAACAAATCTATATTATACTCACTAAACCCAACATATATATTTCATAAAAAATCACTTTTAAACATGTAATTATACATTAATTTCACATCTAAAAATTAATTTAATTTCAAATAAATACTAACCTCTTCCATTGTTACGAGCGGTTTCGAGCGGTTTGGAAGATCCTAAGCGTGCCGACGTGAGTAGCTTTCGTGCCGATAGATTTCTCGGATTCAGTGTGCCGATTTGAGTGTGCCGATTTAGTGTGCCGATGTGAAGGATTTCGGTTGTGTGTATGTATATATATGTGTGCCGATTTTTTTTTTTAAATTTATGTATAATTTTTTATATATATATATATATTTTAATTTATGCCCGATCGATCGGGCAGTGCCGATCGATCGGCACAAATAATTTTTTTTTAAATTTATGTATATTTATATATATATATATATATATATATTTTAATTATGCCCGATCGATTGGGCAGTGCCGATCGATCGGCACAAATAATTTTTTTTTAATTTATGTTTATTTATATATATATATATATATATATATATATATATTTTTTTTTTTTTTTTTTTAATTATGCCCGATCGATCGGACGGTGCCTAAATTAAATTATCGAAATTGATTAAATTGTTGAAATTGCCTAAATTAAATTATCAAAATTGCCTAATTAAATTAACAAAATTGCCTAATTAAATTAATGAAATTGCCTAAATTAAATTAACGAAATTGCCTAAATTAAATTAATGAAATTGCCAAAAATAAATTATCGAAATTGTTTAACGAAAATGCCTAAATTAAATTAATGAAATTGCTTAAATTAAATTATCAAAATTGCATAAATTTCGTAAATTAAATTTACTAAAATATTAAAATTTCCTCAAATTGAATTCATAAATTAAATTAACAAAATATTAAATTTTCGTTAAATTAAATTAAATATACAAAAATATTAAATTTTCGTTCAGGTTTTTAAAATATTTAAACGAATATCTTCAGGTTTTTTGTTTTACGAAAATATCAATTAAAGAAGTTTTTTTTAAATAACTTTAGCTTTTTTTAAAAAAATCACCAACTTTTATTTTGCTAATTTCGAGACTACTTATTCAAAAAGAAAAAGATTCCAACACAAACTGCACACACACTGCACACACACTGGAGGTGAAGTAGGGTCATTTGTATATTATTGCATTTATGGAAAAGTTTGTATATTTTTGCATTTTCAAAAATGGAAATATATACACTTGACATTCCCCTCATAAAATAAATTAAATGCGTGTATTAACTTAATTTTTTAAGACTTAGTTCGTGTAAACATTAAAAATGAAGTGTTTTAGAATTTGCTCTAGTAAAAACATGTTAAAAATATACATTGAATGCATATTAATTATAAAATAAGTTAAATTATTCAAATTTAGAAAAACTCAATAGTTTTATAAAAGAACAAAGCTCATATACATTAAAAAAATGAAAAAAGTTTATTTTTGCTTATAATAAAATTATTTTAGAAGTATGTTTGCTGCATTACAAGATTCGTTCAACAGAAAATGATCTACCTGAAACCGAAGTCGTTGAATTATATAAAGATCTCTAAACATTATAGGTAATCTCATATCTAATTTACGCTACGAAAATGTTATGAAATGTTCAAGATATTTTAGCTATCCCAACGAAAATGATGCAACTATAAACGACCGATGAATGAAGAAATTATTCAAATATTTATGAACAGTAACGATGATGAAGAGAATAATCCTAAATGATATGAGAATACATTTATTTCAATTGTTTCATTAAAAGAGGTACTTCAAGCAATTATCACCTTAAATAATTATTTGCTATAACACAAGCAAAATATTTCAGAAGTTGTCTATGGGTTGCGGGAAAGTTAAGGATAAGGTTGATGGGAAGAAAAAATAATTACTATGGAAGCATATATTCATAAGAAATTATTATTGTACTAGTGTATTACTGTAATTATCTATATATATTTTCTAAAATAACTAATTATTACTTTATATTTTATTGGATCCTTAAGGATTTAAACTTTTTTATTAGTTAATTCATTTAGCAAAATTATTACTTTAATACATTAATCCAAGTCGGGACCGAAATAAATTATTTAACTAAACGGTGTTATTACTTTATTGAGGTTTAACTGTATTTGAATGAATCTAATTTATTTCATATTTTTCCAATGAAAATTTATGTAATGCTTTAACATTATTTTGAATTGGAGTTAGAGTGAGGCGGTGGATAATAGCGCAGCGACGGCGGTGATGGTGGAGAGGCGTTTGAGGCGCATATGAAGATTTATTGGCGGAGAAGCCACGGTTTCAATTCAAACGGTTGATTTTCTCTATTTCCAAAGTTCTAATCTCCACGAAAGTCGTACGCAGAGCATTTGTTGTTGTACACAAGTAAGTATGACAGTTATTTGACCGTTAAGCTTTTTCTTTCTCATCCTTATAATAGATTTAACACATTTTGTTCATGCCATTTTAAAGTTTCATATTATATCAGTAAAAAATGAAAAATATATATAAATTATACTCCCTCCGTCCCATTGGAAGCGTCTTGTTTCCAGTGGGCACGGATGTTAAGAAAATAATAATGTGTGGTGTATATTGTTTGACTTTTGGATAGTTAAATATTGTCCACATATTCTTGCCTTTTTTAGAAACAAGACGCTTCCAATGGGACGCCCAAAATGGAAAACAAGACGCTTCTAATGGGACGGAGGAGTACTATATATTGCACGGAAATTGTGTGATGGAAATTCCAAAGCACGAAAAATTAATTGTCATGACCCATTCCTTGTAGCCTGATATAGGAGATGTCTTATCCTGGTTAGAAACACTTTTAAAAGCATTCAAAACATCAATAAATGAAAGCATCTGATGTGCATCAATAAGTACAAACAATTATTGTTCTACAAGTTCACTCATAGATCATAGATTAATTACATGAATGAGTTGTGAATACATAAAGTTTAGGTTATCGTGTTATGCCTAATTTGTTTTTGATTTGTTTATGCATAGTATGTATAAAAATGTTTATGTTTTTGCATAAACTAAAAACTTATTATGCATAAACATATAGGAGCATTAAAACAAAGAAAAAACAAAGAGAAAGGAAAGGCACCATAAAATTATTTTTATCACGTTTTGTTAGGCTAGTAATGTTTACATAATTGCGGAACCTGTGTGGCTATTTAAATATATCTATGAATTTATTATGATTTTGCATACACTAGTAAACGGTTATGAGTAAAAAAATTGTATTTTCTAACAGATTTTCTGACTAGATTGTCGCCGCTGCCGGAAGAAAATAGAAAATTAAAGTCGTAAATGGAGGATGAGCTTAATTGAAAAATTGAAGAGTGAAAATGTAGTTGGAGATATTATAATGAAGAGTGAGAAAATATTTACTTAATTCAAATGAAAAGTAACAAGAATCTAAGACCTTAGATAATAAAAATAGATGGCGGGGATGGGTTATTATTATTAGTTCTTATAAAAAGAATTAAAATATTCATTCTTAAGTCTCCAACGGCTACCAGCCGTGCTGCATAATAAGTCTCCCTAATTAGTCATTATTGCTCCCTAATTGTCATTATTCTATAACTAAAAACAAGAAGTTGAATAGAGCCAAATATAATATATTACTGTAAGTAAAATCTGATCATAAAAGTAATAAAGATGGAGAAGATGAGGATGTGTATAAATACTAAACCGTCCTAGAAAGTAGGGCAATAAATAGTAGGTATAAATAAATAAAATATTATTATAATTAAAATGATTATTTCTGCAGGCCATGCTCTTTCCCTTTCTTCTTGACCACATCCGTCGAGTCTTCTTCCTTTCCTTTCTTCTTGCCCACATCCATACCATATGCTGAGTCATCCTTCCTGCCAGCTAAAATCATAGATATCTGAAGCCCCCTACTGAAAGCCTGGTTGAAGAGCAGACGAGTCTGGAACTCAGACATGAATGGGAACCAAGACAGCACCACAACCGGCATGAATATCAACAGCCCCATTATCGCTTCGTACGCTCTAGAAAGTTCCATCACCGACTCCCAAAGCCCGATCCCCTTCAGAAGAGGCGAGCATGCTTGAGAAATCTGCACACATATTATACAAACATAACATGTTTTTGAGAAATACTCACTCCTAAACTCAAATAAGTTCTTACCAGAAGTAGGGCCCACCCAGTAGGCAAGAAGGCCAGGGTAGCAGCAAATATATCACTAACAGCAAGGCCAGCAACCACAAATAGTACGGTCATTACTGACACAAACCCTAGGAAGAGAAGGGCTTTTAGGATTCTGAACATTAGCTGAAAATCTGTACCAAATTTTCTTCTACCCATTGACACCATCTGTGATCAACACCACATATATGCATAAGCAAGATGAGTATAGGAAAAGAAGAATAGAGAGTTTCGAGCGAGCCTTTTATACCTTTAAGACGAGGAGAACGGTTAGCATAACGAACCAAGACAAGCCGTAGACCTAGAGATGATTTTGAAAGAGAGTATGTGAGTGATGAGGAACATGTGATAAAAAAAAAGGGTGAGAAGAAAGCGTACAAAGATCTCCTTGCGTTCGTGTGATATCTTGAGGCGATAGACAATACCGTATTGGTATAAGAAAAACCGGAAGGCAAGGATGATTTCAAGCACTCTACCCCTTATATTCGTGTACTTCAAGTGTTCATGCTCTCCATTCCACCAGGATTCCCAACTTTTATCCGGCGCAATCCCAATCCCACCGCGGTTCCCCATCCACTTCTTCCAATCCGTCCAATCATCAACGGTTTTTTGCCAGTCAAACCCGGATGGGTTGAACACAAAAGGAGCAAACAACCAGGAGGCAACAAGGAACCACATTGAAAAGGTGATGAAGAAGTAGAGTGATGAAATGCGGTAGGAGTGTCCGTATACCTCGTAAACTATCAAAAGTATGAGAAGCTCCAAACCTTTCACAAAGTGGCTTCGGGAGTACATTCGGTAGTTATCTGCAAACTTGGCATGGAAAACAACAAAACCACGGCCTGTAGCTCGGTATTTAGACCCACCATGTAACAGAGTTCTGCCATAATAATGGGCTTTTGTTCCAAGCTGAAATGTAAAGAAGACGGAGGCCAGTTGTAACTGCATGATAATTAAATCACCAATGGCAGTTAGAAAACCTCTTTCAAGCCCAATTTCCATCACCATGGGTAGCACAAGCAACAAGCCTAGCTGAAAAAGAGATTGAGTTGCCAAAGCTTCCTCTAGAGCTTTACTCTGACGAATAAATGGATCCTCGAGAATTCGCCTTTCTAAACCACTCAAGACCATGTATAATCGTCCATATAAGAAGAAGTATACGGTAAGGACAGTAACCTGGGGTGAAAAACATTTATCAACTTCTAATATGAGAATGTGATCAAACCTTATTATCCGTATACAAAGACGAAAAGTGAGCATAGAAACTTAAAGATTTGTGAATTCTAGGTATTAATTGAGTAAATGAAAATTGATAAGAAATAGGTGCAATCTTGCTTACCATGCTGCTGAAGTAAAACCCAACTGTGGTGAAGTAGAACGACAGCATTCTATAGAAATCAAAACGACGTCCAAGTCGATAAACATCTCGGCTAAGAGTTTGCTCTCCGTTCCCATTTGCAACCTTCGCCTCAAACAGAGATATCTGATTCATACCAACATCTCGTCCCTTACCTACTTGGATGTATTCATGATGTGTTACATAGCCCCTCCGCAGAGTTGAGTTATATCCTGAAGAAATTGACTCAGTTAATATATGAAATGAAGAAGACAATATTATATTTACAGAAAGCTGCAGATATTGATCACCAGAAAATATATCTTCACTCAAGTTGATTGTTCTTGAAGCTTTGCTCACACCCCCTCTTGTCAAATGAAAGATTCTATCAAAAATATCAGGATGCCCATAGTGGAACCTCACCCTGGGAGCAAAGAAATTGAAACATCAGAAAGCTTCAGTGGGCAAGTCACCAGACTTCAAGAACAAACTTGAAACATTAAAGCTAACATCTCTAATTATCTATAACTTCTGTTGTCGAACAAAAGATATTAAAGTCACTAAAACGAAGGGGAAAACCGAAAATGAGATAAGTGTCTTATTAAAGTATGTCAAGGAAAGCATCCAATTTCCTTTCTGAAGCATACCAAAATAAGATCTCCATTCAGTGAAATTATAATCTCTTTTTCTCGAAAGCAACAGCAATAGAAAGTAATGAGTTGTGTTGCCAAAAACTCTGAATGACTACTTTCTTATGGGTTGAAGGCGGCAAATGGAAACCATTGTTTTAAGGGACTACCAAAATTAGTTTTTTAGAGTTATTTGTTTAATTTCATGGTCTATATTCTTCTCATACACAGAAAGCATTACAAACAGAGCGTAGTGGGATTAATGGATGTGTTAGCTTATAATCTTTTAAACACGTATCATCAGATACATAGAAGTAAAAATCAACAACCCCCTAAGAGCAACGTGAATATATATCATGGCACATAAAATATAGGTGGATGGACCAAAAAAAAACGAATTACCTCAAAGGGTTTGCCAAAATCCTCTGCCCAATTGTCACAAAACTAGTTTCTTGATTGGACATGAACCAAGCAAGTGAAGAGACACTATTATCGAAAGAGTTAAGGTAAGTGAGTGAATAGCATTGTATCAATTGTTTGTCTAACAATAACAATAATATATATTAGCCCTTCAAATGAAATGCCAAACCTTCCTGTGAAGATATGCTCCCTTAATCCCAGAATTGTCGGAATTCTTTGTCCATGATGAGTTTTCAAGAATTCCTCCAAAACATTGCGCATCTTGAAAGCTTCCTCATAATAATTATCCTGGGAAAAATAACCATTTAAGAATAAATTCTTTGTTATCATGAAATAAGTCATATGAGTTGGAAGTAACTTTAACCTTTTTCCTTATAAACCACATGTACGGCACTTACATAAATAGGTCTTCAACAAAATATGAACCAAATGAAGGATAATGTTTTACTTAGCATTTAAAGAAAATTCTAAACTAACCTGATTCATGTCTATTGTTTGCAAGGCTTCTCCACGGGTAAAAATGATAGCATGGTTTTGATTTTCAGGCTTCCCCTCCCCAATTCTCGCTGGAGGGCCCGGAAGCTTGATACGATATATTTCCTGGAGTTGCATTATATTAATGTCATTCATAAGGCAAAAATAGGACAATAGAAGAATTAATCAAATTGCAATGAAAAAAAAAATTAAAAAAAAAGCCTTTTCTACAAGGAATTCATAAGATTGGCTTGTTGCACGTACAAAAAATCTGTACCTCATCCAACGTATCCCCTCCCTTGACCAAGACAGAATAATAAACCTTTTCAGCTTTCTTGTCTACTGTTTCCTCCCTCTCGTCTATATAAGCAATACGCAGATATGGATATCTAGAAGATTCATTAGAAATTAAGAACTTTGACAATGTCAGATCAATCTACAAGACTAAGAGCTTAACTCATATACTGTAGCTTACTCCAACATGAGACTTAGAATATTGAGATAATGGCCACGCTCACGAGAATCACTTGACATCTTTTGTGCACCATACAGCTGGCAAGATACTACATACGTGAACTTCAGATCTGCTAAAGCTTGTGCTTGCTCCTTAAGAGTTACGTACTCATGGTGAGTAGAATCAATGGCTCGATAGCCTCCAAAAATAGCTGCAAAGCAAATATGAATGGAGCAATGAATAGATGACTCGAAAGTAAAAAATAAATATTCATTACTACAGAAAAATATTGGAGAAAGTTGGTAAATTAGTCCCTAGTGTGCTGATATATATATATATATATATATGTATGTATACACCCACACACACACAAAAACAAAAATATATATATATGTTCCAAAAAGAGACTCACAGAGAGAGAGAGATAGAGAGAGAGAGAGAGAGAGTCACCAACCTTTATCATCAGCAAAATCCAAAAAGCATTGAAGTTCCAGAGCCTTCCTATAGTACATCATTCCTCTAACTAGATGCCCAGCAGGAAAAGTAAAATTAGAGCGTCCATTGAAATGTATATTCAGCTTAATTTTAAACAACATACAAATATGTTTGTATATCGTACCTGTCCGAGCAAGTGTCTGGCCCCTGTAAGATACCCAATAACGATCCAATTCATTCTTGTCTTTGTCCTTGTATATATATTTGAGCTTGGGGTCGTTCATCCGCTCCTTATAATTCTTCCATTCATCTTTTTTGTTTCAAAATACAGCACAAGAATTGAATATCTACCAGAAAAATCAAAGTAATTGCACGAAGAAAAGATGAATACAGAACTTACCAGGATATATTTTCTGAAGGTAAAACAAAGTTGTTATGCCGTCCTCGTTTTCCTTGTTAAGATCTTCGGTTGAATAAAGAACATCTTCTCTATAGTATGGTGTCAAAACACTGAGTATAAATAGATTCAAAATTTTCAGTATCCGAAAGAGATTGAGCTCAACTATCATGCTGTAGGATCAATTCACTGTATGAAGTATAGAGAAGCTTAGAAACAAAAGAAGCAACCTGCAGTTTTCAATCTTACAACTTACCTAAAAGACAGCATGTTGCGGACTTTAGGAGCACTGGGCATTGTCATAAACAAAGAGTTGGCAAAGAAAGTAATGCGTCTCCGAGCTTCTAAGTTCATCGGGACATTGATTGCCGACTCTTTCACAGTTAAAAGCAAATGAAGTCGGACAACCTTCACAATAAAGAACAAAATATATTTAGAGTCACTAAAAATTTAACAAAATCGTAAGTTTTCAATACCTTTTCCTTAAAGGAGCTGGTCTTCAATAGATTAATGTCTATCCTTTCAAACTTCTGTACTTTCTCATTTCCTTGACTGAAATTCTCCAAAATTCTATGAAAGAAGAAAAACGTGATATCTCAAAATGCTGAAATTATTGTATTCTGTTAGCTGTCACCGCAGAGTTAGAAATTTACTTGTGGCCATCAATCATTACATCATGAACGATAATCTCAATGATATCCTGGAGCTTGTTTATGATCTGAGATCTTTGTAACTCAAGATCATCATAATCTTCCATCTGTAATTTAATAATATCTCAAATTGAGGTCATGAGGTGTTTTCAACATTTAGACTCACTAAAAAAATTGACTTGAAAATGCATACAAAAGATGGAACTTACAAGAAGTTTCAAAAACTTATCCAATTTATCACTCAATAAAGGTAGCCCGGCCATGTTAAATTTCCTCAAGAATCTTTGTTCATGTATGCTGCTGTCAACTTTGTCACAGATTTGCTTGATAATCCTGAGGGTTGGAGAAAGATTTTAAGAAGTAACTCCCTCGGTAAAAGAGTATGACAAAACACTTCATGATTAGAAATTCGATGACAAGCTAATATTATGTGGCTTACTCCTTCTCTACTTCATCTTGCAGAAGGCCAATTAGCACTTGCTTCAGTGTCTGATAGCATTCGATTACTCCAAAATACATGAAATCGTCACCTCTAATTTTCCTGAAGAGTTCAGCATCATTGTTCTCCTTGAAATCTTTTGCCATATCCAGTGCTATTGGAATCTAATATCAATATGAAGACATTCATTAAATAAGGAAGAAAAATTAACTCTATGAAATGCGAACTTGATTAGTTTTTACCTTGCTGGCAAGCAGAAAAGGAGGCCACTGGACAACAGAGACGTCACTTGATGAATAAGGCACAAGGAGCAAATTTCTCTCCCTGGAAATGGGTCCGAGATACACAATTTATCCAATAAACTACACTTACTGGACAACAACTGAACTTTGAAAGAGATGCATAAATACCAATGACTGATCAAGTCCTCATTTCTTAGAGAGGATATGAATTCATTCCACATCTGAGAAAACTTTGCAATGTTTATTCGTTCTAGCATTTCATCCTGCCATAAGAGTTAATGGTGAAATGAGAAGGCATCCATACATTAAACTGCTACAGCATACAGACATCTAAATGATATAGTTCACTAGTATATCTGAAAACATTTTTTAGACTAGCAGAATTATCAAGAGATCATCAACGCCATACCCTTCTAGGCCGTCCTTTTTTCCCTTTGGAATATGGAACAAGACGCTTGCTGAAAGCATCAGGCACAGATTCAAATCTTGCCCTTAACATACCAAGTGTCCTAATCTAACAAAGGCAAAACGGGTCAGGAAAGATAACAGAAACATATTCTTAATGTGCATCATACGAAGATCACCTATCTAAAAGTTGGAAGAATTTTATGAGAATTATCTCACCACATGACAGGACAAAAGATACTAACCTCTCCAAGGTGGCTAAATGCACCATAGATCCCACCAACGATAGTTGAGAAAATAGCATACCATATTTGTGTATCCATGAAGTATACCTATATGCAAATAAACTTTTCAAAGAATTTGAGAAAAAATTTGATACGAGCGAGGATGAGGAGCTCGGACTCGAAGAAGAAGGGGAGGAAGCGAGACCGTGGAAAGTTTACGTGCGGAGGAGCAAGATGGGAATATGATTATTATGTTTTAATTGTTTTAATTGTTTAATTATTTCCTTTAGTAGTGTAGCGGTTTGTTTCCTTATATTTGTAAGGGGATAAATACTGAAACCCTAGAGCATGACATTATCGGAAGTTTGATTTTTAGATCGGGCAAAGCGCAGCTTTGTTGAACGGGGAAATTTCATCTTGATCATCGAACCAATTCCTATTAAAATTTGGTTCAAAACATTTCAGAAGAGTAATATAAGTCACATACCAGAATGACTGGAGCCCAGATAGCAATGACAACACCCATATTATGAGTAGCTGAATTACAGACATATGCAAGCTGATTAGATCGTCAAACACAGAAGTAATAAAACAAAACCCAAATTGTTAAATTGATAATTTATTACCATTTGGAAAGAACTCGTGCCAATCATAGCTACTCACAGTGAGAGTCATGATCGTCCTTGTTGGTTCAATCAATGGCAATATCTAATTTAGACATATATCATATTAATTAAGCTCACGAGATGAATATATACATATATATATATGTCTTATGGTTCTCATCAAAGAAAAACAAGGTTACCTCAATATAGTAGCTGAATGCTAGCTTGCTTATTAGCAGGGTAATCCAAAACAGTGTGTACCTGAGCATAAAAGAAACATTACAATCTGAAGTCGGTTAAAACTAAGAGATAAATCTCATTACTCTTTCAGCAGACTTTCTACATTCAAGAGGCAAGTATAAAATTAAGAACCAAAAATAAGAAAACAGTTTTCAAATAAAAGGTTGTCCCAATATTTGATAAACTTGATTAGTAGATTTTGCATATAAAATAAATAAGTGAATAAGTCAAGAAAAAGAGAAAGAAATTTAGAATGTAAAATAGAAGTCCCAGAACCAGAATAGTTTGTAAAGAATGTAGAGGCTAGATAAAATTATCTAAAAATCATTAATATTAACTAACAAAAAAAGTCTGCTAACTTCATTAAATGACTTCCTAGTGCAGGCAAAAAAATGGTAATTATTGAGAGAGTACCCTTTGCTCCTATGACTTAGTTTGTCCTAAAAAAGATTGTCCACTATAACTCGCAAAATCATCATCTCCTCCACTAAGCCTCCACCTAATTCATAAATCCCAACACCAGTCTCATGCTTGTAATTCTTTATAATAACAAGAGAAGGGCTGGGCCACCTCACCGCAGTTGGTTCTGCAGATTGCTAGTTAAACTTTATATTTCGTTGCAATTTTTGAGTTGAATGATGCAAATATTATAACTTGTAACCTGAACTCAATTAAACTAATTTTTTATTGGATTACCTTAATCATGGAAAGAAAAAAGGTGTAAATACAGTTACAAATGGTGGATCGTACAAATTTTGGCCACGAACGAAATTCAGGTCCAAATTGACATGAATACAAAAGGCAAAGCACAAAAATCTATAGCTCAAAAGGCAGAGTATTTTCTTCTCAAGATGATTAACCAAGACCTGACTATTTAAGGAAAAGAAATAAATTCACATGCAAAGCAGCGATCATACCACATATATACATGTAATTGTTAATTTGTTATAGGGGAACTAAGATATCTTACTTGAAAAGGGAGAAAACATCTTCATGCATTCCTCTTCCCACATACAATTTTGGCTTGAACAAGAAAAAGGGCACGTAAATCATAATTTAAAATAATCGTCATATATGCACTTGATATCGACTAACCTGAGTCCACCACATTAGGAGAACAATGATACGCCAATTCGAGCGTTCCATGACTCTCCGCAGAAAAGGAAACAGAAAGAGAAATGCAGCTAATATATTGGGAATAAAATAAATGGCAACACAATAATAATAAAGTTCTTCATTCTGCCAATCTGCTCCCAAATCATCAAAGAATCTCATTATTCCTGTTGGGTTCTGAATAGATCTGGAATATGTCAATGGCATAACTATGAGCCAAAATGTAGCAAAGGCCAACTTCAAAAGATATCGGAGTATCTGGGTAACTTTCAAGTTCCTCCAGGCATGAAAATTGAGGATTATATCCAAGACAGCTACAGAGAAATGGTAGACATGTCAGAAATATTACGAATTATACAAAAGGGATTTATAAGTAACAAAATTGTCAGTATACTGAGAATGGTGTATAAACACACACTCGCCGACAGAAAGAACACCATGCAATTTAAAGGGAGGAAAAAGAAGATGCTAACAAGTACCTCGCCAAAAATTCAAAATAGCAGCAGTTATAAAGATGCTCAAAACACTTCTAAATACATCCTCGTCAAAAAGAACATTTGAGGATACACGTTGATGCCATGCGATTATAATCATTGCCTGATACAGATTGATGAACTAACGATTAAAGAAAAAAAGAAAAGAAGAGATGTAGACAATAATAATAAAGAAGCTTTCATAGTTCTCTCTTACAAAGACATTTCATATAATCACCTCGCAACACCATCCTTTAACTCCCATTATCCTCTTCACTAAATGCTTTCTATTTTCTAAGGGCAATTCTTCACAGTATTAAGTAATACAATCACTATCATCCAACACCATAACTTGCAAGTAATTTTAATCCTTAGTCCTTATCTAGCATAAAAGTTTAGTTTTGTCTTCAATGCCAACACGTACAACTGACATAGTAAATCTTTACATATTTGCTTTTATATAATAGGAGATTCTCAAAGGTATTGTTGCTAGATTCAGTTGGCAGTCCAACTCTTTTCAACTAGAAATGATACTTCTCATATCAACATTGTTTCCTACAGGAGCATCTTAGTAATTCCGAAGCACCCTTTTATATAAATAGAAAATTATTCTGTACATACTTCCAAAACTAATTAAAATTCATATATACCAAAGTTTACTGAATAAAATTAGTAAAAAGTACCTGGAGCGCCAATATAAAGAAAATCCACATTCTGTCAAAACTCCTGTAAAGATGCCAAAACGTGCGCACTTCCACAAAATTAGTCTTGGGCTTTCTGTTTCCGACAGCCTGGTTAGTTCTCTGAGAAACAATCTGATTCAGTACCAGTGTTATATTATTTGTACTTTCAAATAAAGAAATACTATAAGAAAATAAGGGCTTCAATCAAACATCTAAAAAATCAGTGAGTTTATTATTTTCCAATCCCATTATCCATGAACAGGATTTCTGGCTTTTATTGAAATCTTTAAACTGTTGATTATGTTACCATCGCCACTCTCAATAGTACTTCCACATCGAAAGTTTTCCCTGTTCACTCTCTTCCATATAAAGAGATTCTATAAAGACATAGATAAACCCTATCCCTAGTATGCTGTAAATGAATCCATGTGATATGCCTTTATACCTTGTTTCTGGACTTTATCACATCAGAATGCACAAAAAAATCTGCGCCAAGATCCAGTGGCCATTTCAACTGAAAACACTTCTTAGTCCTGACAAGGGAGAAAAGGAAAGTCCAAAACCAAAAAACAGAAAATAAATTCAGCATAGAGCAGCAAAGTGTTATGACTTGTGGATAAACAAATAAGATTGGCCCATCAAAAGTATCTATGAAGGTTTCAATGATCTTAGTTCTGGTTTGTGTAATAAGGTGTGGACCTTTAATATATTAGGACTTCAGGGCCACTTGTACCTTTATGAAACAAAAATACGAAAGAGAACAGATATTAGCTACAATGTAAGTTAAGTTACTAAGAAGCTTTCGGTGAGATACTGGTAAGCTGCATGAGACCACTCTATTATCTATATACACGGGGAATGATCCCTAGATCACATTAATAAGAATTATCTGTGAATCCTCTTCACAGAGATGAAACTGATTTGACACACGTATCCTAAATAAAGTTCATCATTTGTTTCGAGACATAACTAGAAAATATAAATTGGATAATTTGTAAGTACCAAAAGTATTCGTTCAGATCATCATAGTTTCTCCATGCTGAATGACTTGCTTTCCCATCTTTGTTTCTCCTGGCTTCCTTTATTTAGAAGATGATTGAGTTACCATAAAATGAATGCTCAAGTAACCAAAACTAGATTTGAAGACTATGATTTACCTTTTGCAGGACTTCATAAATAGGGGTCACCACCTTCTTCAGAAATGATTCGTCACTTAGTGGTGCTAGTGGAGAAGCAGCTCCAGTAACATGTTGAGCATTGTTAAACAATGTTTCATGCATCTCCTTTGCCATCTTGTTTTCGCAAACAGAACAAGTTATTCATTTGCATAATAAGGACGTTTTTTTTTTTCGAAACTACAAGAATTAATCATCAGTTCGACGCTTTAGAAATCATGTGAAAGATATTGATGTCCTTGGTTCATCTTTGAAAAATCTTAGATCCAAGAAACTCTTTTATTAAAATATAATCCAGCCATGACATACAACATAAAATGATTATCGTTTCTTTTTATCTCTGATACAATATCAGTCCTTTAGTTGAAGTGCTTCCAATATACATTTAATTTCAGAGATGCATTAGGTCAACGCAACCCTTACATTCACCATCTGCGGATGCATAATTCAAGCTTTACTGAGACTTAAGAAGTCATGAGAAAATCTCAAAAAACATACTAATGTTGTTACCACATAAAATGCCTACTAGGGAAGCTTTGTCCTTTAATCTTGAAAATAAAGAATATGGTTAGATCATGTATGAGTAAACTAATCAAATTGCAGTTATGTAATGATTTTGATATACAATAGAAGATTCAGTTGAAGGATCAATCCAACTTATGCTTGAAATACTAATAGGCTTCTAAGAGGCTGCTCGGAGTCTCAACAAATTGGATTTGCTGGGCTAAGTGAAACTGAACAGCTCTCAATCTGTATGGTCTTTTTCAAACCAAACTTAAAATTGTTTTGAACTTAGAGCATATAGGTTTACCATAAATGCTTCATTAAAGCTAGCATCCAAAAGTAAGTCACAAGATTCGACATGTATTTAGAAAGATCAAGAGTCCGATAGACGTACTTGAGAAACTAAACAAGAAAAAGGGAGGAACAGCAGAGGCCTTTTTTTTGGCTTATACTAACGATAGTAGCATATCAAATAAGATATTGTGGATTACTGAAGGGAACTTACACAGTGAAAAATATAGCATAAACACTCCGGCATAAATCGAATATTTGATGCTTCACCCCAAATAAGGAGATAAAGTCCAATGTAAAGAAGCTGCAACTGTATTCTTCTTTCATCCCTTGGACAGCTGTAAGCATGTAATTAGTTACATGGTTATGTGACATACTAATTTGGAAATGTTGGTAATGGTGCAGCCATAATGCAATCATCTTACTCCAGATGTTGTTTAAGGTGTAGATATTTACACCATGACTGATAATTCTTAAAAGTTTTGTCCATCAATAGCTGAACTGTCTTGCCATCCAACTGTATTACATTTTCCATTAATATCATTAATATGTCAGGAATAGTATAGAAACTTAATAAAGAAGGTGTTCACCTAAAAGAGGCAGAGAAATAAGGCATACATATACTTTTTATCTTTGATTATTCCATGGAGAAAAATGACATGCTTACATGTGTGTAGGTCTGAATATTCTTCCTCCGTATGTCCATGTTAGCAAGAAGCAATATCAAGTGTTCCCTCTGATTTGCGACATTTCCTTTCTTCAAAAACAAAGGAGAATACAGATATATGGTTACTTGAGGTAGCCATATTTAACATCAAATCCAGGAAACTAAAGGAAAAATTATTTGAAATCAGTCAATAAATCGAATGAAAAGAATAATGTCATGCAAGAACCTAGATACTTTATCTCCTGAGGCTATTTCCTGTGAAGTTAGGAAGTGGGATCCTGAACTAGAATAATTTAGTCAAGTACCAAGAGCAACTAAAATTATGCTAACATGAAATGGCTACTCAAGTCCTTAAACAACAGTTGTTCTTCTATAACATGACATTAGTACTAAGTAGTAAGCATACCTGAAATCCAAATCGTAAAGCAAGCCATTCAAGGATATCTGGCCTCTCTTTTTCTTCAGGCATTTGAAATGTAGGAAGATAATCTACATAACGAATAGCTTGAAGTGCTGCTTTTATCTGAATAAAGTAAACCGATAATATAGCCATAAGATGGAGAGAAAGGGCGTAGAAAAAGTTCTGAATTGCATAATTTGTATTTGAATGAACCATATGGACACAACACAAGCAAGAGTCGAAAACTTCAGAAGAATATTTAATAATAACCTCAGGGAGCTCCATAATTGCGGGTTTAACACCAACAGCATGTAAAGGCAGAATGTTGTAGTGCTCATATTGTTCCTTTTTTTCCTTAACATCTTTAGCATATCTTTGGGTCTGCATTTATGGTACCATACAATTGAATGATAAACAATTAAAACAAAAGTCGGACAATAATTTAACTAGCACAGGAAACATAAATCAGACCTGCTTGTCAACTTTTGCAGGAGGAACAACAGTCCTCAGTACATCATACAAAACAGTAGCAATCTGATATTTCTTCGCCATCTCCTCCCTTATAGGAATATAGAAAATTAATATCATTAAACCATCAAGTAAACATTCTGTAGTTAATCTAAACAATAAAAATGGTTTGAGACTAAGCCTCACGGTTTGCTTGTATGTTCCCCTGTTTTGATATTATTCCTATAGAAATCCTGGTAAAATCTCTGGATTTCTCTGGGGTCGTTATCTTCAAGGATAGGTGCTGTCTCTAATTCTTCCTGAGACCACAAAATTTTTAATATAAACAAGAATAGATGTATTAAACCGAAACAAAAATATAAAGTTCTGAGGCAAGCACCATACTAAAAATGTGCTGTGTTTAAGTAGAGACAGCTGTTTGTAGTTAACTGGTGTTTACGTTAGTTTGTATCTCGATGTTTATATCGATATTGTGCAGAAATGGTGTCTGAATAAATTTCAAATATCATCCTAAAGATGTTATTTCAGGTTCCACGTTTAGATTAAGAAACTATTCTCTAATCTCTATAATTAATCATTTGCCTAGAACACATCGTAGCATCTTCCTTTATCCATATGATTGATATATGATTGCTGTCGTTGCAGCAGGGCGATTGATTGGTTTCATCATTTTGTCGTAGGCATTGGTGAGCAGTGATAACAAATGGATACTAAAAAAAGAACCATTTTCTCTTAGGAAAGAGGATTTGAATATGTAGAACTTATTAACAAATGAAGTAAAGCCAGTGCTGCTCATATATGGATAAAGACATGGCAATGTGACATTACTGATAGTTTTGGCCTTCTTTGTCATCATGTTTATATGTAACCAAGTTTATAAACAGATCTCTCTCTGTTCATTAGCATTCTGTTTTCATCTCAAATATAAATTGAATCTAGGAATAAGTTTAGGAGACAAGCACAGAGCAGAAAATCGGAAAGAAAAAAAAATCAGGAGTCATGAGATAAAGTATTAGAAACCTAGATGCTCTAGAGATCAAAATAGATTGCTAAGAAAAAGAAAAATCAACATCATGTTAACCTTTTCGAGTCTGTGTAGCAAGTACGTCTTAAACTGCCTAACACCCCGCCCACTGGATGTTGGATCAGCATTGTGCGCTTTTTCAAATGCATGAAAACGGCCTAGAACAATTTTTTCCCCAAAGAGGGACAGGAAGAAAAATTAATTAACTCAAAAGCACAACAACCTCTTTAGAAAAAACTCACAAGCAACAAGAACATAAAGCAGGAGGACTTATATAAAATACCTAAATTCCATATTTCCATTTTATCTATGTATTGGCTTCCCTTATGAAGCAAATGTGAATTTAACTCTTGTTCCAAGTTGGGAAAGACATAATTGATGGAGTGAGTTATAATAGCTGCTAGCTTTACTCTTTACTCCTAAGCATTCTTACTTTGAAACACTTTACATGAGAAACCTAGTTAGAGCTTCAGCAGTGCCGCAAAGTTTCATCTTAAAATGAAAGCTATATGAAGCTATTTCGCAGAGGCATCTCATAAATGAAACAAATTTTCTGGATGTCCAAACTAAAATTATGAGATTTAGAAAAATGGTCTTTGAGATGATATGCTCCCCTGCTTAAGAGCATGGGAAAGGGCAGACAATAACCTTGACGACTCAAAAGTAATAGAAAAGGACTAAACCCATATATTACACAACAAAACAATTTCTAAAATGTCTTAAGATGTGTTTAATTGCACAAAGAATCAGATATTCCAGACACAGCCAACTCCCCTACCCCTTGTCTAAATTTTCATCACACAATCATGTGTCATACAGTGCATCATATTAGACAGTGCATCCACCCCGGCAGCTCAACACTTGACATACAGGATACTTAGAGAAAACCAAAACAATTTGGAATCATCAATATATCCCCACAAAATTAACTTAAAATCACCTAAAGAAATTCAGGTAGCACCATCCTAATTCAGCCAGTGTTTTTCACGAGACTTAAAATACAAAATCAAAGATAAAAAAAAGCAACATCCACCATAAATTTACATTCATGATATGTGTATATATAAAGATATAACTTTAAAAAAATAAAAAGTAAAACTCAGAGAGCTCAATTCAAAGTCTTACACAAATAAGCAACACGAGGGTTGTCCTTCTCAACCTCATTCGCGACACGAAGGATGGGGGCGATGAAGGCCAGCGACGACGGCACAAGCTCACTGTCCACGGCGGAGTTGTCGTCGGAAGAGTCCCCCACGGTCAGCGCTCTCGTCAGCCTCTTCGACAGCGACCGCGGTGGACCCACATCGTCCTTGGTCCCACTACTACTCGCCATGCTAACGCCACCGCCCTAACAGCTCCAATACTTCTTTTCCTCCTTATTATCAACCCAATTACTGAGAAATCGCCGGAACCATTTGGGTTCGAGAAAGTGCAACTGAACATAAGTGTGGAAGAATGCATATATACAAAGCGAGAAGGATTGATGCTTTGGAGAAGGAGTGGGGCAAAATCTTTTTGCTTCTTTTCTTTCGGTTTCTCTAGGAGGAAGTAAGGAATTTGGGGCGGAGGAAATTGAAAATTCATTACTTTTCGAGTGGGCTTTAGCGGTGATAAACTGCGTGAAGTGTGTGAAACAGAGTAAAGGTTCGGCATCGTGAATCAGAGACGCAGGTAAAACTGCCCTTTTTCTTCCCGCCCCTTTTGCTTCAACTGAGAAGTAATTTGTCCGCAGCTTTAAATGCTCTGATAATTTTGGAAGTAATTTGTCCGCATCTCATTTTGGAAAATAGCAAATGTCCCCCTCAAAAAATATATTAATATTAAAATAGGAGATTTTCTTAAATAGCCCTATTTTTTTATTTTCTAACTAAAATATAAAAATAATTATTTTCTAATAACATTCAAAATTAGTTGATATCATTTAACAAGGGAATGCAACATTTTGGAATCATCATTAAAATAGGAAATAAGACCAAATTGCACCGTTCATTTTATTATTTGATTGTTTGAATTGAATATTTGAAATACCAATTATGTATAATCTTTATATGTTGGGTGATAATTTATAATATAAGATTTGTAATAGATATATAGTTTAGTTCAGTTCAGCATGTTAGGAGCTCGTAGACTAGATAGACTTTCAATAGATGTTCAAAGACTTAGTAGATTATTCCGGTCAGCAGTCTCTGGAAGGTCAGATGTCTGAAGACTCAGTAGGATTCGAGATGAATCTCTACAATAACGTTCAAAATTGAAGATGGTCATTTTGCTTGTCGTTCTTGTCATGTGTCTAGATCCTCTCAAACGTATCATTCACAAGTTAAGACTATAAATAGAGATCGGTCTTCTAGCATTGAAGACACTGGGAACACAATCATCCAAAGCATACAAGTTTTAGCGTACTTAAAGCAAACACAACGAAGAACTCTTAAACCGATAGCATTTGATATAGTTCTTTTCTTTAGAGTAATCTAGTTCTTATTTTCTATTCTCTAAGCCAATGTTGTTAGATCACAAGCTTATAATCCGAAAGAGTTCATTTCCGAACTGTTCGTATTGAAAGAACTCCTTCATAGTTGGAGAAAAACCCTCAAACCTTTGTGTTTGAACCCATTGTAAAGTCACTAGGACTCTAACCAGTCACGATATGTCCAGTGCACGGATCAACTGAGACTTGCTCAATATAATATAATCAAGAACTCCTGTTTTCCAAAAAAGTGGATGTAGGGTCTTGTATATCCGAACCACTCTAAAAATTTGTGTGTCATCTACTGTTACATTACTTACTGTTCATCCTGCATACAAACCGTTTTGAAAAATCATACAAGTCTGGATTTTCAGTAAACCTCTTAAGACACACACGAACACAATTGAAACAATTTTCAGTAATAAACATTTTTTAAAAGGAGACAATTAAAATCGGGCCTACACATTTCCGCAAAATTTTTTTTACTGAATCATCTGCCATCGACTACAGTCAGTGAACAGTGCTCAATATCCTTAATCACTCAATTACGTGATTGGAGAGCTTAACCGACAACATGAATTACTTCAGCACACAAGTTCATAATAACTGACACTCACGTTTAATTTGAAATTGGTACTCATGTGTATTTATCCCCTCTATACCTGAAATCTCGTCTCTAGACCAACATTATATGTTTTATTCATAAGGGAAAAGTTTAAATATGTTTTACAGAGTTATGACTTTCTACCATCCACACCTTTGTAACTTTTTCATTTTTTTGATTTATTCAACTTATACCATAACCACTAAAGTACTGCGATTTGCGTAGTATGTACACTTTTGAATTGGTTTCAATTAAAACACTCATGTCTTTTTGAAAATGTATGTTGTTATCATCATATTGCTCACAAAATTAAAAACACTTGAAAAAGGAAAGAATTTCTGACTTGTCAAGTTGAAAAGTGAAAAAGGTTCGAGTTTTTTTAGTGATTGGGGTTAATGTTATGAACATTATTATGGGGAAAAATATCATTTTTGGTCCATTATTTTGGCGTCCGATTCATTTAGGCCTATTATTTTTAGTCTGTTAATTTGATAAATTGCCCCTTTTTAGTCCGTTTTATAAAATTGATCAAATTTGTCCAATTTTGGTTCGTTAGGTTAATAAAAAATATTAATAAATCACATTTTTAATATTAGAACATACTTGTAATATTCATTTTAGTCTTTTATATTATAAATGTCTAGTTTTAACAAAAAATGGGGTTGATTATTTTTCTTAATATTGCTTATGCTGTTTGTCGAATAATTTAAGAAAATCCTGCTCGAAAATAGACCCGGATAAGTAAAAAAATTCTAAAAATAAAAAATATTAAGAAAAATAATCAACTCCATTTTTGATTTTTTTTGAAACATAATGAGTTAAAACTGGACATTTATAATATAAAGGATGAAAATTGACATTACAAATATATTCTATTTTAAAAAAAAAAAATTATTAACCCAGCGGATTAAAATTGGACAAATTTGGTCAATTTTGTGAAACGGACTAAAACGGACAATTTTTAAATTAACAGACTAAAATTGAACTCGGCCAAAATAACGAGTCAAGTGAATCAGATGCCAAAATAACAGGCTAAATCCCTTATTATGCAGAATTTTTTCATATCACAACTCCAAAGATGACATTTTTCAATTATGGAAGTAGCTAATTTTGTGTTTATGTTATCTTAATCATTATTTTAATAGTGTTACATATTAAAATAAAATAAAAAATTCTTCATGTTGTAGATAAGATTTATTATATATCTGATGACCATATCTAAACCCTAGCAATCTATTTTGTACTCTATAAATAGAGGTCTTCACCCTCATAATAATACACAACTATTTTTCGTCTTCCCTATTGTTGTTCCGGAGACAAATATCAGGTGTAGAGGGGGGGGGTGAATACACCTGAGTACCGTTTCTTTTTCTCGGTGAAGGTCAGCTGAAGCTGTTGGTTGCAACTGATGAACAGTGCCAAATAAACCTTCGATCACGGGACGAGTGAGTCGGCCTGCGAGCTCTCCTACCGACTTTTATCAGTACTTCGAAACTCAGTCGGAGACTTAAGTGTGCGGATAAGTGTGGGGCCCGGAGTTTGTCTCTTTTTGAAAACGTGTTTTCGCAGATTAAATTCTTTTGGCTGTGCGACTTTAGAAATACGTTTTATGCAAACTTATGATTTTCAAAGGTTTGTATGCACTAAAACAGTAAAGAACACAAGCAGTTTAACGTGGTTCGGATACGCAAGATCCTACGTCCACGGTCCTGAACAGAGCATGATAACTTGTTGATTAGTCTGAGCAAGTCTCAGCAAGGAAACTGTGCACATGACAGATCCTTCTAAGTTATAGTCCTTAGCGACTTTACAATTCAAACCTAAGTTCGAAAGGGAGCGAAACAGTTCTCCAACTAATGAAGGAGTTCTTACAATAAGAACAGTTCACTAAAAATGAACTCCTTCGAATCTAAGCTATAAATCTGACAATGAGCTTAGGTAGAGAAGAAAGGGATCTAAAGACTCTAGAGAGAAGAATCACAAAATATTCTAATAAGTGCAGATTCTTCGCTGGATGTTCTGATGAGTTTGCTAGAGTGTTTGAGCGTTTGAGCAATTTCCCTTTTTAATTTCGTGCTTCTCCTCTTTTGGAGCTTCGAAATCTTCTCTATTTATAGCTGTGAGTTATGACATATGTCCGTTGGAGACGACGATGCCACGTGTCACAGCTTCCAAAGAAAACGGCCATTAATTCGAACTTGTTGCAACAGGGCAGTTAATTACTGTACATGAGAGCAGCTTTATTGTTTGGAGCAGATAAGGCGTTGTCGGCTTCTCATTGGTCGAGGTTTGTGGTTGGTGAGAATGTCAGAGTTGACCATTCAAACAACCTCGTATGATCTTCTACTGAACTTTCGAGAAGACTTAAGTAGCTGAGTCGCTTTCTGTCGGATACAGTAGACTGCTAAGTCTTCTTCGACTGAGTCGGCTGACAAGGAATGTAACTTCTGAGTAAGTCAGCTGGCGACTGCGAAGGTACTGGGCTTGCATGAGTTCTTCTGGCGATGACTTATCAGTCTTGGGTTGGCTTCTGCGAGGTCTACTCGGTGATGACCGAAGAACGCATAGCGATTACACTGATGACGTGGGGTTCTGAAAAGTATCTTCGGTAGAAGATCAGTTCAATAATTACCCCGTACAGGACTTAGACAAAATATAAAAACAATTACAACAAGTCTGTTGGTCCCGAGTGTACGGTCAGGTGTAGAGGGGGGGGGGTGAATACACCTGATTCGATTTCTCAATTTCGAACTTGAACAGTCCTATTCGGGATGGTGTGCATGCAAAGCAGATTCGGCGAACCCGGACAAGCTGATACGAATCGAGTTAAAGGCTAAAAGAGTGCCGACTCAGTCGAGATCCGCTAGCCGACTAGGTCGAATTCGGTATCGTTCGGTGAGAGTTCGGTGTGCGGAATTGTGTAGGCCCAAATCAATTTTTGTGAGAAAACGTTTTAAGTCTCGGTTCGGTAGATTTAAAAGTTCGGTATCTTTGAGACAGTTGATTGATTTAAATATGATGTTCGGTATGAATAGTAAAATCAATGCAATGATTAAGAAAGCGATAAGAGACACGGGATTTTTAAAGTGGTTCGGATATCGCTCAAATCCTACGTCCACTTGTCCCGAATGATCGGGAGGCTATTTATTATCCCGAGTTAGTCTCGGTCGGCTTGCACACTCTTGGGCAAAGCCGCGTCTTGGTTTTTTTTTTTTTTATACCGATCCAAGTCTCGGTTTACAACACTATCAAACTTAAAGTGTTTGACAAACTTCTCCAACGATGAAGGAGTCCTTATACAATAAGGATTGGGTTCAAATGTGAACTCCTTCGTCTAAGCTATGGATATAACAAGTGAGCTTAGGGTTAGAGGGATAAGGAACGAGAATGTAGCTATCTAGAGCGACGAACAGTCGAGGATTTAGCTATAGGTTCGTGTCGATCGCTTGGATGCTAGAAGCTTATGTCGGTTCGGCTTGGTTCCTTTTGAGTGGATGTAGTCTTTTGCTTGGAGATAACTCGGTTGTTTCTTGCGGAGGACTTAGTCGTTAATTTCGCTCGTTTGAATGCTTTCTCGTGTTCTAGGCGCGCATTCTCTTTTACATCTTGAATGATCCCTCTATTTATAGAGCGAGAGATTGAAATAGATCCGTTGGAGACGATCTTCTTCTCTCTCTCTCTTTTTTGGTAGCAAACGGCTCTTTTGGTGTAGGTAACGGTGTACTTTCCCACCTTTTTAGGTAAAAGGTTGACTCGCAGCTTTAGCGGTGAGAAGACACGTGTATGTTTGTCATTCGTTGAGGTGAATGAAGTGGTTGAGACAACACAAACTTCGAGACGGATCGAAGCCGACTTCTCTCTTCCTCGTACATGACAATGCTGATTGTCTTTCAAAAGATTCGACGATCCCGAAGACTATCCGCCGTTCTTGAGTCCGACCTTGTATTCGATAGATAGGCTAGCCGAGATAAGTCTATCGAAGATCGGCTACGAGTTCGATGAACTACTCTGTTGAGTTCGGTTCAACCGACTCTCTCGATATCTTTGCTCTCGCTGAGTCCAATATCATCGAGTCTTTCGATATCTTTGCTCTGCTGAGTCCAAGATCACCGAGTCTTACATGCTTGGTGCTGAGGCAAATAAGCTGCGGAGCGCCTTGACCGGAGCGAGTGTCTGCCGAGTCCGAAACCTCGAGACAAATACAAATACAAAGGAATGGTTCACCAATCAGATAGGGTTTTGGGATCTTCAAATCTTCTCAACAGTTTAGAGCACGAGGCTACTGAGCATGATTCAGTATGGAAGATAAGAGTCATTTCCCATAAGTATGGTCATGCTGAGGATTGAATCATCACCCAACAATTTCCCCCTATTTGATGATGCCAAAACCTATCATCTATGTCCTATCAACTATGCTAAACACTAACTTACTCAGGAACAGAGCTCCTTACAAATATTACAAGTATGATCAGTGGAGTTGTCTGGTAAGTGCTAGACTACTGAGGGAGACAGGGCAGAACAAGTTTCCCTTTTACAATAATTTCCCCCATGCAACAATTTCCCTTAAGAGAAATAATAACTCTCCGAAAGTCTAGTCTATCAGAGATCTAACCGAGCAAAAAGCCGACAAGTAAATAATCAACGTGTGTGTCGGTAATCACTTCGGTGATTCGAGTGTTAAAGCATAAAGCAAACACGGCTATTTAGACAACAAGTAGTTGTCGAGCGAAAAGAAGATTTGTATATATATAATACACGGTTCGATACATTACAAATCTTGCTAAGCTAAAAGAAGAACTAAGAGGGAGAACCCTTAAACCTGCTTGAATCCTATTCATGAAACCTTGGGATTTATCTTCAGGCAGTGGAACTCCATACATTCTGAACGTGTTCTTCCTCAGCTTCAGATATTCGGCGAAGTCTGCTGGATCATCTTGTTCTAGTCCTCTGTTCAACGCAGTATTCTTCACTTCTTGTTCAATCATTCCGAGATGTACTGAGTCGTCTTGTCTTCTGGGTGGAGGAATGATCCTTGATTCAGGAACTCTGACTACTACCCCTTCAGTTACTGCTCTGTGCATATATGGGTAAAGATCAGGTTCAGTAATGGTCATCCACTCGACATAGGCATCAGCCTTAGACATTTCAGGCCAGAATCGCCAGAAATAATTTCTCTTGATAAACTCTATCTTGGCCGATTCCCATCTCTGATTGAACTGAATAGGCATCCATTCGTCTGATCTTGGCCATCTATGTGTTTTCAGATCGTTTGGCTTCTTGAACCTTCTGTATCGATAAGGAATGTCAGCTTTCGAAGGAACTCTCAGCCTGGCCTCTTGTTCGATGCGTTTCTCGAGTGCCTCAAGGTCCGCCAAATGTATCCTCGTGCAGCGGCCTCTATCTGTCTAGCTTCCTCTCCTCTGTAGAGATATCTATCCATCCCGAGCAAATATTTCTTCAATTTACGCATCTTGCTCTTGAGGCTTCGAGGAGCTTGTTCGATTCGAGCGGGGTACTAGATCTAGATTTGGATGTACCACGCCTTTCGGTATTCTTCTGCTTCTTTGCTCCTTTTCTTTTTCTCTGTCCTCTTCATACGTTATGATGAGCTTTCTCGGAGGCGATCTAGCGGTTCTCTTTCCTCCTCTCGGATGGAGCTTTAGTCTTTCCTTTGGCGAGGCTTAGACTTTGGCTTGTTAGCTGCTTCGGCTTCTGCAATTTCTGTGGCCAGCTTCTCATCCGCAGCTATTTGGGCTTCCTCCTCGCCAGATATGTATCTTAATCTCTTTCTTTGGAGGGGTTGGAATTTTAAGCTTTTGTTTGCCCTTACCTTCTTGAACCGGTGGTGGAATGGGAGCTTCTTCTTCTTCCGAGTCCTCCACCGCCTTTGTTCGGCGTACTCGGCAACCTCCTTAATAATGTCTTTGGGAGTCCGGGTTGTACCGAGTAGTCTGCTTGGGGTCTCGAGCCACTTGGGCCGGTTTTAGCCGTGCTCGCAGGCCGAAACACCACCGGGCCTCACCCTTCGAGACCGAGTTTGAGGCGGCTTCTCGGTACTCTTCTTTCCTTCCCTTTTTCCTTCACTTTCCCCCTTTTTGGCATCATCAATGAGCACCGGGGTAGGGACTAGGACCCGACTTCTTCGATTTTTGTAGGAGGTTGACGGCTCATCGAGACGATCATGGAGCTTAGTCGAGCCTCATGCAACTCGTTCCTCTCCATGGTAAGGTGTTCCTTGTCTTTGCTTGTGAGAGAGGTCATTGCTTCCTTGAAGTCTTTCGGCTTCTCGGTGATCTTGTCTTCCAAGGCCGGTTGGATATTCTCGAGTCTTTGTTCGGTGGCCTCGGATTGTTCGGTGATAGCGTCGGTATGAGCCGGTTTAGAGGCCAAAAATTCATCTAGTAGCTTGGCTTGGCTCTCTCGAAAGATCTTGAGTTGAGCTTCGAATTTGACTTGCTTTCGAGCCAACGCTTCGAAATAAGCGTGGAAACATCGGGGGCGGGCGATGAAGAGACAGAGGACTTCACCCCCTGAATTTCTTTAGTCGTGGCTTGAGCGATCTGCTTCCATGTCCTATGGATAGCCTTCGCAAGATCTCGATTTTTGATCCCTTGGGCGGTTAAGGCTTTGGCCATCGATCGAGATCGCTTTGCGGTCAGGTGGCGGCCCGCTTCGAAAGTCGATGCGGCACAGAGAGCCGAGCGGGCTCTGCGAGGATGAAGCACCAGACCTTGGACTTCTCGGGACCAAGGATACCGAGAGGTGGGGGCGGTTTCGATATGGGTATCCTTGTCCTCTCGGATGTCCCTCATCGGGCTTTCCGGGGCCTCGAATCACTGGGTGGGGTCGTCGTGGTCGACCCGTCCGAGGGTCTTTGGGCCGGAGCGTGCTTGCCGATCATGAATCATGGCCGGCATTGCAGCCCTCGAGATTGTCCATTGAGCTGAGGTCTTCGGGCTCGAATAGCCTATCTCCTCTCTCGGTCTCAATTCCTCTTCATGCAATGGCGACGGGAGTAGTGTAGGACAAGGCGCGTCAGACGAGGCCACTCCCGATGTCGCGGCAACATGTGGAGCCTTCTTTGTTTTGGCGATGAGCAACAAGTGCCGAGTAGTCGGCAAGCTCCGGAACTAGTTGTAGAATTTCTCGGGATGCTCCCGGATATAATCATCGAAGCTTCCATCCCGATTGATTCACCTTCGGATGCGGTCTTAGACTCCAAGTCTATGTGTGAAGTCTGCTCTTCGGTTGGAGGGAGCGAGGCGAGTGGAGGGACGAGAAGGGGGTTGTCTAGGCGCCGAATATCTGCGCTACGAGATGCGGAAGCATCCCCTTGGTCCCTTTCGGTGGAAACAATCTTTTCCATTGGCCGAGTCTTCTCGAGAGACTCGGACTCATCAACCAGTGCATGGGGCGAGTAGTCTTCTCGGGAGCACATTCGGCGAGCACTTATGGAACCTCCTCGGTAGGCCGGCACCTCAACGGCTTTCTTCAGTTTCTTTGCCGGTGCCTTAGGAGTTTTAGCGGGAGGAGTTCTTTTCTTTGTAGGCGTAGCCTGCTGAGACTTTGATTTTGGAGAGACTGCTGAGGGTCCTGACCCTATCTGCTGAAGCGCTGCTGTCTTGTTGTGAAATCTGACCTTCTTCACATTGAAGTACTCCTTGTCACTGTAGGTGATAGGCTCAGATCCACATAAATCTTCGATCATGATGGACGGTTTGAGTCCATACGAGCAATTTACCCTTTGCGCTCAGCGTGTTCGATGCTTTGTCGAACTTAGCAGCCTGAGCCATGAATTCTCGGAGAAAGAACTCCGTCCAATTTATCTGGGCTCGGTCGTATATGGCCATCATTATCTGAATCTTAGGCCTCGACACCTGGTCAAACGACCCTGCTTGGCTTGTCAGTAGCTGCGTCACTATATAGGCAAGTGCCACGAGCCGAGGCAACATCTTTGTTCTTCGGAAAGGCACTACGAATGTAGTGGGCTTTCCACGGAAGACGGTAAGGTATTCATCAACTTGGTCGTCTCGTACCCGGCATCTTGGTCCCTTCGGAGGGCAGATCAAAACTCCGCTTCAAGGCATCCTTGATGGACATTTGCTTCAGCTCCATAGTGGCGTTTTGGATAGAATGGGCAACGAATCTCGCCACTATATCTCCAGACACAGTGTCTGAATTCAAGTACAGCTCTGCAACCTGTCTCGGGAGGAAGAACGAAGGCCTCCTAGACAGAAATTTCTCCGGCCACGACTCGCGCGGAGCCGAGAAGATCTCATCCATATACTCTAGATCGCATGAATAGAAATCCATGGTGGGTTCAAACCACACGCGATCCTTCTCCAAAATGTTCTCGCATATCTGCTTGGAGATATCATAGAGATATTGGTTTCCGCCATTGTACTGTGACAAGAAATGAATCGAGTACTATTTTTGGATAGAACAGTCTTTGTGCGATGCGATCTTGAAACATATAACAAATACATTAACGGATATAAGCATACCAATGGATAAAATTCGAGATAAGATTGAGAGTGTAATAGCAAGTAAGGATTGCGAATGCGGATCTCGGATTTTTCGGAATTTGAAAGTTATGAAGTATGCTAATGGCGGTTCTTAAGATTTGATCGAATATATATCAACTATGAAGGTGAACGGTTTTCGATCGAAGGCTGAATGTAAACTTGCTTTATGATATGGACGGTTAAGATTAGAAGTTAAAACAATAGGCAATGATCACAAAAAGGCACCTAAGTCAAAGCCGGTTGTAAAATAGCCTTAAGTAGTAATCGTGAAAAGACATGCATTAAATGTGTGCGAGTTCGGCAAGCTTATGTATGGAATGTCGTGCAATAAATGTGAGTCGTTAATAATAAAGACAAACCAAAAGATATTAATGTCATGCTTTGAATCTTTGCCATAAATGCAAAGTCTTGTAGTATTAAATTACTACTGAGTAGAGATACGCAAACCCATCGGTGAACATAGTAGTCGGTGATACCTCGTGTAGATGGTTTTACGAATCTCTATGTCTTGAACTTACTCGATGCGAGAGTGATCATTCCCCCTCACCTGGAATGTTCCTCTCCACGAAACCTTATTACTGACTAGGGTCGGTAGGGTCCAAGCAGACCTAGCTCTGCTTGAAAGTTCTCCGAATGCGGATTCGGCTAGAGGCTTAGTCGGTATATCGGCCCTTTGCTTGTCGGTATGGATCTTTTCCATTCGATATCCTTCTTTTCGACATGGTCACGAATGAAGTGATGTCCGATGTCCACGTGCTTGCATCTTATGTGAAGACCGGGATTCCGAGTGATTGCGAATAGCACCGGACTGTCGTCGCAGAAAATCGGCACTTCATTCCGAATGACGTCATAGTCTCTCAGTCTTTGTCTCGGCCCAAAGGATGCAGGCGCAACAACTTCCAGCAGCCATGTATTCGGCTTCGGTAGTCGACGTGGCCACTCGGTCTTTGTTTCTTTGAAAACCATGAGATCGGCTTTTGCGCCAAGGAACCGACATGTTCACCGAAGTTGATTTTCGGTCGATTCTACATCCTCGCATAGTCGGCATCGAGAATAACCGGTTAGTTCAATATTATCATCAGTGGATACCATAAACCCATGTCGGTGTTCCTCGTAGATAGCGGAGAATCTTCTTTGCTTGAGTCCATATGACTATGCTTGGGATTCGCTCGAAATCGAGCACGACACCTACGAGCATAAGTTATGTCGGGACGAGTAGGCTTGTTAGATATAATAAAGAACCAATTATAGCACGGTATTCGAGTTTGGTCTACGATACTCCCTCTTTATCAAGATCTATCTTCATATTCGTGTTCATCGGGATCTTGATAGGTTTGCTTGGATGTGCGGCCGAATCTTTTGATGAGGTCTCGAGTGTATTTGCCTTGGTTGATGAATGTTCCCTTTTCGATTGCTTGACTTGAAAACCAAGGAAGTAGTTCATTTCACCCATCATCGACATCTCGAACTTATCCTTCATCATCTTTTCAAATTGCTTGACACATGATGACATTCTTCGAACCGAAGATAATGTCATCCACGTAGATCTGCACAAGTAATAAGTCTTCTTCCGGTCGAATCTTTGAATAGAGTGCGGTCTCTTGTGCCTTTACGAAAACCTTTACGAAGAAGAAACTCGAGACGGGGTATCGTACCAAGCCACGGGTGCTTGTTTTAACCCGTACTGAGCCTTTACGAGTCCATATACTTGATGTCCCTGTTGAAAGCCGGGCGGTTGTTCCACATAGACTTCTTCTTTCGGCACGCCATTCGGGAACGCGAGACTTCACATCCATTTGATAAACTCCGAATCTTTGATGTGTTGCGTAGGCTAGGAATAGTCTAATTGCCTCCAATCTTGCAAGCTGGAGCGAATGTCTCATCGAAATCTATCCCTTCGGCTGACGGTAGCCTTTAGCCACGAGTCTTGCTTTGTTCCTTACTATAACGTTGTTTTCATCTCGCTTGTTTTTGAAGACCCATTTGGTTCCTATGACATGTTGATGCTTTGGGTGCTGCCTACAAGCTCCCATACTTCGTTTCTCGTGAACCGATTTAGCTCTTCTGCATAGCAATGATCCGGTCGGCATCTTTAAGTGCATCCTCAATATTCCGAGGCTCTTCGGTAGACAAGAAGCGGGGAAAATAATGCGCTTTCTCCTTGACAGAATCTGGATCTTATCTTGACATGTCTTTGAAGGATCTCCAATTATAAGATCGAGCGGTGTGAGCATCTAGCCACGATCTACGATGTTTTAACTCTTCATCGAAATTTGTTCAACACGAGATAGTAGATGAGTTAGGCATTTCAGTTGTACTATTACGAGATTGAAGTAATTCGATAACAAGAGTATGATCTCTTGAGTCACCGGGTTCGGGGGCATTCAGCTCGGGAACATTACTAGACGTTCCCCCCTAAGTTGTTATTCTCGGTAGTGTTGGTCTCGGTTACCTCTACGGTTTCCTCATCGACTCGAGTTACACGGGATTGATTACGTTCGGGAGAATCAATGCGCTCGGCTACTTGCTCACCGGTTGAGATTCGATAGATTTGTCTTGGGTTTCTTCGTCCGAATCATCATCCCAACATAGCTGGATCTTTTCGATTTGTCTTTTAAGCTTAGATCCCGTGGCGCTGCTTCTGATGTCCTCGAGATTCGAAATTTGAGTTATTGCTCCTGTCTTCGATAGCAAACTCGTTAAAGACAACATGAGGGCTTTCCTCCACGCAAAGAGTCCGATAGTTGAATACTCAGAAAGCTTTCTTGACCCGAGAGTATCCTAAGAATACTCCCGATCGACTTGCTATCAAAAGTCTTGGCTGATCTTTCCCATTATTGTGGATAAAGCATGAACAACCAAAAATATGGAAATAAGATAGAGAAGGCTTCCTGTCGTTCCATAGTTCATATGGTGTTCTCTTATCTTTGCTTTGTCGGTAGAGATCTATTTTGAGTATAACATGCGGTATCGGTAGCTTACGCCCGGGAATTTGGTTGGGAGTCCCGAGTGCTGCGAGTAGAGTCCTAGTCCTCTTTTAGAGTTACTGTTCTTTCGTTCGAGCAACTCCATTCTCGCCGAGGTGTGCGTGCGGCTGAAGTCTCATGCTCTATTCCTTCGCTGCGAGAACTCCTTTACCATGGAATTAAGGAACTCGGTTCCTGCATGCGAACGTATTTTTCCGAACTTGGTGTTCTTTTCGACACCGAGCTTTTCGAAGCGTTGGTAACTCTGTTTTGACGTCGAGACTTGTTGGCAATGAATATGACCCATGTGTAGCGCGAGTAGTCATCTATGACCACTAATGCATATTTTTACGCCTCGATCGTCACTGGGGAGAGCTGGACCGAACAAATCCATATGTAGCAGTGAAGGATTCCATCCGTGGAAGGCGATGGAACCCGGAGGATTTTGATTCCTTGTTTGCTTTCCCTTCGGACATGCTTCACACTAAGTGTCTTTCTTTGAATACTTCATTCGGCGGTCCCCTTGCTAGAGTGTTTCTTGCAAGCTTGTTGAGCGTCTTAAAGTTGAGATGGCTGAGTCTTACGTGCCATAGCCACCCCCGTGCGGTTGTCATTCTTCGCCAATAAGCAAGCTTCGGGTTCAGTGAGTTCCGGTCGACCACATATATGTTCTTTCTGCGCGAACACGATAACACTGTTTTTTCCCTTGTGGATATATCAATAACATCACGAAACCAGCGTCAAAAATCACTCTATTTGAGTTATCACAAAATTGACTAACGAGAGAAGATTATGCTTTGAAGTCCTTCAACATATGATACTCTTGGAACTTTGGCAGTTCCTATACTGAGTGTCCCATATCCTCTCGTGTAGCCTTTGGCATTATCTCCAAACTCAATTCTGGGTCCTTCTTCAGTGATATAATTCTTCACCAGACTCCTTTGGTATGTCATGTGTCTTGAGCATCCGTTGTCCACATACCATGGGTCTTTACGCACTCGCAAAAACGAAATTATATTCGGGTACCCTTTATTTTTTATTTTGGGTCCTTAGATGTTAGTTTTCATAACCCAAATCTGTCTAACAACCCCTGGTGGTTTCGGGACATCTTCTTTCCACTAGAGTCAACATATCTGACCACTGGACTGGTCAAAGGTGACTTCTGAGGCTTCTGAGGTTCAGGAGTCCTGATCTTCTGAGTTGGTGGACTGCTGACCTTAGCCTTTTGTGTGGCTTTCCTTTTCTTCGACATTTGGAGCCTCTTCGACTATAGGTTCATAATAGTATGACCCATACTTGAGTTTGGATGTGTCGGCTTTGGAGGTCCATATCGATCCGCCAATTTTAATTTCTTTGGTTCCCCCTTGACTTGTCTTTGGGGTTTCTTGGCACCGATCTTCTTGTCGAGATGCTTGACGTGTGGGATGAGGTGCTTTCATCTTCCGTTTGTTCTTTGCTAGGGGGTTCGGTATATTTGGGTTCATAGTCTCCCCTCGAACAAATCTATCGGCAAGCCGTACTTCGAGTGTCTTGGGGCGGATGTGGAAGCTCCCTGGCTGAATCCAAGTCCTTCCTTGCGGTGCTTTGACTTATTGCATGCTAGCATAGCCTCTAATTTCTTTTCGGCACCCATGTACCTCTCGGTCATCAAGCTCCTCCGGACATCATCACTCTTCTTCGATTAGTGTCGTGCTCGGTGCGAAGTCCCGACATTTCTTGCTTACGGCAGACTTAGTTCGATATCTTTACGAGTCAAGTCATTGGTCAAAACTGAAATCCGATCTTCTTGATGCTTTGAGACTTGGCCATTAGAGAGTTTATTTCCTCCACGAGTCTCAACACAAGTCCTTCGGCCTCGGTAGCGGCGACTCTCTCGAGAAAGTCTCCGATTCTCTACTTTCGGGGTATCCAACTCCCGAAGAGTCTTGCTTGAGCTGCGAGACTCATCCGAATTTGTTCGTCGAGCAGTTCTTCGTATGCGGTTGCGACGTCCAAATTCTCATCTGCACTTTTGAAATAGTGTCGTGTGTGCGGTGTGAAGAGAAGTTAAGTGGTTCATGAGAATTTACCTCATCCTCTTCGCTGCCATCATGCACTTTTCAGTGATTCTTCGACTTCAAGCTCTAAGGTCATGAAAGTTTGCTTCATCGTCCGATGAATCCATAAAAGAGTCGACCTATTACGAGTCGTCCGAGATTTCACCAGCTATGTAGGATTGTCTTTTACGGGCGAATTTCTCTCTCCTTGCCTTACGTCTTTGCGCGTTCGAGCACTACTGAGCTCGGGGACAATCATGCCGATAATGTCCCGGCTTCTTGCGGTTGTAACAAGCGATGACTCTTTCTTCTTTGCTTTCGCTATTCTTTGATGGTTACGAGTCATCTTTCTTTACGCATTCGAGAAGATTGTGAGTCGGGAGTGTGTTTCGACATATAATTTGACTTACCTTTCGTTTCCCGATAGGCTTTAGTCACTTTTCTACGTCGCTCCTTCTCCTTCGATACTTTACGACGGCGCATGCATACTTCGAGCGAGACTTCCTTCTTGTAGATCATTGAGTGAAGGTTCGGTCTTACTCGTCGTTTTGCTCGTTCTTGGAGATCTTTGTCTTGGCCGACGATGCTTTGAAAGCATGGTCGATTTTTGTGTCGGCTTCGGCTCTTGCTTTCTTTGAGGTCTGTCGAACTCAAACTCCTCTGCTCTGTAGTTACGAAAAGATATGGTCGGGAGACACATCATCTAAGTCGAATATCGCAATAGAGTGGCAAAAGGTGTCCGGTGTCCGTCCGGCGGTGCCCTCGGGAATCTTTAGATTCATCTCTCGATTCTTCGAATGTCTTTCCCGGCCCATTGATAGAGTTCATCGATTGGTAAATCGACGTTCGAATCTTCGATTTTGTCACCAGGCATGAGAGACAAGCTTTCCGGCTTTTGGAGTTCCGAGTGCTAATTTGTTGGCTTTAATCTTCCGAGTCCCTCGACTCGGTAGCGCAAGAGCATCCCGAGTTCTTTAGCGAGTCTTGCATTCCCGAACCCCTGCCAAGATAAGAATCACTAAGAGTGGTCGGTATGGCGTTTTACGGCAACACGGTCTAAGTTGTGAAGCTTCTTCTCCTCGGGAGTGAAGAGACTTACGTCTTTGGGAATCTTCTTCCCGGTCACCATTCCTCCTCCTTGAGCTTGGTCTCGAGTCACGACACTATCAATCATAGGAACGATAGGTCCATCTTCAAGCACTTCGGTCATCTTGTCATGGAGGGATGTCGGATGTGCTTCCATTCGACTCGCCATACTCCATAATTCTCCGGCGAGAACATGGGTACCATCCTTATACCCGACATATCGGCCATGAAGAATATAGATATGAATGTAGAGTGATATGCGGTGAAAACGTTTTCCCTCGGATCCGTTCGAATAGACCCAGTCTCAAAGATAACAAGAGTCAAAGAACTCCTGCTCCGATACCAATTGTTGGTCCCGAGTGTACGGTCGGGTGTAGAGGGGGGGTGAATACACCTCGATTCGATTTCTCAATTTCGAACTTGAACAGTCCTATTCGGGATGGTGTGCATGCAGCTTGATTCGGCGGACCCGGACAAGCTGATTCGAATCGAGTTAAAGGCTAAAAATAGTACGACTCGGTTGAGATCTCGCTAGCCGACTAGGTCGAATTCGGTATCGTTCGGTGAGAGTTCGGTGTGCGGAATTGTGTAGGCCCAAATCAATTTTTGTGAGAAAACGTTTTAAGTCTCGGTTCGGTAGATTTAAAAGTTCGGTATCTTTGAGACAGTTGATTGATTTAAATATGATGTTCGGTATGAATAGTAAAATCAATGCAACGATTAAGAAAGCGATAGAGACACGGGATTTTTAAAGTGGTTCGGATATCGCTCAAATCCTACGTCCACTGTCCCGAATGATCGGGGAGGCTATTTATTATCCTCGAGTTAGTCTCGGTCGGCTTGCACACTTGGGCAAAGCCGCGTCTTGGTTTTTTTTTTTATACGATCCAAGTCTCGGTTTACAACACTATCAAACTTAAAGTGTTTGACAAACTTCTCCAACGGTGAAGGAGTCCTTATACAATAAGGATTGGGTTCAAATGTGAACTCCTTCGTCTAAGCTATGGATATAACAAGTGAGCTTAGGGTTAGAGGGATAAGGAACGAGAATGTAGCTATCTAGAGTGACGAACAGTGAGGATTTAGCTATAGGTTCGTGTCGATCGCTTGGATGCTAGAAGCTTATGTCGGTTCGGCTTGGTTCCTTTTGAGTTGGATGTAGTCTTTCGCGGGAGATAACTCGGTTATTTCTTGCGGAGGACTTAGTCGTTAATTTCGCTCGTTTGAATGCTTTCTCGTGTTCTAGGCGCGCATTCTCTTTTACATCTTGAATGATCCCTCTATTTATAGAGCGAGAGATTGAAATAGATCCGTTGGAGACGATCTTCTTCTCTCTCTCTCTTTTTGGTAGCAAACGGCTCTTTTGGTGTAGGTAACGAGTGTACTTTCCCACCTTTTTAGGTAAAAGGTTGGCTGCGGCTTTAGCGGTGAGAAGACACGTGTATGTTTGTCATTCGTTGAGGTGAATGAAGTGGTTGAGACAAGCACAAACTTCGAGACGGATCCGAAGGCGACTTCTCTCTTCCTCGTACATGACAATGCTGATTGTCTTTCAAAAGATTCCGACAGTTCCCGAAGACTATCTGCCGTTCTTTGAGTCGACCTTGTATTCGATAGATAGGCTGCGAGATAAGTCTGCGAAGATCGGCTACGAGTTCGATGAACTACTCTCGCTGAGTTCGATTCAACCGACTCTCTCGATATCTTTGCTCTGCTTGAGTCCAATATCATTGAGTCTTTCGATTATCTTTGCTCTGCTTGAGTCCAAGTATCACCGAGTCTTACATGCTGACGTGCCGAGGCAAATAAGCTGCCGAGCGCCTTGACCGGAGCGAGTGTCTGCCGAGTGCGAAACCTCGAGAGACAAATACAAATACAAAGGAATGGTTCACCAATCAGATAGGGTTTTGGGATCTTCAAATCTTCTCAACAGTTCAGAGCACGAGGCTACTGAGCATGATTCAGTATGGAAGATAAGAGTCATTTCCCATAAGTATGGTCATGCTGAGGATTGAATCATCACCCAACAAAGTCTAACCTATACATCAGCTAATCCTAACGACACACTAAACTACTGATATCAGCTCGGTTTTGGGATCTTCAATTCCGTAGTACTACTATGATTTTCCCCAATTTTCTTTTAACCACGAACAACTGAGTATCATCTACTGACCCATATCCAACAATTTCCCCCTAATTGATGATGCCAAAACCTCTACTTCTAAACTCTAGACATCTTATAAGATATGCTAACCTACCGACAGCAATTTCCCCCTAAATCCATCTGAGGAAAACAAACTGATATGATGACTTCAAAACATCAGCAGGTGAGAGATAGGCAAAATCAGAGAAACTGATTGTGAGTGTGTATCAGATCACTTAGTGATCAGTTGTGAAAACACAAAGCAAAATGTTGTAAGACAGTGAGTAATTGTCTATCAAGCAATAGGAACGATAGCATATATGATCAGGAAATTACAAGTTCCTATCACTATTACAAAAGAGAGGAGATAAAAAATACTGACGCTTGAAGCCTTTAGTACGCTTCTTGAAATCAGCAGATCTTTCAACAGGAGGTTGCAGACCATAGTATAAGTAGATTCTCTTCCTCAGTGTCTGGACATCCTCGTCGTCTTCAGCTAGGTCGACACTCAGGTCGAAGCGAGAAGCTGCAGTTCTGATCTCATCCTCTATATCCTTTGTAAATAGAACTCTACGCGCAGTTCTAGGAGGTGGGATGCGCCTGAAAGCCGGAGCTCTGAAAGGAATGTTCTCTCTTTTCATAATCTCCAGAAGTTGTTCCCTCAGCTCAGAGTTATAATTGAACATAAACTCGTCAAAGGCTTGTTCGATAGTCTGCTCACTTGAATAGAATTTCCATACGTAGTAGCCTTTGATAAATTCCTCTTTGAGCTCTTCCCATTGATCATTAACCAAAGCAGGAACCCATTTATCAACATGAAGCACAGGGTCCTTTTTGACATAAGGCTCTCTTTTCCTTGATCCTCGTGGGATTTGTCTTCTGGGATCAGCTGCTGGCTTTTGAGATAAGCTAATCATCTTAGCCATATCAGCTATTCTCTTCTTTTCTCGGAGAGCCGCTGCCCTACAGTCTCCTTTCCTGAGATTTAGGCCGCACAGCGTGGCTTCCCAAGTGGCTCTATCTTCGGCTTCCTGCTCAGGTGTAAGATGGGTCTGATAGTGACTCTGAGCAATAGCTTGACCTGTAGTAGAAAGAGTTTTTGCGAACTCCTCCCCGAGCACTTTTCTTTTCTTCGTCCACTGACTCTTGCTTCTTCTTACCTCTGCCCTTAACAACTTTGCCCTCAGGCTTTTTAGCAAGTTGAGCTTCTTCCAGCTGACACTCATGGTCCAGCTTGTCTTGTAGTTGTTGGGCTACGCGGAGGTCGAAGGCCTCTTGTTTCGCTTTAGATTTGAATTTTCGGACCCGGGAGGAAGGAGGAGTAGTAGCGGTAGCAGTCTCCTTCCCCGGCCTCTGCGGAGGAGCCTATTCTTCTTCAGACTCTTGCTCAATGAAGTGAGCAACATCTTCTATGTGAGCATCAGAAGATGAGATGAGGGTAGGTTCTAGAGGAAATTCGACGGCGAGAACCCACGAGTATCTTCGGCTGAGCGGTCGAGGATTGAGCATGAGCGATTGAGGGTTGTTCCGCCTGAATACCTTCCCCCTGAGTCTGAGCATTTGAGGGTCCTTCCTCCTGACCACCCTCTACTATTTGGACATCAGCCATATCCGTATCAGGTTCATCCTTCACAATACCTTCCCCCTTTTTGGCATCATCTGCCTTAGAGAGTTGGGTGCGGATGGCTTGAATGTCTCTTTCCACAATGTGGACTGAATCCTTAATTTGAGTTGTTGTGGATTCGAAGTCCTTGACGAGATCGCAATATAATTCCCAGTCTTTTTCCTGATCAGCTCTAGATGTTTTAAGGCATGCGGTGACTCTGACGGAGTTTCGGCGAGCCCGATCCTGCGATTCTCTGTCATTTCTTTACGAATAAGTTTGGAGCCTCCGCACGATGGGTAATAGATTTCTGAAGGCTAGAGGTGGCAATCTTATTCCGTTCATCGATTTCGAGCTTAACAGTTGCGAGAGCTTGAGTCATCTGCTCTGAAAATATCTTCTGTTGATTCTGGAGCAACTGCGACTCGAGCTTCTAGATCGACTTTACGAGCTGCTAAGTGCGCCTCAATAATCTCCTCCGAAAGTTGGGTTGAGGAGGAGCTACTTGAGTCTTTGAGATGCTCGCGGCTATTACTGTCTAAGCTACGTATGCCGAGCCTTTGTATACTTCGTCCATTTCAGATGGACGTCCTTAGCCAAAAGTCTGTTTTTCTCTCCTTAGCGTCGAATGGCTTTATTTACGGACTTCGAGGACACGGAACCGATAGGTTGTATCTGGTACGAGCCGGTGGTTCACGAGCCTCTGCTCGGAAAACGTGAGGAGCTGCTCCCTCTTGTGCCCGGAGCACCTTGAGCATCACCTAATGTATCAGGATGTGGTGATTTACTCTTCTCACGGGGAGTTGAACCCTCAGCCGAGCCTCCCAACTCTGTATCCTTGGGTGTCTGATCCTTCCTCTGATTGTTATCATCATCTTTATCATCGTCTTTCTTATCAGCAGGAGGAGATGGGGGCGGAGGAGTGTTACCAAGGACTAACTCTCGCAAGCTTAGAAGGTAAATCATTACGGCTCTGAGATCTTCAAGAGTAGCTAAGTCAGCTGGTTCTCCGTACCCTATTACTTCTTGTAGCTTCTGCTCCTCATCGAGCAAGTGGATGACTGAGTGGGTTTTGATTATGTCTTCTAGAATATCCCAACTCAGAAATCTTAGAAGCATTTGAACCCTAGCCCTGATGGCTATGACGACTAAGTCTGCGTGCCCAGTGATATCCGGAATATGATCGTGTACTTCAGATGTGGCACGAAGACGAGTGGTGTGAATAGCTGTCCACTCAGTCGCAGTCTCCTTAGTCGGTTCCCTGACGTCCGACTGTGTTTCCTCAGAGCTAATTACCTGGACTTTATCTTTGAGGGTCGCACCCTCAATGCCAGTATCAGAGTCCAAGATCTGCTCTTCTTGAGTAGGAGGAGGAGGAGGTGGTTCAATAACAGAGAGGGGCTGAGCAGTTGAGACCTCGGGTGAGTGCGGTCTTAGTCGGCCGCCTCTTCTTAGGCACTTCGGTATGAGGGGGCAGAGCGGATGCAGCTCTCTTCGGCTCAGGCGGCCCCTTACCAATAGACTTCTCAGTCGCTGCTTTAGTCTTGAACTTAATCAGTTTTACATCGAAGAACTTAGAATCAGCAAACGACGAGTGCCTTTGAACAGAGTTTTCTATGAGGACTGACATCTTAGTCCCATAGAGTAATTTCCCTACACTGGCTAACTTCCTCTCTCCAGTGGGTAGGGTAGTGAACTTCTGGGCTTGGGCTTTCATCTCCGAAACATAATAGTCGGCCCAGTTCACTCAACTCCATCATCTATCGCCATCATCAGCTGAATCCTTGGCTTGGATAATTGATCGTATGATCCAGCTGAGCTCGTCAGGATATGAGAGACTATGTAGGCTAGTCCTCTGTATTGGGGGAAGCGAAGGTTCTTACGCGGAGGCGACTTGAACTATATGTCAGTTCGTCCGCAGAACTTATGGACATACTCGTTTATCTCCTTCTCCTTGTATCCGATAGGAGAAATACCAGAGTTTGGAAGATCAAACGTCAGCATCAGAGCGTCCCTGACGTTGAAGACTCTCTGAGTAGCATCCCAACAATTCTGATCAACTTCCTTCAAGTAGACAAAGGAAGATTCCTCGCCTCCAGACGCGAGCGACCTCCAGTTGTAGTACACTTCTACCACTTGCCTTGGTAGATATGATCTTGGGTGCTTCGTCACTAGCTCCTGAAGACCAGAACGCTCCAGAACATCAAACACCGGCTCCAAATAAGATATATCTACTTGACGGAAGGCCAAAGTCGGTTCAAACTGAATCCTGGATGACATAATCTCCTCTATATTCTCAGGAATTTGAGATGTCGCCATTGAAATCTGCAAAATAATTTGTTAGCACTTGAAAATAGAGTAAGTTAATAAGTATTCAGCAGGTTTCAATACATTACCGAGTATTAAAGAGCTTGAGAGATGCAAAAGCGAGACAGTTAAGATGATTTTTGAGAAAGAAACTGAACGCTTAAAGATAGCTCTTAAGTTGAAAAATGGCGGAAAGTGAGGAAATGGATAGAAGATGAAAGATTTGTATATATTGACTGATTATAAGTTTAGATCCAACGATCCTATTTTAATCTTTCAAATCTATGGACGACTGAGATTAAATGTTAAAAAAAGGAATGATTACCAAAGCCGCCTCTAACATAGACTTACGTAATAAAGGTAAGTGAGAAGACATGCATTAAATGCGCGACAGACAACATTAATTACTCAGTTATTCAAATGAGAAGGTTTCCTACTAACCTTTCCTTAAACTATAAATGCACATTAACTGCTGACTACGTGCGGCTGATATAATAAGTGCAAACATGCTTCTGAAAAGAAATTAAGTATATGATACTACGCAAACCTCTTCAGCTGAACTTTCGATCAGCTGGTTACCGTTATATCGCAGGAGGGTGATTGAAGTACTGATAAGCACGTTCCCCCTTGTTGTGTACAGTGTGATTCTTCCCATTTGAATCAGCATGCACGGAGTCTACTTGACTTGTCGTCTTGGTTCCATCTACGATACCAAATATTTCCAATTGTCTCCAAGGGCGGCTCTATCGGTAGTTGTCTTCTCTTGATGCATTTCGGTAGGATCCGATGAGACTAGCTCAACCGATAATTCTGCGAATGCGTTCTCGGCTAGTGGTTTGGTCGGTATGTGCGCCCTTTGCTTGTCGGTATGGATCTTCTCCATTCTGATATCCTTCTTCTCGACATGGTCTCTGATGAAGTGGTGTCGGATATCCACGTGCTTACATCTCGTATGTAGAACTGGGTTCTGAGTTATGGCAATAACACTTGTGGAGTCACAGTAGATGGGCACTTCATTCTGAATGATACCATAATCTCTCAGTTGTTGTCGAAGCCAAAGGATCTGGGCACAGCAACTTCCAGCAGCCATGTACTCGGCTTCGGTAGTGGACGTTGCTGCGAGTCTTTGTTTCTTTGAGAACCAAGATATCGGCTTGCTTTGCTGAGGAGCCGACACGTTTCGAAAGTTGACTTACGATCTATCCTGCATCCTGCATAATCGGCATCAGAATAACCTGTCAGTATTAGATTATCATCAGCAGGATACCATAACCCAACATCAGGTGTTCCTCTCAGATAGCTCAAAATCTTTTTAGCCGAGTCGAGATGAATTCGCTTGGGATCCGCTTGAAATCTTGCGCCTACACCTACAGCATAAGTTATGTCAGGTCAGCTAGCTGTTAAATATAATAAAGAACCAATAATAGCTCTATAATCAGTAGAGTTAACAGAAGCTCCCTCTTTGTCTAGATCGATTTTAAAATTCGTATTCATGGGGATTTTTGGTGGCTTCTTTGGAGTCGTAGCCGAATCTCTTGAGAAGGTCTCGAGTGTATTTGGCTTGATTGATGAAGATTCCTTCAGGTGATTGCTTCACTTGAAATCAAAGGAAATAATTCATCTCTCCCATCATGGACATCTCGAATTTCTCTTTCATCATCTTCTCGAGCTGGCGACATATGATCTCGTTTACTGCGGTGAAAATGATGTCGTCCACGTAGATTTGCACCGGTAGGATGTCATCTCCTGATTTTATGTTGAATAGGGTGCGATCTACTGTCCCCTTCTGAAAACCTTTTTGAAGTAGGAAGTCGATAGGGTATCATACCAAGCCACGGGTGCTTGTTTTAACCCATCTGAGCTTTCCTAAGTCTGCACACACTGATGTCCCTGCTGAAAGCCGGGCGGTTGTTCCACGTAGACTTCTTCCTTCGATGCGCCATTCGGAAAAGCTGACTTTACATCAATCGATAGACTTTGAAGCCTTGATGTGTTGCGATAAGCTAGGAATAAGCGAATGGCTTCCAATCTTGCGGATTTGGAGCGAATGTTTCATCAAAATCAATTCCTTCCGTCTGACTATATCCCTTTGCAACTAGTCGTGCTTTATTTCTGACAATGACGTTGTTTTCATCTCGCTATTTTTTGAAGACCCACTTAGTACCAATGACATGCGATGTCAGGTGCGTCTACAAGCTCCCAAACTTCGTTTCGAACGAACTGGTTCAGCTCTTCTTGCATGGCGATGATCCAGTCAGCATCATTAAGTGCGTCCTCTATCGACTGAGGTTCTTCTTTAGACAAGAAACAAGAACATAGTGAGCTTTCGCCTTGATTAAATCTAGATCTTGTTCTTATCGTTGCTGATGGATCTCCAATGATAAGATCGAAGAATGAGCATCTAGCCATGATCGTGCAGTCGGCTTCTTCTTCGATACAACTTGCGAGAATCGGTAGGAGTGTTAGGTATTTCAGTAGTACTATTCTGAGATTGCAATATTTCAGTAAGAAGGTTAGGATCTACTGAGTTTCCAGGTTCAGGGGCATTTAGCTCAGGAACATTAATCGTTCCCCCTGAGTTTATATTCTCGGTAGAGGTCTCGGTTACCACTTGGGGCTTCCTCATCGACCGATGTTACTGTTGTTGATTACTGTTCGGGAGAATCAACTAGGTCGGCTACGTCGATTGTTGGTTGAGTGCGAGTTTGTTCATCGTCGACTCATCATCCCAACAATCTTTGGATCTTTTCGGCTTTATCGGTAAGTCCGAGATCACGTAGCTTGCTTCTTGACATCATCGATGTTGACTCTGTTTCTTTCCTGTTCTCGGTAACAAATTCATCAAAAACAACATGAGGGCTTTCCTCCACACAAAGAGTCCGATAGTTAAAGACTACCGAAGGCTTCTTTCTTGACTCGAGAGTATCCTAAGAAAACTCCTTGATCAGATTTGCTATCAAAGACCTTCAGCTGATCTTTCCCGTTATTGTGGATAAAGCAAGGACAACCGAAAATATGAAAATGAGAAATATAAGGAATTCTCCCTTTCCATAATTCATATGGTGTCTTCATGTGTTGCTGAGTGAGTAGTGAGCGATTCTGAGTGTAGCAGGCGGTGTTAGTAGCATCAGCCCATAACTTCGAGGGTTGTCCAGAATCTGCGAGGAGCGTTCTTGCTGCTTCTTTGAGTGTTCTGTTCTTTCGTTCAGCAAGTCCGTTCTGCTGAGGGGTGCGTGCAGCTGATGTCTCGTGCTTAATTCCCTCTTTATCGCAGTATGTCTTAACTACTGAGTTTAGAAACTCTGTTCCTCTGTCCGAGCGAATTCTTTGAATCTTGATGTCCTTTTCCATATCTGAGCTTCTTCGCGATTGGGCAACTTCGGTTTGAACATCAGATTTATTGGCGATGAAGATGACCCAAGTATATCTCGAGTAGTCGTCGATAACGACGAGGGCATACTTCTTGCCTCTTATAGTCACGGAGAGGCGGCCGAATAGGTCCATGTGCGGCGGTGAAGGATTCCATCGGTGGAAGGTGAAGGAATAGGTGGATTGCTATTCTTTGTTTGCTTTCCCTTCGGACATGCTTCACAATTTACGTCTTTAACGAACGATTCGTTGGGCGGTCCTCGACTTTGGAGTTCTTGGCTAGCTTGTTCATGGTCTTGAAGTTCGGGTGGTGAGTCTTTTGTGCCATAGCCATCCCGACTTGTCACCGATTTTATATCGTGCGAGCAAGCAAGCCTCGGGTTACTGCGGTATTCCGGTTGCAACATAGATGTTCTTCCTCCGCGAACACGATAACATTGTTTTCCTGTAGATTTGTCAACAATATCACGAAACCGGCGTCAAAGATTACTCTGTTAAGATTATCACGAATTGGTGACGAAAAGGAGATTATGTTGAAGTCCTTCAACATATGTTACTCTTAGGCCGAGGCGGTCCCAATGTTCGGCGTTCCGTATCCCCTTGTGTAGCCTTTTGAATTGTCACCAAACTTCAGTGCAGGACCATCTTCTTGTACATAGTTGGTGTCGGCGAGCTCTTCGATATGTCATGTGTCTTGAGCGTACGTGTCCACTATCCATGGGTCCTTATGCACTCCGCAAAACGAAGCATCTTTAGGTACCCTTTGGTTCGATTGGGTCCTTACTTGGTTAGTGGGTGATTTCGGAACCCAGAATCTGTCTCGGGACCTTAAAAGTCCGAGACTTCTTCTTCTTGAACCTTGTCGGCTTTCTTCTCCACGGGACTTGGAGATCTGACTTTCTGCGATGATTTTGGGTTCGGGCGCTTTCTTCTTACGAGTCTTTGTGCTTCTCCCGACCACCGGGCTCATAATAGTACGTACGAGTCTTGGCCGGGGTGCTCATCTGATGGCTCCTTGTCTTTGTTACGCCCATCTCGACCTTCTTGGTTCCCCACGAGTTTGATCTCGGTGTCCACGGGGGGTTGGAGCACTTTGGTCGGTTGTTTGTTCTTTGCTCGGGCCGAGGTGCGATTACTTTACTGTTTGTTCTTCGCTCGAGGTGTGGTGTTAGCGGCTTGCACCTTTCCTTTGGACGAACCTATCGGCCCGGCGTTGCTTGAGCTTTTTGAGGTAGAAGCTTCGTGGGTATAGCCAAGGGCATTCTTTCACAGCAGTTGGCCATTGTGCTTTGAGCATGCTTTCGAGCTTCTCCTTAGCTCCTAGGTATTGTTCGGTCATCGAGTCCTCTCCAGGACCTCATCACTTCGCTTCTGAGAGAATCATAGTCCTTACATGCGTACGTCGAGAGTTTCGGCCGAGTTGGGCTATTTCGGTCTTTTTCTCCGAATTATCCTTTGGTCGGGGCCGAGATCCGAGTCTCTTGAAGCGAGACTTAGTCATAAGAGATTCGATCTCTTCCTTGAGTCTCGCAACTAGATCCGCCGACTCGGTAGAGACCGACAATCGAGAAGAAAGTCTCGATTCTCGGCCTTTACTGTTCAAGTTCTGGATGGTTCTGCTTTGAACTCTCTCGCTCGGCGAATTTGTTCCTCTCGCAGTCGCCATATGCTTGTACTACGTCCGGAGGATCATCCGAGGCCGAGCAAGTATCGTGTGTGTTGTGTGAAGAGGAGGTTATATTAAGTTTAGAATTTACCTCGGCCTCTTCTCCGGCCATCGAGACGGTGTTCGGTGATTCTTCGGGAATCGTCTCTCCGACTTCAACGGCTACGAATGCGGCTTCGTCCTCGAGAAGAGTACATGAATGTATCCTCTTCAATTGAGTTGTCGGATATCTCTCCGGCTATATAGGCCTGCCTCCTCCTCAGGGCAAATTTGTCTCTTCGGCTGCCGTTACTGCTCTTTGAGCGGTGAGAGTTCGGGGCGATCGTGCGATAGTGTCCCTCCTTCTTGCGGTTGTAGCATGTTGATGCTCTGCTGCTTTGCTTTCTAGCCGAGTCTTTTGATGGACTAGCGACGGGTTCTATTTTCCTGCATTCGGTAGAAGGATTAGACTCTTCCCTTCTCCGATAATCTTTCTTACTCGAGGGAGAATCTACGTGGTATTTCTTGACTTTACGACTCTCTCCTTTTCTCTTTGGTATTTGAGAGCCATCGGTGCGAGTTGGTCGATGCGCGGTATTTCGGAGGTCTTTGTATCTGCGGGCGGCTCTTTGCCTTCTTTGGAAGAAATATTTTTGCCTCCGGTTTCTTTGAAAGTTGCCTTGAAGGCATGATCGAAGCGTGTGTCATGGTAGATCTTGGAGCACTTTTGAGGTAGACTATACTCAAATTCCTCCGTCTTTAATTATGAAAATATAACATCGGGAGTTAGAGTATTAAGATCGGTGCGACGTAAATAAGTAGCAAAAGGAAGCCACTTCGTCAAGGTAGCGCTCTTATGATCTTTGTGTTCATCTCTTTATTTGAGAACACTTTTCCCGGCCCGTTTATCATATTGACTTGATTCGTAAATCGACGCTCGGCTCGTCAATGGTTTCCATTTGGGCTCCATCGCAAAGGCTTCGAACTTTTGAAGCTCTAATTTGAGCTTGTTTTCTTTGATCCGAGGAGTTCCTTGGCTCGGTACGTGCCCGGGCGTCCCAAAGTTCTTTCGCCGTTTTGCGATCCTGCACCCTCCCGAGGTGTGAGTCAGCGAGCGTTGTCGGTATAGCATTTCGTGCGACTCGATCGAGGTTATGCGGCTTTTTCTCTTCGAGTGTGAAGGCTGATTTGTCCTTGGGAATCTTCGGACCGATACGAGCACCTTCACCTTCCACTTCGCCAACGGCCGAACGCCTGTCTATCATTGGAATGATGGGTCCGGTCTCCGAATGCGTCGATCGTGCTTTGTCATGCGGCGACGTAAGGTGTGCCTCCATTCTTACACGCCCATACTTGTGAAGTTCTCTATCAACAACATCGGCACCATCCTCGATACTTGACATGTCGGACATTATATGCAGTATAAGGATGAAAGAAGAGATGCTTGTGCAGAGAAAACGTTTTCAAGATCTGTTCGAGAAGACCCGATGTCTGAGAACAGGTGATCAGTAGAACACCGTGCGCTCTGATACCAATTGTTGGTCCGGAGACAAATATCAGGTAGAGGGGGGGGGTGTGAATACACCTGATTACCGTTTCTTTTTCTCGGTGAAGGTCATTGAAGGCGTTGGTTGCAAGCGATGAACGAGTGCCAAATAAACCTTCGATCACGGGACGAGTGAGTCGGCTCATCGAGCTCTCCTACCGACTTTTATCGGTACTTGAAACTCAGTCGGAGACTTAAGTGTGCGGATAAGTGTGGGGCCCGGAGTTTGTCTCTTTTTGAAAACGTGTTTTCGCAGATTAAATTCTTTTGGTTGTGCGACTTTAGAAATACGTTTTATGCAAACTTATGATTTTCAAAGGTTTGTATGCACTAAAACAGTAAAGAACACAAGCGGTTTAACGTGGTTCGGATACGCAAGATCCTACGTCCACGGTCTCGAACGAGGCGAGGGATAACTTGTTGATTAGTACGAGCAAGTCTCGGCAAGGAAGCTGTGCACGGGACAAATCCTTCTAAGTTATAGTCCTTAGCGACTTTACAATTCAAACCTAAGTTCGAAAGGGAGCGAAACAGTTCTCCAACTAATGAAGGAGTTCTTACAATAAGAACAGTTCACTAAAAATGAACTCCTTCGAATCTAAGCTATAAATCTGACAATGAGCTTAGGTAGAGAAGAAAGGGATCTAAAGACTCTAGAGAGAAGAATAACAAAATATTCTAATAAGTGCAGATTCTTCGCTGGATGTTCTGATGAGTTTGCTAGAGTGTTTGAGCGCTTGAGCAATTTCCCTTTTTAATTTCGTGCTTCTCCTCTTTTGGAGCTTCGAAATCTTCTCTATTTATAGCTGTGAGCTATGGCATATGTCCGTTTGAGACGACGATGCCACATGTTACAAGCTTCCTGTTGGTCCCGAAAGGAGATGAGTCTTCAGGTGTGGAATACACCTGAGTCAACGATCAACAACGAGCGCGACTGTCGATCGATTGTTGAATCGATGCTTTGCTGAACGCGCGGGCGGGAGAATCCTTCTGCGAGTACGGTCTGCGGAATTCGGTCGGTAGAACGATAGTTCGATATCGGGTTTCGAGTGCGGAAGAGTAGGCCCCAAAAGAATATTCGTCTCGGTCCCGAAAACACCGTTTATCTTTGTTTGATTTAAAGTCAATTTTATGCAAGTGAACAATTAAGCAAAGCGACAATAAATCAACACATAGTTTTTAAAGTGGTTCGGATATCACACGATCCTACGTTCACTGTCCCGAAAGATCAGGAGGCTATTTATTATACTGAGTTAGTCTCAGTCAGCTTGTACACAGGACAAAGCCGTGGCTTGGGGATTATACTGAGCAAGTCCCAGTTTACAAAGGTATCAAACTAAAGTGTTTGACAAACTCTCCAACTATGAAGGAGTCCTTTTACAATAAGGAACAAGTTCAAATATGAACTCCTTCGTCTAAGCTATGGATATTACAATAAGATCAGCTTAGATTAGAGACGGGGAACGAGATAGAACTCTAGAGAGAAGAACTATAAGAATATATATATGAAAGATTAAGTTCTTCTCTAGATATGGCTTGGATCTTCTAGAGTGTTTGTTCGGTTGAGCTCGGTTCCTTGGATGTGCCCATCATCGTCATGATCGACCTCCTCTCTCTCTCTCTCGTCTTCTCTCTCTCTTCTTCGTGAAGACACTTCTCTATTTATAGAGGTGACCTAGGCATATCTCCGTTGGAGAGGACGATGCCACGTGTCACTCTATGGGGTAGCAAACGGCTCTATTGAATTCTGTAGAGTCCACTAACTTTAATAGAAGTGGTTTACTTGCAGCTTTATGTCGGAGACTCTCCCAGCTGGCTGCTTGTCATTGGTCGAGGTACAGAGAGTGGTTGAGACCTATTCAGACTTCAAGGTGATGCGGAAGGCGACTTCTCGGATGTACGACCTCGGACAACTCTACTTGAATTGTTCTTCGAAGTCCATGGTCGGTTAAAGTAGCCGACCGGACCGTTCTTGAGTCGATCTTGATTCGGTAGGTAACTTTCTGCTTTGAGTCTTCCTTGCGAAGATCAACTACGAGTTCGATGGCTTGCTCTGCTGAGTCCGGTTCTATCGACTCCATTCGATATCTTTGCTCTGCTGAGTCCCGATCATCTTGAGTCTTCTACATCCGGTCTTTGAGGCGATAATCTCTTGACCGCTTTGAACAAGTGTAGAGTGTCTGCTGAGTGCGAATTCGATGAGCTTGCTCTGCTGAGTCCGGTTCTCTCTGAATCTTCTACGAATGCACAACCTGTTGAACTTTAGCTAGTCTACTTGAGTTCCTAACACGGTGAACTCGGTTAAGCTATAACAATATCGAAGGCTCATCATCCAGCTAGGGTTTTGGGATCTTCAAATCTATCATAGTGAACCTAATTCCCAACACTTCCAAAGAAAACGGCCATTAATTCGAACTTGTTGCGGCGAGGCGGATTAATTACTGTACATGAGAGCAGACTTTATTGTTTGGAGCGAGATAAGGCGTTGTCGGCTTCTCATTGGTCGAGGTTTGTGGTTGGTGAGAGTGTCGAGGTTGGCCGTTCAAACAACCTCGTATGATCTTCTGCTGAACTTTCGAGAAGACTTAAGTAGTTTGGGTCGCTTTTACGTCGGATCCGATGGGGCTGCTAAGTCTCTGTCTTCTTCGGCCGAGTCGGTGACAAGGAATATAACTTCACGAGTAAGTCGGTGGCGGCTATCGAAGGTCTTGGGCTTACATGAGTTCTTCTGCGATGACTTATCAGTTCTTTGGGTTGGCTTCTAATGAGGTCTACTCGGTGATGGTGAAGAAGCATAGCGATTACACGATGACGTGGGGTTCTGAAAAGTATCTTCGGCAGAAGATCAGTTCAACAATTACCCCGTACAGGACTTAGACAAAATATAAAAATGATTACAACAAGTCTAACCTATACATCAGCTAATCTTAACGACACACTAAACTGCTGATATCAGCTCGGTTTTGGGATCTTCAATTCCATAGTACTACTATGATTTCCCCCAATTTTCTTTTAACCACGAACAGCTGAGTATCATCTACTGACTCATATCCAACACCTATTATTCTCTACTTCTATTTAGTTTATAGCACGTTATCAGCACGAGAGACTTTTTTCAAAAGACGAGACGATACCCACGGAAGGTAACGACGAATCTCATTTTAAAGTAGCGATCATTGATCGAATTTTCTTTTCTATTTTTGATTCTTCCATACTTTGAATCATTCAATATTTTATAAATATATGATTTGGATGCCTTCGGTAATTAAAGATGAGCTAGTTAACAAGTAGCGTTTAATTGACTACTCTTTTAATAAAAGTCTTTGTTCTATGCTTTTCGTCTCATATTAGAATTATTATATTATTCTTCTATTCTTGCTTATTCAAGTTCTTTATGCGACGTGTTCATCTATTAATCAATTGATGCTCCTGTAGTAGCACAATACCCTAATATTCCTAAAGAATATTACTTCACTTTTTGTTGCTCCAGAAGTAGCACAATTGATATTCCTGAAGAATATCACATGCTCTTAAAGAGCAATTCAATTGTTGCTCCAGAAGTAGCACAATTTAATATTCCTAAAGAATATTACATGCTCTTGTAGAGCAATTTATGATTTAGGTGATATATGTTTATCCCTGAAGGAAAACATAAGTCTTTATAGACATTGATAAAACTTTTTCCCTTGTGCAGAGTTGCGCACATGACAAATATCACCAAACTTGAGTTCGTTGCACTTGACATATCTGGCAAAAACTATATGTCATGGATTGTTGATGCCGAGATCCATCTGATCTCAAGGGGTCTGAGAGAGACTATAGAAAAAGGAAACAATGCATCCCCGCAGAGGATCGCGCAAGGGCACTGATTTTCCTTCGTCACCATCTTCATGGTGATCTAAAAAAATGAGTATCTCACTGTCAAAGATCCATATGAATTGTGGAGCAACCTCAAAGAGAGGTTTGATCATCAAAGGACGGTTATCCTTCCTAAAGCTTGATACGATTGGACGCATCTTAGACTGCAAGACTTCAAATCTGTGAGTACATACAATTACGAATTGTTCGGGAATTAGCTCCACAATGAAACTATGTGGAGAAACAATCACTGATGAAATGATGCTTGAGAAAACATTCTCTACATTTCATGCTTCAAATGTGCTCCTACAACAACAATATAGGGATCGTGGTATCAAAAAGTACTCCGAGCTTATATCTTTCCTATTGGTTGCCGAGCAAAACAATGAATTGCTCATGAAAAACCACGAGTTAAAACCCACCGGTTCCTCTGTCTTGCACGAAGCCGATGCGACAAATGGACATGGTCATTCAAACCAACCCTGGACGTGGGCGTGGGCGTGGTCGTGGTCGTAGTCGTGGGCGTGGTCGCCGACATAGTAGTCCTGACCACGCAAACTCGAGCAACAAAAGGTCTAAGACATCTAAAGATCACAATTTATCCAAAACGGAGGATAAATGTCATCGATGTGGCATGAATGGGCATTGGTCGCGTGCATGTCGTACGACGAAGCACCTTGTTGATCTGTATCAGAATTCGATCAAGGGAAAAGTAAAGAATGAGACCAATGTCCTTGATTATGACGGTTCGACTGCTACTCTAAGTCACTTAGATGTTTCTGATTTCTTTGATGACCCAAACGACAACATTGATGGCTTGATTGGTGGTGGTGTGTTAGAAGACAATTAGTGCAGTTTTCGCATATTTAGCTTTTATTACTTATGTACAATTGGAGAATTTGAAATGGTATTGACCATCCTTTGTTATTTTCGAGACAAATATGATATTGGTCTATTTATGAGAGTAATGATATATTTACATATTCCATGCTATTATCTATGAAGATAATTAAACTTATGTTACACATATTAGTGTAGACCTTAAAGATAACCTTGAAGATTGTTATCTTGAGGGGGAGTAACAAATTGTAAATAATCCTGAAGATTAGACTGACTCCTAAAGGTCAAATGACCCGACGAAGGTCAAATGGTTGTACTCTTTTTTCCTTTCTAAGTTTTTTCCAAAGGGTTTTCGTAGTTAAGGTTTTTAACGAGGCATCCAATGCAACACACGAGTAAATGAGTCATTCAGATTGATTCATAAAAGAGTCAATGCAACACATGATCTCCAAAAGAGTGGCGACATCAACATCCAGCAAATTCGCTCAAGTGACAACCTAGCGGATTCTTTTACAAAGGCATTACCAACGTCAACATTTAAGAAGTTGGTACACAAGATCGATATGCGCCGACTCAAGGATTAAGAATGACTATATTGAGGTGGAGCAGCTGTACTCTTTTTCCTTCGACCAGTTTTTATCCCATTGGGTTTTTTTTGGCAAGGTTTTAACGAGGCAGCAATTTCTATTTAGGGATGGTCCATCAAGGGGGAGTGTTGTAGATAAAATTTATTATATATCTGATGACCATATCTAAACCCTAGCAATCTATCTTGTACTCTATAAATAGAGGTCTCCACCCTCATAATAATACACAATTATTTCCCGTCTTCTCTATTATTCTCTACTTCTATTTAGTTTATAACACTTCCATCATTTTAAGAAAAAATATTCGTTGCACATAATCTGATTTAAGATTGAAAACATTAATTGTTACAAAAATATTTGCGGATTATATTGTTTTTTTATATAAATAATAATAATTGTAAAAAAAGGTTGTACAATTACCATCTTCCCCTAGGCCCTAACTCTTTTATCTGGAACCAAGAATATGTTAGAATGAGTTGGGCTAATTAGGTAGGCCCATCATCATACAAATAAGTTAACCCACAATTGTCACATTGAGATGGCGTAGCGGTGAAGGTGGGTGATCCGGAATTGAAAGGTTATGAGTTCAAATCCCACTGGAAGACTATTGCACATGAGCGAAATTTATCCAGTACACACTTCGATAGCGGCTGCGATTACCTCGTCATAAAAAAAAGTTAATTGGGTTGAGATACTATTGATTAATAGTAAATGTGATGGTGGATTTCTCTCTATCAAGAATTGTCGCGTTTATATTTTATCAAGACTTTAAATAATAACACAACATGTGTGTACCCCGGTGCTGCTGGCATCTGAAAAAGGGAGCATCTAATTGGAGTATTAAGTTACAAACAGAAAACACCATTACATGATCCCTTCATACTATTTTGGAAAATTGGGCTTTGTTGGAACTTGAAACGTGATTCCAAATTTTTTATTGATGGTAAAAATTGTTATTGCTATTAAAAATTTGCATTTTATGTAGTGATCATGCCATTAAACCACTCACTCTCGCAATTAGGACTGAAACACGCGCCATTAACTAACTAATCTCCAATAAAAAGTATATAAAGCCATAAAGATTTGTTCGTAGTCATATAATTCAATGAAAAATGTTTGGCTTCAAATCAAGAATTTGTTCCTCATTCGTTAATAGCAGGTGGGATTGTCAATTGGTCAATTAAAGCGATCCAAGTTAACAGAAACTAAAACTTTTTTAAATACGAGGTGGGATTGTCCATGATTATGATTGTCATGAAATAAAATGTTTTTTATCTTAAATATTTGGTTAAGTTTTAAACTTTTAATCAATTTGTGTATTATCTCTCTTGAAAATCTTCCTTTTATACATTCGGTTGAGTTGTTTCACTTTGGTAATTGACTAAGGAAAATTTCTTTTTCATAAAAGCAAATGAAGTGCATTTGTCTTGAGTTTTCCTTTCTATGATAGGAAAATATTTAATTATTCGCCTTAAATTGAGTATGTAGAATTAGAATGGACATTTATTTTTTATATATACAGAAATGTTTCCATATCAATTTAACTAACCAAAATTATCTCATTTACAAGTTATCTTATCAACTCTTCACATCTTCTTTATCCTGGTCCTATTTTATGTTCTCTAAACTTTTATCCAAAGTAAATAAATAATTTGAAGCTTTTTTATTTTTGCTATTAATTGAATTATAGTTTTTTTTCCGATAGTATGACATTTTTTTAAGAGTTCTTTTTTTTCCCTTGCTAAATTAATTTCGGCCAGTATATCTTCTAGTTGCTTGTTGTAATAATAATATTAATAATTTTATATTAAAATTAATTGAATAATAGTTTAGTAGTAAGATGTTATGTCACTCGGCCCTTTTTCTTATCCTCTCTGGTATAAATGCAATCTTCTGTTCGCCTCATTTTCAACGACGCTTACTAATCTCTCTCTCTCTCTCTCTCTCTCTCTCTCTCGTATAATGTGCGGTTTTCTCCATTGCAAACCAAGCTTCCTTTACAGCTTTACTGATGCGGTCCCTCTCTCTCCTCCACATTCACAAAAACCCACCTACCCAACTTTGCTTTGAATAGGCATCTCCCTACACTATCAATTCTTTCCACCATTAAAATAAAACTCTGCCCACTAATAAAGATTAGATTTTTGTCTGGCATTGTTCGAGAAAAAAAAAGAACTCATGTGACTTGCATTATTGTTATTTGTTTTCTTGAATTCATCTGGCCCACTTCAGGCTACCCTTTCCTTCTTCTGAACTACTCCTGTTCAGCCGCTCAACTCTCCATTATTTTTCACTTTTTTTTTTCTTTGAAATTTGTAGTAGGCTTTTCATATTTCTTCTCGCATTGGAGTTATATGTGCTAATTGAGCAGGTTTGCAGCAAGAAAAAGTGCACTTTATTTGCTTCTTTGGGTTGAGATCAAGGGGTTGTTAAATCAGATCAATTGCAAAGGTGAGAGCTTCTCTATCTTTATTCAAATCCATATGATGCATTTCTTTCTTGTCCTTGGATCATAAGACGTTTTAGCTTTGAAGTTGCCTAAAATTTTGAGATTTGCAATTTGGTTTGATTTAGTCATGTTTATGGTGAATAAAAGGTCTCTCATTCTGCATCATGTATTCTTCCTTTTGATTGGTTAGTAGGAAGAGAGGTCTTGGTTATCGACATTTTGAGTTAGACATTCTGATTTAGTGTTTTTTTTTGTTGTAATGTAATTTCTTTTCTGGGGTCCAGATATTCAATGGGCTAATTCTTCTCCACAGAACAGAATTTCAAGATTTGCTTTCCAAGCCTTCAGTTTGCAGAAAATGAGTTTAGATTCCGAATTATCCAAGAGATATGGTGGTATAGAATTATGGGTTTTGATAGGCATAACTGTGGGTACCTTCACAGTTCTAATTCTTGGAATCTTGTCAATATGGGTAATGTTCCGACGAAAATCTAGCAAAGGCAGAGGTTTGGAAAGTTACACTAGTTCTCAAATCCCTAATGTTTCAAAGGAAATCAAGGTTGACATAATTGGGGAACAAACTACATATGATCATCCCGAAAGCGTATTCTTGACTGTTAACGATAAAACGAGTGATAAGAACTCGGAGAAGATGCTGGTTCATTTAGGCAGAAGTAAATCTAGTGATGTTGATGATGTTAGCCAGGGCAGTTCAGTGTACCATCATGAGAGGACTTATAGCTCCCACTCCGGAGAGGAAGGAAGTTCGGGTAATGCCCGGAAACAATCTTCTTTGTCTTACGGGCATGTTATGGCGTCCCCTTTGATTGGCTTGCAAGAAGTATCTCATCTTGGTTGGGGCCATTGGTTCACTCTTAGAGATCTTGAGGTGGCAACGAATCGTTTCTCAGCAGAGAATATTGTGGGGGAAGGTGGTTATGGAGTTGTGTATAAGGGTAGATTGGTCAATGGTTCAGAGGTGGCAGTTAAGAAACTACTTAATAATCTGTAAGTATTCTACTTATTATCTAAAGTCCGGTCATGAGGCTTGAAATGGCACTTTTATGGTGAAATGACAAAAATATGTTGCAGTGGCCAAGCGGAGAAAGAATTTAGGGTTGAAGTAGAGGCCATTGGTCATGTTCGACATAAAAACCTTGTTCGGCTTCTTGGCTATTGCATAGAAGGAGTTCACAGGTAAACCCTTTTAGTTGAGTCTTTCTCTGTTTTTTATGTTCTTGAATGTTACTTGGATTTGGCACGTTTACTAGCTGAATGTTTGCAGAATGTTGGTATACAAGTATGTGAATAATGGAAATCTTGAACGGTGGCTTCATGGGGGCGATGAGACAGCACGGCACCCTAACGTGGGAGGCCCGTATGAAGGTTCTGCTTGGCACTGCAAGGGCGTAAGTGTTTACGACTTGTTCACTGCAGGAAGCATGTACCTTTAAATTAAGATTAAAGTTTTTGTAATTAAGCGCTTCAATTCCATTCAAAAGTGTTATCTGCATTGCAGTTTAATTGTATCTAATCCTGGTTTTGCAGGCTTTCTTATTTGCATGAAGCTATTGAACCAAAGGTTGTTCACCGCGACATAAAATCTAGTAACATCTTGATCGACAATGAGTTCAATGCAAAAGTTTCCGACTTTGGTCTGGCTAAGCTCTTGGACTCGGGAGAAAGACACATAGCAACAAGAGTGATGGGCACATTTGGGTATACATATGTTCCTTTAAACTTTCCCTTTCACTCTTCTCATTCTCTTCTTTATGAGATTTTGTTAAGTAATTGTCTTTGTGGATTCCAGTTATGTCGCTCCTGAATATGCAAATTCGGGCTTGTTGAACGAAAAGAGTGATGTCTACAGTTTCGGTGTTCTGCTTCTGGAATGTGTTACTGGAAGAGATCCCGTGGACCATGGCCGTCCATCCGATGAGGTACAAGTATCTTCACATCACAATTCATGTAGATGCATATATTGTACTCCTGCCGTCCCATTATTTCCGGCTCACTTACCCGATTATGACGTTCCACTAATATTAGCCTATACTGAAAATGGCAACAAATTAGTGGTCAAAATGTTGCTTTAATGAAGCGGGTCCCACTAATATACCAACTAAACACAAGTTCCTAAATTCCTGTACTGAAAAGTTTTGAGTAAAAAATGATGGGACGGAGGGAGTAGTATGGTAGAAAATGAGTATACATCTAACAAGCCACAATGCAGGTTAATCTTGTGGAGTGGCTCAAAGTGATGGTTGGGAACAGAAGAGCAGAGGAAGTGGTTGACCCGAATCTCGAAGTTAAGCCCACGAACCGAGCATTGAAACGTGCACTTCTCGTTGCACTTAGATGTGTTGATCCGGATTCAGAGAAACGCCCCAAGATGAGTCACGTTGTCCGTATGCTTGACAGCGATGAGGTCCCTTATCGCGAGGTAAACAACTCCCACTCCATCTCTTAATGATTTGGGATTCATTGATGAAGCTAGGGTTTGGTGCAGGATCGACGGAGTAGGAGGAGCCGAAGCACGTGCATGGAGATCGAGTCCATGGAGAGCTGTGGCTCGGCTGAGATAGAGAGCCACACTAATGATACAGGTGATAAAAACTGATAAGAGACCACTCTTGGGGTATTTAGAAGTTGAATTTTAGTCTTGCTACATTATTTGCACATGTTCAAAGTTTGCAACTGGAAAAAAGATTCCTTCTTGATCAAGACAAGGATGGCCCAGTTGGAAATCTTGAATTATTTGTAGCTCTTTCATGCTTCTATTGTCATCTACCTAGAGGAAATTAAGAAGCTCCATTTAGAGAGAGAGAGAGAGAGAGAGAGAGAGAGAGAGAGAGAGAGAGAGAGAGAGAGAGATGTACAGTTTTTTCATGGATACTTAGTCGTTATGTATATCTCTTTGGTGATTATTTGCTCAATTGCCAACTTTTTTTTGGGTGTATTTTAGATACAAGAAATGTGTATGTAGCAATAAATTTTAGAATTTTTTTAGTTTTGAATAAAAGTAGTGGTTGGATGTTGATTCAAGTTCAGCTATCTCCGCGGCCGAATTCTTTTGTTCACATTTATGTATAGACTAAAACAAAGAAGATTCTAGTTGTATAATATAAGTATATAATTACACTTGGTGTAGCATCTACGAGGTTACGGGAGTTTGAATTGTGAGGTGTTGTGTGTGGAGAGATGACGAGGCACGTGATATGATTCGACTTTCCTCCTTAAAGAATGCCGTGATCTTGGTCTTAAACGGTCACATGCAATTTCAATCTTCTATTCTTGGATTTGAACAATTATTATAATGGTTTTTTATAAATAGATTAAGTACTAAATATTTTAATAATGAGAATAGTGTATAATGGCGTGTTTTAACAGTTTGAATATATTATATTGTGATATTGTTGTCTAAAAGAATTTAATGTCCCAACCATTGTTTCAATTAAAAATACAAAACTACACAGTTTTAGGCATGGAATATTTGGGACATCAAATATCAATTCATATTTTTAATTTTTTTTTTGGATTTTATATTGGAAAAGTTCTGTTATCTCTAAATGTGCACAATGCTTAGAAGAATGATAACTCTTATAATTGTGACACAAGAGGAGTGTTTTGAAATCGTGGAATAAAGAAATTTTTACACTAAAATATATTACATACTTTCTGGATTTTGAACAGCTCGAATTATTACTTTGTATAGAAATTCACTTAGAAACCCTGATCCCTTAACGATAATTACCACCAATTAAATCATAGTTAGCGTTATTTAGAAACGTAATTCGCATAATAATGATTAATGATGGAAACCCGTATGCAAACATGAAAACATTTGACCGATCTAATGTATTCGTCGTGCCATGTCATTTCTTGAACCCGAAAAATAATAAAATGTTAGATTTTGATGATGATATTTTTCAAATCAATTAGTAGGTCAAAATACACATGTTTGTGTTATTATTAATAATATTATCTTATAAAAATATGTTTATGTACAGTGAAAATATTCAATAAATTGTGGACCATTCTAGAAAAAAATGGTTTGGAAGTAGTAATACAAGCACACTACAAAAAGAATTCACACCACACAGTTATGTATTCTTTGAACATCACTTTCATGATCATGACTCATGACTCATATATCTCTATAGTTAATATTTCCTCTCTCTCCAGAGAGAAAGAGAAAGTGACGGGGGAGGCAAAACAGTATGTGAAAAAGCTTAAGCTAAGATACATATTCTCAATCACACAATAAAAAAGCCCTTTAAATCTTACTGAACTTCTACTTGCAAAAACACTTAGTTTTGGCAAATCTTTCTTGTCCACACAAAATCTTGCAAGAATTCAAGATCATCTCACATGTCTGATTCAGACAACTCATATGCTTACACCATGGGGACAGAAGGGTTTCAAATTCCCTTCTTGACTGATCACAACTTCACCCCTTTTATGCACAACCGCCACCACCACCACCCTCTCCAAAACCCTACCGGAATGTTCGATCTCTCCGGCATGAGCTACACCGACTTCTTTGGAGGGTACAACCCTCCATCTGCTGCTTTTGACCTTTCCCACTCATCATCAAACAAGAATCTTGGAGAGACTAGTAGTAGTGCTGCTGAGACCCCGAATTCTTCAGAGGCCGGAGTTGAAGAAGAAGATTCTAGAAGCAACGGAGATGAGAAGGCAAGAGTGTGTGAAGTTGGAGAAGATGATCAATTGAAGTCTAAAAAAGTGTAGGTTTTGTTTATCCATTTATTATTTTCCACTTGTATTTCTAGCCCTTATTTGTTTAATATTACTTGGTTTTAGCTTTCTTGATTTTGAGTAGATCTATGGTGTTGATACATTTTTACAAGCTTTATTAAATCCGAAATGAACCAATTAGCTTAGTTTGTATTTTCTTACTCCGGCGAGAGTGATCGATCCAGGGTTTGGTCCCTTCTTCATCCTCCTTAGGGTAGATTCTAAAGTAAAAGCTTTGAATCTGAAATGAAAAGCAAAACCCTAATTATCTAAATCATGCCAAAGTTTATTAACCCTCAATCTTTTGTAGAAGCAAAGAGAAGAAGAAAGGGGAGAAAAAGCCAAGAGAAGCAAGATTTGCCTTTGTGACTAAAAGTGAGATAGATAATCTTGAAGATGGATATAGATGGCGAAAGTATGGCCAGAAAGCTGTCAAAAACAGCCCTTTTCCAAGGTTAATTTGCATACTACTTTGTGTTATTTTGAATTTAAATTATTGATAGTTTAGTGTAATGACAAGTTTGGTACGATTTACATTTTATTTGAGTTCGAGTTTGGGCTAATTTTGCATAACATAGGAGCTACTACAAATGCACGAGCCAGAAGTGTGGTGTGAAGAAGCTTATCGAGAGATCGTATGAGGATCCAACGGTGGTGATCACCACCTATCTCGGTAAGCACAACCACCACAGCCCCGCCGCACTCCGGAGCAGAGCAGCCGTGCTACCGCCTACTTCGCAGTTTGCCTTCCAAAACTTCCTTCTCCCCCCTACTACACTTCATCCCAACATCTCAAGTAGCCAGTTGGAGCATCCTCAGTTTCTTGCCGATCAATTCGGACCGTTGATGCGCAACATCGGTTCATCGTTTCTTCAACAGAATTGAGTAGCCGTACATGGGTATGTTCATAACATGATTGTATTATCTCTCTCTCTCTCTCTCTCTCTCTCTCTCTCTCTCTCTCTCTCTCTCTCTCTCAAACTTCTTGACTTTTGTAGTTCTATATAATTTTACATAATTCGTGAACTATGGCATTATTTAATATTTATCGAATCAAATCTTTGGCTTACAGCATAGTTTTTATTGATCTTCAAGCGATACTACCGATATATGATTCCTCAATAATATATATATCAGCATGGCCTTGTTCTTCCAATAAGGATTTTAGTTGATTAGAATCGAAATGTAATTTTGGGTTTAATTAGAGAAAAGGCGAAGTGAGATTGAATTTTAGATTTATATAAATGTAATTAACTTGCCAATTACACGAAGTTCAATTCTTTATATTAAATGATAAGCATTTTCGAATAATGTTTTCTTAAAAAGTGAAAGGAATGAGATTATTTGCATCTTGTCATTGCATGCGTTGAAACAATTAATTGAACCTAAGTGTGTTTTCTAAATGCGGCCGTGTAAATCATTCACTAACATAAACTTTATTTTGTTATCCTTTCGGTTCAAAAAGGCCCCTACATGCATGTGTATACTAATTTAATCTTCTTGCTATTCAAGTTCGCCGACAAAAAGTTCTTTTAGTTTATTTCTTTCTTAAACCTACGGAAAGAAGTCGAATAAAATGAGTTGAATTCTTATTTTTGGGAGTTTTCTTTTCAAAAATTACCATCAAAGTTTGTCACAATCTCGAGCTGAAAAATTTACATGTGTTACAATTTGTATTTTTATATATATGTCACAATTATAATGATTTTGCAAGTTACACATGTCATCGGTCAAATGACATTATAAGGAAGTACACAATTTGAGACATAGAAACCTCATCTTAAGCACAAGAGATTTATTGGTTTAATAATATTCAATCTCCTTGCTGAAAACTAGATTAAAAACCTAGCTGAATCATTGCATTACAATGATGTAAGTTAAGAGAATTGTAGCGTGCTTCCTTTTTTGTACCGATTGAGAGTTGAATAAAACACACGCATGGAAATATTGTACGAGGAGCCTGATATTCTTGACCTTATCATCTTGTCTGAATATGAGTGCTGCATAATTCTTCGAATATTTGAACAATTAAATCGTGTCAATCAATCAATTAAAGTTTTTATATTCGGTTGGGAGTTGCTAGATCTATTTGGTCAGAGGATTTAAATTCATGAACTAGTCTCAAATCCTCAAGAATCACAAAAAATTCAAAAATGAAAGTGATGGATTTTAAATTCACACCAGTCTCAAAATGGGTCAATAAAATGATTGTTGTAGATCTCAAATTCATCACCAATTATGCCTAAATTATATTATACACATAAGCCGATCATCTTTCTAATATTCTTTTTTCAATTTGTGCTAATCAATGGCATGATATCCTTCTTTAACAATTTTATACATTAATTGAGATTTATTAACCCTATAAATAAAAGTTATTTTAAGTATTTTAATTAAATAGAGACCCATGTGCCATGTCATTATTCTATTAATAACTAAATTGAACACCCTTAGATGCGAAAATTGGACAATAAATCTCGCTGATTCCATACGCGCATACAATATATGACTACTAAAAAAAACATTTATATAAAACATTTACGTACCTAACGCATGGACTCTTTATTTAATTCACTAGTTTATATGTGTATGTATTAGTACAAATAATTTATTAGTGGTAATTAAATAAACATTAGTAATTATTTGGGTCTCAGTCTCACGAAAGATCTAATTAAACTTTGGTGAAAAAAACCGTGCAAATGGTAACAAGTTTCGTTCAATTTATTATATGGAGTATCTGAAAAGCATGCCACCAAATAAATGTTTCATTCAACTGATTTTAATTTTTATTAAATTTAACATTTAATGAATTTGAATAGTTTTTTAGTGGAAGTGTTATTTTTGCACTGAATTTGATGTGCTATTGACCAAGGGGAATCCTAACCGCTTTCTCCTTACGTTATGCAGTGTCGTTCCATATATACAATATTATTAATAATACCACATTAAAGTTTAATATATCAACAATTATCCATATAGTAATAGGGAATAAATCTGACTTTTCATTCTCCTCTCACAAATTAAAAAATAAAAATAAAAAATCGATTCGATCAACAGAAATTAGCAATTCACATTAAAAATGACTTATCCTCATTCAAAGTGGAATTAATTTTCTGACTTTTCATTTTAAACCCTACGTGCGTATATACAGTTATAAAGTGACAGATGTTTTCCCTTTGTTAAGAAGTTCAATCCTTTATTATTACCAAATGGCCATGAGATTTGCTTTTAACATTCTACTGATTTTTGTAATATGTGTTAGTAGTCACCTCTTGCCACCAAAATTCTTCAATGTGGTCAAGTATGGCGCCATTGGAGATGGTTACAAAGACAACACTCAAGTAAGTTCGGGTTCGTGTTCGAATTTAACCTTTAATTTTCAAGAATCTTTGTTCTTTTCCCTCTTGGCTTTGCAATATTTGATGTGATTATGTTTTTCTCTTTTGTTTTAATATCTATATATGATTTTAGGCATTCCTTAATGCATGGAAAGATGCATGTGCATACAATACAATGGAAAGAGTAGGGTTTGGATTCCAAATGGGAGATTCTTGGTAGGTGAAATCTCATTCCAAGGCTCATGCAACGACTCAATGGCCTTCCTAATCAAAGGGTCTCTAGTGGCCCCCACTGATCAACCACACTTATTTACTGACACGTGTCGCTTTCCGGTACGTGGACGATCTGATCGTCAAAGGCGGTGGAGTCTTGGATGGACAAGGCCATGCAGCTTGGCCTTACAACGACTGCAGAAGCAACCCTAATTGCAACTTTGCAAGCCTCTCCCCGTTGTAAGCTTCTTGAAATTAAATTAATCACAAACTTAATAATTACCACATTTTGATATTGATGACTTTTTTTAATTTATAGAGTTTAAGGTTCGATTTTTTAAGAAATTGAAGGGTGCAGAATATACAGTCGATCAACAGCAAGAGCTCTCATTTCAACATTTTTGCTTGCGAAAACATGAACATAAGTAGGGTGAAAATCTCAGCTCCTGCAGATAGTCCTAACACAGATGGCATTCATATAGGAAGCTCGAGTCATATCAAGATTTCAAACTCTATGATTGGAACCGGAGATGATTGTGTATCAATGGTTTCTGGCAGCCAGTTTATTGATATAAACGGAGTTTCGTGTGGGCCCGGCCATGGGATTAGTATTGGGAGCTTAGGGAGAAGCCATGCTCACGAATATGTCAAGGGTATAACGGTCAACACCTTCTCTGTACAGTGTCGCTTCTGGATTTGTGTTTGAAGACATAATTATGGAGAATTCAAAAAACCCTATTGTGATTGATCAAAAATATTGTCCATCGCCTCATTGCTACCTGCAGGTAACCCTAAAGGGCTAAAATTTATTATTATAATTTTTTTTAACTAATCTCTTTTGTGAATTAACGATGATGTAGGGTGGTCATTCGAGGTCGGCTGTGCAGATAGAGGATGTGGTGTTCAAGAACATCCGAGGCGTTTCGGGTACGGAAATTGCGTTGAAGTTGGAGTGCAGTGAAGCTCTTCCTTGCAAGAATGTGAAGCTCATAGACATAAACTTGGGTTATAGTGGAGGAAGAACGGCAACAGCTTTGTGCTCGCATGTAATCGGCAATTCTTCGGGAAAGCTCGTCCCCAGTGGTTGTGTATAGGGTTGTTTTTCATTAGTTCAATTTTAAGTTCGATTTTTTTTTTTTAAATCTTAACTTCCAATTTTTAGTTTATATATACATTGAAAGAAAATGAAAAAATCGCTGCAACCATGATGTTTATATATTTTATATTTAGGTCACATTTGAAATTTTAAAATATATAACTTTATATTAAGTTGTATGTAATATAAATTAATGAAGTTTTCCGAAAAAAAATTGTATTTTGTTTCAGTGCTGTTTAGAAGATTTTTGATCGAATGTGACCGTCGCACAAATAAATTACAAAACAAAAATAAAAATCGGAGAATTTTGTGCAAACCAAAGGTGACAGCAGACCATAATATTTTTATTAAATTAACACCACTAACGATTAAATTATGATTTCTATAGTCTCTTTTAAACACTATGGGGTTAACTAATTAAAAATTTGGAGTGGGGGTAAAAAGGTCAAGAATTCACTTTAAATTTTAGCATAAAAAGAAGCACAAACAAATACAAAAATACAGTGTAGGTAAGTAGGTTGTAGAAATTTGGCTTCAATTGGTCAAAAAGTACATATTTAGGGTATAAATTGGAAATTGACAAATGTAATTGAAAATGCAACTTTTGTATCAAAGTGAGTATAGTTCCAGAGAAAGTCTAGATGGTAATTATTGAGATCTATCAAGTATCTCTCCTAGAAAAATCATTATTACTTCTCATTGTTCCCTTCTCTTTTAGTTATTTATTTCTTAATTTTAACCGGCGGTCCATTAACAAATTCTCTTTACATTTTAAAAAACTTAGCGTTCTGTTATCATGGAGCCTTAGTTCGAGGTTTAGGAGAGCTAAAATTTACTATAAAACTAATATTCTTGATTAATAATTTAAGAGTCCGATCAAGACCCCTCTCTCTCTTTAATAGTATTTTCTATAATAGCTTATAGTATTACAAACGAAAAGGGAGAATAAGGTAGTTCAGTTTCTGTACTCATGAGATGACATAACAGTCGAGATATTAAGCCTTTGACGATATATTATGAGTTCATATCCCACCAATATTGTTATGTGTAAATTTACTTAATGCGCAACAAAGATAGAATTGCGAAATTTTTAATATAAAGATAAAAAAATTCTTAATGGAGTTGTAAGTTTTATAGAGTGCGTTGAAGAGAGAGAAGGGTAGATGAAATTGCAAAAATCATGATTACCATCATCAATACTTCAACCCCACAACAGCACATTTGAAACCCCAAAAATTCCATCATTCTCATACTTTTGGTCTGCATCTCCCACATCGTCGCCACCTTTTCCACAAGGAATGTGCACCAAGTTTATAAATTTTAAACGCTCTACTTATTTACATTCTGGATTTAACCCTAATTTAAAATTACTTATTAAACCTATAATATAAATATGTCTTAGAGAATAAGAGAAATAATTGGCTACATTACTTTAAAATCAGTTATAATTCAGTTCGAGATGGTACAAACTATAACATGTATGATTAAGATTTTCAGTCAGCTTTTATTCAAGTAAAGCTTATTCTCATTTCTCACCTTACAATTGTCTCAAAACTTCCATTTACACCTCTCTCTCTCTCTCTCTCTCTCTCAAGATCATAAAGTCCTCTCTCCTTTTTAAAGAGTAATCATGCTACTTTGGATTAACATGGTCCATTACTTGTCCTCTTTTTTCAATCACATCCTAAGAAAATGGGAGATTATGTTCTCTTCAATATAAAGAGAGAAGTTGAGAAATAACAGGACTTCAAAAACCTCAAACATCAATGGCTAGGAGAACTCTCTCTCATCTTTCACTCATTCCTCTGCTTGCACTTCTACTCTGTTCAGGTCACCCTCACCCTCACCCTCTCTCTCTCTCTCTCTCTCTCTCTCTCTCTCTCTCTCTCTCTCTCTCTCTCTCTCTCTCTCTCTCTCTCTCTCTCTCTCTCCTCTCTAATAAACAAGAATCTCTCTCACATGGGATCAACAAATTGCAGGTTCAAGAGGTCTGCACCAAGAAGAGAAAAGGTTGAAGCAAAGAGTCTCAATCTCCACTAAGCAAAAAGACATCACCACACCATTGACAACAATTCCTCTTACAAACCCTTCCACTCCTTCAACGATGAATCCAATGCTCAATCCAACCGTAGATTCCGGTCAGGACTCTCCAAGCATAACGAATACGGATACTCCGACCACGACACATGCCCCCGGATCTTCATCCGGGAGCTGGTGCGTGGCCAGCAAGTCGGCCACGCAGATCGCACTGCAGTCTGCGTTGGACTATGCCTGTGGCCATGGCGGAGCAGACTGCTCCGCCATTCAGCCGGGCGGGAGCTGCTTCACTCCCATCACCGTGCGTGATCATGCCTCCTACGCCTTCAACAGTTATTATCAAAAGAACCCAATCCCCACAAGCTGCAACTTCGGCGGCTCTGCCGTTACTACAAGCACTAATCCAAGTAAGACATAGTCTTTTTTAGGGGCGGATCCAAAATTACGAGGGCGGGGGAAATTTAAAGAGTTGAAGTGTAGGATTTAGGACGGGTGAAACATAAAAAAAAATCGAAAATTACACATAAAAACCGTGTTTCAACAATTTCGACCCTGGTTGTTTTTGTTTCTACTTGTCTTTTTAAGTTATTTGAATTCTTGAAAAACACACACACAAACATGTAGTTGAACATATATTCATGTGTATATACTTACATTGTGCAGGCTATGGAGCATGCCAGTATCCTACTATAAGGTGAGATTTTACTCTGCTGCAATCTATTCCTTTTGTGAGGAAATATATGTTGATTAGTGTTTGAACTTGCAGCACGACGTCGTCGCTTTTGAACACGACGAATTCGATCGGGTCCCGTGTTTTCGGGGCTGGGCCGGTTACCCCGTCCACCCCTCCTGCAGCTGCAATGACAAGTAGCATCTCTTCTTTACATTTCATCCTACTACTCTTATCTCACTGTATGCTCATGATTGTGAGAATGTAAATATGTAGAGATTAGAATTGGTGGATACTTAGTAACCATTATTCATTTATAGATTCCCACAAAACAATCTGGCTTATTGCAGGACACCTAAGTCCAAACTACATAATCAAAAGAGCATGAGAAACATAGTATCATGGTAAAAACAAAGTGGGCAAGATTGTCATAAAATGTGTCTTTGTCACAAATCTAAACAATTGAAAACACAATTAATAAACATACTCAGAAATAATAAGATCAACAAACATGTAAGCATAAAATAGCAAATCTAAATCAAATTAAAGCAAAGAATGCATAAAGATCAAATCCAGTATAGTAGAAAAGACAATCACGTAGCCAAAACAGAAAAAAAATCCATAAACATGTTCAGGAAAAAAGATCACGAAACTCACTTGAATTTGAAGACTTTCCAATCCACCACAAGCAAAAAACCAACGTAATCCAAGAAAAATCACATCTTTACAGTAAAACACATAAAAAATGTAAACTTTACCAAAATATTGTCTACTTACAAATTAAGCACACAATCCACAGCGAAAAACTTAGAGAAACCACAATACAAATACAACCCAATCAATTAGTGAAATAAAAGGACAAAATTCCCGAAAAACTCATACAGAAATATAGAGAAAGTATAAAGAAGGGAACAAATCTAAAGCTAGGTGTAAGGAACTAAGGATTGATCGAGGAGAGTCAAAGAAACCAATTCACAAGGATAGGAGGGAAAACTTGTATCCTTTATTACATGAATACTTCAGAAAGCCCCAACGTATCGTATCGTGTCATGCACGTGTTGGACACTCCAACACGATACGACACTTCCATTTTCGTGTGTCCACATATTTTAGTATATATTGCACCTAGAACGAATGAAAAATATAAAACTAATTTATTTTACACTCCAAACGACATTGTTGGTCCGGAGACGATAAGTCAGGTGTAGAGGGGGGGGTGAATACACCTGAGCTCAGTTTCTTTTTCTCGATGAAGGTCGGTCGAGGGCGATGATTGCAACTGATGAACAGTGCCAAATAAGCCTTCGATCGCGGGACAGAGTGAGTCAGCTACTGAGCTCTCTCCTACTGACTTTTGTCAGTACTTTGAGAATCAGTCGGAGACTGTTGTGCGGAAAGTGTGGGGCCCGTAATTCGTCTCTTTTGAAAACACGTTTTAGCAAGTTAAATCTTTTGGCTGTGCGCTTTATAAATTACGTTTTATGCAAGCTTATGATTTTCAAGTCAGTTGAATGCTATGCAATAAAACAGTAAAAGAACACAAGCGATTTAACGTGGTTCGGATACGCAAGATCCTACGTCCACGGTCCCGAACAAGCGCGGAGAACTTGTTGATTATTCTCGAGCAAGCCTCGGCGGGGATACTGTCACCTGGACGGTTCCCTCTAAGTTATAGTCCTTAGCGACTTTACAATCCAAACCTAAGTCTGAAAGGGAAGGGAATTTTCTCCAACTGAGAAGGAGTTCTTACAATAAGAACAATTCACTAAATGTGAACTCCTTCGAATCTAAGCTATAAATATGACAATGAGCTTAGTCTAGAGAAGAAAGAGATCTAAGAACTCTAGAGAGAAAAACTGAGAAATCTTCTAAGTATGCAAGTTTTCCTCTGGATGATCTTTGAGTGTTCTAGAGCGTTTATGAACTTGAGCTTGTCCCTTCTGAAATTCCGTTCTTCGGAGCTTCAAAAACTTCTCTATTTATAGTTGTGAGTTATGGCATATGTTTCATCCAACACATCAGGGATTTAAGGTATATCAGAAGGAAAATAGAGTAAGTCAGTATTTGACTTTGTATCTTTCCTGTTCTCAGTAACAAATTCATCAAAAGCAACATGAGGGCTTTCCTCCACGCAAAGGGTCCGATAGTTAAAGATTCTGAATGCTTTGCTAACTCGAGAGTATCCTAAGAATACTCCTTGATCATATTTGCTATCAAAGACCTTCAACTGATCTTTCCCATTATTGTGGATAAAGCAAGGACAACCGAAAACATGAAAATGAGAAATAGAAGGAATTCTCCCTTTCCACAGTTCGTAAGGCGTCTTCATGTGTTCTTGGTGTCGGTAGTGAGCGATTCGAGTGTAACAGGCGGTGTCGGTAGCATCAGCCCAAAACTTTGAGGGTAGTCGGGAATCTGCGAGGAGCGTTCTTGCTTTGCTTCTTTGAGTGTTCTCGTTCTTACGTTCAAGCAAGTCCGTTCTGGCCGAGGGGTGCACGCACTGATGTCTCGTGCTTGAATTCCCTCTTTATCGCAAGACACTTTAACTACGAGTTTAGAAACTCTATTCCTCTCGTACGAGCGTATCTTCTTAATCTTGATGTTTTTTTCCACACCGAGTTTCTTCGATAGATTAGGTAACTCGGTCCGAACATCGATTTGTTGGCGATGAAGATGACCCAAGTATATCTCGAGTAGTCGTCAATGACGACGAGGGCATACTTCTTGCCTCTTATAGTCATCTGGAGAGACGGCCCGAATAAGTCCATGTGAAGCGGTGAAGGATTCCATCGGTGGAAGGTGACGGAATAGGTGGATTGCTACTCTTTGTTTGCTTTCCCTTCGTGCACGCTTCACAATTTCTCGTCTTTGATTTACTGTCTTTGATAAACGATTCGTTGGGCGGTCCTCGACTTTAGAGTTCTTGACAAGCTTGTTCATGGTCTTGAAGTTCGGTGGTTGAGTCTCTTGTGCCATAGCCTCGGCTGACTTGTCACCCGATTTAGTACGTGCGAGCAAGCAAGCCTCGGGTTCTCACGGTATTCCGGTTTGCAACATAGATGTTCTTCCTCCGCGAACCCGATAACACTTGTTTTCCCTGTAGATTTGTCAATAATATCACGAAACCGGCGTCAAAGATTACTCTGTTAAGATTATCACGGAATTGATGGTCGAAAGGAGATTATGTTGAAGTCCTTCAACATATGTTACTCTTGAGGCGTGGCGAGTCCCAATGTTCGGCGTTCCGTATCCCCTTGTGTAGCCTTTTGAGCTGTCACCGAATTCACTGCAGGACCATCTTCTTGTACGTAGTTGGTCGGCGAGCTCTTCCGGTAAGTCATGTGTCTCGAGCGGCCGCCGTCCACTATCCACGGGTCCTTATGCACTCCGCAAAACAGAGGCATTTTTAGGTACCCTTTGGTTCGATTGGGTCCTTCTTGGTTAGTGGGTGATTTTGGAACCCGAGACTGTCTCGGGACCTTAGGAGTCCTAGACTTCTTCTTCGAACCTTGTCGGCTTTCTTCTCCACGAGGACTTGGAGATACTGACTTTCTGCTGATGATTTTGGGTTCAGGCGCTTTCTTCTTCTGAGTCTTAGTGCTTCTCCTGACCTTGGGCTCATAGTAGTACGAGCCGCACTGAGCCGGGTGCTCATACAGTGGCTCCTTGTACTGTTCTGCCCATCTGACCTTCTTGGTTCCCCCTGAATTTGATCGCGGTGTCCTGGGGCTGGAACCTTTGGTCAGCTGCTTGTTGCTACTCGGCTGAGGTGCAATCATTTTCTGTTTGTTCTTCGTCTGAGGTGTGGTGTCAGCAGCTTGCACCTTTCCTCCGACGAACCTATCGGCCCGAGTTGCTTGAGCTTTTGGAGGTGGAAGCTTCGTGGGTATAGCCAAGGCCTTCTTTCACGGCGGTTGGCCGTTGTGCTCTAAGCATGCTTTCAAGCTTCTCCTTCGCTCCCGGTTTTGGTTCGGCATCAAACCCCTCCCGGACCTGGTCACTCCTTCGGGGGAGTCATAGTCCATTTTGCACGTCTGTGAGCTTCGGCCGAGATGGGCTATTTCGGTCTCTTTCTCGAAATTGTCCTTGGTCGGGCCGAGATCTCGAGTCTCTTGAAGGTGAGACTTAGTCATAAGAGATTCGATCTCTTCCTTGAGTCTCGCAACTAGATCCACCGACTCGGTAGAGACCCGACAATCGAGAGAAAGTCTCGATTCTCGGCCTTTACTGTTCAAGTTCTCGGATGGTTCTGCTTTGAACTCTCTGCTCACGATGTTGTTCCCTCTAGTAGATCGTCGTAGGCTTGTACCACATCTAGACGATCATACGTGATAGAGCACGTGTCTTGTGTCTTTGTGTGAAGAAGAGGTAATAATGTGTTTAGAATTTACCTCGGCCTCTTCTCCGGCCATTAGACGGTATTCGGTCGACTCATCGGGAATTGTCTCTGCGACCTCAAGCTGCGACGAATGCGGCTCGTCTTCGGAAGAATACATGAATGTATCCTCCTCAATTGAGTTGTCGGATATCTCTCCGGCTATATAGGCTGCCGTCTCTCGGCGAATTTCTTTCTCCTGGCTCGCCGTTCCGCTCTTTGAGCGGTGAGAGTTCGGGACAATCGTGCGATAGTGTCCCTCCTTCTTGCGGTTGTAGCGGTGGATGTTCTGCTTGCTCTTACCAGTGAGTCTTTAGACGGACCGGCGGCGACCTCCGATTTCCCGCATTCGGTAGAAGGATTAGATTCTTCTTTCTTATGATAGTCTTTCTTACCCGAAGAAGAATCTCGGTTGTATTTCCTCGACTTTCGACTCTCTCATTTTTCCTCGATATTTGAGAGCCATCGGTGCTAGGCGGTCGGGGCTGAAGTCTCGAGAAGACTTTGCTGCGATGTGGCCACATCTTTGCTTGAGGAAATAGGCTTGGCTCCGATATTGCTTGATTGTTGCCTTGAAGGCGTGGTCGAAGCGTGTGTGTCATTGGAGCGCTTAAGCACTTTTGGGGTAGGCTATGCTCGAATTCCTCCGATTTTAATTTTATCGTCGGGGCAACGCTCTCAAGATCTTGGTGTTCATCTCCTTGTTGGTGAACGACCTCCCCAGCCCATTGATGACATTGACTTCATTGGTGAATCGACACTCGGCTCGTCAATGGTTTCGGTAGGCTCCATTGCAAAGGCGTCGAACTTCGAAGCTCTAGCTCGAGCTTGTTTTCTTTGATACCGAGGGGTTCCATGGCTCAAGGTCAGCCAAGGCGTCCCATAGCTCTTTCGCCGTCTTGCAATCCTCGTACCCTTCCGAGGTGTGAATCATCGAGCATAGTCAGTATGGCATTACGTGCAACTCGGTCAAGGTTGTGCAGCTTCTTTTCTTCAGGCGTGAAGGCAGATTTGTCTTTGGGAACCTTAGCACCAGTTTGTGCTCCCACGCCTCCTCCGAGCGGCAAATACTACGGCGTCGATCATGGGAATGATAGGTCCTGACTCTAGGACATCTGACATGCTGTCGTGGAGTGACGTTAGGTGTGCCTCCATACGTACGCACCATACCGTGTAGTTCTCTATAGAGAACATCGGTACCATCCTAATACCTGACATATCAGACATTGTAAGAGTAAGAGTATAAGGATGCTGAAAAGATGCTTATGCAGTGAAAACGGTTTTCAGGATCAGTTCGAGAGGACCAATATTTCGAACCGGCGATCGGTTGAACACCGTGCGCTCTGATACCAATTGTTGGTCCGGAGACGATAAGTCAGGTGTAGAGGGGGGGGGGGGGAATACACCTGAGCTCAGTTTCTTTTTCTCGATGAAGGTCAGCTGAGTTGATGATTGCAACTGATGAACAGTGCCAAATAAGCCTTCGATCGCGGGACGAGTGAGTCTCCGCTACTGCGCTCTCCTACTGTGACTTTTGTCGATTCTTTGAGAATCGATCGGAGAGCTGTTGTGCGGAAAGTGTGGGGCCCGGAATTCGTCTCTTTTGAAAACACGTTTTAGCAAGTTAAATCTTTTGGCTGTGCGCTTTATAAATTACGTTTTATGCAAGCTTACGATTTTCAAGTCAGTTGAATGCTATGCAATAAAACAGTAAAAGAACACAAACGATTTAACGTGGTTCGGATACGCAAGATCCTACGTCCACGGTCCTGAACAAGGCAGAAGAACTTGTTGATTATTCTGAGCAAGCCTCAGCAGGGATACTGTGCACTGGACAGTTCCCTCTAAGTTATAGTCCTTAGCGACTTTACAATCCAAACCTAAGTCTGAAAGGGAAGGGAATTTTCTCCAATTGAGAAGGAGTTCTTACAATAAGAACAATTCACTAAATGTGAACTCCTTCGAATCTAAGCTATAAATATGACAATGAGCTTAGTCTAGAGAAGAAAGGGATCTAAGAACTCTAGAGAGAAAAACTGAGAAATCTTCTAAGTATGCAAGTTTTCCTCTGGATGATCTTTGAGTGTTCTAGAGCGTTTATGAACTTGAGCTTGTCCCTTCTGAAATTCCGTTCTTCGGAGCTTCAAAAACTTCTCTATTTATAGTTGTGAGTTATGGCATATGTCCGTTGGAGACGACGATGCCACGTGTCACAAGCTTCCAAGAAAAATGGCCATTAATTCGAACTTGTTGCAGCAGGGCAGTTAATGCACTGTTCATGAGAGCAGCTTTACTGTGTAGAGTAGGTAAGCGTTGTCGGCTTCTCATTGGTCGAGGTTTGTAGTTGGTGAGAATGTCAGAGTTGACCGTTCAACAACCTCGTATGTCTTCTGCTGAACTTTTCGAAAAGACTTGAATAGCTGGGTCGCTTTCCGTAGGATACAGTAGACTGAAAAGTCTCTGTCTTCTTCAGCTGAGTCGGCTGACACGGCATCTACTGAATAGGTCAGCTGGCGACTGCGAAGGTACTGTGCTTGTTTCTGTTCTTCTGCTGATGACTATCAGCTGGGAGTAGTCTTCTACTGATGATTTGTCAGCTGATGCGCTGTCTTCGACTGAGTGGAAGATCTGCTGCTGACTGAAGAACACAAGCGATTACACTGATGACGTGGGGTTCTGAAAAGTATCTTCGACAGAAGATCAGTTCAACAATTACCCCGTACAGGACTTAGACAAGAAAATAATATCAATACATCAAGTCTAACCTATACATCAGCTAATCCTAACGACACACTAATCTACTGATATCAGCTAGGTTTTGGGATCTTCAATTCCATAGTACTACTATGATTTCCCCCAATTTTCTTTTAACCGAACAACAGCTGAGTATCATCTACTGACTCATATCCAACGTATTATAAGTTTTTAGAACATACTCTATATTCTAGTATCTGCCGTGTCCATGCAACATAGCGTGTACCGCACTGTCTGAATCCAAACATTAATTTTCCATCAACAGCAAAAAATTCGGACCAACCGATTGTTGGCCGATATATTATATAGTGTGCTGCATTTAAGTTTTGAAAGTTTAATAAATTAATATTGGGAGTTGAAGTTAGGAAACCCCATTAAAATTTTCATTATGAAAACCCCTTATTTTTTCATGATGAATTACAAAGGATAAGATTGGGTTGGTTTTCTAGTTAAGATAATGCCACTGTTTTCTTAAACCATGATTAGTGGAAAGCGACTAGATAGGCATAGTGATTTTAATTCACCCTTTTTCAAATTCACAAGAAGGAATATACCATTATTTTTGTGAATTTGTTATTGGGAAAAAGGACAACAGGGGAGGGAAGTGGGACTGTTTAATAATATGGGAGAGTATTAAAAATTTACTCCCTCCATTCTATTTGACTTGTCTTAATTATTTTCAGTACGGAGATTAAGATGAATGAGTCCCATAAAGAAAAAGTAGAAATTTGTGTAGTAATTAATTTTTTTTTATAAAATATGACAAGTCAAGTGAAATAGTGCGAGAAAAAACGAAACAAATCAAGCGAGGCAGAAGGAGTTGTTCTTTTCAGCTTTAATGATTATTGGGTCTATTTTTGAATCCACTGGGCTTTTTATTTGGGTCAGTTTTTATATAATTTCTATATTTCTTTAAGTCAACATTCCCGTCAATGTATTTTAACTCTTTCAGATGAAAAAGATTTGATGATTTACTTAGGCAAATTGGCTTAAACGGTTTCCATTTTTGTGATTTTTGATCAAATTGATTCCAAATCAAATTTTTTGGCCAAATTGGTCTCCAAAAAATAAAATATTGGCCAAATTGATCTCTCCTTTAATTTTTTCGAAAGTCAACAGTTAGTCAATGCAATTATACAAAATATATTAAAATATTATGGGTAATTTTCGGAATAAATTTTTTAGACCAATTCGGCTAAAAAACTTTCTACCCCAAATTATCAATGAATTAAAGTAAAAAATAATAAAAATCTTACCACAAATTTTTATCGTCTCCCCACCACTGCGTCCAACTCTCTCCACGGATACTTCCGTTGCTGCTCTCACCATGGTGTAATAACCCGTAAATTCCGCATTTTCTATTTAGTAATTTATTTCTATTTCTCTATATTATAATAATAGTAATATATATTTCGTACTAACCTAAGAAAATTATACAAAAATTTCTAGCTCCAATTATACCATTATACTAATAGAGGTTGTGAGTGCGATTTAGTACCATGTATTATGAATATCACCTTATGATTATATAAAGTAACTTGTTGGGAGTATACGTTTACGTAATTCCATAGGTATAATAGGATTAAAGCACTTTCTTCCTTGGAATTTAATAATCACGAATGGGAATGCATCTATACACATTTTGTAGCATGTCATCTCCCTTATCAAATTATAGTGACGTGTGATGGGTAGTTGTAGGTATCTATATATATATTTTTAATTGGTGAAATGGGTAAAAATAGGCAAAATTTGCTCCTTAAATGCAAAAATAGGCATTCTATGCCAAATATGCATTACATGGGCAATGTATTTTTTTGTACCAATTTTAATAATTTAAAACTTATAGCATAATTAAACTTAATATGTTCCCTTGAAATAAATGCATAATTAAACTTACTTTTTTTACACCCATTTGCAGATTATTAAGTATAGATAAATGCATAATTAATTCTTAATTTTAAATTAGTTATACTTTATGTTGGATATGAGTCAGTAGATTGATACTCAGCTGTTCTAGGGTTAAAAGAAATTGGGGGAAATCATAGTAGTACTATGGAATTGAAGATCCCAAAACCGAGCTGATATCAGTAGATTAGTGTGTCGATAGGATTAGCTGATGTATATGTTAGACTTGATGTAATGCTTATTATTTTGTCTAAGTCCTGTACGGGGTAGTTGTTGAACTGATCTTCTGCTGAAGATACTTTTCAGAACCCCACGTCATCAGTGTAATCGCTTGCATTCTTCGTCGGCGGTGATATAAAACTCGAGTTAAAGATCCCGCATCAGTGACCGGACCTCGGTAGAAGCATTCTCTACAAGGCGATGGTCATTAGTAGAAGAACCAAGTCAAGCAAGTATACCTTCGCGATCGACCAACCGACTATCGAAGCTCACTTTATCAGTCAGACGACTCAGCCGAAGAAGACAGACTTTCGAGTACTGTATCCGACAGAAAGCGACCCAGCACTTAAAGTCCCTTCAAATGTTCAGCAGAAGACATACGAGGTAGTTTGAACGGTCAACTCTGACACTCACCAACTACAAACCTCGACCAATGAGAAGCCGAGAACGCTTACCTACTCTACACAAGTAAAGCGCTTTGCTCTCATGAACGGTGCATTAATCGCCTGCTTTGCAACAAAGTTGAATAGTGGCCATTTTCTTTGGACGCTTGTGACACGTGGCATCGTCGTCTCCAACGGACATATGCCACAACTCACAACTATAAATAGAGAAGGATTTGAAGATTTCAAAAAGAGGAATATACGCGAAATCAAGGGAAATCATTCAAGCTCACAACGTTCTAGAACCTTCAAGCTTATCCGAGAGACGAACTAGTTTTCACGAACACTTCTTGTAGTTCATCTCTCTAGAGCACTTTGATCCCTTTCTTCTCTAGACTAAGCTCATTGCTTTGTTGGGATTTTGTATACTTTGGAAGCACTTTTATGCTTGTATACAATGTGTTATTGTCCTTACCACTTTTTTTATTCTCCTATCCGATAAATATGTATATTTGCACATGTTATCCTTTATCTTGTATAAAAGTTAGATTTGTGTGGTGTGTCGGGTATCACGTGAAGACAACACAAATTGGTTGAACCGACAAGATATAAACGGTTAACACAGATTGAGACAACTTAAGGATGAAGTTATCGGTTTAAGGCAGCTTTTTAGATAAGAAGTGGCTTGTCTTAGCCGCTTGTTTTTACTTGGTACTCTTAAGGTGGTGTATTGAAGGATCACGGTGAGATGTGTTCTCCTAACCGACCTTAGTGGAGAACCAAGATCTCGGTGACTTAGGCGATCTTAAGCTTGGTAAGACTTGATTGAGTGCATTTGGCTATCTATCACTTTGACCTACTATGGTGAACGTCAAATGAGCGGCGGGATCTACGTATCTTGGGTGTTAGTAGTTATTTGTGGCTCGAGCCGGTTGTCTCGTATCTTGCATCCGTATCCTAGTAAAATGGGTTGATAATATCCCCCGAGAAACTCGAAAGGATTAGCACACTAAACCCGGCCGGTTGATTAAGTTCGGGTGTGTTAATAAGGTCGAGTGGTACTACTCAGGAATATAAGATGTTAATTAATTTAAGCGATCGGTGAGCTTAATTAATTAACGGATATTTCTATCTTAAATACGGAGATCGATTAAGTCTAAAATACAAGCCCTTGCTCAAATTGGGATAAAGGGGTAAGTCAGCACGGATTCTCTAGTGGAATGAATCTGTGTTAATTAATTAATTTTGCTCTGGGCTGAGCATGGATAATTAATTAATTGGAGGCCCAGCTTTATTTCTTGTATTGGATCCCTGATCTGGCCCAATTAGTTGCCTAGTAATTTATTATCTCTCAGAATTCATCATTAATGGATTAATGTATTTTTACATTATTTAATAATGTTATTTATCTGGAATTAATTGGCTGGGCCAATTTTAATTGATAAATATTAGTAGCCCAATAAATTAATTAATTATATTATGGGCTGATTTTATAAAAGCCCATTGGAATATAATTAAATTAATGGGCTACAAATATATTAATAATATATAGGTTTTTGAAGCCTATATATATTAGTATTCTGTTCAGAAACTCATACAATTTCATTCTTAATTTTCGAGATTAACGTGAGGGACAGAGAGAGTTATAAATTTATTTTCTTCAGATCTCTGACCACCCAGAGGAAGAAAAAGGCCGGGATACAGATCAGAAGGTCTAACACAGGAGCAACAATCGGAGCCGCGACAACACACCAGGAGGAAGGTAGCCTTACTATAAACCTATTATTCCTTCAATTGGTATCAGAGCCTGGTTTAGGCTCTGATTGTTGTTTAATTAGTTTTTATTTCGTCGTTATCGGGCTTATTTCGTGTTTGGGGCGGCCTGCGAGCCACTGTTTTGACCCCGTTGTAACTTTTTTTCTCGTGAGAAAATCCACGAGTAGTTGATAGGATCAACATTCTATGTGATTGTATTTTAATTGTACTGTAATCGGTCCGGAAGGCACGAAAATCTAGACGACGAAAAATCAGATTTTCGCAGGAAAACCCTAGTTTTCTAGGGTTCCGCCGCATCTTGCGGCGGAGATTCCCGGTGCGTCCGACGTCGGATCGACGATCAGCTTGGACCGTTGGAATCCTCATCTTACGAGCTTCGCGTCGATAGGTCGCAAGGGATCATCCGATACCGGATGCGATCGAAATCGACGTCTGAAGTTCGCTGCTCACCATGAATTTGTTCCGGCGAATCGTTTGAAATTCGGGAAATTGAGGAACTAATCTCGGCCGGAATCCGTTACCCGGTGGTCGTGAGTGTTCCAATTACGTTTCCCCTCTTTCAATTGATCGAATCGCGGCTCGAAAAAGTCGAATTTGGGCGGCGAACGCGCGGCGGCGGAGGCTCCAGGCGACCGTTCTTCACAGATCCGACGTCGTCCTGGGGACGTCGGTCAGGGCTGGAGACGGTGTAGGAGGGGCAGAGACGCTCGGAAATGGCGCGGCGGCGCGCGCTATGGCGGGCAGACGCGCTGCGCGCAGCGCCAATTCACGCCGTTCCGGCGGCGTCTCGGCATGGGGAGGCCGGTTCCGGCCTCTTCGTGGTCCGGCGACCATCCCGGTGTAGACGGCCGATCGGAAGCCGGCCCGGAAGAAGACGGTGGCGGCGGCGGTTTCGTGAGGAAGATGATGACGTGGCGCGGCGACGTGGCGCGCCACGTCGGCCCCTAGCCGAGTTGGCGTCCATGCATGCGCCCACGTGGCGCCACGTGGCGAACCCACGATGATGTGGCGGCAGACAGTTCGGTGCGGTTTTTTGACGCAGATTTCCGATTCGATGATTTTTGAAGATTTCGAAGATCTGTATTTTGATCGGGCAATGTAATAGTTAGGGATTACGTGTTTTAAAGCCCGATAACGATTTTAAATTTCCTATTTGCGCGTTTATGCTTTAGCATGCAATTATGTGATTAATTGTGCTTAGAAAAGCATGTAAATAGGATTTATGTCATTGTTAAAGCATGTTTTATTTTTCGCGAGCACGTTTTATTATATGCGCTTAGAAATTGCATGCTTTAGGAATTATGTGATATGCATGATTCGTTACAAACCTTTTGAATAAAAAGACTAAGCAATTTTTAAAATTAAATGTTTAATTAGATTCCATTAATTTGGATATTAAACAATTAATCGGACCTCCATTAATTGGACTCTACACGAAAGTAGTAAGATTGTGTGAGTAAACGTCCACCTGCGTGGCTTGCTTGCATTTTTGAGCTACCAGTTTTGTGAGATGAGTTTTCCAAAACAATATTTAATTATTATTGAGTAGTGGGAGCGAAGCCGTAAACGTCCACTGCGTGGCTTGCGTGCCTAGTAAACACGAGTACTCTAGAAGATAATAATTAAATAGGATGGCTAATTAGATCAAATTGAATGCGGCATGGTTCGAGTAAGTATGTCAATTTCAAGAATTTGATTCTATTTTGGTCAAATTAATGGTCAATGCTTAGATGTCACCGCAGGTACAATTCACTTCCCTCGAAGTCCCTTCCCGCGTTTTAATAGTGACATGGTCCGAGAATATCGAACTATTAATTCCATTCGTCTTAAGAACCTTGACGTGGATTGGAATTAAAGAGCTAGGTAAATAGCTTGGTTTAGGCTTACGCTAGTAAACGTCCACCTGCGTGGCTTGCTAGTGGAATTCCTAGAGCGGTTCGAGGTTTTTAACATCATTGGTTTTTCAAAAGGTTACAATGATTGTTAATTACGAATTATGTGCAAATATTAATTTTATACATGCTTTTAATTTATATTTTTTCAGATATGTCTGTTCGAAAAACTTTAATTTCGAGTTCCTAAACAGTCTCACCAACCAAACCCTAACGGGTTTATAATTTTAAATAATTTTACAAAGTGGAAGAGATATCTTACCTTCCCAATAAATGCTCTGCAAAGGTTCTATAAGAACTTCTTTTTTAGGACCGCTATGTCTAAGAACGAGTTTACTTTGAGTATGTTACTCAAATCTTTGGTAGCGGTCAAAGAGGTTATAGAAAAGGGCAAGAGTGCTCAAGTCTTGAATATCCCTAGTAGTTCAAGGAATCCTTTGAAATGCGGAAACCAGAAAAAGAACAGAAAGGGTGGACATTTCAAGAAGAGCAGTGGGAGTAAGAAGACGGTCCTTACCGGCGACATGCAAATGTCAAAGGAGAAAGGAAGGTTCTTCAAGAATGGTAAGAAAGGACACCTGGAAGAATTATAATCCGGATGTCAAGGCAAAACAGAAAAGAGACGCGAGTCGCTCTTGTAAATCAAAACTTTTCTCGGTTTCCTCTTCTACCCATGAATGGGTAGTGGATTCGGGGCAACTTGTTCATGTTTGTTACACCTTGCAAGGTTTCTTGCGAGAAAAGGTAATTGAGCAATGGCGAGGTGGTAGTCTCAATGGGCAATGGATTGAAAGTTCCTGCAATTGCCATTGGAGATTTAAATCTATCTTTTGATAGTTCTGTTTTAGTACTTAAAGATGTTTAATATGTGCCTGAGTTTAGGCGAAACATTATTTCTGTTTCAAAACTCTGGACCATGGATGGTTATAAATCAAGTTTTGATAGTGAAGTTTCTATCATGAAAGACGATGATTTTATCTGTGGTGGACCATTAAACGGATCTTTATATACTATTACTTGTAAACCGCGTAGTTCTGTTAATATTGTTTCCTCATCATCAAATCCTAAGAAGAGGAAAGAGTCTTCTAAGGTAAACCAAACTTATCTATGGCACTTAAGACTAGGTCACATCAATCTTAACAGGACTCAGAGGTTGGTGGAATATGGATCATTGGAGTCTCTCCAAGATTGAACCGTTTCCAACTTGTGAAACCTGTTTGGAAGGAAAGATGATGACTAGGCCTTTGAAGGCAAAGGGTTATAGAGCCACAGAAGCATTAAGTTTGATACATTCTGACTTGTGTGGGTCTATGTCTACACAAGCTCGTGGAGGGTATGAGTACTTCGTCAAATTTACTGACGATTACTCGAGGTATGGATATGTTTACCTTCTTCGCCACAAGTTGGATTGCTTTGAAACCTTTAAGGAATTCAAGGCGGAGTGGAGAAGAAGCTAGGTAAAGAAATCAAAACACTACGATCTAATCGTGGTGGGGAATACTGTCCAACGAGTTCAAGGACTACTTGACAGAATGTGGGATTACATCCCAGCTGACATCACCGGGCACGCCTCAGCAGAATGGTGTGTCAGAGAGAAGGAACCGAAGTCTCTTAGAGATGGTTCGGTCGATGATGAGTTATGCAACTTTGCCAGTTTTCTTTTGGGGATATGCCCTAGAGACTGCAGCATACTTGTTGAACCGTGTGCATTCCAAGTCGGTACAAAAGATCCCTTTCGAGTTGTGGAGCGGGCACAAACCCAGTATGAATCACTTAAGGATTTGGGGTTATCCAGCTTATGTGCTAAATAGGGAGGCCGACAAATTGGAATCACGTTCAGAAGTGATGTTGTTCATAGGGCATCCGAAGGAAACGAAAGGTGGATACTTTTATGATCCTAAAGAACAAAAGATCGTTGTTAGCCCTAACGCTCGGTTCTTAGAAGAGGATTACATTAGTAACCAAAAATCTCGAGTCGACATCATCCTTGAGGAATTACAAGGTGGTCGGGTTCCACTTGAACAACCAGTTGTGCAAGATAGTACTCCACGAGTAACTGCACAATCTGTTAACACAGCTACTGACACCGTTCGACGTAGTGGGAGGGTGATATTTACACCTGATCGGTATATGTTCACTATGGAGACGTTTAATTATCTCCTGGCAGATGAACAAGATATCGTGGATCCCTAGACTTACAACGAAGCAGTGGGAGATGTAGATGCACCATGGACTCAGAATTTGAGTCCATAACTGATATGGATGTATACGAGATCACTGAACTACCTAAGGGCTTCAATCCTATTGGTAGTAAGTGAGTATACAAGAGAAAGAGAGAGCACCGAATGAAGAGATCATGGCGTTTAAGGCCAGGCTAGTGGCGAAGGGTTTTACCCAGAAAGAAGGTATCGATTATGAAGACACCTTCTCGCCTGTAGCAATGATCAAGTCCATTCTGATTCTCCTAGCCATATCAGCTCACATGAACCTAGATATCTGGCAAATGTATGTCAAAACCGCATTCCTAAACTCGTCACCTTGAAAAAGGTATGGACATCTACATGAAACGGCCAGATGGTTATGTGAAGGAGGGCGAAGAGCATCTAATTTGAAAGCTTAAGAAGTCTATTCATGGACTTAAGCAAGGTTTCCGGTTATGGCACCAGCGTTTTCGACGAAGTAGTCAAATCCTATGGATTTGTATCCTGTCCTAACGAGGTGTGTGTAACGTATTTGTGTTAACGGATCAGTGGTGTTTCTTGCATTTTACGTAGATGACATCCTTCGCATTAGCAATAATGTTGAAGTGTTATCAGACGTAAAGACGTGGTTATCCGAGCAGTTTCAAATGAAGGACTTAGGTGAAGCTGCTTACATCCTTGGGATCAAGGTTATTCGAGATCGCCAGAAAAAGGATGTTAAGCTTGTTACAAGTGTCCTACATTGACACTGTTATTGCTCGTTTTAGCATGCAAAAGCCAAGAGAGGTTTAGTACCTTTCAGACATGGCATTTTTCTATCCAAGAATCAGTGCCCTGAAAACGCCTGAAGAGATAGAAAATATGAGGCAAGTACCATATGCTTCCGCTGCCGGTAGCCTCATGTATGCGATGCTTTGTACAAGAGCAGATATCTCATATGCCGGAGGCATGGTCTCAAGATATCAGTCTAACCTTGGAAAGGAATACTGGACTGCGGTCAAGTATATTCTCAAGTACCTTAAACGGACTAGAGATTATAGGCTTGTTTACCAGTCAGACAGTCTAGTGTCTTTGGGTTATACAGAATCGGATTTCCAGGCTGACAAGTCAGACGAGAAGAAGTCTACCTCGGGTTATGTGTTTACCTTGGGAGGTGGAGCCGTTTCATGGAGGAGTGCAAAGCAGAAATGCATTGCGGACTCAACCATGGAAGCAGAGTATGTGGCTGCTTCAGAAGCTTCGAAAGAGGCAGTTTGGCTCAAGAATTTCCTCCAAGATCTTTATATTGTTCAGAATTTGCCTAAGGCGATCATGATTTATTGTGATAATGCGGGTGCAGTGACAAATTCTAAGGAACCTAGATCTCACAAGGCGTCTAAACACATAGACAGGAAGTACAATATTATACGAGTATTCGTAAATCGAGGTGACACGGTGATTGACAAAATTGGGCCCGAAGTCAACCTAGCTAATCCTTTCACGAAGAGCTTACCACACCCGGCTTACGAGAAGCATGTTTGTGGCTTTGGGATGGTAGAGATGCCCCACTTAGGACTACAGAAACTTTTGTATAAGTGGGAGAAGATGTCGTGATAGATAGGATAGATAGCTAACATATAGGCTGGGTACTAGTTTGTACCTAGATAGGCGAGATATAGACACATTGTATACTAAAAGTTTACTTTAGTATAAGTGGGAGAATTGTTGGGATTTTGTATACTTGGAAGCACTTTTATGCTTGTATACAATGTGTTTTTGTCCTCACCACTTGTTTTATTCTCCTATCCGATAAATATGTATATTTGCACATGTTATCCTTTATCTTGTATAAAAGTTAGATTTGTGTGGTGTGTCGGGTATCACGAGAAGACAACACAAATTGGTTGAACCGACAAGATATAAACAGTTAACACACAGTTGAGACAACTTAAGGATGAAGTTGTCGGTTTAAGTGCAGATTTAGATAAGAAGTGGCTTGTCTTAGGCGCTTGTCTTTACTTGGTACACTTAAGGTGGTGTATTGAAGGATCACGGTGAGATGTGTTCTCCTAACCGACCTTAGTGGAGAACCAAGATCTCGGTGACTTAGGCGATCTTAAGCTTGGTAAGACTTCATTGAGTGCATTTGGCTATCTATCACTTTGACCTACTATGGTGAACGTCAAATGAGCGGCGGGATCTACGTATCTTGGGTGTTAGTAGTTATTTGTGGCTCAGTTTGGTTGTGCGTATCTTGCATCCGTATCCTAGTAAAATGGGTTGATAATATCCCCTGAGAAACTCGAAAGGATTAGCACACTAAACCCGGCCGGTTGATTAAGTTCAGGTGTGTTAATAAGGTCGAGTGGTACTACTCAGGAATATAAGATGTTAATTAATTTAAGCAGTCAGTGAGCTTAATTAATTAACGGATATTTCTATCTTAAATACGGAGATCGATTAAGTCTAAAATACAAGCCCTTGCTCAAATTGGGATAAAGGGGTACGTCAGCACGAATTCTCTAGTGGAATGAATCTGTGTTAATTAATTAATTTTGCTCTGGGCTGAGCATGGATAATTAATTAATTGGAGGCCCAGCTTTATTTCTTGGATTGGATCCCCGATCGGCCCAATTAGTTGCCTAGTAATTTATTATCTCTCGAATTCATTATTAATGGATTAATGTATTTTTACATTATTTAATAATGTTATTTATCTCGGAATTAATTGGTCGGGCCAATTAATTGATAAATATTAGTAGCCCAATAAATTAATTAATTATATTATGGGCTGATTTTATAGAAGCCCATTGGAATATAATTAAATTAATGGGCTACAAATATATTAATAATATATAGGTTTTTGAAGCCTATATATATTAGTATTCTCGTTCGAAACTCATACAATTTCATTCTTAATTTTCGAGATTAACGTGAGGGACGAGAGAGAGTTATAAATTTATTTTCTTCGGATCTCCGACCACCCGGAGGAAGAAAAAGGGGCGGGATACGGATCGGAAGGTCTAACACAGGAGCAACAATCGGAGCCGCGACAACACACCAGGAGGAAGGTAGCCTTACTATAAACCTATTATTCCTTCAATTGGTATCAGAGCCTGGTTTAGGCTCTGATTGTTGTTTAATTAGTTTTTATTTCGTCGTTATCGGGCTTATTTCGTGTTTGGGGCTGCGAGCCACTGTTTTGACCCCGTTGTAACGTTTTTTCTCGTGAGAAAATCCACGAGTAGTTGATAGGATCAATATTCTATGTGATTGTATTTTAATTGTACTGTAATTGGTCCGGAAGGCACGAAAATCTAGACGACGAAAAATCAGATTTTCGCAGGAAAACCCTAGTTTTCTAGGGTTCCGCCGCATCTTGCGGTGGAGATTCCCGGTGCGTCCGACGTCGGATCGACAATCAGCTTGCACCGTTGGAATCCTCGTCTTACGAGCTTCGCGTCGATAGGTCGCAAGGGATCATCCGATCCCGGATGCGATCGAAATCGACGTCTGAAGTTCGCTGCTCACCATGAATTCGTTCCGGCGAATCGTTTGAAATTCGGGAAATTGAGGAACTAATCTCGGCCGGAATCCGTTACCCGGTGGTCGTGAGTGTTCCAATTACGTTTCCCCTCTTTCAATTGATCGAATCGCGGCTCGAAAAAGTCGAATTTGGGCGGCGAACGCGCGGCGGCGGAGGCGCGATTTATCGCGCTGCACGCGACGCGGCGGCGGCTCCGAGCGACCGTTCTTCACGGATCCGACGTCGTCACGGGGGCGTCGGTCGTGGCTGGAGACGGTGTAGGAGGGGCGAGACGCTCGGAAATGGCGCGGCGCGCGCGCGCTTGCGGCGGCAGACGCGCGCTGCGCGCGAGCGCCAATTCACGCCCGTTTCCGGCGGCGTCTCGGCATGGGGAGGCCGGTTCCGGCCTCTTCGTGGTCCGGCGACCATCCTCGGTGTAGACGGCCGATCGGAAACCGGCACGGAAGAAGACGGTGGCGGCGGCGGTTTCGTGAGGAAGATGATGACGTGGCGCGCCGACGTGGCGCGCCACGTCGGCCCCTAGCCGAGTTGGCGTCCATGCATGCGCCACGTGGCTGCCACGTGGCGAGACCCCGATGATGTGGCGGCGACGGTTCGGTGCGATTTTTTGACGCGATTTCCGGATTCGATGATTTTTGAAGATTTCGAAGATCTGTATTTTGATCGGGCAATGTAATAGTTAGGGATTACGTGTTTTAAAGCCCGATAACGATTTTAAATTTCCTATTTGCGCGTTTATGCTTTAGCATGCAATTATGTGATTAATTGTGCTTAGAAAAGCATGTAAATAGGATTTATGTCATTGTTAAAGCATGTTTTATTTTTCGCGAGCACGTTTTATTATATGCGCTTAGAAATTGCATGCTTTAGGAATTATGTGATATGCATGATTCGTTACAAACCTTTTGAATAAAAAGACTAAGCAATTTTTAAAATTAAATGTTTAATTAGATTCCATTAATTTGGATATTAAACAATTAATCGGACCTCCATTAATTGGACTCTACACGAAAGTAGTAAGATTGTGTGAGTAAACGTCCACCTGCGTGGCTTGCTTGCATTTTTGAGCTACCAGTTTTGTGAGATGAGTTTTCCAAAACAATATTTAATTATTATTGAGTAGTGGGAGCGAAGCCGTAAACGTCCACCTGCGTGGCTTGCGTGCCTAGTAAACACGAGTACTCTAGAAGATAATAATTAAATAGGATGGCTAATTAGATCAAATTGAATGCGGCATGGTTCGAGTAAGTATGTCAATTTCAAGAATTTGATTCTATTTTGGTCAAATTAATGGTCAATGCTTAGATGTCACCGCAGGTACAATTCACTTCCCTCGAAGTCCCTTCCCGCGTTTTAATAGTGACATGGTCCAGAATATCGAACTATTAATTCCATTCGTCTTAAGAACCTTGACGTGGATTGGAATTAAAGAGCTAGGTAAATAGCTTGGTTTAGGGTTACGCTAGTAAACGTCCACCTGCGTGGCTTGCTAGTGGAATTCCTAGAGCGGTTCGAGGTTTTTAACATCATTGGTTTTTCAAAAGGTTACAATGATTGTTAATTACGAATTATGTGCAAATATTAATTTTATACATGCTTTTAATTTATATTTTTTCGAGATATATGCCTTCGAAAAACTTTAATTTCGAGTTCCTAAACAGTCTCACCAACCAAACCCTAACGGGTTTATAATTTTAAATAATTTTACAAAGTGGAAGAGATATCTTACCTTCCCAATAAATGCTCTGCAAAGGTTCTATAAGAACTTCTTTTTTAGGACCGCTATGTCTAAGAACGAGTTTACTTTGAGTATGTTACTCAAATCTTTGGTAGCGGTCAAAGAGGTTATAGAAAAGGGCAAGAGTGCTCAAGTCTTGAATATCCCTAGTAGTTCAAGGAATCCTTTGAAATGCGGAAACCGAGAAAAAGAACGAGAAAGGGTGGACATTTCAAGAAGAGCAGTGGGAGTAAGAAGACGGTCCTTACCGGCGACATGCAAATGTCAAAGGAGAAAGGAAGGTTCTTCAAGAATGGTAAGAAAGGACACTGGAAGAATTATAATCCAGATGTCAAGGCAAAACGCAAAGAGACGCGAGTCGCTCTTGTAATCGAAACTTTTCTCGGTTTCCTCTTCTACCCATGAATGGGTAGTGGATTCGGGGCAACTCGTTCATGTTTGTTACACCTTGCAAGGTTTCTTGCGAGAAAGGTAATTGAGCAATGGCGAGGTGGTAGTCTCAATGGGCAATGGATTGAAAGTTCCCGCAATTGCCATTGGAGATTTAAATCTATCTTTTGATAGTTCTGTTTTAGTACTTAAAGATGTTTAATATGTGCACGAGTTTAGGCGAAACATTATTTCCGTTTCAAAACTACTGGACCATGGATGGTTATAAATCAAGTTTTGATAGTGAAGTTTCTATCATGAAAGACGATGATTTTATCTCGTAGTGGACCATTAAACGGATCTTTATATACTATTACTTGTAAACCGCGTAGTTACGTTAATATTGTTTCCTCATCATCAAATCCTAAGAAGAGGAAAGAGTCTTCTAAGGTAAACCAAACTTATCTATGGCACTTAAGACTAGGTCACATCAATCTTAACGGGACTCGAGAGGTTGGTGGAATATGGATCATTGGAGTCTCTCCAAGATTGAACCGTTTCCAACTTGTGAAACCCGTTTGGAAGGAAAGATGATGACTAGGCCTTTGAAGGCAAAGGGTTATAGAGCCACGAAGCATTAAGTTTGATACATTCGACTTGTGTGGGTCTATGTCTACACAAGCTCGTGGAGGGTATGAGTACTTCGTCAAATTTACCGACGATTACTCGAGGTATGGATATGTTTACCTTCTTCGCCACAAGTTGGATTGCTTTGAAACCTTTAAGGAATTCAAGGCAGAAGTGGAGAAGAAGCTAGGTAAAGAAATCAAAACACTACGATCTAATCGTGGTGGGGAATACTGTCCAACGAGTTCAAGGACTACTTGACGAGAATGTGGGATTACATCCCGGTGACATCACCGGGGCACGCCTCGGCGGAATGGTGTGTCGAGAGAAGGAACCGAAGTCTCTTAGAGATGGTTCGGTCGATGATGAGTTATGCAACTTTGCCGGTTTTCTTTTGGGGATATGCCCTAGAGGCTGCAAGCATACTTGTTGAACCGTGTGCATTCCAAGTCGGTACAAAAGATCCCTTTCGAGTTGTGGAGCGGGCACAAACCCAGTATGAATCACTTAAGGATTTGGGGTTATCCAGCTTATGTGCTAAATAGGGAGGCCGACAAATTGGAATCACGTTCAGAAGTGATGTTGTTCATAGGGCATCCGAAGGAAACGAAAGGTGGATACTTTTATGATCCTAAAGAACAGAAGATCGTTGTTAGCCCTAACGCTCGGTTCTTAGAAGAGGATTACATTAGTAACCAAAAATCTCGAGTCGACATCATCCTTGAGGAATTACAAGGTGGTCGGGTTCCACTTGAACAACCAGTTGTGCAAGATAGTACTCCACGAGTAACTGCACAATCTGTTAACACAGCTACTGACACCGTTCGACGTAGTGGGAGGGTGATATTTACACCTGATCGGTATATGTTCACTATGGAGACGTTTAATTATCTCCTGGCAGATGAACAAGATACCGTGGATCCCTAGACTTACAACGAAGCAGTGGGAGATGTAGATGCACCATGGACTCAGAATTTGAGTCCATAACTGATATGGATGTATACGAGATCACTGAACTACCTAAGGGCTTCAATCCTATTGGTAGTAAGTGAGTATACAAGAGAAAGAGAGAGCACCGAATGAAGAGATCATGGCGTTTAAGGCCAGGCTAGTGGCGAAGGGTTTTACCCAGAAAGAAGGTATCGATTATGAAGACACCTTCTCGCCTGTAGCAATGATCAAGTCCATTCTGATTCTCCTAGCCATATCAGCTCACATGAACCTAGATATCTGGCAAATGTATGTCAAAACCGCATTCCTAAACTGTCACCTTGAAAAAGGTATGGACATCTACATGAAACTGCCAGATGGTTATGTGAAGGAGGGCGAAGAGCATCTAATTTGAAAGCTTAAGAAGTCTATTCATGGACTTAAGCAAGGTTTCCGGTTATGGCACCAGCGTTTTCGACGAAGTAGTCAAATCCTATGGATTTGTATCCTGTCCTAACGAGGTGTGTGTAACGTATTTGTGTTAACGGATCAGTGGTGTTTCTTGCATTTTACGTAGATGACATCCTTCGCATTAGCAATAATGTTGAAGTGTTATCAGACGTAAAGACGTGGTTATCCGAGCAGTTTCAAATGAAGGACTTAGGTGAAGCTGCTTACATCCTTGGGATCAAGGTTATTCGAGATCGCCAGAAAAAGGATGTTAAGCTTGTTACAAGTGTCCTACATTGACACTGTTATTGCTCGTTTTAGCATGCAAAAGCCAAGAGAGGTTTAGTACCTTTCAGACATGGCATTTTTCTATCCAAGAATCGGTGCCACAAAACGCCCGAAGAGATAGAAAATATGAGGCAAGTACCATTGCTTCCGTCGCCGGTAGCCTCATGTATGCGATGCTTTGTACAAGAGCAGATATCTCATATCTTTGGAGGCATGGTCTCAAGATATCGGTCCTAACCTTGGAAAGGAATACTTGGGATGCGGTCAAGTATATTCTCAAGTACCTTAAACGGACTAGAGATTATAGGCTTGTTTACCGGTCGACGCGATCTAGTGTCTTTGGGTTATACGAGAATCGGATTTCCGGTCGACAAGTCGGGCGAGAAGAAGTCTACCTCGGGTTATGTGTTTACCTTGGGAGGTGGAGCCGTTTCATGGAGGAGTGCAAAGCGTAAATGCATTGCGGACTCAACCATGGAAGCAGGTATGTGGGCGCCTTGAAGCTTCGAAAGAGGCGGTTTGGCTCAAGAATTTCCTCCAAGATCTTTATATTGTTCAGAATTTGCCTAAGGCGATCATGATTTATTGTGATAATGCGGGTGCAGTGACAAATTCTAAGGAACCTAGATCTCACAAGGCGTCTAAACACATAGACAGGAAGTACAATATTATACGAGTATTCGTAAATCGAGGTGACACGGTGATTGACAAAATTGGGCCCGAAGTCAACCTAGCTAATCCTTTCACGAAGAGCTTACCACTCCCGGCTTACGAGAAGCATGTTTGTGGCTTTGGGATGGTAGAGATGCCCCACTTAGGACTACAGAAACTTTTGTATAAGTGGGAGAAGATGTCGTGATAGATAGGATAGATAGCTAACATATAGCTGGGTACTAGTTTGTACCTAGATAGCTGAGATATAGACACATTGTATACTAAAAGTTTACTTTAGTATAAGTGGGAGAATTGTTGGGATTTTGTATACTGGAAGCACTTTTATGCTTGTATACAATGTGTTTTTGTCCTCACCACTGTTTTATTCTCCTATCTGATAAATATGTATATTTGCACATGTTATCCTTTATCTTGTATAAAAGTTAGATTTGTGTGGTGTGTCGGGTATCACAGAAGACAACACAAATTGGTTGAACCGACAAGATATAAACAAGCTAACACAATGAGACAACTTAAGGATGAAGTTGTCGGTTTAAGCTGCGAGTTTAGATAAGAAGTGGCTTGTCTTAGTTTGCTTGTCTTTACTTGGTACACTTAAGGTGGTGTATTGAAGGATCACGGTGAGATGTGTTCTCCTAACCGACCTTAGTGGAGAACCAAGATCTCGGTGACTTAGGCGATCTTAAGCTTGGTAAGACTTCGTTTGAGTGCATTTGGCTATCTATCACTTTGACCTACTATGGTGAACGTCAAATGAGCGGCGGGATCTACGTATCTTGGGTGTTAGTAGTTATTTGTGGCTCAGCCGGTTGTCCGTATCTTGCATCCGTATCCTAGTAAAATGGGTTGATAATATCCCCCGAGAAACTTCGAAAGGATTAGCACACTAAACCCGGCCGGTTGATTAAGTTCAGGTGTGTTAATAAGGTCGAGTGGTACTACTCAGGAATATAAGATGTTAATTAATTTAAGCAGTCAGTGAGCTTAATTAATTAACGGATATTTCTATCTTAAATACGGAGATCGATTAAGTCTAAAATACAAGCCCTTGCTCAAATTGGGATAAAGGGGTACGTCAGCACGAATTCTCTAGTGGAATGAATCTGTGTTAATTAATTAATTTTGCTCTGGGCTGAGCATGGATAATTAATTAATTGGAGGCCCAGCTTTATTTCTTGGATTGGATCCCTGATCTGGCCCAATTAGTTGCCTAGTAATTTATTATCTCTCAGAATTCATTATTAATGGATTAATGTATTTTTACATTATTTAATAATATTATTTATCTGGAATTAATTGGCTGGGCCAATTAATTGATAAATATTAGTAGCCCAATAAATTAATTAATTATATTATGGGCTGATTTTATAGAAGCCCATTGGAATATAATTAAATTAATGGGCTACAAATATATTAATAATATATAGGTTTTTGAAGCCTATATATATTAGTATTCTGTTCAGAAACTCATACAATTTCATTCTTAATTTTCGAGATTAACGTGAGGGACGAGAGAGAGTTATAAATTTATTTTCTTCGAGATCTCGACCACCCGGAGGAAGAAAAAGGGGCGGGATACGGATCGAAGGTCTAACACGGGGAGCAACAATCGGAGCCGCGACAACACACCAGGAGGAAGGTAGCCTTACTATAAACCTATTATTCCTTCAATTGCTAGATTCATAGCTTAGATCCGAAGGAGTTCACATTTAGTGAATTGTTCTTGTTGTAAGAACTCCTTCTCAGTTGGAGAATATTCTCTCCCTTCTAAACTTAGGTTTGGATTGTAAAGTCGCTAAGGACTATAACTTAGAGGGAACTGTCCAGTGCACAGTATCCCTGCTGAGGCTTGCTCAGAATAATCAACAAGTTCTCCTGCTTGTTCAGGACCGTGGACGTAGGATCTTGCGTATCCGAACCACGTTAAATCGCTTGTGTTTATTTACTGTTTTATTGCATAGCATTCAACTGACTTGAAAATCATAAGTTTGCATAAAACGTATTTTATAAAGTGCACAGCCAAAAGATTTAACTTGCAAAAACGCGTTTTCAAAAGAGACGACTCCGGGCCTAACACTTATCCGCACTCACGGTCTCCGACCGAGTTTCGTAATACCGACATCGGTCGGTAGAAGAGCTCGAAGCCGACTCACTTTGACCCCAGTGATCGAAGGCTTACTTGGCACTCGTTCATCGATTGCAAACATCGGCTTCAGTGACCTTCACTGAGAAAAAGAAACAGAGCTCAGGTGTATTCACCCCCCCTCTACACCTGACTTTTCATCTCCGGACCAACAATTGGTATCAGAGCTCACGGTGTTCAACTGATCGCCGATTCTGAAATACTAGTTCTCTCGAACTGATCCTGAAAACCGTTTTCACTGCATAAGCATCTTTTCAGCTTCCTTATACTCTTACTCTTACAATGTTTGATATGTCAGGTATTAGGATGGTACCGATGTTCTCAATAGAGAACTACACGGTATGGCGCGTACGTATGGAGGCACACCTAACGTCACTCCACGACAGCATGTCAGATGTCCTAGAGTCAGGACCGATCATTCCCATGATTGACAGCGTAGTATTTGCTGCTGGAGGAGGCGTGGGAGCACAAACTGGTGCTAAGGTTCCCAAAGAAAAATCTGCCTTCACGCCTGAAGAAAAGAAGTTGCACAACCTTGACCGAGTTACACGTAATGCCATACTGACTACGCTCAGTGACTCACATCTCGGAAGGGTACAAGATTGCAAAACGGCGAAAGAGCTATGGGACGCCTTGGCTGTACTGAGCCATGGAACCCCTCAGATCCAAGAAAACAAGCTCGAGCTAGAGCTTCAGAAGTTCGACGCCTTTGCAATGGAGCCTACTGAAACCATTGACGAGCTGAGTGTCGAGATTCACCAATCAAGTCAATGTCATCAATGGGTGGGGAGGTCGTTCACCAACAAGGAGATGAACACCAAGATCTTGAGAGCATTGCCCCAGACGAAGTGGCTTCCATTTGCTACTTATTTACGTCGCTCGATCTAAATGCTCTAACTCCTGATGTTATATTTTCAGAATTAAAATCGGAGGAATTCGAGCATAGCCTACCCCAAAAGTGCTTAAGCGCTCCAGTGACACACGGTTCGACCACGCCTTCAAGGCAACGATCAGCAATACCGGAGCCAAGCCTTATTTCCTCAAGCAAAGCCGTGGCCACATCGGTAGCAAAGTCTTCCGAGACTTCGGGCCACGACCGGCCTAGCACCGATGGCTCTCAAATATCGAGAGGGAAAAGGAGAGAGTCGAAAGGCGAGGAAATACAACCGAGATTCTTCCTCGGGTAAGAAAGACTATCATAAGAAAGAAGAATCTAATCCTTCTACTGAATGCGGGAAATCGGAGTCTGCTTGCCGGTCCGTCTAAAGACTCAGTTTGGTAAGAGCAAAGCGGAACATCTACCTGCTACAAGCGCAAGAAGGAGGGACACTATCGGTACGATTGTCCCGAACTCTCAGTGCTCAAAGAGCGAACGGCGAGCCGGGAGAAAGAAATTCGCCGAGAGACGGCGAGCCTATATAGCCGGAGAGATATCCGACAACTCAATTGAGGAGGATACATTCATGTATTCTTCGAAGACGAAGCCGCGTTCGTCGCGGTTGAGGTCGCAAAGACGGTTCTCGATGAGTCGGCCGAATGCTGTCGATGGCGGGAGAAGAGGCCGAGGTAAATTCTAAACGCATTATTACCTCTTCTTCACACATCACACAAGACACGTGCTCGATCACGAGATGATCCTCTAGATGTGGTACAAGCCTACGACGATCTACTAGAGGAACAGTATTGACCGAGCAGAGAGTTCGCGAGAACCATCCGGGGAACTTGAACAGGTAAAGGCGAGAATCGAGACTTTCTTCGATTGTCGGGTCTCTACTGAGTCAGGTGGATCTAGTTGCGAGACTCAAGGAAGAGATTGAATCTCTTATGACTAAGTCTCGGCTTCAAGAGACTCGGAATCTCGGTTCCGACCAAGGACAATTCCGAGAAAGAGACCGAAATAGCCAAGCTCGATCGAAGCTCACGGACGTGCGGGAATGACTATGACTCACTCGGAAGGAGTGACGAAGTCTGGAGAGGTTTGATGACTGAACAATACCTGGGAGCGAAGGAGAAGCTTGAAAGCATGCTTAGAGCACAACGGTCAACTTCTGTGAAAGAAGGCCTTGGCTATACCCACGAAGCTTCTACCTCCAAAAGCTCAGCAACCCTGGCTGATAGGTTCGTCAGAGGAAAGGTGCAAGCTGCTGACACCACACCTCAGGCGAAAAACAAACAGAAAATGATTACACCTCAACCGAGTAGCAACAAGCAGCTGACCAAAGGTTCCAGCCCCAGGACACCGCGATCAAATTCAGGGGGAACCAAGAAGGTGAGATGGGCGAGAAACGATACAAGGACCCATTTGTATGAGCACCCGGCTCGGTGCGGCTCGTACTACTATGAGCCCGGGGTCGGGAGAAGCGCTAAGACTCGAGAAGAAGAAAGCGCCGACCCCAAAATTATCAGCGAAAGTCGGTATCTCCAAGTCATGTGGAGAAGAAAGGCGATAAGGTTCGAAGAAGAAGTCCGGAACTTCTAAGGTCCCGAGACAGATCCGGGTTCCGAAATCACCCACTAACCCGTAAGGACCCAATCGAACCAAAGGGTACCTAAAAATGCCTCTGTTTTGCAGGTGCATAAGGACCCGTGGATAGTGGACAGCGGCTGCTCGAGACACATGACTTACCAGAAGAGCCTGCTGACCAACTACGTATAAGAAGATGGTCCCAGAATTGAATTCGGTGACAACTCCAAAGGCTACACAAGGGGATACGGAACGCTGAACATTGGGACTGCCACAGTTCCAAGAGTAACATATGTTGAAAGACTTCAACATAATCTCCTTTCGATCGATCAATTTCGTGATAATCTTAACAGAGTAATCTTTGACGCCGGTTTTACGTGATATTGTTGACAAATCTACGGGGAAAACGGTGTTATCGAGGTTCGCGGAGGAAGAACATCTATGTTGCAACCGGAATACCGCGAGAACCCGAGGCTTGCTTGCTCGCACAGACTAAATCAGGTGACAAGTCAGGCTGGCTATGGCACAAGAGACTCAGCCACCTGAACTTCAAGACCATGAACAAGCTAGTCAAGAACTCTAAAGTTAGAGGACTGCCCAACGAATCGTTTATCAAAGACAGAAATTGTGAAGTGTGCCTGAAGGGAAAGCAAACAAAGAGTAGCAATCCACCTATTCCGTCACCTTCCACCGATGGAATCCTTCACTTCACATGGACTTATTCGGGCCAGTCTCTCCAGTGACTATAAGAGGCAAGAACTATGCCCTCATCGTCATAGACGACTACTCGAGATATACTTGGGTCATCTTCATCGCCAACAAATCGATGTTCGAGCCTGAGTTACCTAATCTACCGAAGAAACTCGGTGTGGAAAAGAACATCAAGATTAAGAAGATACGCTCGAGACGGGAGGAACGAGTTTCTAAACTCGGTAGTTAAGACATCTTTGCGATAAAGAGGGAATTCGGCACGAGACATCAGTGCGCGCACCCCTCAGCCAGAACGGACTTGCTTGAACGTAAGAACAGAACACTCAAAGAAGCGGCAAGAACGCTCCTCGCAGATTCTGGACTACCCTCAAAGTTTTGGGCTGATGCTACGACACCGCTGTTACACTCGGAATCGCTCACTGCCGACACGACGCAACACATGAAGACGCCTTACGAACTGTGGAAAGGGAGAATTCCTTCTATTTCTCATTTTCATGTTTTCGGCTGTCCTTACTTTATCCACAACAATGGGAAAGATCGGTTGAAGGTCTTTGATAGCAAATCGATCAAGGAGTATTCTTAGGATACTCCCGAGTCGATAAAGCCTTCGAGTTTTTAACTATCGAACTCTTTGCGTGGAGGAAAGCCCTCATGTTGTTTTTGATGAATTTGTTCCCGAGAACGGGGAAAGATACAAAGTCAAACATCGAGGATGTCGGCGGCAAGCTACGGGATCTCGAACGAAATGACAAAGCCGAAAAGATCCGGCATTGTTGGGATGATGAGTCGAAGATGAAGAAATTCGGACTCGGCCAACAAGCAATGTAGCTAACCTAGTTGATTCTATCGAACAGAATCAACAACAGGTAACTTCGGTCGATGAGGAAGCCCCTGTGGTAACTGAGACCTCTACTAAGAATATCAACTCAGGGGGAACGATTAATGTTCCTGAGCTAAATGCCCCTGAATCTGGAAACTCAGTAGATCCTAACCTTCTTGCTGAATTACTACGGTCACGAAACGCTACTACGAAATGCCTAATACGCCTACTGACTGTGCAGAAGTAGTATCAGAAGAAGAAGCCCGACTCAGGCGTTCGTGGCTCGACGCTCATTCTTCAGATCTTATCATTGGAGATCCATCAGCAACTATAAGGACGAGATCAAGATTAAGTCAAGGAGAAAGCTCACTTTACTCTTGTTTTTTCGTCTATAGAAGAACCTCGATCGATAGAGGACGCACTTAAAGATGCTTGGTCGGGTCATTGCTATGCAAGAAGAGCTGAACCAGTTCGTCGAGAAATGAAGTTTGGGAGCTTGTCGACGGACCTAGACATCGGCACGTGATTGGAACTAAGTGGGTCTTCAAGAACAAGCGAGATGAAAACAACGTTATTGTCATAAATAAAGCTCGACTAGTTGCTAAAGGATACAGTCAGGCAGAGGGAATTTACTTTGATGAAACATTTGCTCCAGTCGCCAGATTGGAAGCCATTCGTCTTTTCCTAGCTTATGCAACACATAAGGGATTTAAGGTATATCGAGATGGATGTGAAGTCGGCTTTTACGAACGGCGTGCTTGAAGGAAGAAGTCTACGTGGAACAACCGCCCGGCTTTCAGCGGGGACATCAGTGTACGAGACTTAGGAAAGCTCTGTTTGGGTTAAAACAAGCACCCGGGGGCTTGGTATGATACCCTATCGAGACTTTCGACTTCGAAAAGGTTTTCAAAAGGGGACAGTAGATCCCACCCTATTCGAGCATAAAGTCGAGAAGATGACATTCTACTGGTGCAAATCTACGTGGACGACATCATTTTCGGTACGCGAAACGAAGTCATATGTCGGCAGTTCGAGAAGATGATGAAGGAGAAATTCGAGATGTCCATGATGGGAGAGATGAATTATTTCCTTGGATTTCAAGCAAAACAATCAGTGAAGGAATCTTCATCAATCAAGCCAAATACACTCGAGATCTTCTCAAAAGATTCGGTCGTGATTCCAAAGAAACCGGTCAAGATCCCCATGAACACGAACTTTAAAATCGATCTAGACAAAGAGGGAGCTTACGTTAACTCTACCGATTATAGAGCTATTATTGGTTCTTTACTTTATTTAACGACTAGCCGACTCCGACATAACTTATCTTTGTAGGTGTATGCGCAAGATTTCGAGGCGAATCCCAAGCGAAGTCATCTAGACTCGGCGAAGAAGATTCTGCGATATCTAAGAGGAACACCCGATGTTGGGTTATGGTATCCTGCCGATGATAATCTAATGCCGACAAGTTATTCCGATGCGATTATGCAGGATGCGGGATAGATCGAAAATCAACTTCCGGAACATGTCGGTTCCTAGGCGGCAAGGCGATATCGTGGTTTTCAAAGAAACGAGCACTCGGTAGCTACGTCCACTACCGAAGCCGAGTACATGGCTGCGAGGAAGTTGCTTTGTGCCCCGGATCCTTTGGCTTCGACAACAACCGAGAGATTATGGTATAACCCGGGATGAAGTGCCCATCTACCGTGACTCCACCAGTGCAATAGCTATAACTTCGGAACCCGGTTCTACATACTAGATGCAAGCACGTGGATATCCGACAACACTTCATCGGAGACCATGTCGAAAAGAAGGACATCGGGATGGAGAAAATCCCATCCCGACAAGCAAAGGGCGATATATGCGACCAAACCACTAGGCGAGAACAGGTTCGAGAACTATCGGTTGAGCTAGGTCTGCTAGATCCCTACCGAGACAAGTCGGTAGAAGCCGACTACGATAATGATATACTTAGCAACAATTGGTATCGGTATGGAATCGGCACGACAGTCGAGAAAACTTAGTACAATGACTCGGTTGGGAGATGCACACTGTACACGGCAAAGGGGGAACATGGTCATCGGCACAACCATCCTCCCGATAAATGATGGTAACCAGTGATAAGTTCAATTTGAAGAGGTTTGCGTAGTATCGTTACTTAATTTGTTCGAAGCATGCCGCATTTAATGCATCGGTCGCTTACATTCGGTTGCTAAGGAGCATTTATTCCTTACCATTTATTATGTTTAAGGTTTGAGGAAAGGTCGGCGAGGACTCCTCGCTGCGTAATTAATGCTCTCGTCGCGCATTTAATGCATGTTTTCTCCATTAGCTTTATTACGTATATCTATATTTTTGGCGGCTATTGTAATCATTCCTTTATAACATTTAATCTTAGCCGCCCCTTGATTTTGAAAGATTAAATTTGAACCGTGCGATTCAAACTAAAGATCAAACTTAATATACAAAATCTTTCATCTTCTATCAACTCCTCACTTTTCGCCATTTTTCATATTCTCAAGAGCTTATCTCGCAACTTTGTTTTCTTATCCAAATCTCTTAAACAACTTTGCTTTCGCATCTCTTAAAGCTCTTATACACGGTAATGTATCAGATATCTGCTAGCAACTACTAACTTACTCTATTTTCAAGTGCTAATATGTTGTTTTGCGATTTCAATGGCGAACGTTCAAACACCGAGACAACATTGAGGAGATTGTAGCCTCCAGGATTCTGTTTGAACCTACTTTGGCCTTCCGCCAAGTGGAGATCTCTTTCCTTGAACCCGTGTTTGACGCTTTGGAGCGTTCAGGGTTGGAGATGCTAGTTTCGAAACACCCCGTGCTTATCTCCCTCGGCAGTTCGCCGAAGTTTATTTCAAGCTCGGAAATCTCTAGCGTCGGGAGGAGAGGAATCGTCCTTCTCTTATCGGAAGGAAGTCGACCAAGATGAGTGGGAGTCATTTGTTCTTACCTTCGATATTCAAGATGCTCTAGCTCTTTCATTCGATCTTCCCAACTCCGGCATTTCTCTGATTGGATACAAGGAGAAGGAGATCAACGCATATGTGCAGAAATTCTGTGGACGCAAGGAAGTGGCGTTCAAAATAGCTCTACCGAGGAATATGTTGCTACCTCGATGCAGGAGGTCTAGCTTACGTGGTATCGCACATTCGACAAGTTTAGGCTGGATCATATGATCAAGCTTGTCCAAACCAAGGATTCAGTGATGATGGCAATAGACGATGGGGTTGAAGTGAACTGGGCCGAGTATTATACTACTCAGATGAAGGCACAGGCTCAGAAGTTTACCACATTACCCACTGGGGAGAGGAGGATAGCCAGTGTGGGTAAACTTCTATTCGGAACAAAGATGTCTGTTCTGATACAATGCATGGTTCAGAGGAACTCAGCTGTTGAGAACTCAGCCTTTGAGGACTCCAAGTACTTTGACAAGAAATCTATCAAATTCCAGACGAAGGCTGGAGCTGAGAAATCCATAGGCAAGGGGCCGCCCGAGCCTAAGAGAGCAGCGTCGGCTCCGCCCCCATCGGTACAAGTGCCAAAGAAGAGGAGATTGGCCAAGACTCGACTGCTGAGGTCATCATTTGCTCGCCAGCCGGCCATACTAGCGTCAACTCCACGCTTCACCTCCTCTCGAGCGGATCCGGGATTCGAATCTTTGGAATAGAAGGAGCTACTACGAAGGAAAAGGTTCGGATAATCAGCTCAGGAAACCCGGTCGGACGGCGAGAATGCCGACGAGGAGCTATCTGCCGAGTGGAACACCACCGATTCCACTCGTGCCCGTGCTACTGCCTGAAATTCACAAGGCCGATACCCGAAATCGCTGGGCACGCGGACTTGATAGAGATTGCCATCGGGGCACGCGCTCATATGCTACTGAGATTCCTGCACTGGGACATTCTCATAGACTTTTCAAAGAATCAATCAGGAACTAAGTTGTTGGCCGAGGAGCAAGAACTCGCGGAATGCCATAGGCTTTGGCGAGCCTTGCCGATGCGGGTTGTTTTGAAGATTTACGAGCTGCTATGCTCTACTTGCTAAGCCGGGAGGGAATCAACTCCAGTGCAACACTCCTCGGCCCCCTTCTCCTCCTGGCGATAAGGGAGATGATGATGATCGGGGAGAAGGACGAGGCACCCAAGGATGCGAAAATGGGAGATTCTGGCGAGGAACAAACTCCCCGTGAGAAGAGCCCATCACCACCACCGCTACATCCGGTGAGGCTCCTAATGCCCCTAAGTACTCAAGGGAGCAGACTTCTCACGTTCTCACGAAAAGAGGCTCGGAACAAGTTCCTATCGGATACAACCAATAGGTTCCGTGTCCTCAAAGGCGATCCAACAAGGTGATCGGACGCCAAGGAGAGAAAAATCGCCTTCTCGCCAAAGATGTACACATTAAATGGGAGAAGTATACAAAGGCGCAGACTGAACGCCTGAACAAACTTTCTGCCGACGTCTTCAAACCACAAGAGGCTCCTTCTCAGCCTGATCCGAAGAAGATGATCGAGCGAGGCTCTAGCCGCCCGGGAAGATTGATTTGCAAGCTCGAGTCGGCGGCTTCTTGAAGCTCGGCGCCTATCTTTCTCACAAGAGCGACTCGGCCCTCGCACGCATTCAAGCTCAGATGGATGAGCGTAATAAGATGGCTACCACCTCTCTCCAAACAGCCATTAAAAAACAAGCTGAGGCTCTCAAGACGATTCAGAAAGAGATGAGCGAATCCCATGATGCGGCTCTGCTGCACCTTCGCAAAGAATCGGCCGCTCGGCCATCGAAATTCGAGGCAAGAACAAGAATTGGATGGCATGGCTACACCGAGTGTGGTATCCGACTTCGATACGACTGTTGATGAAGTCAAAGTTTCTATTGCCAAAGTGGTGAAGAAGTGAAAGCACTCCGTACCTCCCTTGGACTTATTGCGATGCCAAAAAGGGGGAAGGTAGTAAGGGGGAAGGTAGTAAGGGAGAAGGAAGTGAGAGAGTGATGGGGACGGTGATGTACCGCTTCTTAGCGAGAAGGTACGGGAGGAAGGACCCTCACGCGGACTCAAAGGGAAAAGGCACGGGAGGGAAGGACCCTCTACTCGGGCCGAAGAAGTCTCGGCCGCTCGGGCAAAAGGCAATCTCGACGAGGTACTTCTCCTTGAATTTCCATTACAAGCCACCCCCATCTCCTCTTCTGGCTGCACATATACAAGAGATCGCTCGGTTCTTAGACGAGCTAGCGAAGAAGAAGAAGAGTCACAACAGGGCGCCGCAGAGGCCGGGGAAGGAGGCGCTCTCGAATCTCCTCCTTCCTCCCCGGTCCGAAAATTTAAATCAAAAGCGGAGCAGGAGGCCTTCGACCTCAGAGTCGCCCAACAGCTACAGGACAAACTTGATCATGAGCGAAGATTAGAAGAAGCAGCTGAGGCAGCCATAAAGCCTAAGGGCAAGGCTGTCAGAGGCAGAGGTAAGAAGAAGGCAATCGGGACAGTTGAAGAGTAGAAGAAGAAAGCTCAAGAAGAATACGCCAAGGCTTCTTCAACTAATACCCCAGCTACTGCGCAGAGTCAACCCTCCACGACTCATACGCCTGCGCAGATAGCAGAAGATCAAACAATGTGGGAGGCGGTGCTCGCTGGACTATCTAGCAGACATGGAGACAAGAGAGCAGCCGCGCTCCGAGAAAAGAAAAGGATGGCTGATCTGGAGAAAGTGCGAAGATTATCCTTTAAACCAGCAGCTGATCCGAGAAGGCTGATCCCGAGAGGATCTAAGTTCATCAGGGGCCCCCACTGGTGATCGCTGTTTACACCAAATAATCCTGCAAAATAGCTAGACTTAAGAATTAGTATAGCATCAGGTATCGAATACAGGGAACGGAGTATTTTCAACTTAAAATTCCTATCAATCAGGGTTTGGTTAGCAACCACGCAAGTTTTGGGAATTATCTAATCTAAAGACAACGAAAATAAAAGCAAGAATTTAACACGAAATTGACTTATGCAAATAAAAGCGGGTCCAGCAAGATGATTCACACACACACAAAATCGATCATTGACACTAATAATTAATTAATCCACTTAAATCAATTGGTTGTAGGACACTGTAATTAAACTGACATATCTCCTATTCCCCCTTAATTATTCGGTAATCGCCATGGTGGGCATTGAAACGACTACTTCTCTAAATTAGATGCAACCTACGTTGGTGGACAATCAATAAATTTAACACCTAATCAGCTTTAAGAACTAAGGGAACCCAATTTAGGAGCCTACTTGTATGGTGGGCATCTAATAGTCTCCTACCAAATTAATCCAATTGCCCTAAGAACAAGTTGCTACTTATTTAGCCTAATCCCACGAGAAACGATGGAAGTACTAAATTAGCTATGAATTAAACTAACCTAGGGTGATCAAGCCTAAATTAATTAATCCAATTAATTAAACCTAGATTAATTCAGAACCTAAGTGATTAATTTTAAGCCCTAGTCTCACGAAAATATGGTGGTGTGTGTGTTACATCTCGCCGGCCCTAAAAAGACTTAGCTACGCATATCGGCCGGACTAGCCAGACGGACCGGTTTACTGGACAGAACACAAAACATGCTGAAATTCATAAAATAAATATGCACGAAAATTCTAACTTAATTAAAAGAGATCAAATTACCAAGTGCACGAATTTAAAATCCCAAAGTACAAACTTCATAATTAAAAACGAAATTAACATCCATAGGCTAATAAAACGGAAGCAAACCAAATTCGGGAATTCAAAACGGAAAAGATAACATGTTGTTCCTTCCAAATCTAAACACAATTCTTGAAATAAAAGTTGAGAATGCAAACTTAAAAACGGAACTGCCCCTCGGTTGGATCTTCCTCGGCGTCGGCGCATTCTTGATCGGTCGGATCTCCCCGGCGTCGTCGGCTTCTCTCTCCCTTCGGTGTGCAGCGAAGAAAAGGAATTGATGTCGAGTAGTTGATGATGAAACTTGGCAGAGTGGCGGAAGTTTTCGGCCTTCCGTGTGGATGAATGGTGATGAAGAATGAAATAAAATAAAAATATCTCTTTTTACTCCCCCTCACGCTGCCCTTGATGAATGATGATAAAAGGATTTAATAATATCTTCCCTTCTCCCCTTCTCTCCTATCACCGCCGTGAGATCCAAGAGGGAACAAGATATGATTTTTCTTTCCTTATCCCCTTGGCCGTGTGATATGGTATCCTCTCAAGATATGGAATTAATTAATTAATTCCCCTCTTAATCCTCCTCAATTAGGATAATTAAATATAGATGTAAATAAATTAATTTATTTTTCTTCTATACTTAATCCCTTCTTGATTCCTCCAAATTGAGTAAATATTTCCTTGATTGTGCAATTGCCACCTCAACGCCTCGTCAAATGCCACATCATCAATAAACACTGCAAAACAAACGCCAAAACAATCCCAAACGCCACAACATATGCCAAATTAAATGGAATATGGATAGTACGAAATAGACCTATCAAACCTCCTTACACTTAAAACATACTTGCCCTCGAGTACTATCCAAATCTCGTTCCTCCCCAAAGACTCAAGACTCTAAAATAAAAAGACAAAGATGAAAACAAGACAAGGACAAAACAAGACACGGACAATAGAACAAGACTCAAACAAAAGGAAAAGAGGAACAACGAATACGAAAAAAAACGACACAACATACGAAAGAAGCAATACCAATCATATCCATAATCTCCGCACTCAATGTACTAACAAAGCACATCCAACCACGCAAATATGAATCTCAACAAGCAAGTAGAATTGCAAATTTAAGATTAGGCACACAAATATCAATTTAGTCAAAAACCTAAGCAAACATGGATCATCCTCACGGTTCACTCAACACTCTCTAATCTAGGTCCGGTCAAGCCACTCAAGAAAATATAGTACATCCATCACGATAAAAGAGTGTCACAACTGTAATATCAAGGAGGTCTTTTTTTTTCTTTGGTTGTAATGGGGCTTAGGACATAGACAAATTTGCATTGGTAAGGGTCCTAGGGGTTCTAAGCTCCACAACTTGTATCAAAATGTCATGTATGTTCTACTTGCTAAAATTGAGATAACTAAGAATTAATACCCAACACCTACTTACAATAGTACATTAGCCGTTGCCTTTGTAATCCTTGAACTGCATTCTTCTTCTTCTTTTTTTTTTTTTTTTTTTTTTTTGCAGCATATAAAATAGCAGCACAATATAGAACAGCAGCCCCAAATATAACCTATTTATCGGATGCTAAAATAAATTGACTTTTCCATTGTCAAAACCTTCAAAACTTGTCAACAATTATTTGCACCACAATAAAAAAAACAAGCATACTTAGTAGGTGATAAAGAAAAATCAATCTCAATTAAGCTTGTAAAACATACAATGACATGGGAAAAAGAAAGCTAAAAGGGCCTCTCGGTTTGAATATTTCTGACTAAATCAAAGAATGGGTTAAGGCACAAATTAGCTCACTAGGGGATAATTGCAAGGTAGGAAATATTGTCGCAGTTAAAATGGCTCAATCCCTAGTGCCTCCTATTACTTATCACAAATGACTCACTTTTATTGCAACTTCATGAACAAGCTCTCTGAATGAAATTAGTAGGAAGTGTCCTACTTTAATGGCTCAAATCTAATATACGGAGTGTGTGTAAAATTCGATCCACGATTTACTTGTTATTTCTCATCCCAAATTACATACAAATGTGCACCATCTCCTACTCTTCACAACAACTACAAGTTCGCATATTGAGACATAAAGCACAAATCAAACATGCTTAAATCAAGAACAAGAGTGCATCAAAAACTTCAAATTTTTGGCATGCTTCGACGACACAAAGTAAAATAAACCCCTCCTTACACTAAACCCCTTGTGTGCCCTCACACAAGAAAAGACAAAAGCAAAAGACGGAGAACATGACAAAACACATAACAAAAATGAACAAACCCTCCTTACACTTGATCCCTACTAAGATCAAGTGTAGACATAACAAACAAGATAAAAACACATAAAACACGAAAAAGAAAAAAAATTAAATAAATAAAACACAGACTCAAAGACGCAAAAAAAAAAAACGATGGGGAAACGACATCACCTATCGCCCCGCCTGGGCAGACGGGGCAGGACAGTCTGCTCTAGCTCATCAAACCGGCGACGAATCTTCCTCCTTACACTTAAGTCCATAACGTCCTTCGTAGCCTAGATCTGGAAAAACAACACAAAACAAAGACCAAATAATAAAATCAAAGGAAAATAAACGATAGTCAACTCGGGTTGCCTCCCGGTAGCGCCTTTCTTTAAAGTCTTTGGCTAGACCTCCTCTCAAAGGGTCAATCTGATGGAGGTATGCATAGTGGAGTCACATCCACTACCTTGATCACCCTATGCAAGCGCTTCCCACGGTCTTTATACCACATGGAATCAATCTGATGGAGGTATGCATAGTGGAGTCACATCCACTACCTTGATCACCCTATGCAAGCGCTTCCCACGGTCTTTATACCACATGGAATCATCACAGATCTCTTTATCCCTCATGTCTTTGGCATCCAAATTAGCAAATCCATATGTGGGAGCGAGTTCCATCTTATCCTGCAACAAGTGCGTCTCAAGATATTCTTGGACAAGGCTCTCAAAAACGTCAGTAGAAAGGGTATCTTCATTCTCATGATCATTAGGTTTCTTAAGTGCATTATCAATATGATGAAAATAAATTTCATTATGATACTTAACACTTATGGAAACTTCATCAACATCAATCACTGCCCTAATAGTCTTCAAAAATGGTCTACCCAACAGAACACCCGCAGTACCCTCAACTTGCCTATCATTGGTATCTATAACATAGAAATCAGCAGGATAGACAAAATTGTTAATTCTGACAAGGATATTTTCTAGTAAGCCTATGGGTGCAATGCATGATCTATCAGCAAGTTGTATAATCACTCGTGTAGACACCAACTCAACTCCAGTTAATTGATTATACACAGACAACGGCATAACATTGATTGATGCTCCTAAGTCACACATAGCATGCTTAACCATCACATTTCCCATAAGACAAGGTAAAGTAAACATACTTGGGTCTACGCACTTGGCGGGGAGCATCTTCTGGATGATTGTCGACACCGACGTATCCATCAGTACCTTCTCGGACTGCTGGATCTTACCCGCTATGAAGTCTTTGACAAATTTCCCAAATTGGGGAATCTTCACGGCTTCGAGGAAAGGTATGTTGATTTCCAGCTTCTCGAACAACTTCACATAATCCATGTATTCCTTGTTCAGTGTCCGTTTCCTCTCCAATGCCTCAGGAAAAGGTGGAGGTATAGCAGTTTTAGGGTTTGTCTGGACAGATCGACCTTCTCTGCTTGGCAGAACTTCATCAGTAAAATTGCGCAACTACGTCGGGTGCATGCAGGGCGGCCGACCTTCTACGCGATCGGCTCTCCATCGGCTAGATTCCGCAGTTCGCGCCGGGTCATGCAGGGCGGTTCGACCCTCTCTGTCTGTCAGAATGCTCGGTCTGGTCAGCTCAGCGGTCTGTTCTGCTGTAGATCTAATCTTTTGGGGACTCGCTTTCGGTATTGGTTCGGACAACTCTTTTCCACTCCTCAACATGATGTGATTGCAACTACAGGCAGACGAATTTGGCTGAGTCTGAGAAGGTAATTGCCTCTGATTTGCCTTCATTTCATCTAGCGAAGTGGTCATCATAGACATTTGCTTGGTCGATTTTCCAAGATATCCTTGTTGCTCCCACTTCAATTGTTGCACTTCTCTCTTCACGGCTTGAAGCTCATCATAATTTGAAGTTATTTCCTTCTGCATCTGCTTCTGATATGCAATGGCATCTTTTTGAGAAACAATCATCTCGCACATCAATTCTTCAAGCACGAGGGATCCCCAGGTCGGCTTGGTCGGGCCGAGGCATGATTGACATTTTCGGCTTCAATGCCATTTGATGCGAAGCTTCGGTAAGGTTGCTCTATACCGAGGGTAGGTGTCCGATATAATTTGTCATAGCGGTGGATGAGTTGTTGTACTTGACTTTGTGGAAATTCCACGTGCTTGTGTGTTCGGGCACCTTGCTCTCCATCAATTTCTGCTCGAGCTCGAGTCCTCTTTTTACCGTCCAAGCTAATTTGATTTACGTTAGCCCTAGCATTCGGATTGGGGCTTTGGACTTGCGATGGTAATTGCCCTTGACTTGCCTTCATCTCTTGAATTGAAGAATTCAAATTGGAAATCTGCTTGGACAAATTCTCGACGGTGCTTTGATTATCCCTCTTAGTCTGATTAATCTCCTCTTGCATCTGTTGTTGATAGGCAATGGTACTCTTCTGAGAAGTAATCATTTCAGCCATCATTTTCTCCAACGGGCCGCTTCTGGTCCCATCCGGCCGACGGACCCGATCCGTTTCTTGAAACTAGCTGCGGGAAGCGTCTTTGATGCGGAGGTCCGTATGGTTGTTGGAACCACTTGTTGCTTGCGGTGGTTGATATTGTTGGTGCTTTGATAAGTAGGCTGTTGGAATGACTGTTGTGGAGGATTCCTTTGCGGTTGTGGTACTTGATCATCTTGTCTCCACCTTAGGTTCGGATGCACCTTGTTTTGATTATTCCAATTACCTGCTGCATTAACATCTTCACCTTGACACTGTAGAGATGTATGTCCTCTTTGTCCGCATGCTCCACATGTATGATCTGCCATTGATCGGGCAGATGATGAGGAGGAGGAAGGAGGATTCCTCTCCTTAAATAACTTTGTCCAATTTATCTTCAAGTTGGCTGAACTTCTCCTCCATCTTCATGCCAACCTTCATATCTAGATCATCTAGGAAGTCTCCGCTTGAAAGGTTAACGGATTTCCTCTCGCATTCTCGGTCCTTTGTCTTTGCGATGTGGATTCGGCAAGTCCTTCGATGATTGCCTTTGCATCAGTATAGTAGCTGTTAGCAAAGCTACCTTTCAGTCCAACGTTCACCATGGTTTTAGATTCATCTGTCATTCCTTGGTAGAAAATTTGCAGTAGATCTACTTCAGAAAATCCATGGTTCGGGCAGCTATCAACTAGCTTCCCAAATCTCTCCCAGTAGGCACCAAAGGACTCATCAAGCTCTTGATTGATTTCGGATATCTCTTTCTTGAGTACATTCGTCTTGGATTGTGGAAAGTACTTGTCCAGGAATGTTTGACGCATCTGAGCCCAAGTAGTGATTGATCTAGGTCTCAATCCGGAAAACCATGCACGAGCTCCGTCTTGTAGAGTAAAAGGGAATGCTTTAAGCTTGAAAGCATCCAAATGACCTTGCCTATGCAGATCACAGACCTGATTGAATCCCTCCAGAAAAGCAAAGGGATTCTCGTTCAGCTTCCCGTAAAATTTTGGACATGCCGCGACCAAATTCAACTTCACATCTATTTGCTCCGTGGTAGTTATGTGGATTGGTCCGGGCAAGTCCTCTCCCAAGTTCCTCGAACTCGAGTTCATCCTCGGATTGGGTCGTTTGATCTTCGGCCATGATTTCTTCTTCGATTCGGAATTGTTGTCTTCGAAAACGGGTGCATGCGGCTGCCGGACCGATTTCGGACTCGACTCATTTGGTTCTTCCCTCTGTCAGTCGGTCGGACACTGTTTACGTTCGTGACAAAGACCTGGTTGCTTCGCAGCTTTGTTGCATTCCTATTCCTTTTCGCAGTCTTTTCAATTTTTGGATCAAAGTGTAGAAAAGGGCGGGAAGACTTTGCTCATGCAACACTTAAAAAGCACAAAAGATCGGTAGGAAAAATAAGCTTAAATATAACACCGTTCCCCGAACGGCGCCAATTTGCTGATCGATGTTTAACACAAAATAAATCCACGCAAATGCTAGAACTTAAAACAAGATAGCACGGGTATCGAACACGGGGAACGGATAAATTCAAACTTAAAAATCCTATCAATCAAGATTTTTGGTTAGCGACCACGCAAGTTTTGGGAATAACTAATCCTAAGACAACGAAAATTTAAACAAGAAATAAACACGAAATTTATCTAATGCAAGTAAAAGCGGGTCCAGCAAGATGATTCACACACACACACAATCGATCATAGACACTAATAATTAATTAAACCACTTAAATCAATCGGTTGTAGGACACCGTAATTAAGCCGACATATCCCCTATTCCCCCTTAATTAATCGGTAATCGCCATGGTGGGCATTGAAACGACTACTTCTCTAAATTAGATGCAACCTACGTTGGTGGGCAATCAATAGATTTAACACCTAATCAGCTTTAAGAACTAAGGGAACCCAATTTAGGAGCCTACTCGTATTGATGGGCATCTAATAGTCTCCTACCAAATTAATCCAATTGCCCTAAGACAATTTGCTACTTATTTAGCCTAATCCCATGAGAAACGATGGAAGTACTAAATTAGCTATGAATTAAACTAACCTAGGGTGATCAAGCCTAAATTAATTAATCCAATTAATTAAATCTAGATTAATTCAGAACCCAAATGATTAATTTTAAGCCCTAGTCTCACGAATTTAAGGTGGTGTGTGTGTTACATCTCGCCGGCCCCTTAAAAGACTTAGCTACGCATATCGGCCGGACTGGCCAGACGGACCGGTTTACTGGACAGAACACAAAACATGATGAAATTTAGCAATTAATTAAGTGCGAAAATTCTAGTTTAATTTAAAGATATCTAATTACTAAGAGCACGAATTTAAAACCCCAAACACAAACTTCATGAATTAAAAACGAAATTAACATCCATAGGCTAATAGAACGGAAGCAAAACAAAGTCGGGAATTCAAAACGGTAATGATAACAAGTTGTTCCTTCCAAATCTAATCATAATTCTCGAATAAAAGTACGGAAATGCAAACTTAAATCATGAAGAACCCTCGGTCGGAAACTCCCTCGGCTTTGGCGGTATTTGATCGGATGACCTCTCTTCGGCGGCAGCGTAGGTCTTCTCTCGGCTTCGGTGTGCAGCGTTCGGATTATCCTGATGTGGGATGGTTGATGATCGGATGTGGTAGAGTGGCGGTAGTGGCTTGGCTAGGGTTTTTAGTGTCTTATGCGAGAGAATAAGCAATGCCATCGGATCCTCCAAAAATCATGCATATATCTTCCCCCTCGGCTGCTGACGTGCGAATCCAATAAGGATAAGATAATGATATCTTTTCCTAATCTTCTCCCCTCGGCTGCGTCTTTAAGAATTGGAATTAAATCAATTAATTCCCTTCCTTCTCTTCCTCTATTAGAGAAATTAACTACAGAAGTAAATAAATAAATTTATTTATCCTTCTATAATTAATCCCTAATTGATCCCTAATTAATCCCTTCAATTTGAGTAGATATCCCTTTGATCATGCAATGCCACCTCAACGCCTTGTCAAATGCCACATCATCAATTAACACTGCAAAACGAAAATCAAAACCATTCCAAACGCCACAAAATGTGCCAAATTATACGGAATATGGATAGTACAATTTAGACCTATCAAACCTCCTTACACTTAAAACATACTTGCCCTCAAGTATAAGGAAAACCAAAGCATAAGTACTATCCAATTCCTGTTCCTCCCCCAAGACTCAAGACTCTAAAAGAAAACAAGAAAAAGACACGGACAAAACAAGACACAAACAACAAGGACAAAGAAAACAAAACCACGAACACGGAAAAGAACGACACAACAAACGAAAGAAGCAATACCAATCATATCCATAATCTTTGCACTCAATGAACTAACAAAACATGTCCACCACACAAATATGCATATCATCAAACAAGTAGAATTGCAAATTTTAGATTAGGCACACAAATATCAACTTAGTCAAAAACCTAAGCAAACATGGATCATCCTCACGGTTCACTCAACACTCTCTAGTCTAGGTCCGATTCAAGCCTCTCAATAAAATAAAGTTCATCCATCACGATAAAAGAGTGTCATAACTGTAATATCAAGGAGGTCTTTATTCTTTGGTTGTAATGGGGCTTAGGACATAGACAAATTTGCATTGGTAAGGGTCCTAGGGGTTCTAAGCTCCACAACTTGTACCAAAATGTCACGTATGTTTTACTTGGCAAAAATAGAGATTACTAAGAATTAATATCCAACACCTACTACAAGAATTAGCACATTAGCTGCTGCCTTTGTAATCCATAAACTGCACTCTGCTTCGGTTTTTTTTTTAGAGTATAAATAGCAGCACATTCATAGCAGCAGCCCAAAATACAGCTTATTACCGGATGTTGATATCCAAATTGACTTCTTCATATTCGTCAAAATTTGTCAATAATTATTTGCACCACAACATAAGTATTCTTAGTAGGTGATAAGAAAGATCAATCTCAATTTTGCTTGCAAAACATACAATGACATGGGAAAAAGAAAGCTAAAAGGCCTTGGTTTGAATATTTCTGACTAAATCAAGGAATGGATTAAGGCACAAATTAGCTCACTAGGGGATAATATAGGGTAGGACATATTGTCGCGGTTAAATGGCTCGATCCCTAGTGCCTCCTATCACTTATCACAAATGACACACTGTTATTGCAACTTCATGAACAACTCTCTCAATGAAATTAGTAGGAAGTGTCCTACTTTAACGGCTCAAATCTAATATAAGGAGTGTATACAATACGATCCACAATTCACTTATTATTCCTCATCCCAAATCACATACAAATGTGCACCTTCTCCTACTCTTCACAATAACTACAAATTTGCATATTGAGACATAAAGCATAAGTAAACATGCTTAATCAAGAACAAGAGTGCATCAAAAACTTCAATTTTTGGCATGCTTCGACGACACAAAAGAAATGACGAAACAAAGTGACACGAAGAAGAGACATTCCTCCTCCTTACACTAAACCCCTTGTGTGCCCTCACACAAGAAAAGACAAAGCAAAGACGGAGAACATGACAAACACATAAGAAGAACGCCTCCTTACACTTGAGCGTTACAAACGATCAAGTTAAAGAGAACAACACAAAGACACAAATATAAAAAAAAAACTCACAGACTCACATAAAACATAAAAGAAAACAAAGGGGGAAGAAAAGACATCACCGATCGCCCGGAGGCGGAAGACGAGAGAGAACCGTGTGCTCCAAATCATCAAAGCGCCGCCGGAGGTAGCAAACCTCAGCCCTCAACACCTGGACCGAATCGTCGGGTACCTGCAAAGCTACATAGGGGGCAGCACTCGGGACTCGAGGTCCCGGTGGATAAAATCTAACAGTACCGTCAGGATCCCTATAGCAAATGCGGGCATAACCCATCAACTCAAGATCAAAAAAAGGTGGATCAGACAGGCGAGTAAGCAAAGAATCATCCATAATCATAAAGTTCCTAACAAGGAACGTAGCAAACAAATGGCACAGAGTCAAATGCCTAGCCGGATGGGTAGCAAGATCACTCATACATCGCGCTACCCAATATCCAAGATCAACCCTCCTACCCGTATGCATACACCACAGAAAATACAGGTCATTATCCGTGAGGGTGGTAAACCCAGTCCAACGACCAGTCAAATTATGACACAGAAACTGATGACACAGACGTAAAGCAGGATCGGTAACGTATGAAATATCAGAAACCGAGGGTCGAAAATCCTCATGATCAGAAGGAGCAATCAAACACCAAGCATTCTTAGGACCAATATAATCACCAATAGACGAAGGAATACCACGAGGTGTAAGAGCATAGGTACCATCATCTAAATGCTCTAAAGACACAGTACCTAACCTAGCAGACCACTCAGATAGAGACATCTCATAAAAGACACAACCAATGCGAAAAGAAATACTAGGCACATAAACATCAGTAGTGAAAGTAAATGAGAAGGAATTGAAAAACTCAGAAACCAGACGATGGTAGCATGGATAATGATGTGATTCTGTTAACCAGAGCCAACCAATGCATCGGAAATACTCGTAAAACTGACCTTGCACTCCTGTAGAGCGAAGAAAGGCGTGACTTATGGTCCTACCATTGCGGAAATTCTTCCCACGACGAATAAAGGCGCGGTGGCGGTAGGGGTCATCTTCGAACGTCATGGCAGCCTTCACTGCCTCTCGGTCAGGGAAACGGAGAACAATCATGTTCCCGTACACTTCAGACGATGGCATAGAATCGGAATTTGCGAAATCCGCCCGGTGAAAGCTGCTCCAAGGAAAGATCGTCCTCCCTCGTTTGGACAGGTGATAGTCGGACTCGTCCGACGGCAGAGGAGGCGCGCGCACTTCGAAAACCCAATTAACTCCATCGAAAGATGGAGGCGGTACGAAGGGGTTAGTATCCTGAATAAAGCCGAAGCGCGTGTGAAGATCTTCGGACGGAAATCCGGCAGAAGGCTCTGCCCAGGCAAAATCCTCGTCGTCTTCGGCTTCGGCGGCGAATTCAGCAGCAGTAGGGACTTCAAATTCCGGCTCATCCTCGTCGATGAGGAAGGGTCCGGACATGGTGGGGTTCAAAGACCGCCGGATGCGTCCAGTTCGGCGTGGACGGCGTGAAGACTCGCCGGGAGTGGACGTCGACGAGGAAGCAACGGTGGATATCTTTGATTTCTTCTTGGGAGCCATTGCGGCGGCTTGGCTAAGTAGATTTGGCGGGGTTCGATGGATGAGAGGTAAGAATTCGAATGGGGAGAGTAATTTGGAGAAGGTAAGTTAGGGTAAAAATTTGGGGGATGAATGGTGAGTAGTGGGAGAAGGGGAAATAAGAAGGAAAGAGGGAAGAGGGAGAAAACGTGATAACATTTTCTGATTTTTTTTTTTCTTTTTTTACTTTCTCCTAAACTCGCAAAGATCCCAAAAAATTTTTTGAACACACCTTCCCAATCCTATGTTTCGAATTCTTGGCCTATTTTTGAATCCCCACCTTGCCTTAAGCTCATAAACAGCTTCGTAGCTTAGATCTGGAAAAACAACAAGGAAAACCATACGAAATAGAGATAATAAAAAGAAATAACAGAATAAAATGAGAACAAACCGGGCTGCCTCCCGATAGCGCCTTTCTTTATTGTCTTTGGCTAGACTCCTTCTAGATCAAGAGTAGGAGGGTATGGACAAGCCGAGCTCATCCACTACCTCCACTCGTGCAGCAACATGATAGAGTTTCAATCGGTGACCATTCGCGGTAAACTACGTGTCGAGATCCAGCTTTGAGATTGTAATCGCTCCCGAGTCTTCGAGACGGATCGAATCCTGAAAGGACCGGTCCAACGCGAACGGAGCTTGCCTGGCATGAGACGGAGGCAAGATTGGTATAGCAACACTAACTGTCCCTCCTCAAATTTCTTTGTACGGATGTGTCTGTCATGCCATGCCTTCGTGTGATCCTTGTATCTCATTGCCGTGTCGTAGGCCTCACGACGGATCTCTTCAAGTTCTTGTAACTGATATTTTCTTTCTTTCGCACATCCTTGCAGATCCATATTAATCTTCTTTACAACCCACCAAGCCTTGTGCTCCAATTCCACAGGTAGATGGCAAAGCTTCCCAAAGATAAGCCGATACGGAGACATACTTATAGGAGTTTTATAAGCAGTACGATAAGCCCATAAAGCATCGTCTAACCTTAAACTCCAATCCTTCCGAGAAGGATTCACGGTCTTCTCAAGTATAGCTTTTACTTCCCTATTGGAGACCTCGGCTTGCCCATTCGTTTGTGGATGGTAGGGTGTAGAGATACGATGCTTGACACCGTATTTCTTCATGAGTGCTTCTATAGTGCGGTTGCGAAAATGGCTTCCTTGATCACTAATGATGGTCGTCGGTACTCCAAATCTGCTTGAAAATATTAGTTCTAAGAAAACCTGCAACCACTTTAGAATCATTAGTCCTCACGGCCTTAGCCTCGACCCATTTAGACACGTAGTCCACAGCAAGAAAAATGTACAAGTTCCCGCATGAACTCGGAAAAGGGCCCATGAAGTCCATGCCCCACACATCAAAGATTTCACAGAAGCGCAACGGCTTTTGGGGCATTTCATCCTTCTGTGATATGTTACCGGTCATTTGGCAACGTGTACACGTCTTGCAAAAATTGTATGAGTCGAGGTTTAAGGTCGGCCGGAAAAACTCGCATCCAAAACCTTTACGGCGATGCGTTTTGGGCCAAAGTGTCCACCATAAGGGGATGAATGACAATGAAAAAGAATCTCACCTTGTTCGGCCTCAGGAATGCAACGGCAAATTACTTGATCTACTCCCATCTTCCATAGTATTGGAGAATCCCAAAAGTATTGTCGGCATTCGCTCTCCAATCTTTTTCTTTGAGCATGTGTGAAATTGGATGGAATGCGCTTGGAAGTCAAGTAATTCACAATGTTAGCAAACCAAGGAAGTTTAGATAACTTACCAATAGCCTTTAGCCATTACGGATCGAGAATCGTGTGCATGCAGTCGAGATGCGGCCGTGGCCGGTGCATTAGGCGAAAAACACGAACATAGGTGCATGCGTCCCGGCAGGACCGGGCATGTGACGGATTCGGGAACTGCATACAAATGCTCCTCGGGAAAAGTCTCCTTAATAGATTCTCCATCTTCTTCTTGGATCAATCGACTTAGATGGTCCGCCACTTGATTCTCTGCTCCTCTTTTGTCCTTAACCTCCCAATCAAACTCTTGAAGTAAGAGTATCCATCGTATCAATCGAGGTTTAGACTCCTTCTTGGATAGAAGGTGTTTGACGGCGCATGATCGGTGTAGACCACAATTTTGGAGCCAAGTAAGTAGGATCTCGTATTTGTCAAATGCGAAGACAATAGCCAACAACTCCTTCTCCGTGGTAGAGTAATTGCACCGAGGTGAGTTAAGTGTCTTTGAAGCATAGTATATCACGTGGCTCTCTCTTCCATTCTTTTGTCCCAAGGCTTGCTCCTACGGCTCGGTCGGATGCATCACACATGATCTCGAATGGCTTGTTCCAATCAGGTGGTTGCATTATTGGGGCGATAGTGAGCTTTGTCTTGAGGAGGTTGAAGGCCTCCTTACAGCGATCATCGAACACGAACTCAACATCTTGTTGTAGGAGTCTTGTGAGTGGTTGAGCTACCTTTGCAAAGTCCTTGATGAATCGCCGATAAAAACCCGCATGGCCTAAGAAACCGCGAATCTCCTTCGCAGATGTAGGGGGCGGCAGCTTAGCAATTAGGTCAACCTTGGCCTTGTCCACTTCAATGCCTCTGCTAGATACCACATGACCGAGTACAATTCCTTCGGTCACCATAAAATGGCACTTCTCATAGTTGAGTACCAAGTTCTTCTCCACACACCGAGCAAGGACTTTGTCTAAATTCTTCAAGCATCCTGTGTATGAACTCCCATAAATAGTGAAGTCGTCCATGAACACCTCTATGCAATCCTCGATCAAGTCCGAAAAGATGCTCATCATGCATCTTTGGAAGGTGCCCGGTGCATTACATAATCCGAAAGGCATACGCCGGTAAGCAAAAGTGCCGAATGGACAAGTGAATGTGGTCTTGTCCTGATCCTCCTCCTTTACATGGATCTGAAAATAGCCGCTATACCCATCTAAAAAACTAAAGTAGGCTTGTCCTGCGAAGATTTGAAGTGTAGAAAAGGAGGGGTTTATTTTACATGGATCAAAGTATAGAAAAGGAGGGGTTTATTTTACTTTGTGTAAGGAGGGGTTTATTTTACTTTGTGTAAGGAGGGGTTTATTTTAAGGAGGGGTTTATTTTACTTTGTGTCGTCGAAGCATGCCAAAAATTTGAAGTTTTTGATGCACTCTTGTTCTTGATTTAAGCATGTTTGATTTGTGCTTTATGTCTCAATATGCGAACTTGTAGTTGTTGTGAAGAGTAGGAGATGGTGCACATTTGTATGTAATTTGGGATGAGAAATAACAAGTAAATCGTGGATCGAATTTTACACACACTCCGTATATTAGATTTGAGCCATTAAAGTATGACACTTCCTACTAATTTCATTCAGAGAGCTTGTTCATGAAGTTGCAATAAAAGTGAGTCATTTGTGATAAGTGATAGGAGGCACTAGGGATTGAGCCATTTTAACTGTGACAATATTTCCTACCTTGCAATTATCCCCGGCAACGGCGCCAATTTGGTGATCGCTGTTTACACCAAATAATCCTGCAAAATAGCTAGACTTAAGAATTAGTATAGCATCAGGTATCGAACACAGGGAACGGAGTATTTTCAACTTATAATTCCTATCAATCAGGGTTTGGTTAGCAACCACGCAAGTTTTGGGAATTATCTAATCTAAAGACAACGAAAATAAAAGCAAGAATTTAACACGAAATTGACTTATGCAAATAAAAGCGGGTCCAGCAAGATGATTCACACACACACAAAATCGATCATTGACACTAATAATTAATTAATCCACTTAAATCAATTGGTTGTAGGACACCGTAATTAAACTGACATATCCCCTATTCCCCCTTAATTATTCGGTAATCGCCATGGTGGGCATTGAAACGACTACTTCTCTAAATTAGATGCAACCTACGTTGGTGGGCAATCAATAAATTTAACACCTAATCAGCTTTAAGAACTAAGGGAACCCAATTTAGGAGCCTACTCGTATAGTGGGCATTTAATAGTCTCCTACCAAATTAATCCAATTGCCCTAAGAACAAGTTGCTACTTATTTAGCCTAATCCCACGAGAAACGATGGAAGTACTAAATTAGCTATGAATTAAACTAACCTAGGGTGATCAAGCCTAAATTAATTAATCCAATTAATTAAACCTAGATTAATTCAGAACCTAAGTGATTAATTTTAAGCCCTAGTCTCACGAAAATATGGTGGTGTGTGTTTCACATCTCGCCGGCCCTAAAAAGACTTAGCTACGCATATCGGCCGGACTAGCCAGACGGACCGGTTTCTTTGGACGGGAACACAAAACATGCTTTGAAATTCATAAAATAAATATGCACGAAAATTCTAACTTAATTAAAAGAGATCAAATTACCAAGTGCACGAATTTAAAATCCCAAAGTACAAACTTCATAATTAAAAACGAAATTAACATCCATAGGCTAATAAAACGGAAGCAAACCAAATTCGGGAATTCAAAACGGAAAAGATAACATGTTGTTCCTTCCAAATCTAAACACAATTCTTGAAATAAAAGTTGAGAATGCAAACTTAAAAACGGAACTGCCCCTCGGTTGGATCTTCCTCGGCGTCGGCGGATTCTTGATCGGTCGGATCTCCCCGGCGTCGTCGACTTCTCTCTCCCTTCGGTGTGCAGCAAAGAAAAGGAATTGATGTCGAGTAGTTGATGATGAAACTTGGCAGAGTGGCGGAAGTTTTCGGCCTTCCGTGTGGATGAATGGTGATGAAGAATGAAATAAAATAAAAATATCTCTTTTTACTCCCCCTCACGCTGCCCTTGATGAATGATGATAAAAGGATTTAATAATATCTTCCCTTCTCCCCTTCTCTCCTATCACCGCCGTGAGATCCAAGAGGGATCAAGATATGATTTTTCTTTCCTTATCCCCTTGGCCGTGTGATATGGTATCCTCTCAAGATATGGAATTAATTAATTAATTCCCCTCTTAATCCTCCTCAATTAGGATAATTAAATATAGAAGTAAATAAATTAATTTATTTTTCTTCTATACTTAATCCCTTCTTGATTCCTCCAAATTGAGTAAATATTTCCTTGATTGTGCAATTGCCACCTCAACGCCTCGTCAAATGCCACATCATCAATAAACACTGCAAAACAAACGCCAAAACAATCCCAAACGCCACAACATATGCCAAATTAAACGGAATATGGATAGTACGAAATAGACCTATCCCCACATCAAGCAACAACCGATTCAGCATGTGGATAGGTGGGTGCCGGCTGATATGAATGAACATTGGGAGAGATTGAAAGAAGTTTTTATCAAAGGCTACTACGTATGGCGCATTTACCCACTCGACTGCTCAGTCGATCAGCTCTTTGAGGAGTTGATTACGAGATTTGATGTTGAATTCAGTGAACGGCTGAAGCAAGTCATGGAATCACAGAATATAACCTTTCGTGCCCCAGCTTTCCGACGTATTCCACCGCCGAGACTTGCTAATGGACTGCTGAGCACTAAGGACATAGAAAGAGAAGTGGAGGAAGCCGCCTACGGCCGAGCCTCGCTCCCGAAAGGCCGGATGATAACTTGGAGATCCGGGAGATTCGAGCTAGAGTGTATAAATACTATTACCCGGATCCTCCCGAGGAGAAATCCACGACTTCAAGAAGAAGACGCAGGTTCAAGAAACAAGCAGCAGTGATTTTCTCCTTCTCATCTTTTGTAATAGCATTAGGAACTCTGTAATTCTTGATATATATATCGGTTCCTCCGCTTGCTAGACAATTACTCATTGTTTTTCGGCCTTTTACTTTGTGTTTACACAACGATCACTAAGTGATCGACACACACTCACATCGGTTTCTACGATCTTGCCATTCTCTCTTTGTTGAAGTTCGTTTATGATTATCGGTTTTTCCTCGGAGGCGTTTGAAGGGGAAATTGTTGTCGATAGGACGATATCTTTGATAGATGTTAGAGTATAGAGGTTTTGGCATCATCAATTAGGGGAAATTGTTGGATATGAGTCGATAGATTGATACTCACTGTTCTAGGGTTAAAAGAAATTGGGGGAAATCATAGTAGTACTATGGAATTGAAGATCCCAAAACCGAGCTGATATGAGTAGATTAGTGTGTCGATAGGATTAGCTGATGTATAGGTTAGACTTGATGTAATGCTTATTATTTTGTCTAAGTCTCGTACGGGGTAGTTGTTGAACCGATCTTCTGCTGAAGATACTTTTCGAACCCCACGTCATCGGTGTAATCGCTTGCATTCTTCGTCGGCGGTGATATCAAACTCGGTTAAAGATCCCGCATCGGTGGCCCGGACCTCGAGTAAGCATTCTCTACAAGGCGATGGTCATCGGTAGAAGAACCGAGTCAAGCAGTATACCTTCGCGATCGACCAACCGACTATCGAAGCTCACTTTATCGGTCGACGACTCGGCCGAAGAAGACAGAGACTTTCGAGTATCGTATCCGACGAAAGCGACCCAGCACTTAAAGTCCCTTAAAATGTTCAACAGAAGACATACGAGGTAGTTTGAACGGTCAACTCTGACACTCACCAACTACAAACCTCGACCAATGAGAAGCCGACAACGCTTACCTACTCTACAGGTAAAAGTTTGCTCTCATGAACGGTGCATTAAGCGCCTGCTTTGCAACAAAGTTGAATAGTGGCCGTTTTCTTTAGACGCTTGTGACATGTGGCATCGTCGTTTCCAACGGACATATGCCACAACTCACAACTATAAATACAGAAGGATTTGAAGATTTCAAAAAGAGGAATATACGCGAAATCAAGGGAAATCATTCAAGCTCACAACGCTCTAGAACCTTCAAGCTTATCCAGAGAGACGAACTAGTTTTCATAGAACACCTGCTTGTAGTTCATCTCTCTCAGAGCACTTTGATCCCTTTCTTCTCTAGACTAAGCTCATTGCTAGATTCATAGCTTAGATCCGAAGGAGTTCACATTTAGTGAATTGTTCTTGTTGTAAGAACTCCTTCTCAGTTGGAGAATATTCCCTCCCTTCTAAACTTAGGTTTGGATTGTAAAGTCGCTAAGGACTATAACTTAGAGGGAACCGTCCCGGTGCACGGTATCCCCGCTTTGAGGCTTGCTCAAAATAATCAACAAGTTCTCTCGCCTTGTTCGGGGCCGTGGACGTAGGATCTTGCGTATCCGAACCACGTTAAATCGCTTGTGTTTATTTCTTGTTTTATTGCATAACATTCAACTGACTTGAAAATCATAAGTTTGCATAAAACGTATTTTATAAAGTGCACAGCCAAAAGATTTAACTTGCAAAAACGCGTTTTCAAAAGAGACGACTCCGGGCCTAACACTTATCCGCACTACGGTCTCCGGCGAGTTTCGTAATGCTGACATCGGTCGGTAGAAGAGCTCGAAGGCGACTTCACTTTGACCCCAGTGATCGAAGGCTTACTTGGCACCTGTTCATCGATTGCAAACATCGGCTTGGTTGACCTTCACTGAGAAAAAGAAACAGAGCTCAGGTGTATTCACCCCCCCTCTACACCTGACTTTTCGTCTCCGGACCAACACTTTATAATCTTAATTATTTATTAATTAAGGTTTATTTGTGCTCCTAATTATTTTAGTGCCCTTCGTGTTATATTTGTGCCCCAATTATTTTGTCAAAGTCATCATAATCATTTTCCAATAATAAATTAATAATATTAATAATATAAATTAACTGAAATTTCAATAGACACTTAGGTAGAGTTAGAATATTAGTAATAAATAGTTTAAGATTCATTACACTATAATAAATAAATTTATGTAATATATATCTACATGCACATTAATTAATAAAAAGTAAAGAATAATAATCATGTGGGTCTTGATGTTAGAAATAAAAAGGAAATTTATGAAAAAAGGTTAAATGCCTATTTCATGCATATTTGACATAGTTTGTCTATTTTTGCATTTAAGGTTCCAAATTTGCCTATTTTTAATTTTTCCCCTTTTTAATTCTTAACTTTCAAAGATGGGGGAAGTAAGTTAATGATTGAAAGGAAACACATTTCCTTACGTGCCATACATGCAGAAGAGGTAGGTTATTAGCTAGAGTTCTAGGCTATTATTCAATGACCAACCCAGATTTGGCTTATAAAGACAATTCCCTACTCAAACCAATTTATTAGACTTTCACTCCAGTTAAAGCAAACTCGGTTTAGGTGTGCAGATCCTCAGGTAAGGATTTTCTTTCTTTCTCAATCTTGATTCCTCCATTTGTATGTGTTTGTCCCCTTAAACTTTTCTTGTGAGCTTCGTTTACTTGGGGGATAATATAGAGCTGATTTCATTCTTTTTGTGAAATAGAAGAATTGGAGGGTAATTAAGAGTACAAGAATAGATAAAAAGTAATTGCATGTTTAGATCTATGGGTGTAGAGGATTATGTCAAACCTATTCAATGTCTTACTACTACCATATGTTGTGTTTAACGCTTTTGTATTAGAAAGGGGCGGTGAATGCGTAATTAAATGAAGGATAAAGAGAAGTAACAGGTTGGATCTAAATCTCTTGAGTGCATGTGTAGATCTGCAAGTTAAGAAATGAATCTTGAAATACTTATCTCTTTCACTTTTCTCTTCGCATGATCGACTCCAAATTAAGTTCATGCATGTTGCATGCAAAGAATCTAACCAACTTTATGTTATCCTAAGAACAGTAATTGTTTCAATTAAGAAGTTATAGGTGTTCTGGATTGAATGCATGGTGCGATTTTGATAAATTTGTGTTAAGACAGTAGCTGTCCCGAAATTCCCGCTTTCTGCCGTGATTTTCCATGACCAAAAATACAACCTTTTGACACTTGAATAATTCCATAAAAATTATATAGACAAACTTTAGAATGTTTTTAAGATCTCTGTAAAATTTGGTAATTTTTGGACATGTTTTTATATTTTAAATAAATTTGTTAATGCATACTGCCGAAAAATCATGCATGCGGGATAGAGCTGAGTAAAACATTTATATCTCACTCCACAAAAATGATTTTAACTTGATTCCGTTTTCTAAATGTTCTTTACACATAGGGACTTTTGAAAATAGTTATTTTGTATTTTTAAACCATGCATGTAAAAGCAGTATATTATAAACTTTCAATTGTCAATCGGAAACATGCTTTCGATACAGATGATTTTGGTGAAAATTTCTGTCTTTCCTGAATCCGTCGCTTATCAATCTTGAGTGAAATTTTGATATGACATTTGCATGCATGTCCCCTAAACTTTTTTTGAATCTCATAATTTTTAGAATACGTTTGGCCCCACAATTGTTAGCTAAACTATAGTAGGGCAGAAGCTGCCCCTGTTTGAACAGTGAGCACTGTTTAGGTGATAACTTCTAGGATATTGATTATTTTGTTACGAAACCAATTCCAGTATAAACTAAACTCATTAAGGATGATATATATGGAATATTAGAATTTATGGAGTGAAACCGTGGTCTGTGGAATTATTACAAAATAGGCTTTCTGCACGAGTTTAACGGATTAAAGCTACGATATTGTTTTAACCTAATAACTATTAGGTATCGCTTATAGATCATGAATTGTACACTCGCTGCTTTATCAAGACGCTAAAGTTTAGGATATCGTTATAGGACCTATCGTGGAAGAGCTATAGCCTCGGTGACAAGATTTCGCATAGATCAATTCGGTGAAAATTCGAGGTGGGTAATATTTTCGTAAAAGTTATTTTGAGTTAATGAGCTCTGTAAATTACTGTTTATCCATGAAAGTTTTTGTGCATTTATACTGTTTAATGCTCCTGAGATCGATCGAGATCCTTGATTAATCTAAAACATTAATCAATGATTGTGTACACGTAGTTAGTTACTAGTGGATTGATCCCCACTAAGTGCTAACCAAGATACGGGACCCCCTGAGTTACGACTTTAGGGGCCAGGGTTCCCGGGAAAGTAAGTGGGACCCCCTGAGTTACGACTTTAGGGGCCAGGGTTCCCAAGTAATTAAGTGAGACCCCCTGAACTACGATTCTAGGGGCTAAGGTTCTCACCGTTAGGAGTAACGGTTAAATGTGACATGTATGCGCGCACTGTAATGTTTTTGTATGCCGGGAGTTGTTTCTTTTAAAATCCTCCTTGTATTACGTATTGCTTGGATAAAGCTGTCTTTTATTTTTAAAACGCACTTATCCACTTGGGTACACTAGTACTCGGCCTCAAATTGTTTTCAAAATATTTTCGGGTTGAGCGGGGGGGCGGCGGAGAAAGGGGCCGAGGAGGGGTTGATGAAATGACATTTTGCAAACTCTTAGAATTGTACTCAGATAATTATGCTTTTGTCATAATTTAAGACTCAATATGCTTCCGTTCATATTAAACGCAAAAACCAATCTGATTTTCTTCGTGTGGGTTGCATTAAATAACGTGTTTATTCCAGTTTTCCAAAGATGGTATGAAAACGTGTTTTATAAAATTCCTCCGTAGCTTGCTCGACCTCTCGTGATCCTTCGTGGGGGGTCGGGGCGTTACACATGGCCGCTGCCGCTCTTTCCTCGCCGCCCGCGGTAGCCCGTTCTTCCCATCGCCGCCGCTGCTTGGTCTTCTCGTCGCCGTCACCGCATCTTCTCTTTTGCTAAAACGAGAAAAACCCTAGATAAATTGAACTTTAACAATTGAACTATTTGTTTCTTCCACAAGTAAGTTTGGCTTAATTCCACTTCTTATCTACACTTCCACAAGTAAATTGAACTTCAGAAGTTGAAACATGAAATTACAAGCTCTAATGGATTTGGGACGTTGATCTGATGGAGTGGATAGTTGAGGGTAAATTCGATCAGTAGTGGATCATTTGGTGATATCTTTTTGTCTGAGGTTTTACATATCTGAACTGCTTCCGAATTTTCAATGGACTTGCTGATTTTTGTTTTTGGAAATTTTGTCTCGTGCATCCACGCATATTGACACTTTTGAGATTGTTGCAGTGAAGATCGCAAGTCTGTGCAACTTCCTTTTTATATGCAAAAGAAACATGTTATTAAATTTGTTTAGCGTTTCAAATGGACTGGTAATCTGTGTAACTCCTATTAAATTTGGGTTTTTGTCTGATATTGTCAAAAGAAAATCATTATTAAATTTGTTTAGTGTTTAGGGTGGGTCCATTTTCTTATGTATGAGAATGTTTGAACGACAATTGCTTTTCTTATTTGTATGTGAATCTTTGAAGGACAATTACTCTTCCCATCTGCATTGACCCATTTTCGAACATGTGATGAGTAAAGACAGATTTTCTCAAATGTTGAGAGTGTTGGCTATTTTCTCATGTGTTTCTGTTGTAGTACCGTTGCTGCATATGATTTAATTGCAGTTTCTGTATTTCAGTGGGGATAGTTTAATGTGTAGATAACTGGTGGTAACTTTTTCATATGATTTAATATTTATATCAATTGATGGAATTGTTGAATGACTGGGATCATTTCTTGGTACTAAATGCTTTCTTGTAAAACTTGTACTAGTGTGCCACCGGTTTTCTTTTCATGTTTAACATTTTGTTTGCTGTTTAATTTCTTATCGAGAACCCCGACCAAATTGGACTTATTAAGTGATATTGCTCCCTAGATCACTACAAGAAATTCACCGTACACCGATGAAATTTTCCGTCGGTAACAGTAATATTCCGTCGGTAAAATATTTACCGACGGAATACCGACGGAAATTTCCGTCGGTAAAAATTACCGACGGATTGCCAACGGAAAAAGCCCGTCGACAGACTGCCACCTGATATTCTGTCGGGGAGTTTCACCGACATTTTTACCGACGGATATTTCCGTCGGTAAATTTAACTAATATTTTTAAATAATTTTTTTGTTTTTTACCGGCGGAATGTTCCGTCGGTAAATTTAAAATAATATTTTTAAATAATTTTTTTTTACCGACGGAATGTTCCATCGGTAAATTTAAAATAATATTTTTAAATAAATTTTTTGGCTAAAGTTAAATATTTTACTTGTTTTTTTTACCGACGGAAATATCCGTCGGTAAATTTAAAATAATTTTTAAAATAATTTTATTTGGTTTTCTTACCGACGGACACATTCCGTCGGTAAAACGTCGGTAAATGTTTTTTTTTAAATAATTTTTTTGTTTTTTCGTACCCAGTTATCGACAACCTGCATTTTTTAACCAACCAACATTTAACCAACCAACACATCACATATAACTATTCAAATCAAGTCAAAAAGCAAACCGAAACATAAATATATAAATCATAAAATCCAAATATTCAGTATATATACATAAAACATAAATAAGTCGATCATAAAGAGGTGGGAGGAGGGGGCGATCAGTCTTTGTCGTCCGAGGAGGCTTGTCGTCGGCTAGAGGAGCCCATCATCTCCATAAGGCTGGGTCATCTACGCATTCATAAATGCGACACTGCTCCCTCGAGGCTCCTCCCTAGCCGCCGACTCCTCCAGTCGGCGCATGATCTCGGCATTGCTCTGGGATGACCCAAGTGAGGAAGTAGAAGAGCGGCTGGCGGCGTTGATGTAGCAGCTCCCTTCCTCGCCGAAACCGTAGAGCCGCTGCTTCTTATCCCGGACCCCTTCCAACCGCAGATAAATCGCGTTTTTATCCGCGTTGGGGCCTTCTTCAAAGCAAATCCGCTCCACCTCCGCCTATTACAATATAAAAATAGAAATTAGTCAAACTCAAAATACTAGAATAATATTCTATATATTGTAATTGTGTGCTTACATGAAGTCTCGCCGCCTTCATGTTGGAGAAGTCTCCACCTTTGTAATGGAGACTCTGGAAAGTGTCAAAGGCGGTGGACTCTAAGGAGCATCCCCTCTGAGAAGCCTATTCATCACATGCATAAACAAAATTAGCCCAAAAACAAAGACATAAGAAGCTAAAAAACATATAAAATGAGACTTACCGTAGGCTCGGGAGTACTTGTAGGGCTGATCGGGACCCTCCTTTGTGCTTGCTCATCCCGGCACCCGGCTCGGCTCCGACTGCGGCACCGGGAAGCGATCTCGACTTCGGAGCACCTCGGCCGCATCCGAGTACTCGTTGAGGGCCGCCCACCTCTCCGTGTTGATGTAGTCCGATTTTTGAGGGCGGCCCCGCTTCATTTCGTAGTGCCCGATCATCGAACCTCTTGGGCGCCCTCTTCTGCCACATGTGGTGGACTGCCTAGTCCCAGTCAGCAGGCCAGCGGAAATACTTCTGCAATTTACATGTTTATACGTGTTAGATATATACAAGTAAATGCTAAATTATAAGATTGTAAACTTGAAAGAAAAACTAACCTTAAATTCCTCAAAATACTGCTCCTTAATTTCAGGAGGAGTCAGCTTCCAAGTAAACCCAGTCGGGTTATTGATCTTTTTAAAACACTCAACGATTGTCGAGGCCAATCCAGATGGCTCAAGCAATCGCCTATTATTGAAAATTGGTTAATCCAAGTTATACTTCATATATTTAAAATTAATAAAAGCAATTATTACATACCCCTCAGGTGAAATCTCGAAACAACGGCGGCTATCCACCGAGTAAGAGTCCGTAGAACCCTGATGGGGTCCACCCGACTCCGAGGGACTGCCTCCATAGCCAGATGACGATGGAGGTGCTCCACGCCCGGCAGGAGCTGATACAGTCCTACCGCCACGACCTCTGGGAGGTGCCATGTACATGAAAACAAAGAATAATCATTAATTGCTTCATGCCAAAAAAATAAGACAAAATTCTTTTAAAACCTGTAAGTTATACTAGTCATCACTAATGTCCTCATCTTCTGATGTCAGAACATGTTCTTCTTCATCATCATCTCCTTCGTCAAAATCTTCCTCATCGAGTTCTATTGTTTGACGTGGATGAGATAATGTTATATCAGCTTCTACTGTCGCGTGGTTACGTACTGGTGGGTTTAGTATGTCATCCTCTTGAAATGCTTCATCTAATGAAGATTTAGTTGGCAAATCTATCTTAAATCTCGGTTTAACTTTACATACTTCCAACCATGCCTTCCTAGATTTGTTCACACTAGGATATGAGCAGTAATACACTTGATGCGCTTGTGATGCAAGGACAAATGGTTCATAATTCTGCAGCGGTTTCGTTTGATCGATAGAAACCAACTTGTATTATGGATGTACATAAGTCCCTCTAGGGGTCGGGTCAAACCATAAGCACTTGAACAACATGGTTCATTTTATTGGTAAACCTGGGTACTAAACTTCACATATCTCCACCAACTGCCCATAATAATCAAGTGCATCGGAACCATAATTCGCCTCTTGTATACACACTCCGATATTCATAGTGGACTTTCCTACCCCATGTGATAAAGTATGAAACTTATATCCGTTCACAACATAACCAGGGTACGTATAAACCGCTACTAATGGACCTTTTGCTAAATCCCGTATATACGGATTCATCTCATTGCAATAAGGGGAAGAAACCTAAGATCATAAGAAGCTAATTAGGAAAAGAATACATTTTCGAATTTATTTAGAATGGATAAGTTCATCGTACATATGATTTGAACCAAGCTCCGAATTCCTGCTCAACCGATGTTTGGTAATCTTCATCTGATATATTTGGACATGCACGCCCGAATTTCTTCCTCAAATAGGCTTCATTAAAGTTGGTTGAAGTCGTTACGTATATTACACAAGTTAGAAAATAAGACAAGCGAATTATAGAGAAACTCACTTGTGATATTCTGTAACCTCGTCGCAGTTCAACAAGATGTATAAGTGGGCGGCATTATACTCCTTTTGATCAAGATATCTCATTGACTTCGCGCCAATTGGACGACCTTTTGGACGAAATATAGAGGGAACATCTATGTTGTCGACCGTCTGGCCTTCTTGTTCCACCTCGCAATTGCGAGGCATCCTCCTCAGCCTAGTGCGGATATGATCTTCAAAATAGTACGAGCAGAAATTTGATGCTTCTTCAGCTAAATAAGAATTGCATATGGATCCTTCCACACGAGCTTTATTGCCAACATATTTTTTCAATTTTCCTAAATATCTGATGAAGGGTTGTTCAATGCATTAATAATTAATACTGGGATATTGAATAGGGAAACGATAATATGAATGATATTATACCTCTCAAATGGATACATCCATCGATATTGAACAGGATCGGCTAAACGAGCTTCATCAGCTAAATGCACCGGGAGATTTTCCATGGAATCGAAGAAACTTGGTGGAAATATGCGCTCCAGGTTGCAAAGAGTAATTGGAATACTCTCGTTTAGTCTCCTCATATCTTCAATTCTTATAGCACGAGATGTTAAGTCTCTGAAGTATAAGCTCAACTCTGTAATTGCTGTCCAAACAGGTTGTGGGAGAAGTTCACGAAATGCAACCGGTAGAAGCCGTTGCATGAAAACGTGACAATCATGACTTTTCATCCCAAACATTCTCAACTTACTCATATCCACACATCTGCTCATGTTGGACACATAACCATCTGGTAGTCTGAGCTGCTTCACCCACGTTAATAATGCATGCTTCTCTGAACGACCCAGCATGTAACATGCTTTCGGATAATGTCTGTCACTCTCGTTAAGCTTCTTCAGTTCAGGCCTAGCACAATATGTATTCAACTCTACCCTAGACTTCGGCGTGTCTTTGGTCTTTCCTGTCACATTTAGGACAGTGTTGAACACATTATCAAACACGTTCTTCTCAATGTGCATGACATCGAGATTGTGTCGAAGCAACAAGAATTTCCAATAAGGAAGATCCCAGAATATGCTTCTTTTCTTCCATCCCGTAACATTTTCTTTAGAGACATATTTGTTAATACCATCGTAGTCTTCGGTGACTTTCACAAAACCATAAGCCTCAATTTGACTAAGTATATCTTCTCATGTTCTAATGTCAGGGGGTGAACGTGCTACAACTTTATTTTTCAGGAAAGCATTCTTATTTCGTCTGAAAGGATGACTTAGTGGTAGAAACTTTCTATGATTGTCAAACCATGACATCTTACCACTCTTCTCAAGATAAAATGCATCTGATTGTTCCATGCAATGTGGGCATGCGAATTTCCCAGCTGTACTCCACCCAGACAACATTGAGTAGGCCAGAAAGTCAGATATGGTCCATAGCAAAGCAGCTCGCATATTGAAATTTTGCTTCTTGGAAACATCATACGCAGACACGCCATCTTCCCACAGGTTCAATAATTCGGCTATCAACGGCTGTAGAAAGACATCCAAGTTATCTTTTGGATTTCGAAGTCCAGGCACCAACACCGTGAGAAACATGAATTGATCTTTCATGCACATGTCAGGCGGCAGATTGTAAGGAGTTAGAATAACTGGCCACAAAGAGTATTGTTTCCCAAATTGAGTAAATGTTTGAAAACCGTCAGTAGAAAGACCTAATCTAACATTTTGAATCTCCGAGGCAAAATCAGGAAACGTCGAGTCCAAGTGCTTCCATGCTAGAGAGTCTGCAGGATGACGCATCACTCCATCGTCCACTGATGAAGCATGACAACGCATATGAGAAGCAGTTGCATTAGATGCATACATCCGCTGGAGTCTAAGGGATACAGGAAAGTAGTACATTTTCTTAGCGGCCACTAATTTTTTCTTCCCTTTCCTACTAGATTTCGGACTGTAGTCTAAATATCGCGAGGTACCGCAAAACTTACAACTCTCCAGTTCATTATCTTCACGCCAATAGATCATGCAGGAATTTGGACAACAGTGAATCTTCTCTACCGGCAACCCCATACCACTAAGCAATCTCTTAGACTCGCTGAAGTTATTAGGAATCAAATTTCCTTGGGGAAGCATAGCCTTGATCATTTGACTCATCATGTCATAGCCCCTTTGCGACATATGATTCTCAGCCTTCAAGTTCATCATCTGAACTGCTGCAGACAATTGTGAGTAGGTCTCACAACCAGGCCACAACTCCGTGTCGACTGCCTGTAACATTTCATAGATCTTACTTGCTTCATTATTTGGCTCCTCCTCAATATCCGCATCATTATAATTTGGCCCAGCATGATCCATTACCATCCTCTGATAGGAGGTCGACGTGTCATTTTGCACATTTCTCGTAGCTTGTTCATTTAGTGTTACGTGTTTTTCCCCATGAGATGACCAAACTTTATAATTTTTAACGAAGCCCTTCATATAAACGTGCTCTCTTACAACTTCTGTAGACAAAAACAGCTTATTCTTACAATTTTTACACTGACATCTAATTTTTTCCCCGTCCGTATAAGCTGTCTGACTACTTGCCCAATCAATGAAATCCTCAATGCCATTCACAAATTGAGGATTCAATGAACCGTCTCATCGTCCACCGTGTATACATCCACGAACGACTCATTATTTCACTAAAAGTTCTAGACTCACTCTAATCTCGTGTAAACACACGAGCATCATTTTAAATTGAATATAAAATCATTAGACAATTAATTTTGAAATAATACTTTATCCTAGATGTATGGAATATGGGATAATGTTTAATCTCATTTTAGTCTATTTTTTTTCCACCTTGCCTTGGCTTTTCTAATGGTAACATTGGTGGAATGATGTTTTCAAATGAAGCGCAAGATCTCGATCATATTAATGCACAAGATAGATTCTTGGTTTATAATTTTACAAAGAAAATCGTAATTGCATTACACGGAAGTTTTCCAATACTTATTCAAAGTCAAACCAAGCATGTGATGCTAATTTTTTATGCTAACCATAATGACAAAATATTAATCGAACATGGGCCGGATCGTTCATGAAAGTCCACACGACATTATACTCATATTTTATTCAATATAATCTCAACTTCAACTGCTTCAATATGCTTATCTATCATTGACTTTTTGTTTCTTTGTGATAGTAATCGAGGATAGCAAAAGAAAGAAAACTCAAATTTGCAACAAAATACTGCTAATTAGTTCGAGATTCATTCGCTAATTTTGTGGAATACTTATTTCCCAAATTAGTCTTCTCTAAAACCTATTTCTCAAATTAATCTTCTCTATAAAATTCAAAGAAAGCTCAATAGAAACATCAAGAGCTCAAAATATGAAAATTTCAAGAAACTACTTGAGGGAGAGAGAGAGCGAGAGACGACGGTTAGTGAGATAATCTTCAATTGGGATTGTTTTCCTATTGCGCCTCTCTCTAGCTAGCAATGTCTGAGGAAGAGCAACAAGGCTCAACGGGAGAATAGAGATGAGAATTGCAGACAAAAAAGTAGGAGTTGTACCTTGTGAGCGGCGTCGTCAGCGACGGCGGCTCGGCAACGGGCGAGGGCGGCGGCGCGGGAACGGGCGACGGCGGATGGGCGACGGCGGCTCGGAAGTTGGGGAAAAATCGCTAGCTTTCACGTGTTTCGCGGCCTTACGCCCGTAATAATATTTAGGTCTCATCGGCGGATTTACCGACGGAATATTCCGTCGGTAATTTTTATAACTTTTACCGACGGAATATTCTGTCGGTAAATTCTTATATAAAATTTAATTATATTTTATTTTTTAAATTTAGAAATTTAAAAAATAAAATAAAAAATAAATAATAATTTACCTTTACCGACGGAATTTTCCGTCGGCAAAAATAAAATAAAAAAAGAAATTAGAAATTCAAGATCCGACGGATATATTACGTCGGAATTCCGTCGGTAAAATATCCGTTTCGCATTCCGTCGGTAATCCGTCGGTAAGCCGACCCGTGTTTTTATTCCGTCGGTAATTCCGTCGGTAAAAACGATATTTCTTGTAGTGGATGTAAATATGCTGAAAGTAGGAAAATTAGTTGTCATTACTCTTTCTAAGTTATTACTATTATATGATTCATTATGTAGTTGATATGAAATTTATGTATTACTTGGTCATTCTCTTATTTAGACTAAGATACCACAATTTCAAGATGGTGCGTAGCTCTCGTCATCGTGGTGGAAATAATGTCAGTTATGATTCGATTCTAAGCGGTATGTTGCATGACGGAGCCATAAATAAATATTTTTGGTAAGCTACATTTATTTACTTAACAAATTGGGTAAGCTACATTTATTTTGATCAAGGTTTATCTTTGTTGTACCATAATTTGGAAGGATATTCCTGAGCATAAGAGAAGCTCATTTGTTGTTGTAGATTGTGTGTGATTAAATATTTACTCAGGAGATGGTTCTCAATTCAATAGTAAAGTATTGGACTGGATAAAAAGGGATAAAAATTCTTACCAACTAGTATGTAATAGTTCCTATTCTGAAGTGGTAAAAAATTTTGAATTTATATTTAGTTACTATTGTTTATGACCTTGAAGTTCTCATAATTTTTATGTCCTTTATCCATTAATTAGGGGTCGTTTGGTGCCTACTCATATTATGCAATTTCAATCAAGAACTTGTAATGGGGTCAAAATGCATGATAGTTTTAGTTTCACTGAAGAAGATTTCAAATCCAATCCAAAAATAAATAAGAAAGTAAGTTCTAATGTAATTAGTAAATTGAAATTTCAACACTTATGTATTCACATTTAGCTATAATTTATTTCTCATTTGTACTTAGGTTTGTCTTTGGATGTCTTAAAGTCTGAAGAGAAACTGGTTGATAAAGCTTTAATTTCAAAAATTCCAATGCTAATGCCAGAGGTAAGTTTTAAATGAATGCATTTTTTAGGTTCTTGAACAAGTATATTCCCAAGTATTATTTCTCATTTTCTTAAATTTCTTTCTCTGATAAGGTTCCCCAACAAAATAACCGGGAATATTCTAGACCATTCGTACTTTACTATGCTTATAAGTTCATGAAGGAAGCACCTTTGATTTTCAGTCATATCGAGGGATATCCATACTTTGTAAGTGTATATACATACCATGTTTTCACAACTTTGTTGCTAACTGATTTATAATTGAGATGGTTAATCTTTTTCTAATATGTAGATGACAAAAGATTGGTTTAGATAAGACTCCTTGACAACATTTAGACGCCAGTTAGATGATATAGATGGCGTGACAACTATTGTACCTCAAAAGCAAATAACAGAAGATGAGGCAGAAGATGACAATGTTATATGTTCAGGACTGACAACTATTGTACACCAAAGTTAGACACAAGAGCAAACACTTGAGAAGATCGACCCTTCCAACAATACGGAAGATGATGAGGATGATATTCCTGATGTTGTTGAGGATGAGGTCGATATTCCTGATGTGTTGATGATGAACTTGACATGGGTGAAGTTAATTCATTTTATGAAGATTCGAACTATATCGATTATGATAAGAAAGATCTCTTCGAGGTACTCGTTGAGCCACATCTACAAGAGTTTGATACAGATGTGGTTAATGAAGCAAATAAGAAGAGCAAGAGTCTGTTAAGTGAAGAGGGACGAGAGATAGTTGGGGGTCAGACTGGTGACAGTAAATGAACCCACACCAAGATGTGGCAAAACTATCAACTTCCAGCAAGAACAATGTTGGTCGAGAAAGAGAGGAGGTTATAAGAAGTGGCGGAATCTTGAACTTCCGGCAACACACCTATATCTCTATGAGGAAGAACAACTTCAGATTGAGACAATGGAAGACTCAAAGACTGAAGTTGGGAATAACTCTGGTGATGAAATTCATAGAGATCATCAACTTGAGGATGAAGATGGAAATTCAGAGATCTATGGAAAATCTAACGTTTTCAATCTTGCAAAGGAAGGGGAGGATCCCATCTTCAAGACTGGGAAACTGTTCACATCCAAGGACGTGCTGAAAAAGACCATCTTCAATCATGGGATCAAGCATGGGAGGCCCGTGAAATTGAAGAAAAATGATAAGATCCGAGTAAGGGCATTTTGTGCAGGGAAAAATTCTGCATGAATGTTATATGCTAGGGTGCTTGACAAGACTACGACATTTGAGATAAGGACACTACAACCTGTTCATATTTGTCCAAGAGACATGGACAATAAGCTGACAACGGACTACTTCGCAACAAGGTATATTGATACCTTCAAGTTAGACAACCCAGTGATTATGCATGGGTTTTAACAGAAAATTAAGCAGGAATTTAAGGCTAATGTCGGGATCTAGAAAGGTTACAAGATAAAGGATAAGGCAAAGAGGATGATTGAGGGAAGTTTTGTATCCCAATACAAGCTGATTCATAACTATGTTATCAAAATTGAGCAAACAAATCCTGAGACTGTTATTCACATTCAGAATGTTCACTGCTCAAGTGAAGGGGCTTCGAGATTTAAAAGAATTTATGTGTGTTTAGCATCCTTGAAAAAGGGATTCATCGAGGGTTGTCGAAAAGTTATTGGTCTAGATGGGACTTTTTTAAAAGCTCCACATCAGGGGGTTCTTCTTACAATTGTTGGGGTTGATGCTAACAATGACATGTATCCTATTATCTATGCCATTGTAGAAAATGAGAACAACAGTTCATGGTTTTTGGTTCATGTTGGTCCCGAGTCAAACGTTCAGGTGTAGGGGGGGGGGGTGAATACACCTGAAAACTTTTACTCAAACTTGAACTCGAACGGTCCGATTACGGAGATTGTCTGCTGAATAAATTCAGTAGACAAGGCAAGCTGTTCTGGATCGCGTGGACAGAGTGATTGACTATACTGAGGCCTGCTAGCTGACTGATGTCAGAATTCAGTACCGTCCAGTAAGAGTTCAGTAGCGTGAGGAATAGTGTAGGCCCGATTCAGTTGAGTTTGAAAACGTTATTAATTAAAACTGTTTCAGTACATTAGTGCATTCAGTTAAGCTTTTACTGAAACTCTGTTGTATGATTTTGTAAATGGTTTTCAGAATGAACAGTAAATCAATGTGTTGGTCCCGAGTGTACGGTCAGGTGTAGAGGGGGGGGGTGAATACACCTGATTCGATTTCTCGATTTCGAACTCGAACAGTCCTATTCAGGATGATGTCCGGCGAAACAGTTCGGCGAACGCACGGCATACTGTTCTGAATCGAGTTAAAGGCTAAGAGTACTGACTCAGCCGAGATCTGCTAACTGACTACGTCAGAATTCAGTATCTACAGTAAAAGTTCAGTGCGCGGAATAGTGTAGGCCCAAATCAATTTTTGTGAGAAAACGTTTTAAGTCTCAGTTCAGTAGATTTAAAAGTTCGGTATCTTTGAGACAAGTTGATTGAATTTTAAATATGATGTTCGATATGAATAGTAAAATCAATACAACGATTAAGAAAGCAAGAAGAGACACAGGATTTTTAAAGTGGTTCGGATATCGCTCAAATCCTACGTCCACTGTCCCGAATGATCGGGAGGCTATTTATTATCCCGAGTTAGTCTCGGTCGGCTTGCACACCGGGCAAAGCCGCGTCTTGGTTTTTATATCGATCCAAGTCTCGGTTACAACACTATCAAACTTAAAGTGTTTGACAAACTTCTCCAACAGTGAAGGAGTCCTTATACAATAAGGATTGGGTTCAAATGTGAACTCCTTCGTCTAAGCTATGGATATAACAAGTGAGCTTAGGGTTAGAGGGATAAGGAACGAGAATGTAGCTATCTAGAGCGACGAACAGCTGAGGGTTTAGCTATAGGTTCGTGTCAGTCGCTTGGATACTAGAAGCTTATGTCGGTTCAGCTTGGTTCCTTTTGAGCTGGATGTAGTCTTTCGCCGGAGATAACTCGGTTGTTTCTTGCGGAAGACTTAGTCGTTAATTTCGCTCGTTTGAATGCTCTCTCGTGTTCTAGGTACGCGCATTCTTTTTTTTTTAATCTTGAATGATCCCTCTATTTATAGAGCAGAGATTGAAATAGATCCGTTGGAGACGATCTTCTTCTCTCTCTCTCTTTTTAGTAGCAAACGGCTCTTTTGGTGTAGGTAACAGTGTACTTTCCCACCTTTTTAGGTAAAAGGTTGACTGCAGCTTTAGCAGGTGAGAAGACACGTGTATGCTTGTCATTCGTTGAGGTGGATGGAGTGGTTGAGACAGCACAAACTTCGAGACAGACTGAAGCTGACTTCTCTTTTCCTCGTATATGACAATGCTGATTGTCTTTCAAAAGATTCTGACAGTCCTGAAGACTATCTGCCGTTGCTGAGTCTGACCTTGTATTCAGTAGATAGACTGCTGAGATAAGTCTATCGAAGATCGCTCGAGTTCGGTGAACTACTCTCGCCGAGTTCGGTTCAACCGACTCTCTCGCATATCGCTTCCCGCTCGAGTCCAAAGATTCACCGAGTCTTCTATACTGGTGCCGAGGCCGATGAGCTACCGAGCGCCTTGACCGGGAGCGAGTATCTACCGAGTCCGAAACCTCGTGAGACAAATACGAATACAAAGGAATGGTTCACCAATCGAGATAGGGTTTTGGGATCTTCAAATCTTCTCAACAGTTCAGAGCACGAGGCTACTGAGCGTGATTCAGTATAGAAGATAGAGTCATTTCCCACCAGTATGATCATGCTGAGGATTGAATCATCACCCAACACAATGCAACAATAAAATACACAACGACTTTTTAAAGTGGTTCAGATATCTAAAATCCTACGTCTATTGTCCTGAAAAGATCAGGAGGCTATTTTATTATACTGAGTTAGTCTCAGTTGGCTTGTACACGTGACAAACACGACCTTGAAGATTATACTGAGCAAGTCTCTGTTACAAAGATCAAACAAAAATGTTTTGAGTGATTCTCCAACAGTGATGGGGTTCTTTACAGTAAGAACAATTCAAGAGATGAACTCCTTCGGTTCTAAGCTATAGATATATTCAGTGGAGCTTAGGTTAGAGGGAAAGGGAACAAGAAAGGGATTCTAAAGTGAAGAACAATGAGGAATAATCTCTCTGGGTTCGTGTTCTTTCACTTGGAACCTAGAGGCTTTAATTCTATGAAGCTTGGTTCCCTAGAGCAGTATGAATGCCTTTCGCGTTGGGTTGTTTTCTTTTCAGTTCTTCGCGGAAAGCTGTGTTCTTGTTCGTTTAATGCTCATATGTTCCGTATCTTCTTCGATTTGATTTTCCCTCTCTTTATAGAGGTGAGATACGGATAGATCCGTTGGAGACGAACTGTCCACGTTTCACTCTCTTTTGCCCCATACATCATAAGCCACCAAAAAGGGTTCAGTTTTTGGTCTCGGGAGAATTAACCCAGATAATTCAACATAATGGTTTATGTAGCCTTCAAGAAATTATAAATCCTTGCAAATGCATTCATAGACGCAAATTCTCACGCATATACCAAAGAAAAGGTCTCAAACTACACGTGCACTTAAATTATTGAATCGAAAATGAGATAAGGATAGGTTGAAATATCTATCTGATATTTCTCTAAAAAATCTTTTTTCATAAGTTCTCATGTCCTGTTGCTTAGAAGATCCAGTTCTTTATTGATTTAGAAAGGTAAAGAAACCAATTCACATCATCATAGAAGATCTAATACATCGCTCTACAAATTTATTAAGAAAGAAAATGTAGTAGATAAATAAATACATGCTAGTTCATATGCAAAACATCTCATACTTAAATCTGTTATCATATTACACAATATATTTCTTGCATGCTTCATAGATGGTTAGTTACAAGTGGATAATTATCGAGCCAGTCTTGCTATTATTGTCGGTTCAATCAATTGGATGAGTTAATCAGATGTGCAACTTTTTTAATTGAAAATTAAATTCTTTGTACATTTCATTGTAAATAGGCTAATTGCTTTCACTAATAATATCAGAACAAAATATAAAACTAATAAAAAGATAAGTTAATGAAGTTAAAATTTTAAATCATCGTACATATATATGTGAGTATATGTTTATCTATCTCTTTTGCTCAACTCAGGAAGTGTTGCAAAGTCATGTGCATTCATCCTTAAAAATATCACAGCATCAGCCAACACTAAAAAATATTTTGAACAAGGAAATGACAAAATGAAATAATGAGCGTACATTGGGACTTAAGAAGTTGTGAAACACAATAATACGTAGTGACCAGCTAACTACTTCAGGTTTTACCTGCATTACAAGGTAGAATAGCTTATTGGCAGAAAATAGAAGTTGGTCTACGAATTGTTTTTAATTTTATGTCAGTATTATTCATCAATCACCATAAAAAACCCTTTGGTATTCAGTTGATTAGAAAGACAAATAACTAACAAAAATGGGAATCCATTGCGAGACATACATATCCAAGATGCAAAACTGAAGCTTCTTTATCATCCCAATAAGAAATACCTGACAGAAGAAAACACGAGATTGACACCGTCAAACAGGTGATTCTAATCCAGGCTAGTTAACACACCTTGTGGATGCTTATTATAATGATAAAGGTAAAAGCTTCTTGCAATTTGAAGAATACCTCCATTCAGATGTTGAATTCTTGTCAAAGAAGACCTCGCCCCGGCAAGTCAAAATTTTGCAAAAAAAGGTGACTTATACGTGAAAGCATTTAAGTCTATGACTAGTTCACTATCGATCAAAAAGCAGCATTCCACATGTCCCCATGGGATGGCCTAGCGGTTGAGGTGGGTGGCCCGGGTCCGATAGGTCCCGGGGTTCAATTCCCACCAAGACCGCTAGGTGTTGCTCGTCACCCTGTCACATTAAGGGTGGTTGAACCTCTCGTGTGGTTTGCGAGCTACTGCACAAGGAGCGTGGTTTACCCATTGCGCACCGAAGGTAGCGGCTGCATATTCCATGAATAAAAAAAAAAAAAAAAAAAAAAAAAGCATTCCACATTGATTTTTCATAAATAGAACAATGGAAGAACAAGTATCAAAGGGAACTGGCATGAGGCCGTTATTTGTTACTAAAAGAGTTGAGTTCTTTCATCATTCCAATTTCCAAGTCCTCAAGCGACTACCAAAGAACAACTAACAATACATACAACCACACATAATCAGAACAATCTTACTACTACTCTCGACTATTCTTAATTGCATTATCACCGCTCTAATCTGAACAGGGTAAATAAGAAAAGCATAATGAAATCGAATATAATGAAATCATCAATTATACATACATCCTCTTAATATAACCTTATATTCAAACATGATTAGGTTAATCAATTGATGATCCAAACAAACTAATTGAAATAGCGTGAGAACAATCCGCCTCGCAAAGAAAGTAATTAAGACGCCATACCATTGCTCTTTAGGGTTTGATCGGCCTTCCTAGAAAAGACGTTGCAGATGAGGTGGAATTAACGATCTGTAACCGTCGAATTGAAGTTCACCTTTCAAGATGCGGATATTCACATTCGCCTCTACACCGGCGCCGTCGTGCCGCCCATTCTTGTAGTGATTGAACAATATTTATCAGATTAGGTAAAGAAGATACGGTCGATGAATCGATCTGCACGCTGACTTTGAGAGAAGGGCAGCGTGCAGATCGGAGTTTTGGCGGTGTGGAGGAGATGACTTATAGCCCACGAGGCTAATTGAAGGGCGGTTGTACTAAAGGGGTAAGACTTTGCATAATTTACGAAGCTGTCATCGTAACTGTATTGTTAATATTCGGGAAAGTAGGGGCATTCTCGACATTTCGTGAGAAGCAAGTAGGAGCCTCCACTTTTTAAGTATAGGTAGATAATACAAATTGACACCGTTTGGTACTAGGACAAGTTTGGGACATACAATTTGGGGATAGGTGATATGAGCCCCTAATTAATACTATATCATTATAATTTATTATCATGAAAATGATAATGACATCAACACACTGTTAGATCTATTATTTGACTAACATATACTTTTAATAAATAAAAATTATTAAAATCATATTTAAGTGAAAATACATATTTTAACATTAATATTGAACAAGATAGAATCAGATTCAAATTATCAAAAGAAGGCAGCGACAGAAAAATGGAGCGTAGTAGAAGGTGAAGAGAAGTATGAGAGGGGTGAAAAAAAATTATTTATATAGGGTTAGGTTAATTTAAGAGAGAGTTTCATTTTTAAACAAGTCAAATTCGGGTCAAAACATACAAATAAGGTCAGAAATTGGATCTGTGCAACCTAGTTGAAGGTGTAACCAGCGCACGGAAGTCGCTGGTTGCGCATCATAGTTACTTGCAGATGTCCAAACTTATCATGTCAGTGCATAAAACTCTTTTGAATTTCTGGTTAATGACATGTTTTGTCTCAGTTGTTTTCATAAATGTGTAATACATTTAAGATGGTAGTGTGAAACTTTGTTTTTGTTAGCTTCTGGCTAAATACAAAAGAATCACTACCTTCTTATATTATTTTAATATGGTATTCATTGCAGCGGATATCCTTAAAACTTAGTGTTGGTCCCGAGTGTACGGTCAGGTGTAGAGGGGGGGGGGGTGAATACACCTGATTCGATTTCTCAACTTCGAACACGAACAGTCCTATTCAGGATGCTGTCTGACTGAAATAGTTCAGCAGACCAAACAGCTGTTCTGAATCGTGTGCGGCAAAGAGTCTGACTCTACTGAGATCTGCTAGCTGACTGAGTCAGAAATTCAGTATCTACAGTAAGAGTTCAGCGTGCGGAAATGTGTGTAGGCCCAAATCAGTTGAGTGGTGAAAACGTTTTATGAAAGTCTCAGTTCAGTAGATATGAAGTTCAGTATGCTGAGACAGTTGATTGATTTTAAATAAGATGTTCAGTATGAATAGTAAAATCAATGCAACAGTCAAGAAGGCAATAGAGACACAGGATTTTTAAAGTGGTTCGGATATCGCTCAAATCCTACGTCCACTGTCCCGAAAGATCGGGAGGCTATTATTTATCCCGAGTTAGTCTCGGTCGGCCTTGCGCGTTGGGCAAAGCCGCGTCTTGGTTTTTATATCGATCCAAGTCTCGGTTTACAAACATCAAACTTAGAAGTGTTTGACAAACTTTCTCCAACAGTGAAGGAGTCCTTATACAATAAGGATCGGGTTCAAAGGTGAACTCCTTCGTCTAAGCTATAGATAAGAACGGTTGAGCTTAGGGTTAGAGGGATAGGGAATATGAGTGAGTAGCTTCTAGATCGACGAACAGTCGAAGGTAAGCTATAAGTTCGTGTAACGTCGATTGGATACTAGAGGCTTTGTATGTCGGTTCAGCTTGATTCCCTATGAGCTAGAATGTAGTCTTTCGCCGGAAGATTGTTCTTCGAGTTCTTGCTAAGACGTAGTTCTTTGGGTTCTTTGCTCGTTGAATGATTTCTTGATTTTTGCTCTAGATACGTGCATTCGGTGTATTCTTCTTGAATAATCCCTCTATTTATAGAGCAGAGATTGAAATAGATCCGTTGGAGACGATCTTCTTCTCTCTCTCTCTTTTGGTAGCAAACGGCTCTTTTTGACGTAGGTAACAATGCCGCTTTTCCTCCTTTTCCGGAAAGTGTTGACTTGCAGCTTTAGTAGGTAGGATGACACGTGTATGCTTGTCATTTTTCGAGGTGAATAAAGTGGTTGAGACAGAACAGACTTCGAGGCTAATTGAAGCTGACTTCTCTCTTCCTCGTATATGACTATGCTGATTGCATTTCAAAAAGATCTGACAGTTCAGAAGATTGTCTGCCGATGCTTGAGTCTGACCTTGTATTCAGTAGATAGACAGCTGAGATAAGTCTACTGAAGATCAGCTCTGAGTCCAGTGAACTACTCCTGCGAGTTCAGTTCGACCGACTCTCTCGCATATCTGCTCTCGCTGAGTCCAAGATCACCGAGTCTTCTACACCGGTGCCGGGGCGTATAAGCTACCGAACGCCTTAACCAAAGCGGAGCGTCTACCGAGTCCGAAACCTCGAGACGTAACAAATACAAGGGAATGGTTCATCAATCGATAGGGTTTTGGGATCTTCAAATCTTCGAGACAAGTACGAGCACAAGGCTACCGAGCTTAAGATCGGTGTCTAAGACCGAATCATTTCCCACTAAGAGTAACAAGGCTTGAGGATGGAATCATCACCCAACAATTTCCCCTATTTGATGATGCCAAAACCTATCATCTATGCTAAACACTAACTTACTCGGGAACAGAGCTCCTTACAAAATTACACGTAGGATCAGTGGAGTTGTCTGGTAAGTGCTAGACTACTGAGGGAGCAGGGCAGAGACAATTTCCCCCTTTACAACAATTTCCCCCCATGGGCAATAATTACCCTCTATGAAAGTCTAGTCTATCGATATCTAACCGAGCAAAACTCGACAAGTAAATAAACAAAGTGTGTGTGTGTCGGTAATCACTTCGATTCTCGAGTGTTAAAGCATAAAGCAAACACGGCTATTTACACAACAAGTAGTTGTCAAAGCCAAAAAGCGGATTGTATATATATGATAGTCGGCTAAGTACAATACAAATCTTGCTAAGCTAAGAAGAGAACTAAGGAGGAGAACCCTTAAACTGCCGAATCCTATTCATGAAACCTTGAGATTGATCTTCGAGCGGTGGGACTCCATACATTCTTAACGTGTTCTTCCTCGGCTTCAAGTATTCGCAAAGTCTGTTGGATCATCTTGTTCTAGACCCTCGTTCATCGCAAAGATTCTTCACTTCTCGTTCAATTACTCCGAGATGGACTGAGTCGTCTTGTCTTCCGGGTGGAGGAATGATTCTTGCTTCGGGAATGCCGACTACTACCCTTCGATTACGGCTCGTGCAAATATGGGTAAAGATCGGGTTCAAGAATGTGCCATCCACTCGATGTAGGCATCGGCCTTAGACATTTCGAGCCGAAATCTCCGTAAATAATTTCTCTTGATAAACTCAATCTTGGCCGATTCCCATCTCTCGATCGAACCGAATAGGCATCCATTCGTCCGATCTCGGCCATCTATGTGTTTTCGTGATCGGTTGGCTTCCCGAACCTTCAGATCGGTAAGGAATGTCGCCTTTCGAAGGAACTCTCGGCCGGCCTCTTGCTCGATGAATTCGAGTGCCTCGAGGTCTCGCCAAATGTATCCTCTTCCCCGGCAGCCTCTAACTGTCTAGCTTCCTCTCCTCGGTAGAGATATCTCTCCATCTGAGCGAATATTGCTTCAATTTCTGCATCTTGCTTTTGAGGCTTCTGAGGAGCTTGTTCAGAATCAGCAGAGGTACTGGATTTGTCTTTGGACGTATCTTGCTGCTGAGTGCCTTTTTGCTGTTGTTGTTGCCTCTCCCTATCTTCATCATCCTCGATTATGAGTTTTCTGGGAGGCAACCTAGTAGGCGCTTTCTTCTTTCCACCGCGTGCTGGTGCCTTTGTCTTTCCTTTAGCAGGCTTAGACTTTGGCTTGTTGGCAGCTTCAGCATCGGCAATCTCCCTAGCGAGCTTCTCATCAGCCGCTATCTGAGCCTCCTCCTCAGCAGAAATATATCTCTTGGTTTTCTTCTTTGCTGGAGGGGTCGGGAGATCCATTACTTTCTTACCTTTTCCCTGAACAGGTGGAGGTAGAGGAACCTCTTCTTCATCATCTAAGTCCTCTTTCTGTTCAGCATACTCTGCAACCTCCTTGATGATATCAATAGGAGTCTGGGTTGCATGAGTAGCCTAGGATCCTGAGCCACTTGGGCCGGTCTCAACTGTGCTCGCAATTGGGACACCCTGGGCCTCACCCGTCTCGAGTCCGAGATGACTTCGGTGTAGCTTCCCCCTAGGAGTAGGCTTCTCGGTACTGCTTTCTTGCCTTTTGCCGGCTTGGTACTCTTTTTCTTCCCTCTTTCACTTTCCCCCTTTTTGGCATCATCAATAGCAACGGGGTAGGGATAAGTACCTTTTTCTCGAAGGTTGAAGGAGGTTGACAACTGACTAAATTTGATCCTTAAGGTCTGTCAGTGCCTCATGCAGCTCGTTCCTCTCAGAAGTCAGAGCTTCATTGTATTGCTTGTAGGAGAGTTCAGCTGCAGCCTTAAAATCATTCAGCTTCTCAGAGATCTTATCCTCCAGGACCAGTTGAATATTATCAAGTCTTATGTCTGTGGCCTGGGATTGTTCAGTAATAGCTTCATTATGAGCCAATTTGGAAGCCTGAAATTCCTCAAGTAGTTTGGCTTGGCTCTCCTGAAAGATCCTGAGATAAGATTCAAATTGGACTTGCTGCTGAGCCAATGCGTCTGAAATAAGCGCAGAAACATCAGGGGCGGCTGATTGAGAAACAGAAGACTTCAGCCCACGAAGTTCATTAGTCGTGGCTTGAGCAAGCTTTGCTTCCATGTACGATGGATAGCCTTCGCAAGATCTCGATTCTTGATCCCTTGAGCATTTAAGGCCTTAGCCACCGATCGAGATCTCTTTGCGGTGCGTCGGGCGCCGCTTCGAAAGTCGACTGCAGCAAGAGCTGAGCGGGCTCTGCTGAGGACGAAGCACCAGCCGTGGACTTCTTAGGTCCAAGGATACTGAGTGGAATATCAGGAATGTCAGCATGTGTATCCTTGTCCTGGAGTGATCCCTCATCGGGTTGTCCGTGGCCTCGAATCCTTGGGTGGGTCCTGGCCGTCATGATCTGACCCATCTGAGGGTGCTGAGCCTTCTGCTTGTTTGTCATGTATCATCGCAAGCATAGCGGCCCTCAGGTTCTCCATGGTGTTGAGGTCAGCAGGCTCTGAGTAGCCTATTTGCTGCCTCAACTTCATCTCCTCCTCATGGTGTTGCTGACAGGAGTAGTGGAGAATAAGGCGAAGTAGATGCGGCCACTCCTGAAAGCGTAGAAGCATGTGGAGCCTTGCTGATTTGGCAATGATCATCAAGTCTGAATGATCAGCAAGCTCCGGTATCTGTTGAAGGATCTCGCGGGTTGCTGGCTTCCATCTCGGTCGATTCCCCTTCAGATGCAGTCTCAGACTCCAAGTCAATGTGAGACTTTAGTTCTTCAGTTGGCGGGACTGAGCTGAGTGGAGGAACGGAAAGGGGGCTGTCTAGGAGCTGAATATCTGCGCTCTGAGCTTCAGAAGCATCCCCTTGGTCCCTTTCAGTGGAGACGATCTTCTCCACTGACTGAGTCTTCTCAGAAGACTTGGACTCATCAACCACCGTGCGGGGCCGAGTAGTCCTCTCGGGAGCCTCGTTCGGCGAGACACTTCCGGAACCTCCTCGCAGGCCGGCACCTCACCGGCTTTCTTCAGTTTCTTCGTCGGTGCCTTAGGAGTTTTTGCGGGAGGGGTTCTTTTCTTTGTAGGCGTAGCCTGCTGAGGCTTAGATTGCTGAATGACTGCTGAGGGTCCTGACCCTATTTGCTGAGGCGCCGCCGTCCCCGTTGTGAAATCCGACCTTCTTCATATTGAAGTACTCCTTGTCACCGTAGGTGATAGGCTCGTATCCACATAAATCTTCAATCATGATGGACAAACTTGAGTCCATACAAGCAACTTGCCCTTGGCGCTCAAAGATATTCGATGCTTTGTCGAACTTAGCGACTCGAGCCATGAATTCACGGAGAAAGAACTCCGTCCAATTAATCCGGGCTCGGCCGTATATGGCCATCATCATCTCGAATCTTTGGCCTTGACACTTGGTCAAACGACCCCGCTTGACTTGTCGGCAGGCGTGTGACAATATAAGCAAGTGCCCCGAACCGAGGCAACATGTTGTTCTTCGGAAAAGCACTCCAAAGTAGTGGGCTTTCCATAGAAGACGGTAAGATATTCATCAACTCGCGTCTCTCGTACCCAACTTACTCAATTCCTTCGGAGGGCGAGATCAAAGCTCCGCTCGTGGCTTCCTTGATGGACATCTCGCTTCACTCCGTAGTGGAGTCTTTAATGGAATGAGCAACGAACTTCACCACTTTATCTTCGCATACGCCGTCTCGAATTCAAGTACAAGTGTGCAACCTGTCTCGGGAGGAAGAAAGTAGGCCTCCTGGACGAAATTTCTCCACCCGACTCGCGCAGAGCCGAGAAGATCTCATCCATATACTCCGGATTGCACGAGTAGAAATCCATGGTGGGTTCAAACCACACGCGATCCTTCTCCAAAATATTCTGCATATCTGCTGGAGAGATCACAGAGATATTGGTTTCCGCCATTATGCCTGTTACACGAAGCTGTTATCAGTATCGTTTTTTAAATAAAACATTTTTATATATGATACCAATCAATAATGATCAACACATAAGTAACTTCATGTAGGCATACCGAGAATTTGATCGAAGTGAAAGTAAGCAAATGAGGGTTTTTGTAAAAAGGTATTCTCGGATTTTTCGGAGGTAAGATATGTTAAGTGCGAATATGGCGGTTCTTAAGATTTGATCGAAATATATGCATATCTAGAAGATGAACAGCTTATCGATCTAAGTGCCGAGTTTAAACCTACTTTATGAGATGGATGGTTAAGATTCAATATTATAAAAGGTAATGATCACATATGCCGCCTAATACAAAGCCAGTTGTAAAATAGCCTAAGTAGTAACTGTGAAAAGACATGCATTAAATGCGCGCAGAGTTCAGCAAGCTTATTTATGGAATATCGTGCATTAAATGAAATCCGTTAATAATAAAGACAAACCAAGAGATGTTAATATCATGCTGAATCTTTGTCATAAATGCAAGGTTCTGTAATATAAATTACTACTGAGTAGAGATACGCAAACCTGTCAGCTGAACATAGTAGTCAGCTGATACCTCGTGTAGATGGTTTCTGAATCTCTACGTACTGAATACATTCAGTACTGAGAGTGATCATTCCCCCTCACTGGAATGTTCCTCTCCTGAAACCTTATTACTGACTGGGGTCAGTAGGGTCCAGCAGACCTAGCTCTACTGAAAGTTCTCTGAATCTGGATTCAGCTAGAGGCTTGGTCAAGATATCGCCCCTTTGTTTGTCGAGATGGATCTTTTCCATCCTGATATCCTTCTTTTCGACATGGTCACGAATGAAGTGATGTCTGATGTCCACGTGCTTGCATCTCGTGTGTAGTACAGGATTCTGAGTGATTGCAATGGCACTGGTACTATCGCAGAAGATCGGCACTTTATTCCCGAATGACGTCATAGTCTCTCGACTGCCGTCTCGGCCCAAAGGATTTGGGCGCAACAACTTCCGGCGGCCATGTATTCGGCTTCGTAGTCGACGTAGCTACCGAGTGCTGTTTCTTTGAAAACCATGAGATCGCCTTGTCCGCCAAGGAACCGACATGTTCCCGAAGTTGATTTTCGGTCAATTCTACATCCCGCATAGTCGCATCGAAATAGCCGCTTAGTTCAATATTATCATCACCGGATACCATAAACCCATGTCGGTGTTCCTCGGAGATAGCGGAGAATCTTCTTTGCTGAGTCCATATGGCTCTACTTCGGATTCGCCTGAAATCGAGCACAGACACCAACAGCATAAGTTATGTCAGGACGAGTAGCTGTTAAATATAATAATGAACCAATTATAGCACGATATTCAGTTTGGTCTACTGATACTCCCTCCTTATCAAGATCGATCTTCATATTCGTGTTCATCAGGATCTTGATAGGTTTGCCGGATGTGCCGCCGAATCTTTTGATGAGGTCTCGAGTGGAACGTTCCCTTTTCAGATTGCTTGACTTGAAAACCAAGGAAGTAGTTCATTTCTCCCATCATTGACATCTCGAATTTATCCTTCATCATCTTTTCAAATTGTTGACACATGATGACATTCTTTGATCCGAATATGATGTCATCCACGTAGATCTACACAAGTAATAAGTCGTCTTCCAGTCGAATGCTGAACAACGTGCGATCTACTGTGCCCTTCTGAAAACCTTTCTGAAGAAGAAACTCTGACAGGGTATCGTACCAAGCCCTGGGTGCTTGCTTTAACCCGTAAAGAGCCTTTCTGAGTCTATATACTTGATGTCCCTGCTGAAAGCAGGGCGGTTGTTCCACATAGACTTCTTCTTTCAGTACGCCGTTCAGGAACGCAGACTTCACATCCATTTGATAGACTCTGAATCTTTGATGTGTTGCGTAGGCAAGGAATAGTCTTATGGCCTCCAATCTTGCAACTGGAGCAAATGTTTCATCGAAATCTATTCCCTCGGCTTGACAGTAGCCTTTTGCCACGAGCCTTGCTTTGTTCCTTACTATAACGTTGTTTTCATCTCGCTTGTTCTTGAAGACCCATTTGGTTCCAATGACATGTTGATGCCGGGGTCTGTCTACAAGCTCCCATACTTCGTTTCTCGTGAACTGATTCAGCTCCTCCTGCATAGCAATAATCCGGGCAAGATCGTTAAGTGCATCCTCAATATTCCGAGGCTCTTCGAAGACAAGAAGCGGGAAAATAATGCGCTTTCTCCTTAACGTAACTGGATCTTGTCTTGACATGTGTTGAAGGATCTCCAATTATAAGATCGAGCGGTGTGAGCATCTAGCCACGATCTACGATGTTTTAACTCTTCATCCGAAATTTGTTCAACACGGATAGTAGGTGAGTTAGGCATTTCAGCTTGTACTATTCCGAGATTGAAGAATTTCGGTGATAAGAGTATGATCTACTCGAGTCACCGTGTTCGGGGCATTCGGCTCGGGAACATTACTAGATGTTCCCCCCCGAGTTGTTATTCTCGGTAGTGGTCTCGCTTACCTCTACGGTTTCCTCATCGACCTGAGTTACCCGGGATTGATTCTGTTCGGGAGAATCAATCGCTCGCCTACTTGCTCTGCCGGGTTGAGATTCGGTAGATTTGTCTTCGCTTTCTTCGTCCGAATCATCATCCCAACATAGCTAGATCTTTTTAGGTTTGTTCTTTAAGCTTAGATCCCGTAGGCCGTCTCACCGATGTCCTCAAATTCAGAATTTGAGTTATTGCTCCCGTCTTCGCAGCAAACTCGTTAAAAACAACATGAGGGCTTTCTTCCACGCAAAGAGTCCGATAGTTGAATACTCGAAAGCTTTGCCGACCCGAGAGTATCCTAAGAATACTCCCCGATCCGACTTGCTATCAAAAGTCTTCACCGATCTTTCCCATTATTGTGGATAAAGCATGAACAACCAAAGATATGGAAATAAGATAGAGAAGGCTTCCCGCCGTTCCATAGTTCATATGGTGTCCTCTTATCTCGCTTTGTCGGTAGAGATCTATTCTCGAGTGTAACACGCAGCATCCGTTGCTTCTGCCCAGAATTTGGATGGGAGTCCTGAATCTGCGAGTAGAGTTCTAGCTGCTTCTTTGAGAGTTCTGTTCTTTCGTTCAGCAACTCCATTTTGCTGAGGTGTGCGGGCAGCCGATGTCTCATGCTCTATTCCTTCGCTCGCCGCGTAACTCCTCTACCATGGAATTAAGGAACTCGGCTCCTGTCCGAACGTATTTTTCTCGATCTTGGTGTTCTTCTCGACACCGAGCCTTTTCGAAGCTTTGGTAACTCGTTTTGACGTCGACTTGTTGGCAATAAATATGACCCATGTGTAGCGCGAGTAGTCATCTATGACCACTAAAGCATACTTCTTGCCTCTGATCGTCACTGGAGAGACTGGACCGAACAAATCCATATGTAGCAGCTGAAGGAGTCCATCAGTGGAAGGAGATGGAACTGTTGGATTTTGATTCTTCGTTTGCTTTCCCTTCAGACATGCTTCACACTGAGTGTCTTTGCTGAACACCTCATTCGGCAGTCCTCTTGCTAGAGTGTTCCTAGCTAGTTTGCCGAGCGTCTTGAAGTTGAGATAACCGAGCCTTCTATGCCATAGCCATCCCGTTCGTTTTCATTCTTCGCCAAAGAAACAAGCTTCGAGTTCAGCCGAGTTCCGGCCGGCCACGTAGATATTCTTTTTGCGCGAACCTGATAACACTATTTTCCCCGTAGATTTATCAATGACATCACGTAAAACCAAGTGTAAAAAATCACTCTATTCGAGTTATCACAAAATTGACTAACGGAGAGAAGATTATGCTCCGAAGTCCTTCAACATAGGATACTCTAGGAACGTTGGCAGTTCCTATGCTGAGTGTGCCGTATCCTCTCGTGTAGCCTTTGGCATTATCTCCAAACTCGATTCTCGGGTCCATCTTCGCAATATAATTCTTCGCAGACTCCTTTGGTATGTCATGTGTCTTGAGCATCCGCCGTCCACATACCATGGGTCTTTATGCACCCGCAAAAGCAATTATATTCAGTACCCTTTATTTTTGATTTTGGGTCCTTAGATGTTAGTTTTTGTAACCCAAATTTGTCTAACAACCCTGGTGGTTTTAGACAACTTCTTTCCGTTTGAGTCAACAAACTTGACCACTGGACTAGTCGAGGCTGACTTCTTAGGCTTCTCGGTTCGGGGAGTCCGGATCTTCCCGAGCCGGTGGACTGCCGACCTTTGCCTTTTGTGCGTTCTTCTTTTTCTCGACTCTTGGAACCTCCTCTCGACTATAGGATCATAGTAATATGACCCATACCGAGCCGGATGTGTCAACCGAGGTGGTCCATACCGATCCGCCCCACTTAACTCTGCTAGTTCCCCCTTGACTGAACTGGGGTGTCTGGGTACTGATCTTCTGGTCAGTGTCCTGATACTTAGGATGAGGTGCTTTCATCTTCTGTTTGTTCTTTGCTGAGGGGTTCAGTAGATTTGCATTGATTGTTTCCCCTCGAACAAACCTATCGGCAAGACGCACTTCGAGCGAACGGGGGCCGATGAGGAAGCTTCCCCGGTTGAAGCCAAGTCCTTCCTTGCAATGCTTGGGCTTGTTGCTTGCGAGCATAGCCTCCAACTTCTTTCGCCGCCCATGTAACGCGATCGGCCCTCCGACATCATCACTTTTCTTAGTGGTGTGGGTCCGAAGTCCCGACATTTCTTACTTCAGTAGACTTAGTTCAGTATCTTTCTGAGTCAAGTCATTGGTCAAAACTGAAATCCGATCTTCTTGATGCTGAGACTTGGCCATCAGAGAGTTTATCTCCTCCCTGAGTCTCAACACAAGTCCTTCGGCCTCGAGCAACCCGACTCTCCCGAGAAAGTCTCGATTCTCCACTTTCGTGGTATCCACCCCGAAGAGTCTTACTGAGCTGCAGACTCATCTGAATTTGTTCGTCGAGCAGATCTTCGTATACGGTTGCAACGTCCAAATTCTCTTCTGCACCTGAAATAGTGTCGTGTGTGAAGAGGAATTGACTGGTTCAAGAGAGTTTACCTCATCCTCTTCGCCTGCCATTAGGCACTTTTCAGTTGTTTCTTCAGCTTCAAGCTCTAGGGCCATGAAAGCTGCATCATCATCCGATGAATCCATAAAGGAGTCGACTTCTTCTGAGTCGTCTGAGATTTCGCCAGCTATGTAGGATTGTCTTTTCTGGGCGAATTTCTCTCTCCTTGCCTTACGTGCTGCGCGTTCAGCACTACTGAGCTCAGGACAGTCGTATTGATAGTGTCCTGGCTTCTTGCAGTTGTAGCAAGCGATGACTCTTTCTTCTTTGCTTTCGCTATTCTTTGATGGTTCTGAGTCATCCTTCTTTTTGCATTCGAAGATTGAGAATCAGGAGTGTGTTTTGACATATAATTTGACTTACCTTTCGTTTCCCGATAGGCTTTAGTCACTTTTCTGCGTCGCTCCTTCTCCTTCTGATATTTCACAGCGAGCGCGCGCGTACTCCGAGCCGTACTCCCTTCTTGTAGGTCGTTGAGTGAAGGTTCGCCTTACTCGTCGTCTTGCTCGTCGCGGGAGATGCCAGGCCGACCGATGCTTTGAAAGCATGATCAATCTTTGTGTCAGCTTCAGCTCTCAGCTTTCTTTGAGGTCTGTCGAACTCAAACTCCTCTGGCCGGTAATTCGGAAAAGATATGGTCGGGAGACACACCATCTAGTTAGAATGTCGCAATAAAGTGGCAAAAGGTGTCCAAGTGTCCGTCCGGCGGTGCCCTCGGATCTTCGCATTCATTTCTCGGTTCTTGAATGTCTTTCCCACCCGTTGATGGAGTTCATCGATTCGTGAATCCGACATTTAGATCTTCAATTTTGTCACCGTGCATGAGAGAGAGGCTTTCCAGCTTTTGGAGTTCCAGCGCTAACTTGTTAGCTTTAATCTTCCGAGTCCCCCGACTCGTAGCGCTAGGGCGTCCCGCAGTTCTTTTACGCCTTGCATTCCCCGAACCCCGCCAAGATAAGAATCACTAAGGGTGGTCGGGATAGCGTTTACGGCAACACGGTCTAAGTTGTGAAGCTTCTTCTCCTCGGGAGTGAAGAGACTTCGTCTTTGGGAATCTTCTTCCCTGGCCACCATTCCTCCTCCTCCAGCTTGGTCTTGAAGTTACAACACTATCGATCATGGGAACGATAGGTCCTTCCTCAAGCACTTCGACCATGCTATCGTGGAGAGAAGTCGAGATGAGCCTCCATTCTCGACTCCGCCATACTCCATAGTTCTCTACTAAGAACATGGGTACCATCCTTATACCCGACATATCGGCCATAGAAGATAAAGATATGAATGTAGAGTGATATGCAAGTGAAAACCTTATGAGAACGGGTTGAGGAAGGAGTCCTTATACAATAAGGATCGTGTATGCTTGTAGCTTTGGTAGGTAGGATGACACGTGTATGCTTGTCATTTGTCGAGGTGAATAAAGTGGTTGAGACAGAACGGCACTTCGGGGCTAATTGAAGCCGACTTCTCTCTTCCTCGTATATGACTATGCTGATTGCATTTGAAAAAGATCTGACAGTTCAGGAGACTGTCTACCGTGCTGAGTCTGATCCTGTAGTCAGTAGGTATATTGCCGAGGTACACTACTGAAGGTCAGCTCTGAGTTCAGTGAACTACTCCTCGCCGAGTTCGGCTCGACCGACTCTCTCGCATATCGCTCCCGCCGAGTCCAAAGATCACCGAGTCTTCTACACCGGTGCCGGGGCGTATAAGCTACTGAACGCCTTAACGAGAGCAGAGCGTCTACTGAGTCTGAAACCTCAGAGACAGAACAAATACAAGGGAATGGTTCATCAATCAGATAGGGTTTTGGGATCTTCAAATCTTCAGACAAGTACAGAGCACAAGGCTACTGAGCTTAAGATCAGTGTCTAAGACCGAATCATTTCCCACTAAGAGTAACAGTGCTGAGGATGGAATCATCACCCAACACTTAGTAAGTTCCTTCTAGACTTACTAGAGTAAATGTCATACTAAATAATTGATTTCGTATCGTTTGATGGAATGACACATGCTCTTCTGGAGCCTTCAATAATTTCGATGCACTAGATTTGAAAATCTCACAATTTAGGATGCATATACTCGTATCGAACTTTAGAGAGGACAATCAATTATATCTTTTAGCAATCCTGCTGGGATGCTTCTTCTCTATTGTCTCTCTCATGCCCTCTTATTGGGAGATGAACATCAGTATCAAGATTTCATTAATGTCAACAAGACATAAATGTTGTTTTTAATTCAGGAATAATATATATCATCGAAAGTACGAGTTCCTCTTTAAGAGCATTTAATATTCTTCTAGAATATAAATGATGCTACTTCAGGAGCAAAAGTTAAATAGTGCTCCATCCATCCCATTGATAATGATCCTTTTTCCTTTTCATTTTGTCCCATTTGAAATGGCCACTTTCTAAAAAAAGAAAAAAAATACTACATTCTCTTATATTTTATTATTTCTCTCACCTACTTTATCATTCACTCTCTCACCATCTCACTCATCTTCTCTCTCTTACCTTATCACTTCCTCTACTTTCTTAATTCCCGTGCCGGAAAGCCAATGGGCAATTATCAATGAGACAGAGGGTGTTGGTCCCGAGTCAAACATTCAGGTGTAGGGGGGAGGGGGGGTGAATACACCTGAAAACCTTTTTCAAACTTAAACGCGAACAGTCCGATAGACGGAGGATGCCTACTGAATGACTTCATCAGACCAAGCAAGCTGTTCTTGATCCCGTGGACAGAATGACTGAAGATGCTGAGCTCTGCTAGCTGACTTACTGTCAGAATTCAGTAGCGTTCAGCAGGGTTCAATAGGGTGCGCAAAGTGTAGGCCCGATTCATTTTGTTTCTTGAAAACTTTTGTTTAACAAAAACAGTTTTAGTAGATTAGTGCGATGTTTTAAGCTTTGTACTGAAAATGTTGTTGTATGATTTGTAAATATATTTTCAGTATGAATAGTTAATCAATGGAACAGTTAATGAAACAACAGTTTTAAAGTGGTTCGGATACGCAAGATCCTACGTCCACTGTCCTGAACAAGGCAGGAAACTATTTTATTATACTGAGTTAGTTTGTGCACTGGACAAACTTTAACTTGTGATTATACTGAGCAAGTCTCGGTTACTGAGGTCAAACAAAGGATAGTTTGAATGTATCTCCAACTATGAAGGAGTTCTTAACACTAAGAACAAGCTTCAATAAATGAACTCCTTCGATCTAAGCTATAGATTTTACAATGAGCTTAGGTTAGAGGGTGGGAACAAGAAAGGCTTCTAGAGCGAAGAACAGTGAGGAATAATCTCTCTGGGTTCGTGTTCTTCACTTGAATATTCGTTTAAGAATGCTAGAGCTTCGAGTTCTTTGAAAGCTTGGGGTTCCCTTGATAGAGCGCTTGTATGTTCGTGTTGTGCGACTTGTTTGAATTCCGATCTTCCCTCTATTTATATGCGTGAGTTGTGAATAGGTTCGTTAGAGGCGAACTGTTCACGTGTCACTCTATGGGTAGCTAACGGCTCTTTTTTTAATCCTGTAGAGTTCTCTTTCTTTGCAGGAAAGTGGTTAACTTGCAGCTTTTGTCGGATACTTTGCCAGCTGGCTGCTTGTCATTAGTCGATGTACAGATAGTGGTTGAGACATTTTCAGACTTCAAGGTTGATACTAAAGCTGAATTTTCTCTGATGCTGTACAGAGATTGACTTTGAAGTCCACTGCCAGTTAAAGCAATTGACAGACCGTTGCTGAGTCTGACCGAAAGGTTCAGTAGGCTACTCCTGCTGAGTCCAACACTACTGAGGACCAAACTCTAAGTTCAGTAAACTGCTCCTGCTGAATCCTATTGGTCTGGAGATGAGTATTAGGTGTACATAGGGTGGGGTGGGGTGGGGGGGGGGGTGAATACACCTGATTACAAGTTTTGCCTTAAACGCGAAGGTCAGTTGAGCTGAGAAATGCGACTGAATGAACAGTGCAAAATAAGAACCTTCTGATCGCAGGTCAGAGTGTATCAACTACTGAGTCGGTTCTACTGACTTTTATTAGTATAGAGAGTTCAGTCGATGAATATAGTGCGGATAAGTGTGGGGCCCGTAGGACTTCGTCTCTTTTGAAAACGTGTTTTCGCAAACCAAAGTTGTTTTGGCTGGTGCACTTTTTAATACGTTTTATGCAAAGTATGAGTTTGTAAAACAGTTTGAGCACAATGCAATAAAACAGTAAACAACACAAGCAATTTTGAACGTGGTTCGCATACGCAAGATCCTACGTCAACGGTCCTGCAGAGCATGAGTTCTTGTTGATTAATCTGAGCAAGCCTCAACAAGGAATCTGTACGCTGGACATACCCTTCTAAATTATAGTCCTTAGTGACTTTACAAATCAAACCAAAGTTTGAAGGGGAGGGGATTTTCTCCAACAATGAAGGAGTTCTTACAATAAGAACAATTCACATAAAAGTGAACTCCTTCGAAGGTTCTAAGCTATAGATAATACAGTGGAGCTTAGATAGAGAAGAGGGAACTAAAGAATCTCTAGAGAGAAGAACTAAGGATATTCAACTAAGCAAGTTCTTCGTTGGATCGACTTTAATGCGCTAGAGAGTTGTATGCAATGAGCTTGTATTCCCTTGATGTCCCGAGTGTTGAGCTTGGAGACTCTTCTCTATTTATAGTCGTGACCCGGACATGTATCCGTTGTAGAGGATGATGCCACGTGTCATAAACTTCCAAGAAAAACGGTCATAAGTTTTCGGAAGAGCGCCGCAGAGTGGTTGGCTTCTGTACATGAGAGCAGCTTTAATGTCAGAGCAGGTAAGGCTTTGGTTGCTTCTCATTGGCCTAGGTTTGTGGTAGGTGAGACTTGTCAAACATCAGTCTTCATCTGAGTTGACTCTCTCTGAACCCCGTATTGAATAAACTCTACTGACATTCGAATGATAAAAATCAGGCAGTTGTTTCCTTGTCGGATCTGCAACTGAGTTGCATGTGCTCAGTTGATCTGGGTTGATCATACTGATTTCTTCATCTGAGTCTGCTAATAGGAATCTTCTACTGGGGATAGACAGTTGGTGACTCTGAAGATGCTGAGCTCTTCATAGATTCAGTAGATAAATAATCGTACTGAGTCTTCAACTGAGGTCTGCTGAAGGAATTCTTCTACTGAGAACAGACAGCGGGAGGACCTGAAGACATGAGTTCTACAAATTGATGACATGGGGTTCTGGAATTTAACTTCTCTACTGAAGTTCAGACCAACAACACCCCTTACAGGACTTAGACAAAATAATCAATAACGATAAGAACGAGTCTAGCTTATTACATCATCATGTTCAAACACACATACAGTTCAGGACAGGTTTTGGGATCTTCAATTCTAGAGCGATGAAATTCACTACAATTTCCCCCAAAAACTAATATTACAATATGTCCTAAATATATGAACTACTGACGTCAGTTCTAAGTACCCCTAGCAATGATCTAAACGACCACTGACTCATAATCCAACAAGTCCAGTTCTACTGACTCCTGAATGCCTTTTAGTATGCTGCTTCTGCTGAGTCCAGCTATCCTGAATCTTCACTTCATGACACTGTGGCAGATGGTCTACTGAGAGACAGCAGACGAAACTTTTGAGCCGGAACTATGCTGAAGGCAAGTCTACTGAGTCTGAAACACTCAAAAGACAAGGGTGTTAACTTTTACAACATAATGGTTCATCAATCAGAATAGGATTTTGGGATCGGCCAAATCAACTGCTGAATTATCTCCCAACAATTTTCCTCTATTTGATGATGCCAAAACCTATCACTCTAACACTAAAGAACTATCAGATACAGACTCCTTACAGTGGATACAATGAGAATCTATGGAGATGTATCTTCAAGTCTCTAATCTACTGAGGACAGTTGAGAACAACTTCCTCCTATCTAAGCAAATACAAAACAAATACAGATAAACAGTGAGTGTGTGAGTCTGTAATCACTTAGGTGGTTCTGAGTGTTAAATAAATACGAAGCGGGCCATAGAGACAATGAGAAATTTGCAGGCCAAGTAGCAACTGATGTAATAAATTATAAGAGTCTGAGTACAGTTACATTAATGCTACACTAGGAAAGCTACCAACACTATCAAGCTGAACTACTTCATAGAGGATTTAAAACGTTGAATCCTTGCCTTAAAATCATTTGATTTGTCCTCTGGCAATGGAAGTCCATAAAGCTTGAAGGTGTCTTTCCTTAGCTGGAGAAATTTCGGAAGATCTTCTACATCTTTAGGGTCAAGAGACTTTCTCTTAGCTGCTTGCCTCGCTTCAGCTTCGATCTCTGCTGTAAATATTGATCCATCCAACTTCAGCGGTGGAGGCAGAGTTCTGTAAGCCGGAGTCATAATAGTGACATTCTCCTCAATGGCTTTCTGAACTATCTCATAGATTTCAGTATCACATCTCTCTATCCAATCAGCAAAGAGACCAGCTTTGTCAGAATAGGCCAAAGCTTCCAAACATAGTATCTCTAATGAATTCAACTTCGATCGTCTCCCATGACTGAGTTTTATCCCAGGGCATCCACTTATCTACACGAGGCCATAGATGAGTCTTCAACTCATTTGGTTTCCTGCCTCGTCTATAGAACTTGGAAGTTGTGGGGATGTCCCTGTTCTTAGGAGGTGGTGGCTTAGGCTTAAGTCTCTCAGCTTCTCGTGCCTCTTCTGCCGCCTTCTCCTTGGCTTCTTCCTGTCTTCTTCTTGCTTCAGCTCGCTGATGAAACTCAGATCTGGAATCGAGAGCTCTTGTGCTGAGATCAATCAGCTCATCAATAGTAGGCTCAACCTGTTTCTTAATCTGCTTGGTTGTATCAGTCTTTTTCTCATCTTCTCTCTCCTTTTCTTTCTCATCATCCTTGAGAGTAAGCTTTCTAGGCGCCTGCCTCTGAATAGGCTTCCTTGCAGGTGCCTTAGTTATGGCTTTTGTAGGAGCCTTCTTAGGCTTCTTAGCCGCCTCAACTTCTGCAATTTCTCGAGCAAGTTTCTCATCCGCTTCTATCTGAGCCTGCTCTACTAGGCTTATGTATCTTTAGGGACGAGGAGGAGTTTTAAGAGGTTCCTTTCCTTTCTCAGATACTGGTGGAGGCAGAGGAGTGTCTTCAGCATCAGACTCCTCTCTGAACGCGACCACTTCCTCAATGTTCTTCTAAGAAGGTTCGAAGTGCCGGCTCGCCTTCTTGGGTCCCGAGCTACTTGGGCCTCGTCTTAGCTACTACATCTCTTGCTAAGACACCCTGGGCAAAAACCATAGGTACTTCCCCCTTAGACTGATCACTCTTAGTCTTTTCCCCCTTTTTAGCATCATCCAATAGGTTCGGAGAGCGATTGATAATAATTGTTGAGCTCATCCAAGGTCTTCCGAAGACCTTTGAACTTGATGTGTAGATCATTCCTCTCGGAATGAGTTCTTCAAAGATACTTGCGCGAGAGAGATCTACAAGTTCTTCAATCTTCTTCACTTTGCATCGATCTTGAGTTCACACTCATTCCGAATAGTTGAAATTCTCTCGTTCATGAGTTAGGAGTGTGTTGAGAGATATGGTTCCGAAGCTCAGACTGGGCTGCATTGAATGATTTAAGAATGGAAGTATGGGCAGCTTTGTTCCTGAACCGATGTTTGCTGATTGTCGAAGTCCGCTTTCTGTGCAGTGGTCTTGCGCCAAACCTTGTGCACGTTCCTTGCAAGGAGACTGTTGGACCCGAGATAAACATTCAGGTGTAGGGGGGGGTGAATACACCTGAAAACTTTCTCAACTTAAAACGCGAACAGTTATTTTCAGGAGAGTGCCTTGCTGAACAAGTTCAGTAGACCAAATAAGTTGTTCTGAATCGCGTGGCGTAGTGATCGACTATACCGAGGCTCGCTAGCCGACCAAGTCGAATTCGGTGCCGTTCGGTAAAAAGTTCATTAGAGTGCGAAAATGTGTAGGCCCAATTCAGGTGAGTTAGAAAACGTTTTTATTAAAACTGTTTCAGTATATTAGTGCAATCTTTAAGCTTTGCTGAAACACAGTTGAATGATTTTGAAAGATACTTTCAGTATGAACAGTAATCAATACAACAGTAAAACAGAGCACATAGAACATAACGATTTTAAAGTGGTTTGGATATCAAACAATCCTACGTCTACTGTCTCGAAAAGATCAGGAGGCTATTTTATTATACTGAGTTAGTCTCAGTCGGTTTGTGCAGTGGATAAACACTTGTCTTGAAGATTATACTAAGCAAGTCTCACTTTACAAGGATCAAAGTAAAGTGTTTGACAAACTCTCCAACTATGAAGGAGTTCTTTACAATAAAGAACAGTTCAGAGATGAGCTCCTTCGATCTAAGCTATAGATATGGTCAGCTGAGCTTAGATTAGAGGGAAGGGAACAAGAAAGTGGCTTCTAGAGCGACGAACGGTGAGGTATAAACTTTGGGTTCGTGTTAATTCGCTTGGATACTAGAGGCTATGAATCTAATTCAGCTCGGTTCCCTTTGAGAAAGAATGTCGCCTTTCGCTTGAAGTTTTTCTCTGAATTTCTTGTGGTAAGCATGAGTCGGTTGGTTTTTTGCTCGTAATCGCTTGTGTGTTCTTCGTATGTTCTATGTGAGATTCGATTTGAATTCTTCCCTCTATTTATAGAGATGTGTCATGGAAAGATCTGTTGGAGACGATGATCCATGTGTCACTCTCTTTTGGGTAGCTAACGGCTCTTTCAAAGAATTCTGGCAGAGTCTTTTTCCTCCATTTCTAGAAATATGTTTACTTCCAGCTTTAATCAGAAAGTAGGCAGCTGGCTGCTCGTCATTGGCTGAGGCTGCAGAAAGTAGTTGAGACAAACAGACATCAAGGCAGATCTGAAGCTGACTTCTCTGAAACTCGTATGACTCTACTGATTTAACAAGTAAGATCACCGACGGTTAAAAAAGATCATGCGGCCGTTCTTGAAGTCCGACCTTGGTTCAGTAGTATACTCCTGCTGAGTCCAACTCTACTGAAGGTCAACTCTGAGTTCAGTGAACTGCTCCTGCTGAGTCCAGTTCCACTGACTCCTTTCTGTATGCTACTCCTGCTGAGTCCAACACTACTAAGTATGAATGCCTCTCAATATGCTGCTCCTGCTGAGTCCAGCACTACTGAGTCTTCACTCCATGGTACTGAGGCTGATAGTCTACTGAAGAGTCAGCAGACAGAACTGAATGCCTGAACCATGCTGAAAGAATGCCTACTGAGTCTGAAACTCTCATAGACACGGCAATACAATTACAACTCAATGGTTCACCAATCAAATTAGGGTTTTGGGATCATTCAAATCTACTAGCATTGTGCTACTGAATCATCTCCCAACAATTTCCCCCTATTTGATGATGCCAAAACCTAACACTACAAACTATAAGAAACAAACTCCTTACAAATATTACAAGAAGAATCAGTGGAGTTGTTCATCAAGTTCTAAACTACTGAGGGATACATGAGAGAAATATCAGAATCTATACAGAATACTAACAACAATTTCCCCATTATACATCTTTATTTAGCAAATTTCCCCTATGTTTCTAACTGAAGAATCTATAAATCTAAGCAAAAACAGACAAACACAGATATTAGCAGTGAGTGTGTGAGTCAGTAATCACTTAGGTGATTATGAGTGTTAAGATTAAATAAATAAGGCCATGAAGACAATAAGGTATTGTCGGGCCGAACAACATAGATGTTTTATATATGATAAGAAATTTAAGTACAGTACATCTCTTGCTATTCTAGGAAACAAAATAAGATACAAAGAAGCTTTCTATCTCCCGAACTTCTGGATTCTTGCCTTGAAATCTTTGGACTTTTCTTCTGGCAACGACAATACATACATCTGGAAAGTATATTTCCCGAGCTTCTGTATCTTCAGCACATCTACAGGGTCAGACTCATCGAGATCTAAGGCTTTGATAGCACTTCTGACTTCTCCTTCTATGGCTCCAATATGTAATGATCCATCAAGCTTCTGAGGAGGAGGCAAAGGTCTAGGAACTGGGACTTGGACATCTTCCTTATCAGCTAAGGCTTTCTGGACTCTAGCATATATCTCCGGATCACTCACCGTAAGCCATTCAAGAAAGGCATTTTTCTTGTGCATGTCAGGCCAGTACCTCCAGACGAAGTACCTCTTGATAAATTAAGCTTTGAGAGTTTCCCATTTCTGACTCCGCTCCCATGGCATCCATTGGTCAATCCTTGGCCATCAGTAAATCTTCAGATCAGTGAGCTTCTTGCCTTGCCTATACTTATACGGAATTTCAGCTTCCTTATTAGGCACTCTCTCTCGAGCTTCTTTCTCTGTCCTCGGCCTCAAGGCTTCTAAGTCGGCAAGTCCCGAGCCTCTCTCTGGCTTCACTGATTTGCCTTGCTTCTGTTGTCCTGTCCAGAGCCCTCTCCATCGTGTCCCATATTTCTTTCATTTCCAGTTCTTGTTCCTTAGAAGGGACATAGGAGGGAATATGTTCCTCTCACTCAGCAGGTGATTGAGATTTAGATTTGGTTCCACCCTGCTGGCCAGTCTCCTGCTGTTGCTGTTGTTGTTCAGTTTCCTTCTCCTTATCGGCCTCATCACTGATTCTTAATTTCCTTGGGGTAGGCCTAGTCCCTGGCTTCTTTCCCCCTGAGACCTTAGTCTTAGCTTTGGCAGGGGCTTTCTTAGGTTTATTGGCTGCTTCAGTTTCAACAAGCTCCCTGGCAAGCTTTTCGTCAGCCTCAATCTGAGCTTGCTCCTCAGGGTTGATATAACGTTTGACTCCTTTTTGTGGTGGGGTTGGGAGTTTCAGTTTTTTCTTCCCCTTACCCACCACTAGAGGAGGGAGAGGAGTCTCCTCCTCATCTGAGTCCTCCTCAATGAAGTCAGCAACCTCATGAATATGTTCAACGGGAGTTTGGGTTGCTGAATCCTTTGGTCCTGAGCCGCTTGGGCCGGTCTCAGCAGGCCCTACATCACCCGCTGCTGAGACACCCTTGGCCTGAACTGGAGTACCTTGGGGGTCAGTGGGAGCTGATTGTCGTCCAACTGCTCCTCTTGCTGACCTTGTCCCCCTTGATGTCAGTGTCCTTTCCCCCTTTTTGGCATCATCAGGGCGAGCCGAGGGTAGGGACTCGAACTTTCTTGTTCGAGACCATCGAATGGAGTACCCACCTTATCCGTAGTCTGCTCGCATTGTCTCAAGACGCGGTGTGAAAGTCGTTCCTCTCTGTGATTAGATCATCAATGTACTTCTTATGGGAGGAATCCACCAGTATCTGAATGTCTTGCAACTTAGCATCAATTTTATCTTCAAGAGTCTTCTGAAGTGATTGAATTCTTAGCTCGGAAGCTTGACTCGGTGAAGAAACAGATTCAGTATGTGCTGAGTGAGCTACCTTATAATCTTCCAATAGTTGCTTCTGGGCAGCTTCCAGCGATGCTTGGTGCTTCTCGAACTCTGCTCTTTGAGTGGATAAGGCATTGTGAGTATAGATGAGAAGTCAGGAGCTGCTGAGGTTTGGATAGAAGTCCTCAACTCCTTTATCTCCTCGACTCTGAGCAAGAGTAGACTTCTTCCATGTCTTATGGACAGCCTTGGCCAAAAGTTGATTATGAGCTCCTTGACTTCTTAAGGCCTTGGCAACAGTCTTGGATCGTCGGCTCTTCAGGCTGGGTGCAACCTCGAAAGCAGACCCGGCAATACCGTGCTCGGGGTCCGCGGCTCGAGAGGTTCCAGCCGCCAACTTTACTGGAGGGAGGATGGTGAGAGGTAGTTCAACAGTTGATGGTTGGTCACCCTCCTCCAGTTGAGTTCCCTTAACAGGCTTCTCAGGGCCTGTATCACTGGGCGGGTCCTGATCGTCAGGATCAGACCCATCAGAAGGCGCGGCTGCTGTGGGAATGCGGTTGTTCAGAATAGCCAGCATAGTCGCCCTTAAGTCTTCCAGGGAACTGATGTCCGCGGGCTAGGAATAGCCTATCTGTTCGCGGAGAATAAGCTCTTCCTCATGTAATTGTTCGCAGGAATGATGTAAGATGAGCTTGTTCAGCGAAGTCCATTCCCTGGAACCCGATCGGCATGTGAAGCTCCGGCCTACCTCGCGAGAGAAACTAAGTCAGAGTGACTTGATATCTCTGGTATAGCCTCTAAGACTTCTCGGGAGGCTCTATTCTGAAGAGCTTCAGCCTCTATTCCGATGGTCTCGACTTCTGAGTCTACCTCCGAGTCTTCTACCTCGATTGGAGACGTAGACTTTTCAGCAGAAGGGACGCTGCTGATGGGTGGAACGTCCAGTGGGGTCTGAGTAATTAGAGTTGTCGGTTCAGCATCCGTCCCCTGATCCACTGCCACTTCCCTTTCAATGGAGACTGCCTTCTCCACTGAGACTGTTTTCTAAGAAGAGCCAGATTCATCTCGCAGTCGGAAGGGAGGAGTATTAACTGGTTCAGAAGCCGTCTTCTGCTTCTTCGACGGAGTCTTCTGAACAGCTTTGGGTGGTGTTCTCTTCTTGGTCGGAGTGGGCTTCTTCGACCCTTTCTTAGGCTCAGCAGGCCCTGCCCCAATCTGCTGTAGGGCTGCTGCCTTGCTTTGAAATCTGACTTTCTTTGGGTTAAAGTACCCCTTATCAGCATAAGTGATGTGATCAGCACCACAGAAGTCCTCGATCATTACTGTCAGCTTCATCCCATAGAGAAGCTTTCCTTTGACAGTTAGGCTGTTCGTCACCTTATCGAATTTAGCAGCCTGAGTCTGAAATTCCTTCAAGAAGAATTCCGTCCAATTGACATGAGCTCTATCATAGATTGCTATCATCATCTAGAGCTTCGATTTGGACACTTGGTCAAAAGTGCCAGCCTGGCTAGTCAGTATCTGAGTGACTATACATGCCGGTTGCTCGTATTTCGGCGAAGATGGAGTTTTTTGGGAATGCAGCCCTGAATGTCGTCTGCTTGCCGCAGAAAATCTCCAAGTATTCATCAAGCAAGTCGTCCTTATAGCCAGTGACACTGATCTCGGTGCTTGGAAACTAAAAGTTCCTCTGAAGAGCTTGCTTTATAGACATCTGTTTAATTTCATAGTCAGCACGGGCAGGGTCGATGACATGGTGGATGATGAACCGCCCTAGAATGTCTTCGTCTACTGAATCGGAGTTCAAGTACAGCTCCGAAACCTGGCGTGGAAGAAAGAAGGTTGGCTTTCTCGATAAGAAACCCTCGAGGCCTGACGCCCTCAGCGCCTCGAACACATCTGTCATGATGTCGAGTTCGCAGGTGTCGAACTCATGATCGGCTCGCACCAAACTCTATCCTTCTCGAGGATCTCTACAATGTTGGCCGGGGTAGCAACAACAACATTCTTTGATGCCATGACTATAATCCGCAAAACTAGATATCGAGATCGAAAAGGAAAAAAATATTACAAGTTAACATGGGATACTGAATATGCATGTAAGTTTACCGTAATAATTTCTGAGAAATTTTCGAAAGCAGTTTGCAAATAATGGATTGAGTTCTCAAAAAAATTTAGGGTTTTAAGTTGCAGAGCGAAAATGGCGGTTTCTCAGACTTTGAACGTGATATATATGATCAAGAAGGTGAATAGTTTAATATCGACGGTTAAGTTTAAATCTGCTTTATGAGATGAACGGTCAGGATTCAATGTTATAAAATAGGTAATGATCAAACTAGCCGCCTAAGTCAACTTACAGTTGTAATTAGCCAAAGAAATAACTTGATAAGACAAGCATTTAATGCACAGAAGAGTTCAGCAATCTTAGCATAGAATGTCGTGCATTTAATGAAAATCGTTATATTAAATGACATTCTCTTAAGGGATTGAATAAGATGCTGAATCAGATCATTAATGCATTAAATATAATGTTGGCTACCGAGTAGAGATACGCAAACTCGTCGCCGAACATCGTAGTCAGCTGATACATCGTGTAGATGGTTTCTGAATCTCCATGTACTGAGTGAGTTCAGTACTGAGAGTGAACATTCCCCCTTGATGAATGCTCATCTCCTGAATCCTCTTACTGACTGGAGTCAGTAGGGTCCAGCAGACCTAGCTCTACTGAAAGTTCTCTGAATCTTGCTTCAGCTAGAGGCTTGGTCAGAATATCGGCCCTTTGATGGTCAGTATGGATCTTCTCCATTCTAATATCCTTCTTTTCGACATGGTCACGAATGAAGTGGTGTCTGATGTCCACGTGCTTGCATCTAGTATGAAGTACAGGATTATGAGTGATTGCAATTGCACTGGAGCTGTCGCAGAAGATCGACACTTCATTCTGAATGACGTCATAGTTGCGTAGCTGCTGTCTCAGCCAAAGGATTTGGGCGCAACAACTTCCGGCAGCATGTATTCAGCTTCGGTAGTTGACGTCGCTACTGAATGTTGTTTCTTTGAAAACCATGAGATCAGCTTACTGCCAAGGAACTGACAAGTTCCCGAAGTTGATTTTCGGTCAATCCTACATCCTGCATAGTCAGCATCAGAATAACCGGTTAGTTCAATATTATCATCTGCTGGATACCATAAACCCATGTCAGGTGTTCCTCTGAGATAGCGAAGAATCTTCTTTCTTGAGTCCATATGGCTCTGCTTAGGATTCGCCTGAAATCGAGCGCAGACAGCTACAACATAAGTTATGTCAGGTCTAGTAGCAGTTAGATATAATAAAGAACCAATTATAGCGCGAAATTCAATATGGTCTACTGATACTCCCTCTTTATCAAGATCGATTTTCATATTCGTGTTCAACGGGATCTTGATTGGTTTGCCGGATGTGTAACCAAATTTCTTGATGAGGTCTCGAGTGTATTTGCCTTGATTGATGAACGTTCCCTTCTCTGATTGTTTGACTTTAAATCCGAGGAAATAATTCATCTCTCCCATCATTGACATCTCGAATTTATCCTTCATCATCTTTTCAAATTGTTGACACATAGTGACATTCTTAGATCCGAATATAATATCATCTACATAGATCTGCACAAGTAATATGTCGTCGTCCAGTCGAATCTTTGAATAATGTGCGGTCTCATCGTGCCCTTCGAAAACCTTTCGAAGAAGAAACTCGAATAGGGTATCGTACTAAGCCCCCGGATGCTTGTTTTAACCCGTACATAGCTTTTCTGAGTCTGTAAACTTGATGTCCCTGCTGAAAGCCGGGAGACTGTTCTACATAGACTTCTTCTTTCACCGCACCATTCAGGAACACAGACTTCACATCCATTTGATAGACTCTGAAGCGCTGATGTGTTGCGTAGGCTAGGAATAGTCTGATTGCCTCCAATCTTGCAACTGGAGCGAAAGTTTCATCAAATCTATCCCTTCGGCTTGACAGTAGCCTTGCCACGAGTCTCGCTTTGTTCCTTACTATGACGTTGTTCTCATCTCGTTTGTTCTTGAAGACCCATTTAGTTCCGATCACATGTTGATGTCAGGGTCTGTCAACAAGCTCACATACTTCGTTTCTCGCGAACTGATTCAGCTCCTCCTGCATGACGATGATCCAATCAGCATCTTTAAGTGCATGCTCAACTGACTGAGGTTCTTCAGTAGACAAGAAGCAGGAATATAGTGCGCTTTCTCCTTGATAGAATCTGGATCTTGTCTTTACACTTGCTGAAGGATCTCCAATAATTAAATCAGAAGTGTGAACGTCCACACAGGATCGACGATGTTTTAACTCTTCATCTGAGATTTGTTCAACACAGATAGGATGAATTAGGCATTTCAGTTGTACTATTCTGAGATTGAAGTAATTCAGTTACTAGAGTTGGGTTTACTGAGTCACCAGGTTCAGGGGCATTCAGCTCAGGAACTTCATTTGTTCCCCCTGAATTATTATTCTCAATAGAGGTCTCAGTTACCACTTGGGTTTCTTTATCGATCTGAGTTACCTGGGATTGACTCTGTTCAGTAGAGTCAATCTGTTCAGCTACGTCTGCTGTTGGCTGAGATTCAGTAGTTTTATCTTCAATTTCCTCTTCTGAATCATCATCCCAACACAGCTGGATCTTTTCAACATTGTCTTTCAAGCTCAGATCCTGTAGCTGCTTACTGATGTCCTCAGATTCTGATTTTGAGTTTCTGCTCCTGTCTTCAGTAGAAAACTCATTAAAAACAACATGAGGGCTTTCCTCCACGCAAAGGGTCTGGTAGTTAAAGACTCTGAAGGCTTTGCTAACCCGGGAGTATCCTAAGAAGACTCCCTGGTCTGACTTGCTATCAAAAGTCTTTAACTGATCATTTCCATTATTGTGGATAAAGGACGAACACCCAAAAATATGGAAATAAGATAAGAAAGGCTTCCTGCCGTTCCATAATTCATATGGTGTCTCTTGATGCTGCTTTGTCAGTAGAGATCTATTTTGAGTGTAACATGCAGTATCGCGTTTCCCGCCCGGGAATTTAGATGGGAGTCCTGAGTCTGCAAGCAGGGTTCTTGCTGCTTCTTTGAGTGTTCTGTTCTTCCTCTCAGTAATCCCATTTTGTTGAGGCGTGCGCGCGGCAGACGTCTCATGCTCTATGCCTTCATCTTTGCAAAACTCTTCCACCATCGAATTCAGGAACTCAGTTCCTCTGTCTGAACGTATCTTTATGATTTTGGTGTTCTTTTCGACATTGAGCCTTTTCAGAAGCGCAACCAACTCTGTTTTAACGTCAGCCTTGTTGGCAATAAATATGACCCATGTGTAGCGCGAGTAGTCATCAATGACCATTAAAGCATACTTCTTGCCTCTGATCGTCACTGGAGAGACTGGACCAAACAAATCCATATGTAGCAGCTGAAGGATTCCATCAGTAGAAGGCGATGGAACATGCGGATTTTGCTTCTTAGTTTGCTTTCCCTTCAGACATGCTTCACACTTAATGTCTTTGCTGAATACTTTATTCGGCAATCCTCTTGCTAGAGCGTTTCTAGCTAGCTTGTTGAGCATCTTGAAGTTGAGATGGCTGAGTCTTCTGTGCCACAGCCACCCAGTTCTATTTTCGTTCTTCGCCAGCAAGCATGCTTCAGGTTCAGCTGAGTTCCAATCAGCAACATAGATATTCTTTTTGCGCGAACCTGATAACATTATTTTTCCTCTAGATTTATCAATGACATCACAGAAACCAACGTAAAAAATCACTCTATTCGAGTTATCGCAAAATTGACAAATAGAGAGAAGATTATGTTGAAGTCCTTCAACATATGATACTCTTGGAATTGTGGCGGTTCCAATGCTGAGTGTTCCGTAGCCTCTGGTATAACCTTTTGCATTATCTCCAAACTCGATTCTGGGTCCTTCTTCAACAATATAATTTTTCGGTAGGTTCCTCTGGTACGTCATATGTCTTGAACATCCGCTATCCACATACCAAGGGTCCTTATGTACCTGCAAAATAGAATTATATTCTGGTACCCTTTATTTTTTATTTTGGGTCCCTAGATGTTAGTTTTGGAAACCCAAATCTGTCTCACGACCCTGGTGGTCTCGGGCACGCTTTCTTCCCACTCGATCAACATACTTGACCACCGGACTGGTCGATGCTGACTTCAGAGGCTTTACTGGTTCAGGAGTCCTGATCTTCTGAGTTGGTGGACTGCTGACCTTAGCCTTCTGAACGACTTTCTTCTTCTTCTTCTGACTTTTGGATCCTCTCCTGACTATAGGATCATAATAATACGACCCATACTGAGCTGGATATGTCAGCTGCGGAGGTCCATACTGATCATTCCACTTAACTCTACTGGTTCTCCCTTGACTGAACTAGGGTGATTTTGATCTAATCTTCTTGTCAGAATGTTGATAGCTAGGATGAGGTGCCTTCATCTTTTGTTTGTTCTTTGCTAAGGGGTTCAGGATCTCAACATTGATAGTCTCCCCTGGAACAAACCTATCAGTTAGCCGGTTCTCTGAGCGTACGGGGGCAGATGAGGAGGCTCCATGGCTGAACCCGAGTCCCTCCTTGCAATGTTTTGGCTTGTTGTTGGCTAGCATCGCCTCAAGCTTTTTTTCTGCGCCTATGTATCGCTCTGTCATCAGATTCCTCGAGACATCATCACTCTTCTTAAGCATTTCATGCTCAGTCTGAAGTTCTGAGAACTTTTGCTTCAGTAGACTCAGTTCAGTATCTTTCTGAGTTAAGTCATTGGTCTGTACTGAGATCTGATCTTCTTGATGCTGAGATTTGGCCTTCAGAGAGTTAATCTCCTCCCTGAGTCTCAATACAAGTCCTTCTGACTCAGTAGCAACCTGACTCTCCCGAGAAAGTCTCCGATTCTCCATTTTCGGGGTATCCAATTCTCGAAGAGTCTTCTCGAGCCGCAGCTCATCCGAACCTCGCTCATCAAGTAGTTCTTCATATGCGATTGCGACGTCCATATTCTCATCTCGCACTCGAAATGGTGTCGTGTGTGTAGTGTGAAGAGGAATTTACCTCATCCTCTTCTCCTGCCACAAGACACTTTTCAGCATCTTCTTCAAGCTCTACGGCCATGAATGCCGCTTCATCGTCAGATGAATCCATGAAGGAGTCGACTTCATCTGAGTCGTCTGAGAGTTCACCGGCAATATATGCTTGACGTTTCTTGATAAACTTCTCCCTTCGAGCTTTTTGTGCTGCTCTCTCAGTTGTACTGAGCTCAGGACAGTCGTATTGGTAATGTACTGGCTTCTTGCAGTTGTAGCAGGAGGTAATTTTGTTATCTTTGCTCTCACTATCTTTCGACTGAGTTGAATCCTCCTGTTTCATGTAATCAGAAGTGTGCGGTTTAGGAGTGCGCTTGGGTGTATACTCAAACTTACCCTTTGAGTCTCTGACGACTCTAAAGAGCTTTCTGCACCCCTCCTTCTCCTTCTGATACTTCACGGCAAGCAGTGCATATTTCTTAGCAAGGTTTCCTTCTTGTAGATCGATGATTGAAGGTTCAGCCTTGCTAGATGCGGGAGCTACTGTGCTGACTGATGTTTTGAAGGCATGGTCGATCTGGGTGTCAGCTTCAGCTCGCTGCTTCCTTTGGGGTAGGCCGAACTTGAACTCCTCAGCTTTTAATTCTGAAAAGATATGATCAGGAGAAACAATATCAAGGTCAAAATGTCTAAGCAATGTAGCAAATGGAGTACAATATCCGTCCGACAGTGCTCTCAATATTTTGAGATTCATTTCTTGATTGGAGAACGCCTTTCCCAGCCCGTTGATAGTGTTCATCAGATTCGTAAATCTGACGTTTAGATCCTCAATCGTGTCGCCAGGCATGAGAGACAGTCTCTCCAGCTTCTGAAGTTCCAGCGCAAGTTTGTTCGCCTTGATCTTCTGAGTCCCCCAACTCAGTAGCGCTAGAGCATCCCAGAGTTCTTTCGCGGACTTGCAGTCCTGAACTCTTCCGAGATAGGAATCACTCAGGGTGGTCAGTATGGCGTTTCTGGCAACCCTGTCTAGATTGTGAAGCTTCTTCTCTTCAGGAGTGAAAAGGCTTCTGTCTTTGGGAATCTTCTTCCCGGTCACCATGCCGCCTCCTTGTGCTGGATCCTGGACTTCGACGCTATCAATCATAGGAATGATATGTCACGCCCCAATTCCCGAGGGAAGGTAAATGGGCAGGGGCGCGACTGGGGAGGGGTGAAAGAAGCGGGGAAAGAAAAGGGGAAAAAACTTAACTGAACTCAGTAGCACTACTCTACTGAGCTCCACAAAGAACAGCCAGAGATCCGTATTCAGTAGACTTGGAATTCAGTAAACTTGTATTTATATAAGCAAGATCCAACTACCTCAGTAGAAACAAGAGAGGTAGTGTGTAATATATATAATGATACAGCGGAAACGCTCAAATGACGGATATTTGAACAACAAAATAGCAGACCCACTCAAGATCTTCATAATAGACTGACTTAGCACCCCCACTCCCGCACTTCCATCTTCAGTCTGTAAAAATCATTTTTGAAAACATTTGGGCTGAGCACTAGTGTACTCAGTGGGTGAAGCAATTCATAAACATTTTTATGAACAGTTTATCCATGCATAAATCGTATGACTTGGAAAGTTTTGAAACAAAAGCCACTCCCAATCATACCAACATTTATCTCCTTGTGTGCGCACTGTCACGTTCTACTGTTACTCTCACTTTACCCCTTCCTTCCTTTCGGACTTTGGGTTACAACCCAGTGAGTCCCATAATCATTTGATCTCGGGTTTTCACCCAGAGATCCCAACCGTTAGACTTAAAGCCGAAGCTCATAGGTCCTCTCCCTTAGTTAGCACACAATGGAGATCAACCCATTGCACTACTAACAATGGTGTACACAATTCTTGCTAGCGTTTTAGGCCAATCAAGAATCTCGATCGATTAAGTCAGAGCATTAAACAAGTAGAACGCACAAAAACATTTTCATGGATAAACATAACATTTCATAGAGCTCAATAACTCAAAATAGTTTTGAGAAAGTAAAACCCACCTTGTTCTACTTCGCTGAATTGTTTCTATCTTTCCTCGATCTTTCAGCTGAATCTTCTTCTAAATTATATCTCAAAGTCTACTTTACTTTGCTGAAGTATGGAACTTGAGTAAAAATTCAGCAGGGTCATCTACTATTTATAGAGCCCTTTAAGCTGCTGAGTCATCCATCCTAGGTGTAGGTATAGCTTTGCATGGTAATAGGTTATACGTTCCTGCTGAATCCATGTGGCTGTTTTAACTCTTCTTCTTATCAACTTACGTACACAAATTGACTTTTTCCACCTATTTGATTAATATATACTTATGGTATTTCTACCACATACGTATGCTTGCACAAAACTTTAATTGTACACTTCATTCATTCTAAGTGTAATGAACCTTTAGATAATTAAGAAAATTAAATGAGGGTTATTACATCCTTCCCTCCTTAAACAAAATTTCGTCCTCGAAATTTACATAAATCATGATATTGGGATTTAATCTTTTCTTCTAATTCCCAGGTAGCTTCTTCCTGTCCGTGATGATTCCACATAACCTTTACTAAAGGAATGTGCTTGTTCCTCAAGATTTGAACTTTTCGATCAAGTATTCTCTTTGGTCTTTCGTCATAACTTAGATCTGGACTTAAGACCACTTCATCGTATTTAATAACATGCTTAGGGTCAAACACATACTTTCTCAGTTGGGAGACATGAAAAGCATTATGTGCATCTCCAACGTTCGGTGGCAGAGCCAACTTATATGCTACCGGGCCTATCTCTTTAAAATTTCAAAAGGTCCTATGTACCTGGGTTTTAACTTACCCCTTTTGCCAAACCGCACAATCCCTTTAGAAGGGGAAACTTTAAGGAAAACATGATCGCCCACATTGAACTCTAACTCCGTTCGGCACTTATCCGCATATGATTTTTGTCTATCTTGGGCCTCTTTAATTCGTCTTTTAATTTAACCAACTTTCTCAATCATCTGTTGAACAAGTTCTGGACCCAAAAGTTTTCTCTCACCAACTTCATCCCGATAAAGTGGTGATCTACACTTCTTGCCATATAAAGCTTCGTATGGTGCCATCCCGATAGTTGCTTGATAACTATTGTTATAAGCGAACTCAACGAGAGGTAACAAATCCTCCCAATTTCCACCCTTATCTACTATTATAGCTCGCAACATATCCTCGAGAACTTGTATTGTTCTTTCTGATTGTCCATCAGTTTGAGGGTGGTAAACTGTACTAAAGTTCAATTGAGTACCCATTGCCTGTTGTAAACTAATCCAGAATTGTGAAGTAAATCTGGAATCACGATCTCGATGTAATTGATACAGTACTCCATGTAATCGCACTATTTCCTTCACATAGAGCTTTGCTAATTTTTCCAATCCGAACGTCATTTGAACTGGTAGGAAATGTGATGTCTTAGTTAAGCGGTCAATTATAACCCATATGGCAGTGTTTCCACATGCTGACCTTGGTAAGCTAACTATAAAATCCATATTGATGTGCTCCCATTTCCACTCCGGAATCGGTAGTGGTTGCAACATCCCACTCGGTCTCTGATGCATAGCTTTTACTTGCTGACATGCAAGACATCGTTCTACAAATGATGCTACATCTCTTTTCATCCCATTCCACTAGAATCTTTGCTTCAAATCTCGATACATTTTTGTGCTACCCGGATGTGCTGTATAAGGCGTGTCATGAGCTTCGCTCATGATTTCATTCTTCAATTTCTCATCTTGTGGAACACATAATCTTCCGTTAAACATAAGAGCATTGTCATTAGCTTCTGTGAATCCCTTTGACTCATCTGATCTTGCAAATATTCGCATTTTCTCTAAGGATTCATTCCCTCTTTGGGCGTTCACAATTCTTTCTCTAAGATTTGGTGTTGCCACTAAAGTAGCTATATATCCTGATATAGTCGCAGGAGGTCTTATCACTTCTAGATTAAGTGCAGTAAAATCACGAATCAATTCCTCCTGTATAGTGATCATGCAACCTAGCTTCGCCCTATTCTTCCGACTTAGAGCATCAGCTACGACATTTGCTTTCCCTGGATGATAATTTATTGTACAACCATAATCCTTTACCAGTTCAAGCCATCTCCTTTGCCTCATATTCAAATCTTTTTGCTCGAAAAAGTATTTCAAGATTTTATGATCTGTGAAGATCTCACACTTAGCTCCGTAAAGATAATGTCTCCATATCTTCAAGGCATTTACTACTGCTGCCAGTTCCAGATCATGAGTTGGATAGTTTAACTCATGAGGCTTCAGTTGTCGAGATGCATACACTATGACTTTCTGATTTTGCATAAGCACGCAGCCTAATCCTTGTTTCGATGCATCTGTATATACTACAAACTCCTTATTTACTTCTGGCACAGCTAATACTGGAGCACTAGTAAGTCTTTTATTAAGTTCTTGAAAACTCCGTTCACAGTCATCAGTCCAAATAAATTTGATCCCTTTCCTTAGTAGTTGCGTCATTGGTTTAGCTAATTTCGAAAATCCTTCTATGAATCATCTGTAATATCCTGCTAAACCGAGAAAACTTCTGATCTCGTTTGCACTCTTTGGGGAAATCTAACTATTTACGGCTTCTACCTTGGCAGGATCAACCTTAAGTCCTTCAGCTGACACAATGTGTCCAAGAAACATAACCTCCTTTAGCCAAAACTCACACTTGCTAAATTTAGCGTACAACTTTTCCTTACCCAATGTTTCAAGTACCATGCGCAGATGTTCCTCATGTTCATTTCCATTCCTAGAGTATATAAGAATATCATCAATAAATACAAGAACAAAGTTGTCAAGATATTGATGAAAAACTCGATTCATCAGGTCCATAAAAACTGCTGGAGCATTAGTTAATCCAAAGGGCATAACTGTGAACTCATAATGCCCATAACGTGTCCGAAATGCTGTTTTCGGAACTTCTTGCTTTCTTATCTTAAGTTGATGGTAACCAGATCGCAAATCCATCTTGGAGAATACACTAGCTCCCTTCAACTGGTCAAATAAATCGTCTATCCTTGGAAGTGGATATCTGTTCTTGATTGTGAGCTTATTCAACTCCCTATAATCAATGCACATCCATAATGATCCATCCTTTTTCCTGACAAACAAAACTGGTGCTCCCCACGGTGACACACTAGGTTGTATGAAACCTAGGTCCAACAATCTATAGAAGTAGGAAGGTTTCCAAGAAGTTGAAAGTTATTCTCTTTAGTCCTCTATATTCATCAAATATTGAATCTTTGTAGCCTCTAAATGTTTGATCTTACAGTGATTAGAAGTGAGATCATTTTAATTGATTTCATCTTGATTAAGATTGGGAATAAAATTTTCATTTTCTTGTTCCTCTCGAACTTGGAAGACGGACTTCACATTTCGTTTGTTCCATTCCTCCACTCTATTTACAACCCTCAGCAATTGGTCATAGTTCATCTCGAAACTTGATCTCTGATGATTATTCCATATATCCGTTTCTAAAATCGTTGAAATATTTGTTTGATTCATACATTTATGAATAATATTCTTTTTCCCCTTTGACAGTATAGTCGGACTCATTTCATATTATATTTTCCTAAGATCCATCTTGTTACTTGGTCATCGATTCTTATCGTTCCATCTATTTGTTTTAAACTCATTGAACATATCATTTGATTGACAGAAGTATGAAAATTTTCTTTTGAAATATTTTTATTATGTAACCTGGTTCTAATAAAGGTTACACAACACCCGTAATAGCTAAAGCTGCCGGAGGAAGATAAGTATGAGCGAAAATAAGGAGATGAATTATTTTTAGAGAAGATAAGTTCTCGATCGATTAATGATTTTTGGACAACAACAAATAACCTTCTTATGGTTGAGAAGGGATTGTGTGTTAGAAATTAAAGGGCGAGACCAGAAGCTCATAATACTCGATAACGGTCTACACATGAGATACCACAACGCATCCCTTTGTAAACTAGAAGAGAATTTCTCCGCATTGATTTCTTGATATAATGGATGATTGATTTATCTTTTATTTTTCTCCTCGGTAGCGGATTTCCAATCTAATGGCAGGAATGGAAGTTGGTTCCAGATTAGCTGATTTATTTTTATATAATACGTGCTGATAGAAGCGAGGAGACTTCTTGCAAGGGAAAGCAACATACAACCTATCCAACTCTCCACATTTATATTGCAGAAAGTGTTCGTAACTCATAGCTTGAATAAATATAGTTTGGAGCATAAGTACCAGACTCACGAAGCAAATTCTTGATTGGAACAAGTGAAGAAAGTGGTAATTTTGTTGCTTAATCTTTCATTGTATTAGGCGCTATATAAAAGACTAGATTGTTGCAGCCCTACGAAATTCCTAAGAAAAGTTAAACGTATTGTTATAAGCTTTATCAGCAGAATGGAACACTGTTATGTGGGCTAAAGTTAACCGATAGATAACATCAACAAGTTTCATTCCAATTCGAGTCACGTTCCGATTGGGTAGATTAACATAGTGTTACCTTAAGAAAATCTTAGTGTATGAGGCGTGCGGGTTGTCGATCATCTGAGATTGTGAATCCAGATTCATCTCTAATGCTAGAAGAGTTTATACGAAACGATCAACGAGTAACTGAGTATTGGTTCAGTTCTCGATCCGCGAACTGTATGGATCGTTAGAGGGAATTAATAAAATTCATGGTAGATTTAGAAGTTACTTTTCTCCAAGTGGAATACATATATTACGAATGTAATAAGACAATGATTACAGTATGGTTAGTCCAAGAAAAAACAGAAAATCTATGGCGATAAGGAGAAATTATAGTGATGAGCATGGAATAATTTTATGATTAGTTGTTCATAATAAATTATTCTCAAAATATTCTCTTTCTGTAAAGAGTTATATGATCTAGAAAAAAAATGGATTGAGTTTACAAGAAGTTCTCAAAGTACGGAACAAGATAGTTATGGTTCTTTAACGAATGGCTTTGTCACCTGGTTCAATAGACGTATATGACGTCTCTCATGTTCAGTTAAGAATGTTTGTTGTTGAGGTTCAACACGAAGTCAAGTATGATGAAGTGATCCTATGTTTGGACTAAGTTGTGAAAGAAAGACTAGCTCATATACGTAATTGTAAGCCTCATGTTTTGAGGAACCAGAAAATTCCTCGAGTAAAGATTATATGATATTTCAAAGAGAAGAAGAGGTAATATGAAAATTTTCAAGTATGATGAAAGTATAATATTCAAGTTGCAATAAGAAAGCTATGCAAATTTCGAGGACGAAATTCCTTTTAAGGAGGGAAGAATGTAATATCCCTAGTTTTCCTTACAAGGTTTAAGAAAACTATTTGATCCTTAATTTCAAGATTAACACCCCGACAAAAGTTCTATTAATTTCTAATATAAAAATAAATTTAAGTTGTGTATATAAATATATATGCTAGGTACGTATACAACATGTTCTACTATTACATAATTAGCTAATAAATTAAGTGTTGTACTTATCTATCCCGTGGCTTACGTGGGCTCCCTTGGACAAGAGGTAGTAATTGACGATTATATGAGAATATATATGTGTGGTGAGCTTGAGAGTAACGTGGGATGCATGCATATTTATAAAAAGTACTTTCGTGAACTTGGTTAGGATTACATTAGAAATAGTGATTTATTTACTTAATTATTTTCCTTCATTCCTCCCTTGGTTGTAGAAAATGATGACATGTTACTGGATTAAAATGAAAGGATTAGTCAGCAGGCTAGGGGTGTAGACTAGATGACTCATAGCTCATACTTAATTTTAGGTTACTATAGATATTCCTTCTAAAGCCATTTTTCCCTCTAATACCTCTCCTCTGTTTCTTTCCGTCTCTCGACCCACTTCAGAAATTTTCATCTTAAGCCATCTCCAAATAAGTCTTGCCTTTAATTTTGAGAACTTAAGGTAGTATTTATGCTTTCTTTCAATAATTACTTATCGAATTATGTACTTGTCGTGGGAGGACCTTATATTCATAATTTAATTTCTTGTTAAGTAGCGTTCTATTGATTTGTAAGATTTGCTGATTTAGATATTTCAAATTATAAGGATGATCAAGATATTAGGAGAAATAATCTCCAATTATGGTTAAATAGTGAATATTGTGATAAATCATGGCAGCGTTTAGGCCCAGGTAATAGTTTTGATTTTAGTGGATTTGGGGATAATTTAATAAGATTATAGCAAAATAAAATATGCTCTTAGATGTTTATAAATAGCGTATTGGCTAGGGATGATGTGTATAAGCTCTAGAAGTAATAACTGATGGTACTTTAAGTTTAATATAATTAATTTAGTAGAGATTGAGGTTTCATATGAGTATACAATTATTTAAAATTTCTATAAGTTTCATAAATTGAAATGGTTGCAACGAAGCTTATTAGATTATCTCTGGATGATGGATAATATGATATTTAATGATGGTGTAAGGGAGATGACCATGCACTACATGAGTTAACACTATTTTGTATAATTAAGATACGTGTCATGTTTACGCATGGTTTAACACGACTAATCTTGATGTATCAGCATCTCCTACTAAACTAGAGTGACTAATATAATAACATCTTAGGTATAATATGATAATTAACTGGCTCTGTTTTGACCTCTTGATAATAGAATTAATAAATGATGATGAATTATTATGAGGAATATTGAGTCTCATGTGTTCCCTACATTTTAGAATTATATATTGAGTATGAAAACCATAATTACATAGAAGTATGATACTATAGCAAATGGCATTACAATTCTATTATTTTAAGTAATAGCTTGCAGACGTGTACATATATATACATTTAAGTGGGAGTATAGGTAAGAGTAATATGTTGGGGGTTTGGCTGCATAAAACTTCTATGATTGATAGCATTTCTTTACATTCTTTTTAGGAATTGTGTGTGAATGTGTTATTGGTGAATATAAGAATTTCATGCATAACCATAAAAACTGAATCTAGGGTATTATGGATTCTTTAAGTTGGAGCCATTGTGTTTGTAAATCATTTTGAAAGATGGGATTGCGATTTAGGATTTGAATATTATTAGGATTAGTAAGGAATTAAGTGTTTAAATCACAACTAAGTTTAGGGTTCCTCTTGTAGGCCCTATTGAAAGAGTGAAGTAATGTCAGGTTCAAGCAAAGTGAATTAATATTGTTGCAGCTTCGAGGTAGGTTTACTTTCTCAATACTATTTTGAGTTATTAAGCTCTATGAAATATCATGTTTATCCATGAAAATATTTTTGTGCGTTCTACAAGTTTAATGTTCTGAATTTAATCGATCGAGATTCTTAACTGGCCTAACACGCTAGTTGAGAATTGTGTACACGTTTGTTAGTAGTACAATGGGTTGATTTCCACTGTGTGCTAACCAGTTGGAGAGGACCTATGAGCTTCGGCTTTAAGTTTAACGGTTGGGATCTTTGGGTCAAGACCCGAGATCAGATGTTTATGGGACTCACTGGGTTGTAGCCTAAAGTCCGAGAATAAGGGGAATAGAGTAAGAGTAATCGTAGAACGTGACGGCGCGCACACAAGTAAACGAATATTTGTATGTTTGGAAGTGGCTTTTATTTTTAAACCTTCCAAGTCATATGGTTTATGCATGGATAAACTTATTGTGAAATATTTATAAACTGTTTCACCCACTCGAGTACACTAGTGCTCATTCCCAAATATTTGAGGGGCTAGTGAAGACGGGCGGGGCCGAGGCATGGGTTTTGTTATATATAACCATAGCTTCCGTTTTAGCTTGTTTTCTTCTCGATGAGCACACTTGGACATGGTCTTGTGTATAGTTGACGATGCTTTTGATGTACCTTTACTCTTTTGCTATCGGTTTGCCATGACCCGAGCCGTCTCAAGTCATACTTTGAACTCGTAAATACTAGTATGTGAATTATGTTTGTTCAGTTATGTTCCATCTTCTTGGTGAGGTGTTCCTTCAGTTACTCGCCTTTTTCATAATATATTTTAGTTTATTTATTTCTCATTTCCTTCACTCTTCTTTTCTCAAACCCCTAATCGCACCCCGGCTTTAATGCGTTCCCTCGGGAATTGGGGTGTGCGTTCTACTTGTTTAATGCTCTGAATTAATCGATCGAGATTCTCGACTGGTCTAACACGCTAGATGAGGGTTAATAAGAAAGTGTGTACACATATGTTGTTAGTAGCACAAAGACTGATCTTTGTGTACCAAGTGCTAACATGTTATGAGCGACCCCTCGAGTTACGACTTGAGGGCTAAGGCCCAAAATATTTAAGAAAGTGTGTACACGTATGTTGTTAGTAGCACAAAGACTAATCATCTTTGTGTACCAAGTGCTAACATGTTATGAGGGACCCCTCGAGTTTCGACTCGAGGGCCAAGGCCCAAGATATGAGAATGAAGTGGTAGAAGTAACAGGAAATGTGACACAGATGTGCGCACCCAATGATAAATGTTTTGTATGCTTGGAGCAGTTTCCTTTTTAAAACCCTCCAAGTCATACCTCATGCATGGATAAACTATTTTAAACGTTTTTCAAACTGCTCTACCCACTGAGTACACTAGTGCTCAGCCCCAATTGTTTTCAAACGTTTTCAGGTTGAGCGGCAAGGGCGGCGGAAAAGAGCTGAGGAGGGGGTTTCTGCCATGATCGTTTGTAGTTTTTAGATTCGTGAATGGATGTTAATGTTTTGTTTTGAAACTCATAACTAACTGAAGTACCTGTTGAACATATTTAAATACCAGTTTAACCATTTTACAAATGGTCCGCATTAAATTATGTGTTTTAAAATAGAAAAATGTTCCAGTTCTCCAAAAATGGTTAGAAAATTTGTTTTATGTCATTCTTCCGTGGCGGCTCAACCTCTGTGATCCTTCGTGGAGGTCGGGGCGTTACAAAATGGTATCAGAGCATGGTTCTTGGCTCTGTGGTCAAAATATTTTAAAATCAATTTGTCTAGATTTGTAACATAAGCAAAACCCTCAGCTCGCCGTCGCACTGCTCTCAGCCAAGGTATATTTAAAAGCTTCAAAAGAGATTTTATTATAGTGCGCGAAGTATGGAATTATGAAAGGAATGTTATCGTGTTGGGAGAGTCCACTCGACCAGAAGAATATGTTTCCACTGAGTCTCTTTGAGCTCACGTGATGAAGATTCAGAAAAGTATATGATTATATTATGATTTGATTTCATAATAAATGTTATGTTTCAATATGTGGGATTATATGGCAATATGATTTGAAGGGAATGAAAGAGGGCATATGATTAAAGTATATGATGATGAACAAAAATGAAGGGTTTTATTTTCTTAAAAGGGTATGAGGACGTACGTGAATGAACTTTCTTATGAAATCGATGACCCTAATGCTTTAATAGTAAAACATCTTAAGACGGTAGTGGTCTGAGGAGCCGTGATTGAATTTATGAACATAGAAGAAGTGCTTTCAAGTTATTTAGATGCTTTACTCCAATTCAAGATTAATTTCACGTTATCACACAATTTGTGTATACGGTACAGAAAGAAACGAGTAAGCTAACGTATACTCCACGAATACGAAGATTGCTTTTGCATTATGAGAAAGTTTCGACTCATAGCAATAGGATCCATAGGGCCTTACTTTGCCCACTTCCGTACTACTAAACGGATCGTCACGGACCACGAGACTTTTCAATATATAGAAGAAAGAGTATTGCCGCTACCGTAGAGAGCAAGTGGAGAAAATGCTGACGACATAGACGTTATTTATGATGCTCAATAGAAAAAAAAATAAAAATAAAAAAATACTACCCTATTTAGAGTCGGACAAGAATTGTCGTAACAATTACTATGCAATGCTACTATGGTACGTAGGTGGATAACCGCGACTGGTGCGTTTACGAAATGAAGGAGGCACGAGTAAAATTCTCATGATATCTCATTCTGTAACCACATACGATCATTTTCAAGAGATGATATAATACTTTTCAACAACGAGAGTGAGGAGGATAGAAATAAAGATTATTGGGGATTACCATTAGATTCTAAGTAGATGGTTAGGATAACTTAACTTGTTTTATTTCCTTTGACTTGTTCATTAAGCTGCCAAGTTTTTCTTTCAACACCAATCTTCCATACATATTTGACAGTCGAGTTGGGTCTTGTGTTCGGTTGACAACCATATTCTTTTCTTGAACAAGGTACATACATTGTAAAGGCTTTCTTAGAGGCGATTTCTTTGTAATCAACTGCCCATGATCGTGCTCGTCTTTACACTTGGTTATGTGTTGTTTGAATTTGTTTTCAACAATGCATCTTGATAATTGTGTCCTAAGTAAATGATTCATTCATCCTTGAGAAGTACCAAATAAACTTCTACCATGATTGATATCCGAGTATTTTGTTTCGCTCTGAAATTGAAGTATTTTCTTGCAAGTCTAGACTAGAATCTCTAGACTTTTAAAGTTTGTCTATTATTCTGAGGAGTTCACACACCGCCTCAAAAGAAAGATTGAGATAATGTCAAAGTACTCAAGATTTTCAACTTTATAACAAAGTTTTGTCATGTCTGGGAATATGAGCCTATAACCCTTGTCTCTGAAAGTTTTCATCTTGAGTTTTCCGACCTTTTGAATCATTTCGGTATCTAAGATATCCAATTGCACTTCCTCACTCGTTGGTACTAAGTATATAGATTAGAATGATTAATGAATGATCATTGACTTCTGTCATATTGAGTTTCCTAGAACATTATGGCCAAGAAGTTGTAAGTTTACACAATGTATGATCTTCCCATAATAAGTAGATGATGTTATGATAGGGTTTTCGGTCCTAATAACTTGTCGGTCTTAGCGACATTGAAATAGTCGATAAGACATAGAATGCCTATAGCGGATAGGAGTTAGTCGAATTTCACTTTGTGTTACGCATATGATATTTTAAGATAGTTCTTTTCAGAAGACGAGAGCATTACCACGACAGAGAACCACGTCGCAAGAATAAACATATTGAGACGAATTAAGCGGTGACACTACAGACCACAAGGCGGCGTCAGTCTCATTGATCAAGAACCTCGGAAATAAGAAGCTGGTGTAAAGACCCAAATACGTTATACACTTACACACGATTCACTAATGTATTTACAAATCGTCGAGATTCTATTCAAGCGAAGGCTCTTCAACTACACTATCCACAAGGCTGATATGAAATGACATCCACTAAATACAAGACTCGCAAGGATACCATGAGCACTACTTCATCACGACATAAAACTGAGGTAGACACGACTTTAAGGCCCAACCTTCAAACACGAATTGAAATGTTACTAATGATATCACTGCTGACGATCCCTCAAGAGTTCAGGCAGAGTCAGAGTAGTTCCTTCGGAGTATCTCGAAGAACGTAATACGCTTAAATTAGTTGATCACGAATCATATGATGTTGAACACCATGATGCAAAGACAAAAGCACACGTGAGACACAACTATTTTACGATATCATAGGATAAACCCCTAATACATTTCGGACACTCGAATTTGAACGATGAGGAAAAAGGACTGGATGAAGACTTCAACTTGAAGGAGTAGACGCACAACTATTTAAACTAGTAACTAATCATATTTTACTATAAGATTGATAGTGTTATTCCTTTTGTTGTGTATTTCTACTCATTTTCTTTTGACTAAAGAGTTATGCCACCTTGGTGCTAAGCTCATCCATCATTTATATTGATATTTGATCCGAAATGATATTTCTATGTATTTGTTAGAACTAGGGGTGGCAAAGTAGCGGGCCGGGCCGGCCCAGGCCCGCCCACCGGGCTTTTAGCTATTTAGCGGGTCGGGCCGGGCCCCCCCGAAAATCAGTCGGGCCCAGAAATCTTAAGCCCAGCCCAGCCTCGGGCGGGTGGGCGGGCTTAACCTGAGTTTTTTTTTAAAAATATAATCGAAATTCAAAAGTTGAAAGTTAAAACCAACAAAAATAAATTAAAAACAACTTTAAGTGCAAAATATGAGTCTTTTGATGAGTTGATATTTGATAACAATTAACAAAACAAGTTAATAGATTGGTCTATGATCGAAAGCTCAAACTATGAAAGACTTGAGACGTTCGAATTCCTTTTTTTCTACCAAAATTCTTTCTTTTTAGTCTTGATTTTTGACCTACAACAAGATAGAATAAATAAGTTGAGTAGAAATTAATCATTCAAAAATCAAAACAAATAAAAACAAACAAAACAAATAAAAAAATATAATTAACAATTAATTTCGGGCGGGCTTTTTTAGGCCCGAAACCCCGGGCTTTTTTAGGCCCGAGCCCGGTAAGCCCGGGCTTTTCATCGGGCGGGCTTTTTTAGGCCCGGTTCATTTCGGGCTTCTATTTTCGAAGCCCAACCCAACCCCGGGCCCTGGTACCCCGGGCCGGGCTCATTTTGCCACCCCTAGTTAGAACTCTGTTGAAAGTATCATTTGATACAAATTGGCAATGTCGTCCTTTCCTTTGAAACGATACTCATGTTCTTCTCTATAGTTGACCTTCTCTCATTCTATATTGGTCACAACTCATCATGTAGTTTGATTATTGATGATTATTCAACAAGTTGTTTCTAACATCGTCGAAGTATTTATTTTGATTCATACATTCATGAAATCTTTTGCTTTGACGATATAGCCGGAATCCTTTGGTTTCATATTTTTCTCAGAATTCATCTCATTGCTTTATTATAGATGATTATCATTTCCTGTATCATGTTGACCTCATTGAGGGTATCCTTTGATATACATATATATGAAACCTTTTCCTTTTGAAAATATCTTCATTTGACGATATAATCAGACTCATTTGGTGTTATATCTTCCGAAGAATCTATCTCGATACTTGATCACTGTTAATTATCATTACATATATTTATTTTCATTTGATTGAAGTATCATGTGACAAAATCCATGATTAATAGTGTTACCCTTTTTCTTCTGGACCCGAAGAATGTTCTTTTGAGCCTTGCTATATTGACTACTATCCATCTTGATGCTTGATTCCTATGATTATTCTGACTATTTGTTTCGGATCGCGTTGGGATATTTATTTAATTCATCTTTGAAACTCTTTCCTTCAAAGATTTAATCGGTGTAAATTGGTACTATATTCGAATAATACTCATCTCATCACTTCGTCACCGACAATTATTAACTAATTGAGAGTATCCTTCGATTTATGTATACATGACACTCTTCCTTTTTGAGACATTATTCTTATGTAATCGATTCGAATAAAGGTTAAGTCATATTCATAACAACTAGATTCGATTTGAGGAAGATAAGTGTGAGCGGTCGTGGTGATGGATATATAGAGAATGTAAGTTTCCGAATGACTAGCGAATACTTGAACAACCGGTAATGCTTTCCACGTCTCTCAACTCCGAAAGTATGTATATGACCCCAAGCACGTGGTCAAGCATGAGGATGTACAACTGAACCCAGACTTAAGCTACGAAGAAAGACCAGTACAAATCCTTGACCGCAAAGTTCAAGTGTTGAGAAATAAACAAATTCCTTTAGTCAAAGTGATGTGGAATCACCATGATCAGGAGGAAGCTACATGGGAGTTGGAGGAGAAAATCAATTCGTTATATCCCTAGCTATTTTATGAAGTTACGCAAATTTCGAGGACGAAATTTATTTTAAGGGAGAGAGAGTGTAATAACCCGTAACTTTATTATCTACACTTTTGAGGTATATTAAGTAGAGAGTTGGAATAATTAGTTGAATTTCATAAGCGTGAGAAACCCCATTAATATAAGATCTCGTCGTTGCATTATCATTGTAAGGTAACGTAGCATGCCATAGGAAATGCGTACATGCATATGATATATGCGATCTCATACTTTAGCGAATTAATCATCGATGTCATAATTATTATGGCCATATCCTACTACGCAAGGGAGAGGTGATCACCTTGTCACTTAAGAGACCTACACGTTATTAATAACTCGGGTATCTCCTTAATTCTAACTATTAAACTTAGGAGTATGATAGCTTTTGAGGGCACATCAATTTATACTAGAGATATGTACTACTCTACTCTTGCCACTTAAGATCATTATACGAATATGAGAGTAATGCATATTGTTATAAGATAGTAAATTAAAGGATAGGGGTTAAATAACAATCATAGGCCTAGGTACTTTAACAAACCTTTACTTACTTCCCCTCAAACTTCTGTACACCTTGGAGGCATATTACTAGTCAAGAGAGGAGGTGGAGTGTTGAGGCTTCCTTCCTTCAACGTGTCATGATGCATGGCAAATAACTCCCTAGACTAGGCTTAGATAGTGATCATGACCTTGTCTCTCCCTCTCTTCCAAAACATATTACGGCCAAGACCACACTCTCCCCTCCATTCTTAGCTTTCTTTCTCCGTAGCACCCAAATCTCCTTATCCCTTCTTCCTTGTTGCGTAGAACTTCAGACGGAAGCAACATAGATTCGTGAAGCATCAGCGGTTCTTACCCACTTCCGAGAGACTCACCCCAAAAAGCCGGAAAGGTTAGTAGTGGATATCTCCCAATCACCTTCATAGTTCTAGCTTAAGACAGGAGACAAGCATGCTTATATATCTATCCCACTCTTTTCTTCTTTGGTGTTATATGTGTCCGAAATGTTGTTGCATGTTTAGATCTAGAAGAACGATTTGATTATGCAGATAAATCCTCTCCTTCCTTGAGTTTCATCTTGGTAGATCTGTTGGTTACCAAAGCTGCTACTACAAATATACCGTAAGCCGAAAAAATAATACAAATAAACAAAGAACTAGAGATGAAAGCTTCGTCGAGTCGAGGAAGGCCTCTCTCCGCAAGACGAAAAACGCCCCTGTAGTGCTCTCGGTTTTGGCGTTTTGTCCCCAAAGATGAAACGACGAACGTCTCGAAGATTGCAGCACCGCAAGATCGTCGAGCTCCGGCGAACTGGACTTTTCCGGCGAGGACAGGAGCTGGACAGCTAAGAGCTAAATATGGAATGCAGAGCTAAGTATGGAATGCTTGTTGCAGATGTTGGTGTTGAAATGGAATGAACACCTGCCTATTTATAGGCTGTTCCACCCAGGTGTTGATTGCAGGAATAACTCCTGCCAATTAAGGCAGACTACAGTTTCAGCGGAGTGGAGATATGGAAGGTTGGCTGCTGAAGAGTCTCTTCCAGATCCTTCCAAAAAGACACACTCTGGTGCAGCAGGAGCACTGCACCACGGAGAGGAATCCAGTGCAGCAGGTTCACTGCACCAAGGACTGGGCCAGCCCACACGTAGCCCACCGAGCCCAACTGACAATCCCAACTGACAAGCCCAACTGCCGAGCCCAACGGCCAAGCCCGACGGACCACCCAAAGGACCAATTGCCAAGATCCAAGTCCAAGTCCAAGTCCACGGACACGGACCGGAACCAGAACCGGAACCGGAGCCGGAGCCAGAGCCAAGGCCGGGCACGGGCGCGGGCATGGTGCAGCACGGCGCACCGCGCCGCGTGTGAGGCGGTCGGCGAAAAAGCTCGCGCGCATGAGCATGTGTGGCCCAAGCCTACCACATTTGACTTTGTTATCTCCTACAATGTGGTAGAGACTTAAATACCACACAAAACATTATTCATTAATCGATGTGGGACATTGATTAATGTAATAACTCTCCCAAACCCGAATAAGGTAAGTTCCTCCACTTTAGGTAATATATTAGTTTTGTCCCCCCAAACTTCGAGCCACTATTTCTCACTCACCGAAAATCGGAATCGAGAAATTAAGCACACTATAATTATCTACTCAGCAGCTTAAAGCGCTCTATAAATAGTAGATGACCCTGCTGAATTTTTACTCAAGTTCCATACTTCAGCAAAGTAAAGTAGACTTTGAGATATAATTTAGAAGAAGATTCAGCTGAAAGATCGAGGAAAGATAGAAACAATTCAGCAAAGTAGAACAAGGTGGGTTTTACTTTCTCAAAACTATTTTGAGTTATTGAGCTCTATGAAATGTTATGTTTATCCATGAAAATGTTTTTGTGCGTTCTACTTGTTTAATGCTCTGACTTAATCGATCGAGATTCTTGACTGGCCTAAAACGCTAGCAAGAATTGTGTACACCATTGTTAGTAGTGCAATGGGTTGATCTCCATTATGTGCTAACTAAGGGAGAGGACCTATGGGCTTCGGCTTTAAGTCTAACGGTTGGGATCTCTGGGTGAAAACCCGAGATCAAATGATTATGGGACTCACTGGGTTGTAACCCAAAGTCCGAAAGGAAGGAAGGGGTAAAGTGAGAGTAACAGTAGAATGTGACAGTGCGCACACAAGGAGATAAATGTTGGTATGATTGGGAGTGGCTTTTGTTTCAAAACTTTCCAAGTCATATGATTTATGCATGGATAAACTGTTCATAAAAATGTTTATGAATTGCTTCACCCACTGAGTACACTAGTGCTCAGCCCAAATGTTTTCAAAAATGATTTTTACAGACTGAAGATGGAAGTGCGGGAGTGGCGGTGCTGAGTCAGTCTATTATGAAGTACTGAGTGGGTCTGCTATTTTGTTGTTCAAATATCCGTCTATTTGAGACGTTTCCGCTGTATCAGTATGTATATTACACACTACCTCTCTTGTTTCGACTGAGGTAGTTGGATCTTGCTTATATAAATACAAGTTTACTGAATTCCAAGTCTACTGAATACGGATCTCTGGCTGTTCTTTGTGGAGCTCAGTAGAGTAGTGCTACTGAGTTCAGTTAAGTTTTTTCCCCTTTTCTTTCCCCGCTTCTTTCACCCCTCCCCAGTCGCGCCCCTGCCCATTTACCTTCCCTCGGGAATTGGGGCGTGACAAAGTGGTATCAGAGCATAAGTTCTTGGCTCTGTGGCCTAAAGTTGATTGTGTTGAGTCTAGAATAGAATCTCTAGACTTATAAGTGTTTCAGTAACCCTCAGCTTGCCGTCACACTGCCCTCAACAAAAAAGTATGTTTAAAATTCTATTTTAAAGCTATGTATGAAGGTGTGCGCAAATGGTGATTTGCTAAAGGCAATCTCGATATGAGAATGTTGTCGTGTTGGAAAAGTCCACTCCACTGAGGAATATGTTTTCATGATGAATTTCTTTGGGATCATGATCATGTTGAAATGTATTATTGTCAAAGTTGGACAAGTCCACTTGACCAGTGTATATGTTTTTCGTTGAGTTCCTCTGAGCTCAAGTGATGAAAGTTTTGAGAGAAAGTATTTGATACAATGTTATGTTTTGTTATACTGAGAACTTTTATGCAGTATAACTTGAAATAAGTAAAGTGGAAGAGATGGAAAGTATAATGATATTTTGTTATAGTGATGAAAGATGATGAAATGGGAAAAGAAATAATGAGATACGTAGTGATAGTGTTGTTCTCTTGTAGGACTTGAGGAGGCACAAGTTGTTTAATAAGTTCATAACTTTTATGGCTTTGTAATGGAACACTTTACAATTATAATGATTTAACTACTCATGCTTAAACATAGAAGTTGTGCCTTGAATTTACTTAGATGCTCTCTTACGTGAGGGATTAGTTTCTTATATAACATTTTCATAATATATGGTTTCATAAGGTGCACTACTGAAACGGGTAGGCCACCTCGTACTAGACAACAATATGAAGGTTGATGTCACATTATGAGATGATTTTGAGTCATAACAATCGGATTTATAGGGCTCTACTTGGTCGATTGACGTAAGACTAAAGTAATCGTCACGGACCTTGAAGCATTTCGTTATTTTATAGAAAGAGTATGTCCACAACCGAGAGCAAAAAACAATGACAAAATAAACTTTAATCTCGATTCTCGTTGTAGAGAATGTTAATCGATCAAGAGTTGGAGTTTGTCATACCGGAGTAGTCACATACGATTGATAATGATTGAGATGCTATTGACGGTACACGTGCAGATAACGACAACCAATGTGTTTGACGAAATGCAAGAAGTATGGGTGATATACTATCATCTTCTAATTATATACACACGTGTATTCTTTTCTAGATATACAAGGACTTTCAACAACTAAGAGAGGATGATAGAAATAAGGATTCTTAGGGATTGACATTAGATTTTAAATAGATGGTTATGATGATTTATCATGGTTTATTTCCTTTGACTTGTACAGTAAGTTGTCAAGTTTTCCTTTTGATATGAATCTTACAAATATCTTGAAGTTGAGCCTTGCTTTTCCATAGCCTAGACTCGAATTGATAATCATATCATTTTATATACATTTTGAAGTCCTTCTCAAAGGAGTCTTGTCGTGCGTAACAGTCGTCTATCAACATGTTCATCTTTATATTTGGCTATGTGTTATTTGAATTCTCTTTTCAACAACGCATCTTGATATGCTTATCTTGAGTATGTAATACATTTTTTTTCCTTGAGAAGGCGATCAGACTATTATCTTGGAATAATATCGTAGTATTTTGTTACGATATAAGATTGAAATATTTTTCTTTTAAGTCTAGACTAGAATCTCTAGACTTTTAAAAGTTGGTCAACTATTTCTGGGTAGTTTTTACACCGCAATGTTACTTGTGTTTTCCAACTTTTGTAACAAAGTTTTGTCATGTTTGAGACTATGAGGTCATGTAACCCTTGTTTCGGAATCATTGCCAGCTTGGTTTTCAAACCTTTGACTCAGTTTCAGTAAGAAAAGAAATCAATTTGAGTTTCACAATTCTTTGATAAGATAGTGGTACCTAGTGTGCATATGAGAGCGATCATGAATGAACTGTTATATCAGGTGTTGTTGACCTTTATAGCATAGCACGATTATGCCGAAAAGAGTGTGGTCATAGAGAAACACACTAGATCAGGTATGATGTGATTTCAACCCTTATAAGTTAGATTTTCACTCTGAGCAAGTTAGAATGAGTATGAATGAGAAAACTTATAATGTTTATAGAAGATGAATGATTTAGTAAGTATTACCTCGTGTGGTTCGATGGTAGATTAAGATCTATTTTCTAAATGATGAGAATAGTTAACATGCCCGTAAAGCGCATCGCAAGAATAATCACGTGGAATGAAGTAAGAGGTGATATTACTAGAAGACATCTCATACCCTTGTTAATTGAGTACCTCAACAATGGAGATGATGAACGAACGCTCAAATACATGATGTACTCACCTATGATTTTGTAACGTATTTACCAATCATCGAACTTCCACTTAAATTGACGGCTCTTCTACGACAGTATTTATGCAGATGCCATGTTCGATGACTTCGCCGAGCATGAGATTTAGATGGATATCTCAAGCATTATTCCCTTACTGCTTAAAGATTCACCTCTTCGTCGAGCAAGATACAACTTTAAGACACGACCTTTAGGCAATGACTTAATGATTGTACGAGTGGTACCTCTCTAATGATTCTTCAAGAGTACAAGCTCAGCTGGCGTCAACTATTGCGAACAGCTCCAAGAACTTAGTATATTTGAGCCGATTAGATCAATATCAAAACGCGATATCGAGGCTTGATGCAAAGATAGAGACACGAGTGACACCACCCTCATTTTACACTATCTTAATACATATTGGAGTATGATATTTTTGACGCTCGATTCTGAACTATGAGAAATAAGATTTGATGAAGACTAGAAGAAGTAGATGCACAACTATTTAAACTAGCATATGATTATTATTATTTTTATTATTATTTAATTATATGGTTGGGAAGTTTATTTCTTAGATTGGATCCTTCAGTTCACTTTCTTTCTACTAAACAGTTATGCCATTTTGGTACTATAATTGCCGGAATCCATTTCGATAGTTCATATCAAGGGATCATTCTATACCTCTTTGAACTCCATTGAAAGTATCATTTGATAAAATCGCGATTGCATATATTATCCAATTCTCTTTGATTCCCTAATTTTGTTCACTCTATAATGAGTTTTTCTCTATATTGGTTATATAGTGCAGTTTTCTATCAAACTGACTGGGTGTAGTAATCTGGTCATGACTTTCTCTAGAGATATCTGTCTCAAATCCAACCCAATTATCGGTTCAACAATATATTATACATGTTCAGACTCCCAATATTTCAGGGATTGTGATTTTCCGAAGTTGTCTATAGAAGTAAGAAGGTTTCCAAGAAGTTGAAAGTTACTTTGTTTAGTCCTCTATATCCATCAAATATTGAATCTTTGTAGCCTCTAAATATTTGATCTTACAGTGATTAGAAGTGAGATCATTTTAATTGATTTCATCTTGATTAAGATTGGGAATAAAGTTTTCATTTTCTTGTTCCTCTTGAACTTGGAAGACGGACGTCACATTTCGTTTGTTTCATTCCTCCACTCTATTTACCAGCCTTCATCAATTGGTCATAGTTCATCTACAAACTTGATCTCTGATGATTATTCCATATATCTGTTTCTAACCTTGTTGAAATATTTGCTTGATTCATATATTTATGAATAATATTCTTTTTCCCATTTGACAGTATACTCGGACTCATTTCATATTATATTTTCCTAAGATCCATCTTGTTACTCGGTCATCGATACTTATCGTTCCATCTATTCGTTTTAACATCACTGAACATATCATTTTACTGATGGAAGTATGAAACTTTTCTTTTTGAAATATTTCTATTGTGTAACCTGATTCTAATGCAGGTTACACAACATTCGTAATGGTTAAATCTGCCCGAGGAAGATAAGTATGAGCGAAAATAAGGAGATGAATTATTTTTAGAAAAGATAAGTTCTCGACCGATTAATGATCTTTCAGACAACAACAAATAATGTTCTTATGGTTGAAAAGGGATTTTGTGTCAGAAATTAAAAGGCGAGACCAGAAGCTCGTAATAATGGATAACGGTCTACACAGGAGATACCACAATGCATCCTTGAGTAAACTAAAAGAGGATCTCTCCACAATGTTTTCTTGATATAACGGATGATTGATTTTTCTTTTATTTTTCTCCTTGGTAGCGGCATTCCAATCTAATGGCAGGAATGTAACTTGGTTCCAGAGTAGCTGGGTTACTTTTGTATAATGAGTGTTGATGGAAGCGATGAGACTTCTTGCAAGGAAAAGCAGCGCATAATCAGTCTGACTCTCCACATCTATATTGTAGAACGCGCACGTAATTCGTAACTTCAATAACTATAGTTTCAGACCAAGGCTAGCACAGGCATGAAGTAATTCCTTGGTTGGAAGAAATGAAGAAAAAATTGTCATTTTGTTCGTAGAAATTGCTTAAACCTTCATTAGGTTGGCTCTACGCGAAAAAAACTATGTTATTGCAGCTCTACGAAATTCCTTAGAAAAGTAATGCGTAGTGTTATAAACTATGATTGGAACACTCCTACGTGGGCGAGAGTCAATCGATAAATGAAGTCAACGAATTTCCTTCCAATTCGAGTTTCGTTCCGATTGGGTAGATTAACATAATGTTACCTTAAGAAAATTTTAGTGAGCGTACGGTTGTCGATCATCTCAGATTGTGACTCCATATTCATGTCAAATGCTAGAAGAGTTTATACGAAACGATCAACAAGTAACTGATTATTGGTTCAGTTCTCGGTCCGTGAACTGTATGGAAACTGACTATTTAAATTCATGGTAGATTTGGAAGTTACTTTTCTCCAAGTGGAATACATCTATTATGAAAATAATAAGACAATGATTACCGTGACAGCTTACGAAAGTGTATATTATCGAGAGATGAAGATACTGGATAATAGTTAGCCCAAGAAAATGCAGAAAATCTATGGTAATAAGGAGAATTATAGTGATGAACGTGAAATAGTTTTATGATTAATTGTTTATAATAAAGAGTGAGATGATCTAGCAAAATACATTGAATTCATAAGAAATTCTCAAAGTACGGAGCAAAATAGATAAAGTTTTTATGGAATTGCTACCTGGTTCAATAGACATATACAGCGTCTCTCATGTTCAGAATGTTGTTGTTGAGCTTCAACACGAAGTCAAGTATAATGAAGTGGTCCTATGTTCGGACTAAGTTGTGAAAGAAAGACTAGCTCATATACGTAATTGTGAGCCTCCTGTTTTGAGGAACCAGAAAATTCCTCCAGTAAAGGTTATATGATATTTCAAAGAGAAGAAGAGGTAATATGAGAAATTTCCAGTATGATGAAAGCATATTCAAGTTGCAATGAGAGAGGTACGTAAATTTCGAGGACGAAATTTTTTTTTTTTTTTAGGAGTGAAGGATGTAATATCCCGAAATTTCAATTAAGTTAAGTTAGAATAGACGAGTATAATGAAAATGAATAATTAGTGGATTAAAATTTCTAAAGATATAGACACGAATTATTATGTAAGTGTTCATGTTCAGAAAATATTTATTTTTTTTCGACTCGTATTTCCTCTACGAATATAATAATAATAATAATAATAATAATAATAATAATAATAATAATAATAATAATAATAATAATAATAATAATAATAATAATAATAATAATAATAATAATATAAAAATAATTACTAATAATAGTAAAGGTTGATCCATAGAGAAAAGAATATTAGTATTCATCCCTTTCATTCCATCATATCTCTCCACCGCCTCACTTCATCTTTCCTTTTTAAATTCTCGCTTTTCATCCTTGTATTTCCTTCTTTGGAGTAAGCGATTCCAGGAAATTTCAGGTAATCAAAGGCTCATTCATCTTTTACTTCTCTTGCTGCGATTCGTTTCCGAAATATGTGGAGATAAGTTGGTCAATGTTTATCCTTTCCATATCTGAGCTTTGCTTGTAGTCTTGTGTTGGCTTGTGGTTGATTTTTCATGGTTATTATGCACGGAGGAGGTGCCATCGGAGGGAAAGGTGGAGGCGGCAGTTGGTGACTGCCGCCATGGTTATTAAATCATGTGTCTATTTTCGTAGGCAGCAGTGCAGCAAGTTTAAGCTCAATTCAAAAACATCTTTGTTGATCAAAACCTATCAAAGTTTATATCGTTGGAAAGCTCTCGTTTCTGGCTTTCCAACGCCATCTTTTATTCGTAATTCCGAGTTCGGACTTGAAAGTTATGGCTCCCGAAAGTTAAGGTGTTGGTAGACTACGGCTACGGGTTTTGTTTTTTCCATGAGCAGAACAACAACTTTGAACCTGAATTCTGCCCGTTTCCTTTATCCAAAATACAACATATTATATATCGTCAGAAAGCTCTTTTCGTTGTCTTTCCAACGCCACCTTCGGTTTGTAAATCAGAGATCGTACCCGAAAGTTATGGGTCCTAGAAATTGGGGTGGCGGTTGCGTTCTCTATTCTCGCTGAAACAGGGCAGCGAATTCCAGCTTGAATTCTACTCGTTTTTGTTCACCAAATCCCGGTATATAAGATACCGTTGGAAACCTCTCATCGTGAGCTTTCTATAAACACCTTCGGTTTGTAAAATTGAGTTCGGAGGTGAAAGATATAAGTTCTACAAGTTAGTGGGTTTGTCGACGAAACTCAGTTTTCCTTTGCATGTATCATCTCGACTTCTGATCTATTCTTTTGTCCAAACTCTATCATGTTATATACCGTTGGAAAGTTCTGGTCGTTGGCTTTGCAACTCTGTCCTCGAATTTTAAATTGGACTTCAAACCCGAAAGTGTTGGTCCGGAGACGATAAGTCAGGTGTAGAGGGGGGGGGGGTGAATACACCTGAGCTCAGTTTCTTTTTCTCAATGAAGGTCAACTGAGCTGATGATTGCAACTAATGAACAGTGCCAAATAAGCCTTCGATCGCGGGACAGAGTGAGTCAGCTACTGAGCTCTCTCCTACTGACTGTTGTCAGTACTTTGAGAATCAGTCGGAGACTGTTGTGCGGAAAGTGTGGGGCCCGGAATTCGTCTCTTTTGAAAACACGTTTTAGCAAATTAAATCTTTTGGCTGTGCGCTTTATGTTGGTCCCGAGTGTACGGTCAGGTGTATAGGGGGGGTGAATACACCTGATTCGATTTCTCAACTTCGAACACGAACAGTCCTATTCAGGATGGTGTCCGATCGAAACGGTTCGGCCAGACCAAACAATGCTACGAATCGTGTGCGGCAAAGAGTCCGACTCTACCGAGACACCGCTAGCCGACCGAGTCGAAATTCGGTATCTACAGTAAGAGTTCAGCGTGCGGAAATGTGTGTAGGCCCAAATCAGTTGAGTGGTGAAAACGTTTTATGAAAGTCTCAGTTCAGCAGATATTCAGTTCAGTATGCTGAGACAGTTGATTGATTTTAAGAAATGATGTTCGGTATGAATAGTAAAATCAATGTAACAGTAAGTAAACGACACAGAGATTTTTAATGTGGTTCGGATATCGCTCAAATCCTACGTCCACTGTCCCGAAAGATCAGGAGGCTATTATTTATCCTGAGTTAGTCTCAGTCAGCTTGCGCACTGGGCAAAGCCGCGTCTTGGTTTTTATACTGATCCAAGTCTCAGTTTACAACGATCAAACTTAGAAGTGTTTGACAAACTTTCTCCAACAGTGAAGGAGTCCTTATACAATAAGGATCAGGTTCAAAGATGAACTCCTTTGTCTAAGCTATAGATAAGAACAGTTGAGCTTAGGGTTAGAGGGATAGGGAATATGAGAGAGTAGCTTCTAGATCGACGAATAGCTGAAGGTAAGCTTTGAGTTCGTGTAACGTCGATTTGGATACTAGAGGCTTTATATGTCGGTTCAGCTTGATTCCCTATGAGCTAGAATGTAGTCTTTCGCCGGAAGATTGTTCTTCAAGTTCTTGCTAAGACTTTGTTCTTTGGGTTCTTTGCTCGTTGACCGCTTTACGGATTTTGGCTCGTGGTTCGTGCATTCGGTGTATTCTTCTTGAATAATCCCTCTATTTATAGAGCAGAGATTGAAATAGATCCGTTGGAGATGATCTTCTCTCTCTCTCTTTTGGTAGCAAACGGCTCTTTTTGACGTAGGTAACAGTGCCTTTTCCTCCTTTTTCGGAAAGTGTTGACTTGCAGCTTTAGTAGGTAGGATGACACGTGTATGCTTGTCATTTGTCGAGGTGAATAAAGTGGTTGAGACAGAACAGACTTCGAGGCTAATTGAAGCTGACTTCTCTCTTCCTCCTATATGACTATGCCGATTGCATTTCAAAAAGATCTCGACGAGTTCGGAAGATTGTCTGCCGATGCTTGAGTCCGACCTTGTATTCGGTAGATAGACAAATGAGATAAGTCTATCGAAGATCGCTCCGAGTCCAAGTGAACTACTCTCGCGCGAGTTCGGTTCAACCGACTCTCTCGCATATCTTTGCTCTCGCCGAGTCCAAGATCACTGAGTCTTCTACACTGGTGCTGAGGCAGATAAGCTACTGAGAGCCTTGACCAGAGCAGAGTGTCTACTGAGTCTGAAACCTCAGAGACAAACAACATATACAACGGAATGGTTCACCAATCAGATAGGGTTTTGGGATCTTCAAATCTTCAAACAAGTACAGAGCACAAGGCTACTGAGCTTAAGATCAGTGTCTAAGACCGAATCATTTCCCACTAAGAGTAACAGTGCTGAGGATGGAATCATCACCCAACACTTTATAAATACGTTTTATGCAAGCTTATGATTTTCAAGTCAGTTGAATGCTATGCAATAAAACAGTAAAAGAACACAAGCGATTTAACGTGGTTCGGATACGCAAGATCCTACGTCCACGGTCCTGAACAAGGCAGGAGAACTTGTTGATTATTCTGAGCAAGCCTCGGCGGGGATACTGCACCTGGACAGTTCCCTCTAAGTTATAGTCCTTAGCGACTTTACAATCCAAACCTAAGTCTGAAAGGGAAGGGAATTTTCTCCAACTGAGAAGGAGTTCTTACAATAAGAACAATTCACTAAATGTGAACTCCTTCGAATCTAAGCTATAAATATGACAATGAGCTTAGTCTAGAGAAGAAAGGGATGTAAGAACTCTAGAGAGAAAAACTGAAAAATCTTCTAAGTACGCAAGTTTTCCTCTGGATGATCTTTGAGTGTTCTAGAGCGTTTATGAACTTGAGCTTGTCCCTTTGAAATTCCGTTGTCCGGAGCTTCAAAAACTTCTCTATTTATAGTTGTGAGTTATGGCATATGTCCGTTGGAGACGACGATGCCACGTGTCACAAGCTTCCAAGAAAAACGGCCATTAATTCGAACTTGTTGCAGCAGGGCAGTTAATGCACTGTTCATGAGAGCAGCTTTACTGTGTAGAGTAGGTAAGCGTTGTCGGCTTGTCATTGGTCGAGGTTTGTAGTTGGTGAGAATGTCAGAGTTGTCCGTTCAACAACCTCGTATGTCTTCTGCTGAACTTTTCGAAAAGACTTGAATAGCTGGGTCGCTTTCCGTAGGATACAGTAGACTAAAAAGTCTCTGTCTTCTTCAGTTGAGTCGGCTGACACGGCATCTACTGAGTAGGTCAGCTGGCGACTGCGAAGGTACTGTGCTTGTTTCTGTTCTTCTGCTGATGACTATCAGCTGGGAGTAGTCTTCTACTGATGATTTGTCAGCTGATGCGCTGTCTTCGACTGAGTGGAAGATCAGCCGCTGACTGAAGAACGCAAGCGATTACACTGATGACGTGGGGTTCTGAAAAGTATCTTCGACAGAAGATCAGTTCAACAACTACCCCGTACAGGACTTAGACAAAAATAATAATCAATACATCAAGTCTAACCTATACATCAGCTAATCCTAACGACACACTAATCTACTGATATCAGCTAGGTTTTGGGATCTTCAATTCCATAGTACTACTATGATTTCCCCCAATTTTCTTTTAACCAAACAACAGCTGAGTATCATCTACTGACTCATATCCAACAATTTCCCCCTAATTGATGATGTCAAAACCTCTACCTCTATCTCTTAAACTTCTTAAGTCTATAAAAGATGCTATCCTACTGACAACAATTTCCCCCTTACAACATTCTGAGGGAAAGGAATTTCAATACTTCAATAGGTGGGAGATAGGCAAAATCAGAGAAACTGACTGTGAGTGTGTGTCAGATCACTTAGTGATCAGTCGTGAAAAACACGATGCAAAGAGCTGGAAGACAATGAGTAATTGTCTAACAAGCAATAGGAACTGATATATATAATCAATGATGTACAAGCTCCTACAGCTATTACAACAGAAATCAAAAAGAAGGAGAAATCACTGCTGACGCTTGAAGCGTTGAGTCCTTTTCTTGAAATCGGCAGACTTCTCAGCAGGAGGATCCAGGTAATAATACTTGTAAACTCTGATCCCGATCTCCTCGGATTTCTTCGTTGTCAAGAGGATTGTCGGGCAAAGAAACCCGGATGCAAAGCGGCTTCCTCTATCTCTCTCTCAATGTCCTTCGTGCACGCGATCCACTAGCGGTTCTTGGCGGAGGAATACGTCGGAAAGCTGGGGCACGGAAGGGAATATCTATTCTTCCATAATCTGTCTCAGCCGATCTCTGAATGAGACATCAAATCTCGAGATTAGTTCATCGAATAACAGATCAGCTGGACAGTCGAGAGGATAAATGCGCCATACAAAATAGCCTTTAATAAAATCCTCTTTCAGCCTTTCCCAATGGACGTTCATATCAGCCGGCACCCATTTATCCACATGCGGGATAGGAATATTCTTAACATATGGGCCCCTGATGAACTTGGATCCTCTTGAGATCTGCCTCCTCGGATCAGCTGCTGGCTTGAGAGATAAGCTACGCATTTTCGCCAAGTCAGCTATCCTTTTCTTTTTGCGGAGTGCGGCTGCTCTACTGTCTCCTCGCCTGAGACTCAGACCTTGCAGCGTCACCTCCCAGGTCGCTTGATCTTCCGCTATCTGCTCAGGTGTTAGAGTAGAAGTGGGAATACTCTGAGCAGTAGCTTGGATCTCGGTCGGAAGAGCCTTAGCAAAATCGCTTGGGCTTTCTTCTTACGCTCTTCGACCGACCCGACCTTTTTCTTGCCTTTGCCCTTAACGGCTTTGCCCTTGGGTTTCTTTTGTCGCTTCGCTTTGCCTCTTCAAGCCGACGCTCATGGTCGAGCTTATCCTGCGCACTGTTGGGCAATTTTGAGGTCATAAGCCTCTTGCTCCGCTTTTGATTTGAACTTATGGACCGGGGAGGAAGGAGGAGTAGATACAGTTGCAATCTCCTTCCCCGGCCTCTGCGGTGGCAATTGTTCGAGCTCGGGCTCTTCTTCTTCTCGTCTCTCGCTCAATAAATTTTGCTACTTCTTCAATGTGAGCAACGAGAAGAGGAGATGGGGGTTGGGTGAAGTGGAAATTCTAGGAGATGGACCTCAGAAGAGTTCTTATCCTGAGTAGTAGAGGGTCCTTCCTCCTGAGCCCTTTCCCCCCGAGTCCGTGCGGGTTCTTCAGCGTGGAGGGTCTCTCCTCCCCGAACCCTTTCCCCGATTATCCGTACATCACCGTATCCGTTCCAGTTCATCTTTTATTATACCTTCCCCCCTTTTTGGCATCGGCAGCCTTATCGAGGTTGGTACGGATAGCCGTGACTTCTTTCTCGAGCTTGTATACCGAGTCCTTGATCCGAGTAATCGTAGAGTCGAAGTCCTTGACCAAGTCACGCATTGCTCCCAGTCCTTCTCTTGAGCCGCCCTAGATCGATTGAGATGAGCAACTGACTCCTGCGGAGTTTCAGCAGGGCTAGATCATTGGATTCCTTCATCTCCTTTTGAATCTCGTTCAAGGCCTCAGTCTGTTGCTTAATAGCAGTCTGGAGGCTGCTTGTAGCCAACTTGTTTCGCTCATCTATTTGAGCTTGGACATTGTGAGAGCATGAGTCACTGCTCAAGAAATGTTTTGTGCTTGAGCTTGGAGCAAAGAATCGACTCTGTGCAGATAGATCTGCTTCCTGCGCTATCAAAACCTGCTCGATCATCTCCTTAAAATCAGGCTGCGAAGGAGCCTCTAGAGGAGTGGAGATGCCAGCGGCTAGCTTATCCAGGCTATCAGTCTGCGCCTTCGTATACTTCTCCCATTTGATATGGACATCTTTGGCGAGAAGTCTGTTTTTAGCTCCTTGGCGTCTGATCGCCTTATTCACTGATTTGGAGGACACGGAACCAATGGGTTGAATCTGGTAAGAGCTTGTTCCGAGCTTTTGATCAGAAAACACGAGGAGCTGCTCCCGACTGTACTTCGGACCGCCCTGAGCCTCACCTGATGTACCAGGGGGTGGTGATTAGCTCTTCTCATGGGGAGTTGGTCCCTCAGCAGAGCCTCCCAACTCTGCATCCTTAGGGTTGCCTTCCATCTCCTGATCTTGTTCTTGGTCATCACCCTCATCAGCAGGAGGAGATGGAGGCGGAGCATTAGCAGCAGGAGCTGTGGTACGCAGGCTAAGAAGATAGAGCATAGTAGCTCGAAGATCCTCGAAGGACGCCAAATCAGCTGGCTCCCCGAATCCGATCTCTGCTTGTAAATCTTGCTCCTCTGTCAGTAGATCGATGGCTGACTGAGTTTTTGCAAAATCTATCAGAATATCCCAGTTTAAAAACCTCAGTAGCATCTGAACTCTTGCCCTGATGGCAATGTCAACCAAGTCTTCATGCTCAGCTATCTCCGGGAATCCGATCGTGAATCTCACCGTAGCACGTAGACGAGTGGTATGAGTTGTTGTCCATTCAGTCTCTTCAGTTGGCTCTCGAATGTCCGACTGAGTGTCATCGGAGCTGATGACTTGAGCTTTCTCCTTAAGGGTGGCTCCTTCCATCCCTGTGTCGGAGTCCAAGGTTTGCTCATCTTGAGGTGGAGGAGGAGCCTGTTCTATGACAGTTATCGGCTGAGCTACAGTGACCTCAGCTGGTCGTGGCTTGATAAGCCTCCTCCTCTTGGACTCATCAGCGGGAGATGGCAGGGCAGGAGCAGCTCTCTTCTGCTCAGGTGGCCCTTTGCCAATTGACTTCTCCGTCGCTTCTTTAGTCTTAAACTTTATCAACTTAGTGTTGTACAGCTTTGAGTCTTCAAAAGCTGAGTTCCTCTGTACAACACTCTCTATTAGGACTGACATCTTGGTCCCGAATAGAAGCTTACCCGTACTGGCCATCCTCCTCCCGCCAGTGGGTATAGTAGTGAATTTCTGGGCCTGGGCTGTCATCTGAGTCGTGTAATAGTCAGCCCAGTTCACTTCTACTCCGTCGTCAATAACCATCATCAGCTGAATCCTAGGTTTGGACAGTTGATCATACGATCCAGCTGAGCTTGTCAGTATGTGCGAGACCACATACGCTAAACCTCTGTACTGAGGTAGCAAGAGATTCCTCGGGAGAGCTGTCTTGAACGTCAGATCACTGCGTCCACAGAACTTTTGCATATAGGCATTGATCTCCCTCTCCTTATATCCGATAGGGGAGATTCCAGAATTAGGAAGCTGAAACGCGAGGACTAGAGCCTCTCGGATGTTGAAGGGGTGCTGAGCCGGCTTCCACTTGTTCGGAGTTGTTTCTCTCATGTATGAGAAGGAAGCTTCTTCTCCTCCGGCAGCCACTGAGTTCCAGTTGAAATACGCTTCTGCCACTTGCCTTGGCAGATGGGCACGCGGATGCTTGGTCACGAGGGTCTCCAACCCTGACCTCTCCAGAGCATCGAACATTGGCTCCAGATACGGAATGTCCACCTGGCGGAAAGCCATTGTGGGTTCGAACTGAATCCGGATGGCCATGATCTCCACTATTGGTTCAGGAGTCTGTACGATCGCCATAGAAATCTGCAAAACACATGTTAGCACTTGAAAATAGAGTAAGTCAGTAGTTGTCAGCAGATTTGAATACATTACCGAGTATGAGAGCTTGAGAGATGCACAGGCAAAGCAGTTATAAGAAGTTTGAGATGGAAACTGATTTGCGATAAAAGCTCTTAGGATTTGATAATGGCGAAAAGTGAGGAAAAAGATAGAAGATGAAAGATTTTGTATATATTGGCTTGATTGCAAGTTTCAATCCAACGACTGAGTTTTAATCTTCCAAAAACTATGAACGGCTAAGATTTAATGTTATAAAAGGAATGATTACAAAAGCCGCCTAAAACATAGATCGACGTAATAAAGATAAGTGACAAGACATGCATTAAATGCGCGACAGACAGCATTAATTACTCAGTTTATGCAAATGAAAAGGTTTCCTATTGACCTTTCCTTAAACTATTAATGGCGGGAAATGAATGCACATTAACTACTGAGTGTGAGCGACTGATGCAATAAATGCGAGCATGCTTCAAAAAAAATAAGTACACAAAATTACGCAAACCTCTTCAGCTAAACTTATCAGCTGGTTACCGAACCTCTTCAGCTGAACTTATCAGCTGGTTACCGTTATGTATAAGGAGAATGGTTGTCATGCTGATGACTATGTTCCCCCTTGCTGTGTACAGTGTGACTTTCCCAACTGAGTCACTGTACTTAGTTATCTGACCTGTCGTACTGATTCCTTATGCTGATACCAATTGTTACCAATTGTTTGACAATGATGTTCTCAGTAGTCGGCATCTACTGACACATCTCAGTAGGATCCAGTAGACCTAGCTCAACTGATAGTTCTCTCGAACTTTGTTCTCGGCTAGTGGTTTGGTCGGTATATACGCCCTTTTGCTTGTCAGTATGGATCTTCTCCATCCTGATATCCTTCTTCTCGACATGGTCTCTGATGAAGTGGTGTCGGATATCCACGTGCTTGCATCTGGTATGTAGAACTGGGTTCTGAGTTATGGCAATTGCACTTGTGGAGTCGCAGTAGATGGGCACTTCATCCTGAGTCATACCATAATCTCTAAGTTGTTGTCGAAGACAAAGGATTTGGGCACAGCAACTTCCTGCAGCCATGTACTCAGCTTCAGTAGTGGACGTTGCTACTGAATGCTGCTTCTTTGAAAACCAAGAAATCAGCTTGCTGCCTAGGAACTGACAAGTTTCGAAAGTTGACTTTCGATCTATCCTGCATCCTGCATAATCAGCATCAGAATAACCTGTTAGTATTAAGTTATCATCGGCAGGATACCATAACCCAAAGATCGGGTGTTCCTCTTAAATAGCGCAGAATCTTCTTTTGCTTGAGTCTAAATGACTTCGCTTGGGATCCGCTTGGAATCTTGCGCATACACCTACAAAGATAAGTTATGTCGGGACGGCTAGTTGTTAAATAAAGTAAAGAGCCTATAATAGCTCTATAATCGGTAGAGTTAACGAAGCTCCCTCTTTGTCTAGATCGATTTTAAAGTTCGTGTTCATGGGGATTTTGACTGGCTTGCTGGAGTCGCAGCCGAATCTCTTGAGAAGATCTCGAGTGTATTTGGCTTGATTGATGAAGATTCCTTCGGTGATTGCTTCACTTGAAATCCAAGGAAATAATTCATCTCTCCCATCATGGACATCTCGAATTTCTCTTTCATCATCTTCTCGAACTGCTGACATATGACTTCGTTTCTGCAGCCGAAAATGATGTCGTCCACGAAGATCTGCACCAGTAGAATGTCATCTCCTGACTTTATGTTGAATAGGGTGCGATCTACTGTCCCCTTCTGAAACCTTTACAAGTAGAAAGTCCGATAGGGTATCATACCAAGCCACGGGTGCTTGTTTTAACCCATACGAGCTTTCCTAAGTCTCGTACACTCGATGTCCCCGCTAAAAGCCGGGCGGTTGTTCCACGTAGACTTCTTCCTCGACGCCGTTCGTGAAAAGCTGACTTTACATCCATCTCGATATACCTTAAATCCCTGATGTGTTGCATAAGCTAGGAAAAGACGAATGGCTTCCAATCTAGCGACTGGGAGCGAACGTTTCATCAAAGTCAATTCCTTTTGCCTGATTGTATCCTTTAGCAACTAGTCGAGCTTTATTTCTGACGATGACATTGTTTTCATCTCGCTTGTTCTTGAAGACCCACTTAGTTCCAATCACGTGCTGATGTCCAGGTCCGTCGACAAGCTCCCAAACTTCATTTCGACGAACTGGTTCAGCTCTTCTTGCATAGCAATGACCCGGTCAAGCATCTTTAAGTGCTTCCTCTATCGATCGAGGTTCTTACTAGAGACGTAAAACAAGAGTAAAGTGAGCTTTCTCCTTGACTTAATCTTGATCTCGTCCTTATAGTTGCTTGATGGATCTCCAATGATAAGATCTCGAAGAATGAGCATCGTGCCACGAACGCCCGAGTCGGGCTTCTTCTTCGATACTACTTCGCACGCCGTAGGTGTATTAGGCATTTCGGTAGTACGTTACGTGATCGTAGCAATTCGGTAAGAAGGTTAGGATCTACCGAGTTTCCGTGTTCGGGGGCATTTAGCTCGGGAACATTAATCGTTCCCCCGAGTTTACATTCTCGGTAGAGGTCTCGGTTACCACGGGGGCTTCCTCATCGACCGATGTTACCCGTTGTTGATTCCGTTCGATAGAATCAACTAGGTCAGCTACATCGATTGTTGGTTGAGTCCGAGTTTGTTCATCGTCCGACTCATCATCCCAACAATCTTGCCGGATCTTTTCAGGCCTTTATCATTCGATCCGAGATCCCGTAGCTTGCTTTGCCGACATCTTCGATATTTGACTTTGTATCTTTCCTGTTCTCAGTAACTAATTCATCAAAAACAACATGAGGGCTTTCCTCCACACAAAGAGTCCGATAGTTAAAGACTCTGAAGGCTTTACTGACTCGGGAGTATCCTAAGAATACTCCTTGATCAGATTTGCTATCAAAGACCTTCAACTGATCTTTCCCATTATTGTGGATAAAGTAAGGACAGCCGAAAACATGAAAATGAGAAATAGAAGGAATTCTCCCTTTCCACAATTCGTAAGGCGTCTTCATGTGTTGCTGTGTCAGTAGTGAGCGATTCTGAGTGTAACAGGCGGTATCAGTAGCATCAGCCCAAAACTTTGAGGGTAGTCCAGAATCTGCGAGGAGCGTTCTTGCTGCTTCTTTGAGTGTTCTGTTCTTACGTTCAGCAAGTCCGTTCTGCTGAGGGGTGCGTGCAGCTGATGTCTCGTGCTTAATTCCCTCTTTATCACAGTATGTCTTAACTACTGAGTTTAGAAACTCTATTCCTCTGTCTGAGCGTATCTTCTTAATCTTAATGTTCTTTTCCACACTGAGTTTCTTCAGTAGATTAGGTAACTCAGTCTGAACATCAGATTTGTTGGCGATGAAGATGACCCAAGTATATCTCGAGTAGTCGTCAATGACGACGAGGGCATACTTCTTGCCTCTTATAGTCACTGGAGAGACTGGCCCGAATAAGTCCATGTGAAGCAGCTGAAGGATTCCATCAGTGGAAGGTGACGGAATAGGTGGATTGCTACTCTTTGTTTGCTTTCCCTTCAGGCACGCTTCACAATTTCTGTCTTTGATAAACGATTCGTTGGGCAGTCCTCTGACTTTGGAGTTCTTGACAAGCTTGTTCATGGTCTTGAAGTTTAGGTGGCTGAGTCTCTTGTGCCATAGCCAGCCTGACTTGTCACCAGATTTAGTCTGTGCGAGCAAGCAAGCCTCAGGTTCTGCGGTATTCCAGTTTGCAACATAGATGTTTTTCCTCCGCGAACCTGATAACACTGTTTTCCCTGTAGATTTGTCAATAATATCACAGAAACCAGCGTCAAAGATTACTCTATTAAGATTATCACAGAATTGACTAACTGAAAGGAGATTATGTTGAAGTCCTTCAACATATGTTACTCTTGGAACTGTGGCAGTCCCAATGTTCAGCGTTCCGTATCCCCTTGTGTAGCCTTTTGAGTTATCACCGAATTTAATTCTGGGACCATCTTCTTGTACGTAGTTGGTCAGCAGGCTCTTCTGGTAAGTCATGTGTCTCGAGCAGCCGCTGTCCACTATCCATGGGTCCTTATGCACCCGCAAACAAGTAGGCATTTTTAGGTACCCTTTGGTTCAGTTGGGTCCTTACTGGTTAGTGGGTGATTTTGGAACCCAGATCTGTCTCGGGACCTTAGAAGTCTTAGACTTCTTCTTCTGAACCTTGTCAGCTTTCTTCTCCATAGCACTTGGAGATACTGACTTTCTGCTGATGATTTTGGGTTTAGGCGCTTTCTTCTTCTGAGTCTTAGCGCTTCTCCTGACCCTGGGCTCATAGTAGTACGAGCCGTACTGAGCCGGGTGCTCATACAGTGGCTCCTTATGCTGTTACGCCCATCCGACCTTCTTGATTCCCCCCCGAATTTAATCGCGGTGTCCCGGGGCCGGAACCTTTGGTCACCGCTTGTTGCTACTCGGGCGAGGTGCAATTATTTTCTCGTTTGTTCTTCGTCCGAGGTGTGGTGTCGGCAGCTTGCACCTTTCCTCCGACGAACCTATCGGCCGAGTTGCTTGAGCTTTTGGAGGTGGAAGCTTCGTGGGTATAGCCAAGGCCTTCTTTCACAGCGGTTGGCCGTTGTGCTCTAAGCATGCTTTCAAGCTTCTCCTTCGCTCCCAGGTATTGTTCGGTCATCAAACCTCTCCGGACCTTGTCACTCCTTCGAGAGTGAGTCATAGTCATTCCCGCACGTGCCGTGAGCTTCGGCCGAGCTTGGCTATTTCGGTCTCTTTCTCGAATTGTCCTTGGTCGAACCGAGATCTCGAGTCTCTTGAAGCCGAGACTTAGTCATAAGAGATTCAATCTCTTCCTTGAGTCTCGCAACTAGATCTACCGACTAAGTAGAGACCTCGACAATCGAAGAAAGTCTCGATTCTCGGCCTTTACTGTTCAAGTTCTCCGGATGGTTCTGCTTGAACTCTCTCTCAGTTGAATCTGTTCCTCTAGTAGATCGTCGTAGGCTTGTACCACATCTAGAGGATCATCTGTGACCAAGCACGTGTCTTGTGTGCTGTGTGAAGAAGAGGTAATAATGTGTTTAGAATTTACCTCGGCCTCTTCTCCGGCCATCGAGACGGTATTCGGCCGACTCATCGGAAGCTTCTCTGCGACCTCAACCGCAACGAATGCGGCTTCGTCTTCGAAGAATACATGAATGTATCCTCCTCAATTGAGTTGTCGGATATCTCTCTGGCTATATAGGCCTACCGTCTCTCGGCGAATTTCTTTCTCCTGGCCTGCCGTTCTGCTCTTTGAGCACCGAGAGTTTGGGACAATTGTGCGATAGTGTCCCTCCTTCTTGCGGTTGTAGCGGTGGATGTTCTGCTTTGCTCTTACCGGTGAGTCTTTAGACGGACCGGCGACAGACTCCGATTTCCCGCATTCGAGAGAAGGATTAGATTCTTCTTTCTTATGATAGTCTTTCTTACCCGAAGAAGAATCTCGGTTGTATTTCCTCGGCTTTCGACTCTCTCCTTTTCCCTCTCGATATTTGAGAGCCATCGGTGCTAGGCCGGTCGGGGCCCGAAGTCTCGGAAGACTTTGCTGCGATGTGGCCACGGCTTTGCTTGAGGAAATAGGCTTGGCTCCGGTATTGCTGATCGTTGCCTTGAAGGCGTGATCGAACCGTGTGTCGGCTGGAGCGCTTAAGCACTTTTGGGGTAGGCTATGCTCGAATTCCTCCGATTTTAATTCGAAAATATAACATCGGGAGTTACGAGCATTTAGATCGGAGCGACGTAAATAAGTTGCAAATGGAAGCCACTTCGTCGGGGCAACGCTCTCAAGATCTTGGTGTTCATCTCCTTGTTGGTGAACGACCTCCCGGCCCATTGATGACATTGACTTGATTGGTGAATCGACACTCGGCTCGTCAATGGTTTCGAGTAGGCTCCATTGCAAAGGCGTCGAACTTCGAAGCTCTAGCTCGAGCTTGTTTTGTTTGATCCGAGGGGTTCCATGGCTCAGTACAGCCAAGGCGTCCCATAGCTCTTTCGCCGTCTTACAATCCTGTACCCTTCCGAGGTGTGAATCACTGAGCGTAGTCAGTATGGCATTACGTGCAACTAAGTCAAGGTTGTGCAGCTTCTTTTCTTTAGGCGTGAAGGCAGTTTTATCTTTGGGAACCTTAGCACCAGTTTGTGCTCCCACGCCTCCTCCAGCAGCAAATACTACGCTGTCGATCATGGGAATGATCGGTCCTGACTCTAGGACATCTGACATGCTGTCGTGGAGTGACGTTAGGTGTGCCTCCATACGTATGCGCCATACCGTGTAGTTCTCTATTGAGAACATCGGTACCATCCTAATACCTGACATATCAGACATCGTAAGAGTAAGAGTATAAGGATGCTGAGAAGATGCTTATGCAGTGAAAACGGTTTTCAGGATCAGTTCGAGAGGACCAGTATTTCAGAACCGGCAATCTGTTGAACACCGTGTGCTCTGATACCAATTGTTGGTCCGGAGACGATAAGTCAGGTGTAGAGGGGGGGGGGGTGAATACACCTTAGCTCAGTTTCTTTTTCTCAATGAAGGTCAGCTGAGCTGATGCTTGCAACTGATGAACAGTGCCAAATAAGCCTTCGATCGCGGGACAGAGTGAGTCAGCTACTGAGCTCTCTCCTACTGACTGTTGTCAGTACTTTGAGAATCAATCGGAGACTGTTGTCCGGAAAGTGTGGGCCCGGAATTCGTCTCTTTTGAAAACACGTTTTAGCAAATTAAATCTTTTGGTTGTGCGCTTTATAAATACGTTTTATGCAAGCTTATGATTTTCAAGTCAGTTGAATGCTATGCAATAAAACAGTAAAAGAACACAAGCGATTTAACGTGGTTCGGATACTCAAGATCCTACGTCCACGGTCCCCGAACAAGGCAGGGAGAACTTGTTGATTATTCCGAGCAAGCCTCGGCGGGGATACTGTGCGGCTGGACGGTTCCCTCTAAGTTATAGTCCTTAGCGACTTTACAATCCAAACCTAAGTCTGAAAGGGAAGGGAATTTTCTCCAACTGAGAAGGAGTTCTTACAATAAGAACAGTTCACTAAATGTGAACTCCTTCGAATCTAAGCTATAAATATGACAATAAGCTTAGTCTAGAGAAGAAAGGGATGTAAGAACTCTAGAGAGAAAAACTGAAAAATCTTCTAAGTACGCAAGTTTTCCTCTGGATGATCTTTGAGTGTTCTAGATCGTTTATGAACTTGAGCTTGTCCCTTTGAAATTCCGTTGTCCGGAGCTTCAAAAACTTCTCTATTTATAGTTGTGAGTTATGGCATATGTCCGTTGGAGACGACGATGCCACGTGTCACAAGCTTCCAAGAAAAACGGCCATTAATTCGAACTTGTTGCAGCAGGGCAGTTAATGCACTGTTCATGAGAGCAGCTTTACTGTGTAGAGTAGGTAAGCGTTGTCGGCTTCTCATTGGTCGAGGTTTGTAGTTGGTGAGAATGTCAGAGTTGACCGTTCAACAACCTCGTATGTCTTCTGCTGAACTTTTCGAAAAGACTTGAATAGCTGGGTCGCTTTCCGTAGGATACGATGGGCGAAAAGTCTCTGTCTTCTTGATTGAGTCGGCCGACACGGCATCTACCGAGTAGGTCACCGGTGCGGCTGCGAAGGTACCGTGCTTGTTTCTCGTTCTTCCGCGATGACTATCAGCGGGAGTAGTCTTCTACCGATGATTTGTCAGCTGATGTGGTGTCTTCGACTGAGTGGAAGATCAGCTGCTGACTGAAGAACACAAGCGATTACACTGATGACGTGGGGTTCTGAAAAGTATCTTCGACAGAAGATCAGTTCAACAACTACCCCGTACAGGACTTAGACAAAAATAATAATCAATACATCAAGTCTAACCTATATATCAGCTAATCCTAACGACACACTAATCTACTGATATCAGCTAGGTTTTGGGATCTTCAATTCCATAGTACTACTATGATTTCCCCCAATTTTCTTTTAACCAAACAACAGCTGAGTATCATCTACTGACTCATATCCAACAATTTCCCCCTAATTGATGATGCCAAAACCTCTACCTCTATCTCTTAAACTTCTTAAGTCTATAAAAGATGCTATCCTACTGACAACAATTTCCCCCTTACAACATTCTGAGGGAAAGGAATTTCAATACTTCAGTAGGTGGGAGATAGGCAAAATCAGAGAAACTGACTGTGAGTGTGTGTCAGATCACTTAGTGATCAGTCGTGAAAAACACGATGCAAAGAGCTGGAAGACAATGAGTAATTGTCTAACAAGCAATAGGAACTAATATATATAATCAATGATGTACAAGCTCCTACAACTATTACAATAGAAATCAAAAAGAAGGAGAAATCACTGCTGACGCTTGAAGCGTTGAGTCCTTTTCTTGAAATCGGCAGACTTCTCAGCAGGAGGATCCAGGTAATAATACTTGTAAACTCTGATCCTGATCTCCTGGATTTCTTCGTTGTCAAGAGGATTGTCAGGAAGCAAACCCAGATGGAAAGCAGCTTCCTCTATCTCTCTCTCAATGTCCTTCGTGCACAGCAGTCCACTAGCAGTTCTTGGCGGAGGAATACGTCGGAAAGCTGGGGCACGGAAGGGAATATTCTCGTTCTTCCATAATCTGTCTCGGCCCGATCTCCCGAATGAGACATCAAATCTCGAGATTAGTTCGTCGAATAACTGATCAGCTGGACAGTCGAGAGGATAAATGCGCCATACAAAATAGCCTTTAATAAAATCCTCTTTCAGCCTTTCCCAATGGACGTTCATATCAGCCGGCACCCATTTATCCACATGCGGGATAGGAATATTCTTAACATATAGGCCCCTGATGAACTTGGATCCTCTTGGGATCCGCCTCCTCGAATCAGTGCGGCTTGAGAGATAAGCTACGCATTTTCGCCAAGTCAGCTATCCTTTTCTTTTCGCGGAGTGCGGCTGCTCTGCTGTCTCCTCGCCTGAGACTCAGACCTTGCAGCGTCGCCTCCCAGATCGCTTGATCTTCCGCTATCTGCTCAGGTGTTAGAGTAGAAGTGGGAATACTCTGAGCAGTAGCTTGGATCTCAGTCGGAAGAGCCATAGCAAAATCTGCTTGGGCTTTCTTCTTCTGCTCTTCGACCGACCCGACCTTTTTCTTGCCTTTTACCCTTAGCAGCTTTGCCCTTGGGCTTCTTTGCTGCTTCTGCTGCCTCTTCAAGCTGACGCTCATGGTCGAGCTTATCCTGCAGCTGTTGGACAATTTTGAGGTCATAAGCCTCTTGCTCCGCTTTTGATTTGAACTTATGGACCGAGGAGGAAGGAGGAGTAGATACAGTTGCAATCTCCTTCCCCGGCCTCTGCGGTGGAAATTGTTCAGGCTCAGGCTCTTCTTCTTCTGTCTCCTGCTCAATAAATTTTGCTACTTCTTCAATGTGAGCAACAGAAGAGGAGATGGGGGTTGGCTGAAGTGGAAATTCTAGGAGATGGACCTCAGAAGAGTTCTTATCCTGAGTAGTAGAGGGTCCTTCCTCCTGAGCCCTTTCCCCCTGAGTCTGTGCGGGTTCTTCAGCTGTGGAGGGTATCTCCTCCTGAACCCTTTCCCTGATTATCTGTACATCAGCTGTATCCGTTCCAGGTTCATCTTTTATTATACCTTCCCCCTTTTTGGCATCAGCAGCCTTATCGAGGTTGGTACGGATAGCTGTGACTTCTTTCTCGAGCTTGTATACTGAGTCCTTGATCTGAGTAACTGTAGAGTCGAAGTCCTTGACCAAGTCACAGTATTGCTCCCAGTCCTTCTCTTGAGCTGCCCTAGATCGATTGAGATGAGCAACTGAGTCCTAGTTTCAGCAGGGCTAGATCATTGGATTCCTTCATCTCCTTTTGAATCTTGTTCAAGGCCTCAGCCTGTTGCTTAATAGCAGTCTGGAGGCTGCTTGTAGCCAACTTGTTTCCCTCATCCATTTGAGCTTGGACTGTTGTGAGAGCATGAGTCAGCTGCTCAGTAAATGTTTTGTGCTAAGCTTGGAGCAGCAACTGACTCTGTGCAGATAGATCTGCTTTCTGCGCTATCAAAACCTGTTCGATCATCTCCTTAAAATCAGGCTACGAAGGAGCATCTAGAGGAGTGGAGATGCAAGCGGCTAGCTTATCCAGGCTATCAGTCTGCGCCTTCGTATACTTCTCCCATTTGATATGGACATCTTTGGCGAGAAGTCTGTTTTTAGCTCCTTGGCGTCTGATCGCCTTATTCACTGATTTGGAGGACACGGAACCAATGGGTTGAATCTGGTAAGAGCTTGTTCCGAGCCTTTGATCAGAAAACACGAGGAGCTGCTCCCGACTGTACTTCGGAGCGCCCTGAGCCTCACCTGATGTACCAGGGGGTGGTGATTGGCTCTTCTCATGGGGAGTTGGTCCCTCAGCAGAGCCTCCCAACTCCGCATCCTTGGGGTTGCCTTCCATCTCCTGATCTTGTTCTTGGTCATCACCCTCATCAGCAGGAGGAGATGGAGGCGGAGCATTAGCAGCAGGAGCTGTGGTACGCAGGCTAAGAAGATAGAGCATAGCAGCTCAAAGATCCTCGAAGGACGCCAAATCAGCTGGCTCCCCGAATCCGATCTCTGCCTGTAAATCTTGTTCCTCTGTCAGTAGATCGATGGCTGACTGAGTTTTTGCAAAATCTATTAGAATATCCCAGTTTAAAAACCTCAGTAGCATCTGAACTCTTGCCCTGATGGCAATGTCAACCAAGTCTTCATGCTCAGCTATCTCTGGAATCTGATCGTGAATCTCAGCTGTAGCACGTAGACGAGTGGTATGAGTTGTTGTCCATTCAGTCTCTTCAGTTGGCTCTCGAATGTCCGACTGAGTGTCATCGGAGCTGATGACTTGAGCTTTCTCCTTAAGGGTGGCTCCTTCCATCCCTGTGTCGGAGTCCAAGGTTTGCTCATCTTGAGGTGGAGGAGGAGCCTGTTCTATGACAGTTATCGGCTGAGCTACAGTGACCTCAGCTGGTCGTGGCTTGATAAGCCTCCTCCTCTTGGACACATCAGCGGGAGATGGCAGGGCAGGAGCAGCTCTCTTCTGCTCAGGTGACCCTTTGCCAATTGACTTCTCCGTCGCTTCTTTAGTCTTAAACATTATTAGCTTAGTGTTGTACAGCTTTGAGTCTTCAAAAGCTGAGTTCCTCTGTACAACACTCTCTATTAGGACTGACATTATTAGGACTCCTTCGTCTAAGCTATAGATAAGAACAGTTGAGCTTAGGGTTAGAGGGATAGGGAATATGAGAGAGTAGCTTCTAGATCGACGAACAGCTGAAGGTAAGCTTTGAGTTCGTGTAACGTCGATTTGGATACTAGAGGCTTTATATGTCGGTTCAGCTTGATTCCCTATGAGCTAGAATGTAGTCTTTCGCCGGAAGATTGTTCTTCAAGTTCTTGCTAAGACTTTGTTCTTTGGGTTCTTTGCTCGTTGACTGCTTTCTGGATTTTGGCTCTGTGGTTCGTGCATTCGGTGTATTCTTCTTGAATAATCCCTCTATTTATAGAGCAGAGATTGAAATAGATCCGTTGGAGATGATCTTCTCTCTCTCTCTCTTTTGGTAGCAAACGGCTCTTTTTGACGTAGGTAACAGTGCCTTTTCCTCCTTTTTCGGAAAGTGTTGACTTGCAGCTTTAGTAGGTAGGATGACACGTGTATGCTTGTCATTTGTCGAGGTGAATAAAGTGGTTGAGACAGAACAGACTTCGAGGCTAATTGAAGCTGACTTCTCTCTTCCTCGTATATGACTATGCTGATTGCATTTCAAAAAGATCTGACAGTTCAGAAGATTGTCTGCCGATCTTTGAGTCCGACCTTGTATTCGGTAGATAGACAGTGAGATAAGTCTATCGAAGATCAGCTACGAGTCCAAGTGAACTACTCTCGCTGAGTTCGGTTCAATCGACTCTCTCGATATCTTGCTCTCGCTGAGTCCAAGTATCACCGAGTCTTCTACACCGGTGCCGAGGCGAGATAAGCTGCCGAGAGCCTTGACCGGAGCAGAGTGTCTACCGAGTCCGAAACCTCGAGACAAACAACATATACAACGGAATGGTTCACCAATCGAGATAGGGTTTTGGGATCTTCAAATCTTCAAACAAGTACGAGCACAAGGCTACCGAGCTTAAGATCGGTGTCTAAGACCGAATCATTTCCCACTAAGAGTAACAAGTCTTGAGGATGGAATCATCACCCAACACTTTATAAATACGTTTTATGCAAGCTTATGATTTTCAAGTCGGTTGAATGCTATGCAATAAAACAAGAAAAGAACACAAGCGATTTAACGTGGTTCGGATACGCAAGATCCTACGTCCACGGTCCCGAACAAGGCGGGAGAACTTGTTGATTATTCCCGAGCAAGCCTCGAGCGGGGATACTGTGCACCTGGACGGTTCCCTCTAAGTTATAGTCCTTAGCGACTTTACAATCCAAACCTAAGTCTGAAAGGGAAGGGAATTTTCTCCAACTGAGAAGGAGTTCTTACAATAAGAACAATTCACTAAATGTGAACTCCTTCGAATCTAAGCTATAAATATGACAATGAGCTTAGTCTAGAGAAGAAAGGGATGTAAGAACTCTAGAGAGAAAAACTGAAAAATCTTCTAAGTACGCAAGTTTTCCTCTGGATGATATTTGAGTGTTCTAGAGCGTTTATGAACTTGAGCTTGTCCCTTTGAAATTCCGTTGTCCGGAGCTTCAAAAACTTCTCTATTTATAGTTGTGAGTTATGGCATATGTCCGTTGGAGACGACGATGCCACGTGTCACAAGCTTCCAAGAAAAACGGCCATTAATTCGAACTTGTTGCAGCAGGGCAGTTAATGCACTGTTCATGAGAGCAGCTTTACTGTGTAGAGTAGGTAAGCATTGTCGGCTTCTCATTGGTCGAGGTTTGTAGTTGGTGAGAATGTCAGAGTTGACCGTTCAACAACCTCGTATGTCTTCTGCTGAACTTTTCGAAAAGACTTGAATAGCTGGGTCGCTTTCTGTAGGATACGATGGGCGAAAAGTCTCTGTCTTCTTCAGCTGAGTCGGCTGACACGGCATCTACTGAGTAGGTCAGCTGGCGACTGCGAAGGTACTGTGCTTGTTTCTGTTCTTCTGCTGATGACTATCAGCTGGGAGTAGTCTTCTACTGATGATTTGTCAGCTGATGTGGTGTCTTCGACTGAGTGGAAGATCAGCTGCTGACTGAAGAACACAAGCGATTACACTGATGACGTGGGGTTCTGAAAAGTATCTTCGACAGAAGATCAGTTCAACAACTACCCCGTACAGGACTTAGACAAAAATAATAATCAATACATCAAGTCTAACCTATACATCAGCTAATCCTAACGACACACTAATCTACTGATATCAGCTAGGTTTTGGGATCTTCAATTCCATAGTACTACTATGATTTCCCCCAATTTTCTTTTAACCAAACAACAGCTGAGTATCATCTACTGACTCATATCCAACAGAAAGTTATAAGCCTTTGAAAATGCATGTGACGGAACTGCGCACAAGGTTTTTTAGCGCAGGTTCAGGTCGAGATTCGAGCATCAAATCGATGTCGGATCGGCAAGTTAGTTTATGGATTATACAGCCTAAATAGCATATATTCCAACCATTATCTTGTTTCCATAAACCGATGGTCGGATGGGCTAGAATTATAGTGGAAAGTAGCGATGTTGGTTTTCAAATTCAAATTAAATTTTATCTTATATTAGCTTAAGTTTTGGGATTTCAATTAAGCTTAGGGTTTTCTTGTAGGCCCTATTGAAGAAGAGAAGTAACATCTGGATTTACAATAAATTAATATTGTTGCAGCTTCGAGGTGGGTTTTACTTTCTCAAAACTATTTTGAGTTATTAAGCTCTATGAAATGTTATGTTTATCCATGGAAATATTTTTGTGAGTTCTACTTGTTTAATGCTCTGAATTAATCGATCGAGATTCTTGACTGGCCTAACGCGCTAGTGAGAATTGTGTACACCATTGTTAGTAGTACAATGGGTTGATCGCCATTGTGTGCTAACTAGTTGGAGAGGACCTATGAGCTTCGGCTTTAAGTCTAACGGTTGGGATCTCTGGGTTAAGACCCGAGATCAGATGTTTATGGGACTCACTGGGTTGTAGCCCAAAGTCCGAGAGTAAGGAGGTATAGAGTAAGAGTAACTGACTATACTGAGGCCTGCTAGCTGACTGAAGTCAGAATTCAGTACTGTCTAGTAAAAGTTCAGTAGAGTGCGGAAATGTGTAGGTCCAATTCAGTTGAGTTAGAAAATGTTTTTATTAAAACTGTTTCAGTATATTAGTGCAATCTTTTAAGCTTTGCTGAAACACAGTTGAATGATTTGAAAGATATTTTTAGTATGAACAGTAATCAATGCAACAGTAAACAAAGCACACAGAACACAACGATTTTTAAAGTGGTTCGGATATCAAACAATCCTACGTCCACTGTCCCGAAAAGATCAGGAGGCTATTTTATTATACTGAGTTAGTCTCAGTCGGTTTGTGCACTAGACAAACACTGGTCTTGAAGATTATACTGAGCAAGTCTCAATTTACAAGGATCAAACTAAAGCGTTAGATAAACTCTCCAACTATGAAGGAGTTCTTTACAATAAAGAACAGTTCAGAGATGAGATCCTTCGATCTAAGCTATAGATATGGTCAGTTGAGCTTAGGTTAGAGGGAAGGGAACAAGGAAGTAGCTTCTAGAGGGACGAACGGTGAGGTATAAACTCTGGGTTCGTGTTCAATCGCTTGGATACTAGAGGCTATGAATCTAATTCAGCTTGGTTCCCTTTGAGCAAGAATGTCGCCTTTCGCTTGAAGATTTTCTCTGAATTTCTTGCGGAAAGCTTGAGTCGGTTGGTTTTTTGCTCGTAATCGCTCGTGTGTTCTTCGCATGTTCTATTTATAGAGATGTGTCATGGAAAGATCGGTTGGAGACGATGATCCATGTGTCACTCTCTTTTAGGTAGCTAACGGCTCTTTCAAAGAAATCTTGCAGAGTCTTTTTCCTCCATTTCTGGAAATATGTTGACTTGCAGCATTAATCAGAAAGTAGACAGCTGGCTGCTCATCATTGGCTGAGGCTGTAGAAAGTAGTTGAGACAAACAGACTTCAAGGCAGATAAGAAGCTGACTTCTCTGAACCTCGTATGACTCTACTGATTTAACAAGTAAGATCACTGACAGTTAAAAAGACTGTCTGGCCGTTGCTGAGTCTGACCTTGGTTCAGTAGTATACTCCTGCTGACTCCAACTCTACTGAAGGTCAACTCTGAGTTCAGTGAACTGCTCCTGCTGAGTCCAGTTCCACTGACTCCTTTCATAATGCTACTCTTGCTGAGTCCAGCACTACTGAGTATGAAAGCCTCTCAATATGCTGCTCCTGCTGAGTCCAGCACTACTAAGTCTTCACTCCATGGTACTGAGGCTGATAGTCTACTGAAGAGTCAGCAGACAGAACTGAATGACTAAACCATGCTGAAAGAATGCCTACTGAGTCTGAAACTCTCATAGACACGGCAATACAATTACAACTCAATGGTTCACCAATCAAATTAAGGTTTTGGGATCATTCAAATCTACTCGCATTATGCTACTGAATCATCTCCCAACAGAGACGATTCTGAGTCCCCTACTTCAGGAGGGCCTTGGGCACTGCCTTCGACTTTCAGCGCTTAGCAACATAGCCCACCTCATAAGTTGACCCCCAGCAACAACTATTCTGGGTCAGCAGAGCAAGAGGTGCCTGCTGCTGCCGATCCAAAAGGATGAGGGTACTTGTTATGGTCATCTGAAGGTTGTTCTCACTCCTCCTATTGAGAACCCTCAGCAGGCTTCTCAGTTTTTGCATCACTGGGCGGTTCCTGGTCATCGGGACCTGCGGAACCTTCCATAGGGTCGACTGCTGAAGATGTATATCTTTCTTCAAGCATGGCCAGCATGGCCACCCTAAGGTCGTCGAATGAGCTGATATCAACAGGCTCTTCGTAGCCTATCTGCTATCAAAGCTGCAGCTCGTCGGTATTCAGTAGTTCCGAGGACTTGAATTGGATCAAATGTTCTAAAGTGATCCAGTCCCAGAACTTGTACAACATCTGAAGCCTTGCCCTGTTGGCTATATCAACCAAGTCAGAGTGACTGGCTATTTCAAGAATGAATTCTGAGACCTTTTGGGTTGCGCTGGATTGAAGCAGTGAAAGATCAAACCCAAAAGTCTCGGCTGCAGTGTCCGTCTCCATCTCCTCATTAACAATGGGAGACGGTCTTTTCTCAGCAGAAGGCATGCTGCTGAGTGGTGGTACGTCCAGTGGAGAAAGGGGAGAAGGAGTCGTAACATGAAGTAAAGTCCCCTGTTCCACTGCGTCTGCATTGTGTGCTGAGGCATCCTTCTCTGCTGACTCTGTCTTCTCTACTGAGTCAGTCTTCTCAACTGACTTAGTGTCCTCATATCTCAGCTAGAGAACACTAGTGGCTACTGCAATGGTTTGCTTAGAAGCCTTCTTCTTCTTTGGGGTAGCACCTTTCTTTACTGGGGTTTGGGCTTTCCTCTTAACCTTACTCTCACCAGCACCAATGCCAATTTGTTGTAATGAGCTGGCTTAGACGTGGAACCTGATCTTCTTCGGATTAAAGTATTCTTTGTCAGCAAAAGTAATCTGGTCAGTCCCACAGAAATCCTCGATCATGACTGAGAGCTTCTTCCCATATAGAAGCTTTCCTTTAGCACTCAATCTAGCTGTTGATCGATTGAACTCACCCCTTGAGCCTGAAACTCTCTAATGAATACTTCGCCCAATTAATCTTAGCCTTGTCATGAATGGCCATCATCATCTTGAGTTTCGGCCTCGATACCTGATCAAATGAACCGGCCTGGCTAGTCAGTATCTGCATTACTATATACACCAAGGCCCTGAATTGTGGAAGCATGCTGCTTTTGGGAAATGCAGCCCTGAAGGTTGTGGGCTTCCCGCAAAATAGTGTCAGGTAATCGTCCAGGACATCATCCTTATATCCTCCAGGACTAATGCCCTCGTTTGGAAGTCTGAAGCTTCTGCCCAAAGCCTGCTTCAGAGACATCCTCTTCAGAATAGGAGCTGCCTTGGATGGGTCCTAAATCTGATGAATCTGAAAGGTCCCAAACAAGTCCCCGTCTTCCTCCTCGAGGTAAAGGAAAAACTCAGCAATCTGGCGAGGCAGGAAGAACGACGGTCTCTTCGAAAGAAACTGCTCTAGTCCAGATGCTCTCAAGGCATCGTACACATCACCCATAAACTCCAGTTCACTGGAGTCAAACTCCATGACTGGTTCACACCAAACACAGTCCTTCTCCAAGATCTCGACGATGTCTTTAGGAGAAATGACTGCGAGGTTCGTCATGACTATCTGCAAAAACAATGGTTAGCACTTGAAAATAGATTTAGTCAGTATGAGTGCTATAGAAATTAAGATTTACCGTAAGAAATCTCTAAATTATGTGAAAATAAGCAGTAAATGTTTTTTCAGAGAGCTCAAAGGTATTTGCAGAGCCAAAATGGCAAAAATGGCGATTTTGGATGATCACGTCGATAAATAGGTTTTTGAATATGAAACATTTTATGATCGGCGGTTAGGGTTAAATCCCGCTTTTTCAGTTGGACGGTTACGATTTTATTTAATAAAAAAGGTAATGATTACTGTGCCGCCTTAGTCAAGTCCCAGACTTATATAGTCTATAAAAGTAAGGTGATACAACATGCATTTAATGCAAAGTAGTTTCAGCAAAGTTGCATAGAATGTCGTGTAATTAATGAAAACGATTTTAATAAATGACATTCTCTAAGGAAGTAAATGCGATGTTGAACTGAGATCATAAAACCTTTTTATGCTGAGTTGACTGCTGGAAGAGAAACGCAAACCTGTCAGCTGAACATTGTAGTCAGTTGATATCTCATGTAGATGGTTGCTGAATCTCTAAACTGAACGAATTCAGTATAGAACGAGTGTTCCCCCTTACTGAGGACACTTCATCTGAAACGCTTACTGAGTGAAGTCAGTAGGTACCAGGAAGCTCTACTAAAAGATCTCTAAATCTAGCTTCAGCTAGAGGCTTGGTAAGTATATCAGCCCGCTGAATATCAGAATGGATCTTCTCCAATCTGACGCCCTTCTTCTCGACATGATCACGAATGAAGTGATGTCGAATGTCCACATGCTTGCATCTTGTATGTAGAATAGGATTTTGCGAGATGGCAGTAGCACTGGTACTGTCACAGTAGATTTGTACTTCATTCAAAATTTCATTGTAGTCGCGCAATTGCTGTCGAAGCCAAAGGATCTGGGCGCAACAACTTCCGGCAACCATGAATTCAGCTTCAGTAGTCGATGTGGCTACTGAATGCTGTTTCTTGGAGAACCATGAAATTAGCTTACTGCCGAGGAACTGACACGTACCTGAAGTTGGTTTTCGGTCGAGCCTGCAACCAACATAGTCAACATCAGTATAGCCAGTTAATTCAAAATTATCATCTGCTGGATACCATAACCCTCTATCAGGTGTGCCTTTGAGATAGCGGAGAATCTTCTTTGCTGAATCCTTATGGCTCAGCTTGGGATTCGCTTGAAATCGAGCACAGACACCTACAACATAAGTTATGTCAGGTTAACTAGCAGTTAGATATAATAATGAACTAATTATAGCACGATAGTCAGTAGAGGCTACTGATACTCCCTCTTTATCAAGATCGGTCTAAAAGTTTGTGTTCATAGGGATTCTGACTGGTTTGCTGAACTCACAACCGAATTTCTTGATAGGTTCCTTAGTGTATTTGGCTTGATTGATGAATATCCTTCTATCAGTTTGTTTAACCTGAAGTCCAATAAAGAAATTCATCTCGCCCATCATTAACATTTCGAACTTATCTTTCATCATCTTCTCAAATTTCTGACACATGGTCACATTCTGAGATCCGAAGATAATGTCATCCACGTAGACTTGCACTAGAAGAATATCATCGTTCAATCTGATACTGAATAATGTGCGGTCTACTATGCCTTTGCGAAAACCTTTCTGAAGGAGGAAATCTAAAAGGGTATCATACCAACCTCTGGGTGCTTGTTTTAACCCATACAATGCTTTCCTGAGTCTGTATACTTGGTGTCCCTGCTGAAATCCAAGAGGCTACTCTACGTATACCTCTTCCTTTAGTACGCCATTCAGAAACGCACACTTCACATCCATCTTATATACCTTGAATCTTTGATGAGAGGCGTATGCGAGGAAAAGAAGAATAACTTCCAGTCTTGAACCTGGGGAAAACATTTCATCGAAGTTAATTCCCTCAGCTTGACAGTAGCCTTTGGCAACTAGACGAGCTTTATTTCTGACAATGACGTTGTTTTCGTATCGCTTGTTCTTGAAGACCCATTTTGTTCCTATGACATGTTGATGTCGGGGTCTATCGACAAGCTCCCAAACCTCGTTACGTACGAACTGGTTCAGCTCCTTTTGCATAGCTATAAATATTCTGAAGTTCTTCAGTAGACAAGAAGCAGGAGTACAGTGCACTCTTGCCTTGTTTGAGATTAGCTCTGGTCTGAACGTCTACTGAAGGGTCACCAATAATAAGCTCAGCAGAGTGAGTATCTAACCATGAACATCGTTTCCTTGTCTCTTCTTCTTAAACAAATTCAGTGCAAACAATAAGAATATTAGGCATTTCAGTAGTACTGTTTTGAAGAAGTTCAGTAATAAGTTGAGGTTCTACTGAATCGTCCACTGCAGGGGTGTTTGACTCAAGAACATTATTTGTTCCCCCTAAGTTGGTGCATTCAGTGGTGGTCTCAGTACCTACTTGGGTATCTAAATTGACCAATACCTGGTATTGATTCTATTCGGTAGAATCAATCTTCTCAGCTACATTCAGTGTGGGTTGATTCTGAATATCTTCTGTTGAATCATCATCCCAACACTGGTGAATCTTTTCTTAATCTTTGTTTAGGTTCAGATTCTGTAGCTTCTGGCTTACATCTTCAAAATCTGAGTTGCTTCTGTTCCTGTTCTCAGTAGCAAACTCGTTAAAAACCACATGAGGACTTTCCTCCACGCAAAGGGTCCGGAGGTTGAAAATCCTGAAAGCTTTACTGACCATGGAGTATCCTAAGAACACTCATTGGTCGGATTTTCTATCAAAAGTTCTCAGTTGATCCTTCCCATTATTGTGGATGAAACAAGAACAACCGAAAATATGGAAGTAAGATATAGAAGGTATTCTCCCGTTCCATAATTCATAAGGTGTCTTCATGTGCTTCTTTGTCAGTAAGGATCGATTCTGAGTGTAACATGCCGTGTTTGTGGCTTCTGCCCAGAACTTCAGTGATAGTCCAGAGTCTGCAATTAAGGTCCTTGCTGCTTCTTTTAGTGTTCTATTTTTCCGCTCAGTAAGACCATTCTATTAGGGCGTACGTGCTGCGGACGTCTCATGTTCTATTCCTTCAGTATCACATAAGTCCTTGACCAGTGAGTTTAGAAACTCAGTACCTCTGTCAGAACGAATCTTCTTAATCTTGATGTCCTTCTCAACACTGAGTCTCATCAGTAGCCTCGGCAATGTTGTCTTGACGTCAGACTTGTTGGCAATACAAAGTACCCACTTGTATCTGGAATAATCATCAATAACCACCAGTGTGTACTTCTTGCCTCTGATTGTTACAGGGAAACTGGCCCAAAAAGGTCCATGTGAAGTAGCTGAAGGATTCCGTCAGTAGATGGTGATAGAATTAAAGAGCTTTTCTTTGTTTGATTTCCCTTCAGGCAGGCTTCACACTCTTCTTCCTTTTTGAAAGCTCGCTTGGTCAGTCCCCTGACAAGAGATCCATTTGCTAGTTTGTTCAGCACCTTAAAGTTGAGATGGCTAAGTCTTCTGTGCCACAGCCCAGTTCTGTCTTTGTTCCGTGCTATCAAACAAGCTTTAGGCTCCATGGATTTCCAGTTTGCAACGTATATGTTCTTCTTCCGTGTTCATGATAACACTGTTTTAGCTGTGGATTTGTCAAGTATATCACAAAAACCAGTGTCAAATATCACTCTTTTATTATTATCACATAATTGACTAACAAAGAGGAGGTTATGTTGGAGCCCTTCAACATAAGATACTTTTGGAACTATAGTGGTTCCAATATTCAGTGTTCCATGTCCTCTCGTGTAGCCTTTGGCATTGTCGCCAAACTCTATTCTGGGTCCTTCCTCTATGATGTAATCTGTCAGCAGTGTCTTTTGGTACGTCATGTGTCTGGAACATCCGCTATCTACGTACCATGGGTCTTTTTGTACCTGCAAAACAGAAAATCACACTTAGATACCCTTTATGTTTCTTTTGGGTCCTTAGGAGTTAGTGGTATAGCAATCCAAATCTGTCTGACTACTTTTGTAGTCTCAGACAACTTCCTTCCTGACCCGTCAACATACTTCACTAAAGGGCTCAGTGTTGTTGACTCTTTCTGCTTCAGAGGTTCAGTGGTCCTGATCTTCAGCATATTTCTACTCCTCGCGAGCATCATTAGGATGCAGTTGTTCATGTGCTCGGATATTTAAAAGGGAGTCCCTCACTTGTTTTATTTTTCAGAGACAGCCTGATCTTACTTTACAAGGCTACTCCGATGCGGATTGGGGTACTTGTCCTACTACTAGATGTTCTTTAACCGGTAATTGTGTCTTTCTTGGTAGTGCTTTGATTTCTTGAAAACGCAAGAAGCAATCCACTGTTTTAGTTTCCACTACGGAGACCGAGTATAGAGCTCTCGGTAGCACTGTCCGAGAGTTACAATGGTTGTCTTATCTTCTCTCAGATTTGCAGACTTCTGTGGTTTTGCCCATTCCTCTACACTGTGACAACAATGCCGCTATCCATGTCACAAAGAATCAGGTATTCCATGAACGGATTAAGCATCTTGATATGGACTGCCATGTTGTCCGAGATCAATATAAGGTAGGATTTCTTGTGCCAACTCGTATTTCTACTTTGTTGCAGTTGGCTGATCTTTTCACTAAGATTTTACCAGGTCCTCCTTTTCGGTTATTGTTCTCCAAGATGTGTCTCTCTGATCTTCATCGAGTCCATCTTGAGGGGGGGGGTACGGATTCTTAATCGCATTTATGCTACTAAATGCAGTGTTTGATTGAAGAGCTAGATGAAGAAGAGGAAGCAGAGAATACTCGTTCAGTCGGTTAAGATCGTTAGCAGCGGTTTCATCTCAACCATTGGATGCAGTTCATACAAATGGAAGGATGAGATGATTACTTGAAGAGACATGTTTCAGTTTGTTACGACTCTATTGGCTAGCAGCTGATATGCATATATAGATCTATATATATAAATAGATTCCTTCCTCTGTAACAGACTAGAACTTTTTGAGTTGAATGTGATGATTTTCTTCTCCGCAAATTATCTTCCTGAGATCTAGATCTAGAGAATTTGTGCTGTATGGACCAAAGCTGAAACTTGTCTGGTTTCCGTGTCATAAAAAGTATTCCAACCACACGTAACTCACCAATTTTAACATTTTATTCAAGTCCAACCGACTAAGAATTTTCCACCAAAGTGTCTTTTAATTGTGCTGATCATGGACTTATTACAACTGTCAATTCAATAGCTAAATCCAAATCAAGTTTTTCAGTTGAAACACAGAACAAAAAAAAAATCAGGTTTTTTATTTATTTTTATTTTATTTTCTACCTAACCATTGGTTGAGTTCAATAAAATCAAACCGAATAATATTATCTCTTTTACCTATAATATTTATATTAAAAAGAAGTTTAAAAAACCTTTCGACTTCTTCCTTTCCCTGTAGGCCTTTTTATGTGTAACTTTGGAATCATGAATTAAAATTTTCGGTAAAATTTTAATATAGTGAGAAATATTCCCTCATTGATGTTGTTCTCTTGCTTTCTTATTAATGAGGGTTGTTAATTGTGTTCAAATGTATGAGTCTTACAAATTAATATTTATTTTATTATACACATATTTTTAAATCCCCAACAAATACTCCTGAGCCAAATCTTTTTAGTAACTTTTGCCATTTTTCGATGAAAATAAGAATAGTGAAATACTCTGACTACAAAACGAGACAAGATCAATAAGACGGACAAAGTATTTGATTATGTTCTGGATAGATCCTAATTTCTGAAAGGAGAAAAGGGTGGACGCCAACAAGGGTCTATTACTTATTTGACCCGACCTAATTAATAGTATCCGTTTGGCCGGATTGCAAAAATATAGACCCGACTTTTCAGTTTGATTGGTTTATTAAATCGAGTTAACAACCCTAAATAGACTTATCTTTTTTTCTTACAGCTTGGGCTTTTTGGTAACTTTGTAACTGGCCCAATAGGCTAAAAGGATGAATTTGCATGTGCATCAATGAAATAAAACACCGTAGAGAATCTTGCAACTTGAATCTTTGATTGAATTACAGATTGTTCCATAATAGAACTAATGTTTTTATTATTGCAACTTGGGAGAGATCCTAATTGGCATTCCTTGAGTAGGAAAAGGAAGGGGATCTACTGTGATGATCTCATCAGCATTTTCTAATGACCAATCATACCTATTCACAACATAGTATAAGAATATAAGTATGTTGAGCTTTGCCAATTGGTATCCTGCACATAGTCTTGGCCCTCCACCAAATGCCACGTATGAAAATGGCTGAACCGGGTCCTCGAACCGATCCGGGTCGAACCTCATCGGATCTTCAAAGTACTTGGGATCATAATGTGTTCCATATGCTGTCCACATAACCTAAACATGAAAAACACAAATTAACCCCTAAGTTGAGGTGGATAGAATCGGCGTCGCCCTCTGAAATCATGGCGAAATTCAATTTTTATATGTAATTTTTAAATTTTATTATTCTTCGGTTCCTTCTTCACCGAAATTTAAATTCCACATCTTCTCGTAATCCTAAATCCGTCCAATTTTTAAGGTTATATATATATTTTTTTAAGAAATCTTCATCATGTTCATGTATTCGCATGTGCTAGATGGATAAACACGAGAGATATGAGAAAAGTTGATACCTTCCATCCTTCTGGGATTGTGTATCCATCAAACTCAATATCTTGGATTGCTTTCCTAAAAGAACCAAAGATTGGAGGGAAAATTCTCATGCTCTCTCTAGCAACTTGCCACGTGTAACTCATCTTCTTTGTATCTTCATATGTAAGAGCTTCATCCGGCCTTGTTTTGCTTCTCATTATATCAATGTGCTCTGATTAAATATGAGTGATCAAAGTTAGCACAAATCTTGAAATGTAGTAGACACTATTAGAAAAAAATCATGCAAATAGCGACGAAACCAATTCCATCATTACTTAGCAACGGGCTTACGCCGAATTAATAATTGTAAAATTAATGATACCTTTTTGAAGGGCTGAATAGCAGTCTGAATGATGAGCCAACATCCTGAACGTCATGGCGATGGCGAAGGAAGTTGTGTCATGTGCCGCAAACACAAGCAGCACGACGTTATCGACCACCTCCGCCTCGCTAATCTCACCGCGGATCATGGCAGCAACAAGCCTTGAAAACAGAATCCCTTCCTCTACATCACTTTCTTGTTCCTCCATCTCCTTCCTCTTCTCCCTTATGATCTCCACCAACATCTTCTCTATCTCTTTCCTCGCCTTCTTCGCCCTCGAAAACTTCGATCCCGGGTAGCTGAATGGGGCTGCAAAAACCCCCTCCAACACCTTCTCAAACATCTCCAACATCCCATCTTTCACTTCAATCCCCAACAAACACTCCAACACAATTGTAAATGTCAAAACTTTTGTCAACCCATATAGACTAATAGTTTTCTCACCAGAACCACTCCAATACTGATCTAAATGTATTTTTACCGTCCTACATATCCTCGGCACAAGAATTTCCATCCCATTCGAGCTGAGGCTCGTAGCCACGATCCCTCTAAGGCAACGGTGAGCCTCGCCTTGCTTCTCCATAATCGAATCGACTCCCATCAATTGGACGGAGGAAGAAGGCCAAGAACTCACCACTAGCTTGAACTCGTTCGACATGAAGAACTTGTTGGCCTCGACTCCGCTCACCACCACCGTCGGATGCCCCATCAGCTTCGTCTTAAACGTCCCACCGTGTTTACGGATCCGGGATTCGATGAAATCTTCGTACAATCTGTTCTTCTTCTGGGCTTTGTAGAAGTCTATGCTTTCACCAATCCAAGGCAATCCCATTTGCCCCGGTGGCAATCGTTTCTTTACTCTGCTCTTGTTTCTCTTGCAGATTGTGAAAAGAAATGTTACACAAACAGCTATAGCAATTGAGAAACAAAGAAAGTTTAGTTCAAGATCCATTTGTAATGAAATGAACAAGATTGGTAAGAAAGTAAACTAAGTCGTGTTTGAATCCCATGAAGAAGATCTGCTATTTATAGACAATAGCACTTGCTTCCCATGCATGAAAAGAATACTAACAATGTTTCATTTAATAACATAAGCTAGGTCAACATAGATAATAATCATATGCATCATCATGTGCTAGATAGGTCTACTTGATTAATCAAATTAAACACACATCATCATATTACATCTGAGTAGGGCTGATTAAAAGTCCAAAATTTGTTTTTTTACGACGATGGAAAACTGCTATCTGAAATCCTCACTAGATCAATTATGCTTCAGTGTACTAATATGTAGACCACATAAAAGATGCAAACCATCCGAAATTAATTATAAGTGATAAATTGGGATATTTATGGATTTTTTTTTTAATAATAAGATGGGCGGCACAATAGTCAAATAGGGATTGGAAATTATAATGAAGAGAGTATCCCTAGATATCTGCTGTGTCTAATACTTAATTCTTTTAGCTGTAATAACTTCTGCTGAAAGTCAAATGCTGGCCTGGAACTGGAATCTTGATCTCCTAATTAAGGCTTTCATCATTTAAATTTTATTTAAATAAAAACTATCGCAATTCTACACACTTCATTTTAATGTTAATCCGAATGAATTATTCCATATTGACTTGTACAGTTGTACTATGATAATAAAGGAAAAGAAAACGGACTTATTGAAATAATTAATTTAACTATTATTATTAGTAGTATTAATATTAGTATTAATATTAAATCGATCATAATAAGAATTAAACACTATATCAATCACTCATGCACACGTATGAGAATATTATATCAACTAATAACTAAAGAATTAGTTGCGTGTGACGTGACAAAAATATTAGAGCTTTTTTTTGCTGCATAGCAGAGGGACATAGGATTATTAAAGTTGGGTTGAAGATTTATTTTAAAGAATATATAAATGGTTGACCAGACAGTGTTTAATAATTACTACATCCCACAATGTGAGATTAAATAATATTGAAGTGTTTGGATCTGCAATTGATTATTTAAGAATATGCCAACAAGAACGAAGCTGCTAAGGCATCGAATTGATGTAATAACACACTTGTTTATATATTGTTAAGTTAAAATTAAGGTGTGTTGCTTGATTGTGTGGGCAATGCATGCTCAAAACCTTGAAGATTGTCTGCACCGCCCGAATCCGTTCCAAGAGCTGTAAGCTTCATTCTCAAATTTGTCAGCACCGTCCGAATCAGGCAAGAACTTTGGAAGTCAAAAATATCCTAAGTAGAGATTATAATATTTTACGTTAATTATTATTTAAATAATAAACATCTTTTATATGTCAAGTGACATTTTTTTTGATAATTTAACAATTGAAGTTTTCACCAGTATTCAAGTTTTAATAAATTGAAAGGTTACATATCTGCGCGAACCTTTTGAAAATCATCTGTAAAACTAGAATGTTTTACAATCCGCTTAAAGTTGATGTATTTATAGACTAATATTTAAAACTCAATTTAAGATAATTTCTGAAATAACCACTTTCACAATAATCTATTATATATAATAAACTCCAATGTTATTTTAAATCGAATTGATTTCAATTTAATTTCAATTTACTTCAAGTCTTCAATTTACTCTTTTACCCTTTTTCAGTTTCAATTCAACTTCAATTTTAATTAAATTCAATTTCATATAGTCATTTATCAAATTTCAAATCAAATCTATTTCATCTAATCCTCCATTTCAATTCAACGAATCAATTTATTTAATTTTATTTAATCAATTTTATTTCTTATTTTGATTTCGTAAACTATCAAAAGTTACAATGTTTCACAACTAAAAGCATATAATATAAATGCTCAACATGATGTGTAATTTTCTGTATATATATATATATATATATATATATATATATATATATATATATATGATACTACGTGAATTGATTTTAAACCTTCATTTATCATTTTACTCTTTTTTATTTCAATTTCAATTTTAATTCAATTCAATTTGATATAATCCTTCCTTCAATTTCAAATCAAATTTATTTAATCTAATCATCATTTTTAATCCAACTATTTTAGTTTAATTTAATTTAATCAAATATATTTCTTATTTTTATTTAGCATATAAAATAATATTTTTTTTATTTCAATTTTGTAATCTATTGATAGTTTTGATACAATTCTTTTACAACTAAAAGCATATAATTTAAATGTTCAACAAAGTGTGTAATATTCTATATGGGTATATAATATGGCATTATAAAATATTCTCTTATCAATCACAAATTATTTTAAAATAATAGATATTCAACTGAATTAGATGTTCATATCACTAGATTAAACTAAATTATGCATGCTTCTTATTTATTTAAAGCATATATATCAAATTGTATTTATAGCATTCATAGGTTATGATCGTATGATGATTTCAATAAATTTATATTATTGGCTGAAATAATAATAAAAAAGAATTAATTATGTAAATGTAACGATATAAAATATATACTATTGCACAATATAATATAAACTAATTAAAAATGAATATTGCAGAATACTCCAATATAGGAGATCCCGTACGCATATGTACTGCATGTAAGGCCTATTTTTTTGTGTGAGAAACAACGGTGTCTTCAACTAAAAAGAATCTAGAGTACTCCCATTGTTGTCTAAGTGGAAAAATAAAGCTATCAAAATTAAGCAATCGCTGGAAATATTATCATACCTTATATTTGGTAGAGATTTAATGAGGAGATACTTTATATCCAGTATTTGTGGTATAGTAACATGTTTTGTTTCACATCTATTGGAGGAAAGATAGATTTAATTATAAATACTAAAAATTCATCGCTTGGATTTTACATGTATACATGAAACTACCACCAAATTAGAAGTTTGATACTACAACCGGTAAAATGGGCCTGACTAATGGGCCAGCCCGGGGTGCCCGATAAAAGAGTAGGGTTGGACTCCGAAATTTGAAGCCTGAAAAGGGATTAGGCCTAAAAAGCCCGCTCAAAAAAATCCTAAGGCTCTATGAGCTTTGGGCTAAAAAAGTCCGGGATTTTCAGGCTAAAAAACCCGCCCGGTAAAATATAAATATTATTCTACAAATACAAATAAAGAGAAGGTGGAGATATAAAGTGTTGGGAGATGATTCAGTCCCTCCACAAATTGTTGGGAGACCACTCAGAAGCCTAGTGCTCTGAAGATTTGAAGATCCCAAAACCCTACTTTGACTGATGAACCATTCCATTGTAATTTGTTGTTCTGTCTCTGAGAGATTTTAGACTCAGTAGACACTCTTCATTTTGGTTCAGGCGCTCAGTTCTGTCCGCTGGCTATTCAGCAGACTATCGGCCTTAGTACTAGAAGAAGAAGACTCGATATCTTGGACTCGGCAGAGAGCGATCTGCGAAAGGAGTCGGTGGGCCCGAACTCGGCGGGAGTAGTTCACTGAACTCAAAGTTGATCTTCAGTAGAGCTGACTCAGCAGGAGTATGCTACTGAATATAGATCGACTCGAAGAACGGCCGAACAGTCTTATCCGTCCGTCGGATTTATTAAGTCTGATCAGCAGAGTCATACGAGGTATAGAGAAGTCAGCTTCAGATCCACATTGAAGTCTGTTTGTCTCAACTACTTTCTTCAGCCTCGACCAATGACGAGCGGTCAGCTGTCTACTTTCTGATTAAAGCTGCAAGTCAACAACTTTCCAGAAATGGAGGGAAAGGACTCTGCCACCATCTTTGAAAGAGCCGTTAGCTATCCAAAAGAGAGAGACACATGGATCGTCGTCTCCAATGGATCTATCCATGTCTCTGCTCTATAAATAGAGGGATAAATTCAAATTGAAGCTCACCTAGAAAATCGAAGAACACAAGATCATTCACGAGCAACTCAAAACGACTTAAGCTTTCCGCAAGAACTTCAAAGAGAAATCTCCGGCGAAAGGCTACATATTTGCTCATAGGGAACCAAGCTGAACCAGATTATAAAGCCTCTAGTATCCAAGCGACTGAATACAAACTCAAGTCTATACTTAACCGTTCGTCGCTCTAGAAGCCACTTTCTCGTTCCCTATCCCTCTAACCTAAGCTCAGCATATCTTATCCATAGCTTAGACGAAGGAGTTCATATCTGAACTGATCCTTATTGTAAAGGACTCCTTCATAGTTGGAGAGTTTGTCAAACGCTTTAGTTTGATACCTTGTAAACTGAGACTTGCTCAGTATAAATCTCAAGACCAGTGTTTGTCCAGTGTACAAACCGACTGAGACTATCTCAGTATAATACATAGCTTCCTGATCTTTCGGGACAGTGGACGTAGGATTGTTGGATCCGAACCACTTTAAAAACTGCATGTGTTCTGTCTTTTTACTGTTGCATTGATTACTGTTCATACTGAAAATATTTCTAAAATCATTCAACTGAGTTTCAGCAAAGCTTAATCGATCGCACTAATATACTGAAACTATTTTCTTAAAAACATTTTCTAACTCAACTGAATTTGGGCCTACACATTTCCGCACTATACTGAACTTCAGCTGAACGGTACTGAATTCTGACTCAAGTCAGCTAGCAGGCCTCAGTGAAGTCAGTCACTCTGCCACGCGATCCAGAACATCTTATTTGGTCTACTGAACTTGTTTAGTACGACACTCTCCTGAAAAGGACTGTTCGCGTTTAAAGTTGGGAAATTATTTTCAGGTGTATTCATCCCCCCCCCCCTCCCTCTCTCAACCTGAACGTTTAATCTCGGGACCAACATAAAGCTATAAAAAATAGATTCTAATGTGATACATAAATGATGAAACTTGTGAATTTTAACTTGTTTATTGTTTTAGTTTGGATTATTTGGTGTTTATTTAAATATGATTTTGAATTTTAATGTTTATTTGGACATAAATTTACAATACAATTCATTTAATTTCTTCATAATTTATACTACTTTATAAAACCAATAACATATTTAGTTTAAATTATTTTTTTATACAATAAAAATATAATTTTAAACTAAAAAAAGATTAAAATTTTGGAGGGTTAAGCCCGCCCATCCGCCCAAAAGCCCAGGGTTAAGTCGAGCTTCACATATCACGACCCGACAAGGTGTCAGGCAGCTTGGGTGGGCCTGAGAAATAGAGTTGACCCGATAGGCCCAGGGTTGGGCCGGCCCGTCCGTCCATTTTGCCACCTCTATTTGATACCAACACATGGACAACCGCCTACATTTGCGCATCTTTATATCTACGCACATAAAATGAGGTTAAAAATCGACTAAGCACAATGCGAAAATTGAGATTTGTGCAATTTAAAAATTATTAAAAAATAAAAAAATAACTTCTTTATCACAAAACGAGTGAATTATTTAAAATAGGAGCGATAATGACATAGATAAAATTGATCCTCAAATTATGATGAAGATCCAGCTTATGCTTAATGAGAATAATGTTTTAGTGAAATTAATGGCAATAGAGAGATTTGGGAAAACACGAACATCAAAAATAAAATTAAGGCTAACTTGAATGAGAGAATGAGATACACGAACATAATATATTTCTACTGTGTGGGAGGTTGTTGCATTGGTCGCTGGTGATTTTGAACAATCAATTCGAAACAAAGATATAATTGTTGAGATACAGTGAAAGTTACTACAGCAGATAAACTAGTTTCATCATTCACTTCTTACCTTACATTATCCACTATTGTTTCATATGGCATGATAAATATAAAGAGCACATTCCCTTTTTAGCAAACCTTCAAAAAGAACAAGCGTGAGCTTTAGAGAATTCATTCCTTATAGGCTTCACGAGAGAACAGAAGAGATTCCAACAATTTTGAGTGCAAAAGATTGTTTCAAAAATATGTGGTTGATGCATATACAGTGATAGAGTCTGCTAGAGTATTATGAATTAGCATGAAGCAACTAGACTAATTACATGCGAAAACATATAGTATTTGACTGAGGCACTAATTAGAAGAGAAATAGATTCGGCCAAGCATGCTAAACGTATAATTTTTCCTTCAAGTTTTACTGGTAGGGGGCAATACATGATACAAAATGGCCATATACGGTATCCAAACTTATTAATTACATACACTTGTAATCCACAATGACCATAATAGTGAGATATGAAACATAAAAAAAGTAGTAAATTCCCAACAAGTAAATTGAACCAATTAATCTAATTCAATTTCCAACTAACAAAAGTCTTATAATGAGGCATGCAATTCAAAACACAGAGACAGGCCTAAATAGGACACCCACATAATTCAGAAACTCATTGAATCTACCTCAATAACAATGTCAAATGATAAAGATAGCTCGTATAATTTAGCCCCAATAAACGCCAAATTTCAAACTTATCATCATAAACACCATTCATAAAATTTACTCACGGCTGTTAATTGATAAATCTCCAGACACAACCAACAACAGCAACAAAGTAATGGCACACACAACCAACTTCCAACATTATGCAAGACATACATTCCTCTGCTTATATATACTCACTCTCTACTTACTCTTCAAATACTCTTGAGAGCTTCGAACAATGGAGAGAGAGAGAAGCAAGCAACAACTCCTCCTCCTTTTGGCTGCATTGCTTTCCCATAGCTTGGTGGTTCAAGTTCAGTCAGAAATCCAGTTTGAGGATGAGAAGAACTTCTTGTATGAAGATCCGAACACGAATACGCCTCCTACTGGTAAGTAATTCAATCTCTTGCATAGAATCATATGGTGAGCTAACATCTTTGTGTTTTGTGCTCACAAGTTTACTACACCCCTCCATCAAACCCGACACCTACTCCTGGAGGCGTGCCACCTACTAGTTCCATTACTCCTGCGAGTCCACCCACTCCAACCGGGCATGGTGGTGGACCGAGCATTACAGTGGCATCACCACCACTGGCTTATGATCCCAACTCACCACCTTATACTTGCACGTAAGTACATAAAGACTTCATACTCCTTGCGTCCCATTGGTAACGTCTTGTTTTTTGTGATGCTCGTATCAGGTACTGGAAGAATCACCCTAGTCTGATATGGGGCTTGTTTGGGTGGTGGGGAAACGTTGGGAATGCATTCGGTGTGAGTCGTACTAGTTTGCCTGGGTATGGGGCAAATATGAACTTGGTCCAAGCGCTTTCAAACAGGCGTACGGATGGTTATGGAGAGCTGTATAGGGAAGCCACGGCTGCTCTGCTCAATTCTATGGCACACACCAAGTTTCCCTACACGTCTACGCAGGTTAAGGATATATTTTCTGGAGCACTTGGGTCGAACAAGGCTGCAGCAGCTCAAGCACGAGTTTTTAAGCTGGCAAATGAGGCTAAAATCAAGTCCAGACTCTGAGTATCACTGCTTTGTTGTATTTGATTCTTTTCAAGGTTAATGAAAAACAAAATCACCATTTGATAAGAGTTTCGATATCCCATACCCACCTTAACACAAAATGAAGAGGCAATAAATGGCGCATACTTGCATCTATCTATACACAAAATCATCCAAAATTCATCAAAATTTAATCTTAACTAGCTGAAAATTAAACATCAAGAATTATACACCCATAAACATATCAAGCCTTGACCACTGGTATGTTGTGCTAAATCGGATTGATATTTGTTATGCTATATAATCAAATCATCCCCAAACACAATCTTTAAAAAAAAAAAAAAAACGATCTAATATTAGTAGTAATTTGTACAATCGCACCGGCAAAAAGGAGGAACAAGTACAGGATAATTTGAAGAAACCAATTCAGTTATCGTATGCTTATTCTGTACGGTATGGTAAGTCGATCTGAATAAAATTGAGCGATGAAATCCAATTTGCGGAGCAGTAAACCCTAATTCGGTGAAATCAAATGGAAAAACCCAATTTATTGCTCCCGAGGAAACAATATTGGGCCAATTGGCTGGTATGGCCTTTTTTATGGCCCAAATTTATTGGGCTTTATCTTACAATAATAATATCATTCAACATAAAAATTCAACCAGCATTGAAGGTTAGTTGACCATCTTGAATCTTTTATTGATGAACAGCATTTTGTTCTGACTTTTTATTATTTATATAATTATTATGAGGTCATTTTTATTTATGAATATTCTTATTTGTAATAAGTACAAATAAAATCTTACTTTATAACGAGAATTAAAGTATTTGGGAAGGCTTTTGTTGTTTGCCAACTATTCTTTTAAGCAGACATGTGTACGAATCTGCGTTGGATTTTGCTGTAAAACAGAAAAAAGGGCAAATTAAAATTCAAAACCTAGATGTATTGTATACATTCTCACAAAAATAACCTAACAGCAATACAAAGATGGATGTAGATTACACTTTTTGTGCAGTTTGCATATTTATGCATATCGAATAATTATAGTCCATTCCTCATCATACAAAAAGAGTGGGCGTACCCCACTCATGCCACTTTATATGAGTTTGAATTTGTCACATATGATCAGTCTAATTTGCGTTAGAATTAGGGAGTGTAAATTGTGTACCTATCGCAAATATTGTCAATCTCCATTCCTAATTACGAATTTTAGACATGTCCTGTTAGTATAGATTGAGATAGGTGGTGACAAATGTGGGCTGTCGCCACATAAAAAATTGCACGTTTTGAATTGTCAAGTATATTGTGTAATATTAATTTAATGGAATTCTAGTACCCGAACAAGACACTAAGTAACTCAACTTGGTTCGAACTGAACCCATCCTGCCACCACCATTTTTGTATCATGATCCCGCCACAGTATGTTAAACCGATTTGCATCTAAGTTGTGATTTATAGTTAGTTTATTGTTTAAGAGCGGCATTTATTTAGAGTAGCAGGTGTAAGTTTTCCTCGTCGTAAGAAAATGTGGTCACAGCCCATTTCATTATGTTTAATTTAACCGGCAATAATAATCAAAATTTTAATCATAACCTTAAATTAATGATATTCAATAATTATCCACCAATGTTAATGTACAATATAGTATAATTGAAAAATAAAGCAGTGTCCCATTGATAGCATCACAAAATTTATTAGGAGCGAGAAAGATAAAAACATGGTGGGAATTGAGAGGGCAAAGAAGGACAAGAGATGATGGCATGTAGGGTTGCAATCAGTTATCATACCTAAGTGTCTACCATTTACCAATCAATCATATCGAGAAGTCCAATAACAATACTTTTATTTTACTAAATTACTAATACTGGAGTATTTATTTTTTATTTTTATTTTTGGGGAGGTGGGGTGGACAAGGGTCTTGATTTGAACAACCTTTTTGTGCCAAACAAGGTGCCACGAAGTTCTTTCAACCTTGGAAGTATCAAAGTTAACAATAGATTAAGTTTATGTAAAAAATGCTGCTTCCATATTAACATTAATTATGGTTATGGATGAAATATGTAATTTCACTAATCTTGATAACTGAAGTTATATTTTTCTAAAAAATATATTAAGAAAGAAGTCGATATTCAGTACAATTAAGGTGGCGGGCATCAAACGCCCTCTTAGATCCGTCAATCTTTACAACAAAGTTGTTTTTTTTTTTAATTCTCTGCTTTAAAACAAGAATTTAGGGTTCTTAATCTTTTTCAAAAATTTCTATGCATCTGATTAACTAAACATACGAACTAACAAAAAAAGTGTAATCAAATTACTTATACAACTGCTAATTTGGTGTTGATATAATTTACGAACAGCTTTTTCAAGTAATTTAATAATCTGAAAAGTTAAAATAAAACCATAGATTACTACTTGATGAATGATGATGGTCCACTCTGAAGAAGGGCAATCAATTTAAAAGTTGAAGCATCTTACGTTGTGGGAGCTTTCATTGACCCTCGATTCACGTAACGATGGGAGAAAAAAAAATGATTGTCCCAACTAATTTGTCTCGTTATAGGTGCAAATATAAAATTTAGTGACGAGTTAAAAAATTTGAATTGCAATTGTAATGATAACCTTATCTAAAGCAATACTCATAATTACGGAAAGTGAATCTCAATATTCGTATTGCATATTTAATTGAACAATAAGATTTTCACAAAATAGATTGTTCATTGAGAATTCGAGATAACATATACTCCTTCCGTCCCGCTATTACTGTCCTCTTTCCTAAAATAGTAAAAATTACTTTTAAACATAAAATGAAGTGGGTCCCCCTTACTCACTACTCAACCCCCACATTCTTATACTCTCTCTCTTCAAAAATCTATCTCCCACTCGATTATGTTTCGCTCCGAACTCAGAAAATTATGATTTTTATCTTTTTGAAAACTTTAGATTATTTCTTTAAATACAATATAAAAAATATATAAAAAATAAAAATCGATTGTCTTTTACTAGCCTTGCAAAAATTTGGATAATTCTCATTTCTTTCAACCAACCACTCCTCGAAAACTGTGTCATTTTCTTTATACAATTAAAACTCATAAAATACACACTAAACTAAAATTTATTAATCTCCGTGCCGAAGTCAACTGGGACAGAATTAACGGGACGGAGAGAGTATATGACTCATAATTCGATGTCATGGGATTTTGAGGGAGAGAAGACCTACGGTTTCCCCTTGAATATGTTTTCCAACATGAGTTTATTCGAAGATTTGATTGCATTGGCAAAGACACGTGAAGCGCAACATAATATAAAATTGAAAAACTAAAAATGCATATAATGGTAGCAGTATGACATATTCGATTGCTAGACATGATAATAGAAGTGTTTTATCAGATTATCCGACAAGACATATATGTTGGCAATGCAAGTGTCCGTACTTTATAAATTTGAACAGACTCAAATTAAAATAATTCGTTATTAAGTTGGATCTTTGAACTCGTGAAATTTTTATCAATCTTTTAATATGTACTACATGATACGCTCGTAAATTGGCTCAGCATAAAAAATTTCAGTATTTGAACTTAATAATATGAATCTAAGTGATCTTTTATACTATACATTGTATAAAAACCTCAAGTTTAACAAATTGACTTCATTAAGACTAATTAGATATAATGCATCTATAACAACTGCACTAAATGAATAAAATCTTGCTTACGGTCCAAATTTATTAAATATTTCTATATTCGACTAAACTCGCCAAAATTATTTTCAATTTTTCAATCCCCGAGCTCCACTTGATAAAACTTTGTGTGTTTAGGGGATAATAACTTTTTTTTTCTTTCTAAAATTATGTCTATTATGAGCATTTCTTTTTAATGTTAACACAATAAAAGCCACGTTATAATATCCCTCCGTGCGAATATACACTCAGAATCGACAAATAAAAAACAAAAGCAATAAATCTTATTGGTAAAAAAACCGATGAAATTAAAAAGTGGGAATAAATTATGAGCGGAAGCGCTACAAATCGTCTGGCCCATTTCGGGTGGCCCCTTCGGTGGCCCACCAATCACGCCCCGCCATGCGTGCATTGATTGGCTACCTTTTTATAATTTAAATATTTTTTTATTATTAACATGGCCCACTAATGCACGCGTGGCGGGGCGTGATTGATGAGCCACCGAAGGGGCCACCCGAAATGGGCCAGAGGAAGAGGATTGGAGCGGAAGAGGGAAAAAAGGCAGAAAATAGAAACATTTAGTTCATCTGTTGTCGTTATCAAATGGGACAGGCTTGGTGGGCCCCACTACACACTTATGGGGCGGTGTGGTCACTATCATGACATGCATGTATGACATGTTGCATCATCATACATTCATGCATCTCATTCCAACTACACTACCAAATTAGTTTGCTTCTTATATTAGTAAATTTAATTTTTGCTTTCAACAAACGGAATCTTAACCAATAAACCGCCATTTCATATTTCATAATTTGTGTGTAGTCATCAAATTTATTATGAAAATTAAATATGTAATTCAGGGATGTGATTATGTGAATTTTTGAAATACAACTGCTTCGTTCCATTAGTAATATCTTTTATTTCTGAAAGGATATTCCTTTAGTAACATTTTATTCTTAAAAAGGGCAAAAAATATATGGTTATAAATTAATTAATTAAAAATCAAATTAACAACATACAAAACACAATATATATTCTTAATTTTCATGCCCAAAAAAACCAGACATTATTAATATGACAGATGGGGTATTAAATTGTGTTAGGTAAGGGATTTCGGAATAAGAATTCTTCATAAATTTCATATAAGATGTTGGGATTATGTTTATCAAGATCAAGATTTTAAAATCATTTCTTTTGGACTTTCTTAAACTTGTAGTAACTTGGTGTTTTGAGATCGACTCATTCTAAATATAGATGGATGATCATGAGCCCAAATCCGAACACAATGCGACCTCGAGAATTACTATACTTCGACGCTAGAATTAAGAAAAATGTATTTTTTATATAAAATAGTAAGACACACTAAAATTATATTATAATGTTATTTTAAGTATAAGTTACTTAATAGAACGACTCAAAAAGAATTATGAATCATTCATAATGGGACAGGATCCGTACAATATACTCCTGCAATTTGGACTAGAGGTCTCAAATTCAATAATTTTCGAAAGTTATAAAAAGAATTAGGATATTATAGTTATTTTGTGGATTTCATTCATTCAAGTTTTTGTATACTGTAAATCTGTAATTTTATTTTCAAATCACAACTTGTCGAATCATGTCAGCAATTTTAATTTGATTTATAAAAAAAATGAAGAGATTTTAAAAAATACTCCTAGTCACTTAGATTACGAATATCCCTAACCACCTAAATACCCAACCAACCCAATCATTCTAATATTTAATTAATTTCTCTCTCATTTTTATAATTTATTTTACTTTCAACCCAACCATCTCTACTTTTTATCATTTATCCCTAACCACGCAACCAGGCCCCACCAACTATATTTTTTATATATTCTAATTATTTAATATTAATATTATTATATATTAATAATAATTATTTAAATTTAAAGGCGTAAAAATTAACTGAAATTGTAGAAAAAATTATAAAGCTCGAAATCGTACAAACTAAAATATAGGGAACATAGGACAGTAATTGAAAGACGAAATTAAAACAACGAAAAACTAAAATTACAAACAACAAAGTAAATAAAATTCAGTTATCATAGCCGAATTTATGCCATCTATGGATCCATGATAATTAAAAGAGAGATTGTGATTTGTAGTAGATAATGAAATGAGAGAAAATGGAGATTTTTTTAGATGTGAAAATTCAGTTATCATCGCCGAATTCCACCTGGTTGAATTTTCCTTCAAAACCAACTCGGGTCACGATTTCTCTCTCTTCCCTCATGCATTTTTTTTTTTTTTTTTTTAACTTCAAAACCCACCTGAAGACCGATATTTGTAGTCTTACAAACACGCACATGGTCATAGTCAGTAAGTACGTACTGAAAGCCAAAAGCAACAAAAAATTAGGGTTTACTTATATCTATATATGTATCTGTATGTCTATGATAATATTACACACAAACTAAAGATGGCTTCAAGTTTGTTGGTCGTATTATGATAAAATAGTAGAATGAATTTTATTTATAATTAAGTTGGAATTTGTTCATACCTACATCTATTCATGAGTTGTCATACAAAAAATATCTTTTACAAACTATATCTTCTACTCTATGTACTCTTATTCATTATATTACTTTCTAATTATTGGGTCATTATTTGATTTGTAAATTAAATAGATTTGAAGTGATAGTCGGGGGGAAAAAAAGAGGTGTTTGTCTTACTTTACAAATTGTATAGGAATTTTTGTGAGGTACAACCTATTAAACGCAACTAAACTTAGAGTTTACTTAATTTGTATTTCTAGTAGAGATTCCGAATTTATGGAAGGAGGAAAAAAGCACATAGACAAAACAACATTAATTATTTATCAAGAACTTTTTTTACGGGAAAATTAATTTTCAACTATTTTTATTGTACAAGTATATCTACGGACTACGATGGATAATGATAGGCAATTTCCAAGAAATTGGTACAAAATGTTGGTAATAATTGAAACAACAGTCCTTCATAATTATTCTCATAGTTTGAGAATTTTATTATTTCTATTCACGTGCATACACCATATATACCAGAACTTTATGTCTGATTTTCATGATTAGTGAACTGTGAACTTCTTACATCGAGTTTTTTTTTCATAATTATTAAAATTGTCGAAGGATGTTTACTAGTAGTACTTATTAGCAAATGACATTAATATATTATTAATGATATTATGATATGGCAGTATATTTATAACACATTTTCTGAGAAATCCGTTAAATCACAATTAAAAAATCGAATTTCCTTAAATTAATTACACATAATCGAGACTGAAGCGTGATTAGATTTGGACCTTTTGCGATTTAAAAAATTTCTATGGCATACAATGTGTATCTCTATATGTCCCATTTTTTACCACTATATGTTACATTTTTATGCTTTATAATTCTAGTTGTTTTATAAATATCAAATCATTATTTAACTAAAGAGTGCGATAATAGAAAATTAATACGAGCCGTATTATAGTAAGTATGTAGTCTGCATTTCTATAATAGTTCATTCGGGTAATCTAACAGTAAACATATACTATTGCTAAACTCAAAATCATGGAGTCATATCATGTCACTATATTCATCTAACTTTCTCTAGTTTGAGCTGTCTCCTTAGATACTTTTCTTTAGATATTAGTATTACATTATCAAAGGATCTAAAGTAATAAATTTCTTATTTTACATTGTGAGTTCAAGGAATCTCTCTCTATCCCTCCCCCTCTCTCTCTAAATAAAATCTCAATGCATTGAACTCATTTTGTGGAAGTTATATTAGCTAGCTTGTATCTGTATTCCGTATATTTGTGAATATATAATAATATATGTATTTGACATTTCAACTTTTTTTCAATAAAGAAATTCATATAAACGAAAAAAAAGAAATTCATACAAATTGAGGACATAGGTGTGGTATATTTGTATTTTGGTCCACCTTTTTCAAAAATCACGTTGATTTGTATTTACTGTTATTACTTTTTTTTTATTGGTAAATATATTAAATAAAGTAAATATGTACTACGGCCATATCCGCAAGAAGACATTTTTCATATATAATAAAATCTCCGTATAATAATACTATATAGTTAATAATAAAAAAATCAAGGTCCCAATTCAGAATTAATTATAAATAACAATAAACTCTACATTGTAATATTGCGTATTTTTTTAGGTACATTTTTAATAAATTAATCCATATAATAATAAAATGCAATAAATTATAAATATATTAATAAAATATCCAGAATTATACAATCTATTATATATATATAATATATAAAAGACGAGTTGCCTTTTTCCAATCAATTTCAATTTTCTCATTATTTACGATTTTGCCATCAATTTCAATTTTTTAACTATTCACGATTTTGCCACTAAAATTGGTCTTAAATCAATTTCAATTTTCCTCTATTTGCGAATTTGCCACTTAATTCAATTTCAATTTTTTCACGGTTTACGAATTTGCCTCTCAAGTTGCAATCGCGTTTTTCAATCAATTTGCATTTTCCATCTATTTAAAGTACCCCGACCTTTCCTAACCGCCTTCCATTTCTCTCTCTCAGATTCCTCCATTAGATCATTCGTCTTCCTCTTCGTCTTACCGCCCGACTCTCTTTTTATTCGAACTTAGCTACGCGGGCCGGTCTATTTTCCTCGAATCATTTTCTTCCCTTTTTGTTGTTGTCTGCCCATTAAACATTAATTTTCTTGATTTATTATGTTGTATTGTTTTTATCAGATTTCATTGTTGTCTTATTTGTTTTTGTTTTCTGTCGGTTTACCTTTGCAGATTAACAACGTATCTAATGTAATTTAATTGTGTTTTTTGCTTTCATGTTGTGCTTCTTTATCTTATCATGTGAAAGTGAATGATGCATAATTTTCACAGTTTTGAACTTATATCTATTACTCCTAAACCAAATTTATTAGTGTTTTGTACGAGGAAGGATCAACAATTTATCGTTGATTACACTAGAATAGTGTACAGATAAAATATTTGGTTTCATCACTCTAGATTCAATTGTAGTGATTCATAGCAACATTGCTTGCAATAAATTATTGAAAATATATTTTGGTCAAATTCTAAAATGTATTATATATAGAGTAAAAATGAAATTAGAGAGCATGAAATATATGTTAATTTGTGGTGACGTCTCTTATGTTGCTGGGATGATTTCAATACCGTGCAGTTTGCTCTAAAGAGTATTTCGCTCCAGCGCATCGGCAAACAAGCACGCATAAATCTAATTACATAGTTAAGAAATATCTAATTGAAGAAAACTCAAGATCTGAGACATGAGTGTTCTGTGCATAAAACGAAGTAAACGTTACGAATGCCATAATTTAAAATAGAATATTACAATTTTGACAATACTCATCCAACTATCGACTATAATATGTGTTCAAATTGCAACTCCAAGTCTCCACATCCAACAATTGATTGATTTAAGTAAACTAAGCAACATATGCTTTGTAATGGATTATTACCTACGTGTTTATTTAACTTTCTCATCCATAGAAACTAAAATTCATATTAAGTTTGCCAGGCAACTCAACATGCTTAAACATAGATAAACAATTGAACCTCATCTTAAAATTAAAAAAATTCGAAATACAAAATTAAGAAAGCAACATGATTTACAAAAAATCGTCTACTAAAAGTTAGAAATATCTTTAAAAAATTGAAAACAATAATATGTGTGTTGCTAAATCAAATTCAACATTACAAATCCATATTGAAGTGAACCATCTCTGTTCATAACTAGCATATGCAACTTTTACAAACCATATATATTTGAAGGAAGTATATGGTCTTACTTGAGTATAAATTGTATTATTCGGCTACGGTGATATGACAATATTATCTCATGAAAATTTTATCTGTATCGAATGTATTTAATTTGTAATGACTATTTTTGTCATCAACTTCTGATGCACTACATCTTAATATGCTTAAGGATCTAGGTGAGATAATAACGAAATAATAAGTTTTAAAAAATTATATATAATGAGATTGCATCAAATAACACAATTTATTGCATCCATATTTGTATTTAATTGCAAAATATTATATACACATGATTGTAATCACTACACTTACTACCCTAGTTATTTAATATAAACTCATGATGACATGAATTGTTTATTTAAAGTTGTTTGTAAAAATAACTTAATGTTTTGTGTTAATATCATCTTGTAACATTTTTGTCCGTAGTAGCTCTTAAGCACAATCACCTTATTTTAATTCATGTTCTTAGAATATTAAGGGATGGGGAATGAATCTTGTAGGAACGCTGTTTAAAATAAATCATAAGAAATAATCTGCACCATTTATCTTATCATTAGATTGTTTGGATTGAATATCTATTATGCATATTCCTTATATGTTTTATGCATAAGGGCAAAATTGTAAAAGTTATAGGGTTTATGCTTAAGAAATAAAGGTTATGCATAAAAAATAGAAGGGGTATGTATACTTTCTACTTCTTATATAATTTAGTCTTCTTACCGAATTCATACCCTCAAGGGATATATATATACATAAGAAGAGTAAATTATATAAGAAGTAGAAAGTACTAATATATATATATATATATATACTTTTTACATTATTATTATATATAAATAAAATATAAATGAATATTCTAATTTAATGTATATATACATGAATGACATAACATTTGTTCTTCTGAATTTATATATTTATATCTTTCAAATTTGTACTATAAAACATAAATAAACAAAATTTTCAAGTCCTAATAATGTATAATCTGTGCTTAGGAAACCTACACCTAATTCCTAATCGATCATTAAAAGCTATCTATCTCGAACAAATTAAACATAAGTTTATTTAATATTCAAAAGTTAGCTCGATCGAATCCGAGGTTGATGAGAAAAATAAGACAAAATAATTGTATCATCAAACTATTCAAATACTAAATATCAAGTAAGCTAAGAATTCGAATAATAATAATAATAATAATCTGAAAAATAGAGGTATTTGGATATTTGGATTGTACTAGTATAAATGAGCAGTTAGGGGGGGGTCTGATGGGTCGCTTTCAGTTGTAAATAGGGAAGCTGAAAATGGGAATTGACACCACATCATATACTACACCACGCCCTCTCCATCTGCTCCTTTCGAGCGGGAATCCTCTCTCTCTCTCTCTAACTTTTTCTCTCTCTGAAAAAGTACCTCAAGAACTCCAAACTACAACTCCTCTAGCTAGTCTCCACGACCGATTTCCATCTCCACTTCTCCACAATCATTTGGAGTTTCTGATTGTAAGAATGTCTGGTTTTTATTAGTGTTGATTAGAGAATACCGATTTTTATTATTTTTTTTTCTGTAGTTTCTCTCTCTAGGTAGCTGTGGTTTCTCTCTCTCGTAAATCGGTTTGTTTTGCTTTCCGGTAGCTAGGAATTTCCACTGGTTAATTTCACTGTGTTTATTTCCCTATTTATAGCCGTGCTGTTGCTCGCTTTTTCCCCTTTTCTCTCTCTAGAGGAGCGAGAGAGCGCCGAGTGTGGAGATGCAAGGGGGGTTTTCAATAAGGTGAGTCGTTAAATACTGTTAATTTGGCGGCTGATTCTCCCTTTTTTTGTTCTGATTATTTTTCATACACGTTCGTCTAGTGATTATTTGATTTTTTTTCCTAGGGAATATGCTTCGAGGATGAGGAGTATAAACGTGGTGAACTGCTGGCCGTTCGATGAGACCTCTGGCGAGGAGACTGTGAAATCGCTGCTCCCTCCGATCGTCGTCAAGAGATTCACGTGGTGGCGTGATGAGCTCGAAGTTTTGAATTCGGAAACAGCCGATAAACTCAACATCTCGGAGAGAAAGACGAGAAATGTGTTCGAAAAGGGGGAAACATCTTTGAGAAATGTAGAAAGAGATTCGGAGGGTGGTGTAGAAGGCGTGATGGTAAAAGTCAAGTCTATAAAGGGCAAAATGAAAGCTACCAAAAAGAGGTCGATTGTTGAGATTTTCGCGGTGGCGCCGCCGGTTAAGCGAGCTACAAGCGTGGAGGATGAGGAGGCGGACCAAGAAGATGCAGCTAATGAGGGAATTAATCGAGCAATGAAGAGCAAGAAGAAGAAGATGAAGAATAAGGCTGTCATATTAAGGAAGGCGTTGAAGGTGGTGAAGAAAATCAAGAGGAAGAAGGCGGCGGAGAAGCGAGCCGGCGGTGGGATCGACGTTCCGGACAAGGTAAGTGAAATTCACTGAATTTTTCTTGTCGAGTAGCATGAATTCGTGATCTAGGAGGGTCAAATTGAGCATAAAATATAATGGGTCTAAACAGTTTCATGAATTATTTATGGCCGGATTCTTGATTTTGAGTACAGTAATTCTGTCCGCACTGCAATTCTGGTCACTTTTATAACGTTGTGGGCAGAATCAACCGCTGAAAAAGCTGGTTGAGAGACTGTATATCTTTGAAGATGAAAGCAAAAGCTTTATGGTTATATTTGATTGTGCGGCAATGAGATTTGGGTACAAAGAGATAAAAGGTAAAATTAAATTAAAAATAAAAATAACAAGAAAATGTGGTTCTCTTGTTAGGAAGGTTAGAGCAGCTTAGGGGAGAGGGGTTATGTTATGGTACTCCAGCTGTGATGTACGAATTGGACAGAAGTGTTTTATGAGGTTGAAAGCGTTGTACCTTAATTATGCTGTTTTTTCTACTGTTTGCTTATGTTTTCTCTTGAGCAATCATTGTCATGGCATCTTAAGCCATTTCTAAGGTGGGTCGAATGCCCAATTTTATTTTATTTTATCTCTTGTCTCCTTGTTGTAGAGGGTAGGGATTTGAGGAATACTGTTTGTGTTAGGCCATTTTTTTAGCTTGAATGAACTGCTTTGTTTGAGCAAGGGTTTTTCGAAGATTATATGAGCTAGCTTTTATTGAATGGCATGATTTTGTGAACGATCTGAATTGTTGTGAGACCTATCAGGAGTGTGGAAGTTAATGTGATTGTGGGATCATTTATTGAGTAATACATGGCATCCAAGAGGAGTTTGACAAACATGGATGGTATGGATGTTTCTATATAGTCTTGATATATATAGCTGATCATGGCTAAAATGTATTAATTCAGACATTAGCGAGGTGTTAGATTACCGAATTTACAGCTTTCTAAAGATTGAAATGCCTATTATGATTTAGAGAAGATCTTCATCTTGCTAGGGATTAAGAGTTAATGGACCGTGTTATACTAATTGAGATCCAAAGGGTCTGCCTTACGTGATTTTATGCAGTAAACTCTATCTCTCTTGGAACAGAAAGAGGGTCATCGAAAGACTAAACTTGAAGAATTACTGTGGGGGATATTGCACTGTAATTGAGAAGTCTCTAGGGAAAACTAATGGTGTTCATTATGAGGATAGGAGCATTCTGTCATGTTAAAACTTTGGTTTATTTCGCACTATCATAAGGAAAGTGGCAACGTGGAAATCAACCACCAGTTTCTTATCTGCTGAAAAGACTCAGTTCTCTCTTAACTACATTGCAGTTATATCCAACTTAAGATACCATACTATGAGTATTTGTTGTGCTAATCATACAGAATGGAATTATATCAGGAGAAGATAGTGGTAGATGTATGCTTACTATTTTAAGTTATCCATTTGTGGGCCGTACGTAGTAAAGGCTTGAGTACATAGAAGTTAAACTTACAGTTTTGTAATAAAATTGACACATAAAATAATAGGCATGAATAAAGAAGCTATGTAGTCTTCATACTTATAGGGTCATGGTGTACGAATATGACTTTTGTGGTTCGACAGAAAAGGAGTGTGCATATAAAGGGTTAAATTCTCAGTGGGTTTACATGATTTGGAAAGATCCTAGAACTTTCTTGGGCTCAATGACTATGAAAAGATTGAATCACAATATATGAAAAGCCCGAAAACAAATATTGTTATGTATTTATAAGTGCCTCAAGAAGAACCTCATTACATTCTAAGTCGGTTACCTGATTCAATGTTAGGTGTCGCTGCTTGTACCACATAGCAAAAGCAACACATTTTTTCGTCTGGTACATGGTGACAGTCTAATTATGATAGATTTATCCGGTCTAGTATTTTCTTTTCTTAGATATTATGTACTCCTGCAGGAAAAAAAAAATCTGCATTTATATTTTCCCCCACTTTAGATGGTGTGTGGAACATAGATTTCTCACAAGATATATTAATAACTATGAGTAATAAGATAAGTTCATCATTTTCTCCTGCAATATTTACATATTCTTGTGTTTATATCCATGTGGATTTGTATTTATGTTACTTCATTTTGCTGCTCCCAAGTACCTTTTCTTTGACAGGCTTGTAAAATAATTTGTTCTATGTAAAACTTCATTTCTATTTCTCATTTTTTATAGCCGTTTCAGGAGAACTTTTTAAAACTCAAACTGCAAACTCGCGAAAAAGCTACTGGAAACTCAAGTTCATCATGCAGTAGTGAGGAATCGGAAGATAAAATTCGTGATTGTCTATCTATCCCCAAGAGGAAACCGAGATTGAAAGATTCAGGTCTTTATAAGAAGTTCATGACTAGTAAGGCTTTTAAGTTGATTGAAGAAAATCAACATCCGGGGCTTTGTGTACGTGGTAGTTTAATGAACAAGCAGAGAAAAGAATTATCCCTAAAGCAGTCAAAGAAATGTATCTTGCAGAAAGCCAGTCAGTTGAATAACTGTAGCTCCCAGAAGGCAAACAAGCATGTCACTTTCTCGGAGAATGATGAACTCAGAAAGCCATCTCAATCTGCAGACTGTTTCAAGTTGCAAAGGGATGATTGTGGTATAGGCAGTGTTGACTATGCTGCTGCTCTACGGAAATGCTCAACTATCTCAGAAACCAGTGGAAGTGAGGATGCTACAACTAGAACCCGAAGGGAAATAGGTGCTGGACCTGCAAGTAACGAGCAGCTGACTATGTTCAGTATCGGTTCAACCACATTGGGAAAGCAGAATGATGAAGGGGAACATTCTACCAGATATGGATGTTCAGAGAGAAGTGCAATGTATAGCGTTGATGAACATTGGTCAGACCATGACCTCGGAGATGGTCTTTACATGCCCCGTGAAGGGTACTACAGCGGTCAAAACGTCAAGGTGATAACGGCTTCATCAAACAGTACCTGCAGGAGACTGAATAAAGATTTAGGGACTCCTCGTCCCATATTCCCTCCTCGGCGTTTTGAGGATTACTGGGGAACACATAATGACCCGTCGATGTCTCACCCGTCAAATGTGAGAAGAACGTACGGATTAACTCAAGATTCTTCAGAAAACACAGCCATAAATTGTGTTAATTCTGTCCATGTTCAAACATATCCACATCTTTCTCCCAATGAGCTGCTGCAGAATTTCTATTCCCTTCCAGATGGTCCGACTGGAGATATTCGTAGGAGGAGCAAAAATGGCATAAACGAGGAGTTCGTTGGATTGCCTCTGAATTCACAAGGAGAGTTGATCGTGCTGAATTCAAGTGCCAAGAGGGAGGTCAACCAGATGATAAATTTAAATGTCACTGCAGCTCATTGTATTGGCTTATCTCTGCCGAACAATTCTGCCTCAAAATGCCTGTGCCATCATTCAGAGTACAGAAACTTGGATAGTAGAACATCCTCCACAGGCCAGTTGAATCTTTTCCCAATGGAGAGCTATGTGAAAGAGAATGCCATTGCTGTTATTCCTTCAAGATTGGGTATCATCGAGTCTCAAAGCAGAAAAGCAAAACTTGACTTGGATTTTCCTCAAATAAACTATCATTCATTTCACATTCCAGAGAAAACCGTATACAGAAGCATTGATCAGGTTCAGAAGGGTCCTGAAAATGAGAAATTTCATGCAAAAATGCGTTTAATGGGTAAAGAGTTTGAAGTCGGTGGGAGAGGTGTTCAAGGATTCGAGGATGGACGTATGTGGAAGGATAAGCAGATAATAGATGAGCTTCATTTTCAGAACGACTCCATCAACAGTGTGGTGTTTAATCAGAACGAACCATCCTTTGGGGAGTCGAGAGAAACTTTGTTTTCTCCATCAGAATTAACAGTCAATCACAGATCCGAAAGCAAGTATGCACTCCCTCACTTTGATCGTCAAACTAGCTCGACAGGCAAGAGTGTATTTCTGACAAGAACAGTTGATTGTCCTCAGAAATTATATCCTAGCCTGTCTCCTGCAGCCACTTATTCTGAAGTTCACAACAGTAATTCTTTGTTCTCTGAACCCTACACAACTGTCTATGATTCTCAACTGTTTTCTCTCGAACTCCCTAAAGCAACGGCCCCTCATCAAGAATTATGTTCCAATATGAGCCCCAGCGCCGTTCAGCTGAAAAACAAGCAGAATCTGCATTACTCTCCAATTTCAGCCATCAAATTTCCTTTCATGCATCCGGATCTCGATGGGCATGCTAGCTCTACTTGGGCTCGAAGGTCTCTTAGCCAGAACCCATCATGCTTTGATGTCTCAGAGAAGGCCAGTTCTCAGGGCCGTGATCTTCCATATCCGCAGTCTTTACAACCCGATGATTATTATTCTACGTTTAGAACTTTGTCACCTGGTTCTGCCTTGCAGTCTATGGCTCCGACTCCCTTAACTCCTGCGCCTTACTATCCTGAGGTCTTACCGGTTCCTACTATGCAAAGAAAACACGGAAATCATAACAGAATCAAAGAACGGATCAAGTCAAGAGTTGGCGTTAGAGGTTTTGATACATGCAAGAAACCTCTGTCAAGTGCTCCCTTTAAGCCTCTAAAGAGGCCTCCTCCCTTACACTTTCATGAAGGTCTTCACTGTGCTGCTAGAAAGCCAGCAGCACGCGTCAGCTTTGATCATGGTGTCAGAAACATGGAAGATTCGTTCGGATCATGTTCAGCCACTAAAAATCCAAGAATTGTGATGGGTGCAGAGTTTGATGAAGAACAAACTATCTTGCCGTGGGTGGGAGGTGGCCCCCTAAAGCTGAGTGGTGGAGTGAAGCACGTAGCATAAAGATCAGAGTAGCAGCAGATCCACAGATGAAGGCGTATCTCTTTCTGCTACCAACATAGGTTTCACAATCTGATTATCTCAGCTTTGATGGTATGTGATTTTATTATAGCTAACCTTGTAATATAGCTTAATGCATATTCATCTTGAAGCATGGTAAGCCTTTGAAATGTACTGATCAAATTGTGCAAGTAGCTTGTTGAGCTGAGGTTTGAAGCTCGACTAGGAGGACAGTCGAACGACGTTTTTCTAGGAAAGATCTTGAGGACTTGGGCACTGGAAAGTGTTAAAGGTGGAGGATAAGCTACTTCAACTATTTGGTTTGTTTCCACTGCTTAAATATGTGTAGTGAAATGAAGTAGGTTTTTGTACCAATAAAGAATGTTGTCACCGTGGGTAACTTATGCTAAGCTGTATCATGTTTTGCTTAATGTAATTGCTGAAATCTATCTCTGTATTAGACTCTATTACATAGTATAAATGAGCTTCCATGTCATGCTCAATTTGGAAAAAATTTTCACGAATTGAAAAATTATATATTTTGATGAGAATTTTGGAGGTCATGTATATTGAAGATAAACCGCGTGTATTTATTATTTACATGTTAATAATCCTACCTACTAGAAATTTCTAATTATGTTTGTAAAAAATTGTACCCTAAGCAAGTAGGTTGGCAATGAATTTCCAAATTTATTGGTACTATCATCCAATTATGTCACACTACACTCACAGATAACCTTATTCTAGGGATTGGCACCTAATAATGTTTACCCCTTTTTGCTCCCCTGCGCGCCATCTACTAATCCACCCATACTTAATTTCATCCAAAATTAGAAACAGCAGTAAATCATAAAATGATGAAAGTAATTTAATATAAATACACAGTATATTCATGATTCATTGTTAGAGGTTCATGATACATGCATTGCGATTCAGGGATTATTACTGCTCACGTGCATATTCAATATATCAATCATATACATATATAATAAAATATGAAATGAAAAACTAAGGTTCAGATTAATTATTAAATTAAATGTCCTATATAATTTTATATATGTTGTTCCATTATTAAGGCAAGTTGAGCAAGGTGTCATTTAATCCCATTAGAAGTCACTTTCCAAAACAACCTTTTCTCATGGACTACTTTCAATCTCCACAAACGAAAAAAGGCACTGTAGCAAAAAAAAGTTCGAATTCAGTTCGGGTCTCACCAATATTTATAAGTCCAACATGTTATGTAGTACCCCCATTGTAAACTATTTTTCTGTAGTTTATTATACACATACGTAGAGTTATTGAAATTAATTCATAATCGCTGCATATTACCTGTTTGGAACTAATATTTTTATATAGTTAGTCACGTGTATTAATAGTAATATCCAAACACACACACACACACACAGAGAGAAAACACGATTGAAATATAGTCGTGAAACAATTCGTCCTTTTGCCCCTCCTTTCTTGGTTGGCCTATTTTTGATAAAGTTGATCAACTTTGTTTTGACAGTTTCAGAATTGAGAGAATGGAGTGGTGAAGAAGGCGTACGAGTTGTCGGTTTTGCCCTTGTTGCTCTATCACTACGCCAACAACAGCTGTTGTTAGAATTTTGTTTTCATATTCTTGGCTTGATTTTCTTACAGTTTATATGTTCGTCTTGCTTCGTTTTTTCTCTTTTTTCCTTACTTTACTGTTTGTTTGACGTGTTCATATTAAATCCTACATCTACTGTGTTTGATTTGTTGAAAAACAAGTTCTTTTGGTTATCCTTAATGAGATCGAAGGAAACTATTTAATTAACCTACAATTACTCATAATTAGGTTCAAGAACTTTGAAAAGGGCTGTCTCATAAAGAATCTGATTGACTGATTCTGAGTTGGTTTGGAGCAATTGGATCATGAGTGATCTTACAGCATTTTAGAGTGATGTAACATTAGGGTATAATTAGGGTTTGAAGGCATAAATTTATGAGTCTTAACCAAGGATTAATCTTATATTGATGTCAGACATAATTTAAAACATATTTCTAACATTACAAAGACTAAATATGTATGAAGAGGGCTTCTCATAATACTCTTTCTCCATCACTAAATTTGAATTATTTACCCTTTCTATTTTGCACAAGATTTGCTACACTAATTAAAGATCTCTTCCCCTCTCAAAGAGAGGTCATGTTTCCCAAGAAATGACAGTAAAGAAAAGCAAAATGTTGCAAAAACATTGAAGGAAAAAAGCATTCGGTGGTACAATCAATAAGGGTGCAAAAACGGCTGCTCTCTCTCTCTCTCTCTATTATACTCCCTCCGTCCCATTATTTGTGGCCACGTTCTTTTCGGCACGGAAATTAAGAGAGTAGATGATAAAGTATGAGAGAGAAGATGAGTAAGATAATGAGAGAGAAGATGAGAAAAAATATGATAAAGTAAGAGAGATAATGTAATAAAGTAGGAGAGAGAAGATGATATAGTAGAATATATGATAATAATTTTTTACCAAATTAGACTAGTGGCCACAAATAACGGGACACCCCTTTTGGGAAAGTGAGCCACAAATAGCGGGACATAGGGAGTATATTTATATGATATAATATTTATAATATTATGTATTTGTGCTAGAAACTGAAACGAGGAGTGTAATAGAAAGTAGGGAATCTGAATGAACATAAAATAGGCAGCATATTAAAATCTGAGGGTAGTGAGTAATAAAAGACTTTCTCCTTCAACTGTTGAGTATTAACCTCGGAATAAAATGGAGGGTTCAGACGTGGCGAGATCTGAAGGCATGGATTCTGTAGCCAAATCATATTTGTGGGATCTCGTACGAGGAAATTAAGGTTGCTGACTGGAAGTGGATGATGTATGCGTTTTGACATTTCTTGACTACTCAACCTGATCGCATGCACAATTATGTGTTAATAATAATATTTCAATTGATTTGTTTGTTTTGTTTTTGCAGTATTCGGGCAACTATTCACAGATACAAGAAAACAAGCCATGATTTCCTCCAACACTATGTCCACATCTGAATCCAAGTTCTCTTCCATTTTAATTTTTAACTATGCTTACTCTTTTCAATTTAAATATTTTGCATGTGATTTATTATGATCTTGATTCCAGAACGAAATGCTAAAAAACATAAAATTAGCGTTGCATTTTTTGTAGGGGATAAATAAGTCTGTAATCTTCCTTTTATATAAGAATATTTATTGATATTTCTCACTCCATGAGAGCAATAGATTTAGGTCCAATCCTTCCTTCCATCATGCCCATCAGGGTAGATATTAAAATAAAAAATTTGAGAGATTTTAAAAGCCAGTACTGAATCATAGAGATACTTTTTTTATAATTAATTTCAACACATTAATTGTTATTCCTTATCTGCAGTTACATTATCACTCTTATAACATTACATTAATTGGGATTAATTGCTCGGCCGCACGTTTCAGTTTTACCAGCAAGAAGCGACCAAGCTCCGAAGACAAATAAGAGAGGTTATTCAGAACTCAAACTGCAGGTTGCAATAAATTAAAATTCCATTTGATGCTATGAGATTCCTAATTAATTACTACAATTTTCGAATATTAATTTTTTTGATAATCTTCAAACTCAAATCACATGCACTCGTGATCAATTATGTGTAGACAACTTCTTGGAGAGGGTGTCAGGAATATTGAGAACAAAGTTGAGAAAGCCATCGGCAAAATCCGGACCAACAAGGTTAATTTAAAAAATAAATATTTTCCATCTTACAATATTTGGCAATTATATTGTTAATTAGTTAATTTGAAGAAAATTAGAAGGGTGTTGATGTCTAGGAGCCAAGGTAGTTTTGTTTTGCTTATAAATATTTGTGAATCAAATAAAGTGATGATATATATATACTCCAATTCTTACAACAAGATTTCTATTCTAGGTTGTGCTATATGTATTGTAACTGGGTGTCTAGTTTGACATATTTGTTTATTTTATAGCAGATAACAACTGGAAAACCCTTTATCTTCTCTAATTCTAGCATTATATTATTAGCTTCTCCAAATTCCTTTAATGCTGAATATTTAAGACGTTAAATGTTCCTCTTTTGCTAAACCCGTATGACATTATCCAATCAAATCTAGAATAGAGATATATACTGGAGTATCACATAGGATGACATTTAATTTCTGCTATTATACTAAATATTCGGACTCATTATTACACTACAATATTCTTCATGCATCCTGAATAAACTTCATTCATATACAGGATCCGTAATCCTTCGATATCCATTGACTGTATGGCCTGAGAAAGAGACTGAAGGCTAATACCTTATTCTCTCTCCCTCAACCAACGTTACCAATACTTAGAGAGTAGAGAGATATGCAGGCTTCTCACACCATCCCCTACCCTGTTATCCCACATCTAGTAATATATTCATTAGACATATTTACATGTCTATACCACACACCCCTTACCTCAGGGGAGCTCGTTTCGAGCCACGGCTTCGCGGGCCCGCTGAAATGCAACACTGCTGCACCTTCCACTCTATCTTTCTCAACATTTGGATAGCGCTGTCCTAAACCAGATAGATGCCATGAAGGGTCTAGGTGGTGTACGAGGTTGTCGAAAGCAATCAAAGCCGGCGGAAGGGCTCCCGAATGCCACAGTTTATAGCCAGAGTTGAGATTCTGCACAAGAGTTTTAGTTTAGCCTCGTAAAATGATCAAAAACACAACCATCAATTAATATAGACTTACCAGTTTGAGCCATTTATGGTATGTTGCTGTGATGTTGGTGCTTCTCCATTGTTTCAGGTCAAATATGTTCATCCCGTAAAGCCATGAACAACTGTTCTGATCTAAGTGGGATGATATGATTGGATCTGTGAAATTGAAGTGATCTTTATACTTGCAACAAGAATCAACAACTGCACCCATAACTTTGTTCTTGAGATCCAAATCCCATAGAGATGATAAGTCATTTTGCACTACCACATCATCGTCCAAGAACACAATTTTGTCCAGATCCGGAAACAACTGAGACCCACAAAAACCAACCAAAGAATGAGTCAATTTTCATAAACTATGTCATCATGTTACTAACTCAATATAGATAAATTACCTCAGGGAGATACATTCGGAGGTGATTCAGAAGGGAGACAGAGCTTGGGCTTAACACATCTGTCTTTTGATCATTTTCTCTCACAAACTCATCATCTTCCATCAATTTTCTCCGTTTGTGGTTCCGAATCCGTAGATGAATCTCCACCATTTCCTTAACAGCAACATTCACTTCATGAGGCCAATCATACTGATGCAACCCCTTGATCTCAACAACAGCTGAGTGAACTCTATTCAGTGCAAACCATGAATGCATCGAAGTATAACTCTTCTTGTCAGTAACAACATGGAAGATCAACTTTTCGGGATCGGAGGAGGCTTCGACAGCAGAGGAGATAGCAACAGAGGCAGCAAGAAGGTTGTCAGTTAGAAGAACAATGTGGTTAAAGAAATGGTCTTTGAGGCGGTAAACATGTTGAGGCAGAGGTAGACGAGACCGCGCCGCAGCGTTTACAGCATACTCTTCAGCAAACTTAAGTGAAAGACAGTGTAGGCTGTTTGGTATACCATTTGCAGCTAAGTGCCAGTAAATAGATTCATGCCATTTAGCCCTCTCAACTAAATGTTCCATGCTCTCAATCTGCATATATGATGAGTAAAGAAATTTTTGGTAAGCCCATGTGCAGTAATTACGTTACAAACTTAGCCATGTTCATAATTTTTTTTCAACCAATAACATAATTTTTTAGTATTAGAATTGGACCACTCGACACCTTAAAAAGTTCTTATAAACAAATTACAAAAAATTGTATTCAAACAAAACATGATTATTATGAAGTCGATGCGGAACAACAAATGGGACCTTTTAACAATTAGCCACAGAAACCATGAGATTGCTTCTTGCATGTCTAACAAAAAAAAAATAAAGGAGGTATTTAACAATATAACCATATCACTTTCAGAATATGGTAGGTGAAATTGTGTAAGAAATATTTTGCTTGCGCAAATAATAATAATAATAATAATAATAATAATAATAATAATAATAATAATAATAATAATAATAATAATAATAATAATAATAATAATAATAGCAGTAGTAGTAGTAGTGGACAGGAAAAAGCAAAAATAATGGTGGTTTTACAACTCATTTTTATGGAGTACAGCATAAGAAGAATGTCAACCCCACCTTTCCCCTCAATCACACACAATGAACAGAACCAATACGATGCGTCCAAATTTAAATCCTAAAAACAAAGATAAGAATAGGCGTAGCGGTACTCTACGCTACAGGAGGATGGCTTTTTGTCATAATTCTCAATTGTTGTCACCTTTAATTTAGATCGTTAAAACTTTAAAAATAGAAGAAGATGGCATTATTTTGGAAGGATTTGCATAGCAAGTGGGAGAATAAAAAACTTACCATGGTTTTGGTGGTGATAGCGAAGGTTTGTATGTCGTCTCTGTTTGACGTGAAGTCCATCACAAGATCCTTGAATGAAATTGGTCCTCGTTTCTGAATCCCAATTTCATTACTAGAGCCTGCCTCCGACAACGCCCTCCTCAGCTCTTCTCTCAGCTTTTTTAGCAGTACGAAGAAACACAATCAATTACTTTTTTAACTTCTAAGACGTAAATTAAACATTACTATCGGAAGAAATTGAAAGGACTGGAACTATTATAATTTGGTTCATCTAACTACAGGAAAACATTAAAAGAGTACTAGTATAACTTTTAGTGGTTTATATCAATGCATTACGAAAAAAAATAAAAATCCAAAATTAGCTTTATTTATGCTCCACGTGATATTTTCTCTTATAAAAGTATGGGGTTCAATCTATTATGGTATCCGAAATGATCATTTGAAGTCTCTATTTATGCCATTTATAATGGTATGGAGAAATACTTGTTTGGTCGAGTTATGGAAATTCAATTTTCTAATTTGGTTTGGTAACGAAATTTAATTAGGTAATACAAGATGTTGTGACATGTAATGAAATAAATGCCGAAAAATAGGTTTGACATGCACTAACATCATCAGTCACCTCAGAATATAGGTTGAAACCTCACCATCATCAAGAAGGCGACCAAAACAGAACTCGGTAGCTTGAATTTAAATAAAGCAAATAGATGACAATTTCAAATGTAAGTTAATTAGAAAACATATGTGAAAGCAGAGTTTCAACACGTCTTATGAATTATGATCGCATCTCATCTCATGTGAGTAGACGACAAATAAAACGCTCAATTTTTCATTTCCTTTCAAACATTAAATGATGAATAAAATCAAAAGTTCAATCAGAATTAAATTAAAGTAATTAACCACTGGTTCGTTAACAAATGGTCCTAGCTAGCTAGAATAATGGGCAGGCAGAGTACAACTTGCTCGAGTTCGCCGACAGCCCCAAAAACCCACTTATCCTCATTCTTACCGTCCTATCAATGGCCTAATCCACTATAGGGTGTACATATACAAATGAAATTTTTCGTCTGTTTTTTGACCAAGATATATTTCTATCTATGTTAATTAGTACTCACTCCGTCCCATAATTTTTATTACATTTCTTTTGAGTACGGTATTTTAGGAGTATTGTTAGTTTTATGTAGAGATGTGAGATCTTCAAATAAAATACTATTAATTATAATTTACTATTTTGTGAAATGGGACAAAAACGACAAACAATTATAAAAAAAAAGTGGATAATAATAGTAGAATGAAAGGAGTATAAGAAATACCTCTAAAATATGTTTGTAAAAGTCGTAGTTTGATGAATATACCTAAATGCCTAAAGAAAACTAAAGAACCGGGTGAAAAAAACTTAAGAAAATAACCATAATTCTGGAGGAGTGGAAAAGTTATCTACTGGGTCGCGTATTTTTAGGGTTTGTAAAAACTAATTGGACTCAATGCACTTAAATTTGGCCCTATGTAGCATTAACATAAGGTCTTTTACTTATAATATCTGTAATATGTCAATTGAAAATTAAGCTTCGATTCAATTCTAACTTAAACAAACACTACAAAGATAAATATGGAGCTCAATTCAAATAAAAATGAAAGTGTCTAAATCCCCATATAAAATATGTGAATTTTATCTAAAACTTATTCTCATTTAAAATTCTTAGTGAATAATTACAAACTCAAATTTAATTCTAACTAGCGAATAAGACGATCTCTTAGTGCTATCTAGCCTGTCTATTAGAAAAAAGTTCAATATCTTGCCAAGGTACAATACCTTAAGCAAACTTCTTTACCATTTCATTCATCCCTAATATATTAATTACAACAGAAACTAATATTCACATTTTAATTCGAATTAACAAATTTAGATTCAATTTTTGCATAAATACGATATACTATTATGAGGAAGAAAGAGACACTAACCAAGACTGCATCATTCCCGCCCCATGACACGCAGCCTGCAGCTTCATATAATCATGTATTCTCACTTTACCCCATAAACTGAATATTTCAATAAACGAAATCCAAAGGAAAAAATTACCGATCGAGGAAGAGCAAAGATCGGCGGATTCCAGAACTAGAAAAGCAGTTCTAACGAAGAGAAAGGGCAAAACTAATCCAATCACGACCAACGCCGGCAACATCGCCGTCCGATAAACCAGCCGCCAGCAAAAAACCGCCGCGGCCGACTTCTTCGCTTTCATTTCCATCAAACGGCCAATCGATTCTCCTAAAACCAGCCATCCATAGGTAGAGCTTCGTATAATTCCTCTCTTCGATTTCCTCTAATTTTTTTTCAAAACTCGCGCCAGATCCGATGAATCGATGAGTATGATCTGATTTAAGAGTTGCGCAAAATCGAAGAATTAACGAGAGAATCTGTATACCTTGGGGATATTGCTCGACTAGTTGCTGGTTGAGCTTGAGTGTGGCTGGGTGGTGTTGTAGTGTACATGTGCTATATGCATAACCTACGAATAGTCAAAGAGAATAATAAGATGGTGTACGTCGCTTGTCCCCTTGGGATGGCATAGCGGTGAAGGTGGGTGGCCCGGGACCGATAGATCATGGGTTTAATTCCCACTGGACACGCTATGTGTGAGCCTGTCACCCTGTCACATTAAGGGTGGTTTAACTCTTCTGTGTGGTTTGCAGGCTATTGCACAGAAGCGAGGTTTACCCTGTGCGCACCAAAGGTAGCGGCTGCGGGTTCCTCGTAAAAAAAAAAAAAAAAAGATGGTGTACGTCGCGATAAAAGCATTAACTAATTCAGCAGAGTATATATGTTGAGCCCTGGGATTTGACGGCGGACTTAAAAAGCCACCTACAGACGCTTTACGCCCAATCATTCTGGATAACGCTTGCATCCTCTGTCTTACCGCGGCTGCTGGCACAAAGTTAGCCGATGCTTATTCCCCAGATACCGTCATTGCTTCTTCTCCGGGTCTATATATATTGCTATAGAGAGAGAGAATTAACGAGGAGGCACGACTCCCAAGACCAGAACGAATGCGAAATGCCCCCGGAATTGTCGACAGCCCTCAAAATCTAAGCAATCCAATTCTCAGGACTGAAGTCGTTTGTTTCATATTTTCGGGTCATTCTAATTTGTACGACTAAAGAAATATTCCATCCGTTCCAAATATATATGTCTACTTTGTTTTTCGTGTGTCCCAAATCTATATGCCTATTAACAATTATTTTATATCTAATTAAATCTTTCATCAATTTTAATAGATCTAATTAATATGATAACATAGAAAAAGACTATTTTATCCAACTTTTATAATAACAAACACAATTATGACATTAACTTTTTAGTAATTTACTTTAACTTACTCAAATTTCAATATCAACATTTATCTAACTTTCGTATCATTAAATTTTTTCTTAATCTATATAAAAAAAACAAATGGGCATATAAAATAGGGACGGAGGGAGTACGATATCCGAGCCTATTGTATAATTTTTTCTGATATAAATATATGCACTCTAATTCACTAGATATTTTTTTGAATTATATAAAGACGTGAGCCACTATTCTAATGATTTAAAAAATAAAAAATAAAAAATAAAATAAAATTTGGAAATATGTCATACCGAGAGGGGGTATGACTTATGAGATTCAAGATAGATATGAAAACTAACTTTTCAATAAAATAATCTTTTGATCGTACTTCTCCTTGATAATCCATCAAAAAAGGGCATTGAATAATGTATATGTTAATGTAAACCGTACATCAAGAATTAAATTCATCGAATAATGTGTAGAAGTTAACAAAATATTTAAAGATGGATATTTTGTGTTGCGAGAATCTAGCATTTAAAAGTAGTATCATATTAATTTCCGATTTTGACATTGATTCATACTAGCTCATTAAGTTATAGTGATGGCCCATTTCGGGTTTTATCACCGACACAAGTCTGACTCCCATTTTTACCGATATGAATTATCATTAGAATTTCGACATCAAATAGTAAAAATCTTACAGCATTAAGGTCAAGTTTTGTGACCAGCAGTATATATGTAAATAGAAAAGAGAGAAACTCCAAAAAGTTCAGAATCTTCTTCGAAACGGCTTAATTAGTTTGTTTGATGATGATGACGACGAAGCAGAAGCTAGTCCAGTAGTAGTAACTGGCTTTGCCTTGGCCGGAACACTACGAAACGCGCGAAAAGCTCGTATGATTAGAAACACTAAATACATATACTTATATAGAGATGAGTAACAATTTCAGCAGGGTTATATAGGATGGATGATTACCTAATATTCCTATGCACCAATTTACTCTTCATAGCAGCTAAATTCTTGACCTCTCGGCTGTGCAAAGGAAGAGTGTGAAGAGTAATATGCAGATGTTTAACATGCACATGTTCTAACTATTCTTCCAATCTAGAAGGCAAACACATGGTGGGGAATGCAGGAGAATGATGATGGATTGTATCAAGTTAAATGATGTTCCATCAAACAGAGAACTTGTAAGAATGAATGATGCAACTGAAATCGATCTCATAAAGTCTAGAAAGTAAAGAACTCAAGACATGGTTAATTGAAGAACATATATGTAATAAACTTGAATCTCAGCGTTTTATAGGTAAGTCACCTGTTAACGAATTCAAGCTTTGCCTTCTTCAGTATGCTACTTTTCGTGTTGTATATATTGTTGGCAACGGGACCTAAACGTATTCAAAGAGAACACTTGTTTTACTATGAAACAATGTTTCAAGATTACAAAAACATTTGTGCTATTAGTTAAAGGCAAGGGAAGGAATTACCTCCCCAATAGCTTCGCTTTGTGGTAGAAGGTGGAACCTTTGTGCACAGCTGCACTTGCCGGGTTTTCTTCCCTACAAGGTTAATCAGTTAGTATAAGTTGGTATTAGTGGGAACTCACAATAAAGGGTTCGTCCCATTGATCATAATAATATCAATATCTAAGTAAGTATGAAAGAGAGATAGAAGAAAGTACTGACTAGCATCAACTTCTTGATAGCGTTGCTTTATACGATCAAGAGATTTTTGGGTTGCCTCTTCCCTTTCTACTAGCTTAGCCTGTTTAAAGGTATCACTCATGTAAATAACAAGCTAAAGAGCAATTGCATTAGCTGTTTTTACGATGGAGTAAATCAAGTACCTCATATAATTGTTTCCATTTGAATGTCACTTTTTTCTGCCTCATCTTCTCGACGACAGTGTTGACACTATCCTCACCAAAACTTTCCTTGTAAAATCTCTTCCATAGTTTATCAGTGGCAGGGCTAAGATCTCTACCCTTTATAAGATCAAGAATCAGTAGATATGACGAATTAACCTAGAAAGATTAGAATAGATATGCTTTATAATGAAGAAACTGAAAGCAAAGAAGCCTTACTTCTGTGCTATTCTCAATGTGAGTCAACTGATCAAGTGAACAGTGGCACAAAATGCGATCTAAGAGATGGTAGTCGGTTTCTCCAACATCTCCTAGATACCTAACATTGTCTATTGCCAACTGAACACATAGGTCGATTAACGATGGTACTTTTCTCATCATCATGAAGCACTTCTTTTACTTAGCAATACTGCAGTAGGTCATTCACAAAAAGAAAAGAGAAAACAATCAATTTATCGACCTAAAGAAGAACTCGAAAAGGCTCATATAACAGAACTATTCCCCTAGCTTATCTTCTATCATCCTATCACCTTTCACATGTACAGAAGGGGACTAATTATCAACCAAACAATCTAATCCATAAATGAAGTTAAAAGTCATAATTGAGCAGAATTCAAAAGCATATTAATCCATAAACGAAGTTAAAAATCATAATTGAGCAACCATAACAAAAAATCCCGGACCTTAGCATTATATCACTACAATCAGATCAATTTCATCACATTAAGAAGAACAAGAAATATAACGAAATAAAAACCCAAGATATCAACTACAAGACCAATCTGTCAAATTATAGATATACATACCCAACACATGGGAGCAATTATAAATATCCATATCCCCAAAATCATAACAATTAGTTCCAATTGCCAGCAAAAAATAAATAAAAATAAAAAAGGAAGAAGAACATAAGTTTGTAGAATTGTCCCCATCATATCCCAACACACCGCATCAATCAGCTCAACAGTGAATCAAATTCAAAACACCAACAGCAAAACAATCAATCAGCTGAATCACCACAAAAGGAAACAAATTTATTAAAGAGTGCAATTGTCGCTGAGAATGCCTACGATGAGATCGGAGCTGGGGACAGAAGGCGACGATGACGTCAGCTGGACTCGATTATGACGATTGCAATTGCAAATCCGTTGAAATTTTGGAATTTTCCCAATCAATCATGCTCCTGATATTCTTGTTTTCTCACTATTTTCATGGGCTATGAATCACTTCTTAGTATGGGCCTTTCAGCCCATAAGCATAACATTCCTGGGGCATTTCCTTTATTTGTTGGATTTTTGCATCAAATTGCAAATATAGGCAAACTTCTTCAAAATTGCATCTCGTGGGTTTTATATTCCTATTTTGCATAGTTTTTGTTATCTGCAACATTTCTGATAGTAAACAGTGTTAAGATAATAGAATAGTTTAACTTTAACTAACCTAGGTTGCGATCACATGAACATTGATGTAATCATCAATACAAGCCCTTGAATTATCCTTATTGTTTTGTTATTTATACATGCATATGGGTTGTCATGATTCTCACACAAAATCATAAGAACCATACACAAACATAGAAAATGAGAAGAAGACCTCACGAGAGTTGAATTAACCAATTGTTGATGTTAGTTTTGAAATTCATTTAGTTTTTTACCATATGTATCTAATTTCATCATTTGGTTTTTATTATTGTTGTTCAAAATTTCATACTATGGATTTGTTAATGATATTTATTAATTGGAATCTATGGACCTTACCTAATTTGCTATATGACGACGCTTAACAGAATTGGAAGAGGTATAAATTACATCAACGTTCATATGAAAAATATTATTTTTGTCCATTTTCCTTAACACTGTTCACGGTAACCTATTATGTTACCTTAACATTGTTCAGTGTTAGAAATGTGTAAGGAATGTTGATCAAAAACAAAAAATTAAATAGGAGTATAAAACCTACTTTGGATATGAGATGCAATTTTGAAAGAGTTTGACTATATTTGAAATTTGATACCTTACTTTAGCTATATATGCGAAAAAACCCCCTTATTTCTTGATATATGTGACTTCAATAAGTAGATAGAAATTAAATTCAAGACGGGCTTATTCAATTGAATCTGCATTTTCTGCTTCTAAAATTATTTAGGAAATGGTGATTTTGGTCCTATCTTTTTAATATCAGATAGAATTTTTTAGTTCCATAATATTCCATCCGTCCCATTATTTATGTCACATTTGCTACTTTTGTTTGTCCCACTATTTATGTCTCATTCCAAAAGTCAACATAAGTAAAATGGTCCACAATCATCTAAATAAGTGGACCTCACCATTTTATACCTTTCTACAATTACTTTATACCTTTCCACAATCCGCCTTAATCTCCGTGCTAAGCCTTGTGAGACATAATACTTGGATGGAAGGAGTATTTTATATGCGATTTTGTTCTTGTAATTTTGTAATAGTCCATAGATTTTTATATTGCAACTTTAATGATATAACGTTTTAATGCTGACAATTTTAACCACAAAACTTTAGGTGATTTTAGTCCATATTTATCTAATTATGATGATTTTAATCCCACAAACTATATTATAAAATAAATAAATATTGTGATTAAATTGCACTTCAAACTATCATTACTGAATTCAAATCATATTATAATATAAGAAGTTTTTATGTGGTAAAATTATTTTATCAACTTTAACTGAAGGCAAACTGGCGCAGATGGTTCTCAAACTATACAAGTACGGATGAATTGGTTCATAATCTTTCTTTTTATTAATTGATTCTCAAACTATACTAGTTTAAATGAATTGATCATTCTCTTAAATTTTCAGTTAGTCAACTGTTGGTCATAATTTCATTTACTAAATAAAAAAATTTAGAGATCAATTCATCAAATTTTTAAATTAAAATTTGACTATTTTTTTTTCAAAAGCTTTTTTTAATTATATTTTCTTTCCACGTAATCCAGTTTTTGAATTAAAATTTTCAACTTTTTTTAATTATAGTCTTTCTTCAATATAAAATTTTTTATATAAATTTTTGGTACGTAATTTAAAAAAAAAAAAAAAAGTTAACTAAATCTTCTCTCCGCCGTCGTACCATGACCACACGCACCGTAACAACAAACTCCGCAAGTTCGCCAATCTCGCCTACGCCACCTCTCTCGGCTTCGCGCCTACGTCATCCTTTCCATCCTCTTGTAAGGATATGAGTCAGTGGACGGGGGAAATTGTTGTGAGATGATTCAGTACCTCTAATACTGAGTAATTGTTGTATAAATATTTTAAAGAGGAATTGAATATCCCAAAACGCCTGAGTGTATGATGAACCGACATGATGTAATAGACTATGCCTGCTTTGATCTTTCTAGATTAGTTTGTCTAAGTCCTATAAGGGGTAAATTGTTGGACTGAACTTTAGTAGAGAAGTTAAGGTTCCAGAACCCCAGAACCCTATGTCTGTTATCGGTTCAGTAGAGCTCTGTCTGTATAAGAGCTCAGTAGTTTGCCTTCAAGTCAATAGCTGGAAGCACTCAGTAGAAGATCACTCTTCAGCCGACTCAGAAAGAAGACTTAGTATAATCATCCTTGATCTACTGAATGAGCTGCAACTCAGTTGCAGACCGTACAAGGAAAATCGACAGCCTGACTTTATCAATCGGATGTCAGCAGAGGAATACTTAGTGTCCGAGGTTCAGAAGAAGTCAACTCAGCTAGAAGACTGATATCTGACAAGTCTCACCTACCGCTATACCTCTACCAATGAGAAGCAAGCAAAGCTTACCTGCTCTGACACAAAAGCTGCTCTCATGCATAGAAAGCTAACCACCCTTTGCAACGACATTCAAATTTTATGGCCGTTTTCCTCAGAGTCTTGTGACACGTGGCATGTGAAGGAAATATGAGGGGAAGAATTGTACCTTCCTCTGCGTATGTTGTTGCAGCTCTGATTGTTGCTCGTGTTTAGATCTTCTGATCTGTGTCCCGGGCCTTTTTCTTCCTCCGCGTGGTCGGAGAATTGAAGAAAAATATTTGTCTCTCTCAAAAATGCTTATGCACGTTAATGTGTAAATTGTGTTTCAAGAGCCAATATTATATTAATATTTGTAGCTGTTAGGATAAGGATTCAGTAGATGAATCGATAGAATCTGATAATGATAGATTTAGTAGATCCCAAAACCCTAGCTGAATATTGTACCTTCGCATCTATAATAGCTTAGTCGAGTTCAGTTGTTAGAACTCAGTAGGCTAGAGTTCAGTAGCTGCAGGATTCAGTAGAAGACCTCGCACTCAGCCGATGAACTCAGGATCGAAGAAGTCAGTTGGACAGTCAACCACCAACTGAATCTACTCAGGAATTCGTGCCCATGCACTAAATGATCAGAAGAACGTCAGTAGGAAAGTCACTTCAGTTGAAGGTCCGAGGATTCAGAGGAAGTCAACCTTAATGTTTGACAAGTCTCACCTATCAATCTACCTCGACCAATAAGGAGCCGACGACCTATAGCTCTGACAAAAGCTGCTCTCAGACTGAAAAAGAGGAGAATCTCTACAGTGCACCTACTCATCAACGTTCAAATTAAAGGAGTCGTTTTCCTTGTCGTTTCGATACGTGGCTAGACCTCCCTCCAACAGATCTATTCACCATCGACGACTATAAATAAGAGAAGTCGCTATGCAGAGACGACACCGAGAACCCAAGCTATCTATGCACAAACTCTTAGCAATCTCAATGAAGAATCCAGTGAAGAACTAGCGTCCATTGAAGAACGCTTTTAGTTCATCACTTAGAGTTATAGTTGTTCCCCTTCTCTTATCTAACAAGCTTCATTGTAATACCTTTAGCTTAGAAACCTCGAGAAAGTTCACATCCGTGTGAAACAGTTCTTATTTGTAAGAACTTCCTCTTAGTTGGAGAAGACTCAAACTCTTCAAGTTTGAACCCCTGTAAAAGTCACTACGACTATAAGTAGAGAATATGTCCCGCGCACACATCACTGAGAAGTTGCTCAGTATAAGCTTCAAATTTTGTGCCTGTCCAGTGAACAGACCAACTGAGACTTGCTCAGTATAAATATAACAAGTATCCTACTTTGGTCAGGAGAGTGGACGTAGGACCCAGTGTGTCTGAACCACTTTAAAAATTGCTGTGTTGATTTACTGTTTTTCTTAACTGCTCATACTGCATTCAAACTGTATTTCATAAAACTTAACATAAAAACCGGTGTTTTCTAATCGAGACGTTTGATAGGGCCTACACTTCCGCACACACTCTGATACTGAACGACTGTTCGACTGACTAAAGTCAGTAGAGCTGAACTCAGTAGAAGAAATTCTTGCCCACGCGATCTGAAGCATATCTGACTATCTGACTCAGTTCAGTAGCAAACTCAGCTAGAGCTGACTTCGCGTTTGAGAAAGAAATTTGTATTCAGGTGTATTCACCTCCCCCCCCCCTATACACCCGAACCACGTCTCCAGACCACCAGTAGCCCATTAATTTAATTATATCCCTAATGAGGTTCTACACAATTAGCCTATAATATAATTAATTAATCTATTAGGCTACTAATATTTATCAATTAATTGGCCCAGCCAATTAATTCCAGATAAATAACATTATTAAGTAATGTAAAATACATTAATCGATTAATAATGATTTTTGAGAGACAATAAATAACTAGGCAACTAGTTGGGCCAGATCAGGGATCTAATACAAGAAATAAAGCAGAACCTCAAATTAATTAATTATCTATGCTCAGCCCAGAGCAAAATTAATTAATAAACACAGATTCATTCCACTAGAGAATCCGTGCTGACTTACCCCTTTATCCCAAATTGAGCAAGGGCTTGTATTTTAGACTTAATCGATCCTCTTATTCAAGATAGAAATATCCGCTAATTAATTAAATAAGCCCACTGATAGCATAAATTAATTAAAATCTTATATATTCCTGAGTAGTACCACTCGACTTTATTAACACACCTGAACTTAATTAACCGGCCGGGTTTAGTGTGCTAATCCTTACGAGTTGCAAGATACACCCAAGATACGTAGATCTGATCGCGATGACGTTCGCCATACTAGGTCAAAATGATAGATAGCCAAATGCACTCAGCTGAAGTCTTACCAAGCTTAAGACCAACTAAGTCACCGAGATGTTGGTTCTCCACTAAGGTCAGTTAGGAGAACACATCTCACTGTGATCCATCAATATACCACCTTAAGTGTACCAGTAAAGACAAGCAGCCAAGACAAGCCACTTCTTATCTAAACTGCAGCTTAAAGCGACAACTTATCCTTAAGTTGTCTCAACTGTGATAACTGTTTATATCTTGTCAGTTCAACCAATTTGTGTAGTCTTCTGTGATACCCGACACACTACACAAATCTAACTTTTATACAAGATAAATGATTACATGCGCAAATATATATATTTATCAGATATGAGAATAAAATAGTGGTAAGGACAAAACACATTGTATACAAGCATAAAATTGCTTCAAGTATACAAAATCCCAACAATTCTCCCACTTATACTAAAGTAAACTTTTAGTATACAATGTGTCAGTTTTAGGTACAAACTAGTACTCGGCTATCTATCCTATCTATCACTGCATCTTCTCCCACTTATACAAAAGTTTCTACAATCCTAAGTGGGGGGCATCTCTACCACTCCTAAGCCACGAACATGTTTCTCGTAAGCCGGGAGTGATACGCTCTTCATGAAAGGAATAGCTATGTTGTCTTCAGATCCTATTTGGTCAATCACCACGTCTCCTCGATTTACGAATTCTCGTATAATGTGGTACTTGCTGTCTATGTGTTTAGACGCCTTGTGAGATCTAGGTTCCTTAGAATTTGCCACTGCACTCGTATTATCACAATCGTAATCGCCTTAGACAAATTCTGAACAATATCAAGATCTATGAGGAAATTTTTGAGACAAACTGCCTCTTTAGAGGCTTCTGAAGCAGCCACGTATTTTGCTTCCATGATTGAGTCTGCAATGCATTTCTGCTTTGCACTCCTCCATGAGATGTCTCCACCTCCCAAGGTAAACACATAACCCGAGGTAGACTTATTCTCATCTCTTTCAGCCTGGAAATCCAAGTCTGTATGACCCAAAGGCACTAGACTGTCTGATGGTAAACAAGCCTATAATCTCTAGTCCTTTTATGGTACTTGAGAATATGTTTTATCGTAGTCCAGTGCTCTTGTCCAGGGTTAGACTGATATCTTGAGACCATGCCTACAACATATGAGATATCTGGTCTCGTACAAAGCATCGCATACATGAGGCTACCGACAGCGGAAGCATATGGTACTAGCTTCATACTTCCTATCTCTTCATGCGTTTTAGGACACTAATTCTTGGATAGAAAAATACCATGTCTGAAAGGTACTGAACCTCTCTTGGCATTTTTCATGCTAAAACGAGCAATAACAGTGTCAATGTATGACGCTTGTGACAAGCTTAACATCCTTTTCTGGCGATCTTGGATAACCTTGATCCCAAGGATGCAAGCAGCTTCACTTAAGTCCTTCATTTGAAACTGCTCAGACTACCATGTCTTTACGTCTGATAACACTTAAATATTGTTGCCAATGAGAAGGATGTCATCTACGTAAAATACAAGAAACACCACTGATCCGTTAACACAAATACGATACACACACACCTCGTTAGGACAGGATACAAATCCATAGGATTTAACTACCTCGTAGAAATACTGGTGCCATAACCGGGAAGCTTGTTTAAGTCCATAAATGGACTTCCTAAGCTTCCAAACTAGATGCTCTTCGCCCTTCTTCACATAACCATCTGGCTATTTCATATCGATGTCTCTACCTTTTTCAAGGTGGCCGTTTAGGAATGCGGCCTTGACATCCATTTGCCAGATCTCTAGGTTCATGTGAGCTGCTATGACAAGGAGAATCCGAATGGATTTGATCATTGCTACAGGCAAGAATGTCTCTTCATAATCGCTACCTTCTTTCTGGGTAAAACCCTTCGCCACTAGCTTGGCCTTAAACGCCATGATCTCTCCATTCGGTTCTCTCTTTCTCTTGTATACCCACTTACTACCAATAGCCTTGCAGCCCCCAGGTAGTTCAGTGATCTCGTAAACATCCATATCAGTTATGGACTTAAATTCCGAGTCCATGGCGATTCGCCAGGAATCTGCATCTATATCTCCCACTGCTTCGTTGTAGGTCTAGGGATCAACGGTATCATGTTCATCTGACGGGAGATGATCAGACGTCTCCCCAGTGAACATATACCGATCAAGTGTAAATATCACCCTCCCACTACGTCGACCGTGTCAGGCACTGTGTTAACAGATTATGCAGTTACTCGTGCAGTACTATCTTGCAGAACTGGCTGTTCAAGTGGAACTCGACCACCTTGTAATTCCTCAAGGATGATGTCGACTCGAGACTTATGGTTACTAATGTAATCCTCTTCTAAGAACCGAGCATTAGTGCTAACAACTATCTTTTGTTCTTTAGGATAATAAAAGTATCCATCCTTCATTTCTACGGATACCCTATGAACAACATCACTTCTGAACGTGATTCCAATTTGTCGGCTTGCCTATTAGCACATAAGTAGGACAACCCCAAATCCTTAAATGGTGCAAGCTAGACTTATGCCCATTCCACAACTCAAAAGGGGTCCTTTGTACCGACTTGGAAGGCACACGATTCAGCAAGTATGCTGCAGTCTCTAGGGTATATCCCCAAAAAGAAACTGGCAAAGTTGCATAACTCATCATAGACTGAACCATCTCTAGGAGAGTTCGGTTCCTTCTCTCTGACACACCATTCTGCTGAGGCGTGCCCGATGCTGTCAGCTGGGATATAATCCCACATTCTGTCAAGTAGTCCTTGAACTTGTTGGACAGGTATTCCCCACCACGATCAGATCGTAGTGTTTTGATATCTTTACCTAACTTCTTCTCCACTTTTGCCTGATCCGACTTGTGGCGAAGAAGGTAAACATATCCTTACATCGAGTAATCATCAGTAAATGTGACGAAGTACTCATACCCTCCACGAGCTTGTGTAGACATAGGCCCATATAAGTCAAAATGTATCAAACTTAATACTTCTGTGGCTCTATAACCCTTTGCCTTGAAAGGCCTAGTCACAATCTTTCCTTCTAAGCAGGGTTCGCAAGTTGGAAATGGTTCAACTTGGAGAGATTCCAATGATCCATATTCCACCAACCTTTGAATCCTATTTAGATTTATGTGACCTAGTCTTAAGTGCCACATATAAGTTTGGTTTACCTTAGAAGATTCTTTCCTCTTCTTAGGATTTGATGATGAGGAAGCAACATTAACAGAATTGCATGGTTTAGAAGTAATAGTATATAAAGATCCGCTTAATGGTCCACCACAGATAAATCATCGTCTTTCATGATAGAAACTTCGCTATAAGAACTTGATTTATAACCATCCATGGTGCAGTGTTTTGAAACATAAATTATGTTTCGCCTAAACTCAGGCACATATAAAACATCTTTAAGTACTAAAACAGAACTATCAAAAGATAGATTTAAATCTTCAATAGCAATTGCAGAAACTCTCGATCTATTGCCCATTGAGACTACCACATTCACCATCGCTCAATCCCCTTTTCTGCAAGAAACCTTGCAAGGTGTAACGAATATGATCAGTTGCCCCCAAATCCACTACCCATTCGTGGGTAGAAGAGGAAACTAGAACAGTCTCAGTTACAAGAGCGACTCACGTCTCTTTCTGTTTTGCCTTGACATCTGGATAATAATAACTCTTCCAGTGTCTTTTTCTTACCATAATTGAAGAACCTTCTTTTCTTCTTTAGCATTCGCATGCCGCCGATAAGGACCGTCTTCTTAGTCCCACTGCTCTTCTTGAATTGACCACCCTTTCTGCTCTTTTTCTGGTTTTCGCCTTTCGGAGGATTCCTTGAGCTACTAGGATATTCAAGACTTGAGCACTCTTTCCCTTTCCTATAACCTCTTTGACCGCTACCAAAGATTTGAGTAACTTACTCATAGTAAACTCGTTCTTAGACATAGCGGTCCTAAAAAAGAACTTCTTGTAAGACCTTTGTAGAGCATTTATCGGAGAGGTAAGATATCTCTTCCACTCTATGAAATTATTTAAAATTTGTTAAACCCGTTAGGGTTTGGTTGGTGAGACCGTTTAGGAACTCGAAAAATATTCGAACAGACATATCTGAAAAATTTAATTTAAAAGCATGTATGAAATTAATATTTGCACATAATTCGTAATTAACCATCATTGTAACCTTTTGAAAAACAAATGATAGTTAAATACTCGAACAGCTTTAGGAATTCAACTCGTAAGCTACTCAGGTGGACGTTTACTAGCGTAACCCTAAACCAAGCTATTTACCTAGCTCTTTAATTCCAATCCACGCCCAGGTTCTTAAGACGAATGAAATTAATAGTCCGATATTCTGGACCATGTCACTATTAAAACACGGGAAGGGGCTTCGAGGGAAGTGAATTGTACCTGCGGTGACATCTAAGCATTGACCATTAATTTAACCAAATTAGAATCAAATTCTCGAAATTGACATACTTACTCGAACCATGCCACATTTAATTTGATCTAATTAACCATCCTATTTAATTATTATCTTCTAGAATACTTGTGTTTACTAGGCACGCAAGCCACGTAGGTGGACGTTTACGGCTTCGCTCCCACTACTCAATAATAATTAAATATTATTTTGGAAAACTCATCTTACAAAACTCGTAGCTCAAAGATGCAAGCAAACCACGCAGGTGGACGTTTACTCACACAATCTTACTACTTCTGTGTAGAGTCCAATTAATGGAGGTACGATTAAGTGTTTAATATCCAAATTAATGGAATCTAATTAAATGTTTAATTTAAAAATTGCTTAGTCTTTTTATTCAAAAGGTTCATTGAATCATGCATTCACCACATAATTCCTAAAGCATGCAATTTCTAAGCGCATATAATAAAACGTGTTCGCGAAAAATAAAACATGCTTTAAAATGAATTAAATCCTATTTACATGCTTTTCTAAGCACAATTAATCACATAATCTCATGCTAAAGCATAATAATAAATAAATGCGCAAATAGGAAATAAAAATGTCGTTATCGGGCTAAAAACAAACAGATAATTCTTATCTATTACATAGCCCGAACATAATACATTTCTTCGATATCTTGAAAAATCTTCGAATTTGGATCGAATCTGGAGCTGTATCGAAAACCGCATCGGCGCCATGTCATCAGAGTGTATGTCACGTGTCAGACACGAGTACCGCCATCTTAGCAAGGGCTGACATGTCGAACCACGTTAGCATCTTCATTCTCGCGCAGAAAACGTAGCAGCGCCGCTGCTGCGCCGGCGCCAACGATAGCGGTCTGCTGCCGCCTCCCCGATGCCACCCGAAGGCCGCCGTCGCAGCCAAGGTCTTCACCAAGCTAGTCCCATCACGTGCCGCCGCCTACAGTAGCGCGAATTGTCGCATGTGCTCGGCCGCGATTGCCGACAGCAGACGCGCAGCTGCCGTTACCTCTTTGGCCCGGCGCCGCCATCTTCATCCTCCCCTGTCGCCCCTAGGCATGACCCGCACGTCTGGGCAGCCCAAATCCGTTGACAATTGCCGCCACCACGACGGGAATCAAACGAATTTTGCATCCCGTTGCCGACGAGTTTTGCTGCTAAAATTGCGTGTTTCTGAGCCGCGATTCGATCAATTGAAACATGGGTAATGATCCTTGGACGATTTTCGGCCACCATGAACGGATTCTTGCCAAAATCGTCCATTAATTTCCCTCAATTTTCAAACGATTCGTCGGAAAAAATTAGTTGTGAGCAGAAAATTTCAAACGTCGATTCCGATCGCATCAGGGATCGGATGACCCCATACGACATAACGACACGAAGCTCATGAGACAAAGAATCTAGCGGTTCGAGCTGATCGTGAATCGAAAGCCGGATACACCGGGAATTGCCGCCGCAAGATGCGGCGGAACCCTAGCCAAATTAGGGTTTTCAGCCAGATTGGGGACTTCTGGACAGCACGAGCACTTCTCCTTTCCGAAGCTATTCCGGACAAACCAAAAATCGGAATGGGTCGTACGACCTATCCAGACGAAGCAAACGAAAAAAGGAACTCTAACGGATCAGAAACATAATTTGGCACGTGCCCCCACGCGCTTCGTGAAGTCGGCGGTCGTGATCTGCCAGAAACTAGGGTTTTGCCTTTTTCGTCTTTCCGCGCCGTCGCGCCTCAATTTTCATGCATCCCGGACCAAAATACAGTATAAAACAACAAAAACATGTATACATATTGGTCATATCAACTACTCATGGATTGTCTCTCGAGAAAAACGTTACAAATGGGTCAAAACAGTGGCTCGCAGGCTGCCCCAAACAGGAAAATAGCCCGATAACGATGGAAATAAACCCTAATCATGCTCCTAAAAGCAATAATCAGAGCCTAAACCAGGCTATGATACCAATTGAATGAAATATGAGGGGAAGATTTGTACCTTCCTCTGCATATGTTGTTGCAGCTCTGATTGTTGCTCGTGTTCAGATCTGCTGATCTATGTCCCAGCCCTTTTTCTTCCTCCGCGTGGTCGGAGAACTGAAGAAAAATATTTGTTTCTCTCCAAAATGCGTATGCGCGTTAATGTGTAAATTGTATTCTGATTATGAACAGAATACTAATATATATATGATTTAACAACCAATATTATATTAATATTTATAGCCCATTAATTTAATTATATCAATAATGGGCTTCTACACAATTAGCCCATAATAAAATTAATTAATCTATTGGGCTACTAATATTTATCAATTAATTGGCCCAACCAATTAATTCCAAATAAATAACATTATTAAATAATGTAAAATACATTAATCTATTAATAATGATTTTTCTGAGAGACAATAAATAACTAAGCAACTAATTGGGCCAGATCAGAGATCTAATACAAGAAATAAGGTCCTCAAATTAATTAATTATCTATGCTTAGCCTATAGCAAAATTAATTAATAAACACATATTCATTCCACTAGAGAATCCGTGCTGACTTACCCCTTTATCCCAAATTGAACAAGGACTTGTATTTTAGACTTAATCGATCGCCGTATTTAAGATAGAAATATCCGCTAATTAATTAAGCCCACTGACAGCTTAAATTAATTAACATCTTATATATTCCTGAGTAGTACCACTCGACTTTATTAACAAACCTGAACTTAATCAACCGGTCGGGTTTAGTATGCTAATCCTTACGAGTTCCTCAGGGGATATTATCAACCCATTTTACTAGGATACAGTTCCAAGATACAGACAACCGGCCTGAATCACAAATAACTACTAACACCCAAGATACATAGATCCGGTCGCGATGACGTTCACCATAGTAGGTCAAAGTGTTAGATAGCCAAATGCACTCAGCTGAAGTCTTACCAAGCTTAAGACCAGCTAAGTCACCGAGATCTTGGTTCTCCACTAAGGTCAGTTAGGAGAACACATCTCACTGTGATCCATCAATATACCACCTTAAGTGTACCAGTAAAGACAAGCAGCCAAGACAAGCCGCTTCTTATCTAAACTGCACCTTTAACCGACAACTTATCCTTAAGTTGTCTCAGCTGTGATAACTAATTATATCTTGTCAGTTCAACCAATTTGTGTAGTCTTCTGTGATACCCGACACACTACACAAATCTAACTTTTATACAAGATAAATGATTACATGCGCAAATATATATATTTATCAGATATGAGAATAAAATAGTGGTAAGGACAAAACACATTGTATACAAGTATAAAATATGCTTCCAGTATACAAAATCCCGACAACATGGTCCCCTCCAACAGATCTATGCATAGGTCAGAACTATATAAAGAGATCATCTTCAAGAATTGACGAGCACAACAACAACGAGAGTAGAGACGCAAGAAATTCAAGAACATATACTCAAGCACTCTAGCAAGCTTACAGTTACATCCATCGAAGGTCTAGAAATCTTAGAGATATCCTAGTAGTTCTTCACTCTAGAGTTGTTCTCGATCTCTTTTCTATGCTAACCTTTTTTGATCTTAAGCTTAGACACTTGAAGGAGTTCACTTTTAGATACGTTCTTATTGTAAGAACTCCTTCCTTGTTGGAGATAAAACCCTTCAAACTTTGGTTTGATCTTGTGAAGTCACTAAGGACTATAACTTAGAAGGTTCTGCCCAGCGTACAGAAACTTGCTGAGGCTTGCTCAGATTAATCAACAAGAACTCCTGTTCGGCAGGACCGTGGGTGTAGGATCTTGCATATTCGAACCACGTTAAAAATTGCTCGTGTCATTTACTGTTTTATTGCGTCTATTTGCCAACTGTTTGCGAAACCATATTTTCAGTAAAACAGATTTAAAACTGCACTAGCCAACTGATTTGGTTTGCATAAAAATGTTTTTTCAAAGAGACGAACTTAAACCGGGCCTACACAATTCTGCACTTATTCATCACTGAATTACTCAGAACTGACCTCAGTCACTAGAAAGGATTCAATCGTTGAATCACTCTGCCCCGCGATCAGAATGCTTAACTGGCAACTGAACTCAATCAGTAGCATACTCAGTAAAATACTGACCTGCGCGTTTGAGAAAAACTTGGACTAACGTGTATTCACCCCCCCCCCACACCTGATACTCGTCTCTGGACCAACACTTGGTATCAGAGCCGTGTTCTTTTGATCATCATTTTGAAAACTTACTGGTCTACTCGAACAAGATCTTGAAAAATGTTTTTCACTGCACGAGCATCTCTTCATTCATCCTTATACAATCTACTTCAATATATCTGATATGTCAGGTATTCGGATGGTACTTATGTTCTCAGTAGAGAACTACACGGTATGGCGCGTCAGAATGGAGGCGCATCTTACATCGTTGCACGATAGCATGACTGAAGTCCTCGAGACAGGACCAATCGTTTCCATGATCAACAACATCAAATTTGCTGTTGTAGGAGGTGTAGGAGCAAACATTGGGGGCAAAGATTGCCAAAGATAAAGTCGCATTCACGTCAGAAGAGAAGAAACTGCACAATCTGGACGGAGTAGCACGGAATGCAATCCTGACAACGCTCAGTGATTCTCACTGAATCTGAAGTCATTGAACAAATTCCTTAGATAGCCAACTATCAGGATTTGGTGGATGTAGCAGTCAGTGCAAGGACTCAGATGCTGCTGAGGTTCCTTAACTGGGACATTCTGGAAGAGACTATCCTGCAGTACTCAGTGCCTACTCTCTTGGCAGAGGAGCAGCAATTGCAGTATGAGATAGGGTTTGGGGAACCCTCAGACATTGCTTCCTTCGAGGACTCTGCTGAGGGAAAAAATCCCAGCGAGAAGGGCGATTCACCACCTACACCTCGTGAATCTGGTGCCGCCCCAGTTGTGTCTTCATCTAGACAACAACAACTCACAGCCTCTGAGCAAAGGATCAGTAGCTTATCTTATCAGATAAAACCTATAGCTGTTGCATCCAAGAGGAGCATCAATAGATCAATTCAGAAGCAAGGAGGCAAAAATCGTCTCCTGGCTAAGGATGTGCACCTGAAATGGACACAATACACTAAGGCTCAGACTGAGCGAATTGATGCCCTCACTGGTGAAGTCAAGAAGGTCTCCGAAACTTCAACGCCAAACATTCAAGAGATCGTCGAGACAAATCTAGCTGCTCAGAAGAAGGACTTAATCACTCAGTGCCAGCACCTGCTTGAAACTCAAGCCAAACAATTCTCCGAGCAGCTGGCTGCGACAATAGCTGAAGTCTAGAAGACGATGGATGAGAGGAAGAGAGTTGTATCATCCAGTGTGGCTCAAGCTCTTATTCAACAAGCCACAAATCTCGACCTCATCCAGTCGGACTCCATGAGGTTACTAAACCCATCTCCACTGCAGCACAAAGCCCATACAGATACACTGATCAAGGAGATCCGCCTTGATCACGAAAGGGATTGGGACAAATATTGTGATGCTGTCGAGGACCTCAACTCCTCCTTTACCCAAATCAAAAACTCTCTCCACAACCTACGAGATGATGTAGTCGCTGTCAAGACCCTACTGACCCCGACTGATGATGCTAAAAGGGGGGGGAATTAAAGGGGATGGGGGAAGTAAAGTGGGATGGGGAAGAGAAAATAGGGGAAGAGATGGAAGAGATTGAGGAGATCAGGAGAGAGCATATTATATCCAAAAAAAATCTCCCTCTCCCCAAAGGAAATGAGAAGGAAAAGACTACTGAAGGCCAGACAGAGCCTCAGGAGCAAATTATGCAGCTGGCAGTGCAAGCTGGAGGATCAGGTGAAGGATCGCCAGCTCAGGCATACATTGATGAAATAGCTGAATTCATCGAGGGGACGAGGCCAATTGCACCGAAGAGGCATGTCAAAGAGATAGCTACTGAGAGCTCTCCCCCTCCATCGCCTAAGTTCAAGTATAAGGAAGAACAACAAGCTTATAATGAATTGATGGCTCATCAGCTGCAGGCTCAGCTGGATCACGAAGTGAGAAAAGATGAAGAGGCCAAGTTGAAGAGGAAGCCGAAAGCCCCTGTGGCAAGGCAGTCATGGACTCAGGCTCAGCTGAAGAAAGTTCAGCAGAAGCAGACCACTCCGAAAAGGACTCAGCAGAAGCTAACTAAAAAATCTGCTTTTGAGAATACTAAAGAGTCTGATATTGACAAGCTGCCACTATCCGAAAGGCTAAAGAAGAAAGCTCCTAAGCTTACAACTGAAAAAACTGCTGAAGAGAAAGCCTTATGGAACGTAGTTGAGATATGTCTCGACTTCACAGCCAAGGAAAGGATCACAACTGACTGAACTGGCAGAGCAAATTGCCAGAACTGAAAAAGCAGCCAACGAAGCTGTTCCAGTTAAGAGCAGAGAGATCCTAACTACATCTAAATTCTACAGACGCGGTGGACATAAGCCACATCTCAGGAAACCTCTATTCCGCCACACTGACAAGTGGATCCCATGGAACCTGAATGAGCAGTGGGAGAGTTTGAAGGAAGATTTCATAAAAAGCTACTATATATGGCAATGCTATCCAGGCGACGTTCCAGTGGACAAACTGTTCGATAGTTCTTGTATCAGTATGATCCCAACTTCCGTGCTCAGATTATCATGATTCTTCATAAGGAAGGAATGTCACTGAAAGCGCCTATATTCAGATGTCTGACTCCCCCATGACTCTTGAAGGTAACATCTGCGTGAAAGAGATAGAGAAAGAGGTGAAGATAACCATGGATCGCAACAAGCTGTCCTCCCAGATGAAAGGAGATCTTACACAGATCAAACGTCTTAGGGAAGGCATCTACAAATCCTATGGGCTAGAACTTCCATAGGCCAAGTCTGCTGACTTCAAATCGAGGATTCAGAAGTTCAGATCGCAATAGCAGCAGACTCAGCCGTCTTTCAGTCTTTGCCTTTCTCTTTTCTTCTTTTGGTAGTGTAGTACTTATGTATATATAACTATTTCTCTATTAATGAAATCAGTACTTCACTAGGCCAGACAACCACTCATTGTCTGATGACTATGTCGTTCATTATCATGACTGCTCACTGAAGTGATCAACACACACTCACTGTACTTAATTTCTTTTGATGTGCCCTTGTGTAACTGTTATTCTGTGCTGTAAGGATATGAGTCAGTGGAAAATTAGGGGAAAATTGTAAGGATATGAGTCAGTGGACGAGGGAAATTGTTGGGAGATGATTCAGTACATCTGTTGTATAAATGTTTTAAGGAGTAATTTAAGATCCCAGAACCCCTGAGTGTGTGATGAACCGACATGATGTAATAGGCTAGACCTGCTTTGATCTTACTAGATTGGTTTGTCTAAGTCCTGTAAGGGGTAAATTGTTGGACTGAACTTCTGTAGAGAAGTTAAGGTTCCAGAACCCCTTGTCTATTACCGGTTAAGTAGAGCTCTGTTTGTATAAGAGCTCAGTAGTTTGTCTTCAAGTCAGTAGCTGGAAGCCCTCAGTAGAAGATCACTCTTCAGCCGACTCAGAAAAGAAGACTCAGTATGATCATCCTTGATCTACTGAATGAGCTGCAACTCAGTTGCAGACCGTACAAGGGAAATCGACAGCCTGACTTTATCAGTCGGATGTCAGCAGAGGAACACTTAGTGTTCGAGGTTCAGAAGAAGTCAACTTAGCTAGAAGACTGATGTCTGACAAGTCTCACCTGCCACCATACATCGACCATTGAGAAGCTAGCAAAAATTACCTGCTCTGACACAAAAGCTGCTCTCATGCACAGAAAGTCACCTACCCTCTACAGCGACATTAAATTATATGGCCGTTTTCCTTGGAGTCTTGTTACACGTGGCATGGTCCACTCCAAAGGATCTATGCATGAGTCACAACTATATAAAGAGATCATCTTCAAGAATTGAAGAACACAACAACCACGGGAACAGAGACGCAATAAATTCAAGAACACATACTCAAGCACTCTTGCAAGCTTACTGTTACATCCAGCGAAGAACTAGAAATCTTGGACATATCCTATTAGTTCTTCACTCTAGAGTTGTTGCCGATCTCTTTTCTAAGCTAACCTTGTTAGATCTTAAGCTTAGACACTTGAAGGAGTTCACTTTTAGTGATACGTTCTTATTGTAAGAACTCCTTCCTTGTTGGAGATAAAACCCTTCAAACTTTGGTTTGATCTTGTAAAGTCACTAAGGACTATAACTTAGAAGGTTCTGTCCACCGTACAGAAACTTGCTGATGCTTGCTCAGATTAATCAACAAGAACTCTTGTTCGGAAGGACCGTGGGTGTTGGATCTTGCATATCCGAACCTCGTTAAAAATTGCTCGTGTCATTTACTGTTTTATTGCATCTGTTTGTCAACTGTTAGCAAAATCATATTTTCAGTAAAACAGATTTAAAACTGCACTAGCCAACTGATTTAGTTTGCATAAAAATGTTTTTTCAAAGAGACGAACTTAAACCGGGCCTACACAATTTCACACTTATTCATCTACTAAATTACGCAGTACTGACATCAGTCAGTAGAAAGGATTCAGTCGTTGAATCACTCTGCCCTGCGATCATAAGGCTTAACTAGCAACTGAACTCGTTCAGTAGCATACTCAGTAAAATACTAACCTTCGCGTTTGAGCAAAACTTGGACTCAGTTGTATTCACCCCCTCCCCCCCTTCTACACCTGATACTCGTCTATGGACCTACACTCTTCTTCACCGCCAGCTACCTCTCCCACTTCCAAATCGTCCAACTGCTCGTTTCGGACACATCTCCGACCTCGAAGAACACAATAACTTCCCCAACCATCGCGCCGACCCACTCCCCTCCTCCGCCGTGAAATATAAAATTATTAGTTAATGTAACTAATTTTTTTTATTTTTAATTAATTTTCTTTTTTAAGTTTTTAATGAATCCTTTTTAATTATTTTTTCTTTACTAACTGAAAAATCTATTTTAAAAAAAGCTAATTAAAAAATTTTATTTGGACAAAAAGATATATTTAAAAAATTATTTGAAAAAATAATAATTATAATTTAATTTAAAAACGAATTGATTTTGTCCCTAAAACTTTTATTCCGTAAATACTATTATCACTAGCAGCTGATTAATTGAAAATTTAACAAAAGTACCAACTCATCCAAACTAACATAGTTTGATAATCAACTAACTGAAAAGAAAAGATTATGAACTAATTCATCCGAACTAGCATAATTTGGGGATCATCTATGTCAATTTGTCTTAATGAAGAAATATTTCGTTTATGCTGAAATTCGTGATTTTATTTTTAATTTAATTACCAATTTTAAGAGTCAAAATTCCTACATAAACAATATGAGACTGAAATTGCTTGTTTTGAATAATTGTAGAATTAAAATAGTAAGTATTGAAAAATTATGAAATCAATATCGTTATGAAACCAAATTTCCAACATTAAAAAAGTACGGGTCCAAATCGCCACAAACAAGACCAAAATGATCATTTCACTTTTTTTTTTCTCACTTTTCAAATACTATAAGGACGCTACAGTAGAGCATTGAATAACTAACTGATTTGGGGATGGAAGAGAACGAGCAACCGTCGCATGATTCCGCCGCCGCCCTCGAGCGCAAGCACGCGGCAATGCTGGTGCGCCTCGAGAACCGCCACCAGTCTCGCGTCGCTGCGAAACCCGATCCCAATTCATCCAATTCCGCACAATCATTTCTGTCCCAGTTCTCGAAATCGAAGCTCGCAATTGAAGCCCTAATTTCCCAGATACGCGTACATTCAGACACGGATCGAAAGGCTGACCTGGAGGCGATCTCACTCGAAATCTCCGCCGTCGAGAAGCTGGTGGCGGAGTATTCCTACTTGCTTCCGCCCTATGAAGTTCGCAATTCCCTCGCAACCGTCAGTCACCTCAGGCAGACCCTCGATGAAGTGTCGGCGGCCGTCGCTCCGAAGAAGAAATTCTCCTTCAAGAATAAATCCTCAAAGAAAACTGAAGCGCCAACTCTAGATCAAAAGAGTGAAGTCGTTTGTGAGTCGGAGAATAATATCAGTGAGGGACTACGAAAGCTAGGGTTTAGGGATGTGAGCACTGCTCCTGGGTTTAGGAACAGGGATAAAGAGGAATTGGTGAAGGAATTCGACAGAGGAATATTGGATGCTCGGAATGGGGAATTCACGCTGTCTAATTTGAGGGATTGCGAGGTCAGATTGAAGGGTTGCTTGAGGGCATTGTTTGTGGATAATCTTGTGAACTGCAAGGTGTATGTTGGCGCGGTGATGGGATCAGTTTTGATTGAAGGTGCAGAAGGATGTTTGTTTGTATTGGCTTCGCATCAGATTAGGATTCATAATGCTAAAAAGTGTGACTTTTATCTTCGAGTGAGGAGCAGACCGATAATCGAAGATAGTAATGGCATTAGGTTCGCTCCTTATTGCTTGAGTTACCAAGGGATAGAGGAGGATCTTGCAGAGGCAAATCTTGGTGAGGAGACTGGGAACTGGGAGAATGTGGATGATTTTCGATGGTTGAGAGCGGTGCAATCTCCGAATTGGTCGGTTTTACCAGAAGATGATCGTGGAAGAACGGTGGATATTTAGAAGGAGAGTTTGGTGTTTTAGTCGCTCCCATTTTCTGTCAAGAAAGGCTAACTGTGTTGGTTGGATTTGTTCAGAGATCATTTGTCAATCTTCTGAAAAAGAGTTAGTTTTTTATTAATGAGTTGCCACTGTGGAAGCTTGTGCAATCCTTGTGTTTTATATGTTATTTGATCTTTCTATATTCAGAACAGGGTTTGTATACTTCCCATTTTAGCACACTCACGTTCTAGCTCTTGTTTTGGTGTTTTTCAGTAGCTCAACTTCTCTAACTATGCTTCGCAAATTGTTTTTTGAATTTAATTTGCACTCTGTTTGTTTTGATTGTTTATGTATAAGAATATTAAATCAGGAAATGGATTAAGAGCTAAGAACTAATACCCTTCATCTTATTTATTTTGGATGGTTGGATTGAAGATTCCCCGATATAAGAAATACACATAAGACATAAATAAGTGTGCATAAGGTTCCTACACTAACCGCACCCTATTAAATCATACCAAATTAAATGTCCTATTTCTTCTTCTTACATAAAAAATCAACTGTCAGTTCCTACACTTGACCATCCATAGAAAAATTTCAAGTTTTCTAGAAAACAATCTTATTTAAATAGCACTGATTAGGTTGACTGATTATATAGGTTGACTGATTATAAGAGTCAAATGACAACAAAATGAAAGTTTTTCCAATTTCAGACAATTTCTTTCTCACTAAAGACATACCAAGGTCGAACTTTCTTGAATTCATAAAGTAGATAAAACCAAAATATTGGCTTCCTCTATGGAAATGGATCATCCACAGTTCCTCTATGCATCTCTCTGTCTTTTAACCATTTTGAGATTCTGTGATGCAGCCCACATACTTTCCGGAAATCAAACACTAGTTGATGGAGCAAACCAAATATTTGAACTCGGATTCTTCTCTCTGGGCTCATCAAAAAGTAGATTCTTGGGAATATGGTACAAAGCTACACCAGATGTCGTAGCTTGGGTTTCAAACAGAGGAATCCCTATCAGTGGCTCACAGGGAATTTTATCACTAGCAGAAAATGGGAGTCTGACTATCAGCTCAGCCCAAGGTACAATCATATGGTTATCCTATCCATCCAGGCCAGCTTTTAGTCCAGTTCTTCAGCTCTTGGATTCTGGAAATCTGGTTCTTGTGGATAACACGACGTATATATGGCAGAGTTTTGATTACCCAGGTGACATTAGGTTGCCAGGAATGAAGATAGTGAAAGATCCAGATACCGGAAACAGTAAATACTTAACATCATGGAGTAGTGATGACGATCCATCTGTTGGAGAATTCATTTACAGGATTGAAAATGAGGGATTGTCTCAAACAGTAGTTGTGAAGGGGACACAAAAAGTAACCAGAGTTATCTTCTGGAATGGAAATTTCATTGGATATCCAATCTCAGCATATCCAACTTGGAAAAATGAAGCAGTAACCAACAGGGGTAGGTTGGTTTCAATTCTTGAACCTTTCTCTGATTCAATTCATTCCAGATTGACCCTAAATAGCTCAGGCTCTCTCCAGCGCTACGTGATGACTGAAAGGGATGATGGTTGGACTCTCATTATTACACTTCCACACGATTCGTGTGACAATGATGGTCTCTGTGGCCGTAATGGAATCTGTAAGATTAATAAAAATCCAATTTGCGAGTGTTTGAGAGGATACAAGCCGAACTCTGAAAGGCAATGGAGTTTGTTCGACTGGAGAGAAGGATGTAGTAGAAATCTGTCATTAGGTTGCCAAAAAGACGGATTTCTTGAGGTAGGAGGAATCAAGTTCCCTGATTCACTGAGGTTTCGATTAAACGCTAGCATGACTATTGAGAAATGTCGTGATGAATGCTTAAAGAACTGCAACTGCACGGCCTATGCTGATCCGCAGTTCAACAATGGGGCCACCTGTATAATGTGGTTTGGAGACTTGATTGATTTAAGGGAGTACACTACAGAATCCAGGCCCCCGCCTACTATCTATATCCGGGTGCCTCTCTCAAAGCTCGGTAAATGAATCTTCAGAGATGTTACCTAAAATATTTTGTTCAGTATAAGGATTCGAAAGTTACTTATGAGACTAACATGTGACAGATCAGAATAAGAAGAGGAAACAACCAGCAAGGTGGAAGATCATACTTATAGTTGCTGCATCCAGTTCGGGGATGCTTATCTTGTGCTTGTCATTTTGGTGTATATTTCTGACGAATAGATGGAAATGACGATGTTAGAGTAAAGGAGGTATCGTGAACTAAATAAACAACTTGCGACTAAATATATAGAAAACGAGATAGAAAACGAATCCCACAGGAGAAAGATCTCCCGGCCAAGCGCAAGCGCCGACAATCCAATTCTAAGATTAAAACCCTAGACAATCTCTTCATACTCTATTATGATCTATATATAGGCAAACATTATAAACTCCTACCATAATTATAATCTATATATTTAAACTAGACTCCATAATAAAATAGACTCCATAATAAGATAGACTCCATAATAAAATAGATTTCTAATTAAACTATGATAATTCACGTCCATGTCATGTACGCCGAACTATGATGCGAATTCACGTCCATGCCATGCACGTCGAACCTCCATGCTCACGGCGTCACTTCCGGCTCTGCCACCCCGTTCTGCTGTCGACGTCGTCGATAAACCACTCCCTAACAATTCCTCCCTCCTTCCAAACAGCCTTGTCCTCAAGGCTGAAGTGCGGAAACTGACCACGCAATTCTTCTTCCACAACCCAGGTAGCATCCTCTGCCGGCTTACCAACCCATTGTATGAACAACTCCCTAACTCGATCATCACCTCGCCAAACCCAACGTTCGCCTAAAATTCCCTCCGGGTCAAAATCCGTATTCGTTGCCCACAACTCCTCCGGTAAGGAGTTCTCTAGCACATGATTTCCCAATGCCGCCTTTAATAATGAAACATGAAACACGGGATGAATCTTATATCCCTCCGGTAAGGCAAGACGATATGCAACCGCTCCTATTCTCTCCTTACCTCAAACGGCCAATAATAACGTGCGACAAGTTTCACATTTTTGCGCTTAAACAATGTTAGTTGCCGATAAGGCCGTAACTTTAAAAAGACATGCTGTCCCACCTCAAACTGAACATCACGACGCCGCTTTTTAGCCGCCTTGGACATGTAGTCTTGAGCTCGAGAAATATGGGAGCGTAAATGGCGAAGGACACCATCCCGTTCCTGAAGCTCATCCACCACCACCTTCACTCGAATCTCCGCCGGTAAGAATCCCGCGATAGTGGGCGGCGGCCGACCATATACAGCGGTGAAAGGCGTCGTTCCCATTGCCGCATGATAGCTAGTATTGTACGAATATTCCGCCCACGATAACCACTTGCTCCACTGCCGAGGCCTATCCGAAGTAAAACAACGCAAATAAGTTTCAACACACCTGTTAACAACTTCCGTTTGACCATCAGTTTCCGGATGATAAGCCGAACTCATACGCAGTTTAGTCCCCATCGCCTTAAATATCGTCGTCCAAAATTCACTATAAAAAATAGGATCCCGATCCAACACGATCGACTTAGGGAAACCATGTAGCCGGACCACCTCTTGCACAAACAGATTTACAATATCTTTAGCCACATAAGGATGTTGCAAACCACAAAAATGAGCATACTTGGTAAGCCGATCTACTACTAACATCACACAATCAAATTCTCCGGAGCGTGGCAACCCGTTAATGAAGTCCATACTTACATCTTCCCGCACTCGAGTAGGTATAGGTAGTGTTGGTCCCGAGATAAACGTTCAGGTGTAGAGGGGGGGGGGTAAATACACCTGAAAACTTTCTCAACTTAAAACGCGAACAATTCTTTTCAGGAAGATGTCGTACTGAACAGGTTCAGTAGACCAGATAATCTGTTCTGAATCGCGTGGCAGAGTGACTGACTCCACTGAGGCCTGCTAGCTGACTTAGGTCAGAATTCAGTACCGTTCAGTAGACGTTCAGTAGAGTGTGAAAATGTGTAGGCCCAATTCAGTTGAGTTAGAAAACGTTTTTAGGAAATTTGTTTCAGTATATTAGTGCAGTCTTTTAACTTTGCTGAAACACAGTTGAATGATTTTAAAAGATATTTTCAGAATGAATAGTAATCAATGCAACAGTACAAACAGAGCACACAGAACACAACGATTTTTAAAGTGGTTTGGATCCAACAATCCTACGTCCACTGTCCCGAAAAGATCAGGAGGCTATTTTATTATACTGAGTTAGTCTCAGTCGGTTTGTGCACTGGACAAACACTGGTCTTAGTGATTATACTGAGCAAGTCTCAGTTTACAAGATATCAAACTAAAGCGTTTGACAAACTCTCCAACTATGAAGGAGTTCTTTACAATAAATAACAGTTTAGAGATGAACTCCTTCGATCTAAGCTATAGATATGGTCTGCTGAGCTTATGTTAGAGGGAAGGGAACGGGAATGAGGCTTCTAGAGCGACGAACGGTGAGATATAAAATCTGGGTTTGTGTTCAATCGCTTGGATACTAGAGGCTATAAGTCTAATTCAGCTTGGTTCCCTTTGAGCACGAATGTCGCCTTTCGCTTGGAATAACTCTTTGAAGATCTTGCGGAAGGCTTTAAGTCGATTCGAAGTTGCTCATAATTGCTCGTGTGTTCTTGATTTTCTAGGTGAGCTTTGATTTGAATTCTTCCCTCTATGTATAGATGAGAGACATGGAAAGATCCGTTGGAGACGATGATCCATGTGTGTCTCTCTTTTGGGTAGCTAACGGCTCTTTCATAGGATGTTAGCAGAGTCTTTTCCCTCCATTTCCGGAAAAGTGTTGACTTGCAGCTTTAATCAGAAAGTAGACAGCTGGCTGCTTGTCATTGGTCGAGGCTAAAGAAAGTAGGTGAGACAAACAGACTTCAAGGCAGATCTGAAGCTGATTTCTCTGTACCTCGTATGACTCTACTGCTTTGACTTATAAGATTACTGACAGTGAAGAGAGTGTCTGGTCGTTGCTGAGTCTGATCTATGTTCAGTAGCATACTCCTACTGAGTCCAGCTCTACTGAAGATCAACTCTGAGTTCAGTGAACTGCTCCTGCTGAGTCCAGTTCCACTGACTCCTTTCAGTATGCTGCTCCTGCTGAGTCCAGCACTACTGAGTATTTTCTCTATGGTACTGAGGCTGATAGTCTACTGAATAATCAGCAGACAGAATTGAGCGCCTGAACCATGTAGAAAGAATGTTTACTGAGTTTGAAACTCTCAGAGACAGAGACAGAATAAATACAACTCAATGGTTCACCAATCAAAGTTGGGTTTTGGGATCATTCAAATCTATAAGCACTATGCTACTGAATCATCTCCCAACAGGTAGCGGTTGGAGAAGTCCTCCGGGTGACCTAGTCTCGTACTTGTGGCGTTGACACACCAAGCAATCCGCCACAAACTTCGTCACATCCTTCATCATACCGGGCCAATACACGCTAGATGCCAACCGTCTATAGGTTCGGTACGCCCCGGAATGTCCTCCCTGTGGTGTCGAATGGAATTCTGCTAACATCCGGGGAATAAACGCCGAATCTCGCGACAATACTAGGCGCCCTTGATAATAAAGAACATTATTAACCAATGAATATTTCGGATATTTTCTCGATCCTCGAGCCAAATCACCCCAAATCTTACCTAACCCTGCGTCTTTCTTAACGCCTCCTCGGCTACCAATGACCACCCTAGCCACATCGGAATGGTGATAGCCATAAATTTCGTCTCCTCAAAACTCCGAGATAGCGTATCCGCCGCTTTATTCGAATGTCCCAATTTATATTCAATCTCGAAATCGTAGCCCAACAATTTAGACACCCAATAATGCTGAGCCAGAGTAGATGTTGGGAGATGATTCAGTCTTCTCACAATCAGTTAAGACATAAATCAGTAGCCCTGTGCTCTGAGTACTTACTGAAGATTTGAAGATCCCAAAACCCTATCTTGGTTGATGAACCATTCAGTTGTAACCTGTTTTGTTCTGTCTTTGAGGTTTCAGACTCAGTAGACACTCTGCATCTGGTTCAGGTGCTCAGTAGATTACCCGCCTCAGTACCAGAAGTAGAAGACTCAGTGATCTTGGACTCGGCGGGAGCAAGATATGCGAAAGGAGTCAGTGGAACTGAACTCAGCAGGAGTAGTTCACTGAACTCAGAGCTAATCTTCAGTAGAGCCGACTCAGTAGGAGCATGCTACTGAAAAGAGATCGGGACTCGAGCAACGGGCCGGACGGTTTTTTTCGACCGTCGGGATTCTCTAAAGTCAAATCAGCAGAGTCAATACGAGGAAGAGAGAAGTCAGCTTCAGATCTCCTTGAAGTCTATTCTGTCTCACCAACTTTCATGAACCTCGACTAATGACAAGCAGTCACCTGTCCTATATCTGTTAAAGCTGCAAGTGAACAACTTTCTAGAAATGGAGGGAAAGGACACTGCAACCATACTTTGAAAGAGCCGTTAGCTACCCAAAAGAGAGAGATAAAGGATCATCGTCTCCAAGGGATCTATCCTAATCTCTGCTCTATAAATAGAGGGATAAATTCAAATTGAAGCTCACGAGAATACGAGTGAACCAACGAGCATACACAAGCGAACTCAGAGCATTCAAAGAGCAACTCATAAACGCCTTAAGTCTTCCGCAAGAAGTTAGAAGAGACAATCTCCGGCGAAAGACTACATATCTGCTCATAGGGAACCAAGCTGAATAAGAATCATACAGCCTCTAGTATTCAAGCGACTGAACACGAACCCAAAGTTTATACTTAGCCGTTCGTCGCTCTAGAAGCCACATTCTCGTTCCCTATCCCTCTAACCTAAGCTCAGCTATTCATACCTATAGCTTAGATGAAGGAGTTCATAGTCAAACTGATCCTTATTGTAAAGGACTCCTTCACTGTTGGAGAGTTTTTCAAACACTTAGTTTGATACCCTGTAAACTGAGACTTGCTCAGTATAAATCTCAAGACCAGTGTTTTGTCCAGTGTACAAACCGACTGAGACTATATCAGTATAATACATAGCCTCCTGATCTTTCGGGACAGTGGACATAGGATTATTGGATCCGAACCACTTTAAAAATCGCCTGTGTTCTGTGTTCATTATTTACTGTTGCATTGATTTACTGTGCATACTGAAAATATCTTTAAAATCATTCAACTGAGTTTCAGCAAGCTTAATCGACTGCACTAATATACTGAAACTGTTTTGATAAAAACGTTTTCCTAACTCAACTAAATTTGGGCCTACACATTTTCGCACTACTGAACTTTATCTGAACGATACTAAATTCTGACTGTAGTCAGCTAGCAGGCCTCAGTAAAGTCAGTCACTCTGCCACGCGATTCAGAACAACTTATCTGGTCTGCTGAACTTGTTCAGTACGACACTCTCCTGAAAAGGACTGTTTGTGTTTTAAGTTGAGAAATCGGTTTTCAGGTGTATTCACCCCCCCTCTACACCTGAACGTTACTCTCGGGGACCAACAATTGGTATCAGAACGGGAGTTCTCTAAGACTTTTATTATTCTGAAACTGGTCTACTTGAACGGTTCTGGAAAATGTTTTCACTGCATATCATTCTTCATTCATATCATTATTCACTATGTCTGATATGTCAGGAATCAGAATGGTACCCATGTTCTCAGTAGAGAACTATGGAGTATGGCGGGTTAGAATGGAGGCACATCTAACCTCTCTCCACGATAGCATGACAGAGGTTTTAGAGGACGGACCTATCGTTCCAATGGTAGATAGCATTGTAGCTCAGGACCCAGCGAAGGAGGAGGGATGGTGACCGGGAAGAAGAGCCCCAAAGACAGAAGTCTCTTCACCCCTGAGGAGAAGAAGCTTCACAACTTAGACCGTGTCGCTAGAAACACCATACTGACCACTCTGAGCGATTCTTATCTCGGAAGAGTTCAGGACTGCAAGTCCGCAAAAGAACTCTGGGATGCTCTAGCGCTACTGAGTCAGGGGACTCAGAAGATCAAAGCAAACAAACTCGCGCTGGAACTTCAGAAGATGGAGAGATTATCCCTCATGCCTAGTGACTCCATTGAAGATCTCAATGTCAGATTTACGGATCTGATGAACTCTATCAACGGGCTGGGATAGACATTCACCAACCGAGAGATGAATCTCAAAATTTTGAGGGCACTGCCAGACGGTCACTGGACTCCCTTCGCTACTTTATTGCGTCATTCTGATTTAGATATTGTTACTCCTGACCATATCTTTTCAGAACTTAAAGCTGAGGAGTTCGAGTTTGGCTTACCTCAAAGGAAGCAGCGAGCTGAAACTGACACGCAAGTTGACCATGCCTTTAAAGCAACAGTCAGCACATCAGCTCCGGCATCTAGCAAGGCTGAACCTTCACTCAAAGACATACAAAAAGGAAACTTAGCCAAGAAGTACGCACTACTTGCCGTGAAGTATCAGAAGGAGAAGGAGAGGCGCAGGAAGCTCTCAAGAGTCGTCAGAGACTCTAAGGGTAAGACTGAATATACACCCAAGCGCACTTAGGAGGACTCAGCTCAGTCGAAATACAGTGAGAGAAGAAAGAGTCACAACCTGCTATGACTGCAAAAAGCCAGGACACTATCAGTATGACTGTCCTGAGCTCAGTACTGCTGAAAGAGCAGCACACAAAGCTCGAAGGGAGAAGTTCATCAAGAAGCGACAAGCATATATTGTTGGTGAACTCTCAGACGACTCAGATGAAGTCGAATCCTTCATGGATTCATCAGATGATGAAGCAGCTTTCATGGCCATAGAGCTTGAAGCTGAAGAAGACGCTGAAAAGTGTCTCATGGCAGGAGAAGAGGATGAGGTAAACTCTCATGCACCATTTAACTCCTCTTCACACTGCACACACGACACTATTTTAGGTGCAGGCGAGAATCTGGACGTCGCGATTGCATACAAAGAACTACTCGACAAGAAAATTCAGATGAGTCTGCAGCTCAGTAAGACTCTTAAGGAGTTGGATACCCTGAAAGTGGAGAATCATAGACTTTCTCAAGAGAGTCAGGTTACTACGGAGTCAGAAGGACTTGTGTTGAGACTCATGGAGGAGATAAACTCTCTGACCAAGTCTCAGCATCAAGAAGATCAGATCTCAGTACTGACCAATGACTTGATTCAGAAAGATACTGAATTGAGTCTACTGATGCAAGAGTTGTCAGGACTTCAGACCTAGCATGAATTGCTAAAGAAAAGTGATGATGTCTGGAGGAATCTGATGACAGAGCGGTACATGGGCGCTGAAAAGAAGCTTGAAGCTATGCTAGCAAGCAACAAGCCCAAGCATTGTAAGGAGGGACTTGCATTCAGCTATGGAGCCTCCTCATCTGCCCCCGTACGCTCAGAAAACCGGCTAGCTGATAGGTTTGTTCAAGGGGAGACCATCAATGCAGAAATATTGAACCCCCTAGCTAAGAACAAACAAAAGATGAAGGCACCTCATCCCAGTTATCAGCATTCTGACAAGAAGATCAGCACTAAATCACCCCAGTTCAGTCAAGGGAGAACCAGCAAAGTAAAATGGGCTGATCAGTATGGACCTCCGCAGCTGACGCATCCAGCTCAGTATGAGTCATATTACTATGATCTAATAGTCAGGAGAGGATCCAAAAGTCAGAAGAAGAAGAAAGCCGTACAGAAGGCAAAGGTCAACAGTCCACCTACTCAGAAGATCAGGACTCCTGAACCTGTAAAGCCTCAGAAGTCAGCATCGACCAGTCCATTGGTTAAATATGTTGATAAAAGTGGAAATAAACTGTCTGAGACCACCAGGGTCGTAAGACAGATTTGAGTTTCCAAAACTAACATCTAAGGACCCAAAATCAAAAATAAAGGGTACCTAAATATAATTCTATCTTGTAGGTGCTCAAGGACCCTTGGTATGAGGACAGCGGATGCTCAAGACATATGACATACCAAAATGACCTATTGAAGAATTATACTACTGAAGAAGGACCCCAAATCGAGTTTGGAGACAACGCAAAAGGCTATACCAGAGGAGATGGAACACTCAGCATTGGAACCACAACAGTTCCAAGAGTATCATATGTTGAAGGACTTCAGCATAATCTTCTCTGCGTTAGTCAATTTTGTGATAACTTGAATAGAGTGATTTTTGACGCTGGTTTCTGTGATGTGATTGATAAATCTACAGGGAAAACAGGGTTGTCAGGTTCGCGCACAAAGAATATCTAAGTAGCTGACTGGAACTCAGCTGAACCTGAAGCTTGTTTGTTGGCGAAGAATGACAACAGAACGGGATGGCTCTGGCGCAGAAGACTCAGTCATCTCAACTTCAAGACGCTCAACAAATTAGCTAGAAACACTCTAGCAAGAGGACTGCCGAATGAAGTATTTAGCAAAGACACTCAGTGTGAAGCATGTCTGAAGGGAAAGCAAACAAGGAATCAAAATCCTCCTGTTCCATCTCCTTCCACTGATGGAATCCTTCAACTGCTACATATGGATTTGTTCGGTCCTGTCTCTCCGGTGATGATCAGATTTCAGGCGAATCCGAAGCAGAGTGCTATTATTGGTTCCTTATTGGTTCCTTATTATACTTAACAGCTACTCGTCCTGACATGACTTATGCTGTAGGTGTCTGCGCTCGATTTCAGGAGAATCCGAAGCAGAGTCACATGGACTCAGCAAAGAAGATTCTCCGTTATCTCAGAGGAACACCTAACATGGGTTTATGGTATCCAGCTGATGATAATATTGAACTAAATGGTTATTCTGCTGCTGACTATGCAGGATGTAGAATTGACCAAAAGTCAACTTCTGGAACAGTTCCTTGGCAGTAAGCTGATCTCATGGTTTTCAAAGAAACAACACTCAGTAGCGACGTTAACTACTGAAGCTGAATACATGGCTGCCGAAAGTTGCTGCACCCAAATCCCTTGGCTAGACAGCAGCTACGCGACTATGACGTCATTCAGAATGAAGTGCCAATCTTACTGCGGCGTCATACCGGTGCTATTGCAATCACTCAGAATCATGTACTTCATACGAGATGCAAGCACGTGGACATCAGACACCACTTCATTCGTGATCATGTCGAAATCAGGATGGAAAAGATCCATACTGACCATCAAAGGGCTGATATACTGACCAAGCCTCTAGCTGAAGCCAGATTTAGAGAACTTTCAGGAGAGCTAGGTCTGTTGGACCCTACTGACTCTAGTCAGTAAGCGGATTCAGGAGAGGAGCATTCAGTAAGGGGGAATGTTCACTCTCAGTAGTGAGTAAATTCACTACGTAGAGACTCAGCAACCATCTACACGAGGTATCAGCTGACTACGATGTTCAGCTGACAGGTTTGCATATCTCTACTCAGCAGCCAATAGAACAATTATGTGCATTTATGACTCAGATTCAGCTTCGTATTCAATGCCTTAGAAAATGTCATTTAATATTAACGATTTACATTAAATACACGACATTCTATGTAAAAGCATGTTGAACTCTGCAACGCATTAAATGCATGTCGTATCAAGTTTCTTCTTTGGCTATATACAACTGTATTTTGACTTAGGCGACTAATATGATCATTGCATATTTTATAAAATCTAATCCTGACCGTCCATCTAAAAAAGCATGTTCAAAGTGAACCGTAGATAATTAACTGTTTCTCTTCCTTACCATATATATATATATTCAAAAGTTTGAAACCGCCATCTCTACTCTGCAAATATTTCGAACCCTAGATTTTCTGAGATAATTCCTGCCTCTTTACAAAACTCATCTTTCAAAACTTCTCAGAAAAATCTTTGGTAAATTTCAATGATCATTCAGTATCGTATACGCTTATTTTTTTTTATACTTTATTGGATACTGATCTACTGTGTTTGCAGATTACAGAATATGACAGGAACTACTATAGTCGCTCCTGTCGATATGCAAGAGATCCTCGAGAAGGGTCAGGTATGGTGCGAACCCGTGATGGAGTTCGACGCATGTGACCTCGATTACATGGAAGAGATCTTCTACGCCCTTCGAGAAACTAGGCTTGAAGGTTTCCTGACGAGGAAGACATCGTTCTTCCTTCCGCGCCAGATAGCTGAGCTCTATCTGAACTCAGATTCAGTAGAGGGAGACATCCGATGCCGTTATGTCATTCATTCAGTAGGCGACCCCTCTCGTACCTCTATTGAAATCAAGCAGATGTCTATCAGAGAAGCACTCCAGAGAAGCTTCAACCTTCCTAACGAAGGATTCACTACCGTGGCTTACAAAGATGATCTGATGGATGAGTATCTGACAGAGTTCTGTGGGAAGCCGACAACCTTCAGAGTTGCATTTCCGAAGAATGCAACGCTTTCCCAATACAGAGCATTGGCCTACATCGTGACTCAGCTACTAACAAGTTTGGGCCGGGTCCTTCGATCAAGTGTCCAGGCCAAAGATCCAGCTTATGATGGCCATACACGACAGAGCAAAAATTAACTGGACTGAATTCTTCCTCAAAGAATTCATGATGCAATCAGCCAAGTTCGATAAGACAGCCAAACGTCTGAGCGTCAAAGGAAAACTACTGTATGGTCTGAAGTTATCCGTGATGATAGAAGACTTCTGCGGATCGGACAACATTACCTTTGCTGATAAGCAGTACTTCAACCAGAAGAAGGCCCGGTTCCAGGACAGGGTAGCGGCCCTTCAGTAGATAGGATCAGGGCCCGCTGACCCTAAGTCCTGAATTCAGAAGACCTCTACACCCACCAAGAACAGGTCCCCTCCCAAGTCTACTCCTAAAACACCGACCAAGAGGCTGAAGAAAGTCAATGAGGTCGTGCCGGAGGCAGAGCCTGAGGCAGTAGTTGCTGAGCCTCCTCTGTAATTGAGGGATGAATCTAAGTCATCCGAGAAGACACCGTCAGTGGAGAAGGCAGTCTCCACTGAGCGTGCTGAAACAGTGGACCAAGGGTCCAAGCTGAATCTGTGCAAACACTGGACAACCCCTTGGACGTTCCACCACTCAGCAGCATACCATCTGCTGAGAAGAAGCCGTCTCCAATAGATGTAGAAGACTCGAAGATAGCTTCTAAGTAAAAATCGATCGGGATTGAGGCCTCAGTTCTAAAATCATGAGCCTCCCGAGAGATTGCTGAACGGATCCCAGAGATAGCCAGCCACAGTGATTTGGTCACATTAGCAAGGCAGGCTAGGCTCCACATGCTGATCCGGTTCCAGGAGTGGCACAATCCCGAAGTACCTCATCCTTCACCACTCCTGCGAATAGCTCCATGAGGAGGAGTTGATCATAAGGGGCAAGAATGGCTACTCAGAGCCATCCGACCTTAGCACCCTTGAAGATCTGAGGGCTGCGATGCTCGCCATGCTGAACGACAGACAACCCATCTCAGCATCAGCACCCTCAGATGGGTCTGACCCCGATGGTCAGGACCCACCCCGTGATTCGAGCCACGAGAAGCCGATGAGGGAACTCAATCCGGACAAGGATGCTCCAACATCCACCGCTGAACCGCCGCTCAGCATCCTTGGTCCAGGTCAGTTGGCGGCTGGTACTTCGAAGGCAGCTGAACCATCTCAGCTTCTACTTGAGTCTACCTTCGAAGTAGCGCCCAGCCCGAGAAGCCGATGATCGAAGTCAGTGGCCGAGGCAATGAGGAATCAAGGTACTCAAAACCAACTACTAGCCCTGCACCGTCCACAAGACCTAGAGGCAAACCACTGAGGCTCAAAGTGCTGAAATCAAGGGACTCCGAGCATCTATTCAGACTGTTGGGTAATGATTCAGTCCCCAACAATAGCACAAAATGTTGGGAAATGATTCAGTCTTCTTAGTTGATAATTAACTCAGTAGCCTTGTGCTCTGAAAACGTACTGAAGATTTGAAGATCCCAAAACCCTATCTTGATTGATGAACCATTCAGTTGTAATCTGTTTTGGAGTTGTCTCTGAGGTTTCAAACTCAACAGACACTCTGCATCTGGTTCAGGCGCTCAGTAGATTACCTTCCTCAACACCAGAAGTAGAAGACTCAGTCATATTGGACTCAGCAGGAGCAGTATACTAAAAGGAGTCAGTGGAACTGAACTCAGCAGGAGTAGTTCACTGAACTCAGAGCTGATCTTCAGTAGAGCCGACTCAGCAGGAGCATGCTAGTGAATCAGAGATCAGACTCAGCAATGGCCAGATAGTCTTCTGACTGTCAGATTCTCTAAAGTCAAATCAGCAGAGTCAATACGAGGAAGAGAGAAGTCAGCTTCAGATCTCCTTGAAGTCTGTTCTGTCTCAACCACTTTCTGAACCTCGACCAATGACAAGCAGCCACCTGTCCTATATCTGTTAAAGCTGCAAGTCGACAACTTTCCAGAAATGGAGGGAAAGGACACTGCTACCATACTTCGAAAGAGCCGTTAGCTACCCAAAAGAGAGAGACAAAGGATCGTCGTCTCCAACGGATCTATCCTAAACTCTGCTCTATAAATAGAGGGATAAAATCAAATTGAAGCTCACCAAGAACACCTAAGACACGAACTCAGAGCATTCTATAGAGCAACTCGAAAAAGCCTAAGTCTTCCGCAAGTAATTCAAATAGACAATCTCCGGCAAAAGACTACAATTCTGCTCATAGGGAACCAAGCTGAATTAGAATTATACAGCCTCTAGTATCCAAGCGACGGTACATGAACCCAAAGCTTATACTCATCTGCTCGTCGCTCTAGAAGATCATCCCAGTTATCAGCACTCTGACAAGAAGATCAGCACCAGATCACCCCAGTTCAGTCAAGGGGGAACCAGCAAAGCAAAATGGGCTGATCAGTATGGACCTCCGCATCTGACTCATCCAGCTCAGTATAGGTCATATTACTATGATCCTATAGTCAAGAGAGGATCTAAACGTCAGAAGAAAAAGAAGAAAACCGTACAGAAGGCAAAGGTCAATAGTCCACCCACTCAAAAGATCAGGACTCCTGAACCTGAAAAGTCTCAGAAGTCAGCATCGACTAGTCCAGTGGTCAAATATGTTGACAAAAGTGGAAAGAAACTGCCTGAAACCAACAGGGTCGTAAGACAGATATGGGTTTCCAAAACTAACATCTAAGGATCCAAAATATAAAATAAAGGGTACCTAAATATAATTATGTTTTGCAGGTGCACAAGGACCCTTGGTATGTGGACAGCGGATGCTCAAGACACATGACGTACGAAAAGGACCTACTGAAGAATTATACTACTGAAGAAGGACCCCGAATCGAGTTTGGAGACAACGCAAAAGGCTATACCAGAGGCTATGGAACACTCAGCATTGGAACAACAATAGTTCCAAGAGTATCATATGTTGAAGGACTTCAACATAATCTTCTCTCTGTTAGTCAATTTTGTAATAACTCGAATAGAGTGATTTTTTACGCTGGTTTCTGTGATGTCATTGATAAATCTACTGGGAAAACAGTGTTGTCAGGTTCGCGCAAAAAGAATATCTATGTAGCTGACTGGAACTCAGCTGAACCTGAAGCTTGTTTGTTGGCGAAGAATGACAACACTGTTCTCAACTTTAAGACGCTCAACAAATTAGCTAGAAACACTCTAACAAGAGGACTGCCGAATGAAGTATTCAGCAAAGACACTCAGTGTGAAGCATGTCTGAAGGGAAAGCAAACAAGGAATCAAAATCCACCTGTTCCATCTCCTTCCACTGATGGAATCCTTCAGCTGCTACATATGGATTTGTTCGGTCCAGTCTCTCCAGTGACGATCAGAGGCAAGAAGTGTGCATTAGTGGTCATTGATGACTACTCGCGCTACACATGGGTCATATTTATTGCCAACAAGTCTGACATCAAAACAGAGTTACCAACGCTTCTGAAAAGGCTCAGTGTCGAGAAGAACACCAAGATCATCAAGATACGTTCAGACAGAGGAACTGAGTTCCTGAATTTCATGGTGGAGGAGTTCTGCAATGCAGAAGGTATAGAGCATGAGACGTCTGCTGTGCGCACGCCTCAACAAAATGGGGTTGCTGAGAGAAAGAATCGAACACTCAAAGAAGCAGCTAGAACCTGCTCGCAAACTCAGGACTCCCAACCAAATTCTGGGCAGAAGCTACTGATAATGCATGTTATACTCAGAACCGATCTTTACTGACAAAGCAGCATAAGAAGACACCATATGAACTATGGAATGGTAGGAAGCCTTCTTTATCTTATTTCTATATTTTTGGGTGTTCGTGCTTTATCCACAATAACGGGAAAGATCAGCTGAAGACTTTTGATAGCAAGTCAGATCGGGGAGTGTTCTTAGGATACTCTCGGGTCAGCAAAGCTTTCAGAGTCTTTAACTATCGGACCCTTTGCGTTGAGGAAAGCCCTCATGTTGTTTTTAATGAGTTTGCTACTATTGAAAAGATCTAGCTATGTTGGGATGATGATTCAGATGAAGAAACTGAAGACAAGTCTATTGAATCTCGGCCGGCGGCCGAATAGGCCGAGCAGTTGACTCTACGAACGAGTCAATCCCAGGTAACTCAGGTCGATGAAGAAACCCAAGTGGTAACTGAGACCTCTACTGAGAATAATAATTCAGGGGGAACTAATGATGTTCCTGAGCTAAATGCCCCTGAACCTAGTGACTCAGTAGATCACACTCTTGTAACTGAATTGCTTCAATCTCAGAATAGTACAGCTGAAATACCTAACTCACCAACTATCTGTGTTGAACAAATTTCAGATGAAGAGTTAAAACAACGTAGATCGTGGCTGGACGCTCACACTTCTGATTTAATTATTGGAGATCCTTCAGCAAGCGTAAAGACAAGATCCAGATTCTGTCAGGGAGAAAGCGCCTTATATTCCGGCTTCTTGTCTACTGAAGAACCTCAGTCAGTCGAGGACGCACTGAAAGACGCTGATTGGATCATAGCCATGCAGGTGGAGCTGAATCAGTTCACGAGAAACAAAGTTTGAGAGCTTGTTGACAGACCCCCGGCAACAACATGTGATCGGAACCAAATGGTTCTTCAAAAACAAGCGAGATGAAAACAACGTCATAGTAAGGAACAAAGCAAGACTCGTGGCAAAAGGCTACTGTAAAGCTGAAGGGATAGATTTCGATGAAACGTTCGCTGTAGTTGCAAGATTGGAGGCAATCAGACTATTCCTAGCCTACGCAACACATCAAAGATTCAGAGTCTATCAAATGGATGTGAAGTCTGCTTTCCTGAACGGCGTACCGAAAGAAGAAGTCTATGTGGAACAGCCTCCCAGCTTTCAGCAGGGACATCAAGTTTATAGACTCAGAAAGGCTTTGTATGGGTTAAAACAAGCACCCAGGGGCTTGGTACGATACCACTGCGAGTTTCTTCTTCGAAAAGGTTTTCGAAAGGCGCAAGATGAGCCGCACATTATTCAGCATTCGACTAGAAGACGACATTTTACTTGTGCAGATCTACGTAGATGACATCATCTTCAGGTCGAAGAACGTCATCATGTGTCAGCAGTTTGAGAAAATGATGAAGGACAAGTTCGAGATGTCAATGATGGGAGAGATTAACTATTTCCTCGCCTTTCAAGTCAAACAATCTGAGAAGGGAACGTTCATCAATCAAGGCAAATACACTCGAGACCTCATCAAGAAATTCGGTTGCACATCCGACAAACCAATCAAGATCCCGATGAACACGAACATGAAAATTGATCTTGATAAAGAGGGAGTATCAGTAGACCAAACTGAATTTCGTGCTATAATTGGTTCTTTATTATACTTAACAGCTACTCATCCTAACAAAACTTATGCTGTAGGTGTCGACGCCCGATTTCAGGGTAATCCGAAGCAGAGTCACATGGACTCAGCAAAGAAGATTCTCCGCTATCTCAGAGGAACACCTGACATGGGTTTATGGTATCCAACTGATGATAATATTGAACTAATTGGTTATTCTGATGCTGACTATACAGGATGTAGAATTGACCGAAAGTCAACTTCTGGAACGTGTCAGTTCCTTGGCAGTAAGCTGATCTCATGGTTCTCAAAGAAACAACATTCAGTAGCGACGTCAACTACTGAAGCTGAATACATGGCTGCCGAAAGTTGCTGCACCCAAATCCCTTGGCTAGACAGCAGCTACGCGACTATGACGTCATTCAGAATGAAGTGCCAATCTTCTGCGACAGTACCAGTGCTATTGCAATCACTCAGAATCATGTACTTCATACGAGATGCAAGCACGTGGACATCAGACACCACTTCATTCGTGATCATGTCGAAATCAGGATGGAAAAGATCCATACTGACCATCAAAGGGCTGATATACTGACCAAGCCTCTAGCTGAAGCCAGATTTAGAGAACTTTCAGGAGAGCTAGGTCTGTTGGACCCTACTGACTCTAGTCAGTAAGCGAATTCAGGAGAGGAGCATTCAGTAAGGGGGAATGTTCACTCTCAGTAGTGAGTAAATTCACTACGTAGAGACTCAGCAACCATCTACACGAGGTATCAGCTGACTACGATGTTCAGCTGACAGGTTTGCATATCTCTACTCAGCAGCCAATAGAACAATTATATGCATTTATGACTCAGATTCAGCTTCGTATTCAATGCCTTAGAAAATGTCATTTAATATTAACGATTTACATTAAATACACGACATTCTATGTAAAAGCATGTTGAACTCTGCAACGCATTAAATGCATGTCGTATCAAGTTTCTTCTTTGGCTATATACAACTGTATTTTGACTTAGGCGACTAATATGATCATTGCATATTTTATAAAATCTAATCCTGACCGTCCATCTAAAAAAGCATGTTCAAAGTGAACCGTAGATAATTAACTGTTTATCTTCCTTACCATATATATATACATTCAAAAGTTTGAAACCGCCATCTCTACTCTGCAAATATTTCGAACCCTAGATTTTCTGAGATAATTCCTGCCTCTTTACAAAACTCATCTTTCAAAACTTCTCAGAAAAATCTTTGGTAAATTTCAATGATCATTCAGTATCGTATACGCTTATTTTTTTTTTATACTTTATTGGATACTGATCTACTGTGTTTGCAGATTACAGAATATGACAGGAACTACTATAGTCGCTCCTGCCGATATGCAAGAGATCCTCGAGAAGGGTCAGGTATGGTGCGAACCCGTGATGGAGTTCGACGCATGTGACCTCGATTACATGGAAGAGATCTTCTACGCCCTTCGAGAAACTAGGCTTGAAGGTTTCCTGACGAGGAAGACATCGTTCTTCCTTCCGCGCCAGATAGCTGAGCTCTATCTGAACTCAGATTCAGTAGAGGGAGACATCCGATGCCGTTATGTCATTCATTCAGTAGGCGACCCCTCTCGTACCTCTATTGAAATCAAGCAGATGTCTATCAGAGAAGCACTCCAGAGAAGCTTCAACCTTCCTAACGAAGGATTCACTACCGTGGCTTACAAAGATGATCTGATGGATGAGTATCTGACAGAGTTCTGTGGGAAGCCGACAACCTTCAGAGTTGCATTTCCGAAGAATGCAACGCTTTCCCAATACAGAGCATTGGCCTACATCGTGACTCAGCTACTAACAAGTTTGGGCCGGGTCCTTCGATCAAGTGTCCAGGCCAAAGATCCGGCTTATGATGGCCATACACGACGAGCAAAAATTAACCCCGGATCGAATTCTTCCTCAAAGAATTCATGATGCAATCAGCCAAGTTCGATAAGACAGCCAAACGTCTGAGCGTCAAAGGAAAACTACTGTATGGTCTGAAGTTATCCGTGATGATAGAAGACTTCTGCGGATCGGACAACATTACCTTTGCTGATAAGCAGTACTTCAACCAGAAGAAGGCCCGGTTCCAGGACAGGGCAGCGGCCCTTCAGTAGATAGGATCAGGGCCCGCTGACCCTAAGTCCTGAATTCAGAAGACCTCTACACCCACCAAGAATAGGTCCCCTCCCAAGTCTACTCCTAAAACACCGACCAAGAGGCTGAAGAAAGTCAATGAGGTCGTGCCGGAGGCAGAGCCTGAGGCAGTAGTTGCTGAGCCTCCTCTGTAATTGAGGGATGAATCTAAGTCATCCGAGAAGACACCGTCAGTGGAGAAGGCAGTCTCCACTGAGCGTGCTGAAACAGTGGACCAAGGGTCCAAGCTGAATCTGTGCAAACACTGGACAACCCCTTGGACGTTCCACCACTCAGCAGCATACCATCTGCTGAGAAGAAGCCGTCTCCAATAGATGTAGAAGACTCGAAGATAGCTTCTAAGTAAAAATCGATCGGGATTGAGGCCTCAGTTCTAAAATCATGAGCCTCCCGAGAGATTGCTGAACGGATCCCAGAGATAGCCGGCCACAGTGATTTGGTCACATTAGCAAGGCAGGCTAGGCTCCACATGCTGATCCGGTTCCAGGAGTGGCACAATCTGAAGTACCTCATCCTTCACCACTCCTGCGAATAGCTCCATGAGGAGGAGTTGATCATAAGGGGCAAGAATGGCTACTCAGAGCCATCCGACCTTAGCACCCTTGAAGATCTGAGGGCTGCGATGCTCGCCATGCTGAACGACAGACAACCCATCTCAGCATCAGCACCCTCAGATGGGTCTGACCCCGATGGTCAGGACCCACCCCGTGATTCAGGCCCTGAGAAGCCTGATGAGGGAACTCAACTGGACAAGGATGCTCCAACATCCACTGCTGAACCGCCGCTCAGCATCCTTGGTCCAGGTCAGTTGGCGGCTGGTACTTCGAAGGCAGCTGAACCATCTCAGCTTCTACTTGAGTCTACCTTCGAAGTAGCGCCCAGCCCGAGAAGCCGATGATCGAAGTCAGTGGCCAGGGCAATGAGGAATCAAGGTACTCAAAACCAACTACTAGCCTGCACCGTCCACAAGACCTAGAGGCAAACCACTGAGGCTCAAAGTGCTGAAATCAAGGGACTCCGAGCATCTATTCAGACTGTTGGGTAATGATTCAGTCCCCAACAATAGCACAAAATGTTGGGAAATGATTCAGTCTTCTTAGTTGATAATTAACTCAGTAGCCTTGTGCTCTGAAAACGTACTGAAGATTTGAAGATCCCAAAACCCTATCTTGATTGATGAACCATTCAGTTGTAATCTGTTTTGGAGTTGTCTCTGAGGTTTCAAACTCAACAGACACTCTGCATCTGGTTCAGGCGCTCAGTAGATTACCTTCCTCAACACCAGAAGTAGAAGACTCAGTCATATTGGACTCAGCAGGAGCAGTATACTAAAAGGAGTCGGTGGGGCCCGAACTCGGCGGGAGTAGTTCACGAACTCGAGGCCGATCTTCGAGTAGAGCCGACTCAGCAGGAGCATGCTAGTGAATCAGAGATCAGACTCAGCAATGGCCAGATAGTCTTCTGACTGTCAGATTCTCTAAAGTCAAATCAGCAGAGTCAATACGAGGAAGAGAGAAGTCAGCTTCAGATCTCCTTGAAGTCTGTTCTGTCTCAACCACTTTCTGAACCTCGACCAATGACAAGCGACCACTGTCCTATATCCGTTAAAGCTGCAAGTCGACAACTTTCCAGAAATGGAGGGAAAGGACACTGCTACCATACTTCGAAAGAGCCGTTAGCTACCCAAAAGAGAGAGACAAAGGATCGTCGTCTCCAACGGATCTATCCTAAACTCTGCTCTATAAATAGAGGGATAAAATCAAATTGAAGCTCACCAAGAACACCTAAGACACGAACTCAGAGCATTCTATAGAGCAACTCGAAAAAGCCTAAGTCTTCCGCAAGTAATTCAAATAGACAATCTCCGGCAAAAGACTACAATTCTGCTCATAGGGAACCAAGCTGAATTAGAATTATACAGCCTCTAGTATCCAAGCGACGGTACATGAACCCAAAGCTTATACTCATCTGCTCGTCGCTCTAGAAGATCATCCCAGTTATCAGCACTCTGACAAGAAGATCAGCACCAGATCACCCCAGTTCAGTCAAGGGGGAACCAGCAAAGCAAAATGGGCTGATCAGTATGGACCTCCGCATCTGACTCATCCAGCTCAGTATAGGTCATATTACTATGATCCTATAGTCAAGAGAGGATCTAAACGTCAGAAGAAAAAGAAGAAAACCGTACAGAAGGCAAAGGTCAATAGTCCACCCACTCAAAGATCGGGACTCCCGAACACCGAAAAGTCTCGAAGTCAGCATCGACTAGTCCAGTGGTCAAATATGTTGACAAAAGTGGAAAGAAACTGCCTGAAACCAACAGGGTCGTAAGACAGATATGGGTTTCCAAAACTAACATCTAAGGATCCAAAATATAAAATAAAGGGTACCTAAATATAATTATGTTTTGCAGGTGCACAAGGACCCTTGGTATGTGGACAGCGGATGCTCAAGACACATGACGTACGAAAAGGACCTACTGCGAAGAATTATACTGCGAAGAAGGACCCCGAATCGAGTTTGGAGACAACGCAAAGGCTATACCGGAGGCTATGGAACACTCGGCATTGGAACAACAATAGTTCCAAGAGTATCATATGTTGAAGGACTTCAACATAATCTTCTCTCTGTTAGTCAATTTTGTAATAACTCGAATAGAGTGATTTTTTACGCTGGTTTCTGTGATGTCATTGATAAATCTACTGGGAAAACAGTGTTGTCAGGTTCGCGCAAAAAGAATATCTATGTAGCTGACTGGAACTCAGCTGAACCTGAAGCTTGTTTGTTGGCGAAGAATGACAACACTGTTCTCAACTTTAAGACGCTCAACAAATTAGCTAGAAACACTCTAACAAGAGGACTGCCGAATGAAGTATTCAGCAAAGACACTCAGTGTGAAGCATGTCTGAAGGGAAAGCAAACAAGGAATCAAAATCCACCTGTTCCATCTCCTTCCACTGATGGAATCCTTGGTTAGCTACATATGGATTTGTTCGGTCCAGTCTCTCCAGTGACGATCAGAGGCAAGAAGTGTGCATTAGTGGTCATTGATGACTACTCGCGCTACACATGGGTCATATTTATTGCCAACAAGTCTGACATCAAAACAGAGTTACCAACGCTTCTGAAAAGGCTCAGTGTCGAGAAGAACACCAAGATCATCAAGATACGTTCAGACAGAGGAACTGAGTTCCTGAATTTCATGGTGGAGGAGTTCTGCAATGCAGAAGGTATAGAGCATGAGACGTCTGCTGTGCGCACGCCTCAACAAAATGGGGTTGCTGAGAGAAAGAATCGAACACTCAAAGAAGCAGCTAGAACCTGCTCGCAAACTCAGGACTCCCAACCAAATTCTGGGCAGAAGCTACTGATAATGCATGTTATACTCAGAACCGATCTTTACTGACAAAGCAGCATAAGAAGACACCATATGAACTATGGAATGGTAGGAAGCCTTCTTTATCTTATTTCTATATTTTTGGGTGTTCGTGCTTTATCCACAATAACGGGAAAGATCAGCTGAAGACTTTTGATAGCAAGTCAGATCGGGGAGTGTTCTTAGGATACTCTCGGGTCAGCAAAGCTTTCAGAGTCTTTAACTATCGGACCCTTTGCGTTGAGGAAAGCCCTCATGTTGTTTTTAATGAGTTTGCTACTATTGAAAAGATCTAGCTATGTTGGGATGATGATTCAGATGAAGAAACTGAAGACAAGTCTATTGAATCTCAGCCAGCAGCCGAAGTAGGCGAGCAGTTGACTCTCGAACGCAGTCAATCCCAGGTAACTCAGGTCGATGAAGAAACCCAAGTGGTAACTGAGACCTCTACTGAGAATAATAATTCAGGGGGAACTAATGATGTTCCTGAGCTAAATGCCCCTGAACCTAGTGACTCAGTAGATCACACTCTTGTAACTGAATTGCTTCAATCTCAGAATAGTACAGCTGAAATACCTAACTCACCAACTATCTGTGTTGAACAAATTTCAGATGAAGAGTTAAAACAACGTAGATCGTGGCTGGACGCTCACACTTCTGATTTAATTATTGGAGATCCTTCAGCAAGCGTAAAGACAAGATCCAGATTCAGTCAGGGAGAAAGCGCCTTATATTCCGGCTTCTTGTCTACTGAAGAACCTCAGTCAGTCGAGGACGCACTGAAAGACGCTGATTGGATCATAGCCATGCAGGTGGAGCTGAATCAGTTCACGAGAAACAAAGTTTGAGAGCTTGTTGACAGACCCCCGGCAACAACATGTGATCGGAACCAAATGGTTCTTCAAAAACAAGCGAGATGAAAACAACGTCATAGTAAGGAACAAAGCAAGACTCGTGGCAAAAGGCTACTGTAAAGCTGAAGGGATAGATTTCGATGAAACGTTCGCTGTAGTTGCAAGATTGGAGGCAATCAGACTATTCCTAGCCTACGCAACACATCAAAGATTCAGAGTCTATCAAATGGATGTGAAGTCTGCTTTCCTGAACGGCGTACCGAAAGAAGAAGTCTATGTGGAACAGCCTCCCAGCTTTCAGCAGGGACATCAAGTTTATAGACTCAGAAAGGCTTTGTATGGGTTAAAACAAGCACCCAGGGCTTGGTACGATACCCTGTCTGAGTTTCTTCTTCAGAAAGGTTTTCAGAAAGGCGCAGTAGACCGCACATTATTCAGCATTCGACTAGAAGACGACATTTTACTTGTGCAGATCTACGTAGATGACATCATCTTCAGGTCGAAGAACGTCATCATGTGTCAGCAGTTTGAGAAAATGATGAAGGACAAGTTCGAGATGTCAATGATGGGAGAGATTAACTATTTCCTCGCCTTTCAAGTCAAACAATCTGAGAAGGGAACGTTCATCAATCAAGGCAAATACACTCGAGACCTCATCAAGAAATTCGGTTGCACATCCGACAAACCAATCAAGATCCCGATGAACACGAACATGAAAATTGATCTTGATAAAGAGGGAGTATCAGTAGACCAAACTGAATTTCGTGCTATAATTGGTTCTTTATTATACTTAACAGCTACTCATCCTAACAAAACTTATGCTGTAGGTGTCGACGCCCGATTTCAGGGTAATCCGAAGCAGAGTCACATGGACTCAGCAAAGAAGATTCTCCGCTATCTCAGAGGAACACCTGACATGGGTTTATGGTATCCAACTGATGATAATATTGAACTAATTGGTTATTCGATGCGACTATACGGGATGTAGAATTGACCGAAAGTTAACTTCACGAACGTGTCGGTTCCTTGGCGATAAGGCGATCTCATGGTTCTCAAAGAAACAACATTCGGTAGCGACGTCAACTCACGGGGCTGAATACATGGCTGCCCGAGGTTGCTGCGCCCCAAATCCTTTGGGCGTGACGGCGGCTACGCGACTATGACGTCATTCGGAATGAAGTGCGATTTTACTCGCGGCAGTACCCGGTGCCATTGCAATCACTCGAGATCCTATACTTCATACGAGATGCAAGCACGTGGACATCAGACACCACTTCATTCGTGACCATGTCGAAAAGAAGGATATCAGGATGGAAAAGATCCATACTGACCATCAAAGGGCTGATATACTGACCAAGCCTCTAGTTGAAGCCAGATTTAGAGAATTTTCAGTAGAGCTAGGTCTGTTGGACCCTACTGACTCCAGTCAGTAAGAGGATTCAGGAGAGGAGCATTCAGTAAGGGGGAATGTTCACTCTCAGTACTGAGTAAAAAAAAATAGTACGTAGAGACTCAGCAACCATCTACACGAGGTATCAGCTGACTACGATGTTCAGCTGACAGGTTTGCGTATCTCTACTCAATAGCCAATAGAACAGTTCTGTGCATTTATGAATCAGATTCAGCATCGTATTCAATGCCTTAGAAAATGTCATTTAATATTAACGATTTACATTTAATACACAACATTCTATGTAAAAGCATGCTGAACTCTGCAACGCATTAAATGCATGTCGTATCAAGTTACTTCTTTGGCTATATACAATTGTATTTTGACTTAGGCGGCTAATATGATCATTGCCTATTTTATAAAACTTAATCCTAGCCGTCCATCTCAAAAGCGCATTCAAACTGAACCCTTTATATTTAATTGTTTATCTTTTTAAAGATATATATATGCGTTCAAATGTTTGAAACCGCCATTTCAACTCTGCTCATATTCTGCGAACCCTAGATTTTCTGAGAACGTCTCTTACTTTGTTACAAAACCTATCTTTTAAAAAACCACTCAGAAAATCCTTTTGTAACTTTCAATGATCATTCAGTATCGTATGAGTTTATTTTTCTTATATCTTATTGGATACTGACTTATACTGTGTCTACAGATTACGAATATGACAGGAACACATGTAGACTCTCCTGTCGATATGCAAGAGATCCTTGAAAAGGATCGGGTCTGGTGCGAACCGATGATGGAGTTCGATGCTTGTGACCTCGACTATATGGAAGAGATCTTCTATGCCCTCCGAGAAACCGGGCTGGAAGGTTTTCTGACGAGGAAGCCTTCGTTCTTCCTTCCACGCCAGGTAGCTGAAGCCTACCTGAACTCAGAGTCCGTAGAGGGCGATATTCGCTGCCGGTTCATCGTCTATTCAGTAGGCGACCCCTCCCGAGTCACTTCTGTAATCAAGCAGATGTCTATTAGAGAAGCTCTCCAGAAAAGCTTCAACTTGCAAACGAAGGATTCATAACAGTGTCCTACAAAGATGACCTCATGGACAAGTACTTGACTGAGTTATGTGGAAAGCCAACGACATTCAGAGCCGCCTTTCCAAAGAACGCCATGCTCCCTCAATACAAAGCACTGGCTTACATCGTGACTCAGCTTCTGACGAGTCAAGCTGGCTCCTTCGATCAAGTGTCAAGGCCCAAGCTTCAACTGATGATGGCCATTTATGACCGAGCCAGAATAAACTGGACTGAATTCTTCCTTAAAGAGTTAATGACGCAGTCGGCTAAATTCGACAAATCATCCAAACGACTGAGCGTCAAAAGCAAGCTTCTATACGGACTGAAGCTCTCTGTGATGATTGAAGAATTTTGCGGATCAGACAGCATCACCTTTGCTGATAAATTATACTTCAATCCAAAGAAGGTCAGATTCCAGAGCAGGGCAGCGGCCCTTCAGCAGATAGGGTCAGGGCCCGCTGACCCAAGGACCGGAACTCAGAAGACCTCCACACCCACTAAGAAGAGGTCCCCTCCAAAATCAACTCCTAAAATGCCAACCAAGAAGCTGAAAAAAGTCAGTGAGGTTGTGCCGGAGGCAGAGCCTGAGGCTGTGGTTGCTGAGCCTCCTCTGCAGCTGAGGGATGAAACTGAGTCATCCGAGCATACACAGTCAGTGAAGAAGGTCGTCTCCACTGAACGTGAAGAACCAGTGGACCAAGGGGTCCAAGCTGAAGAGGTTCAAACTCTACAGAGCCCCTTGGATGTTCCACCTCTCAGCAGTATACCGTCTGCTGAGAAACAGCCGTCTCCGATTGAGGTAGAGGACTCGGAGACCGCCTCAGAATCAGAGTCGATCGGGATGGAGGCCTCAACTCTCAAATCAAGAGCCTCCCGAGAGATATCTGAAGTGATTTTGGAAATCACCAGCCACAACGACCTTGTATTACTTGCAAGGCAGGCGAGGCTCCATATGCTGATAAGATTCCAGGAGTGGCATAACTTGAAGAGACTCATCATCCACCACTCCTGCGAACAGCTTCATGAAGAGGAGCTGCTGATCAGGGGGAAGATTGGCTACTCCGAGCCATCTGACCTCGGAACGCTCAAAGACCTGAGGACAACAATGCTCGCAATGCTAAATGATAGACAACCTGTCTCAGCATCTGCTCCCTCAGATGGGTCTGACCCTGATGGTCAGGATCCACCCCGTGATTCTGGCCCTGAGAAGCCTGATGAGGGATCTCAACCGGCCAAGGATGCTCCCACATCAACTGCTGAACCGCCGCTCAGCATCCTTGGACCCGGGCAGTCGGTTGCTGGTACTTCGAAGGCAGCTGAACCTTCTCAGCTTCTTCTTGAGTCTGCTTTCGAAGTAGCGCCCAGCCCGAAGAGCCGACGATCAAAGACAGTGGCCAGGGCGCTGAGGAATCAAGGCACACAAAATCGTCTACTCGCCTGCACCGTCCATAAAACGTGGAGGCAAACCACTGAAGCTCAAAGTGCAGAACTCCAGGGACTCCGTACTGCCATTCAGACATCCCCTGTCCCTGATTTCTCCAGTATTCTGACGAATGCACTTACTGCACAGAAAGCTGAATTTGAAGAACAGCTGAAGACGATTCAGGCTGGCCAAGCTAAATTGCTCGAAGACTATAAGGCCACACAGACAGCACACATTGAATCTGTCACCGCCATCTCTCAATCCGCTGACCTCAGACTCCAAAATATTTAGAAGGCGATTGAAGAGAAGGTGGAGAAACAGCTAAAAGAATTCCAGGCAGCAGCCGATCTCTCTCACAAGAAGTACAACACTCAGCTCATAAATGAGAGAAACGAGTTGCATGAGAAGCTGACCAAGCTGCACAATACACTGGATGATCTCTCTGAAGCTTACAAAAGCTTGGACATAAAGGTGTCAGTTCCACCCCCTACCCGATTTGCTGATGCCAAAAAGGGGGAAGGAATAATAGAAAAAGGAGCTAAGGAACTGATACTGAAAGCTCCGAAGAGAGCAAGGTCAGTGGCAGGGGCGACTCAGACTCAGACATCTGCCCCCACTGGACCTACTCAGACTGGCGAGGCCCAGGGTGTCTCAGCAGTAGGAGTTGTAGTGCCTGCTGAGATTGGCCCAAGCGGCTCAGGAGCTAAGGAAGTCGCGACTCACGCAACCCAAACTCCCTCTGATATTATTAAAGAGGTTGCTGAGTACGCCGACGAGGAGTCAGAAGAGGATGAAGCTCCTCTACCTCCTCCAGTTGCCGGGAAAGGCAAGAAGGTACTGAAGCTTCTTACCCCTCCCTCCAAGAAGAAAGGACCCAGGAGGTATATCACTCCGGAGGAGGAGGCTCAGATAGCTGCCGATGAGAAATTGGCAAGGGAAATAGCTGAAGCTGAAGTTGCGAACAAGCCTAAGAAGAAGCCTGCTAAAGGCAAGACAAAGGCTCCAGCTGGAGGCAAAAAGGTTGGATCAAGGCTGCCTCCTCAGACACTGAAACTCAGCGATGAAGCTGACAAAGAGAAGGAGAAGGAGCGACGGTAGCGTGGAGTCTACCGGGCGGCAGGGGGCACATCTAAGGAAAAATCATCCACACCTGCTGACTCAGAAGAAGAACAGCCTCACAAGCCTTCCTATGTTGCTTCAAAGGCACAAGAGCATGAAATGGATGAGATATGGGCTCCGATGGAGAGGTACTTGTAAAGAGGAGAAGAGGCCAGACAGATTGAAGTAGCCAGAGAAAGACTCAGGCTTGCAGATCTTGATGCTCTTAGGCTAAAAGCTGAACAAGAAGCGAGTCATAGGATCCCTGAGAAAGCTGACATTCCGTACCGATATAGGAAGTTCAGGAAGCCTACTGATCTCAAGACTCACCGATGGCCAAGAGTAGATGAGTGGATACCGTGGAAAGTTACTCAGAGGTGGGAAGCGCTGAAAGCTGAATTCATCAAGAGGAACTATTACTGGAGGTTCTGGGCTGAAAAGCACAAGTCAGTGGCTTTTGCTGAATGGATAATGAGAGCAGACCTAGAGATGTATGCCAGACTTCAGAAGGCTGTCAAGGACAAAGTTGATGTCAGATTGCCAGCTCCCAGAATCCTGCCACCCCCACTTAGACTAGACGGATCTGCTCATTATGGAGTAATAGAGAAGGAAGTGAAGGACGCTGCTGAAGCCAAATTCTTAGATGAAGAAGACCCAGCTGACTTCGCTGAGATACTGAAGCTGAGGAAGGTCACTTATCGGATGTATGGACTGCCTCTTCCTGAAACACAATCAAAGGACTTCAAAGACAGGATTAAGTAGTTCAGATGACTATCTTGCTTCTTTGTCTCATTGTATCTTTCTTTTGCTCTTCTTAGTGTAGCAGATGATGTATTTATACTTAATTGCTTACATATATAAAACATCTCTGTTTTGGCTTTGACAATTCCTTATTGTCTGAATAGCCTTGTTTGTTTATGCTTAACACTCAGAATCACTGGAGTGATTACTGACTCACACACTCACTGTTGTTATTTTTTGTCAGTTTTTTGCTTAGCTAGATTCTAATAGACTGCTTAGTGTTTGGGGGAAAATGCTGTTAGAAAGGGGGAAAATGCTGACTAGATTCTGTATAGGTTCTAAATTTCTACCCAGATCCCTTCAGTAGTCTAGGACTTGAAGAACAACTCCACTGATCCTACTTGTAATATTTGTAAGGAACTCTGTTTCTGATAAGTCATTGTGTTAGGATAATAGGTTTTGGCATCATCAAATAGGGGAAAATGTTAGGTAATGATTCAGTCCCCAGCAACAGCACAAAATATTGGGAAATGATTCAGTCTTCTCAGTTGATAATTAACTCAGTAGCCTTGTGCTCTGAAAACGTACTGAAGATTTGAAGATCCCAAAACCCTATCTTGATTGATGAACTATTCAGTTGTAATCTGTTTTGGTGTTGTCTCTAAGGTTTCAAACTCAGCAGACACTCTGCATCTGGTTCAGGTGCTCAGTAGATTACCTGCCTCAGCAGCAGAAGTAGAAGACTCAGTGATACTGGACTCAGCAGGAGCAGTATAGTGAAAGGAGTCAGTGGAACTGAACTCAGTAGGAGTAGTTCACTGAACTCAGAGCTGATCTTCAGTAGAGCCTACTCAGCAGGAGCATGCTACTGAATCAGAGATCAGACTCAGCAACGGCCAGACAGTCTTCTGACTGTCAGATTCTCTATAGTCAAATTAGCAGAGTCAATACGAGGATGAGAGAAGTCAGCTTCAAATCTCCTTGAAGTCTTTTCTGTCTCAACCACTTTCTGAACCTCGACAAATGACAAGCAGCCACCTATCCTATATCTGTTAAAGCTGCAAGTCAACAACTTTCCAGAAATGGAGGGAAAGGACACTGCTACCATACTTTGAAAGAGCCGTTAGCTACCCAAAAGAGAGAGACAAAGGATCGTCGTCTCCAACGGATCTATCATAATCTCTACTCTATAAATAGAGGGATAAAATCAAATTGAAGCTCACCAAGAACACCTAAGACACGAACTCAGAGCGTTCTATAGAGCAACTCGAAAAAGCCTAAGTCTTCCGCAAGTAATTCAAAGAGACAATCTTCGGCGAAAGACTACAATTCTGCTCATGGGTAACCAAGCTGAATTAGAATTATACAGCCTCTAGTATCCAAGCGACGGTACACGAACCCAAAGCTTATACTCAGCTGTTCGTCGCTCTAGAAGCTAATTTCTTGTTCCCTATCCCTCTAACCTAAGATCAACCGTTTAAATCTATAGCTTAGACGAAGGAGTTCACTTCTGAACTGATCCTTATTGTAAAGGAATCCTTCACTGTTGGAGAGTTTTTCAAACACTTAGTTTGATACCTTGTAAACTGAGACTTGCTCAGTATAAATCTCAAGACCAGTGTTTGTCTAGTGTACAAACCGACTGAGACTATCTCAGTATAATACATAGCCTCCTGATCTTTTGGGACAGTGGACGTAGGATTGGTGGATCCGAACCACTTTAAAAATATCTGTGCTCTGTGTTCTTTATTTTATTGTTGCATTGATTTACTGTTCATACTGAAAATATCTTTTAAATCATTCAATTGAGTTTCAGCAAACTTAATCGACTGCACTAATCTATTGAAACTGTTTTGATAAAAACGTTTTCCTAACTCAACTGAATATGGGCCTACACATTTCCGCACTAATGAACTCTATCTGAACGATACTGAATTCTGACTCTAAGTCAGCTAGCAGGTCTCAGTAGAGTCAGTCACTCTCCCACGCGATTCAGAACAGCTTATCTGGTCTGCTGAATTCATTCAGTACGACACTCTCCTGAAAAGGACTGTTCGCGTTTTAAGTTGAGAAATCGGTCTTCAGGTGTATTCACCCCCCTCTACACCTGAACGTACTCTCGGGACCAACATAGATATCCCCTGTCCCTGATTTCTCCAACATTCTAAACAACGCACTTGCCGCACAGAGAGCCGACTTCGATGAGCAACTGAAGACGATTCAGGCTGGCCAAGCTCAACTTCTAGAAGATTATAAGGCCGCTCAAAAAGCACGTACTAAATCTGTCTCCTCCATCTCTCAAGCCGCAGACCTCAGGCTTCAATCAATTCGAAAGGTCGTTGAAGAGAGTGTGGACAAACAGTTGCGAAGTTCCAGACGGCGACGAGACGCCTCCCACAAGAAATACGGTGATCAACTTACGAGGGAGAGGAATGAGATGCACGAGAACCGACTAAGGCGCAAAATGCCTTAGACGATCTGGCAATAGCTTACAAGAGTCTGGCAAGAAGGTATCCATTCCCACCCCGAGCCGATTTGCTAATGCCAAAAAGGGGGAAGGAAAAGGGAAGATACCTAAAGGTAAAGAACTGGTACCGAAGGTACCAAAAAGAGTAAGGTCAGTGGCAGGGGCAACTCAGACTCAGATAACTGCTCCCACTGAACCCTCTACTCGGATTGGCGAGGCTCGGGGTGTCTCGGCGAGAGGGCCGTAGTGTCTGCTGAGACCGGCCCAAGCGGCTCAGGACCCAAAGAAGTAGCTACTCAGGCAACCCAAACACCCTCTGACATAATCAAGGAGGTTGCTTGAGTACGGCGGCGAGGAGTCGAGAAGAGGAAGATGTTCCTCTACCTCCTCCGGTTCTTGGGAAAGGCAAGAAGATTCTGACGCTTCCTACCCCTCCTTCTAAGAAGAAAGGACCCAAGAGGTATGTTACTCCGGAGGAGGAAGCTTAGATCGCTGCTGATGAGAAGCTAGCGAGAGAAATTGCTGAAGCTGAAGCTAGCAAAAGGCAAGATAAAAGCTCCAGCAGGAGGAAAGAATCCTGGACCTAGGCTGCCTCCCAGAACTCTAAAACTCAGTGATGAAGCAGATACGGAGAAGGAGAAGGACCAGCAGCAGTAGCAGACTACTGGTCATCAGGGTACTTCGAAAGAAAAATCTACCACACCTGCAAATTCAAAAGAAGAGCCTCACAAACCCTCCTATGTCCCTTCTAAGGAATAGGATCTTGAGATGCAGGAAATATGGGCTCAGATAGAGAGGTACTTGTATAGAGGAGAAGAAGCAAGACAGATAGAAGCAGCTCGAGAAAGGCTCAGAATAGCAGACCTTGAAGCTTTGAGGCTGAAAGCTGAAAAAGAAGCGAGTCAGAGGATTCCTGAGAAAGCTGACATTCCATACAGATACAGAAGGTTCAGGAAGCCTATTGATCTCAAAATTTACAGATGGCCGAGAGTTGATGAATGGATACCTTGGGAGATAACTTAAAGGTGGGAGACACTGAAGGCTGAATTTATTAAGAGGAATTATTTACGGAGGTACTTGGGTTGAAAAGCACAAGTCTGTCGCCTTTGCTTTGAATGGCTCATGAGGGCAGACATAGAGATATTTGCCAGAGTTCAGAAGGCCGTAAAAGACAAGGTAGATGTCAGGGTACCAGCTCCAAGAATTATGCCGCCCCCACTGAAACTAGACGGCTCCGTTCACTATGGAGTCATTGAGAAGGAAGTCAAGGATGATGCTGAAGCCAAGTTCCTAGATGAAGATGATCCAGCTGACTTCACTGAGATACTGAAGCTGAGGAAGATCACCTACCGGATGTATGGACTGCCTCTTCCTTAATCCCAATCAAAGGACTTCAAAGACAGGATTAAGCGGTTTAGATGATTATTAGCTTCTGTTTCTTTGTATCTTCTTTTCTATTCTTCTTAGTATAGCATACGATGTAAGCATCTTGAACCTTCTTCAATCTATAAAACATCTCTGTTATTGGCCATGACAATTCCTTATTGTCTAAATGGCCTTGTTTGTTTTTATGCTTAACACTCAGAATCACTGAAGTGAGTACTGACTTACACACTCATTGTTCTTATATATTTTGTCGGTTTTTGCTTAGTCAGATTCTAATAGATTGCATAGTTGGGGGAAGATATTCTTAGAAAGGGGGAAATTGCTGATTAGTTTCTGTATAGGTTCTGATATTTCTGCTCTGATTCCCTCAGTAGTCTAGGACTTGAAGAACAACTCCACTGATTCTACTTGTAATATTTGTAAGGAGTTCTGTTTCTAATAAGTCATAGTGTTAGGTTTTGGCATCATCAAATAGGGGGAAAATGTTGGGAGATGATTCAGTCTTCTCACAATCAATTAAGACATAACCCAGTAGCCCTGTGCTATGAGTACTTACTTAAGATTTGAAGATCTCAAAACCCTATCTTAGTTGATGAACCATTCAGTTGTAACCTGTTTTATTCTGTCTCTGAGGTTTCAGACTCAGTAGACACTCTGCATCTGGTTCAGGCGCTTAGTAGATTACCCACCTCAGTACCAGAAGTAGAAGACTCAGTGATCTTTGGACTCGGCGGGAGCAGATATGCGAAAGGAGTCAGTGGAACTGAACTCAGCAGGAGTAGTTCACTGAACTTAGAGCTGATCTTCAGTAGAGCCGACTCAGCACGAGCATGCTACTGAATAGAGATCAGACTCGGCAACGGCTGGACAGTTTTCTGACTGTCAGGATTCTCTAAAGTCAAATCAGCAGAGTCAATACGAGGAAGAGAGAAGTCAGCTTCAGATCTCCTTGAAGTCTGTTCTGTCTCACCAACTTTCCTGAACCTCGACCAATGACAAGCAGCCACCTGTCCTATATCTGTTAAAGCTGCAAGTCAACAACTTTCAAGAAATGGAGGGAAAGGACGCTGCAACCATACTTTGAAAGAGCTGTTAGCTACCCAAAAGAGAGACAAAGGATCATCGTCTCCAACGGATCTATCCTAATCTCTGCTCTATAAATAGAGGGATAAAATCAAATTGAAGCTCACGAGAATACGAGTGAACCAACGAGCATACACAAGCGAACTCAGAGCATTCAAAAAGCAACTCATAAATGCCTTAAGTCTTCCACAAGAAGTTAGAAGAGACAATCTCCGGCGAAAGACTACATATCTGCTCATAGGGAACCAAGCTGAATCAGAATTATACAGCCTCTAGTATCCAAGCGACTGAACACGAACCCAAAGTTTATACTTAGCCGTTCGTCGCTCTAGAAGCCACATTCTCGTTCCCTATCCCTCTAACCTAAGCTCAACTGTTCATACCTATAGCTTAGACGAAGGAGTTCATAGTCGAACTGATCCTTATTGTAAAGGACTCCTTCACTGTTGGAGAGTTTTTCAAACACTTAGTTTGATACCACAGTAACCGAGACTTGCTTAGTATAAATCTCGGGACCATTGTTTGTCCGGTGTACAAGCCGGCCGAGACTATCTCGGTATAATACATAGCCTCCTGATCTTTCGGGACAGTGGACGTAGGATTGTTGGATCCGAACCACTTTAAAAATCGCTTGTGTTCTGTGTTCATTATTTACTGGTGCATTGATTTACTGTGCATACTGAAAATATCTTTAAAATCATTCAACTGAGTTTCAGCAAGCTTAATCGACTGCACTAATATATTGAAACTGTTTTGATAAAAACGTTTTCCTAACTCAACTGAATTTGGGCCTACACATTTCCGCACTACTGAACTTTATCTGAACGGTACTGAATTCTGACTCTAGTCAGCTAGCAGACCTCAGTAAAGTCAGTCACTCTGCCATGCGATTCAGAACAACTTATCTGGTCTGCTGAACTCGTTCAGTACGACACTTTCCTAAAAAGGATTGTTCGCGTTTTAAGTTGAGAAATCGGTTTTCAGGTGTATTCACCCCCCCCCTCTACACCTGAACGTTACTCTCGGGACCAACAGTAGACATCGATTGCATTAGCAAAAACTACAAACTTCGTTGATCCTATCGCACCACAAACTTCCACCCTACCAAGTAGGGCCTCCAATGCTGGACCGCCAATACTAGGCCATCAACTCGAGTTCATACGCCGATTTTGCTAGGCTCCGATCCGAAACTGCTTTACTATAAAACGCAAGTGGCCGTCCCTTTTGCATAAGAACCACCCCCAACCCTGTTCCAGACACATCACACTCAACCACAAAAATAGCAGAAAAATCAGGTGTGGCTAATACGGTTGCCGAAGTAATCACCCGTTGTAAAGATTCGAAAGCAACCTGCGCCCTTTCCATCCACTCAAACACGGCCGCATTTTCCTTTTTTAACAAATCTGTTAAGCCCTTCGCGATTTGTCCATAATTCCGAATAAACCGGCGAAAATATCCTGTCAGCCCCAGGAACCCTCGAACCCCTCGAATATTAGTCAGTCGGGGCCACCTCAAAATCACCGAAACCTTATTAGGATCCATATGCACCCCCTTCACGGACACAATGTGCCCAAGATACTCAACCTCAGCTTGCCCCCACGCGCACTTCTTAGGATTTACCACATACGAGTGCTGCCGTAATAAACTCATAACCAATCGGAGATGTGAAAGGTGAAAAGACCAATCCTGACTATAAATTAGTATATCATCAAAAAACACCAATACGAACTTGCGTAAATGCGGACGCAAGAGGTCATTCATAGCCGATTGAAAAGTTGAAGGAGCATTTGTTAATCCAAACGGCATCACCAGAAACTCATAATGACCCGAATGGATCCGAAAAGCTGTCTTCGGCACATCCCTAGGAGCTATTCTTATTTGATGATATCTGGATCGCAAGTCTAATTTAGTAAACCATTTTGCTCCAAACAACTCGTCCAACATTTCCTGAATGACCGGAATAGGGTATTTATCCGGGATCGTCTGCTTGTTCAACTGTTGATAATCCACACAGAACCGCCAACTCCCGTCTTTCTTGCGCACTAACAAGACCGGACTCGAAAATGGACTAGAACTTAGTTGAATTATTCCAGCCTCCAATATTTCCTGGACCAAGCGTTCCATCTCGTCTTTTGCCGAGTGATTGTACCTATAAGTCCGGACCGAGACTGGAGAAGCATCGGTCTACAAAGGTTATGATTATCCACGCTTCGGTGCAGAGGTAATCCCGAGGGTGGTAACATAATGGTGGGAAATTCCTCCTGCATCTGAACTCTCAACTCTTCACTCACTATCCTCAACTGGCTGTCAACCTCTGCAATAGCCAACAACGGCATTTTCGGGCCCGAAGTAATTCGCAACCATACCAACCAGCGCTCCACCCCTGCGCCCAGCCTAACCCACTGCCTTATAGACACCTCGTGTCAAACAAGCTCAGAATCACCCACCAACTTAACAGTTGATCCATTGTACTCAAATTGCATGGTCATGTTCTCCAAATTCGCCTTCACCTCCCCTAAAACTTAAGCCAAGAAACTCTTAGAACCAAGTCGACGCTTCCCAACTTAAATACATAGCAATCCACCACAAACTCCACTCCTTGCATCAGCAACTGCACACCTCTACACACTCCTGCAATGGCCGAACATCGACCATCCCCGAGCCGCACAGCTGATCGTCCGATGACATCCACGCCCAACCTTGTGCCGCAGTCCGGTTTGAAATAAAACAGTGGCTCGCCCCACTATGAACCAGAATTCGAATATCTGTTTTGCCAATAGTACCAGACAAGTTCATAGTTTCTGGGCCATCAATTCCTTGTGCCGATAGTCGTGTAAGCTTTAATACGGACATCTCTGTTTCATGCTGTCCCTCACCGCTCTGCTCCAACAACTCTTCGTCCGCCGCAACCTCAGTTTCATCCCCGTCGTCCTCAGGATTCGAAACAATGAGCACCTGAAAACTTTTGTCCGCACAGTGGTGCGGTGGAGACCACTTATCGTCACAACGAAAACACTTACCGGGCCCATTTAGCCAAGTAGTCCTTATGAGAAATCTGCCGAACCGGCCGATTTCGGCTCACTCCGTTACTGGCCGAAAAAGAGGCCCCCGAACTAGACTGAAGGCCATTCGATACGGCTCCCTTATTAGGCTCAATTCGTCCACCAACCTTAGAATTTCCTCCTGTATTACCCCCTCCCCCATACGAGCTAGGGACAGGGCTCGAGTGCTTGGAGCCTATCAAAACAAAAGACCGACTGGAATAGTACGCAGTAGGGCGACCAGCTCCCCCCAACACCGCAATCTCCTGCTCAAATTCTTTGGCCAAATAGATAGTGTCGGCTAACGTTTGTGCTTCTCTCGAACGGATCCTGCACCGAATCTCATCTCGCAACGCATTAAAAAACAATCCCAAATAATATTTCTCCTCCAACCCGGGAACATGCACCATTCGGGAAATCAAAGTAGTGACATACTCACTAACGGAGTTGTTCTGACGAGTTTGCACCAATGTCTCAAAAGGATTGGCTAACGGGTTAGTACCAAATATTGATCATTTCCAATTTAAACCCGCTCCACGTCAATTCCGAACTCGTCGCTCGCACCCATTGAAACCACGGTAAAGCATCCCCCTTCATCACAACCAGCGTGACCTCCAACCTACTCGTCAATAGAGTCTTTTGCAACATGAAATATTGTTCTGCCCGAATCAACCAGCCTTCTGCGCCCGTGCCATCAAACATGGGTAAACTTAGGTGCAGTCGCCGTCGCCATCGAGCCCGAGAACGTGCCACCCATCGAAGATTCTGCACCATTCACGTGCAACGAGTTTAGGGTTTCCAGTTTTTCGGATTAGAAGCCCCCGTTGTCCCGTCAAGTCCACATGTGGCTGACGTCGTCTGGCCCTTCACCGCGGCGGCAACCTCCATCAGCTCTGCGAGGATCGCGTCCACCGAGCCCTTCACCACGACGATCTCGCCACCCAATCGCACATCCAACACTTTCATTCCCTTCTCTAACTTGTCCATCCGAACGTCCATAGCCTGTTGTCGCGTGTTTGTCATCCGGCAGATCGGACCAAATTGTTAGAGTAAAGGAGGTATCGTGAATTAAATAAACAACTTGTGACTAAATAAATAGAAAACGAGATAGAAAATGAATCCCACAGGAGAAAGATCTCCCGGCCAAGTGCAAGCGCCGACAATCCAATTCTAAGAGTAAAACCCTAGACAATCTCTTCATACTCTATTATGATCTATATATAGGCTCCTACCATAATTATAATTTATATATTTAAACTAGAATCCATAATAAAATAGACTCCATAATAAGATAGACTCCATAATAAAATAGATTCGTAATTAAACTATGATAATTCACGTCCATGTCGTGCACGCCGAACTATGATGCGAATTCACATCCATGCCATGCACGTCGAATCTCCATGCTCACGGCGTCACTTCCGGCTCCGCCACCCCCGTTCTGCTACCGACGTCGTTGATAAACCATGTCCCTAACAGATGAGGTTACATCTTTCATCCTATTTATGAATGAATTCAAGTAAACAAGCAGTATTATAGAGCCTGAAAGAAATAATCTTTTTCCAACAGATCCTGAAAAGGCAAATAAGGAATTAGAGTTACCTTTATTTTATTTGGCAACCATTCAAGCAGCTATAGATAGAGATGAAGAAGAGGGGAATTGAGATTGATAATGACATAGTAAGGTCTATAATATATGGCCTCCTGTGTAGAGGGAGGTTAAAAGAGGCTTATAAGATGTATGAAGAAGTTGAAAATCTTGATTTTTGTGTGTACCATGGGTTGATCAAGGGGCTCTTGAAGCTCAAGAAAGCCGGCAAGGCAGCTGAGGTGTTCAGGCAAATGATTAGAAGAGGGTTTGAGCTAACAATGCATACATATGTGATTCTTTTGCAGGGGCATTTGGGGAAGAGGGGGACGAGAGGGGAGGACTCTTTGGTTAATTTTGACACTATATTTGTTGGAGGTTTGGTTAAGATTGGTAAATCGTTAGAAGCAAGTAAGTATGTGGAAAGAGTGGTGAATAGGGGGTTGAGGTGGAGAGATTTGACCCTATTATGTCCTGATTTGGATGTGGTTAACGACGGCGTTCATGAGGTGGATTCGGTATTCCGGAGTAGAGAAGAGCTTACAGGCGCCGTTGGCGTGTGACACTTAGAGCATCAGAGATCTTTTATGGTGTTAAAAACAGAAAAGAAATATATGTGGTTTGGGTATTTGCACGGAAAGTCGTGTTCGTTTATGTTGCGGGTAAAAAAGGCTACAGATGTTTGAGAAATTTACAAGGTGGACAAGAAGCACACATGTGAGTTCGACTTTGAACGATTGGTGCCAAGAACTGTGAGTGCGAAGACCATCAGTCTATATTTCAGCCGACAAATGCGTAGAGAGAGCTCCATGATTTGGCCTCACGACATCATTGACGAGATGCGTCGTAGATTCGATGTCAAAGTGAAGTACTACAAGGCACTCCATGGTCGGAACAAGGCCATCACGATGATTTACGGCGACCACGACGACTCTTATAAGCTGCTACCCAAGTATCTCCATATGCTGAAGCAATTTAACTACGGAACAATAATCAATTACAACATCGGGGATGAAAATTGGTTCTAGTACGTATTCGTAGAGTGTAGTCCGTTCATAAATGCATTCCTATTCAACTTGAGACAAGTCATTATAGTTGACAACACACATCTGAAGGGGAAGAATACCGGGATCCTGTTTGTAGCAGTGACGAATGACTGCAACGAGCAAGTCCTACCGCTTGCTATTGGCATTGGCCTCGATAGAGAATAATGATTCATGGACATGGTTTATGACGAAGCTGAGGGCAGTATACCCGCCGAACTAGGGCTTAGTCATCGTGTCTGACCAACAAGTGAGTATTAAGCATGACGTCGAAGAGGTGTATCCGGAGACCATTCATTGTTTGCGTCCATCTGGGAAACAACCTCGCTCCTCACGATCGTCGAGCAGTAAGAATATTCCAGAGGGCCGCCAAGGCATACACAGAATCAGAGTTCCAGAGGAAAATAGCTTCACTTAAGGCAGAGAGTCAGGAGGCATATGACAATGTCATAGACATTGGTTCGAAAAGATGGGCCCTCTCTCATTGCATTTCTCGGCATTACCGCTTTTTAACATCAAATTACATCAAGTCATTCAACATGAGACTATTATGGGTCCGGCGTCTTCCGATATGTTCCCTAATTGATACTGTGCGATTTATCCTGGAGAGTTGGTTCAACGAGAGACAGGCGAACATGTATGCACACAACCATAGCCTAGTCGAGGTTGCTAAGATGAAGTTGCACAAGCAGGTTGAACTAGGACGTACATATCCAGTGGCGACTGTGGGCAAGAACATTTTCAAAGTCAACGACGAAGAACGAGATTTCAAGGTCAACTTAGGATTGACATGGGGGCTGTAGTGTCGGAAATTCCAATTGGATCTTATTCCATGCAAGCACGCTGCAACCGCTATTATGTAAGTGTTCGGATCATTTTAGCACACTATCTCGTATACTGTTTCTATTATAAGTACAGTAACAAAAACTTATCTACAGACACAGCGGTAGTGATAGTTATGAATTCATATTGACATTCTACAGCACAAAGGCTCATAGGGATTTATATAATCACCAGTTTCATTCATTACCTCCTCTCCAGCTCTGGACCATACCTGAAGAAATATCAAATATGCCAACTGTGTTGTCCCCCTTGGCGAGAAGATCTGTCGGTCGACCAAGGTCAAGGCGATATAGATCTGGGGTAGAAGCAAGTTCCGGTAGCAGAACTATGTGATATAACAACTCTCATTCCAACTGGCAGAATGAGAGTTGTTCCTCTCCGCACACCGTATAATAGACTCTCTTCTCTTCTCAATTGCCTCTTCAACGTACACAGATACACTTCAATCATATCAGGCGCAAGCATCTTCGAAACATCTTCAACAATATCAAACTATGCATGCAATAAATGATAGCCCATTGGTGTGTGCACGTGATCAACAATTTTGTTCCGTGCGCGTCGCCATGCTCAGTATTCCTTAAGACCATTTAGAGACCAATCGCCGAGGTAACAAGAGAGATTCCTCTTCGGAGTTACAAAAGGCAACGTAAGAGCATGGGATGGCTTTTTCTTGCGCATTCCACGTCCATGGGGACTACTAGGCTCAGCTTGTACATGCGCTTTCCCTTTTTCCTTTTCAACGTCCTTGGGGGATCGAGGCATCTTCCTTTCCCACAACACTTATAAGTGCCCATGAAGAAGTGAAATCATCACCGTAGACAGACTGATATTCGTCCTGTTCCTACAAAAGAGACTTAATATGTCACAGAATGTTTTATGTCTTCACATAATCCACATATTTCTCTATATTTTCATATTAGTTCTCTATACTTTCACATTACTCCTCTATAATTTCATCATACTTCTAAAATGAATTATCCGCCCATGAAATACAATAATATGATTCATTAAATACACTATATTCGTTCTAAACCAATTTAACATCATAGGCATCTATAAGTTAAGCATAGTTCCCCATACATTGATCTTAATACATATGGGCTCTTCTTTAATAGCATGTAATAGCATGTACCAATTACTGCATACTGTAACCACAAAATAAGATAGTATAACTATTTAATATTATGTATAAATCATTGCTTAACATTCGTTCTTCATTTTATATCCATATGTTTCTGTAAAACTTTACGTTGAGTATCGGGTGTGGGGGGGGGGGATGAATACACCTGAGTCCAAGTTTTTCCTCAAACACGAAGGTCAATCTTGTACTGAGTTTGCTACTGAACAGATTCAGTTGCCAGTTAAGCCTTCTGATTGCGGGGCACAGTGATTCAACTGAACTCGTTCTACTGACTGATGTCTGTACTGAGAAATTCAGTAGATGATTGTTGTGCGGAATAGTGTAGGCCCAGTTTTAGTTCGTCTCTTTGAAAAATGTTTTATGCAAACCAAATGAGTTTTGACTAGTGCACTTTTAAAGCTGCTTTACTGAAATAATGATTTTGTAAACAATTTAAACACAGATGCAATAAAACAGTAAATGACACGAGCAATTTTTAACGTGGTTCGGATATGCAAGATCCTACATCCATGGTCTTGCTAAACAAGAGGTCTTGTTGATTAATCTGAGCAAACCTCAACAAGGTTTCTGTGCACTGGACATAACCTTCTAAGTTATAGTCCTTAGCGACTTTACAAACTCAAACCGAAGTTTGAAGGGGTTTTGTCTCCAACAATGAAGGAGTTCTTACAATTAGAATGTTTCACTAAAAGTGAAGTCCTTCAAAAGTTCTAAGCTTAAGATCTAACAATGTTCGCTTAGAAAAGAGATCGGGGAACAACTTTAGAGAGAAGAACTATAGGGATATATCTGGGATTTCTAGCTCTTCGCCGGATGTAACAGTGAGTTTTCTAGAGTGCTTGAGAAAGTATTCGTGAGCTTATTGCGTTTATGTTCTCATTGGTCTGTTGTAGACATTGGTCTCTTGTGGACGATCTCTTTATATAGTTGTGGCCCATGCATAGATGCGTTGGAGAAGACCATGCCACATGTCACAAGACTCCAAGGAAAATGGCCATATAATTTTGATTGTCGCCGAAGAGTGGCTAGTTTTGTGTGCGTGAGAGCAGCTTTTATCTCATAGCTCATTGGTTAAGGTGTGACAGTAGGTGAGACTTGTCAGACAACAGTCTTCAAGCTGGGTTGACTTCCTCTGAACCTCGTACATAAGTATTCCTCAGCTGACATCCGACTGATAAAGGTCAGGCTGTCGATTTTCCTCGAACTATCTGCAACTAAGTTGCAGCTCCTTTAGTAGATCAAGGCTGATCCTAATGAGTTTTCTATTTGAGTCGGCTGAAGAATGATCTTCTACTGAATGCTTTCAGCCACTGACTCTGAAGACCACTGAGCTCTACTAAACCGATGACTTGGGGTTCTGGAACTTTAACTTCTCTACTGAAGTCCAGTCCAACAATTTACCCCTTACAGGACTTAGACAAAAATAATCTATAAGGATCAAAGCAGGTCTAGCCTATTACGTCATGTTGGTTCATCACACACTTAGGGGTTAAGACAGGGGTTTTGGGATCTTCAATTCCTCATAAAAATAAAACTTAGTACCCGTATAATTTCCCACAAATCAGCGACTCATACTTACAATCTTTTACGTCGGTAGTCTCTACATATTTTACCATTTCCCTTTATTATATGAGCTACGCGGAAACATCTCCTGAGCCATATTTTATGTATCCCCCTAACAATGGTCTCATTGACCACTGACTCGTATCTCTACAATTTTCCCCTAATTGATGATGCCAAGACCACTAACCACTGAAACTACTAACCACAAACCTCAGTTGTTAACAAGCGAAAGAGATACAACTCGAAGTTAACGACTACTAAAAGACACATCAGAAGAAATTCAGGCAGTGAATCTGTGTGTTGATCACTTCAGTGATCAATCGTGTTAATAAACGACATAGCCATAAAATAATGAGTGGTTGTCTAGTCGAGTGAAATACTGATTTCATTGATATGGAAATGAGTTACAGATATATCAGTACTACACTACAAAGAGAAAAGAGAGAGAGAGAGAGAGACAAAGACTGAAAGATAGGTTGCGTCTGCTGCTACTGAGATCTGAACTTCTGAATTCTTGATTTGAAGTTAGTAGACTTGGCCTCTGGAAGATCAAGCCCATAGGAATTGTAGATCGCTTCCCTGAGACGCTTAATATGTGGAAGATCTTGCTGCGTCTGAGAGGAAAGCTCATTGCGCTCCATGGCTTTCTTCACCTCTTTTCTATCTCCTTGGTGCAGATGTTACCTTCAAGAGTCATTAAGAGAGTCAGTTGTCTGTATGCAGGCGCTATCCGTGGCACTCCTTCCTTGCGTAGAAGAATTTTGATCTGAGCTCGAAAGTTGGGATCATAATTGTATAGGAATTGATCGAACAACTTATCCACTTGAGTGTCGCCTGAGTAGAATTGTCATACATAATAACTCTTGATGAAGTCCTCTTTCAGATTCTCCTATTCCTCGTTCAGGTTCCAAGGGATCCACTTATCTGTGCGGCGGTATGGAGTTTTCTTCAAGTGAGGCATCTGCCCACCGCGCCTAGAGAATTTAGAAGTGGTCGGGATCTATTTGTTCTTGACTGGAATAGCTTCCTTGGATGCTTTCTCAATTTTAGCAATATGCTCTACCAGTTCAGCTTCCCTCAGTCTCTCTCTGGCTTCAGCTGTCAGCCTTTCTCTGGCTGTGAAGTCGAGGCCCATTTCTATTGCGTTCCATAAGGGTTTCTCCTCAGCAATTTGTTTCGCTGTAAGCTTAGGAGCTTTCTTCTTTAGCTTGCTGAGCCTGCCGCTGTTGAGCTATGAGTTCATCATGAGCCTCTTATTCTTTTCTCGAGTTGAACTTAGGCGAAGGAGGGGGAGAGCTTTTAGTAGTTATCTCTTTGACAGGCCTCTTCGACGGAATTAGCTGTGTCCCCTTGATGAACTCGGCTATCTCATCGATGTGTGCCTGAGCTGAGGATCCTTCTCCCGATCCTCCGAGTATGCGTGTATGTTAGCTATATTTGTTTGGTTTTTTCCTTAGCCTTTTATTCTTGTAGGATCTGTAGGGAGGGGGAGATCGATATCAATGAACTTAATTTCTTCAATTTCTTCCCCCTTTTTCTGTACCCCGTCGTTTCCTTCTTCTCCATCCTTTCCTTTCCTTACCCTCTTATCTTCCTGATGAGCCTAGATTTGTAGCTCATTTGTCCATTTAATTTGAACATTTTGTATCGTGATAATGCAGATATTTAGCTTGAGAAGGAGAAAAATAGAGACAAGATGACGCAACTGGATATGGAAGACTTTGGGCCGAGAATACTGGAATTGCCCAGAATCCAGGAAAAATGGCCTGAAAGGAGGGCAGAATCAGTGCAGAGTCCATTGGGCCGGAAATAGAAAGAATTATGCTGAAGCAAGCCCACAAACCCGGCCCACAACATCTTGTCAAGCTGTGGCGGGAAGTAGGATGCTATAAGATACAGTCTAGCCCGACTTTGACTAGCAGACCATGCCTGGAACAATATTCTCCCACCTACCAATGCAAATATTTTCTGATAGCTAAAAAACGAGGAAGAGGAAGCTTACAAGAACAATCTGTTGGTCCCGAGGGTAACGTTCAGGTGTAGAGGGGGGGGGGTGAATACACCTGAAAATCGATTTCTCAACTTGAAACGGGAACAATCCTTTTCAGGAGAGTGTCGTACTGAACAAGTTCAGCAGACCAGATAATTGTTCTGAATCGCGTGGCAGAGTAACTGACTCTACTGAGGCCTGCTAGCTGACTAGAGTCAGAATTTAGTATCGTTCAGATAGACTTCAGTAGTGCGAAAATGTGTAGGCCCAAATTCAGTTGAGTTAGGAAAACATTTTTAACAAAACAGTTTCAGTATATTTGTGCAGTCGATTAAGCTTGATGAAACTCAGTTGAATGATTTAAAAGATATTTTCAGTATGCACAGTAAATCAATGCAACAGTAAAAATAAAGAACACAGAACACAACGTTTTTAAAGTGGTTCGGATCCAACAATTCTACGTCCACTGTCCCGAAAGATCAAGAGGCTATGTATTATACTGAGATAGTCTCAGTTGGTTTGTACACTGGACAAACACTGGTCTTGAGATTTATACTGAGCAAGTCTCAGTTTACAAGGTATCAAACTAAGTGTTTGAAAAACTCTCCAACAGTGAAGGAGTCTTTTACAATAAGGATCAGTTCGGAAGTGAAATCCTTCGTCTAAACTATAGATATACACGGTTAAGCTTGGGTTAGAGGGATAGGGAACAAGAAAGTGGCTTCTAGAGCGACAAACGGCTAAGTATAATCTTTGGGTTCGTGTTCAGTCGCCTGGTTACTAGAGACTGTATGATTCAAATTCAGCTTGGTTCCCTATAAACAGATATGTAGTCTTTCGCCGGAGATTGACTCTTCTAACTTCTTGCGGAAGACTTAAGTGTTTATGAGTTGCTCTTTGAATGCTCTGAGTTCGTTTGTGTCCTCGTGTGTCTTTGGTGAGCTTCAATTTGATTTTATCCCTCTATTTATAGAGCAGAGATTAGGATAGATCTGTTGGAGACGAGATCCTTTGTCTCTCTCGTTTGGGTAGCTAACGGCTCTTTCAAAGTATGGTTGCAGTGTCCTTTCCCTCCATTTCTGGAAAGTTGTTGACTTGCAGCTTTAACAGATATAGGACAGGTGGCTGCTTGTCATTGGTCGAGGTTTAGGAAAGTGGTTGAGACAGAACAGACTTCAAGGAGATCTGAAGCTGACTTCTCTCTTGCTCGTATTGACTCTGCTGATTTTACTTTTAGAGAATCTGACAGTCAGAAGACTGTCTGGCCGTTGCTGAGTCTGATCCTTATTCAGTAGCATGCTCCTGCTGAGTCGGCTCTACTGAAGATCGGCTCGAGTTCGATGAACTACTCTTCTTGCCGAGTTCGGTTCCATCGACTCCTTTCGATATCTTGCTCCTCCCGAGTCCAAGTATCACCGAGTCTTCTACTACGGTACTAAGGCGGGTAATCTGCGGCGCACGAACCGGATGCGAGTGTCTGCTCGAGTGCGAAACCTCGGAGACAAAACAAACAGGTTACAACTGAATGGTTCATAAGTCAAAATAGGGGTTTGGGATCTTCAAATCTTCAGTATGTCTTCAGAGCACAAGGCTACTAAGTTAGTTCTTAATGATTGTGAGAAGATTGAATCATCTCCCAACAATTTCCCCCTATTTGATAATGACAAAACCTAACACTATGACTTATCAGAAATAGAGCTCCTTACACATATTACAAGTAGGATCAATGGAGTTGTTTTTCAAGTCCTAGACTACTGAGGGAGTTAAGGCAGAAATATCAGAACTTATACATAATCTATTCAGCAATTTCCCCCTTTCTAACAACATATTCCCCCAACAATGCAATCTATCAGAATCTAGCTAAGCAAAAACTGACAAAAAATATATAAGTACAGTGAGTGTGTGAGTCAGTAATCACGTCAGTGATTCTGAGTGTTAAGCATAAACAAACACGGCTATTTAGACAATAAGGAATTGTCAAAGCCAATAACAGAGATGTTTTATAGATTGAAAGGATTCAGTACAGTTACATCTTCTGCTATACGAAGAAGAACATAAAAGAGGATATAAAGAAATACAGAAGCTAATAGTCATCTGAACCGCTTAATCCTTGTCTTTGAAGTCCTTTGATTGGGTTTCAGGAAGAGGCAGTCCATACATCCGGTAAGTGACCTTCCTCAGCTTTAGTATCTCAGCGAAGTCAGCTGGATCTTCTTCATCTAAGAACTTGGCTTCAGCAGCATCCTTGACTTCTTTCTCAATCACTCCATAATGAACAAAGCCGTCTAGTCTCAGTGGGGGCGGCATGATTCTTGGACTTGCTACTCTTACATCTACCTTGTCTTTAACGGCCTTCTGAATTCTAGCGAACATCTCTATGTCTGCCCTCATGAGCCATTCAGCAAAGGCTACAGACTTATGCTTCTCAGGCCAGAACCTCCAGAAGTAATTCCGCTTAATAAATTCAGCTTTCAGCGTCTCCCATCTCTGAGTTACTTCCCACGGCATCCACTCATCAACTCTCGACCATCTATGAATCTTGAGATCAGTAGGCTTCCTGAACTTTCTGTATCTGTATGGAATGTCAGCTTTCTCAGGAATCCTATGACTCGCTTCTTGTTCAGCTTTCAGCCTTAGAGTTTCAAGGTCTGCTAATCTGAGCATTTCTCTGGCTGCTTCAATCTGTCTTGCTTCTTCTCCTTTGTACAAGTACCTCTCCATCTGAGCCCATATTTCTTGCATTTCTTGATCTTGTTCCTTAGAGGCAACATTTGAGGGTATGTGAGGCTCTTCTTCTGACTCAGCAGGTGTGGTAGATTTTTCCTTAGAGGTACCCTGTTGTCCAGTAGTCTGCTGCTGTTCCTTCTCCTTTTCTTTGTCAGCTTCATCACTCAGTTTCAGCGTTCGAGGAGGCAGCCTAGGTCCAGTCTTCTTATCTCCTGCTGGAGCCTTTGTCTTGCCTTTAGCAGGCTTCCTCTTAGGCTTATTTGCAGCTTCAGCTTCAGCGATTTCCATTGCTAACTTCTCGTCAGCAGCTATCTGAGCTTCCTCCTCCGGAGTAATATACCTCCTGGGTCCTTTCTTCTTAGAGGGAGGGGTAGGAAACTTCAAGAACTTTCTTGCCTTTCCCGGCAACTGGGGGAGGTAGAGGAGCTTCTTCCTCTTCGACTCCTCATTAGCGTACTCAGCAACCTCTTTGATAATGTCAAGGGGTGTTTGGGTTGCCCGAAGTCGCTACTTCCTTGGGTCCTGAGCTACTTGGGCCGGTCTCGGCCGAGACACTACATCGCTACAACCGAGACACCACGGGGCCTCGCCCGATCGAGTGGGTCCGGTGGGGGCGAGATACACAGTCCGAGTTGCCCCTGCCACTGACCTTGCTCTCTTTGGTGCTTTCAGTATCAGTTCCTTGGCTTTTCCTTCTCTTTCTCCTTTTCCTTCCCCCTTTTTGGCATCAGCAAATCGGGTCGGGGGTGGAACTGATACCTTTTCGTCCCGGACTTTTGCAAGCTTCGTCAGATCGTCTAATGTATTGTGCAACTTAGTCAGCTTCTCGTGCAGCTCATTCCTCTCCTCAGTAAGCTGAGAACTGTATTTCTTATGGGAGGCATCGGCTACTGTCTGGAACTCTTTCAGCTGGTTTTCCACTCTCTCTTCAATCACCTTCTGGATTGTTTGGAGTCTGAGATCTGCGGCTTGAGAGATGGAGGAGACGGATTCAGCATGCGCTGTTTGGGCGGCCTTATAGTCTGCTAGAAGTTGAGCTTGGCCAACCTGAATCGTCTTCATCTGTTCGTCAAAGTCATCCCTCTGGGTGGCTAGCGCTTCAGATAGGATGGTGGAGAAGTCAGGGGCGGGCAAATTCTGGATTGTTGTCCTTAGCCCCTGAATCTCGGCACTATGGGCCTGAGTGGTCTGCGTCCATGTCTTGTGGACGGCGCGGGTGAGGAGTCGGTTCTGAGTACCTTGGCTCCTCGGTGCCACGGCCACCGGCTTTGATTGTCGGCTCTTTGGGCCGGGCGCTACTTGAAAGCCGATTCTAGAAGAAGCTGAGAGGGTTCAGCTGCCTTTGAAGTACCAACCGCCGACTGTGCTGGACCAAGGATGTTGAGTGGCGGTTCAGCAGTGGATGTTGGAGCATCCTTGTCCAGTTGAGATCCCTCATCAGGCTTCTCAGGGCCTGAATCACGGGGTGGGTCTCGATCGTCGGGGTCGGAACCCATCCGAGGGTGCGAATGCTTTGAGGCCCGGTTGTTTGTCATTCAGTATTGTGAGCATTGCAACCCTCAGGTCTTCTAGAGTGTCGAGGTCAGATGGCTCTAAGTAGCCAATCTTCCCCCTAATTATCAGCTCCTCTTCATGAAGCTGTTCGCAGGAGTGGTGGATGATGAGACGCTTCAGGTTGTGCCACTCCTAGAACCTGATCAACATGTGTAGCATAGCTTTGCCTTGCTAATAAGACCCGGATCGGCGTGGGCGGCTATCTCCGGGATTCGTTCAACTATCTTTCGGGAGGCTTGTGATTTGAGAGCTGAGGCCTCCATCCCGATTGATTATGATTCTGAGGCTATCTCCGAGTCTTCTACCTCTATCGGAGACGGCTGCTTCTCAGCAGATGGTATGCTGCTGAGAGGTGGAACATCCAAGGGGCTTTCCAGAGTTTGTATAGATTCAACTTGGACCCCGTGGTCCACTATGTCATCGCGCTCAGTGGAGACGGCCTTCTCCACTGAATGTGTTTTCTCAGACGACTCAGGTTCATCCCTCAGCTGCACAGGAGGCTCAGCAACCACTGCCTCAGGCTCTGCCTCCGGCACGACCTCATTGACTTTCTTCAGCCTCTTGGTCGGCGTTTTAGGAGTAGATTTGGGAGGGGACCTCTTCTTGGTTGGTGTGGAGGTCTTCTGAGTCCCGGTTTTAGGATTAGTGGGCCCTGAATTGATCTGCTGAAGGGCCGCTGCCCTGTTCTAGAATCGTACCTTCTTCGTGTTGAAATACTCCTTGTCAGCGAAGGTAATCTTCTCCGATCCGCAGAAATCTTCGATCATCAGGGAAAGCTTCATACCATACAGAAGCTTTCCTTTGACGCTCAGCCGTCTGGATGTCTTGTCGAACTTAGTGTCGGGATTTTGTATACTGGAAGCAAATTTTATGCTTGTATACAATGTGTTTTGTCCCTACCACTATTTTATTCTCCTATCTGATAAATAGATATATTTGCACATGTTATCCTTTATCTTGTATAAAACTTAGATTTGTGTGGTGTGTCGGGTATCACAGAAGACAACACAAATTGATTGAACTGACAAGATATAAACAATTATCACAGTTGAGACAACTTCAGGATAAGTTGTCGGTTTAAGCTGCAGTTTAGATAAGAAGTGGCTTGTCTTAGCTGCTTGTCTTTAGTGGTACACTGAAGGTGGTGTATTGATGGATCACAGTGAGATGTGTTCTCCTAATTGACCTTAGTAGAGAACCAAGATCTCGGTGACATAGTTGGTCTTAAGCTTGGTAAGACTTCAGCTGAGTGCATTTGGCTATCTATCACTTTGACCTACTATGGTGAACGTAATCGCGACCGGATCTACGTATCTTGGGTGTTAGTAGTTATTTGTGGCTCAGGCTGGTTGTCTGTATCTTGCAGCCGTATCCTAGTAAAATGGGTTGATAATATCCCCTGAGGAACTCGAAAGGATTAGCACACTAAACCCGGTCGGTTGATTAAGTTCAGGTGTGTTAATAAGGTCGAGTGGTACTACTTAGGAATATAAGATGTTAATTAATTTAAGCTGTCAGCGAGCTTAATTAATTAACGGATATTTCTATCTTAAATATAGAGATCGATTAATTCTAAAATACAAGCCCTTGGTCAATTTGGGATAAAGGGGTAAATCAGCACTGATTCTCTAGTGGAATGAATCTGTGTTTATTAATTAATTTTGCTCTGGGCTGAGCATGGATAATTAATTAATTTGAGGCCCAGCTTTATTTCTTGTATAGGATCCCTGATCTGGACCAATTAGTTGCCTAGTTATTTATTGTCTATCAGAAATCATTATTAATGGATTAATGTATTTTTATATTATTTAATAATGTTATTTATCTGGAATTAATTGGCTAGGCCAATTAATTGATAAATATTAGTAGCCCAGTAAATTAATTGATTATATTATGGGCTGGTTATGTGGAAGCCCATTAGAAATATAATTAAGTTAATGAGCTACAAATATACTAATACTATATTGGCTTTTGAAGCCTATATATATATTAGTATTCTGTTCAGAAACAGATTACACACATACACAAAATATACACGGTATGCGTTAGTTTTGTGGAGAGACAAAATCTTATTTTCTCCAGTTCTCTGACCACACAGAGGGAGAAAAAGGCCGGGACACAGATCAGAAGATCTGACACACGAGCAACAATCAGAGCTGCGACAACATACGAAGGAGGAAGGTATCGTTTCTAACCATCAATTATCCTTCATTTAGCTGACTGCGTCATGAATTCTTTGAGGAAGAATTTTGTGCAGTTAATCTTAGCTCTGTCATGTATGGCCATCATCAGCTGGATTTTGGGCCTAGATACTTGATCGAAGGAGCCGGCCTGACTCGTCAAAAGCTGAGTCACTACGTAGGCCAAGGCTCTGTATTGTGGGAGCATTGCATTCTTTGGAAATGCAGCTCTGAAGGTCGTCGGCTTCCCACAAAACTCTGATAGGTATTCATCCATAAGATCGTCCTTGTATGCTACAGTGGTGAAATCTTCGTTGGGTAGATTGAAGCTTCTCTGGAGTGCTTCTCGGATGGACATCTGCTTGACTTCAATATCAGTACACGAGGGGTCGCCTACTGAGTGAACTACAAAACAGCATCGGATGTCTCCATCTACTGAGTCTGAGTTCAGGTAGAGCTCAGCAACTTGGCGCGGAAGGAAGAACGACGGCTTCCTCGTCAGGAAACCTTCAAGCCTGGTCTCTCAGAGGGCGAAGAAGATCACCTCCATGTAGTCCAGGTCACAAGCGTCGAACTCCATTACTGGTTCGCACCAGACCCGATCCTTCTCGAGGATCTCTTGCATATCGGCCAGAGCATACACAACGTTTCCTGTCATATTCTGTAATCTGCAAACACAGTATATATCAGTATCAAATAAAGTATAAGAAAAATAAATGTATAAGATACTGAATGATCATTGAAATTTACCAAAGAATTTTCTGAGTAGTTTTAAAAGATAAGTTTTGTAACGGAGTAGGAGATATCTCATAAAGTCTAGGGTTCGAAGGATATTTGCAGAGTAGAAATGGCGGTTTCAAACATTTGAACGTATATATATATCTTAAGGAAGATAAACAGTCAATTATCATGGTTCAGTTTGAACATGCTTTTTGAGATGGAAGGCCAGGATTAGATTTTATAAAATAGGCAATGATCATATTAGCCGCCTAAGTCAAAATACAGTTGTATATAGCCAAAGAAGTAACTTGATACGACATGCATTTAATGCGTTACAGAGTTCAACATGCTTTTACATAGAATGTCGTGTATTTAATGTAAACTGTTAATATTAAATGACATTTTCTAAGGCATTGAATACGATGCTGAATCTGAGTCACAAATGTATAGAACTGTTCTATTGGCTACTGAGTAGAGATACGCAAACCTGTCAGCTGAACATCGTAGTCAGCTGATACCTCGTGTAGGTGGTTGCAGAGTCTCTACGTTACTGATTTTACTCAGTGAGAGTGAGTATTCCCCCTTACTAAATGCTCCTCTCCTGAATTCACTTATTGACTGGAGTCAGTAGGGTCCAGCAGACCTAGCTCTACGGAAAGTTCTCTGAATCTGGCTTCAGCTAGAGGCTTGGTCACTATATCAGCCCTTTGATGGTCAGTATGGATCTTTTCCATCCTGATATCCTTCTTTTCGACATGGTCACGAATGAAGTGGTGTCTGATGTCCACGTGCTTTCATCTCGTGTGAAGTACAGGATTCTGAGTGATTGCAATTGCACTGGTACTGTCGCAGAGGATTGACACTTCATTCTGAATGACGTCATAGTCATGTAGCTGCTGTCTCAGCCAAAGGATTTGTGCGCAGCAACTTCCGGCAGCCATGTATTCAGCTTCAGTAGTTGACGTCGCTACTGAGTGTTGTTTCTTTGAAAACCATGAGATCAGCTTACTACCAAGGAACTGGCACGTTCCAGAAGTTGACTTTCGGTCAATTCTACATCCTGAATAATCAGCATCAGAATAACCAGTTAGTTCAAAATTATCATCAGCTGGATACCATAAACCCATGTCAGGTGTTCGTCTGAGATAGCGGAGAATCTTCTTTGCTGAGTCCATGTGACTCTGCTTCGGATTCGCCTGAAATCGAGCGCAGACACCTACAGCATAAGTTATGTCAGGACGAGTAGCTGTTAAGTATAATAAGGAACCAATAATAGCACGAAATTCAGTTTGGTCTACAGATACTCCCTCTTTATCAAGATCAATTTTCATGTTCGTGTTCATCGGGATCTTGATTGGTTTGCCGGATGTGCAACCAAATTTCTTAATGAGGTCTCGAGTGTATTTGCCTTGATTGATGAACGTTCCCTTCTCAGATTGTTTGACTTGAAATCCAAGGAAATAGTTCATCTCTCCCATCATTGACATCTCGAACTTGTCCTTCATCATTTTCTCAAACTGCTGACACATGATGACGTTCTTTGAACCAAAGATGATGTCATCTACGTAGATCTGCACAAGTAAAATGTCGTCTTCCAGTCAAATGCTGAATATTGTGTGGTCTTCTGAAAACCTTTCTGAAGAAGAAACTCAGACAGGGTATCGTACCAAGCCCTGGGAGCTTGTTTTAACCCATACAGAGCCTTTCTGAGTCTATAAACCTGATGTCCCTGCTGAAAGCTGGGAGGCTGTTCTATATTGACTTCTTCTTTCAGTACGCCGTTTAGGAACGCAGACTTCACATCCATTTGATAGACTCTGAATCTCTGATGTGTTGCGTAGGCTAGGAATAGTCTGATTGCCTCCAATCTTGCAACTGGAGCGAACCTTTCATCGAAATCTATCCCTTCAGCTTGACAGTAGCCTTTTGCCACGAGTCTTGCTTTGTTCCTTACTATAACGTTGTTTTCATCTCGCTTATTCTTGAAGACCGATTTTTTTCCGATCACATGTTGATGCCGGGGTCTGTCAACAAGCTCCCAAACTTCGTTTCTCGTGAACTGATTCAGCTCCTCCTGCATAGCTATGATCCAGTCAGCGTCCTTAAGTGCATCCTCAATTGACTGAGGTTCTTCAGTAGCCAAGAAGTAGGAATATAAGGCGCTTTCTCCTTGACAGAATCTGGATCTTGTCTTTACGCTTGCTGAAGGATCTCCAATAATTAAATCAGAAGTGTGAGCGTCCAGCCACGATCTACGTTATTTTAACTCATCATCTGAAATTTGTTCAACACAGATAGTTGGTGAGTTAGGTATTTCAGTTGTACTATTCTGAGATTGAAGCAATTCAGTTACAAGAGTGTGATCTACTGAGTCACCAGGTTCAGGGGCATTTAGCTCAGGAACATCATTAGTTCCCCCTGAATTATTATTCTCAGTAGAGGTCTCAGTTACCACTTGGGTTTCTTCATCGACCTGAGTTACCTGGGATTGACTCTGTTCAGTAGAGTCAATCTGTTCAACTACTTCTGCTGCTGGCTGAGATTCAGTAGACTTGTCTTCAGTTTCTTCATCTGAATCATCATCCCAACATAGCTGGATCTTTTCAACTTTATCTTTTAAGCTCAGATACTGTAGCTGCTTACTGATGTCCTCAGATTCAGGTTTAGAGTTTTTGCTCCTGTCTTTAGTACCAAACTCATTAAAAGCAACATGAGGGCTTTCCTCCACGCAAAGGGTCCAATAGTTAAAGACTCTAAAAGCTTTGCTGACCCTGGAGTATCCTAAGAACACTTCCTGATCTGACTTGCTATCAAAAGTCTTCAGCTGGTCTTTCCCATTATTGTGGATAAAGCACAAACACCCAAAAATATGGAAATAAGATAAAGAAGGCTTCCTGCCGTTCCATAGTTCATATGGTGTCTTCTTATGCTGCTTTGTCAGTAGAGATCTATTATGAGTATAACATGCAGTATCAGTAGCTTCTGCCCAGAATTTGGTTGGGAGTCCTGAGTATGCGAGCAGGGTTCTTGCTGCTTCTTTGAGTGTTCAATTCTTCCTTTTAGCAACCCTATTTTGTTGAGGCGTGCGCGCGGCAGACGTCTCATGCTCTATGCCTTCTGCTTTGCAGAACTCCTCTACCATAAAATTCAAGAACTCAGTTCTTCTGTCTGAACGTATCTTGATGATCTTGGTGTTCTTCTCGACACTGAGCCTTTTCAGAAGCCTTGGTAACTCTGTTTTGATGTCAGACTTGTTGGCAATATATATGACCCATGTGTAGCGCGAGTAGTCATCAATGACCACTAATGCATACTTCTTGCCTCTGATCGTCACCAGAGAGACTGGACCGAACAAATCCATATGTAGCCGCTGAAGGATTCCATCAGTGGAAGGAGATGGAACAGGTGGATTTTGATTCCTTGTTTGCTTTCCCTTCAGACATGCTTCACACTTAGTGTCTTTGCTGAATACTTCATTCGGCAGTCCTCTTCCTAGAGTGTTTCTAGCTAATTTGTTGAGCGTCTTGAAGTTGAGATGACTGAGTCTTCTGTGCCAGAGCCATCCCGTTATGTTTTCATTCTTCGCCAACAAATAAGCTTCAGGTTCAGCTGAGTTCCAGTCAGCTACATAGATATTCTTTTTGCGCGAACCTGATAACACTGTTTTCCCTGTAGATTTATCAATGACATCACATAAACCAGCGTAAAAAATCACTATATTCGAGTTATCACAAAATTGACTAACAGAGAGAAGGTTATGCTGAAGTCCTTCAACATATGATACTCTTGGAACTATTGCTGTTCCAATGCTGAGTGTTCCATAGCCTCTGGTATAGCCTTTTGCGTTGTCTCCAAACTCGATTCGGGGTCCTTCTTTAGTAGTATAATTCTTCAGTAGGTCCTTTTGGTATGTCATATGTCTTGCGCATCCGCTGTCCACATACCAAGGGTCCTTGTGCACCTGCAAAATAGAATTATATTTAGGTACCCTTTATTTTTGATTTTGGGTCCTTAGATGTTAGTTTTGGAAACCCAAATTTTTCTTACGACCCTGTTGGTCTCAGACAGTTTCTTTCCACTCTTGTCAACATATTTAACCACTGGGCTGGTCGATGCTGACTTCTGAGGCTTTTCAGGTTCAGGAGTCCTGATCTTCTGAGTAGGTGGACTGTTGACCTTTGCCTTCTGTATGGCTTTCTTCTTATTATTCTGACTTTTGGATCCTCTCCTGACTATAGGGTCATAATAATATGACCCATACTGAGCTGGATGCGTCAGCTGCGGAGGTCCATACTGATCAACCCATTTTGCTTTGATGGTTCCCCTTTGACTGAATTGGGGTGATCTGGTGCTGATCTTCTTGTCAGAGTGCTGGTAACTAGGATGAGGTGCCTTCATCTTCTGTTTGTTCTTAGATATGGGGTTCAGTATCTCTGCATTGACGGTCTCCCCTTGAACAAACCTATCAGCTAGCCAGTTTTCTGAGCGTACAGGGGCAGATGAGGAGGCTCCATGGCTGAATCCAAGTCCCTCCTTACAATGCCTGGGCTTGTTGCTTGCTAGCATAACTTCAAGCTTCTTTTCAGGGCCCATGTATCGCTCTGTCCTCAGGTTCCTCCAGACATCATCACTTTTCTTCAGCAATTCATGCTCGGTCTGAAGTCCTAAAAATTCTTGCTTCAGTAGACTCAGTTCATTATCTTTCTTAGTCAAGTCATTGGTCAGTACTGAGATCCGATCTTCTTGATGCTGAGACTTGGCCATCAGAGAGTTTATCTCCTCCCTGTGTCTCAACACAAGTCCTTCTGACTCAGTAGCAACCTGAATCTCCTGAGAAAGTCTCTGATTCTCCACTTTCAGGGTATCCAACTCCTGAAGAGTCTTACTGAGCTGCAGACTCATTTGAATCTGCTCGTCGAGTAGTTCTTCGTATGCAATCGCAACATCTAAATTCTCATCTGCACCTGAAATCGTGTCGTGTGTGCAGTGTGAAGAGGGATTAAATGGTGTGTGAGAGTTTACCTCATCCTCTTCTCCTGCCATGAGACACTTTTCAGCGTCTTCTTCAGCTTCAAGCTCTATAGCCATGAAAGCTGCTTCATCATCTGATGAGTCCATGAAGGAATCGACTTCATCTGAGTCATCTGGGAGTTCACCAGCAATATATGCTTATAGCTTCTTGATGAACTTCTCCCTTATTGCTTTGCGTGCTGCTCTTTCAGCAGTACTGAGCTCAGGAAAGTCATACTGATCTGGCTAAATGTCTTGGCTAAATTTCCTTCTTGTATGTCAGTGAGTGAAAGTTCAGCCTTGCTAGACGCCGGAGCTGTTGTGCTGACTGATTCTTTAAAGGCATGGTCGACTTGGGTGTCAGCTTCAGCTCGCTGCTTCCTTTGAAGTAAGCCAAACTCGAACTCTTTCGCTTTAAGTTCTGAAAAGATATGGTCAGGAGTAACAATATCTAAGTCAGAATGATGCAATAAAGTAGCAAAGTGACTCCAGTGACCATCTGGCAGTGCCTTCAAAATCTTGAGATTCATCTCTCGGTTGGAGAATATCTTTCCCAGCCCGTTGATAGAGTTCATCAGATCCGTGAATCTGATGTTAAGATCTTCAATGGAGTCAGCAGGCATGAGAGACAGTCTCTCCAGCTTCTGAAGTTCCAGCGCGAGTTTGTTCGCTTTGATCTTCTGAGTCCCCCGACTCAGTAGCGCTAGAGCATCCCAGAGTTCTTTAGCGGACTTGCAGTCCTGAACTCTTCCGAGGTAAGAATCCCTCAGAGTGGTTAGTATGGCGTTTCTGGCGACGCGGTCTAAGTTGTGAAGCTTCTTCTCCTCAGGGGTGAAGAGATTTCTTTCTTTGGGGATCTTCTTCTCGGTTACCATCCCTCCTCCTTGTGCTGGATCCTGAGCTACGACGCTATCGACCATTGGAACGATAGGTCCATCCTCCAGAACCTCTGTCATGCTGTCGTGGAGGGAGGTCAGATGTGCCTCCATTTTGACCTGCCATACACCATAGTTCTCTATTGAGAACATGGGTACCATTCTGATTCCTGACATATCAGACATAATGAATGATGATATAAATGAAGAATGATATGCAGTGAAAACGTTTTCCGGATCCGTTCAAGTAGACCAGTTTCAGAATAACAAGAGTCTTAGAGAACTCCCGCTCTGATACCAATTGTTGGTCCCGAGAGTAACGTTCAGGTGTAGAGGGGGGCGGGGTGAATACACCTGAAAACCGATTTCTCAACTTGAAATACGAACAGTCCTTTTCAGGAGAGTGCCGTACTGAACAAGTTAAGCAGACCAGATAAGTTGTTCTGAAATGCGTGGCAGAGTGATTGACTCTACTGAGGCCAGCTAGCTGACTAGAGTCAGAATTCAGTACCGTTCAGATTGAGTTCAGTAGTGCGGAAATGTGTAGGCCCAAATTCAGTTGAGCTAGTAAAACGTTTTTAAAAAACAGTTTCAGTATATTAGTGCAGTCGATTAAGCTTGTTGAAACTCAGTTGAATGATTTAAAAGATATTTTGAGTATGTACAGTAAATCACTGCAATAGTAAAAATAAAGAACACAAAACACAACGTTTTTAAAGTGGTTCGGATCCAACAATCCTACGTCCACTGTCCCGAAAAATCAGGAGGCTATGTATTATACTGAGATAGTCTCATTCGGTTTGTACACTGGACAAACACTGGTCTTGAGATTTATACTGAGCAAGTCTCAGTTTACAAGGTATCAAACTAAGTGCTTGAAAAACTCTCCAACAGTGAAGGAGTCCTTTACAATAAGGATCAGTTTGGAAGTGAACTCCTTCGTCTAAGCTATAGATATAAACGGTTGAGCTTAGGTTAGAGGGATAGGGAACAAGAAAGTGGCTTCTAGAGTGACGAACGGCTAAGTATAATCTTTGGGTTCATGTTCAGTCGCTTGGATACTAGAGACTGTATAATTCTAATTCAGCTTGGTTCCCTATGAGCAGATATGTAGTCTTTCGCCGGAGATTGACTCTTCTAACTTCTTGCGGAAGACTTAAGCATTTATGAGTTGCTCTTTGAATGCTCTGAGTTCGTTTGTGTTCTCGTGTGTCTTTGGTGAGCTTCAATTTGATTTTATCCCTCTATTTATAGAGCAGAGATTAGGATAGATCTGTTGGAGACGAGATCCTTTGTCTCTCTCGTTTGGGTAGCTAACGGCTCTTTCAAAGTATGGTTGCAGTGTCCTTTCCCTCCATTTTTGGAAAGTTGTTGACTTGCAGCTTTAACAGATATAGGACAGGTGGCTGCTTGTCATTGGTCGAGGTTCAGGAAAGTGGTTGAGACAGAACAGACTTCAAGGAGATCTGAAGCTGACTTCTCTCTTTCTCGTATTGACTCTGCTGATTTTACTTTTAGAGAATCTGACAGTCAGAAGACTGTCTGGCCGTTGCTGAGTCTGATCCTTATTCAGTAGCATGCTCCTGCTGAGTCGGCTCTACTGAAGATCAGCTCTGAGTTCAGTGAACTACTCCTGCTGAGTTCAGTTCCACTGACTCCTTTCGATGCTCTGCTCTCGCCGAGTCCAAGTATCACTGAGTCTTCTACTTCTGGTACTAAGGCAGGTAATCTACTGAGCGCCTGAACCAGATGCAGAGTGTCTACTGAGTCTGAAACCTCAGAGACAAAACAAACAGGTTACAACTAAATGGTTCATCAGTCAAAATAGGGTTTTGGGATCTTCAAATCTTCAAGGCTACTGAGTTAGTTCTTAATGATTGTGAGAAGACTGAATCATCTCCCAACATAATCTTCATACTTAACTTCCATAGTTGTAGCTCGTTTTCTCTCCCTCTGAAACTCCTCCAAAATTCCACCAGTAATGTAGCTTCAAAGACAACTTTTTATTTCTGCTTAGAATAGTGTGAAACTCTCCAGAGGAGAAGACTTCCTTTTGTTAAATGTTATCGGTTAGCTTTAATTTCAGCACTTAAATTCAGTCTTTAATGGTTTCATTTACTTCACCATGTTTGTTATCAAGTTTCTCTACTGTTCACAAGTAGTTACCTTATTTATTCCATGCTTTCTGTCCTTATCATCTTTAGAATAAAGTTAACTTCTTTGTCGGTGAATATACCCTGCTTTTAGACCTCCTTAGTGCCTCCTTAGTCATTGCTTTCGATTCCATACTAAAGTTTTCTCCTTAGTGCCTCCCTAGTCATTGCTAAACAAGGTAGGGTAGTCACCGTGGTAGGGGACTGTTTCTATGCTCAACATGGCAGTCCCAACTTAATAGAAGGAATGGACCCCCCTGTGCTCAACACATCGTCCTGGCCAGATAACCTTAACTAAACTGATTCACATAGTAATCTAGGATCGGACAGGGGGTGGTGTGGAATTAAATTGGCTGGATTGCTTTTATAACTTGTTATTTGCTTGTTGATTATTTTATGTTATCTTTTTGCTTAGTTTTATAACACCCAAAGTTTATGGTGGCTACTAGCCAAACCCTTTAGGTTAGTAGAGATAGTTGCTTTATCACCCGTTCCCTGAGGATCGACCTCTTGCTTGTCACTATACTTGTCTAGTATAGTTTCTGTGCAGGTGTTATATAAATTTATTTGTATCAGTTCCGATGATCGATCACTTTCCCCTTCCCCCTTTTTGGCATCATCAGCCGAGGTCAGCAGGGTTTTGACAGCAACTACATCATCTCGTGGGCTGTATGGAGAATGTTTGATATGGGTGAAGGAGGAGTTGAGGTCTTCGATGGCATTATTTGTCCCAATCCCTTTCATGATATCAATGTATCTCCTGGATCAGGGTATCAGTATGGGCTTTGTGCTGCAGCAGTGATGCGTCTAGTAACCTCTGGGAGTCCGACTGGATGAGGTCCTGAGCTGTGGCTTGAGTCTCAAGAGCTTTGGCCACACTGGATGATGCAACTTTGTTCCTTTCATCCATCGTCTTCTGGACTTCGTTCAATGCGCAGCCAGTTGCTCTGAGAATTGTTGAGCTTGAGATTCAAGAAACTGCTGGTACTGTGTGGCTAAGTCCTACTTCTGAGCTGCTAGAGCAGTCTCGACGATCTCCTGAATGTTGGGGTTGGAGCTTCAGAGACCTTCTTGACTTCTCCAGCGAGGGCATCAATCCGCTCAGGTTGAGCTTTTGTGTACTGTGCCCATTTCAGGTGCACATCTTTAGCTAGGAGATGATTTTGTCTCCTTGCTTGCTGATAGCTCTGTTGATGCTCCTCGAGGATATAGTAGTGATTGGCCTGATCTGTTATGAGGAACTACTGATCCTCTGCTCAGAGGCGGCGAGTTGTTGTTGTCTTGAAGAAGACGCAACAGGGGCAACACCAAGGTGCAGGAGGTGGCGGTGGTGAATCGCCCTTCTCACTGGGAGTTTTGCCCTCAGCAAAGTCTTCCCGCTCTGCATCCTTAGGTGCTGAGTCGTCATCAGCAGGGTCGTCAGTTGGCGAAGGACCCTTGGCAGGAGAGGAGGCAGAATTCTGCTCAAGTAAGTAGAGCATAGCTGACCTCAAATCCTCAAAGGAGGCAATGTCTGAGGGTTCCCCAAACCCTATCTTAAACTAAAGTTTTTGCTCCTCTGCCAATAGTATGGGTACACAGTACTGCTTGATCGTCTCTTCAAGAATATCCCAGTTAAGGAATCTCAGCATCATCTGAGTCCTTTCCCTGACAGCTACGTCCACCAGATCTTGATAGTTGGCAATCTCAGGAATCTGTTCAGCGACTTCTGATTTAGCTCTAAGTCTGGTCAGCTGAACTGTGGTTGGTAGCTGTGAAGATACCTCAGTAGTTGGTTCAGCTTCAAATTCCAAATGAGTCTCTTCAGTACTGACTCTTTGGACTTTGTCTTTCATGGTGGCAACTTCCATACCTGTGTCCGAGTCCAGTATGTTTTCCACCTGAGGAGGGGGTGGGTATCAGCTTTAGAAGCTTCCTTCTTTGTCTGCTTCTTTCTCTTAGGCTGTTCGATTCGTGAAGTCAATTCAATAGAGGGCCTTTTCAATGTAGTTCCACGAATGATGGAGTTTTCAGTAGTGGTCCTCATTATGAATTTGACTAGCTTCTTGTCGAAGTATTTCATGTCTTCGAACGAAGATTTTGAGGACACTGAGGCTTCTATTAGTTTTGATACTTTAGTCCTGTAACGCAGTTTGCCTATGGGAGATAGTCTTCTCTCTCTTGCTTCTCCAAGGACAAACTTCTATGACTGAGCCTTAAGTTCTGAAACGAAGAATTGAGCCCAGTTTACCTTGGCTCTGCCATAATCGCCATCATTATCTAGAGTCTAGGTTTGGACAGCTAATCAAACGAACCAGCCGCGCTAGTGAGGATATGGATAACAATGTAAGCTAGACCTCTGAATTCTTGCAGGAGCTGACACTTCGGAAATGCAGCTGTAATAATTGATTTTGGCTTCCTTGTATCCAGTGGGAGATATGCCAGGGTTGGGAAGGCTGAAAACTGTCTTCAGCCCTTCGAGAATATTAATGTCGACGTGGCTCTCCTCCTACTTCTACTGAGATATATCCTCCATGTATCTCACAGCAGTAACCTCTGCGTTTGTATCCTCGACTTGATGCATGTTGAAAAAAAAATCAACGACTTGTCTCGGAAAACAAGCATAGGGTCGCCTCATCAGACGCGTCTTCAGACCAGACCCCTGAAGAGCGTTGTAAATACTCTCCATATATTGCAGTTCAGATTTGTGGAACTCCATGATCGGCTCAAAACAGACACTGCCCTGGATGATTTCGTTGATATCAGCAGGAGTCTAAACGATGCTTGAGAGTGACGCTATTATCTAGAATTTGCAAAACAAGTGTTAGCACTTGAAAAATAGAGTAAGTTAGAATATGCAGACAAGAATTCGAGAATTACCGTAAATTAAGAGCTTGAATGGTGACAGAAGTCTTAAAAAGCATTTTCTATATACAGAGAATGGAAAGATCTTAAGATCGTAAATGCAAAAATAGGTGAGAAGATAAAGCTAGAGAGATTATATGTGATTTAAATACCAAGTGGTTTTCAGATCTACGGTTAAGATTAAATCTCGCTTTATTATAGACGGTTAGGATGAAATGTTATAAAAGGAATATTACTAAGACACCTATAATCTCGACCTACATAAGATTTGCAAGTTGGAGTAAAGTGCGGCGATATGCATTTAATGCGCCACAGTCAGTTCTTAGGATGTCGTGCTTTTAATGAGAACGATTTTACTGAATGCATCCTAGGAGACTTAATGGCGGGAAATTAATGCCAAGCATGCAACTGAATGTATGCCATTGATACCAATTAAACGCAATGCATGCTATTGAATGTAAATACTCAAACATGTTAGCTGAACATAGTAGTTAGATGATACCAATTGCAAATCAGGAGGAGGAATCATTGTGATACCAATTGATGATGAAACAGATACCAATTGTTGATACCAATTGTATGGTCCACACGATCTCACGTTCCCCCTTGCCGAGTACTGTATAGTTCACCCTACTGAACCATAGTACTGGGTCTGACTTACTGACTTTTCGTACTGATCCTCTTACTGACTCGGGTCAGTAGGATCCAGTAGACCCAACTCAACTGAGAGTTCTCTGAATCTGTTCTTAGCTAGCGGCTTGGTCAGTATGTCTGCCCTTTGCCTATCAGTATGGATTTTCTCCATCCTAATAGCCTTCTTCTCGACATGGTCTCGGATGAAGTGGTGTTGGATATCCACGTGCTTGCATCTCGTGTGAAGAACTGGGTTCTGAGTGATTGCAATCGCACTGGTGGAGTCGCAGTAGATGGGCACTTCATCTTGATAGATACCGTAATCACTCAGTTGTTATTTGCAGCCAAAGGATCTGGTCACAACAACTTCCGGCAGCCATATATTCAGCTTCAGTAGTGGACGTTGCTACTGAATGTTGTTTCTTGGAGAACCATGATATGAGCTTACTACCTAGGAACTGACAAGTTCCAGAAGTTGACTTTCGATCTATCCTACATACTGCATAATCAACGTCAGAATATCCAGTTAAAACAATATTATCATCAGCGGGATACCATAACCCTGCGTCAGGTGTTCCCTTCAGGTATCGCAGAATCTTCTTCGCTGAGTCTAGATGACTTCGCTTGGGATTCGCCTGAAATCTCGCACATACACCTACAACTTAAGTTATGTCAGGTCTGTTTGCTGTTAAATATAATAAAGAACCAATAATAGCTCTATAATCAGTTGAGTTAACAGAAGCTCCCTCTTTGTCTAGATCGATTTTGAAATTTGTATTCATGGGGATCTTGACTAGCTTGCTCGATTCACAGCCAAATCTTTTCAGGAGGTCTCGAGTGTATTTTTTTTGGTTGATGAACGTTCCTTTTTCAGATTGCTTTACTTAAAAACCAAGGAAGTAGTTCATTTCCCCCATTATTAGCATCTCGAACTTCTCCTTTATCATCTTTTCAAATAGTTGACACATGGTCACATTTTTGGAACCGAAGATGATGTCGTCCACGTAGATCTGATGCTAAATAGAGTGCGATCTACTGTCCCCTTCTGAAAACCTTTCTAAAGTAGAAAGTCTGATTGTCTATCGTACTAAGCCTTGGGTGTTTGTTTTAACTCGTACAAAGCTTTCCTGAGTCTGTAAACCTGATATCCCTGCTGAAAGCCAGACGATTGTTCCACATAGACTTCTTTCTTTAGTACACCATTCAGAAAAGCTGACTTTACATCCATTTGATATACTTTGAATCCTTGATGCATTGCATAGGCTAGGAATAGACGAATGTCTTCCAATCTTGCGACTAGAGCGAATGTTTCATCGAAGTCGATTCCTCCTGCTTGACAGTATCCCTTGGAAACTAGTTGAGCTTTGTTTCTGAATATGACGTTATTTTCATCACGCTTGTTCTTGAAGACCCACTTTCTACCTATCACTTGTTGGTGTCTAGGTCTATGAACAAGCTCCCAGACCTCATTTCTGACAAACTGGTTCAGCTCCTCTTGCATTGCAATGATCCAGTCAAGATCGTTTAGTGCGTCATCTATCAACTGAGGTTCTTCTGTAGACAAGAAACATGAGTATAAAACACTTTCTCCTTAACATAATCTAGATCTTGTCTTTACACTTGCTGAAGGATCTCCAATGATGAGACCAGAAGAGTGAACATCTAGCCATGATCATGTTCGCTTGGTCTCTTCTTCTGAAATTATTTCTGTACAGTAAGTAGGAGTGTTAGGCATTTCAGTAGTATTGTTCTGCGACTGAAGCAATTCTGTAAGAATATTAGGATCTACTGAGTTCCCAGGTTCAGGGGCATTTCGTTCAGGAACATCATTCGTTTCCCCTGAATTATTATTCTCAGTAGAGATCTCAGTTACCACTGGGGACTCCTTATCGACCGGGGTTACCTGAGGTTGATTATGTTCAGTAGAATCAATCAGGTCAGCTACATTACCTGTGGGATGGGTCTGAATTTCTTCTTCATCTGACTCATCATCCCAACAATGTTGGATCTTTTCAGTTTCATCATTCAGCTTGAGATCCTATAGCTTGCTGCTGACATCTTCAGTATTTGTCTCGCTCAGTAACAAACTCATTAAATACAACATGGGGGCTTTGCTCCATGCAAAGGGTTGGGTAGTTAAAGACCTTGAATGCTTTACTGACTCTGGAGTATCCTAAGAACACTTCTTGATCAGACTTGCTAGCAAAGACCTTTAACTGATCCTTTCCATTATTGTGGACAAAGCAAGGACATCAAAAAATATGGAAATGAGAAATAGAAGGAATTCTCCCTTTGCATAGTTCATATGGTGTCTTCATGTGTTCTTTTGTCAGTAGTGAGCGGTCTCAGTATAATAGGCGGTGTCAGTAGCATCGACCCAGAACTTCGAGGGCAATCCAGAGTCTGCTAGGAGCGTTCTTGCTACTTATTTTAATGTTTTGCTCTTCCGTTCACCAAGACCGTTCTGCTGAAGTGTGCGAGCTGTTGAAGTCTCGTATTGTGCGCACTCCTTGATGATTGCGCTAAGAAATTCAGTGCCTCGATCTGAGCGTATCCTCTTAATCTTGATGTCCTTTTCCACACCGAGTTTCTTCAGCAGTGTAGGTAACTCAGTCTTGACATCAGTTTTGTTGGCTATGAAGATGACCCATGTATATCTTGAATAATCGTCAATAACGACGAGGGCATACTTCTTGCCTCTTATAGTCACTGGAGTGACTGACCCAAATAAGTCCATGTGCAGCAGATGAAGGATTCCATCGGTGGAAGGTGACGGAATAGGTGGGTTGCTTGACTTTGTCTGCTTTCCCTTCATGCATGCTTCACAATTTATATCTCGGTTGAACACTTCTTGGGCAGTCCTCTGACTTTTGAGTCCCTAGCTAGCTTGTTCATTGCCTTGAAATTCAGATGACTGAGCCTTTTATGCCACAGACACCCTGTGTTGTCGCTAGACTTCATCTGGCCAAGCAAGCAAGCTTCAGGTTCGGCGGTGTTCCAGTTTGTTACGTAGATATTCTTCCTCCGCGAACCTGATAACACTGTTTTATAAAAAAACATCACAGAAACCAACATCAAAGGTAACTCTGTTAAGGTTATCACATAATTGACTGATAGAAAGGAGATTATGTTGAAGTCCTTCAACATATGCTACTTTTGGAACTGAGGCAGACCCAATGTTCAGCGTCCATATCCCCTTGTATAGCCTTTCGAGTTGTCACTGAACTTAATTCTGGGACCTTCCTCTTGTACGTAGTTGGTTAGCAGGCTCTTCTGATAGGTCATGTGTCCTGAGCATCCGTTGTCCATGATCCAAGGGTCCTTATGCACCTGCAAAATAGAAACATATTTAGGTACCCTTTTGGTTCAATCTAGGTCCTTAAGCGTTGGTGGTTTCGCGACCCAAATCTGTCTGGCGACCTTAGGGTCTCAGACTTGTTCTTGTTCTTGTTGTCAGTACTTCTCTCCACTAAACTTGGAGGTACTGACTTTTTGGCAGTTTTGGGTTCAGGAGCTTTCTTCTTCTGACTCTTCGTGCTCCTCCTGACCCTGGGCTCATAATAGTAGGAACCATATTGTGTAGGATGCACCCATTCTGGTTCACCATACTGCTCTACCCACCCGACCTTCTTGGTTCCCCCTGAGTTTGATCGTGGTGTTTTGGGGCTAGAACCTATGGTCAATTGCTTCTTGTAGCTCGGTTGAGGTGCTTGGATCTTCTGTTTATTCTTTGTCTGAGGGGTGATTGGTTCAGTAGCTTGATCTCCCCCTCGGACAAACCGGCCAACCAACTTTTCTGAGCCTTTTGAAGTTGAGGTAGATGCTTCATATGTGTAGCCAAGTCCTTCCTTGACGGAGACTGGCCTATGAGCTCTAAGCAATCCCTCTAACTTTTCTTTGGTTCCCAGGTACTGCTCTGTCATCACCATACTTCATCACTCCTTCTGAACTTCTGCGAGTTTCTGACTGAGCTTAGCTATCTCGGTATCTTTCTCAGAATTGTCCTTGGTCAAGATTGATATCTCAGTTTCTTGATGTTGAGAGTTAGTCATGAGAGATCCAATCTCTTCCTTTTGTCTATGTTCCAACTCCTGAACTGTTCTACTGAACTCCCTGCTCAACTGAATTTGTTCCTCTAGCAAATCTTCATACGCTTGAACTAGATCTAGAGGTTCTCCTGCAGCTGAGCAAGTGTCGTGTGTGCTCTGTGAAGAGGAGGTTATAGTTTAGAATTTACCTCAGCCTCTTCTCCAGCCATAAGGCAGTGTTCAGTTGATGTATTAGTATTTGATTCTCCGACCTCCACAGCCACGAATGCAGCTTCATCTTCAGAAGAGTACATGAATGTATCTTCCTCGATTGAGTTATCGGATAGCTCTCTGGCAATATAGGTCTGCCTCTGTTGGGTGATGATTCTATCCTCAGCACTGTAATACTTAGTAGGAAATGATTCTATCTTCCGTACTGATACGCGCTCAGTAGGCCTATGCTCTGAGTGAATCTATGAAGATTTGAAGATCCCAAAACCCTATCTTGATTGGTGAACCATTTCGTTGTAATTGTATTTGTCTCTGAGGGTTCAGACTTAGTAGACACTCTGCTCTGGTTCAGGCGTTCAGTAGATTATCAGCCTCAGCACCAGATGTAGAAGACTCAGTAGATATCTTGGACTCGGCAGAGCAAGATATGCGAATAGAGTCGGAGAACTGAACTCAGCAGGAGTAGTTCACTGTACTCAGAGCTGATCTTCAGTAAAGCCATCTCAGCATATTTGCTACTGAATCGAAGATTAGACTCAGCAACGGCCAGACAGTCTTCTGAACTGTCAGATCTTTTGAATGACAATCAGCATAGTCAAATACGAGAAAGAGAGAAGTCAACTTCAGTATGCCTCGAAGTTTGTTCTATCTCAACTGCTTTGTAAACCTCGACGAATGACAAGCAGACACCTGTCCTATACCTACTAAAGCTGCAAGTCAACAACCTTCCAGAAAAGGAGGGAAATGACATTGTCACCATATTTCAAAAAGAGCCGTTAGCTACCAAAAGAGTGAGATAAAGGGATCATCGTCTCCAACGGATCTTTCCTAATCTCTTCTCTTTAAATAGAGGGATGATTCAAGATTTGAAGCACACACAAAAAAAAACATACGAGAACGTATACAAGCAAGAGAACGAACACACGAGCATTCAAACGAGCAAAACTGAAAAGCCCTAAGTCTTCCGCAAGAACTCGAAGAACACTTCTCCGACGAAAGACTAGAATCTAGCTCTTAGGGAACCAAGCTGAACCGATATACAAAGCCTCTAGTATCCAAACGACGTTACACGAACTTAAAGCTTAACTCAACTGTTCGTCATTTTAGAAGCAACACTCTCGTTCCCTATCCCTCTAACCCTAAGCTCAACCGATTATATCCATAGCTTAGACGAAGGAGTTAATCCTTCATCCTTGAACCTGATCCTTATTGTAAAGGGACTCCTTCATAGTTGGAGAGTTAGTCAAACGCTTCAGTTTGGTACCTTTGTAAACTGAGACTTGCTCAGTATAAATTTCAAGACGCGGCTTTATCCTGTGTACAAGCTGACTGAGACTAACTCAGTATAATAAATAGCCTCCTGATCTTTCGGGACAGTGGACGTAGGATCCTGTGTATCCGAACCACTTTAAAAATCTCTGTGTCTCTCGCTTGTTCTCTTATTTACTATTGCATTGATTTTAACTATTCATACTGAAAATTATCCTTTAAAATCATTCAACTAAGTTTCAGCGATCTTAACTACTTAATCTTCTGAACCAAAACTGTTTTGATAAAACGTTTTCCACTCAACTGTTTTGGGCCTACACATTTCCGCACCACTGAACTCCAACTGAAGATACTGAATTCTGACTCAGTCAGTTAGCAGGTCTCAGTAGAGTCAGTATCTCTTTGCCTAACACGATTCAGAACAGTTGTCTAGTCTGCTGAATTCATTCAGTATGCACCATCCTGAATAGGACTGTTCGTGTTTCAAGTTGAGAAATCGGTTTCAGGTGTATTCACCCCCCCCCTCTACACCTGAACGTGCTCTAGGGACCAACAATTGGTATCAGAGTAGGAGTTCTATAAGACTCTTGTTATCTTGAAACTGGTCTACTTGAACGGATCCGGAAAAACGTTTTCACTGCATATCATTCTACACTCATATCATTATTCATCATGACTGATATGTCAGGTATAAGGATGGTACCCATGTTCTCAGTAGAGAACTATGGTGTATGGCGGGTCAGAATGGAGGCTCGTCTGACCTCCCTTCACGACAGCATGACCGAAGTACTTGAGGAAGGACCTATCGTTCCTATGATAGATAGTGTCGTAACTCAGGATCAAACAACTAGAGGAGGAATGGTGACCGGAAAGAAGATTCCCAAGGACAGAAGTCTCTTCACCCCTGAGGAGAAGAAACTTCATAACTTAGACCGAGTCGCCAGGAATGCCATACTAAACACCTTAAGTGATTCTTATCTCGGCAGGGTTCAGGAATGCAAGACAACTAAGGAACTATGGGATGCTCTAGCGCTACTGAGTCGGGGGACTCAGAAGATCAAAGCCAACAAACTTGTGCTGGAACTCCAAAAACTGGAGAGTTTGTCTCTCATGCCCGGAGACACCATAGAAGATCTCAGCGTCAGATTCACGAATCTGATGAACTCCATCAACGGGCTGGGAAAGACATTCTCCAACCGAGAAATAAATCTCAAAATACTGAGGGCACTGCCAGACGGTCATTGGACTCCTTTTGCTACATTATTACGACATTCTGACTTAGATATTGTTACTCCTGACCATATCTTTTCAGAACTTCAAGCAGAGGAATTCGAGTTTGACAGACCTCAACGAAAGCAGCGAGCTGAAGCTGACACCAAAATTGACCATGCCTTCAAAGCATCAGTCAGCACAGCGTCTCCAGCGTCGAGTAAGACTGAACCTTCACTCAACGACATACAAGAAGGAAGTCTCGCTCAGAAGTACGCACTGCTTACCGTAAAATATCAAAAGGAAAAGGAGCGGCACAGAAAAGTGACTAAAGCCTATCGAAAATCGAAAGGTAAGTCTGAATACACGCCTAAATGCACTCCTGACTTGCATACTTCTGAATGCAGAAAGAGGGATGACTCAGCTCCATCAAAAGACAGCGAAAGCATAGAAGAAAGAGTCATTGCCTGCTATAACTGCAAGAAGCCAGGACACTATCAGTATGACTGTCCTAAGCTCAATAGTGCTGAACGAGCAGCACAAAAAGCAAGGAGAGAGAAATTCGCCAAGAAGAGACAAGCATACATAGCTGGTGAACTCTCAGACGACTCAGAAGAAGTCAACTCCTTCATGGATTCATCCGATGATGAAGTAGCTTTCATGGCCCTAGAGCTTGAAGCTGAAGAAACTGCTGAAAAGTGTCTAATGGCAGGAGAAGAGGATGAGGTAAACTCTCATGAACTATTTAACTCTCCTTCACACTGCACACACGACATCAAGTTTCGGGAGCGCACGAGAATACGGACGTCGGTACAAAGCATATGAAGAACTTCTAGACGAACGGATTCGGATGAGTGCTCGGCTCGGTAAGACTCTTCGGGAGTTGGATACCACGAAAGTGGAGAATCGGAGACTTTCTCGGGAGAGAGTCGGGTTGCTGCCGATTCCGAAGGACCTGTGTTGAGACTCAGGGAGGAGATAAACTCTCTGATGGCCAAGTCTCAGCATCAAGAAGATCAGATCTCAGTTCTGACCAAGGACTTAACTCAAAAAGATACTGAACTGAGTCTACTGAAGCAACAACTATTAGGACTTCAGACCGAGCACGACACACTGAAGAAAAGTGATGATGTCTGGAGGAACCTGATGACTGAGCGGTACATGGGTGCTGAAAAGAAGCTGGAGGCTATGCTAGCAAGCAACAAGCCCAAGCACTGCAAGGAAGGACTTGGTTTCAGCCAAGGTGCTTCCTCATCTGCCCCCATACACTCAGAAGTGCGACTTGCTGATAGGTTTGTTCGAGGAGAGATAATCAATGCAAACATACTGAACCCTCTAGCTAAGAACAAACAAAAGATGAAGGCACCTCATCCTACATATCAGCTTTCTGGCCAAAAGATCAGCACCAAAACACCCCGGTTCGGTCAAAGGGGGAACCAAAGAAGCCAAAGTGGGCCGATCGGTATGGACCTCCTCGGTTGACACATCTCGCTCGGTATGGGTCATACTATTATGATCCTATAGTCGAAAAGGATCCAAGAGTCGAAGAAGAAGAAAATCGCACAAAAGGCAAAGGTCGGCAGGTCCACCAACTCGAAGATCCGGACTCCCGAACCGGGAAAAGCCTAAGAAGTCAGTATCGACCAGTCCAGTGGTCAAATACGTTGACTTAAGTGGAAAGAAGTTGTCTGAGACCACCAGGGTCGTAAGACAAATATGGGTTACTAAAACTAACATCTAAGGACCCAAAATCAAAATAAAGGGTACCTGAATATAATTCTGTTTTGCAGGTGCACAAAGACCCATGGTATGTGGACAGCGGATGCTCACGACACATGACATATCAAAAGAGTCTGCTGAAGAATTATATCCCTGAAGAAGGACCCAAAATTGAGTTTGGAGACAATGCTAAAGGCTACACAAGAGGATTTGGAACACTCAGCATTGGAACTGCCAAAGTTCCAAGAGTATCATATGTTGAAGGATTTCAAAACAACCTTCTCTTTGTTAGTCAATTTTGTGATAACTCGAATGGAGTGATATTTGACGCTGGTTTCTGTGATGTCATTGATAAATCCACAGAGAAAACAGTGTTATCAGGTTCGCGCAAGAAGAATATCTATGTAGCTGACTGGAACTCAGCTGAACCTGAAGCTTGCTTGTTAGCGAAGAACGACAACCGAACGGGGTGGCTGTGGCACAGGAGACTCAGCCATCTCAACTTCAAGACGCTAAAAAAACTAGCAAGAAACACTCTAGCAAGAGGACTGCCAAATGAAGTATTCAGTAAAGACACTCAGTGTGAAGCATGTCTGAAGGGAAAGCAAACAAGGAATCAAAATCCACCTGTTCCATCTCCTTCCACTGATGGAATCCTTCAGCTGCTACATATGGATTTGTTCGGTCCAGTCTCTCCAGTGACGATCAGAGGCAAGAAATATGCTTTAGTGGTCATCGATGACTACTCGCGCTATACTTGGGTCATATTCATTGCCAACAAGTCTGACGTCAAAACAGAGTTACCAAGGCTTCTGAAAAGGCTCAGTGTCGAGAAGAACACCAAAATTGTCAAAATCCGTTCTGACAGAGGAACTGAGTTCCTTAATTCTATGATGGAGGAGTTCTGCAAAGCAGAAGGAATAGAGCATGAGACATCGGCTGCTCGCACACCTCAACAAAATGGAGTTGCTGAACGAAAGAATAGAACTCTCAAAGAAGCAGCTAGAACTCTACTCGCAGAATCAGGACTCCCAGCCAAATTCTGGGCAGAAGCCACTGATACTGCTTGTTACACTCAGAACCGATCTCTACTGACAAATCAACATAAGAGAACACCATATGAACTATGGAACAGCAGGAAACCTTCTCTATCCTATTTCCATATTTTTGGGTGTTCGTGCTTTATCCACAATAATGGGAAAGATCAGCTGAAAACTTTTGATTGCAAGTCAGATCAGGGAGTATTCTTAGGATACTCTCGGGTCAGCAAAGCTTTCAGAGTATTCAACTATCGAACCCTTTGCGTGGAGGAAAGCCCTCATGTTATTTTTAATGAGTTTGCTACTGAAGACAGGAGCAATAACTCTAATTCTGAATCTGAGGACATCAGTAAGCAGCTACAGGATCTAAGCCTAAAAGACAAAGTCGAAAAGATCCAGCTTTGTTGGGATGATGATTCAGATGAGGAAACTGAAGACAAATCTACTGAATCTCAACCAGCAGTAAATGTAGCTGAGCCGATTAATTCTCCTAAACAGAATCAATCCCAGGTAACTCAGGTCGATGAAGAAACCACAGAGGTAACTGAGACCACTACTGAGAATAACAACTCAGGGGGAACATCTATTAATGTTCCTGAGCCGAATGCCCCCGAACCTCGGTGACTCGGTAGATCACACTCTCATTACCGAAATGCTTCAATCTCGAATAGTACAACCGAAATGCCTAACTCGCCTACTATCTCGTGTTGAACAAATTTCGGATGAAGAATCGAAACATCGTAGATCGTGGCCGGACGCTCACACTCGTTGATCCGATTATTGGAGATCCCTCGGCAAGAGTAAAGACAAGATCCGCATTCTCGTCAAGGAGAAAGCGCCTTATATTCCTCGCTTCTTGTCTACCGACGAACCTCGGACGATTGAGGATGCACCGAAAGATGCTTGATCGGATCATAGCTATGCAGGAGGAGCTGAATCAGTTCACGAGAAACGACGTTTGGGAGCTTGTTGATAGACCCCGGCATCAACATGTTATTGGAACAAAATGGGTCTTCAAGAACAAGCGGGATGAAAACAACGTCATAGTAAGGAACAAAGCAAGACTCGTGGCAAAAGGCTACTGTCAAGCTGAGGGAATAGATTTCGATGAGACTTTTGCTCCAGTTGCAAGATTGGAGGCAATTAGACTATTCCTGGCCTACGCAACACATCAAAGATTCAGAGTCTATCAAATGGATGTGAAGTCTGCGTTCCTGAACGGCGTACTAAAAGAAGAAGTCTACGTGGAACAGCCGCCCGGCTTTCAGCAGGGACATCAGGTTTATAGACTCAGAAAGGCTCTGTATGGGTTAAAACAAGCACCTAGAGCTTGGTACGATACCCTATCTGAGTTTCTTCTTCAGAAAGGTTTTCCGAAAGGCACAGTAGACCGCACTCTATTCAACATTCGACTGGAAGACGATCTACTACTTGTGCAGATCTATGTAGATGACATTATATTTGGATCTAAGAATGTCATCATGTGCCAACAATTTGAAAAGATGATGAAGGACAAATTCAAGATGTCAATGATGGGAGAAATGAACTACTTCCTCGGTTTCCAAGTCAAACAATCTGAAAAAGGGACGTTCATTAATCAAGGCAAATACACTCGAGACCTCATCAAAAGATTCGGTTGCACATCCGGCAAACCTATCAAGATCCCGATGAACACAAACATGAAAATTGATCTTGATAAGGAGGGAGTATCAGTAGACCAAACTGAATTTCGTGCTATAATTGGTTCTTTATTATATTTAATAGCTACTCGTCCTGACATAACTTATGATGTAGGTGTCTGTGCTCGATTTCAGGCGAATCCAAAGCAGAGTCACATGGACTCAGCAAAGAAGATTCTCCACTATCTCAGAGGAACACTTGACATGGGTTTATGGTATCCAGCTGATGATAATATAGAACTAACTGGTTACTCTGATGCTGACTATGCAGGGTGTAGAATTGACCGAAAGTCAACTTCAGGAACGTGTCAGTTCCTTGGCAGTAAGATGATCTCATGGTTTCAAAGAAGCAGCACTCAGTAGCCACGTCAACTATTGAACCTGAATACATGGCTGCCGAAAGTTGCTGCGCCCAAATCCTTTGGCTGAGACAGCAGCTACGAGACTATGACGTCATTCAGAATGAAGTGCCAATCTTCTGCGACAGTACCAGTGCCATTACAATCACTCAGATCCCTGTACTTCACACAAGATGCAAGCACGTGGACATCAGACATCACTTCATTTGTGACCATGTCGAAAAGAAGGATATTAGGATGGAAAAGATCCATACTGACCATCAAAGGGCTGATATACTGACCAAGCCTCTAGCTGAATCCAGATTCAGAGAACTTTCAATAGAGCTAGGTCTGCTGGACCCTACTGACTCCAGTCAGTAAGAGGTTTCAGGAGAGGAGCATTCAGTAAGGGGGAATGTTCACTCTCAGTACTGAGTAAATTCAGTACATCTACACGAGGTATCAGCTGACTACGATGTTCAGCTGACAGGTTTGCGTATCTCTACTCAGTAGTAACTAATAGAACTGTAATATGCATTTATTGCTCAGAATCAGCATCATATTTAATATCTCAAGGATTGTCATTTAATATTAACGACTTACATTTAATGCACGACATTCCATGCATAAGTATGCTGAACTCTGCCACGCATTTAATGCATGTCGTATCATAGTTACTACTTAGGCAAGTTACAACTGGCTTTTGACTTAGGCGGCTTTGTGATCATTACCAATAATATACTATTTAATCTTGACCGTTCATCTCATAAAGCAAGTTTAAACTCGGCCATTGATCGATAACTGTTCATCTTCACGTAGATATATATTTTCGATCATATCTTAGAAACCGCCATTAGCATACTTTACTCCGAAAAATCTGAGATCTTCCTAGCAAACCCTACTTGCATATTTCTTAAACGCTCAGTTTTTCATTGGTATGATTATTAGATCTGTCACGATAACCTTCTTTTTCAGCATCGGTATACTAACTGTTTCATCAAACTCGATACTGATAAATTCTTCTTGTGACAGATATAATGGCGAGTTCAAATGTCTCAGTAATCGCTCCCTCAAACATGAAGGAGATTCTTAAAAAAGACCGTGTCTGGTGCGAACCAGTCATGGAGTTCGGTGCGTGTGATCTGGACTACATGGAAGAGATCTTCGATGCTCTTCGGGCATCTGGACTGGAGGGATTTCTCTCCAAGAAGCCGACGTTCTTCCTTCCCAGACAAGTCAGATCTGAAGATACATAGATGGCCAAGGACTGATGAGTGGATGCCAGCTCAGTACACTCAGAGATGGGAGTCACTGAAGATAGAGTTCATCAAGAGGAATTATTTCTGGAGATTCTGGTCAAACAAGGCAAAGGCTGATGCCTATGTTGAATGGATAATGAGAACTGAACCTGACTTGTATGTCTACATGCAGAATGCTGTGAAAGAGAATATTGAAGTCCGAGTCCCTGAATCCAGAATTCTGCCACCACCAAGAAGACTTGATGATTCTATTCACTATGGTGTGATTGAAAAAGAAGTAAAGGATGCTGCCAGAGCCAGATCTCTCGAAGAAGACGAGCCAGCAAACTTTGCTGAATTTCTGAAGCTAAGGGAGTTTACCTACAGGATGTATGGACTGCCCCTTCCCGAGACTCAATCGCAAGATTTCAAGGATAGGATCGAGCAATACAAGCGCTCCTAGATCTTAGATTCTTCTTTAACTTTCCTAGCTTAGAAAGAGATGTAATGTACTAAACTTTCTCACATTATATATATATATATATATATATATATATATATATATATATATATATTTTTTGGCTTCGACAATATCTTATTGTCTATATAAGCCATGTTCTGTTTTATACTTAACACTCAGAATCACTGAAGTGATTACTGACTCACACACTCACTGTGTATATTCTCTGTCGGTAGCTGCTGAAATTCTGATAGACTAGTTATTGTGATATAAAGGGAAATTGCTTCCTTGTAATAAGGGAAATTGTTAAGACAGGGATATGCTTAGTCTCTATATTCTGACTCCCTGCTCTGCTCCCTTCAGTAGTCTAGAACTTGAAGAACAACTCCGCTAAACCTACTTGTAAAATTGTAAGGAGCTCCGTTTCTAAGTAGTTTAGTGTTAGTTAGCATAGATGGTGTTAGGTTTTGGCATCATCAAATAGGTGATGATTCTATCCTCAGCACTGTAATACTTAGTGGGAAATGATTCTATCTTCCGTACTGATACGCGCTCAGTAGGCTTATGCTCTGAGTGAATCTATGAAGATTTGAAGATCCCAAAACCCTATCTTGATTGGTGAACCATTTCGTTGTAATTGTATTTGTCTCTGAGGGTTCAGACTCAGTAGACACTCTGCTCTGGTTCAGGCGTTCAGTAGATTATCAGCCTCAGCACTAGATGTAGAAGACTCAGTAGATACTGGACTCAGCAGGAGCAGTATACTGAATAGAGTCAGTAGAACTGAACCAAGTAGGAGTAGTTCACTGTACTCAGAGCTGATCTTCAATAAAGCCATCTCAGCATATTTGCTACTGAATCGAAGATCAGACTCAGCAACGGCCAGACAGTCTTCTGAACTGTCAGATCTTTTGAATAACAATCAGCATAGTCAAATACGAGGAAGAGAGAAGTAAACTTCAGTATGCCTCGAAGTTTGTTCTGTCTCAACTGCTTTGTAAATCTCCAGAAAAGGAGGGAAAGGACACTGTCACCATATTTCAAAAAGAGCCGTTAGCTACCAAAAGAGTGAGATACCTTGATCATCGTCTCCAACGGATCTTTCCTAATCTCTTCTCTATAAATAGAGGGATGATTCAAGATTTGAAGCACACAAAAAAAAAACACACGAGAACGCATACAAGCAAGAGAACGAACACACGAGCATTCAAATGAGCAAAACCGAAAAGCCCTAAGTCTTCCGCAAGAACTCGAAGAACACTTCTCCGGTGAAAGACTACAATCTAGCTCTTAGGGAACTAAGCTGAACCGATATACAAAGCCTCTAGTATCCAAACGACGTTACACGAACTTAAAGCTTAACTCAGCTGTTCGTCGTTCTAGAAGCAACACTCTCGTTCCCTATCCCTCTAACCCTAAGCTCAACCGATTATATCCATAGCTTAGACGAAGGAGTTCATCCTTGAACCTGATCCTTATTGTAAAAGGACTCCTTCATAGTTGGAGAGTTAGTCAAACGCTTCAGTTTGATACCTTTGTAAACTGAGACTTGCTCAGTATAAATTTCAAGACGCGGCTTTATCCTGTGTACAAGCTAACTGAGACTAACTCAGTATAATAAATAGCCTCCTGATCTTTCGGGACAGTGGATGTAGGATCCTGTGTATCCGAACCACTTTAAAAATCTCTGTGTCTCTCGCTTGTTCTCTTATTTACTGTTGCATTGATTTTAACTGTTCATACTGAAAATTATCCTTTAAAATCATTCAACTAAGTTTCAGCGATCTTAACTGCTTATTTTTCTGAACTGAAACTGTTTTGATAAAACGTTTTCCACTCAACTGTTTTGGGCCTACACATTTCCGCACTACTGAACTCCAACTGAAGATATTGAATTCTGACTCAGTCAGTTAGCAGGTCTCAGTAGAGTCAGTATCTCTTTGCCTAACACGATTCAGAACAGCTGTCTGGTCTGCTGAATTCATTTAGTACGACACCATCCTGAATAGGATTGTTCATGTTTCAAGTTGAGAAATCGGTTTCAGGTGTATTCACCCCCCCCCCTCTACACCTGAACGTGCTCTCGGGACCAACAGCCTCTTCCAGGTAAATTTGTATCTTCTGGCCTGCTGCTCAGCTCGTTGTGCGGCTGAGAGCTCCGGACAATCGTACTGATAATGTCCTTTCTTTTTGCAGTTATAGCACACAGAGGTCCTGCCACCCTTTTCAGATGTGTCGTTGGATGGACGGCAGTAGTCTCCGTGTCCCTGCATTTAGGAGAAGGTTTGGATTCTTCTTTCTTTTTATGATTATCTTTCTTACCTGAAGTAGAATCTTTGTGGTGTTTCTTCAGCTTTCTGACTCTGTCCTTCTCCCTTTGGTACTTCAGAGCAAGAAGCGTGCATCATTCAGCAAGATCCTCATCAGTAGTGGATTTCAGTACTATGGTTGCGACTGACTTGCTTGCTGAACTGGGACTAGCTCCACATGTGCTGACTATTACTTTAAAAGCATGATCGGTTATGGTGTGAGCTGGAGCGCTTACGCTTCTTTGGGGTAGACTGTACTCGAACTCCTTTGTATTTAATTCTGAAAAGATAACATCAGGAGTTAAATCATTTATATCAGAGCGACGTAAATAAGTAGCAAATGGAAGCCACTTCAAATGAGGCAGCGCTCTTAAAATCTTGGTGTTCATCTCTTTGTTTGTGAACAACTTTCCCAGCCCGTTGATCACATTAATCTGGTTTGTAAATCTGACGCTAAGCTTGTCAATGGATTCATTGGGTTGCATGGCGAAAGTCTCAAACTTTTGAAGCTCCAACTCGAGCTTGTTTTCTTTGATCTGCGGGGTTCCTTGGCTTAATACAGCCAGGACATCCCAAAGTTCTTTCTCTGTGATGCAATCTTGCACTCTCGTGAGGTGTGAATCACTGAGCGTTGTCAGGATTGCATTTCGTGCAACTCGGTCCAGGTTGTGCAATTTCTTCTCTTCAGGCGTGAATGCGCCTTTATCTTTGGGAACCTTTGGCCCAATTTGTGCTCCTACACCTCCCACAACAGCAAATTCTACACCCTCGATCATGGGAATGATTGGTCCTGTCTCGAGGACATCAGTCATGCTCTCGTGCAGCGATGTAAGGTGCGCCTCCATTCTGACGCGCCATACCGTATAGTTCTCTACAGAGAACATCGGTACCATCCTAACACATGACATATCAGACATGTTAAGCATATAATATAAGGATGAATGAAGAGATGCTCGTGCAGTGAAAAAAAAATTCGGGATCTGTTCGAGTAGACCAGTAAGTTCTCAAAACGATGATTACAAGAACACCGCTCTAATACTAATTGTTGGTCTGGAGATGAGTATCAGGTGGAGAGGGGGTACGGGTGTGAATATACCTGAGTCCAAGTTTTTCTTCAAACGCGAAGGTCAGTCTTGTACTGAGTTTGCCACTGAACGGATTCAGTTTCCAGTTAAGCCTTCTGATCGTGGGGCAAAGTAATTCAACGACTGAATTCGTTCTACTGACTGATGTCAGTACTGAGTAATTTAGTAGATGATTGTTGTGTGGAATAGTGTAGGTCTGGTTTTAGTTCGTCTCTTTGAAAAACATTTTATACAAACCAAATCAGTTTTAGCTAGTGCACTTTTAAAGTTGTTTTACTGAAATAATGATTTTTCAAATAGTTTAAACACAGATGCAATAAAATAGTAAATGACAAGAGCAATTTTTAACATGGTTCATATACGCAAGATCCTACATCTACGATCCTGCTGCACAGGAGGTCTTGTTGATTAATCTGAGCAAGCCTCAACAAGGTTTCTATGCACTGGACATAACCTTCTAAGTTATAGTCCTTAGTGACTTTACAAACTCAAACCGAAGTTTGAAGGGATTTTGTCTCCAACAATTAAGGAGTTCTAACAATAAAAATGTTTCACTAAAAGTGAACTCCTTCGAAAGTTCTAAGCTTAAGATCTAACAATGTTGGCTTAGAAAAGAGATCGGGGAACAACTCTAGAGAGAAGAACTATAGGGATATCTCTGGGATTTCTAGTTCTTCGCTGGATGTAACAGTGAGTTTGCTAGAGTGCTTGAGGAAGTATTAGTGAGCTTCTTGTGTTTCTGTTCCCGTTGGTCTCTTGTGGATGATCTCTTTATATAGTTGTGACCCATGCATAGATCCGTTGGAGAGGACCATGCCACGTGTCACAAGCCTCCAAGGAAAACGGCCATATAATTTTGAATGTCGCCGCAGAGTGGTTGGTTTTGTGTGCGTGAGAGCAACTTTTATGTCAGAGCAGGTAAGCTTTGCTTGCGTCTTATTGGTCGAGTTGTGGCGGTAGGTGAGACTTGTCAGACAACAGTCTTCTAGGTGGGTTGACATCCTCTGAACCTCGGACATAAGTATTCCTCTACTGACATCCAACTGATAAAGGTCAGACTGTCGATTTTCCTCGTACTGTCTGCAACTGAGTTGCAGCTCCTTTAATAGATCAAGGCTGATCCTACTGAGTCTTCTATCTGAGTCGGCTGAAGAATGATATTCTACTGAGTGCTTTCAGCGACTGACTTTGAAGACCATTGAGCTCTACTGAACTAATGACTTGGGGTTCTGGAACTTTAACTTCTCTACTGAAGTTCAAACCAACAATTTACCCCTTAGACTTAGACAAAAATAATCTAAGAGGATCAAAGCAGGTCTAGCTTATTACATCATGTCGGTTCATCACACACTCAGGGGTTAGGACAGGGGTTTTGAGATCTTCAATTCCTAATAACAATACAACTTAGTATCCCTGCAATTTCCCATAAATCACTGACTCATACTTACAATCTCTTCTATTAGTAGTCTCTACTTATTTTACCATTTCCCTTTATTATATGAGCTATGCAGAAACATCTACTGAGTTATATCCTATGTATCTCCCTAACAATGTTCTCATTGACCACTGACTCATATCCCTACACTTTATATCAAATAATTTTTATGCAGAGAACTAAAAGCTTATCTCTGAATCCGGATTGGGAGAAGCATAAGGCTGAGCGGGCTCATGGTATTTCTGAGCAGTGGCGTCCCGAACGCGACGGATGGGTCATGGAACTTCGTTGTGCGCGCCTCAGACGCCCCAGATGAGTCGCTATTATCCGGGATAGCATCAACAAACGTGTCAACCCTGTTAGAGTATGCATACGACGTTGCTCGGCGAGAACATGACCATGACCGATATGGCTGCATACCTCACAAAAGACCATGGCCTCTGCATGTACGTAATATCAAAAAATCGATATTAGTTCTCTATCATTTAGTAGTATATATCTATAATAAACATAAACAAGTATAAAACACAACTTTTACGAAGATATATAATTTCCTACGAGTAGTAGCAAATCTAATACTCCCTCCGTCCCGTTATTTGTGGCTCACTTTCCCGAAAGGGGTGTCCCATTATTTGTGCCCACTTTTCTAATTTGGTAAAAAATTACTCCTACTCTATCATCTTCTCTCTCCTACTTTATTACATTATCTCTCCTACTTTATCGTCTTTCTCTCATACTCTCTCATTATCTTACTCATTTTCTCTCTCATACTTTATCATCTACTCTCTCTCTCATACTTTATTATCTACTCTCTTAATTTCCGTGCCAAAACCAATTGAGCCACAAATAATGGGACGGAGGGAGTATGTATTATAGTCTTATATCTATTCATGGAGATAAAAATTATATTACAATAAAAATAAATTTTAAAAAATATATATTAAAACATTAAAATATATAGATGAATTATATTTATATTTTAATTTTGTATTTATATATTTAAATATATTATATTATATTAATAAATATTAAAGATAAAATCTATTAATACATTTAAATATATTTAACTATTTTGTATATGTTAATAATAAAACTGTCTTAACATATTTAAATGTATTATATTATGATAAATATATTCTATTATATTGACAAATTTGTAAGATAAAATATATTAATACTTAAAATATATATTAATATGTAATATCTGTACTAATATATTTTAATATATTATATTAAAAAATTATATACAATATTATAATAAAAATAAATTTCAAATAAAATATATTAATATGTAAATATGTATTTAAATAGTTTTATACTTTAATTTAAAATAAAATGTATTGATACATTTAAATATATTTATGTTTTATTATTTTAATATTTAAATTTGTATGATATATAGATACTATTTTAGTATGTAAGTGTATAATGATTATATATATATACTAGTGAATCATAAAAATACATTCGTTCTCTATTAGTTCTCGTATATCTCCGTATAATTAATATATTCTATATTGGACATTTTATTTGGGGATATAAACTTTTAAAGACTTAAATATGAAAATTATAATCGTTTTTATTCATAATATGTCAATTATCACTTACAATATTTACAATAAATACAAACCCTAATTTATAGAACATCTCTACATACGAGAACCGATCATTCACCTTCAAAAAATCAAATAATTTGACTCCATGGACCTTAAAAATATCAAATAAAGTACAAAAGTTTGAGATAAGCCTATTATAAGAGCATCGATCATCACTACACTATAAAAAACCTAGGTTTCATTTACCAAAAATCGGATTCTACGTCTAGTAACCTGCTCGCGAGCCATTTCGACCAAGAGATCTTCAAAGATAGAGATTACCGGAGAAATATGTGCGACGGAGAGCTTCACAATAGTTTGTTAGCTTGAGAAGAGGGTGGTGTAGGTTTTTGCACTTACTTGTAAAAAACATATATGAGTGTGGTGAGGGAAGATAAGTGTTGAAGTTATGCAATGAAGTTACAGTGAAGGTTGTTTCTAAACTTAAAATGAAGTTATGGAGCTTGAAAAAAAACGGAAAAGAGTTTGGTGAGGGAAAATAAATGTTGATGGAAGTGGTGTTAGTGGTGTGACAATTCACTTCCACTTCGTCTTTAATGTAGTTTAACTTATTTAAAAATTCAGTAGAAATCCCTTCTTTTAAGGGATCGATTTCACTCAAAATAAATTATAGATATGCATTCTAATATATTTAATTTATTTATTTATTTGTAATATATAATATATAATCTATGAAATATATTTTCTAGAACAATATCTTATCCATAATAATTATTTCCTTATTTATTTTGGGAAAAATAATTACCAAAACTAATTTATTTTGGGATTATTAATTTCAAAAACCCTAATACCTATTATTAATCCAAAAGTATATGACATTATCATTCTAAAATTTATGAAGACATTATCATTATTATAGGCGTGGAAAATATGAGGACATTATCATTTTTAAATTTAATAATAATACTCCCCTTTTATTTCCCTATTTTATACATTTTAAATGGAGAAAAAAACTCTAAACCTAATTTTTGACATCTGATAATCGGAAATTGAGACAAAACCCCTTTGTTTTAATATGAGATCGATTTTACTCAAAATAAACGTAAATCTAAGCATTAGAAAAAAAATTGAAAGGAGAAATGAATGGCGTCAGAATCTGAAATTTCAGCCCTAATTTTGGATGTCATCAGTAATGTGGCGTGGGAATATGAATAGTAAAATCGAAAATAAATGGGATGACGTTGGAATCCGGAACTATCTTCAGGTGTAGGAAGGAATCTGCATAGTAGCTTGTAGGTCTCTGCGCCATGCTCAGCTGTGTCGGCCACCTCACCACATTTACTCCACCTTTTGTCAGTTGTCATAGCTTTGGAGCAGAATTCACAGAATACGGACAAAATAGTCCCAATATGTAGTATTGCATTTTTCAAATTGAAATGGCAGCAGGTGCAAATTAGTTTTTGTACCATACAACTTTATAAATTAATACTTTCTCCGTCCTAATAGTCATTTTTATCCGTAAGTAGTTGATTTAGAGTTGATCTAGTGTTTGATGTCATTAGAGTTGATTTAAATTAATACTCTCTCTATCCTATTGATCTTGTCCTCCTTCTTTTCGGCGTGGTTATTGAGGAGAGTTGGTAGTTGTGAGTAAGTGGGTGTGTCCGACAAAAATAAAGTTGTTAGTTGTGATCAGAGAAATTACCATTTTTGAAAGATGATAGGATGGTGGAATAACTCGAAAAGAAAAGTAAGAGAAGATAAATGATGTAGTAAAATATAATATTCTTTTTTTTTTTCAGCCGTATATTCTTTTCGTATTACTCTTTACTCTTGGAGTAACGAGTACTGCCGAAAAAAGACAAATTAACGACTGCGTCTCCGTTTATCCGTTTACCCCCACGCTGAATTCAACACTCTCTGTTCAAACATACGAAAAGAAACAAGAATATGTGGAAAATTCAAACCCGCCTCCATTAATAATGATCAGTTTTTCCTCGACAACAGTCTTTCCCCCAATTCACAAGAGTCTTTTTTGTCCCAAGTCAATCCCACTCCTCATTGATTGATGCCCGCCTCGTCAAAGGCTCGATTTTGAACCATTATCGTTCAGTCTGTTTACTTACCTTTTATATGTAACTCTGGCTTTCCGGTTTTGGTCTCTTGTTTTATAAATTTCCATTTGCAATCAATCAAACACTTGAGATAATTATAAGGGTTTGTTAAAATTCATCGGGATTAGGTTATTATTTTCTCCTTTCCGTGTTCTTGGCAGTCTTTTTGTTCTTTGAGGGACATCGATCAAGAACGATTGGTTTTTTTGGTTGAGTTTTAAAGGGTCTTTTGAACTCTATATGGGTTTTCATTTTTTTCCCTGATTGGTGATTCTTGTTCTTGTTGAGGATCAGAAGTTAGAACTTTGTGTAATGGATGACTAAGGGAAAATGCATTGATCGAGTTGATCTCAAGGGAAGCTTTGATCAGGGGCTTGTGTGGTTGTGAAGTCATTTTTGTTTATAGTTTGTGTAGATTGATCATTGATGATGGATGGATCAAATGGCAGTTCTAATTCGCCGGCGCCTTTTCTGTTGAAGACTTATGAGATGGTGGATGATCCATTGACTAATTCTGTTGTTTCTTGGAGTCAGACGGGGCATAGTTTTGTTGTTTGGGATCCGCCCGAGTTTGCTAGAGATTTGTTGCCTAAATACTTCAAGCACAACAATTTCTCCAGCTTTATTAGGCAACTGAATACATATGTAAGATTTTTTTGCTTCTTCCTCAATTTCTTGGTTTTTAGAATGTGTTTGTTTATTTCTTCTCCCTTTTCTGCTTTTCTTTGTGCTTGTGTTTTGTGACCATCAGGAGGACTTTTGGTTACTTTGAAGTAAAACTATGGAATTGGCTCTTGATTTGGTAAAGAATATGCTTTAAGAAAAAGGAATGAAGATAACTTGCTTTTCCTAATGGCTGGTTGTATGGAATTAGGATTAGAAGTTTGTGTTAAAAGTTTAGCAAATGAAACTGATTTCATTGAAGAATAGAAACATAGTTGGAATTTTGATTGGAGAAAATTAGATGGTGTTTAGATATTTAGGATCATTATGTTTCTTAATTTTTTGCTAGATTTTAGAAAGATTGCTTAAAGAATGAAGAAAAAGTTGCTTTAGTGGCTTGTAGTAGGGTAATTGAAGAAATCAGATGGTATTTAGATAGTTAGGATCATTGTGTTTTCTTGAAATTTTTGCAGGGCTTTAGAAAGACTGTTCCTGATCATTGGGAGTTTGCAAACGATGAGTTTATTCGAGGGCAGAAGCATCTCTTAAAGACTATACACAGGCGAAAGGCGATTCATAGTCATTCAAGCCAAGTAAATGTATCCCCTTCAACTGATTCAGAAAGGGAGCATTTTGAGAAGGAGATTCACAAGCTGAAAGGAGAAAATGCTTTTCTCGAGTCCGAATTAGAGAGACACAAATACGATAATCAAGAATACCTACACCAACTCAGATCCCTACAGCAGACGTTGCAGAACCTCGATTTGAGACAGAGACAGTTGATGATCAGCTTAGCTCAGCTGTTGGAGAAGCCCGAATACGAACTTCAGAACAAGAGAAGAAGGTCAGCCGCCTTGCATTTCTTGCACGGTGAAGGCAGTGAGGGGGAGAATAACATTAACACTAACAGCCTGTCGTTTCTAGAAAGTTCTAGAAGTTCATCATCTCTTCCATTGATAAACTTGGAACAAGTTGAGAAGCTAGATTCATCCCTAAGTTTTTGGGAGAAGTTTGTTGATGGGATTGATGAGAAAGAAATAGCAACATCATGTGGTGATTCTGATTCGAATTTACCGATTAGTCCTGCAATATCTTCGATTTGCGTTGATCTTGACTCAAGGCTAAAATCAGTCAGTATTGATGTGAATATAAGGCCAACCAAGGTGTTGAATAATGAAATGGGAAAAGATAGGGGAGAGGATGGTGCTATCCCTTCGGTGGCAGCGGGGCCTAACGACGTTTTCTGGCAACAGTTTCTTACGGAGGCTCCTGGTTCCTCTGTGAAACAGGAAGTACAATCCGAGGGAATACAGTAGATCTTGAGAAACATTCTAATGCACTTGCTGAGCAGCAACAGCTAAGCAATTAGAGGATACAGAGGAGATCTTATTCGATTCTTGTTTGCTCTCTTGAGGTATTTAAGGCTCAAGTTTGAAACTTTCAATTTGATGCAAATAGATTCATATTTTTCATGGCTGATTTTATTGCTTTTATTGCTTGTTTTTCTTTTACTTTGTCTTTTTGATGGTTATTTTTTGCCTCATTAGATGAAACTCTCATCAAAGTGTAAATTTGATTTGGTGGCCTCTTGCTAGACTAATAGAGTCTATATAACATGAAATTGTAGTTGAGAGTTGAGACTCCATTTGTCATGAGATCTAGTTTATCTTTACTTGTCTAGCTAGGGAGGATTTCATATCTTCTAAGTGAAGTTAACTATTCATACAGGTTTAATCATTTAGAGCCTTTACTTGAGTTTGGTGATAAGATGATGATTCAACAGCTGATGTCTTCTTGATACACTCGCCAGTGACGTGTGCAAGGTGAAGAGGCTCGACTATCGAAGAGAAGTGTACAAACACTCCGCCAATGAGTCCAGACTTATTTGACATGCATCTCACATTTGTATTGTTACATGATGAAAATGCAATCACTTTTATGTGATAAATGATTTAATATTTAGAACTACAGGTTTAGAAAGTGAAAATGCTTGTTTGATTTTTAATCGCTATAAAAATTGATAAGAGATATGAAACTATACAAAATATCACTAGAAATAAAAAATAATGATGTAAAAATGTGTTTTCTGTTAGAAACTAAGGAGAATGTAGAGAATAATAAAGAGAGTAGGAATAAGATTTGTATTATTATGAGTACAAAAAATCTTTGTTTAAAGAGTTATATATGAGTTCATGGGCTTTTAGAGTTTATATGGTCATCACTATATACGGTAAATACAATATTATAATATATTTACAATACTCTTCCTTGATTAATCATCCTTAAAAGAAACTGTTGTCTCGTTAAAACCTTGATAGAAAAATCAATTGAGATAAAAACTAGTCGAAGGAAAAAGAGTACAGTTGTTCTCCCTCAATATAGTCGTTGTAGATTCTTGAGTCGGCGCATATTGATCTTGTATACCAACTTCTTGAATGTTGATGTTGGTAATGCCTTCGTAAAAGAATCCGCTAGACCATCACTTGAACATCTCTGCTGGATGTTGATATCGCCACTCTTTTGGATATTATGTGTTGCATCGAATGCCTCGTTACAAACCTTAACTAAGAAACCATTTGAGAAAAAACTTAGAAAGGAAAAAAAAAGTACAACCATTTGACCTTCACGCCCATTTGACCTTTAGGGTCAACCTAATCTTCAGGATTATTTATTATTAATTACTCCCCCGCTAGATAACTATCTTCAAGGTTATTCTCATAGAGAATAGTAAGAGATATATCATTACACTCACAAATAGACCAATACCAAGTTTGCCTTCAAGATAACAAATGATGATCAATATAATTTTGAATTATCCAATTGTACATAAGTAAGGAGCTTCGGGTCCTAAAACATCTTTGTTATCTTTTTTAGGTCTAAATGAGCTTCTATCCACTTCAAATAATCGAAATAACCATTAGGTAACTATGTAGATGTGATAAAATCATATAAAATCTCTTTAAGGTGTAACTCCATCAGGGAGATGCTCGATCTACGGATCGAGACAATGCTTAGTTTTACCTAAGTCTTTCAATTCAAACTCCGTCTTTAGGCATGAGGAGGTTTCCTCAAGTACTTTTGTATTTCATATAATGATTCACATATCGTCTTCAGGAGGAATTTGGAGTGATGAGGTTTCTTCATCTAATTTTGTATTACGCGGATTTTTATCTTTGACGCCAATAAATCTTTCACGCTTCTAGCGTCAAAGAGCATAGATCGATTTATTTTCTCTATGAGAAACTCCAGTTCTTTCATGGTGTATATACAATAGATATATTAGATTTTAGTCACTCCTTTTACACTTAATGATTTAATGAATTTAGTGCGTGAATTTAAATAATTAATCAAACGAGATATTTGCGACATTCATATTTTAATTTCCCCTAATGCCAACAATAGTTTGAGTTAGATTGTAGAATCACGTGTCAATCAATAAATAGTCCATAAGTAGTGACCCTATATATGTCATGTTGACGAAGTATACACATAATTTTCAACTATTAAACTCTTTAGGAGTCCTAATCAAATTCAAGTAACAAGATAAACTGATTTGCTAGTTTTCTTCTTGAAAACATATGAGTAAACATCTTCACTTTTATATCATTCTCTCAAGAGATGCGCGTTGTTCTTACAACGATTTTGCAGTTTACTTGAAAAAATATTTTTGACTTACGTGATTTAACAATTAAATCCTTTAGGGTTTTTAAAGTGTATGCCACTATATAGCAAATAATATTGATAGATATTTACTACATCCATAAGGCACATATCAAGCCTTTGTGACATAACTAGATTAATCAAAACTCTAAAATTTAGTTGCGCCAATTATTGGAGAGTTTTCACAATTAATTCTCAATCTTTGAGAGACACCTTATCTTACGAGTATTCCCTGTAGGGGTGGAAATTAGGTCAGTTTCGGTTAACCAAAACCCAAAAATCGGTTAACCGAATTGCTACTAAATCACTAACCGAAACCGAAATCGATCGATTTTTTCGGTTAACCGAAACTGACTTCGGTTCGGTTTCGGTTAGTCTCTGCCAACCGACATTCCTTTGTTTTTTTTTAATTTTAATTTTTTTCTTTTTCCTATTAGCTACTGTGAATGTAATTTGGTTAAGATACAATCATACGATTATACGAAGGAGGAATGGCCAGCAAAGTATCAATTTTTTTGATTCTCACATACTTTTATTTAAGAAAAAAATGACAAGAGTTCTCCCTAATTTATTCGATCATGAATGGTTGAATCTATATAAAATTAAAAATACAAAATGGCATCACAACTTCAAAAGTAACAAGCATTCATATCACCTTCAAGGATTCAATTAGTTAATATAACTACATAACATAACATAAGTGATAAGTCTCTAATTGAAATAGTGAAATAGACAAGGAGTCAAATACTCAAATACTCAAATACAGAAATACTAGCAGTAGTAGCAACTTGCAAATAAAATCATAATTGTCTAGTGTCTACTATCAAAAAGACAAAAACGGTCACAATTCAAATTCATTGGGTCGGAGGGGTTGGTTGGCATACAAAACCCATCTGAAGTAAAACTATCAAAATAAGAAAGGAAAAACAAATATAGTTAGTAACTCACATGCTAATATATAATATATTGTACATAAATTTAAAACATATGTATATTAAACAATTATTAGTATATTACCTTCTGCATCTAATACTTCTTCGGGAATATCTTCATCATCACTCAAGAATGTGTTCAAGCTCAACCAATCTTGTGCGCATATTAATGCCTCGACAATGCTTGGCATCAAAGAGCTTATGAATAGGGAAAGAATTCGACCTCCCGTGCTAAATGCACATTCTGAAGCTGTTGGGAGATGATTCAGCTGTTGTTTAGTGAGTAGAAGATTTGGCTGATCCCAAAACCCTATGTTGATTGGTGAACCATTCCTGTATAAAAGTTAACACTTTGTCTTTGAGTTTTTCAGACTCAGTAGACCGGCCTTCGGCATGGTTCCGGCTCAGTAGTTCTATCTACTATTCTTCAGTAGACTATCTGCCGCAGTGCCATAGAGTGAAGATTCAGTATGGCTGGACTCAGCAGGAGCAGCATACTGAAAGGTGTTCAGGAGTCAGTAGAACTGGACACAGCATGAGCAGTTTACTGAACTCAGAGTATTGACCTTCTGTAGAGTTGAACTCAACAGGAGTATACTACTGAACCTATGGGTCAGACTCAACAACGGTCTGTCAGTTGCTTAACTGACAGTGGACTTCAAAGTCAAAATCAGTAGAGTTGTCCAAGGTCGTACATCTGAGAAAAGTTAGCTTCAGTATCAACCTGGAAGTCTGAATGTCTCAACCACTTTTTTGTACCTCAACCAATGACAAGCAGCCAGCTGGCAAAGTATCCGACAAAAGCTGCAAGTTAACCACTTTCTGCAAAGAAGCGGACTCTACAGAATTCAAAGGAAGGAGTCGTTTGCTACCTATATAGAGTGACACGTGGACTGTTTCGTCTTCAATGGATCTATCCATGCTCACTACTATAAATAGAGGGAAGGTCATGATTCTTGAACTCAAGCATTCAAAGATTCAAAGCTCTAGAACACTTAGCGATTACTCAGCTGAAGAACACGAATCCAGAGTTGATTATTCATCTCTGTTCTTCACTCTAGAAGCCTCTCTCATTCCCACCCTCTAACATTAAGCTCATTGTAATATCTATAGCTTAAAACGAAGGAGTTCATTTATTGAATTGTTCTTAGTGTTAAGAACTCCTTCATAGTTGGAGATACATTCATACAATTTTGTTTGAACCTGTAAACTGAGACTTGCTCAGTATAATCACAAGTAAAAGTTTGTCCTGCGTACAAACTAACTGAGACTAACTCAGTATAATAAAATAGTGTCCTGTTTTGTTCGGGATGAGTGGACATAGGATCTTGCGTATACGAACCACTTTAAAAACTGTTGTGTTGTTTACTTGTTGCATGATATAACTATTCATATTTCAAAATATCTTTTCGAAATCATACAACTACTATTTCAGTATCAAAGCTAAAACATTGCACTAATCCACTGAACAACTTTAGTAAACAAACGTTTTCGAAACAAATTGAATCAGGCCTACACATTTCTGCACGCTACTGAAGCTCTGCTGAACGATTCTGAATTCGACACCGGCCGCCCAGCGGACCTCGCATCGCGGCGGTCACTATATCCGCACGATCAAGATCAACTTGCTTGGTCTGCTGAATCTATTCAGTAGACATCTTCTGTGAAACGGACTGATCGCGTTTTGAGTTTGAGAAAAAAGTTTTCATGTGTATTCAACCCCCCCCCTACACCTGAACGTTTGACTCAGGACCAACAGAAGCTACACTAGAAATAGGAATAGCTAGTGCATCTTTTGCAATTGCCGATAAAATCGGGAATCATGAGCTATTGAGTCTCCACCATTGCAAGACATCAAACTGATCAAATTCCATCTCAGACATCTTAGGTAGCCTCTCTATGAGTTAGAGAGCAATCGAGAGAATAGATCGGTTACAAAATATTAAGTTACAAGAATTATAATTTATTATAAGAGAACACACCTGAAAAAGACTCTTACGCGGTCGAGCTCCTCCTCGACGGGAAGCTTGCCCTTACCCCGATTCCCTAGTCACAGTAGAAGTACTATAATTACCAGATGTAGTAGGAGCGAGAGTGACATGTTTCCTCTTGTGAACCTAAAACAACTCATTCAATGAGTTTGTCACTTCTACAACCATTAGGGAGGCCCGTTGCTCATCATACATCGAGTACAAACACTTCTCCACGTGTTTTATCTTCTGTCGTGGATCTAAAATGTTGAGATTTTGTATACTGGAAGTAGTTTTTTATGCTTGTATACAATGTGTTTTTGTCCTTACCACTGTTTTATTCTCATATATGATAAATATATATTGTACATGTAATCCTTTATCTTGTATATAAGTTAGATTGTGTAGTGTGTGTAGATTACAGAAGACTATTCAATTGATTGACCTGACAAGATATAAACAGTTATCACAGTTGAGACAACTTTATGATAAGTTGTCGGTATAAGTTGCGGTTTAGATAAGAAGTGATTTGTCTTGGCAGCTTGTCTATACTGGTACACTGAAGGTGGTGTATTGATGGATCACAGTGAGATGTCCTGACTGACCTTAGTGAAGAACCACTAGTGGAGAACCAATATCTCGGTGACTTAGCTGGTCTTAAGCTTTGTAAGACTTCAACTGAGTGCATTTGGCTATCTATCACTTTGACCTACTATGGTGAACGTCATCGCGATCGGATCTACGTATCTTGGGTGCTAATAGCCATTTGTAGTTCAGGTTTGTTGTCCATATCTTGCAATCGTATCCTAGTAAAATGAGTTGATAATATCCCTTGAGAAACTCGTAAGGATTATCACACTAAATCCGGCCGGCTGATTAAGTTCAGGTGTGTTAATAAGGTCGAGTGATACTACTCAGGAATATAATAAGATGTTAATGTAAGCTGTCAGTGAGCTTAATTAATTAATGGATATATCTATCTTAAATACGGGGATAAATTAATTCTAAAATACAAGTCATGCTCAAGTTGGGATAAAGGGGTAATTCAGCACGGATTCTCTAGTGGAATGGATCTTTGTTTATTAATTGATATTGCTCCCGGCTGAGCATAGATAAATTAAGTAATTTAAGGCCCGACTTTATTTCTTGTATTGGATCCATGATCTGGCCCAATTAGTTGCCTAGTTATTTATTGTCTCTCAGAAATCATTATTAATAGATTAATGCATTTTGCATTATTTAATAGTGTTATTTATCAGGAATTAATTGGCTGGTCCAATTAATTCATAAATAAAAGTGGTCCAGTTGATTAATTTATTATATTATGGGCTAATTGATGTGGAAGACCATTAGGAATATAATTAAATTAATGGACTATAAATATTAATATAATATTGATTTTTGAAGCCTATATATTAATATTCTGTTCATAATCAGAACACACATTCACGTACTCATAAGTGTACGCACGCGAGTAAGAGAGACAATTTATTTGATTTTCTTCAGTTCTCTAACCACTCGGAGGAAGAAAAGGGTCGGGACACTAATCAGAAGATCTGAACGGGAGCAATAATCAGAGCTACTACAACATATGAAGGAGGCAGGTAATTTCCATTCATTCATAAAATTGTTGCGATGTATAATATCTTGTTTATCCTCAAATTAAGGCCATCCTCATCCATCTAGTACTTATCAACCTTCTTCTTCATCCTTCTAGCCATCGCATTGACGATAAGTCGATGCCATCTACACTACACTCGATCTCTCCAATGAAAGAAAATAAATCACACAATTCTGAGAGGAATAATGGAGATGTCACGTACTTAGTGCTGGAGACGAGATTCGTGAGGTCATGGAACTTCTCTAAAAATTCGCACATAGCAAAAATATGAGGCCAATCTCCATCTTCAGATGGCTAAATGTTGTCTCCCTTGTGACTTCTCAACCTCAACTCACACACATAAGCCTCATTCATCAATAAGGCCCTAAAAGCCCTTTCATACAAACTTGTCGACTCTAGCATAAAGTAGGTTGAGTTTCACCTCATAGAAACATCTAAGGATAGAGACTTTGTCCACTACATTTCACAAAATGTGATCACACATTTTTGAATTGCTCATTTCTAGTTGGTGAGGCCTTTGCCCACTTCACGGCCTCTCTAACTCTTCTGACGGACATGCCAATCTCCTCTATCCCGGCCCCCACAATCAAATTAAGGATGTGTACAACAAATCACCATTGGAGGTACTTACCGTCTAACATAGTCTCTAAATAATAGCAGTGTCATTTACCGAGGCATTGTCCATGGTGCAACAAATAATATCCTTCAAAAACCTCCTAAAGCCTTCTCTTTCTACGAAACGAAAAGGAAGCTCATCGCGGATGATCATCTCAGCCAACCCGATCTGGCATTTCTCTTGATCAAACTTCCAACTTATCAACGTTGATCCCTCTTCCTCGGCCCTCGGTTGAAGATTAAGGATGGATTGATTATCTTGTGCTTTTTATCTATCCTTACACATCTTTGCATGTGTATTCAAAGAACTTGTGCCCTTTTTCTTCGGATCGGCTTTATTAAATTCACCACAACGACAATATTTTCCTTTTTTTTTTGTCATCTCCTTCTCCAACCCAAACCACTTCGAACTCAAGCAAAATTACCGACGTTGGCTTTGGTGGAAGTTTTCGTTTTACATTTCTTGTATTTGCCTCGCTTTGAATACCTTGTATGGCTTTTTCAAGTTCATCTCTTCTATCAACCACCGGTCGCCACCATCATTTGCAACTCGAGAGCTTCCTGTATCCATCTAAAAAAATCAATTTTTCACAAGATGATTAAGTATAGTCAAAAGATGAAAAGATTATATAGAAGAAGAAGATTTTCCAAAGCCTTCTTTCAAGACAATGGGATTATAAATTTAAATGGAAAGCTAACCTTAAGTGAATAAGTGCAGAGGACATAACTAATTAACTACTCTGATTCATTTTCTTATTTTAAATTCGAACCTTAAGTAGCAATGTAGAGGAATATTATATCACATAGATAGGCTAGTCCAATATCAATTCACATCTTTTCCAACAATTCGAAGTTTGAACCTTAAATTGTCATTATCCATTAAGCAATAATGCAACTATGAGATACTTGCTAACCAATTAAGCATTGTTCAATTGAAAGAAAAAACACAAAATAGCAAACATGTCAAAACATTAAAAATTGAAAATTCATCTTTGTTCAATTGTGGTCGAAGTCAGCGAGACTGCCGAGACAGCGAGTCCGAGTGGGCGATTGGGAGTCGGCGTCGCCACGGTGAGCGATTCACGCACGCTCGTAGTCACAGAGAGCGGTAGAGAGAGACAGAGGGAGGGAGAGCTAGAGAGGCCAAAGGAACAGAGGGAGGGAGAGCCAAAGAGGGGGAGGGGGTGACGAACGACGAGGTTGCAGACGCCGGACGATGTGGTTGGCGGATTGATTCAATTAAAGATTCTTCTAAGGCTGCCGACTGGGTCTAGGTGGGGTTGGTGTCCGTGTCTGCGTGAGCGTGTGTGTTTAACTGTTAAATGTTAATATGAAAAATAGATATACCATATATTATTATTATTAACTTGTTAGCTAAATGCATCATCGGTTAACCATCGATTATTAAGACAATCGATTGGTTAACCGATAACCGAACCGACCGTATTTTTAGCAACCGAAACCGTTTGCCCAGCCCTATTGCCCTATATCCAATAATTTCATATTTTTCATTTCTCTTTCTACCAAAGGCACACTTGTATCCTTCAGGGACAATATTTTTCAGAATCTGAACTGCATGTTCAAATGTTTTCCGACTTTCTTGGGAACATTAATTCACCTTGCATGACTTCTTTCCTCTTTGGCTAGTTATTTCTATATTGACAATCGCTAACAAATTGTCGTTGAGGATCATCTTTTAATATTTTAAGGGTCATATTAAAGGCAAATATATCGTCATGCGCCCATGATGATATTTGATCTCTCCAATATTTTGAGATCTCATTATTTTCAGACGTTTGTAGTTCTTCAGGAGCTTTCATTTTGATTGATAATCATTTTTCGTCATTGTTTGGTTCATATATTGTACAGCTTTTTCTTAGGCACAAAACTTCTTTTGGAATCAATTGATCGACCATATTTGGACGAATTTTAGATTTGCTGTCATTTCTTACTTCTTTTATATACAAAAGTATCAAGAAGTTGGTTTGCAATCTTTTGCAAGTGAATCTTTCGACTCTTTGTTCACATTGATTACTTTGAGAATCCAAATGTAAATAGATATTTTTCATTACAAGAAATTTTCTTGTGTTTTTGTTGATGTTGATTTCACATTGATTACTTCAGGAATCCAAATGTGGTATATGTTACACATAATGTTGGAAATGTTATTTCATTATAATAACAATCTTAATGTAAGACTCGTTCTTATACGGACAAAAATCATTTTGCGTATGGACATGAGCAACTAGGTGTTGAATCTCAATCCCAAAGCAGTATAATATTAAATCCTCTTCAGGAGGAACTTGGAGTTTTAATAAACTCACTAGCATTATCAAGACAAATATTCTTGAGGGAATTGAACTATTTTATTATTTGAACTTGTAGTTCTAACAAGTGTTACATTTCTTCTAGAAATCAAGCAAATCATGGAAATTCTTTTATTAAGAGATTCTTCAGGATCTCTATGTTGCGCCCATGTGAATTTTCAATTATGTTACGCATGATAACTGCTCGCAGAAGTCCAAACTTATCATATCAAAGCAGAAAACTCTTTGAACTTCCGGTTCATGACATGGTTTGTCTCACTTGTTTTTATAAATGTGTACTACATAGAAGAAGGTAGTGCGATAACTTTTCTTTTGTTTGCTTTTGGGTAAATACAAAAGAATCACTACCTTCTTATATTATTTTAGTATGGTATCCGTTGCAATGCATATCTGTTGGTCCCGTGAGTGAGTTCGGGTGTAGAGGGGGGGGGGGGTGAATACACCTGAATCCAAATTTCTCAACTTTCGAACACGAACAGTCCTATTCAGGAAGGTGCCGTACTGAAATAGTTCAGCAGACCAGACAACTGTTCTGAATCGTGTTAAAGGCTAAAAGAGTACTGACTCAGCTGAGATCTGCTAACTGACTAGGTCGAATCCGTATCGATTAGTGAGAGTTCGGTGTGCGGAATTGTGTAGGCCCAAATCGCTTTTAATGAGGAAAACGCTTTTATGCAAGTCTCGGTCCGTAGATAAGAAGTTCGAATACCGAGACGCTTAAATCGATTTTAAATATGATGTTCGTATGCACAAGAAACCAATGAAACAAGTAAGTAAACGACACGTATATTTTTAAAGTGGTTCGGATATCAACAATCCTACGTCCACTGTCCCGATAGATCGGGAGGCTATTTATTATACCGAGTTAGTCTCAATCGCCTTGTACAATCGGACAAAGTCGTGGCTTGGGGATTATACTGAGCAAGTCCCGGTTTACAATTCTATCAAACTTTAAGTGTTTGACAAACTTCTCCAACAATGAAGGAGTCCTTATACAATAAGGATTGGGTTCAAATGTGAACCCCTTCGTCTAAGCTATGGATATAACAAGTGAGCTTAGGGTTAGAGGGATAAGGAACGAGAATGTAGCTATCTAGAGCGACGAACAGCTGAGGGTTTAGCTATAGGTTCGTGTCAGTCGCTTGGATACTAGAAGCTTATGTCGGTTCAGCTTGGTTCCTTTTGAGCTGGATGTAGTCTTTCGCTGGAGATAACTCGGTTGATTCTTGCGGAAGACTTAGTCGTTAATTTCGCTCGTTTGAATGCTCTGTGCATTTCTTGCTTCTATTGCACTAGGTTCTTGGGTGTTGGTTTTAGTGTGCTTCAAATCTTGAATGATCCTTCTATTTATAGAGTGGGGAGAAGAATAGATCCGTTGGAGACGATCTTCTTCTTTTTCCCTCTTTTGTTGTAGCAAACGACTCTTTTGTGTAGTAGGTACAGTGTCCTTTCCCTCCTTTTACGGAAATATGTTGACTGTAGCTTTAATAGGTGAGACGACACGTGTATGCTTGTCATTTGTCGAGGTGGATGTGGTGGTTGAGACAGAACAAACTTCGAGGCAACTGAAGTTGACTTCTCTCTTCCTCGTACTTGACAACACTGATAGCTTATCAAAAGATTCGCACAGCTTCGTAAGACCGTCGCCCGATGCCGAGTCCGATTTTGTATTCGTGAGATAGACAACGAGAAGGGTCTACCGAAAATCAGCTCCGAGTCCAAATGAACTACTCCCGCCGGAGTTCGGTTCAACCGACTCTCTCGCATATCGCTCCCGCCGAGTCCAAGATTCACCGAGTCTTCTACACCGGTGCCGAGGCCGATGAGCTACCGAGCGCCTTGACCAGAGCAGAGTGTCTACCGAGTCCGAAACCTCGTAGACAAATACGAATACAAAGGAATGGTTCACCAATCGATAGGGTTTTGGGATCTTCAAATCTTCTCAACGGTCGAGCACGAGGCTACCGAGCGTGATTCAAGATAGAAGATAGAATCATTTCCCACAAGTATGATCATGCCGAGGATTGAATCATCACCCAACAATTTCCCCCTATTTGATGATGCCAAAACCTAACATCTATTCTAACACTAAACGTATAGAAACAAAAACTCCTTACAAATATTACAAGTAGGATCAGTGGAGATGTTCCATCGGTTCTAGACTATAAAGCAAACAGGGGTAAATAGAACAATTTCCCCCATTGCAAACAAAACAAAGCAGCGTAATCTATCAAAGCAATCACCGACATGTAATAAAGAGAGTGTGAGCCAAAGAATCACTTCATGATTCCGAGTGTTAAAGCATAAAACAAACACGGCCGTATAAACAACAAGTAGTTGTCGAGCCAAAAGCGATTGTATAAATATAAGAGAAATTCAAGATGTATACAATCTTGCTATGCTAAGAGAATGAGCTAAAGATCTAAGGAGGAGGGCCACCGAACTTCTTGATTCTCGTCCATGAACTCTTGAGTTTGATCTTCGTGGAGCGGCACTCCATATATCCCGTATGTGATCTTCCTTAGCTTCGTAAATTCCGCAAAATCGCAGTGCTCATCTTCGCAAGTTCTTTCTTCGCCGCGGCATGCTTCACTTCGCCTTCAATCGTACCAAAGTGTACCGAGTCATCCTGTCTTCTCGGTGGAGGTATGATTCCGGGGTCCCGAACACCGACTTCTATACCTTCGTATATGGCTTTGTCGAGGTATGGGTAGAGTTCGGGTTCGTAGCGAACATCCATTCCATGTAAGCTTCAATCCTTGTCTCGTTGGACCGTAACCTCCGTAAATAGTTCCTCTTGATGAACTCAATTTTTGCATTTTCCCATCTTTGATTGAGCCGAGCCGGGTTTCCATTCATCTCGTTTCTTGGCCATCTTTGAAATTTCGTGTCACTGGCTTCCCGAATTTCCTCGGATCCGTATGGAATATCGCCTTTAGAAGGCACTCTCACCGGCCTCCTCTTCGGTCCTTTTCATCGTAGCTTCAAGGTCCGCCTTCCAAATTCGTCTCTCGGCACTCGACTGTCTTGCCTCCTCGCCTCGTATAGATATCTCGTTCATCGATCAAATATGGCTTCGATTTCATCTCCTTGTGTATCGGTGGCTTGCCGAGGGGCTTCTTCGATTCAACAGGGGTACTAGATCTAGATTTGGATGTACCCCGCCTTTCGCACTCTTCTCGCCGCTCCTTTTCCTTTTCTCTCGTCCTCTTCATCTCGTTATGATTAGCTTTCTTGGAGGCAAGCCTAGCGCTTTCTTTCCTCCTCTGGGATGGGGCTTTAGTCTTTCCTTTAGCAAAGCTTAGACTTTGGCTTGTTAGCCGCTTCGCCTCTCGCAATTTCTCCGGCCGCCTCTCATCCGCAGCCTATTTGGGCTTCCTCCTCGCCAGATATGTACCTTAATCGCTTTGCTGGGAGGGGTTGGAATTTTAAGCTTTTGTTTGCCCTTGCCTTCTTGAACCGGTGGTGGAAGAGGAGCCTCTTCTTCTTCTCGAGTCCTCCACCGCCCGTTCGGCCGTACTCGCAACCTCCTTAATAATGTCTTTGGCGGTCCTGGGTTGCCCGAGTAGTCCGGCCGGGGTCTCGAGCTACTTGGGCCGGTTTCTACCGTGTGCTCGCAGCCGAAACACCCCGAGCCTTACCCGAAGTCTCGAGTCCGAGTTTTCCGAGACCGAGTTTTGCTAATGTCGCAATAGATTTCTTCTTCTCGCCCCCTTCTTTCCTTCGCAGGCTGTCCCCTTCGTAGTCTAGAAGGTTTAGTGGGAGTCGCCTTCTCGCACTCTTTTCTTTCCTTCACTTCCTTCACTTTCTTTCTCAGTACCCTTCTTCGTTCCTTCCCCCTTTTTGGCATCATCAAGTACAGCTGGGGTTGGGATGAGTACCTTTTTCTCTAGCTTCTGATAAACAGTGGACAAGTCGTCCAGTCTGTTATGCACTTTCGCCAATGCTAGATGCAGCTCGTTCCTCTCGATATGAGTGCGTCCTTGTATGCCGTATGAGAGAGAACGGCTTCGACTTCGCCCAGCTAGTTTCTCACCGATCTTGTCCTCCACGACCAGTTGAATGAGGTCTAGTCTGTTCTCCGTGGCATGGGCTTGCTCGGTGAATAACTCAGTATGAGCGGACAAGGCGTTCTGAAATTGTTCAAGGAGCTTGGCCTGTCCCTCCTGAATTGTCCTTAGCTGAGTCTGAAACTGCTGTTGCTGCTGGGCCAATGCTTCAGATATGAGAGCGGAGACATCAGGGGTAGCTGATGTAGAGATGCTGGATTTCAGCCCCTAAAGCTCAGAGTTGGTGGCCAATGCAGACTTCTTCCACACCTTGTGGACTGCCTTCGCCAATTCCCGATTTTTAACTCCTTGTGCAGTTAGAGCTTTGGCAACTAAACGGGATTTCTTGGCGGATGGGCCGGGCGCCGCCTCGTATGTCGACTTGAGCAGAGCCGAGCAGCTCGCCGAGGACGAGACACCACCGAAGGCTTCTCGTGCCCAAGGATACCGAGTGGTGCCGCTTCTTCGCATGGGTATCCTTGTCTCCGTGGATGTCCCTCATCGGCTTTCCGGGGCTCGAATCACCAGGGGGTCCCGACCGTCGTGGTCGACCCATCTCGAGGGCGTGCGAGCCACCGCTTGGCGTCGATCAGCAATGATTGCAAGCATGGCCGCCCTTAGATTCTCCATCGTATTAAGGTTCTCGTGCTCGAATAGCCTATCTCCTCACGCAATCTCAGCTTCTTCCAAGTGTAGCTGCCGACAGGAGTAGTGTAGAACAAGGCGTTGAAGCCGAGGCCACTCCCGAAAGCGTAGGATCATATGGAGCCTTGCCGACTTGGCTAGGACGAGCAAATCCGAATGGTCGCAAGCTCTGGAATGAACCGGATGATCTCTCGGGAAGCTCTAGAGACAATAACTCGCCGCTTCCATCCCGAGAGTCTCTTCGCAGATGCGTAATCCGACTCGATATCAACGAAGTCAGCCTCGTGGTCGGGCAGGTGGTAGATCGCCGAGCGGAGGCACGAGAGAGGGGCTATCCGCACGTTGGACTTCTTCGCTTTGGGGCTTCGTAGCCTCTCCCCTCGTTCCTCTTGAACTTGTTCCTCGGTGGAGACGACTTTCTCCACCGACTTGGTCTTCTCGGATGAGGAAGACTCATCTACCAACCGCAGCCGGCCGAATAGGAGTTGGTTCGTAGCCACTTCCGCAGTAGTCTCCGGTTCAGCAGTGTATCCGGTATGGCCTTCCTCACCTCTTGGCTGGTGCCTTAGGTGATTTTGCCGGAGGTGTCCTTTTCTTAGGAGTCGCCCGCTGAGGCTTAGATGGCCGAAGCTTCGCGGCCGGTCCCCGAACCAATCTTGCAGGGCCGCGGACTTGTTGTGAAAGCGGATTTTGTTCACATTAAAATATTCCTTGCCGTCATATGTGATCCGCTCACCGCAGTAAATCCTCGATCATGACCGACAATTTAAGTCCGTAGAGAAGCTTCCCTTTTGCGGTCGGTGTTCGCGTAGCTTTGTCGAACTTGGCCGCCCGAGCCATATATTCGCGAACAAAGAAGTCGGTCCAACTGACTTTCACGCAGCCATAAATCGCCATCATCATATGGATCTTGGGTCGGGAGACTTGATCGAAAGAGCCACCGCTCGTTAACACTGAGTGACGATGTACGCCGTTGCTCAATCTGCGGTAGCATGGCATTCTTCTGAAATGCTGCTCCGAAGGTTGTGGGCTTGCCACGTAAAACGGAGAGGTATGTGTCGACGCGTCGCCATTGTACCCCAAGGTGCCGACACCTTCGGACGGGAGGTTGAAGCTCTTCTTCGCCGCTTGTTTAATGGACATCCGCTTCGCATCCTCGATGCGTCGTCAATGGTGTTAACACAACCTCGCCGTAATGTCTCCTCCAACCGAGCCGGAGTTCGGATATAGTTCCGCCACTTGTCAAGGAAGGAAGAAGGTCGGCTTCCTCGATAGAAACTCCTCAAGTCCGGATTTCCTCAGATATGTGAAGATATCGTCCATGTACTCGAGCTCGCACGCGTCGAACTCCATGACTGGTTCGCACTAGATACGGCCCTTGCTGAGGATTTCCTCTATCTTGTCGGGAGAACCGACGGATAGACCAGCCATAGTACTCGTTACAAGAAATGAATCGCACTGTTTCTTGGATAGAACAAAGGCTTTACAATGCGATACTCGAAAAATATAATAAATACATAAACAGATATAAGCATACCAATAGATAAAATTCGAGATAAGATTGAGAATGAAGTTGCAAGTAAGGATTGCGTATGCAGATCTCGAATTTTTCGGAATTTGAAAGTTATGAAGTATGCTAATGGCGGTTTCAAAGATATGATCGAATATATATATCAAATATGAAGATGAACGGTTTTCGATCGAAGGCTGAATTTAAACTTGCTTTATGATATGGACGGTTAAGATTAGAAGTTATAAAATAGGCAATGATCACAAAAGTCGCCTAAGTCAAAGCAGTTGTAAAATAGCCTAAGTAGTAACTGTGAAAAGACATGCATTAAATGCGTGCAGAGTTCAACAAACTTATGTATGGAATGTCGTGCATTAAATGTGAGCCGTTAATAATAAAGACAAACCAAAAGATACTAATGTCATGCTGAATCTTTGTCATAAATGCAAAGTACTGTTGTATTAAATTACTACTGAGTAGAGATACGCAAACCTGTCAGCTGAACATAGTAGTCAGCTGATACCTCGTGTAGATGGTTTCTGTCTCTACGTACCGAATGTATCGCATCGAGAGTGAACATTCCCCCCTACCGAAATGTCTCTCTCCCCGAAACCTCTTACCGACCGGGGCGTCAGGGGTCCAATAGACCTAGCTCTACCGAAAGTTCTCTCGAATCTGATTCGCCTAGAGGCTTGGTCAAGCATATCAGCCCGTTGCTTGTCGGCATGGGATCTTCTCCATCCCGATATCCTTTTTCTCGACATGGTCACGAATGAAGTGATGTCCGATGTCCACGTGCTTGCATCTCGTGTGAAGTACAGGTTCTCGAGTGATTGCAATAGCACCGGTACCGTCGCAGTAAAATCGGCACTTCATTCTCGAATGACGTCATAGTCTCTCACCGCCGTCTCGGCCTAAAGGATCCGGGCGCAACAACTTCCAAAGAGCCATGTATTCCGCTTCGTAGTCGACGTGGCCACCGAGTGCCGTTTCTTTGAAAACCATGAGATCGCCTTGCCGCCAAGGAACCGACATGTTCCCCGAAGTTGATTTTCGGTCTATTCTACATCCCGCATAGTCGCATCGTAATAACCAGCTAGTTCAAAATTATCATCACCGGATACCACAAACCCATGTCGTGTTCCTCGTAGATAGCGGAGAATCTTCTTTGCCGAGTCCATATGACTCGCTTGGGATTCGCCCGAAATCGAGCACGTACACCTACAAAGCATAAGTTATGTCGGACGAGTAGCCGTTAGATATAATAAAGAACCAATTATAGCACGGTATTCGCTTTGGTCTATCGATACTCCCTCTCGTATCAAGATCTATCTTCATATTCATGTTCATCGGGATCTTGATTGATTTGCCGGATGTGCAGCCGAATCTTTTGATGAGGTCTCGAGTGTATTTGCCTTGGTTGATGAACGTTCCTTTTCGTATTGCTTGACTTGAAAACCAAGGAAGTAGTTCATTTCACCCATCATCGACATCTCGAACTTATCCTTCATCATCTTTTCAAATTGCCGACACATGATGACATTCTTTGATCTCGAATATAATGTCATCCACGTAGATCCGCACAAGTAATAAGTCTTCTTCCGCCGAATGCCGAATAGAGTGCGGCTCTCGTGCGCTTTCTCGAAAACCTTTCCGAAGAAGAAACTCGGACAGTGGTATCGTACCAAGCCCCCGGGTGCTTGTTTTAACCCGTATAGAGCCTTTCCGAGTCTATATACTTGATGTCCCCGCCGAAAGCCGGGCGGTTGTTCCACATAGACTTCTTCTTTCAAAGACGCCATTCAGAACGCAGACTTCACATCCGTTTGATAAACTCCGAATCGTTGATGTGTTACGTAGGCCGTGAATAGTCTCGATTGCCTCCAATCTTGCAACCGGAGCGAACGTCTCATCGAAATCTATCCCTTCGGCTTGACAAGTAGCCTTTAGCCACGAGTCTTGCTTTGTTCCTTACTATAACATTGTTTTCATCTCGCTTGTTTTTGAAGACCCATTTAGTTCCAAGAACATGTTGATGCCGGGTCCGTCTACAAGCTCCCATACTTCGCTTTCTCGTGAACCGATTCAGCTCCTCCCGCATAGCAATGATCCGGGCCAAGATCTTTCAATGGCATCCTCAATGGTCTCGAGGCTCTTTAGTAGACAAGAAGCGTGGAAAATAATGCGCTTTCTCCTCGGACAACTGGATCTTGTCTTGACATTTGCCGAAGGATCTCCAATGATTAAATCAAGAAGCGTGAGCATCGAGCCACGATCTACGATGTTTCAACTCTTCATCCCGAAACTTGTTCAACACGTATAGTAGGTGAGTTAGGCATTTCAGCTTGTACTATTCTCGAGATTGAAGTAATTCAAGAATAAGAGTATGGTCTACCGAGTCACCGGGTTCGGGGGCATTCAGCTCAGAACATTACTAGACGTTCCCCCCGAGGTGTTGCTCTCGCAGTGTTGGTCTAAGTTACCTCAACGGTTTCTTCATCGACTTGAGGTACCTGTGATTGATTCTATTCGGGAGAATCAATCTATTCAGCTACTTGCTCACGGGTTGAGATTCGTAGATTTGTCTTCGCTTTCTTCGTCCGAATCATCATCCCAACATAGCCGGGATCTTTTCGCATTTGTCTTTTAAGCTTAGATCCTCGTAGCCGCTTACCGATGTCCTCGTATTCGAATTTGAGTTATTGCTCCCGTCTTCGAAGCAAACTCGTTAAAAACAACATGAGGGCTTTCCTCCACGCAAAGAGTCCGATAGTTGAATACTCGAAAGCTTTGCTGACCCGAGAGTATCCTAAGAATACTCCCCGATCCGACTTGCTATCAAAAGTCTTCACCGATCTTTCCCATTATTGTGAATAAAGCATGAACAACCAAAAATATGGAAATAAGATAGAGAAGGCTTCCCCGCCGTTCCATAGTTCATATGGTGTTCTCTTATGCCGCTTTGTCGCAAAGATCGGTTCTCGAGTGTAACATGCGTATTAGTAGCTTCCGCCCGCAATTTGGTTGGGAGTCCCGAGTCTGCGAGTAGAGTCCTAGCCGCCTCTTTTAGAGTTCTCGTTCTTTCGTTCAAAGAACTCCATTCTCGCCGAGGTGTGCGTGCAATGAAGTCTCATGCTCTATTCCTTCGCTGCGTAACTCCTTTACCATGGAATTAAGGAATTCGGTTCCTGTCCGAACGTATTTTTCCGATCTTGGTGTTCTTCTCGACACCGAGCTTTTTCGTAAGCGTTGGTAACTCGTTTTGACGTCGGACTTGTTGGGCAATGAATATGACCCATGTGTAGCGCGAGTAGTCATCTATGACCACTAATGCATATTTTCTCGCCTCCGATCGTCACCGGGGAGGCCGGACCGAACAAATCCATATGTAGTAGCGAAGGATTCCATCTCGTGGAAGGCGATGGAACCGGAGGATTTTGATTCCTTGTTTACTTTCCCTTCGCACATGCTTCACACCGAGTGTCTTTGCCGAATACTTCATTCGGCGCCCCCTTGCTAGAGTGTCTCTTGCAAGCTTGTTGAGCGTCTTAAAGTTGAGATGGCCGAGTCTTCGTGCCATAGCCACCCCGTGCGGTTGTCATTCTTCGCCAATAAGCAAGCTTCGTGTTCACCGAGTTCCAGCCACCACATATATGTTCTTTCGCGCGAACCTCGATAACACCGTTTTCCTCCGTGGATTTATCAATAACATCACGTAAAACCAGATACAAATATCACTCTATTTGAGTTATCACAAAATTGACTAACAGAGAGAAGATTATGTCGAAGTCCTTCAACATATGATACTCTTGGAACGCTGGCGCTCCAATGCCGAGTGTTCCATATCCTCTCGGTATAGCCTTTGCATTGTCTCCGAACTCAATTATGGGTCCTTCTTCGATGATATAATTCTTCGCAGACTCATTTGGTATGTCATGTGTCTCTGAGCATCCGCCGTCCACATACCACGGGTCTTTACGCACCCGCAAAAACGTAATTATATTCAGGTACCCTTTATTTTTGATTTTGGGTCCTTAGATGTTAGTTTTAGTAATCCAAATCTGCCTAACAACCCCGGTGGTTTCGCACATTTTCTTTCCACCGGAGTCAACATATCTCGACCACCGGACGGTCACGCCCGACTTCGAGGCTTCTGAGGTTCAGGAGTCCTGATCTTCTGAGTTGGTGGACTGCTGACCTTTGCCTTCTGTGCGACCTTTTTCTTCTTCTGACCTTTGGAGCCTCTTCTGACTATAGGTTCATAATAATATGATCCATACTGAGCAGGATGCGTCGCCCTCGGAGGTCCATACCGATCCGCCAAGTTTGATTTGGCCGGTTCCCCCTTGACCGAACCGGGGTTTCGTGGCATTGATCTTCTTGTCGAATGCTGATGTGTGGGATGAGGTGCTTTCATCTTCTCGTTTGTTCTTTGCTAGGGGGTTTAGTATATCTCGCGTTGATAGTCTCCCCTTGAACAAATCTATCGCAAGCCGTACTTCCGAGTGTATCTGGGCGTATGAGGAAGCTCCTGGACTCGAATCCAAGTCCTTCCTTGTAGTGCTTTGGCTTATTGCTTGCTAGCATAGCCTCCAATTTCTTCTCTCGCGCCCATATACCTCTCGCCATCGTTCCTCCGCACATCATCACTTTTCTTCGCAAGGCCGTGCTCTGGCCTCGAAGTCCCGACGCTTCTTGCTTCGTAGACTCGGCCAAGATCTTTCCGAGTCAAGTCATTGGTCAAGACTCGAAATTCGATCTTCTTGATGCCGAGACTTGGCCATCGGAGAGTTTATCTCCTCCCCGAGTCTCAACACAAGTCCTTCGGCCTCGCAACAACCTCGACTCTCCCGAGAAAGTCTCCGATTCTCCACTTTCGTGGTATCCAACTCCCCGAAGAGTCTTACCGAGCCGGCACTCATCCGAATTTGTTCATCTAGTAGATCTTCATATGCGGTCGAGATGTCCAAATTCCCATCCGCACCCGAAATAGTGTCGTGTGTGCAAGGTGTGAAGAGGAGTTAACCGGTTCATGAGAATTTACCTCATCCTCTTCGCCCGCCATCATGCACATTTCGCTTGATTCATCTCGCTTCATGCTCTAGGGCCATGAAAGCTGCTTCATCGTCAGATGAATCCATAAAGGAGTCGATCTCTTCTGAGTCGTCTGAGATTTCGCCACCTATGTAGGATTGTCTTTTTCGGGCGAATTTCTCTCTCCTTGCCTTGCGTGCCGCGTTCGCAAAGAGCGAGCTCGGGACAATCATACTGATAATGTCCCGGCTTCTTGCGCTTGTAGCAAGTGATGACTTTTTCTTCTTTGGTTGCACTATCCCTCGAGGGTGCCGAGTCATCTTTCTTTCGCATTCAGAAGATTGAGTATCAGGAGCGCGTTTAGGTGTATATTCTGACTTACCTTTTGTATCTCGGTATGCTTTGGTTAGTTTTCTACGCCTTTCTTTCTCCTTTTGATACTTCACTGGGAGCAGCACGTACTTTTGAGCTAGACTTCCTTCTTGTAGGTCAGTTAGTGAAGGCTCAGTCTTACTCGTCGTCTTGCTCGTAGCGGGAGATGTTGTGCCGACCGTAGCTTTGAGAGCATGGTCAATCTTCGTACGCCTTCGCCTCCGCCTTTCTTTGAGGTCTCGTCGAACTCATACTCCTTCGCCCGTAATTCCCGAAAAGATATGGTCGGAGACACAAAGCATCTAAATCGAATGTCGCAATAAAGTGGCAAAAGGTGTCCAAGGTCCGTCCGACAGCTGCCCTCGTAATCTTCGCATTCATCTCTCGGTTGTCGAATGTCTTTCCCACCCCATTGATAGAATTCATCGATTGGTAACCGACGTTTAGATCTTCGATTTTGTCCCCTGGCATGAGAGACAAGCTTTCTAGCTTTTGGAGTTCCAGACGCTAATTTGTTGGCTTTTATCTTCTCGAGTCCCTCGACTCGCAGCGCAAGAGCATCCCGGAGTTCTTTAGCAAGCCTTGCATTCCCGAACCCCCGCCAAGATAAGAATCACTAAGGGTGGTTAGTATAGCATTCCCGGCGACTCGGTCTAGATTGTGAAGCTTCTTCTCTTCAGGAGTGAAGAGACTTCGTCTTTGGGGATCTTCTTCCCGGGCCACCATTCCTCCTCCTTGAGCTTGGTCCCGAGTCACGACACTATCAATCATAGGAACGATAGGTCCATCTTCAAGCACTTCGCCATATCACATGGAGGGATGTCGATGAGCTTCCATCCCGACTCGCCATACTCCGTAGTTCTCCACCGAGAACATAGGTACCATCCTTATACCCGACATATCAGCCATGAAGAATAATGATATGAATGTAGAGTGATATGCAAGTGAAAAATGCTTTCCCTCGGATCCGTTCGAATGGACCAGCCTCAAAGATAACAAGAGTCGAAGAACTCCCCGCTCCGATACCAATTGTTGGTCCCGTGAGTGAGTTCGTGTGTAGAGGGGGGGTGAATACACCTGAATCCAAATTTCTCAACTTTCGAACACGAACGAATCCCTATTCGGAAGGTGCCGTAGCATCGAAATAGTTCAGGCACTGCATAACCGTTTCCGAATCGTGTTAAAGGCTAAAAGAGTACCGACTCACCCGAGATTTGCTAACCGACTAGGTCGAATTCCGCATCGATCGCTGAGAGTTCGGGGCGCGGAATTGTGTAGGCCCAAATCGCTTTTAATGAGGAAAACGCTTTTATGCAAGTCTCGGCCGTAGATAAGAAGTTCGGAATACCGAGACAGCTTAAATCGATTTTAAATATGATGTTCGCATGTACAAGGAAAAACCAATGAAACAAGTAAGTAAACGACACGTATATTTTTAAAGTGGTTCGGATATCAACAATCCTACGTCCATTGTCCCGATAGATCAGGAGGCTATTTATTATACCGAGTTAGTCTCGCCGCCTTGTACACTCGGACAAAGTCGTGGCTTAGTGGATTATACCGAGCAAGTCCCGGCCTATAATTCTATCAAACTTCAAGTGTTTGACAAACTTCTCCAACAATGAAGGAGTCCTTATACAATAAGGATTGGGTTCAAATGTGAACTCCTTCGTCTAAGCTATGGATATAACAAGTGAGCTTAGGGTTAGAGGAATAAGGAACGAGAATGTAGCTATCTAGAGCGACGAACACCGAGGGTTTAGCTATAGGTTCGTGTCGCCGCTTGGATACTAGAAGCTTATGTCGGTTTAGCTTGGTTCCTTTTGAGCCGGATGTAGTCTTTCACCTGGAGATAACTCGGTTGATTCTTGCGGAAGACTTAGTCGTTAATTTCGCTCGTTTGAATGCTCGCGCATTTCTTGCTTCTATTGCACTAGGTTCTCGGGTGTTGGTTTTAGTGTGCTTCAAATCTTGAATGATCCCTCTATTTATAGAGTGGAGAGAAGAATAGATCCGTTGGAGACGATCTTCTTCTTTTTCCCTCTTTTGTGGTAGCAAACGGCTCTTTTGTGTAGTAGGTACAGTGTCCTTTCCCTCCTTTTACGGAAATATGTTGACCGTAGCTTTAATAGGTGAGACGACATGTGTATGCTTGTCATTTGTCGAGGTGGATGTGGTGGTTGAGACGTAACAAACTTCGAGGCAACCGAAGTTGACTTCTCTCTTCCTCGTACTTGACAACACCGATAGCTTATCAAAAGATTCGCACAGTTCGTAAGACTCACACCGATGCCGAGTCCGATTTTGTATTCGCAGAGATAGACAACGGAGAAGGGTCTATCGAAAATCAGCTCCCGAGTCCAAGGAACTACTCCCGCCGAGTTCGGCTTCAACCGACTCTCTCGCATATCGCTCCCCGCCGAGTCCAAGATTCACCGAGTCTTCTACACCGGTGCCGAGGCCGATGAGCTACCGAGCGCCTTGACCAGAGCAGTGTCTACCGAGTCCGAAACCTCGTAGACAAATACGAATACAAAGGAATGGTTCACCAATCGATAGGGTTTTGGGATCTTCAAATCTTCTCAACAAATGAGCACGAGGCTACCGAGCGTGATTCAAGATAGAAGATAGAATCATTTCCCACAAGTATGATCATGCCGAGGATTGAATCATCACCCAACAATTTCCCCCTATTTGATGATGCCAAAACCTATCATCTATGCTAACACTAAACGTATAGAAACAAAAACTCCTTACAAATATTACAAGTAGGATCAATGGAGATGTTCCATCGCTTCTAGACTATAAAGCAAACAGGTAAATAGAACAATTTCCCCATTGCAAACAAAACAGCTAGCGTAATCTATCAAAGCAATCACCGACATGTAATAAAAGAGAGTGTGAGCCAAAGAATCACTTCAAGATTCTCGAGTGTTAAAGCATAAAACAAACACGGCCGTATAAACAACAAGTAGTTGTCGAGCCAAAAGCGGATTGTATAAATATAAGAGAAATTCAAGATGTATACAATCTTGCTATGCTAAGAGAATGAGCTAAAGATCTAAGGAGGAGGGCCACCGAACTTCTTGATTCTCGTCCATGAACTCTCGAGTCTCGATCTTCGTGGAGCGACACTCCATACATCCCGTATGTGATCTTCCTTAGCTTCGTAAATTCCGCAAAATCGCCAGGCTCATCTTCGCAAGTTCTTTCTTCGCCGCGGCATGCTTCACTTCGCCTTCAATCGTACCAAAGTGTACCGAGTCATCCCGTCTTCTCGGTGGAGGTATGATTCTCGGGTCCCGAACACCGACTTCTATACCTTCGTATATGGCTTTGTCGAGGTATGGGTAGAGTTCAAGTTCGCAGCGAACATCCATTCCATGTAAGCTTCAATCCTTGTCCCGTCGGGACCGTAACCTCCGTAAATAGTTCCTCTTGATGAACTCAATTTTCGCATTTTCCCATCTTTGATTGAGCCGAGCCGGTTTCCATTCATCTGTTCTTGGCCATCTTTGAAATTTCGTGTCACCGCTTCCCGAATTTCCCGGATCTCGTATGGAATATCGCCTTTAGAAGGCACTCTCACCGGCCTCCTCTTCGCTCCTTTTCATCGAGCTTCAAGGTCCGCTTCCAAATTCTCGTCTCGGCACTGAACCGTCTTGCCTCCTCGCCTCCGTATAGATATCTCGTTCATCGGATCAAATATGGCTTCGATTTCATCTCCTTGTGTATCGCTGGCTTGCCGAGCGGCTTTTTCCCGATTCAAAAGGGGTACTAGATCTAGATTTGGACGTACCCCGCCTTTCTCGCACTCTTCTCGTCGCGCTCCTTTTCCTTTTCTCTCGTCCTCTTCATCTCGTTATGATGAGCTTTCTTGGAGGCGCTCTAGCGCTTTTCTTTCCTCCTCCTCGGATGGGGCTTTAGTCTTTCCTTTAGCAAAGCTTAGACTTTGGCTTGTTAGCCGCTCACCTCCGCAATTTCTCCGGCCGCCCTCTCATCCGCAGCCTATTTGGGCTTCCTCCTCGCCAGATATGTACCTTAATCGCTTTGCCGGGAGGGGTTGGAATTTTAAGCTTTTGTTTGCCCTTGCCTTCTTGAACCGGTGGTGGAAGAGGAGCTTCTTCTTCTTCTCGAGTCCTCCACCGCCCGTTCAGCCGTACTCAACAACCTCCTTAATAATGTCTTTGGGAGTCTCGGGCCGCCCGAGTAGTCCGCTGGGGTCCCGAGCTACTTGGGCCGGTTTCACGTGCTCGCACCGAAACACCCCCGGGCCTTACCCGAGTCTCGAGTCCGAAGTTTTCTCGAGACCGAGTTTTGCTAATGTCGCAATAGATTTCTTCTTCTCGGCCCCCTTCTTTCCTTCGCAGGCCGTCCCCTTCGCAGTCTAGAAGGTTTAGTGGGAGCCGCCTTCTCGCACTCTTTTTCTTTCCTTCACTTCCTTCACTTTCTTTCTCGCACTCCTTCTTCTTTCCTTCCCCCTTTTTGGCATCATCAAGTACACCGGGTTGGGATGAGTACCTTTTTCTCTAGCTTCCGATAAACAAAGGGACAAGTCGTCCAACCGTTATGCACTTTCGCCAATGCTAGATGCAGCTCGTTCCTCTCGTATATGAGTGCGTCCTTGTATGCCGTATGAGAGAGAACGGCTTCGACTTCGCCAGCTAGTTTCTCACCGATCTTGTCCTCCACGACCGCTGAATGAGGTCTAGTCTCGCTCTCCGTGGCCCGGGCTTGCTCGGTGAATGACTCGCATGAGCGGACAAGGCGTTCTGAAATTGTTCAAGGAGCTTGGCCCGTCCCTCTCCCGAATTGTCCTTAGCCGAGTCTCGAAACCGCCGTTGCCGCCGGGCCAATGCTTCGTATATGAGAGCGGAGACATCGTGGGTAGCCGATGTAGAGATGCCGGATTTCACCCCGAAGCTCGTAGTTGGTGGCAATGTAGACTTCTTCCACACCTTGTGGACTGCCTTCGCCAATTCCCGATTTTTAACTCCTTGTGCAGTTAGAGCTTTGGAAACTGAACGGGATTTCTTGGCAGATGGGCCGGGCGCCGCCTCGTATGTCGACTTGAGCAGAGCCGAGCAGCTCGCCGAGGACGAGACACCGGCCCGAAGGCTTCTCGTGCCCAAGGATACCGAGTGGTGCCGCTTCTTCGCATGGGGTATCCTTGTCCCGTGGATGTCCCTCATCGCTTTCTGTGGCTCTGATCACCGGGGGGTCCCGACCGTCGTGGTTAGACCCATCTGAGGGCGGCGAGCCAGCTGCTTGGCGTCGATCAGCAATGATTGCAAGCATGGCTGCCCTTAGATTCTCCATCGTATTGAGGTTCTCGTGCTCGAATAGCCTATCTCCTCACGCAATCTCGCTTCTTCCAAGTGTAGCCGCCGACAGGAGTGTAGAACAAGGCGTTGAAGCCGAGGCCACTCCCCGAAAGCGTAGGATCATATGGAGCCTTGCCGACTTGGCTAGGACGAGCGAATCTCGAATGGTCGCAAGCTCGAATGAACTGGATGATCTCTCGGGAAGCTCTAGAGACAATAACCGCCGCTTCCATCCCGAGAGTCTCTTCGCAGACGCAGAATCCGACTCGATATCAACGAAGTCGGGCCTCGGCGGGTCGCCAGGAGGTAGACCGCCGAGCGGAGGCACGCAGAGAGGGCTATCCGGACGCTCGGACTTCTTCGCTTGGGCTTCGTAGCCTCTCCCCGTTCCTCTTGAACTTGTTCCTCGCTGGAGACGGCTTTCTCCATCGACTTGGTCTTCTCGTGATGAGGAAGACTCATCTACCAACCGTAGTGGCCGAATAGGAGTTGGTTCGCAGCCACTTCGTAGTAGTCTCCGGTTCAAGCAGGTGTATCCGGTATGGCCTTCCTCGCCTCTTGGCTGGTGCCTTAGGTGATTTTGCCGGAGGTGTCCTTTTCTTAGGAGTCGCCCGCCGAGGCTTAGATGGCCGAAGCTTCGCGGTCTGGCCCCGAACCAATCGCTGGAGGGCCGCGGACTTGTTGTGAAAGCGGATTTTGTTCACATTAAAATATTCCGTGTTGGAGGGCCGTCATATGAGGATTGGAGGGCCGCGGACTTGTTGGAGGGCCGTCATATGTGATCCGCTCGCCTTCAGTAAATCCTCGATCATGACCGACAATTTAAGTCCGTAGAGAAGCTTTCCTTTTTGCGGTCGTTGTTCGCGTAGCTTTGTCGAACTTGGCCGCCCGAGCCATATATTCGCGAACAAAGAAGTCGGTCCAACTGACTTTCACGCAGCCATAAATCGCCATCATCATACGGATCTGGGGTCGGGAGGCCTCGATCGAAAGAGCCACCGGCTCGTCAACACCGAGTGATGATGTACGCCGTTGCTCGAACCATGCGGTAGCATGGCATTCTTCTGGAAATGCTGTCAAGGTTGTGGGCTTGCCACGTAAAACGGAGAGGTATGTGTCGACAGCCGCCATTGTACTCCCCAAGGTGCCGACACCTTCGACGGAGGTTGAAGCTCTTCTTCGCCGCTTGTTTAATGGACATCCGCTTCAGTATCCTCGATGCGTCGTCAATGGTGTTAACAAAGTGAACCTCGCTGTAATGTCTCCTCCAACCGAGCCTGAGTTCGGATATAGTTCCGCCACTTGTCGAGGAAGGAAGAAGGTCGGCTTCCTCGATAGAAACTCCTCAAGTCCGGATTTCCTCAGATATGTGAAGATATCGTCCATGTACTCGAGCTCGCACGCGTCGAACTCCATGACTAGTTCGCACTAGATACGGCCCTTGCTGAGGATTTCCTCTATCTTGTCGGGAGAACTGACAGATAGACCAGCCATAGTACCTGTTACAAGAAATGAATCAGTACCGTTTCTTGGATAGAACAAGGCTTTACAATGCGATACCGAAAAATATAATAAATACATTAACGTATATAAGCATACCAATAGATAAAATTCGAGATAAGATTGAGAATGAAGTTGCAAGTAAGTGATTGCGTATGCAGATCTCGGATTTTTCGTAATTTGAAAGTTATGAAGTATGCTAATGGCGGTTTCAAAGATATGATCGAATATATATATCAAATATGAAGATGAACGGTTTTCGATCGAAGGCTGAATTTAAACTTGCTTTATGATATGGACGGTTAAGATTAGAAGTTATAAAATAGGCAATGATCACAAAAGTCGCCTAAGTCAAAGCTAGTTGTAAAATAGCCTAAGTAGTAATCGTGGAAAAGACATGCATTAAATGCGTGCGAGTTCAAAGAAACTTATGTGTGGAATGTCGCGCATTAAATGTGAGCCGTTAATAATAAAGACAAACCAAAAGATATTAATGTCATGCCGAATCTTTGTCATAAATGCAAAGTACCGTTGTATTAAATTACTACCGAGTAGAGATACGCAAACTTGTCACCCGAACATAGTAGTCACCGATACCTCGTGTAGATGGTTTCGTCTCTACGCATCGAATGTATCGCACCGAGAGTGAACATTCCCCCTTACCGAAATGTCTCTCTCCCCGAAACCTCTTACCGACCGGGGTCGCAGGTCCAATGGACCTAGCTCTACCGAAAGTTCTCTCGAACTGGATTCGCCTAGAGGCTTGGTCAAGCATATCAGCCCGTTGCTTGTCGAAGATGGATCTTCTCCATCCCGATATCCTTTTTCTCGACATGGTCACGAATGAAGTGATGTCCGATGTCCACGTGCTTGCATCTCGTGTGAAGTACAAGGTTCTCGAGTGATTGCAATAGCACCGGTACTGTCGCAGTAAAATCGGCACTTCATTCTCGAATGACGCCATAGTCTCTCACCGCTGTCTCACCCAAAGGATCCGGGCGCAACAACTTCCAAAGAGCCATGTATTCGGCTTCGTAGTCGACGTGGCCACCGAGTGCCGTTTCTTTGAAAACCATGAGATCGCCTTGCCGCCAAGGAACCGACATGTTCCCGAAGTTGATTTTCTGGTCTATTCTACATCCCGCATAGTCGCATCGAATAACCAGCTTAGTTCAATATTATCATCACCGGATACCACAAACCCATGTCAAGTGTTCCTCGTAGATAGCGGAGAATCTTCTTTGCTGAGTCCATATGACTCTGCTTGGGATTCGCCTGAAATCGAGCACATACACCTACAAAGATAAGTTATGTCGGACGAGTAGCTGTTAGATATAATAAAGAACCAATTATAGCACGGTATTCGGCTTTGGTCTACCGATACTCCCTCTTTATCAAGATCTATCTTCATATTCGTGTTCATCGGGATCTTGATTGATTTGCCGGATGTGCACCGAATCTTTTGATGAGGTCTCGAGTGTATTTGCCTTTGGTTGATGAACGCTCCCTTTTCGTATTGCTTGACTTGAAAACCAAGGAAGTAGTTCATTTCACCCATCATCGACATCTCGAACTTATCCTTCATCATCTTTTCAAATTGCCGACACATGATGACATTCTTTGATCCGAATATAATGTCATCCACGTAGATCTGCACTTTTAGGGTATCCAAGTCCTTCGGCCTCGCAACAACCCGACTCTCCCGAGAAAGTCTCCCGATTCTCCACTTTCGTGGTATCCAACTCCCCGAAGAGTCTTACCGAGCCGCGCACTCATCTCGAATTTGTTCATCTAGTAGATCTTCATATGCGGTCGAGATGTCCAAATTCCCATCCGCACCCGAAATAGTGTCGTGTGTGCAGGTGAAGAGGAGTTAACCGGGTTCATGAGAATTTACCTCATCCTCTTAGCCTCGCCATCATGCACATTTCGCTGATTCATCCGCTTCATGCTCTAGGGCCATGAAAGCCGCTTCATCGCCGATGAATCCATAAAGGAGTCGATCTCTTCCGAGTCGTCCGAAATTTCGCCGCCTATGTAGGATTATCTTTTCGGGGCGAATTTCTCTCTCCCCTCGCCTTGCGTGCCGTGCGTTCAAGCAGATCGAGCTCAGACAATCATACCGATAATCTCCCGCTTCTTGCAAGCAAGTGATGACTTTTTCTTCTTTGGTCGCACTATCCCTTGAGGGTGCCGAGTCATCTTTCTTTCGCATTCGAAGATTGAGTATCGGGAGCGCGTTTAGGTGTATATTCCGACTTACCTTTTGTATCTCGGTATACTTTGGTCGCTTTCTACGCCTTTCTTTCTCCTTCCGATACTTCATCGCGAGCAGCCGCGTACTTCGAGCTAGACTTCCTTCTTGTAGGTCGGCGAGTGAAGGCTCGCCTTACTCGTCGTCTTGCTCGTAGCGGGAGATGCTGTGGCCGACCGTAGCTTTGAAAGCATGGTCAATCTTCGTACGCCTTCAGCCTCTCGCCTTTCTTTGAGGTCCGTCGAACTCATACTCCTCCTCGTAATTCTAAAAAGATATGGTCGAGACACAAAGATCTAAATCGAATGTCGCAATAAAGTGGCAAAAGGTGTCCAAAGTCCGTCCGGCAAGGCTCCCTCGAATCTTCGTATTCATCTCTCGGTTGCCGAATGTCTTTCCCACCATTGATAGAATTCATCGATTGGTAACTCGACGTTTAGATCTTCGATTTTGTCCCCTGGCATGAGAGACAAACTTTCCAGCTTTTGGAGTTCCAGGCCGCTAATTTGTTGGGCTTTAATCTTCCAATTCCCTCGACTCGCAAGAGCGCAAGAGCATCCCGCAGTTCTTTAGCGCCTTGCATTCCCCGAACCCCGCCAAGATAAGAATCACTAAGGGTGGTTAGTATAGCATTCCCCGGCGACTCGGCCTAGATTGTGAAGCTTCTTCTCTTCGGGAGTGAAGAGACTTCGTCTTTGGGGGATCTTCTTCCCGGGCCACCATTCCTCCTCCTTGAGCTTGGTCCCGAGTCACGACACTATCAATCATAGGAACGATAGGTCCATCTTCAAGCACTTCACCATATCGCCATGGAGGGATGTCGATGTGCTTCCATCCCGACTCGCCATACTCCGTAGTTCTCCACCGAGAACATAGGTACCATCCTTATACCCGACATATCAGCCATGAAGAATAATGATATGAATATAGAGTGATATGCAAGTGAAAACGCTTTCCCTCGATCCGTTCGAATGGACCAGCCTCAAAGATAACAAGAGTCAAAGAACTCCCCGCTCCGATACCAATTGTTGGTCCCGTGAGTGAGTTCAGTGTAGAGGGGGGGGTGAATACACTCGAATCCAAATTTCTCAACTTTCGAACACGAACAAATTCCTATTCGGGAAGGTGCCGTGCATCGAATAGTTCAAAGCGAGACTGCATAACCGTTTCGAATCGTGTTAAAGGCTAAAAGAGTACCGACTCACCCGAGATCCGCTAACCGACTAGGTCGACCCGCATCGATCGCCGAGAGTTCGGCAGCGGAATTGTGTAGGCCCAAATCGCTTTTAATGAGGAAAACGTTTTATGCAAGTCTCGGCCGTAGATAAGAAGTTCGTAATACCGAGACGCTTAAATCGATTTTAAATATGATGTTCAAGCATGCACAAGAAAAACCAATGAAACAAGTAAGTAAACGACACGTATATTTTTAAAGTGGTTCGGATATCAACAATCCTACGTCCACCGTCCCGATAGATCAGGAGGCTATTTATTATACCGAGTTAGTCTCGCCGCCTTGTACACTCGGACAAAGTCGTGGCTTGGGGATTATACCGAGCAAGTCCCAGCCATACAATTCTATCAAACTTCAAGTGTTTGACAAACTTCTCCAACAATGAAGGAGTCCTTATACAATAAGGATTGGGTTCAAATGTGAACTCCTTCGTCTAAGCTATGGATATAACAAGTGAGCTTAGGGTTAGAGGAATAAGGAACGAGAATGTAGCTATCTAGAGCGACGAACACCGAGGGTTTAGCTATAGGTTCGTGTCGCCGCTTGGATACTAGAAGCTTATGCTCGGTTCAGCTTGGTTCCTTTTGAGATGGATGGAGTCTTTCGCCGGAGATAACTCGCTTGATTCTTGCGGAAGACTTAGTCGTTAATTTCGCTCGCTTGAATGCTCTGCGCATTTCTTGCTTCTATTGCACCAGGTTCTCGGGTGTTGGTTTTAGTGTGCTTCAAATCTTGAATGATCCCTCTATTTATAGTATGGAGAGAAGAATAGATCCGTTGGAGACGATCTTCTTCTTTTTCCTCTTTTGTGGTAGCAAACGGCTCTTTTGTGTAGTAGGTACAAAGTGTCATTTCCCTCCTTTTACTGAAATATGTTGACCGTAGCTTTAGTAGGTGAGACGACACGTGTATGCTTGTCATTTGTCGAGGTGGATGTGGTGGTTGAGACAGTAACAAACTTCGAGGCAACCGAAGTTGACTTCTCTCTTCCTCGTACTTGACAACACTCGATAGCTTATCAAAAGATTCGCATGGGCTTCGTAAGATCGCACCGATGCCGAGTCTCGATTTTTGTATTCGCAGTTAGACATCTCGAGAAGGGTCTACCGAAAATCAGCTCCGAGTCCAAGGAACTACTCCCGCCGAGTTCGCCTCAACCGACTCTCTCGCATATCGCTCCCGCCGAGTCCAAGATTCACCGAGTCTTCTACACCGGTGCCGGGGCTTATGAGCTACTGAGCGCCTTGACCAGAGCAGAGTGTCTACTGAGTCTGGAAACCTCGAAGACAAATACGAATACAAAGGAATGGTTCACCAATCGATATGGTTTTGGGATCTTCAAATCTTCTCAATAGTCAGAGCACGAGGCTACTGAGCGTGATTCAGTATAGAAGATAGAATCATTTCCCACAAGTATGATCATGCTGAGGATTGAATCGTCACCCAACAATATCCTTAAAAATTAGTGTTGGTCCGGAGACAAATATCAGCTGTAGAGGGGGGGGGGGGGGGAATACACCTGAGTACCGTTTCTTTTTCTCGGTGAAGGTTAGCTGAAGCTGTTGGTTGCAACTGATGAACAATGCCAAATAAACCTTCGATCACGGGACAGAGTGAGTCGCCCATCGAGCTCTCCTACCGACTTTTGTCAAGATTTCTCAAACTCGCCTGAGACTTAAGTGTGCGGATAAGTGTGGGGCCCGGAGTTTGTCTCTTTTTTAAAATGTGTTTTCGCAGATTAAATTCTTTTGGCTGTGCGATTTTAGAAATACGTTTTATGTAAACTTATAATTTTCAAAGGTTTGTATGCAATAAAACAGTAAAGAACACAAGCAGTTTAACGTGGTTCGGATACGCAAGATCCTACGTCCACGATCCCGAACGTAGCAGCAGATAACTTGTTGATTAGTCTCGAGCAAGTCTTAGCAAGGAAACCGTGCACGATGTGACGGATCCTTCTAAGTTATAGTCCTTAGCGACTTTACAATTCAAACCTAAGTTCGAAAGGGAGCGAAAACAGCTTCGCAACTAATGAAGGAGTTCTTACAATAAGAACAGCTTCACTAAAAATGAACTCCTTCGAATCTAAGCTATAACCCCGACAACGAGCTTAGGTAGAGAAGAAAGGGATCTAAAGACTCTGTGAGAGAGAAGAACCACAAAAATATTCTAGTAAATGCAGATTCTTCGCTGGATGTTCTGATTGAGTTGCTAGAGTGTTTGAGAGCTTGAGCAATTTCCCTTTTTAATTTCGTGCTTCGCGCTTGTAGAGCTTCGAAATCTTCTCTATTTATAGCTGTGAGCTATGGCATATGTCCGTTGGAGACGACGATGCCACGTGTCACATGCTTCCAAAGAAAACGGCCATTAATTCGAACTTGTTGCAGCAGGCGCGATTAATTACGTACATGAGAGCAAACTTTACCGCTTGGAGCAGGTAAGGCGTTGTCGGCTTCTCATTGGTCGAGGTATGTGGTTGGTGAGAATGTCAGAGTTGACCGTTCAAACAACCTCGTATGATCTTCTGCTGAACTTTCGAAAAGAATTAAGTAGTTGGGTCGCTTTCTGTCGGATACAGTAGACTGCAAACTCTATTTTCTTCGACTGAGTCGGCTGACAAGGAATGTAACTTCTGAGTAAGTCAGCTAGCGACTGCGAAGGTACTGGACTTGCATGAGTTCTTCTGCTGATGACTTATCAGCTATTGGATTGACTTCTACTGAGGTCTACTCAGCTGATGACTGAAGAACGCAAGCGATTACACTGATGACGTGGGGTTCTGAAAAGTATCTTCGATAGATGATCAGTTCAATAATTACCCCGTACAGGACTTAGACAAGAATATAAAAACGATTACAACAAGTTTAACCTATACATCAGCTAATCCTAACGACACACTGAACTACTGATATCAGCTCAGTTTTGGGATCTTCAATTCCATAGTACTACTATGATTTCCCCCAATTTTCTTTTAACCACGAACAGCTGAGTATCTTCTACTGACTCATATCCAACAATTTCCCCCTAATTGATGATGCCAAAACCTCTACTTCTAAACTCTAAACATCTTATAAGAAATGCTAACCTACTGACATCAATTTCCCCCTTAATCTATCTGGAGGAAAACAAACCGATATGATGACTTCAAAACATCGCAGGTGAGAGATAGGCAAAATCGTAGAAACCGACTGTGAGTGTGTGTCGATCACTTAGTGATCGCCAGTAAAAACACAAAGCAAAATGTTGTAAGACAATGAGTAATTGTCTATCAAGCAATAGGAACGATAGGATATATGATCAAGAAATTACAGTTCCTATCACTATTACAAAAGAGTAGAGAAGAGAAAACACTACCGACGCCCGAAGCCTTGAGTGCGCTTCTTGAAATCGCAGACTCGTCGACAGGAGGTTGCGTACCATAGTATAGGTAGATTCTCTTCCTCGCTGTCCTGGACATCCTCGCCGTCTTCGCCTAAGTCGACACTCGTGTCGAAGCGATAAGCCGCAGCTCCGACCTCATCCTCTATTTCCTTTGTACACGTAACTCCGCGCGCAGCTTCTAGTAGGGGGGATGCGCCCGAAAGCCGGAGCTCAAAGGAATGTTCTCTCTCTTCATAATCTCCGTAAGTTGTTCCCGCACTTAGAGTTATAAATGAACAAAAACTCGCAAAAGGCTTGTTCGATAGTTTGCTCACTTGGATAGAATTTCCATACGTAGTAGCCTTTGATAAATTCCTCTTTGAGCTCTTCCCATTGATCATTAACCGAGCAGCAGAACCCATTTATCGACATGAAGCACAGGGTCCTTTTTGACATAAGGCGCTCTTTTTCTTGATCCTCGTGGGATTTGTCTTCTCGGGATCACCGGCTTTTGAGATAGGCTTATCATCTTAGCCATATCAGCCATTCTCTTCTTCTCTCGAAGAGCCGCCGCCCTACAATCTCCTTTCCTCAAAGTTAAGGCCTCGCAGCGTGGCTTCCCACGTGGCTCTATCTTCGCCTTCTTGCTCAGTGTAAGATGAGTCCGATAGCGACTCGAGCAAGAGCTTGACCCGTAGTAGAAAGAGTTTTTGCGAACTCCTCCCGAGCCTTTTTCTTTTCTTCGTACACGTACTCTTGCTTCTTCTTTCCTCTCGCCCTTAACAACTTTGCCCTTAGGCTTTTTAGCAAGTTGAGCTTCTTCCACTGCCGCTCATGGTCCAGCCTTGTCTTGTAGTTGTTGGGCTACGCGGAGGTCGAAGGCCTCTTGTTCCGCTTTTAGATTTGAATTTTCGGACCGGGGAGGAAGGAGGAGTAGTAGGAGTAGCGCCTCCTTCCCGGCCTCTCGCGAAGGAGCCCGTTCTTCTTCGTACTCTTGCTCAATGAAGTGAGCACCATCTTCTATGTGGGCAACAGAAGATGAGATAGGGGTAGGTTCTGTGAGGAAATTCAAGTAGCATAACCCCCGAAGTATCTTGAGCATTAGCAACTGAGGGTTGTTCCGCCCCGAATACCTTCCCCCCGAGTCCGAGCATTAGAGGGTCCTTCCTCCCCGACCACCCTCTATTATTTGGACATCGCCCATATCCATGTCGTTCTTCCTTCATAACACCTTCCCCCCTTTTCGGCATCATTTGCCTTAGAGAGTCGGGTACGGATGGCTTGAATGTCTCTTTTCACATCGTGGACCGAATCCTTAGCCGAGTCGCTGTGGATTCGAAGTCCTCGACGAGATCGCAATATAATTCCAGGGCCATTTTCTTGATCGCTCTTGATGTTTTAAGTCAGTGCAGCCTAACTCCCCGACGGAGTTTCAGCAGAGCCCGATCCCCGCGATTCGTCAATTCTTTCCCGAATAAGCTTCGAGCCTCTCGCCCGTTGGGTAATAACTTTCAAGGCTAGAGGTGGCAATTTTATTTCTTTCATCGATTTCGAGCTTAACAGCTTGTAAGAGCTTCGAGTCACCGCTCGTAAAATATCTTCTCGCCGATTCCCGGAGCAACCGCCGACTCGAGCTTCTAGATCGATTTTCCGAGCCGCTAAGGCTTCCTCAATAATCTCCCCGAAAGTTGGGTTGAGGAGTAGGTACCGGAGTCTTTGAGATGCCAAGCAGCCTATTCCGTCTAAGCTCGTGCCTCGAGCCTTAGTATACTTTGTCCACTTCGGATGGACGTCCTTAGCCAAAAGTCTGCTTTTTCTCTCCTTGGCGTCGAACGGCTTTATTTACGTACTTTGAGGACACGAAACCGATAGGTTCTATCTCGGTATGAGCTAGTTCCGAGCCTCTCGCTCGTAAAACGTGAGGAGTTGCTCCCTACCGTACTCTGAGCACCTTGAGTATCACCCGATGTATCGTAGGAAGTGGTGATTTGCTCTTCTCACTGGGAGTTGAACCTCGCAGAGCCTCCCAACTCGTATCCTTGGGTGTCCGATCCTTCCTCCGATTGTTATCATCATCATCTTTCTTATCATCAGCAGGAGGAGATGGGGGTGGAGGAGTGTTACCAGGGACTGACTCTCGCAAGCTTAGAAGGTAAAGCATTGCGGCTCCGAGATCTTCAAGAGTAGCTAAGTCACCGGTTCTCCGTACCCTATTACTTGTAGCTTCGCTCCTCATCGAGCAGTAGATAACCGAGCGGGTTTTGATTATGTCTTCTAGAATATCCCAACTCGAAAATCTAAGAAGCATTTGAACCCTAGCCCTGATGGCTATATCGACTAAGTCTGAGTGCCCAGCGATCTCAGGAATATGATCGTGTACGTCAGCTGCGGCACGGAGATGAGTGGTGAGAATAGATGTCCACTCGGCCGCAGCCTCCTCGCCGGCTCCCCGACGTCCGACCGTGTCTCCTCGTAGCTAATTACCTGGACTTTATCTTTGAGGGTCGCACCCTCAACGCCGTATCGAACCTAAAATCTCGCTCTTCTTGAGTAGGAGGAGGAGCGGGTTCAATAACGTAGAGGGCCGAGCAACCGAGACCTCACCGGTCCGGGTCTTAGTCAGCCGCCTCTTCTTAGGCATTTCGGTATGCGGGGGCAGAGCGGATGCTGCTCTCTTCGGCTCAGGTGGCCCCTTAGCGATAGACTTCTCAGTCGATGCTTTAGTCTTGAACTTAATCAGTTTTACATCGAAGAACTTAGAATTAGCAAACGATGAGTGTCTCTGAAAAGAGTTTTCTATGAGGACTGACATCTTAGTCCCATAGAGTAACTTCCCTACACTGGCTAACTTCCTCTCTCCAGTGGGTAGGGTAGTGAACTTCTGGGCTTGGGCCTTCATCTCCGAGACATAATAGTCGGCCCAGTTCACTTCAACTCCATCATCTATCGCCATCATCAGCTGAATCCTTGGCTTGGATAATTGATCATATGACCCAACTGAGCTCGTTAGGATATGAGAGACTATATAGGCTAGTCCTCTGTATTGGGGGAGCAGAAGGTTCTTCTTCAGAGCTGACTTGAATGATATGTCAGAGCGTCCGCAGAACTTATGAACATATGCGTTTATCTCCTTCTCCTTGTATCCGATAGGAGAAATATCGTAGTCCTGGAAGATCAAACGCCGCATCGCGCGTCTCCGACGTTGAAGATTCTCCCGAGTAGTATCCCAACAAGCTCCGATATACTTCCTTCATATAGACGAAGGAAGATTCCTCGCCTCCGCACGCGAGTGACCCCTAGTTGTAATAAACTTCTACCACTTGCCTAGGTAGATAAGATCTCGGGTGCTTCGTCACCACTCCCCGAAGACCGTAACGCTCCGTAGCATCAAACACGGTTCCAAGAAAGAGATATCAACTTGTCTAAGGCCATAGTTGGTTCAAACTCGAACTCGGATGCCATTATCTCCTCTATATTCTCAGGGACTTGAGATGTCGCCATTGAAATCTGCAAAATAACTTGTTAGCACTTGAAAATAGAGTAACTTAGTAAGTATTCAGCAGGTTTCAATACGTTACCGAGTACTAAAGAGCTTTGAGAGATGCAAAAGCGAGACAGTTAAGATGGTTTTTGAGAAAGAAATTGAACGCTTGAAAATAGCTCTTAAGTTGAAAATGGCGAAAAGTGGGGAGGAAGATAGAAAATGAAAGATTTATATATCTGACTGATTATAAGTTTAGATCCAACGATCCTATTTTTAATCTTTCAAATCTATAGACGGCTGAGATTAAATGTTATAAAAGGAATGATTACAAAAGCCGCCTCAAACATAGACTTACGTAATAAAGGTAAGTGAGAAGACATGCATTAAATGCGCGACAGACAGCATTAATTACTCAATTTATGCGAATGAAAAAACTTATTAATGGCGGGAAATAAATGCACATTAACTACTGACTGCGTGCGACTGATATAATAAATGCAGACATGCTTCTGAAAAGAAATTAAGTATATGATACTACGCAAACCTCTTCAACTAAACTTTCGAGCAAGCACCGGTTACCGTTATATCGCAGAGGATGATTGATGTACCGATAAGCACGTTCCCCTTGCTATGTACAGTGTGATTCTTCCCACTGAATCACCGTATGGAGTCTACCGACTTGTCGCACCGGGTTCCATCTACCGATACCGTATATTTCCAATGTCTCCACTGACCGCTATCAATAGTTGTCTTCTACCGATGCATTTCAAGAGAATCCAAAGAGACCTAGCTCAACCGATAATTCTCCGAACCGCTCTCGCCTAGTGGTTTGGTCGGGATGTTCCGCCCTTTGTTGTCGGGGATGGGATCTTCTCCATTCTCGATATCCTTCTTCTCGACATGGTCTCTCGATGAAGTGGTGTCGGATATCCACGTGCTTGCATCTCGTATGTAGAACCGGGTTCCGAAGTTACGGGCAATAGCACCGGTGGAGTCATAGTAGATAGGCACTTCATTCCGAATGATAACATAATCTCTCGCTTGTTGTCGAAGCCAAAGGATCTAGGCACAAAGAACTTCTAGCAGCCATGTACTCGCCTTCGGGAGCGGACGCTGCTACCGAGTGCCGTTTTTTGAGAACCAAGATATCGCCTTGCCGCCTAGGAACCGATACATTCCTAAGTTGACTTACGATCTATCCCCGCACCCCGCATAATCGCATCGAATAACCCCGTCGCATTAGATTATCATCGTAGGATACCATAACCCAGCATCAGGTGTTCATCTTAGATAGCGCAGAATCTTTTTAGCTTAGTCGAGATGACTTCGCTTGGGATCCGCGTGAAATCTTGCACATACACCTACAGCATAAGTTATGTCAGGTCGGCTAGCTGTTAAATATAATAAAGAACCAATAATAGCTCTATAATCGAGAGAGTTAACGTAAGCTCCCCCTTTGTCTAGATCGATTTTAAAATTCGTATTCATGGGGATTTTGACTGGCTTGCTGGAGTCGCAACCGAATCTCTTGAGAAGGTCTCGAGTGTATTTGGCTTAATTGATGAAGATTCCTTCAGGTAATTGCTTCACTTGAAATCCAAGGAAATAATTCATCTCTCCCATCATGGACATCTCGAATTTCTCTTTCATCATCTTCTCGAACCGCCGACATATGATCTCGTTTCGCAAGTACCGAAAATGATGTCGTCCACGTAGATTTGCACCCAGTAGGGATATCATCTCCCGACTTTATGTTGAATAGGGTGCGATCCATCGTCCCCTTCCGAAAACCTTTCAAGTAGAAAGTCTCGATAGGGTATCATACCAAGCCCCGGGTGCTTGTTTTAACCCATACGAGGCTTTCCTAAGTCTCGTACACCCGATGTCCTTGCCGAAAGCCGGGCGGTTGTTCCACATAGACTTCTTCCTTCGCACGCCCGTTCGTAAAAGCTGACTTTACATCCATCTCGATAGACTTTGAAGCCTTGATGTGTTGCATAAGCTAGAATAGACGAATGGCTTCCAACCTAGCGACCGGAGTGAATGTTTCATCAAAGTCAATTCCTTCGCCCGATCGTATCCCTTCGCAACTAGTCGTGCTTTATTTCCGACAATGACGTTGTTTTCATCTCGCTTGTTTTTGAAGACCCACTTGGTACCAATGACATGCCGATGTCCAGTGTCCGTCTACAAGCTCCCAAACTTCGTTTCGAATGAACCGGTTCAGCTCTTCTTGCATGGCGATGATCCGGCCAAGCAAAGATCATGCTAAGTGCGCCCTCTATCGACCGAGGTTCTTCGCAGACAAGAAACAAGAATATAGTGAGCTTTCGCCTTGATTAAATCTAGATCTTGTTCTTATCGTTGCCGATGGATCTCCAATGATAAGATCTCGAAGAATGAGCATCTAGCCATGATCGTCTCGAGTCCGGCTTCTTCTTCCGATACAACTTCTGCAGACCGTAGGGAGTGTTAGGCATTTTAGTAGTACTGTTCCGAGATTGCAATATTTCAGCAAGAAGGTTAGGATCCACCGAGTTTCTGTGTTCGGGGCATTTAGCTCAGAACATTAATCGTTCCCCCCGAGTTTATATTCTCGCAGAGGTCTCAATTACCACCGGGGCTTCCTCATCGACCGATGTTACCTCGTTGTTGATTCTCGTTCGTGAGAATCAACTAGGTCGCCTACGCCGACCGTTGGTCGAGTCCGAGTTTGTTCATTGTCCCGACTCATCATCCCAACAATGTTGGGATCTTTTCAGCCTTTATCGCAAGTCCGAGATCCCGTAGCTTGCCGCTAACATCATCGCATTTAACCGTGTATCTTCCCCGTTCTCGCAACAAATTCATCAAAAACAACATGAGGGCTTTCCTCCACGTAAAGAGTCCAATAGTTAAAGACTCAAGGCTTTACCGACTCGAGAGTATCTTAAGAAAACTCCTTGATCGATTTGCTATCAAAAACCTTCACTGATCTTTCCCATTATCGTGGATAAAGCAAGGACGACCCAAAAATATGAAAATGAGAAATAGAAGGAATTCTCCCTTTCCATAGTTCATATGGTGTCTTCATGTGTTGGCCGAGTGAGTAGTGAGCGATTCCCGAGAGTAGCAAAGGCGGTGTCGAGTAGCATCGCCCAAGAACTTTGGGGGTAGTCCGGGAACTGCGAGGAGCGTTCTTGCCGCTTCTTTGAGTGTTCTGTTCTTTCGTTCAAAGCAAGTCCGTTCGGCCGAAGGGTGCGAGCAACTGATGTCTCGTGTTTAATTCCCTCTTTATCGCAAAGATGTCTTAACTACCGAAGTTTAGAAACTCGTTCCTCCGTCCGAGCGAATTCTTTGAATCTTGATGTCCTTTTCCACACCGAGCTTCTTCAACAGATTGGGCAACTCGGTTTGAACATCGATTTATTGGCGATGAAGATGACCCAAGTATATATCTTGTAGTCATCAATAACAACGAGGGAATACTTCTTGCCTCTTATAGTCATCGGAGAGACCGGCCCAAATAGGTCCATGTGCAAGCGTACTCAAGGATTCCATCAGTGGAAGGTGACGGAATAGGTGGATTGCTACTCTTTGTTTGCTTTCCCTTCGCATACATGCTTCACAATTTCTCGTCTTTAACGAATGATTCGTTGGGCGCCCTCCGACTTTGGAGTTCTTGGCTAGCTTGTTCATGGTCTTGAAGTTCAAAGGTGGTGAGTCTCTTGTGCCATAGCCATCCCGACTTGTCACCCGATTTTGTCTCGTGCTAGTAAGCAAGCCTCGTGTTCCGCGGTTTTCCGGGCCCCGCAACATAGATGTTTTTCCTCCGCGATCCCGATAACACTCGTTTTCCCCGTAGATTTATCAACAACATCACGTAAAACCGGCGTCAAAGATAACTCGTTAAGATTATCACGGAATCGACCGACAGAAAGGAGATTATGTTGAAGTCCTTCAACATATGTTACTCTTGAACCGGCAAGGCCCCAATGTTCAGCGTTCCGTATCCCCTTGTGTAGCCTTTTGGAGTTGTCTCCAAACTCAATTCTGGGACCATCTTCTTGTACATAGTTGGTTAGCAGGCTCTTCTGATATGTCATGTGCCTTGAGCAGCCGCTGTCCACTATCCATGGGTCCTTATGCACCTGCAAAACAGAAGCATCTTTAGGTACCCTTTGGTTCTGTTGGGTCCTTACTGGTTAGTGGGCGATTTCGGAACCCAAATCTGTCTCGGGACCTTAGAAGTCTGAGACTTCTTCTTCTGAACCTTGTCAGCTTTCTTCTCTACAGGACTTGGAGATACTGACTTTCTGCTGATGATTTTGGGTTCAAGCGCTTTCTTCTTCTTAGTCTTAGTGCTTCTCCTGACCCTGGGCTCATAGCAGTACGAACCGTACTGAGCCGGATGCTCAAACAGTGGCTCCTTGTACTATTCTGCCCATCTGACCTTCTTGGTTCCTCCTGAGTTCGATCTCGGTGTCCTGGGGCTGAAACCTTTGGTCAGTTGTTTGTTGCTGCTCGGCTGAGGTGCTATTATTTTCTGTTTGTTCTTCGCCTGAGGTATGGTGTCAGCAGCTTGCACCTTTCCTCTTACGAACCTATCAGCCTGTGCTTCTGAGCTTTTGGAGGTAGAAGCTTTATGGGTGTAGCCAAGGCCTTCTTTCACAGCAGTTGGTCGTTGTGCTCTGAGCATGCTTTCTAGTTTCTCCTTTGCTCCCAGGTATTGTTCAGTCATCAGTTCTCTCCAGACCTCATCAATTCTCCTAAGAGAATCATAGTCCTTTTGTACGTCTGAGAGTTTCTGACTGAGTTGGGCTATTTCAGTCACTTTCTCCAAATTGTCCTTGGTCAGGACTGAGATCTGAGTCTCTTGAAGCTGAGACTTAGTCATAAGAGATTCGATCTCTTTCTTGAGTCTCGCAACTAGATCCACTGACTCAGTAGAGACCTGACAATCAGAAGAAAGTCTCTGATTCTCAGCATTTACCTGTTCTAGTTCCTAGATGGTTCTGCTGAACTATCTGCTCAGCTGAATTTGTTCCTCTAGCAGGTCGTCATATGCTTGTACTATGTCCATAGGGTCATCCGAGACCGAGCAAGTGTCGTGTGTGTTGTGTGAAGAGGAGGTTATATTAAGTTTAGAATTTACCTCAGCCTCTTCTCCGGCCATCAGACACTGTTCAGCTGATTCCTCAGGAACCTTCTCTCCGACTTCAATAGCTACGAATGCAGCTTCATCCTCAGAAGAGTACATGAATGTATCCTCTTCAATGGAGTTGTCGGATATCTCTCCGGCTATGTAGGCCTGCCTCTTCTAGGCTAATTTATCTCTTCTGGCCTGCCGTTCTGCTCTTTGAGCAGCTGAGAGTTCGGGACAGTCGTACTGATAGTGTCCCTCCTTCTTGCAGTTGTAACACGTGGATGTTCTCGCCGGTTTTTTCAGCGAAACTTTTGGTGGACTAGCAACAGCTCCGTGTTCCCGCATTCGTAGAAGTGTTAGATTCTTCCCTTTTTGAATATTCTTTCTTACCGGGGGAGAATCTCCCGTGATATTTCTTCGCCTTTCCGACTCTCTCCTTTTCTCTTTGGTATTTGAGAGCCATCGCCGAGCCGGTCGGCACTGTACATTTCGGATGTCTTTGTATCTCGCAGCTAGCCCACGCCCTTGCCGGAAGAAATCTTTTTGCCCCCGCTTTTTGCCGACCGTTGCCTTGAAGGCATGATCGATTTGAGTGTCGGGCTTGGAGCACCGGAACACTTCGAGGTAGACTATGCTCAAATTCCTCCGTCTTTAATTCTCAAATTATAACATCGGGAGTTAGAGCATTAAGATCGTAGCGATGTAAATAAGTAGCAAAAGGAAGCCACTTCGTCGTGGGTAGCGCTCTAATAATCTTTGTGTTCATCTCTTTGTTTGAGAACACCTTTCCCAACCCGCTTATCACATTGACTTGATTTGTAAATCCGACGCCGCCGTCAATGGTTTCACCGGGCTCCATCGCAAAGGCTTCGAACTTTTGAAGCTCTAATTCGAGCTTATTTTCTTTAATCTCGAGGAGTTCCTTGGCTCGCATGCCGTAGCGGCCCCAAAGTTCTTTCGCCGTTTTGCGCCCCGCACCCTCCCGAGGTGTGAGTCACCGAGCGTTGTCGCATAGCATTTCGTGCGACTCGGCCGAGGTTATGCAGCTTTTTCTCTTCAGGCGTGAAGGCAGATTTGTCCTTGGGAACCTTCGGACCGATACGAGCACCTTCACCTTCCACTTCAGCGAGCTGAACGCTGTCTATCATTGGAATGATGGGTCCGGTCTCCAAGACGCCGCCATGTCGTCGTGCAAGCGACGTAAGGTGTGCCTCCATTCTTACACGCCATACTGTGAAGTTATCTATTGAGAACATCGGCACCATCCTAATACCTGACATGTCAGACATTATGTGTACGAGTATAAGGATGAATGAAGAGATGCTTGTGCAGAGAAAATGTTTTCATGGATGAGTTCGAGAAGACCAGTATTTCAGAACAGGTGGTCAGTTGAACACCGTGCGCTCTGATACCAATTGTTGGTCCGAGACAAATATCGTGTGTAGAGGGGGGTGAATACACCCGAGTATCGTTTCTTTTTCTGGTGAAGGTCACCAAGTCGTTGGTTGCAACCGATGAACAAAGGCCCAAATAAACCTTCAATCACGGGACGGAGTGAGTCGGCCATCGAGCTCTCCTACCGATCGTTGTCGCATTTCAAACTCAACCGGAGACTTAAGTGTGCGGATAAGTGTGGGGCCCGGAGTTTGTCTCTTTTTGAAAACGTGTTTTCGTAGATTAAATTCTTTTGGCTGTGCGATTTTAGAAATACGTTTTATGCAAACTTATGACTTTCAAAGGTTTGTATGCAATAAAACAGTAAAGAACACAAGCAGTTTAACGTGGTTCGGATACTCAAGATCCTACGTCCACGGTCTTGAACAGAGCAGGATAACTTGTTGATTAGTCTGAGCAAGTCTCAGCAAGGAAACTGTGCACATGACATATCCTTCTAAGTTATAGTCCTTAGCGACTTTACAATTCAAACCTAACTTCGAAAGGGAGCGAAAACAGTTCTCCAACTAATGAAGGAGTTCTTACAATAAGAACAGTTCACTAAAAATGAACTCCTTCGAATCTAAGCTATAAATCTGACAATGAGCTTAGGTAGAGAAGAAAGGGATCTAAAGACTCTAGAGAGAAGAACCACAAAAATATTCTAGTAAATGCAGATTCTTCGCTGGATGTTCTGATTGAGTTACTAGAGTGTTTGAGAGCTTGAGCAATTTCCCTTTTTAATTTCGTGCTTCGCGCTTGTGGAACTTCGAAATCTTCTCTATTTATAGTTGTGAGCTATGACATATGTCCGTTGGAGACGACGATGCCACGTGTCACATGTTTCCAAAGAAAACGGCCATTAATTCGAACTTGTTGCAGCAGGGCAGTTAATTACTGTACATGAGAGCAGCTTTACTGTTTGGAGCAGGTAAGGCGTTGTCGGCTTCTCATTAGTCGAGGTTTGTGGTTGGTGAGAATGTCAGAGTTGACCGTTCAAACAACCTCGTATGATCTTCTGCTAAACTTTCGAAAAGACTTTAGTAGTTGGGTCGCTTTCTGTCGGATACAGTAGACTGCAAAGTCTCTGTCTTCTTCGACTGAGTCGGCTGACAAGGAATGTAACTTCTGAGTAAGTCAGCTGGCGACTGCGAAGGTACTGGGCTTGCATGAGTTCTTCTGCTGATGACTTATCACCGCCGGATCGGGCTTCTACCGAGGTCTACTCACCGATGACCAAGAATGCAAGCGATTACACCGATGACGTGGGGTTCTCGAAAAGTATCTTCGACGTAAGATCGGTTCAACAATTACCCCGCACGTGACTTAGACAAGAATATAAAAATGATTACAACAAGTCTAACCTATACATCAGCTAATCCTAACGACACACTGAACTACTGATATCAGCTCGGTTTTGGGATCTTCAATTCCATAGTACTACTATGATTTCCCCCAATTTTCTTTTAACCACGAACAGCTGAGTATCATCTACTGACTCATATCCAACACTTAGTAAGTCTCTTCTAGACTTACTAGAATAATGGACAAACTCAATAGTTAATTTATATCATTTAATAGAATGACACATGCTCTTCTGGAGCCTTCAATAATTTCGATGAACTAGATTTTAAAATCTTGCAGTTTAAGATGCATCCACTCGTATCGAGCTTTAGAGATGACTAACAATTAATATCTTTACACAATCCTGTTGGGATGCTTCGTTTCATTCTATTATTATCTCTACATGTCTCTTATTGGCAGATGAACATCGATATCAGGAGTGCATTAATGTTAACAAGATATAAATAATGTTTTCATTCATATATCATCGAAAGTACGAGTTGCTCTTTAAGAGCATTTAATCTTCTTCTATCATATATATGATGCTACTTCAAGAGAAAAAGTTAAATAGTATATAAAATACTATATTTGAAGCATTTTCACAAACATGTGATAGTAATGTTACTATCACAATATGGTCATTCTTCAGGAATGTAATTGTGCTACTTACAGAGCAACAATTTATTTTTATTCAAGATAAATAAAATCAATAAATTACAAATTTTGAGATCTAACAGATCTCACATCTATTCTTGAAAAGAAATTAAGCCACAATAGGGTATTGGAAATGCAGTTCAAGCATATAGGAGCTCTTGCTACCACTCCATGTAATAAGATACTTTAAATTATAACATACCTTTTAATATACATTGTTCTTTAGGAACATGTAATATTCGTCAAGTATATTAATTGTGCTACTTCAGGAGAAAAAGTTAAAGTATGGTTGTAGTGATATATGATTTCAAAATGATAAATTTTAGTTGTTTCAAGAACATGTGGAGTTAAATTGTGCTACTTCAAGAGCAACAATTTGATTTACGAAACTTATAACATTAATAGAAATACTTTTCAATGCCAAAATCATGAGTTTGAATTGTTCTTCAAGAACATGTAGTATTCTTAGGAATATAAATTGTGCTACTTCAGGAACAACAATTTTAGTTTATATTAAACTACTTCAGACGAAAGACTAATATTTTTTAGGAACACAATTGCTCTTCAGGAGCATATAGTGTTCTTTAGGGGTAACAATTGTGCTACTGGGAGCAACAACAAAGATAAATTTAAGAACCAAGATTCGTCCATCAATAAAACATATTATATAAATTGCTCATCAAAAGTATGTACAATTCTTCAAAATACTAATTATGTGCTACTTCAGGAGCAACAAATTAAAATTGTATGTATATATATAGATATAAATATTATACAGTATGTAAGAAAAAAAAACTTAATATAGTAAATACATAGATGATAATAATAATTCTTCAAGAGTGTGTAATATTCTTCAGTAAATTTAAATTGTGCTACTTTTTGAGCAACAATTAATTCATTTCAATAAATAAATTGAATTGCTCTTTAACAACATGTGATATTTTTCGGGAATATGGATTGTGCTACTTCAGGAGCAACAATTTATATTTAACACTAAGTAAATAAACAAACAAACAAATAAATATATATAGAAATATTAGTGGTAAATGCTCTTTAAGATCTTGTAATATTTTTTAGGAATATTGATTGCGCTATTGCTGGAGCAACAAATTAGGTTGAAAATATGTTTTTCAATTGCTCTTCAAGAGCATGTAATAGTTTAAAGCCGATGAATTATTGTACAAGAGCATATAATAATCTCTCATGGATTATAAATTGTGCTACTTCTGGAGCAACACCTGTTATAAATTTGAATTTCCCTTCAAGAGCTTGTAATTAATATCATTCAGGAATAGTACTTGCGCTACTTCGGGAGCAACAAGTTAAGTAGATATAATACTATATCGAATATATATATATATATATATATATATATATATATATATATATATATATATATATAGTTCATAAATGTCAATTCAAACATCATTTTTCACATATTTCAAGACAATAATATAATAATATTTAATTAATTTTAAACATATATCATGAACGTGTAACAATTTCTAATTATTAAGGCTCACAAATGATCATTATTTATAATTCTTTGAAACCGTGCATGATCACACAATATGATTATTGATTTCCAAATAATGTCCAAATAATGCACGAATTAATTTTATAATGATTTCTTTACCAACCTATAAAAACCAATCAAAATGATGCTTGAAAAGAAAATCATGTAATGGACACAAATAGGTGTCCAGGAAGAAAATAATAGAGAGAAGGGGAATGAGAATGTGTGTTATTATGAGTACCAAAGACTTCTATTTATAGAGTTACAGTTAGAATGATGACCTTTTAGGGTTTTGTTGGTCCAGAGACGAGTCTTCTGGTGTGTGTGTGTGTCTGTGTGTGTGTTTGGGGGGGGGGGGGTGAATACATCTGAATGCAGATTTCAACTCAAAGCGAAAGTTGCTACTGAACTAGTCAGTTAGCTAGGTAAGTTTTCTAGATCGTGTAGGTAGAGTATCCTTCTACTGACTCCTATCTACTGACTTCAATCAGTGAACAGTAGTTCAAAATCAGATATAGCGTGTGGAAGTATAGACCTAAAAATATGTTCGTCTTAGTTTGCAAACACATTTTATGCTGATCAATTTAAAGTCAATTTTATGCAGTATGAACAGTAATCAATGCAACAGTAAATCGACACAAACAATTTTTAAAGTGGTTCGGATACATTGGATCCTACATCCACTGTCCTGAACAAAGCAGGTGTTCTTAAATTAATTTATACTGAGCAAGTCTCAATTGATCTGTGCATTGGACAGATACTCTAGTTATAGTCTTAGAGACTTGATCTGTGCGCTGGACAAATACTCTACTTATAGTCCTAGTGACTTTACAAGTTCAAGCACAAGGGTTTGATTTTCTCCAACTATGAAGGAGTTCTTACAATAAGAACATTTCAGAAAGCTGAACTCCTTAAAGTTTTTCTAAGCTTATAATATTACAATAAGATCTCTTAGAATAGAGAATGAGAACTAATGAATCTCTAGAGTGAAGAACTAAGAAGATCTCTCTGTATGCAAGTTCTTCGCTGGGTTCGACTTTGAGTTTGCTAGAGTGCTTCTTTGCTTGAAAGCTTTGATTCCCGGTTATCTTCTCTGCATGAAGACTCTTCTCTGTTCTTTCTTTCAGCAAGACCATTCTGTTGAGGTGTACGTGCCGCTGAGGTTTCATGCTGAATCACTTCAGCTTCACAATAGTCTTTCATCATTGAGTTTAGAAACTCTGTTCCTCGATCTGAGCGTATTCTTTAAATCTTGATGTCCTTCTCAACACTTAGTCGTTTTCAGTAGTTTCGGCAGTTCAGTTTTGACGTCAGACTTATTGGCAATGAAAATCACCCAATTATATCTTGAATAGTCATCAATGACTACAAGACCATATTTCTTGCCTCTGATCATCACTGGAGAGACTGGCTCGAATAAGTCCATGTGGAGCAGCTGAAGGATCCCATCAGTTGAAGGTGATGGAATTGGTGGATTGCTTGATCTGATTTGCTTTCCCTTCAGGCATGCTTCACAATTCTTATGTATCTTGAATACTTCATTGGGCATTCCTAGGACTTTAGCATCTCTTGCTAGCTTGTTCATCGTTTTGAAGTTAAGATGACTTAATCTTCTGTGCCACAGCCATGTTGTTCTATCATCTGACTTTGTATGTGCCAGCAAGCATGCTTCAGGGTCAGCGGTATTCCAATCAGCATAATAAATATTTCTTCTCCGCAAGCCTGATAACACAGTTTTTCCTGTAGATTTGTTAAGAACATCAAAAAAACCTACTCAAAAGTCACTTTATTGGAGTTATCACAGAATTGACTGACTAGAAGAAGACTATGTTGAAGTCCTTCAACATATGATACTCTGTGAACTATGGCAGTTCCTATCTACAGTGTTTTTTATCCCCTTGTATATCCTTTGGAGTTGTCACCAAATTCAATTCTGGCTCCTTCTTGCTGAACGTAGTTGATCAACAAGTTCTTTTAATGCATCATGTGTCTTAAGCATCCGCTGTCCACGATCCAAGGATTCTGTAGCACCTGCAAAATAAAAACTAATTCAGGTACCCTTTGAGTTCAGGTTGGGTTATTAGCGATTAGTGGATTTTGGGACCCAAATCTGTCTGGTAACCCTGGCGGTTTCAGATATCATCTTGCCCTTGTTGTCAGCTGATCTCTTTGCTGAACTGGGAGATGCTGACTTCTTTAACTTCTGAGGTTCAGGTTTCTTCTTCTTCTATTAAACCTTAGGGCTTTTGTTTCTAAGCTCATAATAGTATGATCCATACTGAGTTGGATGTGTCCACTGTGGGTGGCCATACTGTTCTGCCCATCTGACCTTCTTGGTTCCCCTTGAATTGGATCTGGGTAGGGCTTGAACCTCAGGTCATCTTCTGGTAGCTGGGCTGAGGTGTTTTCATCTTTTGTTTGTTCTTTGTCTGAGAGGTTTATGATTCAGCATATTGAGTTCTCCTTTGGACAAATCTGTCAGCCAGCTATTCTGAGCTTAATAGTCCAGAAGTGGTGGCTTCATAAGTATAACCAAATTCTTCCTTCGTGGAGCATGTTCTTTGTGGTCTCAGTAACTTCTCAAGCTTTTCTCTAGCTCCTATGTATTGCTCGGTCATTAAGGTTCTCCAAACCTCATCGCTTTTCCCAAGATCTTCATACTCAGCTCTTGACTGTGTAAGCTTGTCTTTTAGACTATCAATTTCAATCTCTTTCTCAGAGTTATCCTTGGTGAGAACGGATATCTGATATTCTTGTTGTTGAGAGTTAGTCATCAAGAATTTATCTCTTCCTTCTGTCTCAAAACAAGTCCTTCAAACTCAGTAGAGTCCTGACTCCTCATCGAAAGTCTCTGATTCTCAGCTCTCAGTAGTTCCAACTCCTGAAGTGTTCTACTGAACTGATTGCTCATCCGAATCTGTTCTTCCAACAGATTTTCATATGCAAGAACCACATTTAGAGGTTCACCTACAGCAGAGATTGTGTCAAGTGTGCATGATGAAGCGGGGCATATATTAGAATTAGAATTTACCTCGGCCTCTTCTCCATCCATAAGACACAGTTCAATATCTTCTTCAGCTTCGATTGACATGAACGCTGCCTCATCATCAGATGATTCCATGAATAGCTCTTCATCGCTCATGCAATCGGATAGTTCTGAGGCTATGTAGGCTTGCCTTTTTTCTGATGAACTTATCTCGCCTAGCTTGCCTTTCAGCTCATTCAGCAGCCATGAGCTCCAGAGATTCATATTGATAATGCCTAGTCTTTTTGCGCTTATAACACGTTAAGCTTCTACCTTCTTTCCTTGTTGTATCATTCTATCCAAGGTGGAGGCAATTTCTAGTTCCTACATTCAGGTAAAGATTTAGATTCACCTTTCGGATGAGCATTTTCTCTCTTACCTTGATTGCTTTTTGAAGCTCTCTTCATCTTCATCTAATTAAGCTTGTCCTTCTCCTTTTGGTATTTAGCTGAAAGGATAACGTATTTCTCAGCTAAGTTATCAGCGGTTGGGATCATCATTGAACTTCTAGCTGAATGACTTGTTACTGAGGAACTCACTCCAACTGTTGCCTTATATGCATGATCTATTGACATTTCAGTATCAGCACTGGGGGTTATGCGGAAGATTGAACTCAAACTCCTCTGCTTTCAGTTATGAAAATATATAATCAGGAGTAACAGAGCTTAAGTCAGTTTTTCACAAACAAGTAGCAAAAGAATATCACTTGGGCCTAGTAAGAGCCCTTAAAATTTTGGTGTTGGTCTCTTTGTTGCTGAATGTTTTCCCCAGCCTATTGATGATGTTGATTTGATTCGTGAATCTAACACTGAAATTATCAATTGACTCTCCCGGAATCATGGCAAACGCCTCGAGCTTTTGTAGCTCCAACTCCAGTTTGTTTTCTTTGATTTGTGGAGTTCCTTGGCTCAGCACTGCGAGACCATCCCAGAGCTCCTTTGCAGTTTTACAGTCGTGCACCCTTCTGAGGTAAGAATCACTAAGCGTAGTCAGTATTGCGTTATGTGCAATTTGGTCAAGATTGTGCAGCTTTCTCTCTTCAGGTGTAAAGAGGCTCTTGTCCTTGGGAACCTTCTCGCTGGTTCTGGCACCTATTGCTACCACAATTGCAAGTTTGACGCTGTCGACCATGGGAACAATGGGTCCTTTCTCCAGGGCGTCAGTCATGTTGTTATGCAGCAACGTTAAGTGCGCCTCCATCCTTACACGCCATACCGCGTAGTTTTCAACTGAAAACATGGGTACCGTCCTTATACCTAAAATATCAGACATTTTGAAGAATATGATATAGGATGCTATGAAGAGATGCAAATGCAGAGAAAACGGTTTTCAGAATCTGTTAGAGTAGACTAATATTCAGAAAACGATGATTAGAAGAACACCGCTCTAATACCAATTGTTGGTCCAGAGACGAGCTTTTAGGTGTAGAGGGGGGGGGGGCATATTTCAACTCAAACGCGAAAGTCAGTGCTACTGAATATTGCTACTGAACGAGTTAGTTGGCCAAGTAAACTTTCTAGATCGTGTGGGCAGAGTATCTTTCTACTGAGTCCTATCTGTTGACTTTAGTCAGTGAATAGTAATTCAGTATCAGATATAGTGTGTGGAAGTGTAGGCCCAAAAATATGTTCGTCTCAGTTTGAAAACACATTTTATGCAGATTGATTTAAAGTCAATTTTATGCAGTATGAACAGTAATCAATGCAACATTAAATCGACAAACAATTTTTAAAGTGGTTCGGATACACTGGATCCTACGTCCACTGTCCTGAACAAAGTAGGAGTTCTTGAATTAATTTATACTAAGTAAGTCTCAATTGATCTATGCATTGGACATATACTCTAGTTATAGTCTTAGTGACTTGATCTGTGCGATGGACAGATACTCTACTTATAGTCGTAGTGACTTTACAAGTTCAAACACAAGGGTTTGATTTTCTCCAACTATGAAGGAGTTCTTACAATAAGAAAAGTTCAAAAAGGTGAACTCCTTCGAGTTTTTTTAAGCTAATGATATTACAATATGCTCTCTTAGAATAGAGAATGAGAACTAATGAATCTCTAGAGTGAAGAACTAAGAAGATCTCTCTGTATGCAAGTTCTTCGCTGGGTTCGACTTTGAGTTTGCTAGAGTGTTTGTTTGCTTGAAAGCTTTAGTTCCTGGTTATCTTCTCTGCATGAAGACTCTTCTCTATTTATAGTCTCGACGTATGAATAGATCAGTTGGACGGAGTCTAGACACGTGTCGAAAACTACAAGGAAAACGGTCATCTTCATTTATGAATGTTACTATAGAGATTTCCTCTTTTTCAGTCTAGGAAGCAGCTTTATGTCAGAGCAGGTACAGTGCTGACGACTTCTCATTGGTCGAGGTTATAGAGTAGGTAAGGTTTGTTCAAACTCCAAGAGCAAGCTGAGTTGACTTCCTCTGATTTCTCGAACTTTTTACTGAATTGTCTTCTACTTACATTCTTCTGAGATTTTAGTCGTGGCTCGAATTCCTTTGCAGATTCAGTCGGTTACAACATTCCCAACTATGTTCCTGATGCTAAGTTCCTTCGGCTGAACGACAGATATTCTACTGAATCTATCAGCTACTGAACTCTAGCTAGCCTACTGAGTTCCTAACATGCTGAACTTAACTAAGCTATTACATTATATAAAGCTTAACATTCAGCTAGGATTTTGGGATCTTCAAATCTCATCATAATGAATCTCATCCCAATAATTTCTCCCTATTTGATGATGCCAAAACTTTTTATGTTTCAATTCATATGAAACATAAATTTATAACTGATGACTTCATATTTATATAAACATAAACATAATATAGTATATTTACAAGATTTTCTTTTATGTTTCAATTCATATGAAACATAAACATAATATATTTACAAGATTTTCAATGAAAATGAATCAATTTATGTTTGCCCAAATATAAAAGAAATACAAAAAGAAAATTTTAAAATATATTAAAATATTACAATTCACAAGTGATCGCAAAATCATATTATTCCCATCTCTCTTATTTGCCCTACTCCATAGTGTTCCTTATTGGTTTACCAACAATTCCATTTCTCATCACAACAACTACAAATTTATGTTTTAGAGAGAAAGAAAGAGAAGCGAGGGAGTGACGTCTTCAATGGCAGCTAATTTTCTACTTCAATGTATTTCTATTTTGTATTTGAAAATCCTATTTTTTGGTGGATTTCTCGGGTTCTACATGGAAATGGTATGTAAATTTTGTTTGATTGTTCATCAAACCGTTAATTTTGGTCAAAATTTGGAGTTTTTATTTTATTAATATGAAAATCCGACTAAATGAATTTCAATAATTATGTATACATTATTTATTTTGTTTTTCAATATGTATGCCAAAGGAGTACGCGGTGGAAAGGAAGAAGTGAAGGGGGCATTTGCACTACTAGCCATATATGTTATGTAAAAAACAACTATAGCCATACACTAAAAGAAAACACAACTTTAGCCATTTAGATTCATTTTTTGTCTTCAATCACATCTTCCTAATCATTTGAGGTGACGTTATAGGAATTTGTGCCAACATTAATTCTTTTTCGTTTGAAATGAAGAGGGTCGAAGGAGGGCCTATGGAGGCCGATAGTGGGCCTAGAGAAGAAATAAAACGGTTGACCAAAATATTAATAGGCAGTATATTGGGATGAGATTCAGTATGGTAAGATTTGAATATCCCAAAACCCTAGCTGAATGATGAACCAGTTTATGTAATAGCTTAGTTGAGTTCAGCATGTTAGGAACTTATTAGGCTAGTTAGAGTTCCGTAGCTGACAGACTCACTAGATTTGCTCCTTGTCAGCCAGACGGACTCAGCATTAGAACTCAGTATGGTTAGTCAGAACCTACTGAATCCGTGGACAGGAAAATGCATGAAGCTGAACTTTTTAGAAGAATGTCAGTAGAAGATAACTCAGTCCGAGGAATCAGAGGAAGTCAACTCAGTATCTGCTTTGGAGTTTGAAAAAGCCTCACCTACCATTCTACCTCGACCAATGAGGAGCTGTCAGCACTGTACATTGTTCTGATAACAGTTGCCCTCAAGACTGAAAAAGAGAGAATCTCTACAGTAACGTTCAAAATTGAAGATGGTCATTTTCCTTGTCGCTTTTGACACGTGTCTAGGTTCCCTCCAACGGATCCATTCACAAGTCAAGACTATAAATAGAGATCGAGCTTGAAACGATGAAGATACGACCGGGAACACCAAGCATTCAAAGCATACAACCTCTAGCGAACTTAAAGCTCACTCAGCGAAGAACTCACTCCATAGAACATATGTTATAGTTCTTCTCTCTAGAATCTCTATTCTAAGCCACCCTTATTAGATCACAAGCTTAGAAACTGAAGGAGTTCATATTCATTGAACTGTTCTTTTTGTAAGAACTCCTTCCTAGTTGGAGATAACTCAAACCATATGTCTGAAACTGTGTAAAGTCGCTAAGACTATAACTAAAGAATCTGTCACATGAACAGATCGACTGAGACTTGCTCAGTATAATAAATTCAAGAATCACTGCTTTGTTCAAGACAGTGGACGTAGGATCTTGAGTATTCGAACTACTTTAAAAACTGCCTGTGCACTTACTGTTTCATTTATTTACTGTTTACGCTACATAAAACTGAATTGCCAATATTCATTAGTCAGATTTTCAGTAAAATCTAATGTATGCACAAGCTTGATCTGAACCGATTTAAGTAATAATGTTTTTTCAACTCGAGACGATATAAAACTGGGCCTACACATTCCGCACTCATTCATCTACTGAGTTTACTGTAGACTGATTGAAGTCAGTAGACAGAGTTCGGTAATTGAAATAACTCTGGCCACATGATCTGGAAGTTTATTTGGCTTGCTGACTCGTTCAGTCGCATACTTAGTCGAAGACTGCCTTTCGCATTTGAGTTAAAACTTGGATTCAGGTGTATTCAACCCCCCCCGTCTACACCTGAAGACTCGTCTCTGGACTTGAAAGAGCTCAAGCAATTACAAGGTGGTCGAGTTTCACTTGAATAGCCAGTTGTGCAAGATAGTACTCCACGAGTAACTGCACAATCTGTTAACACAACGCCTGACACTATTTGACGTAGTGGGAGGGTGATATTTACGCCTGATTGGTTTATGTTCACTAGAGAGATGTTCGATCATCTCCCGGCTGATGAACAAGAAACCGTGGATCCTTGGATCTACACCGAAGTCGTGGGAGATGTAGATGCAGATTCATGGCGAGTCACCATGGACTCAGAATTTGAGTCCATAACTGATATGAATGTATACGAGATCACAGAACTACCCGAGGGCTGCAAGGCCATTGGTAGTAAGTGGGTATACAAGAGAAAGAGAGGACTGAATGGAGAGATCGTAGCATTTAAGGTCAGGCTAGTGGCGAAAGGGTTTACTCAGAAAGAGGGTATCGATTATGAGGAAACCTTCTCGCCTGTAGCAATGATCAAGTCTATTCGGATTCTACTTATCATAGCAGCTCACGTGAACCTAGAGATCTTGCAGATGGATGTGAAGACCGCTTTCTTAAATTGTCACCTTGAAGAAGGTAGAGACATTTACATGAAATAGTCAGAAGGTTATGTGAAAGAGGGCAAGCATCTAGTTTGGAAGTTTAAGACGTCTATTTATGGACTTAAACAAACTTTCCGATTATGGCACAAGCGTTTTGACGAGGTAGTTAAATCCTATGGTTTTGTATCATGTCCTAATGAGGTGTGCGTGTACCGTATCTGTGTTAACAAATCAGCGTTGTTTCTTGCACGTTATGTAGATGACATCCTTCTCATTAGGAACAATGTAGAAGTGTTATCATACTTAAGGAAATAGTTATCTGAGCAGTTTCAAATGAAGGACTTAAGTGAAGCTGCTTACATCATTGGGATCAAGGTTATCCGAGATCGCTATAAAAGGATGTTAAGCTTGTCAGAAGCATCCTACATGGATACTGTCATTGCTCGTTTTAGTATGCAAGATGCCACGAAAGATTTGGTACCTTTCAGACATGGCATTTTTCTATCCAAAAATCAGTGCCTTAAAACGCCTGAAGACATAGAAAGTATGAGGCTTGTTTCATGTGCTTCCGTTGTCGGTAGCCTCATGTATGCGATATTATGCACGAGACCCAATATCTCATATGTTGTAGGCATTGTCTCAAGATATTAGTCTAACCCTGGAAAGGAACACTAGACTGCGGTCGAGCATATTCTCAAGTACCTTAAACGGACTAGAGATTATAGGCTTGTTTACCAATCAGACAGTTTAGTACCTTTGGGTTATACAGACTTAGATTTCCAAGCTGATAGAGACGAGAAGAAGTCTACCTCGGGTTATGTGTTTACCTTGGGAGGTGGAGCCATTTAATGGAGGAGTGCAAAATAGAAATGCATTGCGGACTCAACCATGGAAGCAGAGTATGTGGCTGCTTTAGAAGCCTCGAAAGAAGCAGTTTGGCTCAAGAATTTCCTCCTGAATCTTGATGTTGTTGCTAATTTGTCTAAGACTATCACAATTTATTGTGATAATTTGGGTGCAGTGGCAAATTTAAAGGAACCCAGATCCCACAAGGCATCTAAACACATAGACAGGAAGTACTATATAATATGAGATTTTTGTAAACCGATGTGATGTTTTGATAGACAATATCAAAATGCAAGATAATCTAGCTGATCCTTTCACGAATAGCTTGCCCATTCAAGTTTTCGCGAAGCATGTTCGTGGCTTGGGAGTGTGTGAGATGCCCCGTACTTAGGACTGCAGAAACTTTTGTTTAAGTGGGAGAAGTAGTTATAGATATCTCAATTAGTATTTTGGAATTGACACATTGTATACTAAAATTTTACTTTAGTATAAGTGCGAGAATTGGTAATATTTGTATACTAGAAGCAATATTTTTGAATGTATACTATGTGTTTTCTTTCCACTATTTGTATTCTCCTATATTATTAATTATATTCACGCATGTTTGTCCTTTATCTTGTATAAGAGTTAGATTGTGTAGTGTGTTGTATATCACAGAAGACTGCATAATTGGTTGAACTAACAAGATATAAACGGTTATCACAGTTGAGACAACTTAAGGACAAGATAAAGGACAAACATACTTAAGGTCAACACGTCTCACGTAGATCTTGTATTAGATGCGTGTTCTAGCCTAAATGGATGCCCGTATTTATTATGCTCTCTCGGAAATTATTATTAATAGATTAAGGTATTTATACATTATTTAATAATGTGAGAGATATTTATCTTGATTTAATTGGCTGGCCCAATTAATTGATAAATATGTGGCTCAGATATTATTATTTATATAATGGGTTGAATATTAATTTATTACAAGCTCATTAGCAATATAATTACTAATGGGCCACAATTAATATAATATCACTTTCGGCAGTATATTCACACCACTTAACATAATTCGTAAAAATGTGAGTTAGAACGTGTGAGAGCGAGAAAATAATTTCTTTCGAGATCTCTCGTCCATGCGGAGGAAGGAAATGGTCGGGACACGCCTCTAAAAGCTCCATACACGAGCAAAAATCAGAGGCTTTCCAAGGACACATGTATATCATCGTCCTCCCAATCCTTCAATGACTAGTCGGATAAGATATTCACATGGCAACGTTTCAAGACCGATGGAGGGCCGATGGAGGGCCTATGGAAGGTGCAGTTCCCATTCAGCTTTTTTTGCTAAAGTGACTAGTCGGATATGATATTCACATGTAGCGTTGCAGGGCCTAAGGTGGGCCGAGGGACGTCCTATGTACTTTTGTAGAAGAACTGATTGGCAATTGGAACATGGAAAAATTTTCCATGGACTTTGCTTTTAAGAATAAGGAACTCCATGCATGAGTTCACTCATTCCCTGATAAAATTCCTCAATTCCTTGCATACTCTTTTCAATTCCTCACATCCATTTGAAAAATGTGGTCGATTTTCGACCGATTATTGTGAAATTGTATGGCAAATTCAATGATCAGTTGAATTATATCGGTGACCATGTGTTCATGGTATAATTGCCTTCGAATAATATTTCTCTTGCATATCTCTGACAGAGCATTGATCGGTGGCTCAGTGCTTATTCCCTTCCGTTCAACTACTTCATCTACTATAATGTTGCTTCCAGAATAACCGATAGGATGATGAAGACTATCCTGGGCCATGAAATTGATCTTATGCGGTTGTTCTCTATCAACGTAGAGCCGGTTTTATTTCTTGTGTATCCTGAAGTGCAAAATCCTCAATTTGTTGTCCCCAACCTAAAGATATTTCTATCGGAGGTCCTAATTAGTTTACGGGGCAAGGAAGCAGAATTAATGCAGGCATGCGGCCTCCCCAAATGAATGTTCGTGTAGAGACGGATTCAGATTGTGAGGTGGATCTAGACTCATCATCTGATGATGATGAGGATCAAGATATTCCTCATGCTTTGATTAATTGTTCGTTATAAGATTTTGCTGTATGAATTTGGAGAGAGGGTGGCGTGAGTCAGCTGTCTATGCTCATTCCAGTCAATTTTCCTCCAACGAACGATGAGACTGTATACGACAATAGAAAGCAGCAAGCAACTGGCTACTTCCTATTGTTCCCCCTGATATATCTGATTCAGTAGTAACGCAGTACCTGAATAATGTTGTAGACAGAAGTTTGCGGGAAGGACTGATTTTTAGCTCGAAAGACAAACTTTATGCTGCTATCGCACTATTCCATTTGGAAAATGGTGCAGATTTCAGAGTGCAACGTTCAAACGCTTCTAGTTGGAATATTTTTGCAGAAGATATGTTGATTGTCCATTCCAACTGCAGGAACCTGTAGAGGTAAACAATGTTGGGAGGTGACTAAATGGATTGTAGATAACTCTTGTACAACTGATTTATCCGGACTTGGCTCACGAAATGTGCGGTCAAAAGCTGTAGCAGCTTATATAGCTCGTAGAATGCGCCGTCAAACCAAGTAAATGAAACCGGCTGGTGATCGTATATTGCACCAAATAATCCTGCAAAACTCGAGAATTATATCAGTATAGTTCACAGGGTATCGAACACAGGGAACGGAGGATTAAACGTATTATTTTTCTACTTATCTTGGGTTTGGTTAGCAACCACGCAAGTTTAGGGTTTTATCTAAACTAAGAACTTGTAAAAACTGCAAGAAATGTAAAAACTGAAAACTGAAATAAACTGTTTTAACTAGACAGGTAAGAGATGGGTCCAGCAGAATATTCACACACACGTAATTCCAATCATCAGCACATAAAATGAATTAATCTTAAGAATCAACTAGTTATAGATTACCGTAACTTAAACTGCATAATCCTCACTCCCACTTACTTAGTCGGTAACCGCCATGTTGGGCATCGAAACGGCTACTTCCCTAATTTAGCTACAACCTACGTTGTTGGACAATCAATAGATTTAATAGCTAAACAACTTTATCGAACTAAGGGAGCCTAGTATAAGAGCCTACTCCTATGTTGGGCATCTAATAGTCTCCTACCGCTTAATCCAATTATTCTAATGAATAACTTTGCTACTTACCTAGCCTTGTTCCACGAAAAACGATGGAAGTACTAAGTTAGCTACAAACTACGCAACTTAGGGTGATCAAGCCTAAATTACTAGTCGATTAAATAAACCAGAATTAACCCGAAACCCTTCAATTAATTATTAGAACCTAAGCCTCGTGTACTGTTCACGTGTGCGTTTTACATCCTATCGGAACACTAAAAATTTAGCTACTCATGAAACTGTCCTGACTGCACAAATAAGACACTTTGCAAAACAGAACATACATCATTCGTAACCCTAACCCTAGCATGCACGAAAATTGAAAATAGAATAAAGATACGAACTAAAACTGAAAGCGAAAAACGTACTGCACTGAAAACTAAACACGAACTGAATTAAAACTAGAATTGAAATAGGATCAAGAGTACCGATAGTCTTCAATCTCTCAAAACGAACGAAAATTGAAGCAACGATCTAAACTAAAATTCGAACTTTAAAAACTGAATTACGAAAGTGTTTGTTTCATCTACTTGAACTAATGGATTGCATAAAATGGAATGGAACAAATGTTTGATCTTCTCCTCGGCTTTGGTGGAATCGGAACGGCGGGTGTGGCGGTGTGGCTTTGGTCGACGGCGGCGGTGGCTTCGGATGATGGATCGGAAAAGGATTTTTTTGTCTTGTGATTATGAGGAGGTCGAGGCGCGAGAAGGTCGAGAGCCTCTGAATTCCGTGCCTCTTCATCCTTTTATAATGCCCCTAGATCACATCTAGGGTTCCTTTTTGGATAAGGAAAGGATCTATGAGATATGGTAATATCTCATCCTTCCTTATTTATCTCATTTCCTTCCTTCTTTATTTTCTTCAATTTCTTTTCTTCTTTCTTTTCTTGGCCAAATCCGCTCAAAATCTCGCCATTACAGCTGGAAACTCGTTGCCACATCATTTCCACGTGTCGTGCCAAATCAGCCTATTTTCCTGCATAACTACCAACAAAAGCGTCTCGCCTGCACAGTTAAGAGACTTTTCGGACAGAAATAATTAGGTACGAAATCGACTCATCAAATCTCCTTACACTTGAACTATACTCACCCTCGAGTATAAGAAGAACAAAAGATAAGTACCTAATTATTTTTGGTCTTCCCCAAGACCCAAGACACAAAACAAAAGACTCAAGACTCGAACAAGAACAAAAACAAGACACAACACGGACGGAAGAAAATAACAACGGACTCACAAAACGAAGACAAGAAGCCATACCAATCAATTCAAAAATTTCCGCACCAATTCACTAGCCAAGCAATGTCAATCCATGCAATCATAATCTCATCCAACAAGTAGACAATGCAAATTTTGAAACTAAGCACACATATATCAACTTGGTCAAAATCTAAACAATGTGGATCTCCTCAAGTTTCACTCAACACTCAACTAATCTAAGTCCGGTTCAAGCCACTCAAAGGAAAACAATCCACGCAATCACGATAAGAGATCATCACAATAGCAATATCGAGGAGGTCTTTCTCATTCGGTTGTAATGGAGCTTATGACTTAGACAAATTAATGTTGGTAAGGGCCCTAGGGGTACTAAGCTCCATTAAAATTCAGATTCAATGTTATACATGTAAAACTCTCTCACCTGTGCAGTCAAGTCAGTCAAACTCGCACTACTTCAGAAAATTTACTTCATTGCTACAACATCAATACTATGCACCCATACTTTATTCTTTTCTGCCACGTTTCATATTCGGAATTTTTTTTTTCTTGTATTTTTTTTTTCGTGGCATAAACTTTCTTTTTAGCAAACTGGGCACACACTGTCAATTGTACACACATGACACTTTGAATTTTGCTTATATAGAGCAGTTTTTACACTTAGACTTTTTATCCAATCTGTTTTCTGCAGCATGTCTAGACTGGGCAGGTAGGAGATAAATGTAATACTCTTCAGATTTTAACTATCATGCACAAGAGAGTTCGTAAAACATGCAATAACATGGGTCAAGAGAAATTCTAAAAAGGCCTTGGCTAAAATTTTACTAACTCAATCAAAGAAACGGTCAAGGCTCAAATTGGTTCACTAAGGGATAATTTCGGGTAGGAAATATTTTGTTGCGGCCGTGTGGCTAAAAATCCCTAGTGCCTCCTATCATTTATCACAAGTGACTCAAACATATTGTGATTTTGCGGATAAACACTCTCAAAAGAATAGTAGGAAGTGTCCTACTTTAAGGCTCAAATCTTATTTAAGTGAGTGGTTATAAAATTTCGATCTAACAATGTTTATTTTTCGTCATCCCAAATTACATGCATATACGTGCCTAGATCTACTCTTCACAAAGTCCACAAGCAAGCATATTGAAAATAAAAGCACAAATAAGACAAGCTTGATCATAGAAAACGGCACTTCAAAAATAAAAAATTTTGGCATGCTTCGACACAAAATACCCCCCCCCCTCCTTACACTTAAACCTTGCCCGCCCTCGAGCAAGAGAGAAAAAGATAAAACAAAGAGAGAAGACATGACAAAATAAACACAAAAAACACCCTCCTTACACTTGGTCCCTACCAAGTGTAAGAACAAACAAAAACTAAAGACAAAAGAAACACCCCCCTCCTTACACTTAATCCCTATCAAGTGTAAGAATAAGAAAAACACATAAGAACAGACTCAAAAACACAAAAAAAAAACACAAAAAACGAAAATAACATTGGGGAAGAAAAGTCACCGGTCGCCTCGCCTGGGCAGGCGAGGCAGTCTGCTCATAACTGTGCGGCGGAGGCGGTCTACTCGACGTCCAAGGGAATCCAGATCAGTCCTTAGAGTCTGCACTGTATCCCGACTGCGCAAGTAAAGGCACTCGAGACACGAGGTCCCGGTGGAGGAAACTGGATCTCCCGGTTAGGCAGTTGGTACATTAGGCGAGTATGCCTCAACAAGTTCCAATCAAACAAAGATGGTGGATCCACCCTAGTCAAATAACCAGCATCATGTATGACAAAGTTGCGTTCAATGAACGTGGCAAGAATATGGCATAGAGTCATGTGACGCACGGTATGACTAGCAATTGTGAACATGTTTTTAGCAATCCACCAACCTAAGTTAATGAGGCGCCTAGTAGTCATGCACCATAGGAAATACAATTCATTGGCAGTTACCTTTTCATAAGAAGTACTTTTTCCGGTTAAGTTGTGGGCTATGTATTGGTGTCACATGCGAAGGGCGGGATCTTCTAGGAAACTTACATGAGAACCGGATGTGGCAAACTCATCCGGGTCGCTTGGGGCGAGAAGCCTCCACGCGGCCCGTGAACCAATATAATTCGGGTCCTTGTTCGGCAAATCATGAAATCCCATCTCAAAGTGACCAAGATAATAATCATCAAAAGAACATATCCCTAGTCTAGCATTCCACTCGGCCACAGACATATGATAAGTCCCCCCAAACAACCTAAACTCAATACAAGGTGTTACCAAATCTTTATCACCCTCAAAATGAAAAGCATTAAAGAACTCACTTGCAACCTCTTTATAACACGGGTAGTGATGTGATTCAAGCAACCAAGACCATCCAACATTCCGAAAATATGCAAAGAAGGGTTCGATGATACCTGCCGCACGAAGGAACGTGCGATCAAGGAGTCGGCCACTTCAGAAGTCTTTGCCCTCGCGCTCTTGTAGATGCATAGTCATGTACTCAATCTCGAATTGAGAGAGAGCATACACGGCTTCCGGCGAATCAAGATGGATCACCACCCGGTTTCCATACTCCGCGGCTCGTGGAAGTGCCGAAGTCGAATCGGAGTCGGCGAGGGATAAGTAGTTCATGTTGAAATCATCTTTGCTCCTCCAACTCCTTCTTCTTACACTTTAGACCCCAATTCCATACTTAGCTAAAATCTGAAAAATAAAAGAAATAACACCAAGCATAAAATCAAACTAAAAATACGAAATCAAAGAAAAACGGAAAAAAATACGGGTTGTATCCCTAAGCGCCTCTCTTTAGAGTCTTCGGCTAGACCTCTTCTTCAAAGAGTTAAATATAGGACGGAATGGACAAGCTCGCTCGTCCACATCTTCTATCATTGCGGCGGCATGATAAACCTTAAAGGCAATGACCATTGACGGTGAAAGTCTCGTCTGAGTCCAGGTTTCTGTATCACCACTGCCCCACCTGGCCAGACAGAACACACTCGGAATGGACCGATCCATCTTGAGCGGAGCTTTCCGGGCATAATGCGTAGGCGTGATTGGTAAAGCAATACAAGGTGGCCCACTTCAAAATTCTTCATACGGATCGCCTTATCATGCCAAGCCTTTGTGCGATCTTTGTACCTCATAGCCGCATTATAAGACTCTAACCGAATTTCTTCAAGCTCTTGAAGCTGATATTTCCTCTCCTTAGCACTTTTTGTCAGATCCAAATTGACTTTCTGTACCGCCCACCAGGCCTTGTGTTCCAACTGCACAGGCAAGTGACATAATTTACCGAAAATTAATCTATATGGAGACATACCTAGTGGAGTTTATAGGCTGTTCGATAAGCCCATAAGGCGTCATCCAGCCTCATACTCCAATCTTTCCTTGACGGATTGACCGTTTTCTCCAAGATAGACTTCACTTCCCGATTTGACACTTCGGCTTGCCCATTCGTTTGGGGATGGTAAGCGGTAGAAACTTCGATGGGCTACTCCATATTTCTTCATCAACGACTCTATGGTACGGTTGCGAAATGTGTTCCTCGATCACTTATGATGGCCTTTGGTACGCCCGAATCCGCAAAAGATGTTAGTTCGAAGAAATCCCGCAACCACTTTAGAGTCATTAGTTTTTGTAGCCTTTGCCTCAACCCATTTAGAAACATAATCAACGGCAAGTAAAATGTACACTTTACCCCTTGAACTAGGAAATGGACCCATGAAGTCCATACCCCATACATCAAATATCTCACAAAATCTCAAAGGCTTTTGGGGCATTTCATCCTTCATAGATATATTCCCGGTCATTTGGCAACGTGCACATGACTTACGGTACTTATAGGCATCAAGGTGTAGGCTCGGCCAAAAGAAACCCGCATCCAACACTTTTCTTGCGGTTCGTTTTGGTCTGAAGTGTCCCCCATAAGCGGACGAATGACAATGGAATAAGATGTCGCCTTGCTCTTCTTTCGGAATGCATCTTCGGATAACTTGATCAACTCCCATTTTCCAAAGGATTGGAGAGTCCCAATAATACTGCTTACACTCGCTCTTCAATTTTGCTTTTTGAGCATGAGTGAACTCGGGTGGAAGCTGCTCAGAGGTCAAGAAATTCACAATATTAGCAAACCAAGGTAGTTTAGAAGTGTTACCTATGGCTTTCAAAGCAATTCGCCCCGAGTTGTCTTGGTAGGCGGCAAATGAGACACTTCTTGGACTCCAATCGTAAAACACTGCGTGGGCAGAAGCTTCGCAAGACTGGAAACCATCTCAGGAACAGCATATAAATGCTCTTCGGGAAAAGTCTCCTTAATTGGCTCTCCATCGTCTTTTTGAATCAATCGGCTCAAGTGATCCGCCACATAGCTTTCTGCTCCTTTCTTATCCTTAACCTCCCAATTAAATTCTTGTAAGAGAAGAATCCATCGGATAAGTCTCGGCTTTGTTTCTTTCTTGGCAAGGAGATGCTTGACGGCGGCATGATCGGTATACATAATGATCTTTGAGCCAAGTAAATAAGAGCAAAAGTTGTCGAAGGCAAAGACGATAGCTAACAGCTCCTTCTCTGTGGTGGAATAGTTTCATTGTGCTGGATTTAATGTCTTGGACGCATAATATAACACATGGCTTTCTTTTCCAGATTTCTGTCCCAGCACTACCCCGACTGCACAGTCAGAAGCATCACACATAATCTCGAATGGCTTATTCCAGTCCGGGGCTTACATCACAGGAGCTGTTGTAAGCTTGTCTTTAAGGATGGTGAAGGCCTCCTTACACTTAGTATCGAAATCAAATTCGACATCTTTGTGAAGTAGGCTTGTTAGTGGTTGAGCGATCTTTGCGAAATCCTTTATGAAACGCCGATAGAAGCCGGCGTGTCCTAAGAAACCACGAACTTCCTTTGGATTAGTCGGATATGGCAACTTTGCGATGGCCTCCACTTTTTCCTTGTCGACCTTTACTCCTCTTTTAGAAACAACGTGACCGAGCACTATTCCTTCGGTCACCTGAAATGGCATTTCTCCTAGTTTAATACCAAATTCTTCTCAACACATCGAGCTAAGACTTTGTCGAGGTTCTTCAAGCACGAAGTGTAAGAATCACCATAGACGGTGAAGTCGTCCATGAAGACCTCTATGCACATCTCGATGAGGTCCAAGAATATGCTCATCATGCACCTTTGAAAGGTGCCCGGCGCATTGCATAATCCAAATGACATTCTTCGGTAAGCGAACGTTCCATAAGGGCATGTGAACGTCGTCTTATCTTGATCTTCCTCTCGCACTTGGATTTGGAAATAGCCGCTATAACCGTCCAAGAAGCTAAAATAGACTTGCCCCGCAAGTCTCTCGAGCATCTGATCGATAAATAGAAGCGGGAAATGGTCCTTTCGAGTCGCCGCATTGAGCTTCCTATAATCGATACACATGCGCCATCCCGTCACTAAGCGTACCGGAACCAATTCGTTCTTCTCATTCTTGAAAACTTGGAATCCGGACTTCTTGGGCACAACGTGTACGAGACTTACCCAATTGCTATCCGAAATGGGATAGATAATTCCCATGGATAAGAGCTTTAATACTTCCTTCAGCACGACCTCTATCATGTTGGGATTGAGTTTTCTTTGATGGTCTCGAAAAGGTTTGCTATCCGACTCCATGAGGATAGAGTGCTGGCAAATGTCCCGGACTTATGCCGTGATGTCGGCTAAAGTCCATCCTATGGATTTCTTGTGCTTCTTGGAATCTCCAACAACGCCTTCTCTTGATTTTCATCAAGTTCTATATTAATGATGATGGGCAACGTCTCATTGTCTCCGAGATAGGCATACTTCAGGTTTGTTGGAAGTGGCTTAAGTTCTAGCTTTGGTGCCTTGATGATCGACGGCAGCAGCTTTTCAGAAGCGTCCTGGCTGGGCAGTTGAGACATGTTGCGGCGGTTTTTAATTCTGGAGTTGCGTACAAAGCCGAGATGCTCTCTCTGATTTCTTCATCCCTCATACCTTCGAGGTCTGATTCGGTCAGTCCTTGAGTCAAGGTAACTTTCATTTTGTCCTGCACCACATACGTCTCAAGATATTCTTGGACAATTGCATCAATGGAGTCAGTAGAAAAAACATTCTCATTTTCATGATCGTAGGGTTTCTTAAGTGCTTCAGATATCTTATGAACATAAGTTTCATTATGGTATGCTACACTTATCGAACCCTCATCCACATTAATTATTGCCTTTACAGTCTTTAAAAACGGTCTACCTAATAACACTCCCGCAGTTCCTTCAACTTGCCTATCATTTGTGTCAATTACATAGAAATCAGCCGGATAGACAAAGTTGTTGATTCTGACCAAAATGTTTTCAAGTAAATCAATCGGAGCAATGCATGACCTATCTTCTAATTGAATAATCACCTTAGTGGATATTAACTTAGCTCCTACCAATTGATTATATCAGATAAAGGCACCTAGATCACACATGGCTTGTTTAATCATGACATCACCCATCAGACAGGGAAGTGTGAACATACCTGGGTCGGCACATTTAGTCGGAAGCATCTTACGTATAATTGCCGATCTTGTGTGATCGAACAAAACCTTCCCGGACTTGGGAACTTTTCCAAAGAATGAAATCCTTTACAAATTTCCCGAACTTGGGGATCTTTACGGCTTCAAGGAAAGGGATATTTATCTCCAATTTCTCGAACAACTTCATGTAATCCATGCTTTCCTTGTTTGGAGTTCTCTTCCTTTCCAAAGCTTCAAGAAATGGTGGAGGAATCAGATTTTCATGTCCCGACTTGCCAGTCAGGTCATCCTCCTCGTCTCTTTCTTGTTCGGATCTTGAATCTTGCTCCTTCGAGGCTTCGATGGTATAGGTTGTTCTGCGGCCGCCTTCTTCTCTCGTTGACTTCTCACGGGTACCTTGCACATGCAGGTCGGGCCAGGTAGTTCCTTCCCTCCACGCAGCGTAATCTGATTGCAGTTATGGGCATTTGGGTTCTGCTGAGTTTGAGCTGGAAGCTGCCCTTGAGAAGTCTTTATTTCCTAAATGGCAGAATTTAGCTTATTCATCTGCTTAGCCAAATTCTCCATTGTAGCTTACTGATCCTTCTTTGTCTGGTTGATCTCCGACTGCATTTGTTGTTGAAATGCAGTGGTGTCCTTCTGTGAAGAAACCATTTCGGCCAAAAGCTTTTCTAAAGGGCTCTGCTACTCCGGCTGGGCAGGCTGGACATTCTGCTGCTGAAACTGCCTTTGATGCGGGGGTCTGTACGTCTGCTGATAATTATTCTAATTAGGAGGTTGATACGGCTGCTGATAGCCTTGTTGCTGCTGGTATGGTTGCTGAAATTGGGTTTGAGACGGATTTCTCGGTTGAAAAGGCTCTTCTTGTTGCTTCCAACAAGGGTTCGGATGAACCCCTTGTTGCCCGCTCCAATTTCCAGCGGCGTTTACTTCTTCTCCCGGACATTGCAGCGACGTATGCCCTTTTTCTCCGCATGCTCCACATGCATGATTGGCATTTGACCCACTTGAAGCAGGAGCGTTCTGCTTGAGTATCAAGTCGAGCTTATCTTGCAACAAACTGAATTTTGCCTCCACTTTATTATCGATCTCATCCATGTAGTCGGAATGAGACCAATTTACAGCTCTCCTTGTTGGTCTTGGCCCTTTATATTGCGAGGTAGACTCCGCAAGCCCTTCGATTATATTTCTTGCATCTTCGTAGAGGCTTGTATGGAAATTCCCTCTTAGACCGATGTCAACCATGGCCTTTGCTTCGTCTCGTCATCCCTTGATAGAAAATCTGTAGGAGCTCCACATCCGAATAGCCATGGTTCGGACAACTATCGACAAGTCATCCGAATCTCTCCTAATATGCGCCGAAAGTTTCGTCGACTTCTTGAGCGATCCGGAAATCGCTTCTTTAATGCATTTGTCTTCGATCAAGGGAAGTATTTCTTCAAGAAAAATGTACGCATCCGGGCCCACGTTGTTATCATATTCGGCTTTAGACTTGAGAACCATGCTTGTGCTCCATCTTGAAGAGTAAATGGAAAGGCCTTGAGCTTGAAAGCGTCCGAGATTACCTTGCTCGTGCGGATTGCGAGACTTGGTTGAACGAGGCCAAAAAGGAATTTGGGTTCTCGTTCGTTCTCCCATAAAACTTTGGCATGGCAAAGCAACCATGTTCAGCTTGACATCGATTTGTTCAATAGGTTGTGATTTGGATTGGACCGGGAAGGTCCGCTCCCATGTCAAGCGATCCGGTATTCATCCTCGAGGGTTGTGGATTGTGCACTTCGTCCTCCATCTCTTCCTCCTTTGATTCCGAGCTGAATTCTTGGAGTATTGTGCGGTGTTTTGTCGAACTTAACAATTTACGGTTCGTAGTCGCCGGTCTAATCACCGGCGTCTATTCTCGTCTCTCGTCCGCGGTTAAGACGTTTTACGCCTCGGACGAGAATGCATTGCTTTTGCGGCTTTGTCCTCTTCCTATTCCTCTTTGCTTGTTTTCTCGACCCCTGGATCAAATATGAGGTTAGGCTTGGAAGACCTGCTCATGCAACGCTTAAAAGATCAAAAAGATTAGTAGAAAACAATAAAACTAGATAACACCGTTCCCCGGCAATGGCACCAATTTGGTGATCGTCTATTTGCACCAAATAATCCTGCAAAACTCGAGAATTATATCAGTATAGTTCACAGGGTATCGAACACACGGAACGAAGGATTAGACATATTATTTTTCTACTTATCTTGGGTTTGGTTAGCAACCACGCAAGTTTAGGGTTTTATCTAAACTAAGAACTTGTAAAAACTGCAAGAAATGTAAAACGAAAACCGAAATAAACTGTTTTAACTAGAAAGGTAAGAGATGGGTCCAGCAGAATATTCACACACACGTAATTCCAATCATCGGCACATAAAATGAATTAATCTTAAGAATCAACTAGTTATAGATTACCGTAACTTAAACTGTGTAATCCTCACTCACACTTACTTAGTCGGTAACCGCCATGTTGGGCATCGAAATGGCTACTTCCCTAATTTAGCTACAACCTACGTTGTTGGACAATCAATAGATTTAATAGCTAAACAGCTTTATCGAACTAAGGGAGCCTAGTATAGGAGCCTACTCGTATGTTGGGCATCTAATAGTCTCCTACCGGTTTAATCCAATTATTCTAATGAATAACTTTGCTACTTACCTAGCCTTGTTCCACAAAAACGATGGAAGTACTAAGTTAGCTACAAACTACGCAACTTAGGGTGATCAAGCCTAAATTACTAGTCAGATTAAATAAACCAGAATTAACCCGAAACCCTTCAATTAATTATTAGAACCTAAGCCTCATGTATCTTGTTCACGTGTGCGTTTTACATCTCGCCGCACCACTAAAAATTTAGCTACTCATGAAACTGTCCTGACTGCACAGATAAGACACTTTGCAAAACAGAACATACATCATTCGTAACCCTAACCCTAGCATGCACGAAAACTAAAAATAGAATAAAGATACGAACTATAACTGAAAGCGAAACACGTCTTGCACCTGAAAACTAAACACGAACTGAATTAAAAATAGAATTGAAATAGGATCAAGAGTACCGATAGTCTTCAATCTCTCAAAACGAACGAAAATTGAAGCAACGATCTAAACTAAAATTCGAACTTTAAAAACTGAATTACGAAAGTGTTTGTTTCATCTACTTGAACTAATGGATTGCATAAAATGGAATGGATGTTTGATCTTCTCCTCGGCTTTGGTGGAATCGGAACGGCGGCTGTGGCGGTGTGGCTTTGGTCGACGGTAGCGGTGGCTTCGGATGATGGATCGGAAAAGGATTTTTTTGTCTTGTGATTATGAGGAGGTCGAGGCGCGAGAAGGTCGAGAGCCTCTGAATTCCGTGCCTCTTCATCCTTTTATAATGCCCCTAGATCACATCTAGGGTTCCTTTTTGGATAAGGAAAGGATCTATGAGATATGGTAATATCTCATCCTTCTTTATTTATCTCCTTTCCTTCCTTCCTTCTTTCCTTTCTTCAATTTCTTTTCTTCTTTCTTTTCTTTGCCAAATCCGCTCAAAATCTCGCCATTACAGCTGGAAACTCGTTGCCACATCATTTCCACGTGTCTTGCCGAATCAGCCTATTTTCCTGCATAACTGCCAACAAAAGCGTCTCGCGTGCACAGTTAAGAGACTTTTCGGACAGAAATAATTAGGTACGAAATCGACTCATCACCGGCTCATGTTCAGGCGGATCTATTGGATAAGTTTGGAATACAAGCAACCTACGAGGTGGCCCTACAAGTGCGCAACAGTGTTATTTCGATGATTTCGGTGGACATTCAGTGTCATTCAGCAAGCTGCCTCAATATCTGCATTTACTAGAGTAATCAAATCCGGGCACTTATACGGATCTCGATGTTGGTGAGGATGGTCGTTTCCGACATTTATTTTTGGCGCTTGGTGTATTTCGTACCCCTTGGGTAGCCAACCTCCGGAAGGTTATTATGGTGGACGGGTCACACTTGAAAGGGAAGAATAAGGGTATATTATTCGTCGCTGCTACTTTTGATGCAAACGAGCAAATATTCCCACTCGCTTTTGGTGTAGGTCCGATTGAAAATGATGTTTTGTGGACGTGGTTTATGCTACTGGGAAGAGTTGCATTTGCAACGGATGAGAGTTTAGTGATTGTTTCAGACCAACATAAAAGTATAGTGAATGGGGTAAGAGACATTTTTCGAGATGCACAACACGGCCTCTATTACTACCATCTCTCTAATAAGCTTACAAGATACAGTGATTGGGTCATCCGGGCGTTCTATCAAGCAGCTTATACTTATCAGTCGACAGAGTTCCATCAGTGTATGAATCCAATCCGTTAGGGAAAACTGGCAATTTATTAAAAGTTGATGGAAATCGGATCGGAGAAGTGGTCCTGACTGTTCAATAAGGGCTGCCATTACAGTCTACTAACATCGAATGTTTCTGAGTTAATAAATTCTCGACTATAGAGGCTAGATGACTTCCAATTCTTGCTATGCTCGAAGCAATCCGCTATATGGTAGAGTCGTGGTTCGATATACGATGAGTTAAGGCAAATTCCAGAAACAATCCGTTGACAGAGGCTTCTGAATAGAGGATGCGGAACAAAATTGATATGGCTCAGAAGTTTACGGTTACACAGGTGACTACTGAAAAATACAAGGTCGACGAAGGTCATACAAGAAGGAGATGCCCCATTGTAGGAACGACAAATAACAAATTAAGCCTTGTGCTTTCAATTGTTATTTTGGTTGTACTCAATATCTGTACTATTTCACTTTTTTTTTCAGCCTAATGCAGGACTAGGGAAGGATCATCTATAGGTTCTCCCTCGGCCCCTAGTCACTTATTTGAACTGCTATTTTGAATCTTTTAATTTCATCAAGTTTGTTATGGTCGAATGCTTTCTCTCGACCGAGCCGAGAGAACAAAGATATCGATAATGGAGCTGAGGCCGAGGAAAATCTGAACAGTTGACCCTCCCTCGACCATGTACTGTAGCGAAAATATGTTGAGTGGCCGAGTGTATTCTGTTGGGTATGAGATTCAGTATGACAAGATTTGAAGATCCCAAAATCCTAGCTGAATGATAAGCCTTATATAATGTAATAGCTTAGTTGAGTTTAGCATGTTAGGAACTCAGTAGGTAAGCTAGAGTTCAGTAGTTGATAGGTTCAGCAGGATATCAGATGTCAGCTGGAAGAACTCAGCATCATGGAACTCAGTCGCGAATGTGAGAAACTACTGAATCTGCAAAGGAATTCGAGCCACGTATTAAATATCTCAAAAGAATGTCAGTAGAAGACGATTTAGGAGAAGGTACGAGGAATCAGAGGAAGTCAACTCAGCATGCTCCTAGAGTTTGAACAAACCTCACCTACTCTCTAACCTCGACCAATGAGGACCTACCAGCATTGTACCTGGTCTGCCATAAAGCCGCTTCCTAGGCGAAAAGAGGAAATTCCTATAGTAACAATCAAATTGAAATGGCCATTTTTCTTGTCATTTTTGATACGTGTCTAGACTCCCTCCAACGGATCTATTCATGAGTCAAGACTATAAATAGATAAAAGTCTTCATGCAGAGAAGAACAACAATAGGGAACCAAAGCATTCAAGCTCACAAACACTCTAGCGAACTTAAAGCACATCAAAGCGAAGAACTCGTATACAGAGAGATCATCTTAGTTCTTCACTCTAGAGATTCATTAGTTCCATTTATCTATTCTAAGAAGACTTATTGTAATAACATAAGCTTAGAAAACCTCGAAGGAGTTCAGCTTTCTGAATTGTTCTTATTGTAAGAACTTCTTCCTAGTTGGAGAATATCAAACACCGTGTTGAACCACTTTAAAAACTGCTTGTGTTGATTTATTATTGCATTGATTAACTGTTCATACTGCATAAAACTTATATTGGGCCTACACTTCTGCATACCATCTCTTAAACTGAATTAATGTTTACTGACATAAGTTAGTAGATAGAACTCAGTAGACAGATACTCTGCCCATGCGATCTAGAAAGCTTACTTGGCTAACTAACTAGTTTAGAAGCAATATTTAGTAGCATGACTTTCACGTTTGACTTGAAATCTGCACTCAGGTGTCCCCCCCCTCTACACTTGAAGGCTCGTCTCTGGACCAAAAATTGGTATCAAAGCGGTGTTCTTCTGATCATCGTTTTCTGAATACTGGTCTACTCGAACAGATCCTGAAACCTTTTTCACTACACTTTCATCTCTTCATAGTATCCTATACTCTTCAACATGTCTGATATTTTAGGTATAACGACAGTACCCATGTTTTTTCAGTTGAAAACTACGCAGTATGGCGAGTAAGGATGGAGGCACATCTAACGTCGTTGCATGACAGCATGAATGACGTCCTGGAGAAAGGACCCACTATTCCAATGGTCGATAGCATCGAACTTGCAGCTGTGGCAACAATAGGTGTCAGAACCGGTGCAAAAGTCCCAAAGACAAAAGCCTCTTTACGCCAGAAGTGAGAAAGCTACACAACCTTGACCGAGTCGCACGTAATGCGATACTAAAGACGCACAGTAAATCTTATCTCGGGAGAGTACACGACTGCAAAACTGCAAAGGAGCTCTAGGATGCTCGCGCAGTGCTGAGTCAAGGAACTCCACAGATCAAAGAAAATAAACTGGAGTTGAAGCAGCAAAAGCTTGAAGCATTTGCAATGATTTCCGGAGAGTCAATTGATGATTTCAGTGTTAGATTCACAAATCAGATAACCATCATCAATGGGCTGGGGAAACATTCATCAACAAGGAGACCAACTCCAAAATTCTAAGGGCTCTTACTAGACCCAAGTGGTACTCTTTTGCTACTAGTTTGCGAAGAACTGACTTAAGCTCTATTACTCCTGATTATATCTTTTCAGAACTGAAAGCAGAGGAGTTTGAGTTCAATCTTCTGCATAGCCCAGTGCTGATATTGAAATGCCAATGGATCATGCATATAAGGCAAAAGTCAACATACCTGGAGCAAGTCCCTCAGTCAGAAGTCAATCAGTTGGAAGCTCAATGACGATCCCTACCGCTGATAACTTAGCTGAGAAATATGCTCTCCTTGTAGTTAAATACCAAAAGGAGAAGGAAAAGCTCAGGAAGTTGAAGAGAGCTTCAAAAAAGCTATCAAGGTAAAAGAGAAAATAATCATCCGAAAGGTGAATCTAATTCTCTACCTAAATGCAGGAACACTAAGACTGCCTCCATTGGAAATAATGAGACACCAAGGAAAGAAGGCAGGAGCTCAACGTGTTACAACTGCAAAAAGACTGGACATTATCAATATGAATGTCCAGAGCTCATGGCTACTGAAAGAGCTGAAAGGCAAGCCAGCAGAGATAAGTTCATCAGAGAAAGGCAAGCCTACAAAGCCGGAGAACTATTCGATTGCATGAGCGATGAAGAGTTATTCAAGGAATCATCTGATGATGAAGCTGCGTTCGTGGCAATCGAAGCCGAAGATAATGAATTGTGTCTCATGGCTGGAGAAGAGGCTGAGGTAAATTATAATCCTAATATATGCCCCTCTTCACCAAGCACACACGACACAAGCTCTATTGTAGGTGAACCTCTAGATGTGGTTCTAGCATATGAAGATCTGTTGGAGGAACAAATTCAGATGAGCACTCGGTGCAGTAGAACACTTCAGGAGCTGGAACTCTTGAGAGCTGAAAATTAGAGACTTTCACCGAGAAGTCAGGACTCTACTGAGTCTAAAGGATTTGTCTTGAGACAAAAGGAAGAGATTAATTCTCTGATGACTAAGTCTCAACAACAATAATCACAGACCTTAGTTCTGACCAAGGACAACTATGAGAAAGAGACTGAAATTGCCAGTCTAAAGGATAAGCTCGCACAGTCCAGAGCTGAGTACGAAGCTCTAAGAAAAAGCGATGAGGTTTGGAGAACCTTAATGACTGAGCAATACATAGGAGCTAAAGAAAAGCTTGAGAAGTTGCTGAGATCACAAAGACCATGCTCCACAAAGGAAGGACTTGGTTACACCTATGAAGCAACTACTTCTGGACATAAAAGTTCAGATCAGCGGACTGACATATTTGTCGAAGGGGAACTCAATATGCTAAATCTTCAACCTCTCAGACAAAGAAAAATAAAAGATGAAAGGACCTCAGCAACCAGAAGATGACGTGAGGTTCAAGCCCTAGAACACCCAGATCCAACTCATGGGGAACCAAGGTCAGATGGGCATAACAGTATGGCTACCCATAGTGGACTCATCCAACACAGTATTGATCATACTACTATGAGCCCATAATCAAAAGCTCCAAGGTTCAGAAATAGAAGAAACCTGAGCATCCGAACACAAAGAAGTCAGCATCTCCTAGTTCAGCAGAGAGATCAGCTGACGACAAGGGCAAAAATATATCTGAAACCACCAGGGTTATCATACAGATTTGGGTCCCAAAATCCACTAACCTCTAAGGACCCAACATGAACCCAAGGGTACCTGAAATTGTCTTTATTTTGAAGGTGCTAAAGGACCCTTGGATCGTGGACAACGGATGCTCAAGACACATGACGCATCAAAAGAATTTACCGACCAACTATGTTATGCAAGAAGGAGCCAGAATTGAGTTTGGTGACAACTCTAACGAATATACTAGAGGATACGGAACACTGAAGATAGGAACTACCATAGTTCACAGAGTATCATATGTTGAAGGACATCAACATAATCTCCTTTCAGTTAGTCAATTTTGTGATAACTCCAATAAAGTGACTTTTGACGCAGGTTGTTGTGATGTTCTTAACAAATTTATAGGAAAAATTGTGTTATCAGGATCGCAGAGAAGAAACATCTATTATGCTGATTGGGATACCGTTGAACCTGAAGCATGCTTGCTAGCACATATAAAGTCAGATGATAGAACAACATGGTTGTGGAATAGAAGATTAAGTCATCTGAACTTCAAAACAATTAACAAGCTAGCAAGAGATGCTAAAGTCGGAGGACTACCCAATGAAGTATTCAAAAGACATAAGATTTGTGAGGCATGTATGAAGGGAAAGCAAACCAGATCAAGCAATCCACCAATTCCGTCACCTTCTACTGATAGGATCCTTCAGCTGCTCCACATGGACATTTTCGGGCCAGTCTCTCCAGTGACGATCAGAGGCAAGAAATATGCTCTTGTAGTGATTGATGACTATTCAAGATATACTTGGGTGATCTTCATCGCCAACAAATCTGATGTCAAAACTGAATTGCCGAAACTACTGAAACGAATGAGTGTAGAAAAGGATATCAAGATTCAAAGAATACACTCAGATCGAGGAACATATTTCTAAACTCAATGTTGAAAGACTACTGTGAAGCTAAAGGAATTCAGCATATAACCACAGTGGCGCGCACACCTCAACAAAACAGTCTTGCTGAAAGAAAGAACTGAACACTCAAAGAAGCAGCAAGAACATTACTCGCAGACTCAGGTCTACCATCAAAGTTTTAGGCAGAAGCTACTGACACAGACTGCTATCGGTCCTTACTGACACAGATGCACATGAAGACACCATATGAATTATAGAAAGGGAGAACACCTTCTTTTTCGCATTTCCATATCTTTGGTTGCTCATGCTTTATCCACAATAATGAAAAGGATCAGTTAAAGGTATTCGATACCAAGTCAGACCAAGGGGTATTCTTAGGATACTTCAGGGTCAGCAAAGCTTTCAGGGTCTTTAACTACCTGACACTTTGCATATAGGAAAGCCCTCATGTTGTATTTAACGAATTTACTTCTGAGAACAGGACACAAAAATCTCAGCAAGATGGTGAAGAAGTCAGCAACAAGCTACAGGATCTAAGCTTAAACGATAATATAGAAAAGATCCAACATTGTTGGTATGATGGTTCAGATAATGAAATTCACAACCAGCCAACAAGCAACGTAGTTGAACCGATTGATTCTTCTGAACAGAATCAATCCCAGGTAACTCAGGTCGATGAAGAAACCTCAGTGGTAACTGAGACCTCTACTGAGAATAACAACTCAGGGGAAACTACTAATGTTCCAAAGTTGAATGCCCCTGAACCTGGTGACTCAGTCCATCCCGATCTTGTTACTAAATTGCTTCAATCACAAAATAGTACTACTGAAAATCCTAATAATCCAACAATTTGTGCAAAATCAACTTCAGATGAACTAACAAGACGTCATCGTTCATAGTTAGATGCTCACACTTCAGATCTTATAATCAGAGATCCATCAGCAAGCGTTAAGACAAGATCCAGATTCTGACAAGGAGAAAGCGCCTTATACTCCTGCTTCTTGTCTACTGAAGAACCTCAGTCGATTAAGGATGCTCTGAATGATGCTGATTGGATCACACCTATGCAAGAAAAGCTCAACCAATTAACCATAAACGACGTTTGTGAGCTTGTAGACAGACCCAAGCATCAACATGTGATAGGAACCAAGTGGGTCTTCAAGAACAAGCGAGATGAAAACAACGTCATCGTCAAGAATAAAGCTCGACTAGTTGCCAAAGGATATTGTCAAGCTGAAGGAATAGATTTTTATGAAACATTTGCTCTAGTTGCAAGACTGGAAGCCATTCGCCTATTCCTAACATATGCAACTCAATAATAGTTTACTGTCTATCAGATGGATGTTAAGTCAGCTTTCCTGAACGGCGTACTGAAGGAAGAAGGCTACGTAGAACAACCAGGGATATCAAGTATACAGACTCAAGAAAGCTCTATAAGGGTTAAAACAAGCACCCAGGGCTTGGTATGATACTCTTTCAGACTTTCTACTCAAAAAGGTTTTCAGAAAGGAACTGTAGATCGTTCCCTATTCAGTATCAAGTCAGAAGATGACATCTTACTGGTGCAGACCTCTGTGGACGACATCATCTTTGGATCTAAGAATATGACCATGTGTTAGAAATTCGAACAGATGATGAAAGATAAATTCGTAATGCCGTTGATGGGAGAAAACAATTATCTCCTTGGACTTCAAGTGAAGCAATCCAAAAATGGAATATACATAAATCAAGCAAAATATACTAGAGATCTCATCAAGAAATTCAGCTACGAATCCAGCAAATCAGTAAAGATACCCATGAACATAAATCTCAAGATTGATCTTGATAAAGAGGGAGCATACATTAACTCAACTGATTATCGTGCTATCATTGGCTCATTACTTTATTCAACTGCTAGCAGACTTGATATAACCTATGTTGTAGGCGAATCCCAAGCTAAGTCATGTAGACTCAGCAAAGAAGATTCTACTATACCTGAAAGGAACACCTAATGATGGGTTATGGTATCCTGCTGATGATAATCATGAAATAACTAGTTATTCTAATGCTGATTATGCAGGATGTCGAATCGATAGAAAATTAACCTCAGGAACATGTCAGCTCCTCGACAGTAAGCTCATATCGTGGTTCTCAAAGAAACAACACACAGTAGCATCGTCCACTACTGAAGCTGAATATATGGATGCCGAAAGTTGTTGCATCCAGATTCTATGGCTTCAACAACAACTGCAAGACTATGACATCTATCAAGATAAAGTGCCGATATACTGCGACAGTACTAATGCTACAGTAATTACTCAGAATCCAGTTCTACATACAAGATGCAAACACGTAGACATAAGACATCACTTCATCAAAGACCGTGTCAAGAAGAGAGACATCAGAATGGAGAAAATCCATACTGATAAGCAAAGGGCTAACATACCGAATAAACCTCTAGTTGAGACCAGATTCAACGAACTCTCAGTAAAACTAGGTCTACTGACTCAGTTCAGTAAAACGATCCCAGAAGTACTGAGTAAGGGGAAACTTACTCTCAATACTACTGAACTACTTAGTGTCTACATAGTGGTATCAGCTGACTACTATGTTCAGCTGACAGGTTATGAGTATTCATTCAGCACATCTTTGTTTAGCAATGCATTACATTTATTTCCCGCCTTTAATTCACTTATGATATCTTTAATTAAAAATGTTTTCATTAAAAGCACGACATTCCATTTACTGACTGTGGCGCATTAAATGCATGTCATCTCACCTTACCTTTTAGATGATAGATACGTAGGTCGAGATTATAGACGTCAAAGTAATCATAACCTCTTATAACATTAAATTTTGGCCATATCAAATATATGTGCATGTTGAATCTCAACCGCATGCTGAATAAACCGTTTATATTCATATCAAATATATGTGCATGTATCCATGATCGAAAGCTCTATTTTCGCCATTATCGAACATATCAGTGCTTTGCAAAACTTACAGCATACGAAACCTACTCCTCATGTAGTACTATTTCATTGGTAAACCTCTTAAACTTAATCTGCAAGCAACTAACTTACTCTATTTTCAAGTGTTAACACTTATTTTTCATATTCAGTATATTATCAATGGGAAATTCTCTAAGTAATGAGGTTCTCGTTCCGTCAGCTATGGAAGAGATTCTAAACAACAAGAGAGTATGGTTCGATCCAGTAATCGCTTTCAGATCATGCAACATCGACTGCACGGAGCCGATCTTCGACGCTCTTTTATCGACGGGCCTTTAGACCCTGCTTTCTAGGGTTCCTAACCTCTACCTCCCCAGGCAAGTGACGGAGTTCTTCATGAATCTTCATCAGAATGAAGATCTTCAGGACATTTCTTGCTTCTCTTATCAGCAACAAATCGCTAACAACGTATGGGAAGCTAAGATCACAGACATAGACGTTGTTGAATGTCTTCAGCGCAACTTCGATCTTCCTAGCGAGGGGATTTCTCTAGTCGGGTATAAGGAGACCTCTATCAATCTCTACCTTTGCTAATTCAGTGGGTAGAAGGACATAGTGTTCAAAGCAGCATTTCCCAAGAATAGGTTACTCCCTAAATACAGGGGCTGTCATATATCGTCAATCACATACTAACCAGCTCCGCCGGATCATTTGACCAACTATCCCGGGTCAGGATCCAGATAATGATGGCCATTATGGATGGCGTTCAGGTCAAATGGACTGAATTCTTCTTGACTGAGTTTAAGGCTTAGTTCCAGAAGTTTATTGTAAATGAGGACAAGACCTCACTCCAAATGATTCCAAAGGGAAAGCTTCTCTATGGTAGTAAGGTGTCAAACCTGATCGAGGATTTCTGTCATGGAAGGGTAGCTTTTGCTGACGCAATCTCTTTCGATAAGAAGAACATAAAATTTTTGAATGCGGCAGTAGCTGAGAAGTCAATAGGGCGTGGAATACATGATAAGTGACCTACACTATCTACTAAGGACCCGTGCCCCACTCAGCAAAAGAAAAGGAAACTACTGAAGAAAGCTGAACTAGTAGTTATCCCTGACCAAGTATCCATTCAAGATTCAGAGTCCAGAAAAGAGGACGTGACTCTAACTGATAAAGTAAAGAGGATACTCAGAGGAGACTCAGTCGGATATACTGCTGAATTACCTAGGGCTGAGGTCTCCAATTTAGTTTCGTCTTCAGTTCTGTCAGCTGAGATAAGAGCTATTGAAGAGATCACGGAACAAATACCAGATCTACTAGATCATTTTGATCTAGTAGATATTGCAGTCAGGGCTAGGGTCCAGATGCGTCTCAAATGCATTGAGTGGGATATCTTGGATCAGACCATCGACCTCAGGACTATCCCTGTACTGATGTAGGAGGATCAGACGCCGAAAGAACAGATTGGCTACGGAGAGCCAACAGATATAGCGTCTATGGACGATCTTCGCTCAGCAATGCTCATGCTCCTGAGTCTAAGGGGCACTGCTGAACAATCTACTCAGCCCCAGACTCAACCTAACTCAGATTATGATTAGTCACCTAAGGATGCGGACCAGGGAGGATCTGTCGAGGGACAATCTTCCAGAGATGATGACTCACCGCCTCCACCGCCTTCATCAGGTGCCATCATCTCCACCCCGTCTACATCTCAGCAAAAGTCAAGACAATCCAGCTATCAAGTTGCTGAGATCAAAGACGTATCAGTGGTCTCAATTAACAAGTGCCTTAAGCGTTAGGGTCACAAAAATCGTCTTCTTGCTAAAGACATGAACTCTAACTAGAGCCAATTTGCGAGGCTCGACCCCGGCCGAGAGTGACCCGACAGCTGAAGTGCAGAGGATCAATACACCTACTACTTCTAATACTGATGTGATCCTCAACCGAGTACTTGAAGCGCAGAGGACTGATGTGAATTCTCGGTTTCAGCAAATCCTGCAGATTCAGGCCAATACATTTTCTGATAAGATGGCTACTGCACTGGATCAAGTCCTCAAGACCGTTAAAGAGCGTAACAAGCTAACCACTGAGAGTGACTCTCGAGCACTCGTGAAACACCACAACGTTGGCCAAGATATCAAGAAAGAAGCTACTGAAATGGTCGAAGTATACCTGAGGCGGACTGAGGCTGCTAAATCTGAAATACTCAAGGTCGCCCAGACTGAGCATGATAAGCACTGGGAAGAGTATACCAATGCCCTTAGGGATGTTGAGGCTAAGCTCGATACCATCAGTCTCTCAGTATCCGGCTTTGCTGAAAAGGTCACAGTCTTGGTAACTCAGTTTGATGATGCCAAAAAGGGGGAAGGAAGTAGGAGGAAACAACTACTAACCCTCATCAAGGCTGAAGAGGTTATTGACAAGAGCTAGAAAATAGACGAGAAAGGGGAAGGCTCATGAAAACCTACTGATGCAGTAGTTGCCGAAGAAGCTCAATACATAGAAGAGCTTACTGAGGATGAGCCTATTTGATCAGCTGCTAAAGGCAAGACACCAGCTCCCCCTAGCCCTCCAAAAGCCAAAAACCTGAAATTCCAAACGCCAGAAGAACAAATTTCTTATGATGAAAAACTGGCCAAGGAATTACAAGAACACGAGGAAGGCAAGGCAAAATCCAAAAAGAAGGGTATACAGATCAGGACCCCTGTGCCTAAGAAGACGAGATCTTTAGTGGCTAGGAAATCAAAGGCTTGGTCATCAAAATCCAAATCTACTGAGAAGGAGACTGAAGCTTCAAAGTCCAAGTTTAAGTCAGCTGAAGCCAACACTGAAACAGAGCAAACTATTCCCACCACTAAGATATCTAAAGAGCAAGAAGCAGAGACGAAAGCTCTATGTGATGTCTGCGAAAGAGGTTTAGACATTACTGCTGAGGCCCATCAAATTCAAGCTGCAAAAGAAAGAATAAGATTAGCAGATCTTGAGGCACTCGAGTGGAGGACTGAGAAAGAAGCAAAGGAAAGGATCCCTAAAAAGGAAAGGAGCATCCCCACAACCTCAAAATTTTTCAGACGCAGGGAACAGGGAAATAACATCAAGAGGATAATTTATCCAAGAGCTAACCAATGGGTACCCTGGAAAATTAATCAGAAGTGGGAGAAGATAAAGGTCGATTTCATCAAGAGCTATTATGTCTGGAAGTCAGTGAGTGAGACAATAGATCCAAATAGAAGCTTCAAAGAATTCTTGATGATATCGAGATCCCCGAAGTTTATCTTTGAAATCTTGATCGCCCTACAACAATCAAGTCTGACTCTCAAGGCACCTGAATTCAGAACTCTACCTTCTTCTTGCACGCTAGAAAGAAATATATGCACAAATGAGATTGAGGACGAGATCAAATTTGCTATTGTGAGAAGAGGACTTGATCTAAATGATTCTGAAGACAAGGAAGAGATCAAGAAGCTAAGAAACAGAGTCTACAGATCCTATGGTCTTGAACTTCCTGAGAAGAAGTCAGCTGACTTAAAGGCGATTGCAAAAAATCAAGTAGTCCAGCTGATTTTTTTTATTAGCCTTAGCTCTGATACAGTAGAATGTCATGTACTTGTAACTTCTTATCATCTATGGTATTCTATTTGTTTTGGCCTACGACAACTACTCAGTGTCACTTGGCTGTTCTTTCTGTCTTAACATTACTGATCACCTCAGTGATCAGAACACACACATGTCATTTGTTTGTGTTCTCTCTCTTTGTTCTTAATTGTTATATCTCTTAGACTTTAGTCTGTGACATAGAGTGAAACTGTGTTGATACACTGATTGAATGTAAAGGTTTTGGAATGATCAAATAAGGGGAATTTTTTGGTATGAGATTCAGCATGATATGATTTGAAGCTCCAAAACCCTAGCTGAATGATGAACCTTATATAATGTAATAGCTTAGTTGAGTTCAGCAAGTTAAGAACTCAGTAAGCTAGCTAGAGTTCAGCAGCTGATAGGTTCAGTAGGATATCAGATGTCTGTTGGAAGAACTCAGCATCAAGGAACTCAGTCGGGAATGTTAGAACCCACTGAATCTGCAAAGGAATTCGGGCCACGTATTGAATATCTCAGAAGAATGTCAGTAGAAGACGATTCAGTAGAAGGTACGAGGAATCAGAGGAAGTTAACTCAGCATGCTCTTGGAGTTTGAACAAACCTCACCTACTCTCTAACCTCAACCAATGAGGACCTGCCAGCATTATACCTGCTCTGGCATAAAGTTGCTTCCTAGACTAAAAAAGAGGAAATCCCTATAGGGACATTCAATTTGAAATGGTCATTTTTCTTGTCGTTTTCGACACGTGTCTAGACTCCCCCCCAACCAATCTATTCATGAGTCGAGACTATAAATAGAGAAGAGTCTTCATGCAAAGAAATACAACAATAGGGAACAAAAGCATTCAAGCTTACACACTCTAGCAAACTTAAAGCATATCAAAGCGAAGAACTGATATATACAGAGAGATCATCTTAGTTCTTCACTCTAGAGATTCATTAGTTCCCTTTCTCTATTCTAAGCAGACTTATTGTAATATCATAAGCTTAGAAAACCTCGAAGGAGTTCAGCTTTCTAAATTGTTCTTATTGTAAGAACTCCTTCCTAGTTGGAGAATATCAAACCCTGTGTTTGAACCTTGTAAAGTCACTAAGACTATAACTAGAGTATCTGTCCAGTGCACAGATTGACTGAGACTTGCTCAATATAAGCAATCTAGAACTCCTGCTTTGTTCAGGACAGTGGATGTAGGATCTAGCGTATCCGAACCACTTTAAAAACTGCTTGTGTTGATTTACTGTTTCATGATTAACTGTTCATACTTCATAAAACTGACTTTAAATCACTCAGCATAAAACTTGTTTTCAAACTAAGAAGAACATTTTTTGGGCCTACACTTCCGCACACCATATCTTAAACTAAATTATTGTTCACTGACATAAGTCAGTAGATAGAACTCAGTAGACAGATACTCTGCCCACGCGATCTTGAAAGCTTACTTGGCCAACTGACAAGTTCAGTAGCAATATTTAGTAGCATTGACTTTCGCGTTAGAGTTGAAATCTGCACTCAGGTGTATTTACCCCCCCCCACCTCAATGTTCGTCTCTGGACCAACAGATTATCTCGGATGACCCGAGAGAAAAAACATACAAGCACGGCGGGGTCGAGGCCAATGGTAAGCTAGAAAATCGGCCCTTCCTCAGCCCTCAACCGTATCAAAATTGTGTTGAGTGGCCGACTGTATTGTCTCGACCGAGATGAGATAAAGAACACACAAGCAGGTGGCGCCGAGGCTAGAAAGCTAGAAAATCAGCCCTCCATCGACCCTTCGCCATAGTGAAATTATGTTGAGTGGCCGAGTGTACTCTCTCGGCCGAGACGAGAGAAAGAAACACAAGCAGGCGGGGCTGAGGCCGATGATAAGCTCGACAATTGGCCCTCCCTCGGCCCGCAGCCATAGGCGAATTTATGGATGATTTAAGTGTATAATTGTAGCCAAGGGAAGGTCTTTCTCTTAACACAAGAATAATAAACAACTGATGCATTAGAAATGGCAAATAAAATACATTAATGTTCGTGTTCAGCAAATAAAATATAATTGTACAATGAGAATCTAGTTATTGGTGTAGCATTTCTCGAAACTTTTGGAGCCATCCACTCCCGATATACTCTGATGTTGGATTGACGGTTACCCCAATTGGGTGTAGGAAATCCATTGATGAGACACTCTATTGCCATGCATGTATATGGCCCAACACTGTTCGAGTTCTCTTGCTTGAACTGGAATCCTACGACATCAGGATAAACTCGGGACTCCGTGTTCCCAGATGCGATAGCTTGAACGTATTAATCATCCAATAACTAGAAGCATGTTAAACAAATTTACATTAGTTTTCTAAATAAATAGTCCAAAAAAGTTAAGAATTTTAAATACGTATATCTAGCAAACGTCATATCAGTTTGCGGAGCAGCCTCAGATTTTGTTTCCTCAACTCAAATATTTGTTGGCTCCCATTTTTGTTGAGTGAGTCATATAGCTCAAGCATCCAACTCTCGATACACAATCGGACTGCGGCCTAATAGCAGGCGGCCAGCACCGGGAAGATGACCTATAAGTAACGTAAATTAGTAGAACAAGTTTTTTCATATGATGAACCATAAATGATGAGATAGTATAACTTACGAATTTCACTCCGAACCACGACATCTTGTCGACACCCATTCCCTGGTCCATCCCAAACACGGTCTCGAGCAAACCAGGATTCGGGATCCAAGTGTTGTAACTAATGTCGAATCGCTCGTGAAACTCGTTATCGGATTCATATATATTTGAATTCCAAGCGTCCACTAGTGTCGTCTATAAAAAACCAAACACTTCATTACGGAATCGGATTCTTTTACTCAGATTCATTGAATTAGAATTGTAAAAACTATACTTAAAAAAACTGTTAAGTTTGCTATGACTGTATAGCGCGAATCAGCAGTAGCCAACACGTCACGGTCTTTGTCTTGAAGCCTCCGTCGGAGGTAGACCATGTACATATCAACCATCGGCTGTCCCATGTCGTAAGTTGTATCTAGGATGTTACTAAAAAAGCCGTGAGATAACTCACACTTTAATACCGTTATCGTTGCAGAATCACCAGTTAACATGAACTCCATAAAATTCCGCCTCAACACATCATCGGGATCAGGCATATACGGAACTCCGCTAGGATTGTATCGTCGACTCACTAATGACTGCAAATATAATGTCTTAATTAAATATTAAAAAATATAAATCTTCAAATCAAGTTTGTACCTCAGTGTGTTGTTCATTTCCCTACTTCGAAGGTTGGGTTTCATACAATCGCTCAACTTGCTCTGAATCAAAAAAGTCAAAACCAGTCGACTGATGTGACTACATTATTGACAAACATGCAGAGTCAAATGAAAAAACTTGAAAAAACTTTAATAATTACCCAACAAAATTAAGATACCTGTACAGGCGGTGGGTCGCGTGGAGAAGAAGGAACGAGTGGCTCCAATATCTAAGGACCCAAAAATCTCTAGCCTCATACATACTATGACGCCCTTGATCAATGTCCCGATAAACCCTTAGAGCAGCTTCATCCCAAGGATTTGCATCGGGATTCATCGTGTATTCCTCATCTTCCCATGACTGTCCTTCAGCTCGATTCTAGCTCGGCCAATGATGTATACTGATAATCCTTCCCCACGGTGCTGATTGATCCTCATTTGAATGGTGACCACTATAGTCTATGTCCCACGACTGAAAACTCGTAGAAGTTGATCCTTTGCCATTGCCCTTGCCGCGTCCGAACACTTTTTTCAACGTTTCCCCTACTTTGGAAAAAAAGTGTTGCTCCTGATGGTCCCACCGCTCATCCACTTTCTTCAACAAATCTTCCTCGTGCTTGTCGAACCCATTATCTATAGTCTGGATGATTCGTTTATACGCCACTCCAGTGACATCTTCATCCCCACGATCCTCGGATGAGTCTCCCTCTACCAGTGTGCATTTCTACTTAGATTTATTTTTTTGTATTGCCGACATAAGAGCCCTTAAATTGCCATCCTCATTAACTCGCATCAGTTCCACGGGGTCACTACGGGAAATGATACACCGATCGGATTAAAATTGATCCATTTCGTATCTTGTGGCGTCATAAATACCCATTTGATACAACGGGGCATACCTCCTTCATTCACAAGGCGGATACATAGCCGGGTCAAATCTAGTATCGCCTCGTCCGCCCAAATTCACAATACGATTAAAGATCATGACAAGCATAAATCACAAAAACTCACCATTTCAAGGGCGCCCATGGAGAGCCACGCAACAGTAGGAGCCGATGGACTCTTCCACCTAAGGGGCTGAGTTAGGGCCGAAGGACAATATTTTCCTTCGGCCGTCGGCCGTCCACTGGCCATAATTGCGTATGCATTCGGCAATAATTATCCAATTCAGACCGAATAAATCACAAAAACTCACCATTTCAAGGACGACCTAAACCCAATTTCAACATTAATATAGTCTACAAACTCATGTAATCTAGGTTCGATTGGCAATTCGACACAATTCACCCCAAAATAGTTGTAATTTATCGCCGAAAAAGTAAAAACTCAAGGGGCTTAAGAATTTACTACAATTTTTTAAATCCATCATAAATTCTATCTGTTGGGTGATGATTCTATCCTCAACAGTGTTGATAAATAGTGGGAAATGACTCAGTCTTCTGTGGTATCATACACTCAGTAGCCTTGTGCTCTAAATAAGACTGTAAAGATTTGAAGATCCCAAAACCCTATATTGATTGGTAAACCATTACGTTGTAATTTGTTTTGTCTCTGAGGTTTCAAACTCAGCAGACCCTCTGCTCTGGTTCAGGCACTCAGTAGATTATCCGCCTCAGCACCAGAAGTAGAAGACTCAGTGATCTTGGACTCGGCGGGAGCAAGATATGCGAAAGGAGTCAGTGGAACTGAACTCAGTAGGAGTAGTTCACTGTACTCAGGGCTAATCTTCAGTAGAGCCACCCCGGCAGAGCATGCTACCGAATCCGAGATCCGACTCAAGCAACGGACAGACAGTCTTCTGACTGTCAGGATCTTTGAAGTCATCTCAGCAGAGTCAATACGAGGAAGAGAGAAGTCAGCTTCAGATCTCCTTGAAGTTTGTTCTGTCTCAACCACCTTCTGAACCTCGGCCAATAACAAGCAGACACGTACTCTATACCTACTAAAGCTGCAAGTCAACAACTTTCCAAAAATGGAGGGAAAGGACACTGCCACCATACTTCAAAAGAGCCGTTAGCTACCCAAAAGAGAGAGACAAGGGATCGTCGTCTCCAATGGATCTATCCTAATCTCTTCTCTATAAATAGAGGAATAAATCAAATTTGAAGCTCACAGAAAACACGAAAATAACGAAGAACACACGAGAGAACTCACAGAGCATTCAAACGAGCAAATTCGAAAAGCCTAAGTCTTTCGCTAGAAGTTCGAAGAATCTATCTCCGGCGAAAGACTACATTCCAGCTCTTAGGGAACCAAGTTGAACTGCTTAATACAGCCTCTAGTGTCCAAATGACGATACACGAACCCAAAGCTATATTCAGCTGTTCGTCGTTCTAGAAGCCACATCCTTGTTCCCTATCTCTCTAACCTAAGCTCAATAGAATATATCCATAGCTTAGACGAAGGAGTTCACCTTTGAACTGATCCTTATTGTAAAGGACTCCTTCACAGTTGGAGAGTTTTTCAAACACTCAATTTGATAACCGTGTAAACTGAGACTTGCTCAGTATAAATCTCAAGACCAGTGTTTGTCCAGCGTACAAACCGACTGAGACTATCTCAGTATAATAAATAGCTTCCTGATCTTTCGGGACAGTGGACGTAGGATTTTTGTGTCCGAACCACTTTAAAAATCTATGTGTCTTGTGTTCTGTTTTTAACTGTTGCATTGATTTACTGTTCATACTGAAAATATTCTTTAAATCATTCAACTGAGTTTCAGCAAACTTAACAGACTGCACTAATCAACTGAAACTGTTTTGATAAAAACATTTTTCGACTCAACTGAATTTGGGCCTACACTATTCCGCACCACTGAACTCTATTTGTAAGATAGTGAATTCTAACTCTCAGTCAGCTAGCAGATCTCAGTAGAGTCAGTCACTCTGCCACACGATTCAGAACAACTTATCTGGTCTGCTGAACTTTAAGTTGAGAAAATCGGTTTTTAAGTGTATTCACCCCCCCCCCTCTACACCTGAACGTGCTCTCGGGACCAACACTATCTATCAATCTCACTTTTAACATGAATTTACCACAAATTATGTTCAGTTCAATCAGGAAATAGCTTAAGAACATACCTGTTCGTCGCCGACATACATGGCGGCAGTGTCAGCGGTGGGCGGTCGTCGACGGTGACTGGGGCGGAATGTGGTCGGCTACTGTGAATTGGAATGGAATGTCTCTGTCGGCCCTGAGATCTATTATGTCTCTCTCTGGCGAAAGAGAGGGAGCCGTTACAAAACTTACAATATCCCTATAGGGCCGATGGCTGGCCTAAAGAGGGCAGATTGCATTTGGCCTTGCAATAATTGGACGAGTTACAATATCGCTGAAGGGCTGAAGGTTGGGCGTAAGGACGGCCGATGACATTCGTCCTTGAAATAATTGGACAGGTTCAATTTTGGATTAAATTCTTCATATTCTCTCAGCCCTCTTCAGCCTTGTGCTTGTTCTTTCGGCCCTTCTGACATCACTAACGAATCTTGTCTGAGCAGACAAGAAAAGCAGACAAATGATTAATTTATGACAAAAGTATACTAGAATGGCTATATTTGTGTTTTAGACCCCGATTGGGAAAATAACTTAATTAAGGACTTATGACAAAAGAACTTATTCTATAAGGACTTATGGTATAAGTACTTAAATTTAATAAATTAATTGTGTTTGGATACACATAGGAATAGTAACTTATATAGGCAAAAAAATAAAATTAATAAAAATGTAGTTGTTGGGATTTGATATGTGAACCTCCTTAAAAGTTACTTATAAATTGCCATAAGTTAATAATATTAACTTATGAAAATAAATTAAAAGTAACTTATCATTTAGAATAAGTGATTTCGATAAGTTTCCCAAACGAGCGTAAAATGACTTATATTTAAATTAAGTTAAAATAAGTTGTTTACAAGCTATTCTAAACGAGGCCTTAGTATAGTGCAAGGCTAAAGTTGTGTTTGTTATAATTTATTTGGCTAACAGTATATATATTACCACGAAGTGTAAAACATGAATTTGTTCTTTTGTTCTGCCATTTACTTTCTCTATCTGTTTTTCTTTATTTGCCGCTACATTATTTGTTGTTGGGAGATGATTCAGTTGTTGTTTAGTTGTTAATGCTTTGGCTAATCCCAAAACCCTAAGTTAATTGGTGAACCATTCCTTTGTAACGCTTTGTCGTTGAGTTTTTCAGACTCAGCAGACTTGTCTTCAGCATGGACCGGCTCATAAGTTCCGTCTGCTGTGTTTCAGTAGACTATCTGCCGCAGTGCCATGGAGTGAAGATTCAGTAGTGCTGGACTCAACAGGAGCAGCATACTGAAAGGTGTTCAGGAGTCAAATGAACTGGACTCAGCATGAGCAATTTACTGAACTCAGAGTATTGACCTTCAGTAGAGTTGAACTCAGCAGGAGTATACCACTGAACCTATGGGTCAGACTCAGCAACGGTCTGTCATTTTCTTTAACTGACAGTGGACTTCATGTCATATCAGTAGAGTTGTCCGAGGTTGTACATCTGAGAAAAATCAGCTTCAGTATCAACCTTGAAGTCTGCAAGTGTCTCAACCACTTTATGTACATCGAACAATAACAAGCAGCCAGCTGGTAAGTCTCCGACATAAAGCTGCAAGTCAACCGCTTTCCCAAAAAGTAAGAGGACTCTATAGAATTCGAAAAGAAGTCGTTTACTACCTAGTAATAGAGTGACAGGTGAGCAGTTCGTCTCCAACGGATCTATTCACGGTCACGCCTATAAATAGATGGAAGGTTGTGATCTTCAAAGTCGCACTACACGATCACATAAGCGACGATACGAGAACTCAAGCATTCAAGAATCAAGCTCTAGAACACTTATCGTTTTTTCAGTGAAGAACACGAACCCAGAGTAGATATATCCTCTTTGTTCTTCACTCTAGAAGCCTTTCCAGTTCTCACCCTCTAACATTAAGCTCATTGTAATATTCATAGCTTAAACCGAAGGAGTTCATTTATTGTCTAGCGTACAAACTAACTGAGACTAACTCAATATAATAAAATAGTGTCCTGTGTTGTTAAGGACAAGTGGACGTAGGATCTTACGTATCCAAACCACTTTAAAAATTGCTCTGGTGTTTATTTGTTGCATGGTATAACTGTTCATACTGAAAATATTCTTACAAAATCATACAACAACATTTCAGTTAAAAGCTAAAACATTGCACTAATATACTGAACTGATTTGTTAAACAAATATTTTCGAAAAAAAGTAAAATCGAGCCTACACAATTTCGCACGCTACTGAACCTCTACTGAACGGTTCTGAATTCTTACATCAGTCAACTAGCAGACCTCAGTACTATCAGTCACTCTGTCCGCGCGATCAAGATCAGCCTGCTTGGTCTACTAAATTAGTTCAGTAGACATCTTTTGTGAAACGGATTGATCGCGTTTTGAGTTTAAGAAAAAGGTTTTCAAGTGTGTTCAACCCCTCCCCCACCCCCCTCTACACCTGAACGTTTGACTCGGGACCAACAATTGGTTTCAGAGCAGGAGTTCTTTTGACTCTTATTTTCTGAAATTGGTCTACTCGAACTGATCTTTTTGAAAATGTTTTTCACAGCATAACATCTCTTCATTCATCTTTAACCCCTTATCTTCAAAATGTCTGATATGTCAGGGATTCTGATGGTACCCGTGTTCTCAGTAGAGAACTATGGTGTATGGCGAGTCAGAATGGAGGCGCATCTGACCTCACTACACGACACCATGTCTGATGTGCTTGAAATCGGTCCTATCATTCCTATGATAAACAGTGTCAAATACAAAGAGGAAGGTAGAGCTGACATACGGGAGATGGTGCCTAAAGACAAATTTGAATATACGCCAGAAGAGAAGAAGCTTCACAATCTAGATAGAGTTGCTCATATTGATATTCTAACAAATCTCAGTGATTCTTATCTAGGCAGGGTTTATGACTGCAAGTCCGCGAAGGAACTCTAGGATACACTGGCGTTATTGAGTCAGGGGACTCACAAAATAAAGAACAACAAACTAATGCTGGACCTCCAGAAGCTTGAGACGCTCACCCTCATGCCCAATGAGAAGATTGAAGATCTAAACGACAGATTCACCAAGATCATGAATTCAATCAACGGGCTAGGGAAGATGCCCTCGAATAGTGAGATGAACCTGAATATACTGTGGGCACTGCCTGAAGGACGATGGAGTTCATTTGTCACATATCTTCGACACTCTGACCTTGATTATGTTTCTATTGACCATATATTTTCTTAATTAAAGGCAGAGGAGTTAAAGTTCAGTCTACCTCACAAGATAAGGAATGGAGCTGACACCTCACATGATCATGACCTAAAGGCATCAGTCAGCACTCCACAAGCAGCAGTGAGCAACCAGACTACGTCGACATGCTCAGCCTCGATTCCTACTGAAGGAACCCTGGTTGAACGCTATGCTCTGCTGGCTCTTAAATACCAAAGAGAAGGATAGGAGGATCAAGCTGAAGAAATCCTACCAGAAATCCCGAGGTAAGTATGAATCACCTTCTAAAGGAGATCATAACTCGAAACTCTCTGAATGCAAGAATGAAGAATCTGCTTCGAAGCCTAAAAAGTCAGAATCAAAACCAAGCAGACCTTCTTCATACTATAATCGCAAAAAGGATGGGCACTACCAATATGAGTGTCCAGAGCTGAGAGCAGCCGAGAGAGCTGTGCGACAAGCTCGAAGAGAGAAGTTTGCCAAAAAACATCAAACATTCATTGTTGGAGAGCTTTCAGATGACTCAGAAGAGGCGGAAAACTTCATGGACTCATCAGATGATGAAGTCTCATTCATCGCGGTAGAAGTTGAAGACAATGAGAAGTGTCTCATGGTTGGAGAAGAGGATGAGGTAAACTCTTATGCTATTGATATACCCTCTTCACCATGCACACATAATACACAATCTACTGCAGGTGATCATCCTGAATCTGTACTGTGCTAAGAAGCCCTACTAGACAAGCAGATCAAGATGAGTTTGGACTTCAGTCAGACCCTTCAAGAGATGGACCTCCTGAGAGCCGAAAATGAGAAACTTTCTAAGTCCAGTCAGGACACTACTAAGTTGGCTCAGCTTGCCAAGAGACTGAAATAGGAGAATAATTCTCTAATGACACAGTCTCAGCAGCAAGAAGGACTGATCTCAGTACTGACCAAAGACTTGGCGAAGAAAGTCAGTGAACTGGGTCTACTGAAGAAGGAATATTCAGAACTACAGACACAGTACGAAACTCTCAAGAAGAGTGATGAGGTCTAGAAAGCTATGATGACTGACAGATTCCTTGGAGCAAAGAAGAAGCTCGAAACCATGCTCACAAGTCAGAGACCTGTAACCCATAAGGAAGGGTTAGGTTACACTTTTGAAGCTTCAACCTTAGCTCCACTAGATTCAGCAGCAAAGCTTGCGGATAGGTTTGTCAAAGGGTGTACTAAATGTTCAGAACCCTAGAAACCTTTGACAAAAGGAAAGCAAAAGGTGAATGTACCTCATCCCACCTATCAGAAGTCTGGCAGATCTCGCTCACAACCTCCCAGTCAGAAGCAAGGGGGAAATTCAGTGAGATGGGCAAATCAACATGGGCCTCAGACTTTGACTCACCCTGCTCAGTACGGAAGCTACTATTATGAGCCAGTGGTCAAGAAGGCACCCAAGAACCAGACAAAAGCAGCTGAATTCGTTCAGAAGGTTAAGAGTCCAGCTAAGCAGAAGATCAGGGTTGTTGAACCTCTGAAGCAGAAAGAGTCAACACCACTAAGCCCAATAGTGAAGTTTGTTGACGGGTCAGGGAGGAAGCTGTTTGAGACTACAAAAGTAGTCAGGCAGATTTGAATTGTAAAACCACTAACTCCTCAGGACCCAAAAGAAACATAAAGGGTACCTAAGTGTGATTTTCTATTTTGCAGGTACAAAAAGACCCATGGTACGTAGACAGTGAATGTTCCAGACACATGATGTACCAGAAGACACTACTGACAGATTACAACACTGAAGATGGACGCAGAATAGAGTTTGGTGATAACGCCAAAGGCTACACGAGAGGATTTGGAACACTAAATATTGGAACCACCATAGTTCCAAAAGTATCTTATGTTGAAGGGCTCCAACATAACCTCCTCTCTGTTAGTCAATTTTGTGATAACAATAAAAGAGTGATATTTGACAATGGTTTTTATGATGTATTGGATAAATCTACAGGTAAAACAGTGTTATCAGGAGCACGGAAGAAGAACATCTATGTGGCCAACTAGAAATTAGTGGAGCCTGAAGCTTGTTTGATAGCACGGAACGAAGACAGAACTGAGTGGTTGTAGCACAGAAGGCTCAGTCATCTCAACTTTAAGGTGCTGAAAAAACTTGAGAATGGATCTCTTGTCAGGGGACTGCCCAAGCGAGCATTCAAAAAGGAAGAAGAATGTGAAGCAGGTCTGAAAGGAAAGCAGACTAAGAAAAGCCATTATTCAATTTTGTCACCTTCTACTGACGGAATCCTTCAGCTTCTTCACATGGACCTTTTTGGGCCAGTTTCTCCTTTGACGATCAGAGGCAAGAAGTACAGACTGGTGGTCATCGATGACTATTCCAGATATATGTGGGTACTTTTTATCGTCAACAAGTCTGACGTCAAGACATCTTCGCCGAGGCTACTGAAGAGATTCAGTGTTGAGAAGGACACCAAGATTAAGAAGATTCGTTCTGATCGCGGTACTGAGTTTCTGAACTCAATGGTGAAAGAGTTTTGCGATACTAAAGGAGTAGAATATGACTGTTGCACGCACGCCTCAACAGAATGGACTTGCTAAGCAAAAAAATAGAACACTAAAAGAAGCAGTAAAGACCTTAATCGCAGACTCTGGACTACCACTGAAGTTCTGAGCAGAAGCCACGAGCACAGCATGCTATACTCAAAATCGCTATTTACTGACAAAGAAGCACATGAAGACGCCTTATGAATTATGGAACGGGAGAATTCCTTCTATATCTTAATTCATATATTTTGTTGCTCTTGTTTCATTCACAATAATGGAAAGGATCAGTTGAGGACTTTCGAAAGCAAATCAGACTAAGGAGTGTTCTTACGATACCCCATGGTCAGTAAAGCTTTCAGAGTTTTCAACCTCCGGACCCTTTGCGTGGAGGGAAGTCCTCATGTTATTTTTCAACGAGTTTGCTATTGAGAACAGGAATAGAAGCAACTCAGATTCTGAATATGTAAGCCAGAAGCTATAGAATCTGAACATAAACGAAGATGCAAAAAAAATTCACCAGTGTTGGGATGATGATTCAGCAGAAGAAGATATTCAAAATCAACCCACACTGAATGTAGCTGAGAAGCTTGATTCTACAGTACAAAATCAATCCCATGTATTGGTGAATGAAGACACCAAAATTGGTACTAAGACCAAATCTGAATGCACCAACTCAGGGTGAACAAATGATGTTCTTAAACCTAAAACCACTACAGTGGACGATTCATCAGAACCTCAACTTGTCACTGAACTTCTTCAGTCTCAAAACAGTACTACTGAAATACCTAATACTCTTACTGTTTGCACTGAATCTATTTCAGAAAAAGAGACAAGGAAACGACGTTCTTGGTTAGCTACTCACTCTGTTGAGATGATTATTGGTGACCCTTCAGCAGGCGTTCAGCCCAGAGCTAATTTGAGACAAGGCGAGAGTACATTGTACTCATGTTTCTTGTCTAATGAAGAACCTCAGAATATTGAGGAGGCACTGAACGAAGCTGACTGGATTATAGCCATGCAAGAGGAGCTGAACCAATTCGTTCGCAATGAGGTTTGGGAGCTTGTTGACAGACCCCGACACCAACATGTCATAGGAACAAAAGGGGTCTTCAAGAACAAGCGAGACAAAAACAACGTTATAGTCAGAAACAAGGCTCGATTAGTTGCCAATGTTTACTGTCAAGCTGAGGGAATAGACTTCGATGAAACGTTTGCCCCAGTTGCAAGACTGGAAGCTATTCGTCTTTTCCTTGCATACGCCTCACGTCAAAGATTAAAAGTCTATCAGATGGTTGTGAAGTGTGCGTTATTGAACAACGTACTGAAGGAAGAAGTATACGTGGAGCAGCCTCCCGAATTTCAGCAGGGACATCAAGTATACAGACTCAGGAAAGCATTGTATGGGTTCCCTGTCAGGTTTCCTCCTTCAGAAGGGTTTTCGCAAAGGCACCGTAGACTGAAAACTATTTTGCATATGACTGAACGATCACATACTCTTAGTGCAAGTCTACGTGGATGACTTCATCTTCGGTTCTCAGAATGTGACCATGTGTCAAAGATTTGAGAAGATGATGAAGGATAAGTTTGAGATGTCAATGATGGGAGAGATGAATTTCTTTCTTGGACTTCAAGTTAAACAAACTGAGAAAGGGATCTTCATCAATCAAGCCAAATATAGTAAGGAACTTATCAAGAAATTCGGATGCGAGTTCAGCAAACCAGTCAGAATCCCTATGAAAACAAACTTCCAGATTGATCTAGACAAAGAGGGAGTATCAGTAGCCTCTACTGATTATCGTGCTTTAATTGGTTCATTATTATATATAATTGTTAGTCGACCTGACATAACTTATGTTGTAGGTGTCTGTGCTCGATTTCAGGCGAATCCTAAGTTGAGCCATATAAAGTTAGCAAAGAAGATTCTCCGCTATCTCAAAGGCACACCTGACAGAGGGTTATGGTATCCAACAGATGATAATTTTGAACTAACTGGCTACACTGACGCTGATTATGCAGGTTGCAGGCACGACCGAAAATCAACTTCAGGAACGTGCCCGTTCCTCGGTAGCAAGCTGATTTCAAGGTTCTCCAAGAAATAGCATTCAGTTGCCACATCCACTACTGAAGCTGAATACATGGCTGCCGGAAGTTGTTGCGCCCAGATTCTTTGGCTTCGACAGCAATTGTGCGACTACGACGTATTTCAGAATGAAGTGTCGATCTATTGTGACAGTACCAGTGACATTGCCATCTCGCAGAATCTTGTTCTACATACAAGATGCAATCACGTGGACATTCGAAACCACTTCATTCACGATCATGTCGAGAAGAAGGATGTAAGATTGGAAAATATCCTCAGTGACATACAGAGGGCTGATATACTGACCAAGCCTTTAGCTGAAGCTAGATTCAGAGATCTTTCAGTAGAGCTCGGTCTCCTAGAACCTACTGACTTTACTCAGTAAGCATTTCAAATGGAGTGCCCTCAGTAAGGGAGAATACTCATCCTACACTGAATTCGTTCACTTTCGAGATTCAGCAACCAACTACACGTGGTATCAGCTGACTACAATGCTCAGCTGACAGGTTTGCGTATCTCTTTCAGTAGTCAACTCAGCATACATTAAAAAAAGTGGTTTCAGTCATAAAAAGTTTTTATGATAAAGACGTTCAGCATCGCACTTAATGCTTTAAAGAATGTCATTAATTAAAATCATTTTCATTTATTACACGACATTCTATGTTCTATTTACTGAACTCTACTTTGTTTTTAATGCGAGTCGTATCAACTTACTTCTAAACAGATAAGTTTGTTTGAGATTTGACTAGGCGGCATGATCATCATTACTCTTTTTATATTATAAAATCGTGATCGTCCACTGAAAAAGCGGGATTTAATCCCAACCGTCAATCAAAAACGTTTCACATTCAAAATAAAACTATATATCGATGTGATCTTCCACATCGTCATATTCTCCATTGTCGTTTCTGCATATACCTTAAGAGCTCTCTGCAAACATTCAGCATACTTGCGTACTTTCATATATTTCAGAGTTCCTCTTACGGTAACACTTATTTTCTAAAGCACTCGTACTAACTAATTCTACTTTCAAGTGTTAATTCTCTATTTTACAGATAGTCATGATGAGCCTTCAAGTAATTTCTCCTGCCGATATCATCGAGATATTGGAGAAGGATAGAGTATGGTTTGAACCTGTTATGGAGTTTGACTCCAGCGGGTTGGACTTTCTGGAGGAGTTTTATGATGCCTGCGGGCATCTAGCTTGGAGTTATTTCTTTCAAAGAAACCCTCGTACTTCTTGCCTCATCAGATAGTCGAGCTATATCTTAACCTAGAGGAGGACGATGGGGACTTGGTTGGAACATTCAAAGTTCATGAGATTCAGGATACAACCAAGGCATCTCCGATTCTGAAGAAGATGTCTCTGAAGTAAGCCCTTATCAGTAGCTTCAGACTCCCTTCAGACGGCATCAGTCTTGCAGGATATAAGGACAACGTTATAGATGACTACCTGATACTGTTTTGCGGGAAGCCTACATCGTTCAGAGCTGCATTTCCCAAGAGCAGCATGCTTCCGCAATTCAGGGCATTGGCGTACATTGTGACGCAGTTCTTGACAAGCCAGGCCGGCTAATTCGATCAGGTATCTAGGCCAAAACGGCAGATGATGATGGCCATATATGACAGAGCGCTAATCTACTGCGCCGATGTATTCACCAAGGAGTTTCAGGCGCAAGGGGCGAAGTTCGATTGATTAGCTTCTCGACTGAGTGTCAAGGGAAAATTGTTATATGACATGAAGCTCTCAGTCATGATCGAGGACTTCTGTGGAGCTGATTCGATTACATATGCTGACAAAGAGTACTTCAACCCTAAGAAGATCAGATTCCACAACTAAGCCAGCTCGTTGCAGCAAACTGGCATTGGTGCCGGACAGGGAAATGGCAAGAGGATAGCCTCGACCCCAGTGAAGAAGGGTGCTACCCCTCAGAAGAAGAAGAAGGCTTCAGTAGAGCAAGCCTTGGTAGTAGCCCCCACTGTCCCTCAGTTGCGTGATGAGGAAACTAAGTCAGCAGAGAAGGCTGATTCAGAAGAGAAGGCAAATTCTGCTGAGAAGGAGACCTCAGCAGAGAAGGCTCCTTCAGCAGATCGAGAAGGCTCAGTGGAACAGGGGACCTCACCCATGCTTTTACTCCAACTCCCCTTTCTCCACTGAACGTACAGCCACTCAGCAATCTGCCTTCTGCTGAGAAAGATCAGTCTCCTATCGACGATGATGAGTTGGAGACTGATACTGAAGCTGAGACACTTGGGCTCGAGCTTTCATTGCTTGAATCCAGTCACTGAGCACATTCCTGAGATCGTCGGTCACTCCGACTTGGTCGACATTGCCTTAAGGGCAAGGCTTCAAATGCTCATCAGATTCCGGGACTGAATCACCCTTGAACAGATGATCAGATTCAAGTCCTTAGAAATTCTGAACGCCTACGAGCTACAACTTCGTCAGCAGATAGACTATGAAGAGCCTGCTGACGTCAGCTCAATCGATGACCTTAGGGCGGCCATGTTGGCCTTACTTGAAGATAGATATCCTACTTCAGTGGCTGTCCCTATTGAAGGTTCAGCAGGTCAGGATGACCCAGAACCACCCAGTCATGCAGGAACTAAGAAACCTACTGAGGGTACTCAACAGGAGCTGGAGGGAGCACACCCTTCTGATGATCTCTCTCACTCCCCTCCTCCTCTTAGTTCGGCCGCAGCAGGCACCTCTCACCCTGCTGACCTAGAACAGCTGCTGCTGGGGTCAGCGTATGAGGTTGGCTTTGTTGCAAAGCATCGAAAGTTGAAAGCGGTAGCCAAGACACTTCTGAAGCAGGGGACCCATAATCATCTCCGTGCCAAAAAGTCCACAAGATATGGCGCAAGGCTACTGCAGCTCAGTGCGAGGAAGTCAGGGAACTGAAGACTTCCATTCAGAACATCCCTCATGTCCCTAACTTCAGCTCCATTCTCACTAATGCACTCACTGCATAGAGAGCTACATTAAAAAATCAGCAAGCCTCGGTTCAGAAGCTACTGAAGGATGCCCAAGCTTCTAATCGTGATTCCTTCAAGGTAGCTCAATCTGAGCTTCAGAACCAGATCTCTCAACTCACGAGCATAGAATCAAAGCACTTTAGGATGAGTGTGAGCTGAAGATCAACGCAAAGCTGACAAAGATTGAAGAACTGGTAGATCTCTCTCAGAAGAAATACGTTGAAGAAGTCATAACTAAGAGGAACGATCTACACCTGAAGTTCGAAAATCCTCAGAAAACCTTGGATGAGTTATCCCAATCCTATCACACGCTCAGCACCAAGGCAGTTACACTTCTCACCCCAACCCCATTGGATGATGCCAAAAGGGGGAAAGCTCCAAGATTGAAAAGCCTATGATCAAGGGGGAAAGGTCTAAAGGGAAGAAAGTAGCTCGGGTTATTGCCCAGGTGTCTCAGCAGGGGATGTAGCAGCTGAGATAGGCCCAAGCGGCTCAAAACCCAATGAGGCTGAAACCAGTACTTCTGAGCCTCCACAGAAGTATATTAAAGAAGTGACCGCGTTTCTAGAGGAGTCAGATGCTGAAGAGCCTCCTCTATCTCCACCTGTATCTAAGAAAGGGAAATATATTCTGAAAATTCCAACCCGTCCCACAAGATACATTAGCCCAGCAGAGCAAGCACATATTGATGCTGATGAGAAGCTTGCTCGGGAGATTGTTGAGGCTGCAAATAAGCCTAAGAAGGCCCCTGTGAAGGCTAGGACGAAGGTGTCTGCCAGAAAGACCATTCAGAGGCAGGTGGTCAGAAAGCTCTCTCTCCAAGACGATGCTGACAAAGAACAAGAGAAGGAGAGAGAAGCTGAGAAGAAGAATCAGGCTGACTCATCCCAGCAAACAAAGAAGAAGTCAGTTGAGCCTACTACAGACGAGATGATCAACTTCAGCATTCGAGCTCTCGAAAGAAGAGCTTAATGGCATCAACTCGAAGAGATCAGAAGGAAAGATACTTTAGCCAAGGAGAAGGCAGCTGAAGAGGCAAGAGAAGTTGAACGACTAAAGCCTAGGCCACCACCTCCTAAGGACAGGGACATCCCAACCACCTCCAAATTCTTCAAACGAGGCTGTAATCATGATGATCAGAAAATTCATAGATGTCCTCACATAGATCAGTGGATGCCTTGGGAGAAGACAGGCTTGGGAGACGATCAAAGCTGAATTCATCAAGAGATATTACGTATGGCAATTTTGGCCCGACTCCGTGAAAGTTGAGTAGTTTGCTGAATGGATTGAGAAATGTGATAAAGAAGTCTACAATATAGTTCAGAATGCCCTTCTTGAAGATAACATTACTGTTAGAACTCCGGCCTTCAGAACTCTGCCACCACTGAGGAAACTAGACGGATCATTATACACAGTCGTGATTGAGAAGGAAGCTAGGGATGCTGCCAAAGCTTTTGAACTTGAACCTACTAATCCAGAAGATATTCCGAAGATTCAAAATTTGAGGCGAGACATATTCAAGATTGTTAGTCCCGAGAGCACGTTCAGGTGTAGAGGGGGGGTGAATACACTTGAAACTGATTTTCTCAACTTAAACACGAACAGTCCTTTTTCAGGATGATGTCGTACTGAACAAGTTCAGCAGACCAGATAAGTTGTTCTGAATCGTGTTGGCATAGTGACTGACTCTACTGAGACCTGCTAGCTGACTGAGAGTCAGAATTCAGTATCTTGCAGATAGAGTTCAGTGGTGCGGAATAGTGTAGGCCCAATTCAGTTGAGTTAGAAAACGTTTTTATCAAAACAGTTTCAGTTGATTAGTGCAGTCTATTTAGTTTGCTGAAACTCAGTTGAATGATTTAAAGAAGGTTTTTCGAGTATGAACAAGTAAATCAATGCAACGATTAAGAATGAAACACATGACACAGAGATTTTTAAAGTGGTTCAGACACAAAAATCCTACGTCCACTGTCCCGAAAGATCAGGAAGCTATTTATTATACTGAGGTAGTCTCAGTTGGTTTGTACGCTGGACAAACACTGGTCTTGAGATTTATACTGAGCAAGTCTCATTTTACACGATTATCAAACTGAGTGTGTGAAAAACTCTCCAACTGTGAAGGAGTCCTTTACAATAAGGATTAGTTCAAAGATGAACTCCTTCGTCTAAGCTATGGATATATGCTATTGAGCTTAGGTTAGAGGGATAGGGAACAAGAAGGTGGCTTCTAGAACAACGAACAGCTGAATATAGCTTTGGGTTCGTGTATCGTCGCTTGGATACTAGAGGCTGTATGAAAAAGTTAAGCTTGGTTCCCTATAAGCCAGAATGTAGTCTTTCGCCGGAGATAGATTCTTCGAACTTCTTGCGGAGGACTTAGGCTTTTCGGATTAGCTCGTTTGAATGCTCTGTGTGTTCTTGGTAGTTCATTTTTTCGCGTATTCGTGTTCGTTTCTCTCGTCGTGAGCTTCAAATTTGATTTATCCCTCTATTTATAGAGAAGAGATTAGGATAGATCCGTTGGAGACGACGATCCTTTGTCTCTCTCTTTTGGGTAGCTAACGGCTCTTTTGAAGTATGGTGGCAATGTCCTTTCCCTCCTTTTCTGGAAAGTGGTTGACTTGCAGGTTTAAGTAGATATAGGTTACGTGTCTGCTTGTCATTGGTCGAGGTTCAGAAAGTGGTTGAGACAGAACAGACTTCAAGGGGATCTGAAGCTGACTTCTCTCTTCCTCGTATTGACTCTGCTGAAAGGTGACTTCAAAGATTCGACGGTCGAAAAGACTCGCCTCGTTGCTTGAGTCTAATCTCTGATTCAGTAGCATTCTCCTGCTGAGTCTGCTCTACTTGAAGATTAGCTCTGAGTACAGTGAACTACACCTGCTGAGTCCAGTTCTACTGACTCCTTTCAGTATACTGCTCCTGTTGAGTCCAGTATTTACTAAGTCTTCTACTTCTGGTGCTGAGGCGGATAATCTACTGAGTGCCTGAACCAGAGCAGAGGGTCTGCTGAGTCTAAACAAAATAAAATACAACGTAATGGTTCACCAATCAATATAGGGTTTTGGGATCTTCAAATCTTCATAAATACATTCAGAGCACAGGGCTACTGACTGTTTCACAGCATAGTTGACTGAATTATTTCCCACTATTATCGACACTGCTGAGGGTAGAATCATCACCCAACAAAGATGTATGGACTTCCATTACCCGAGGATAAATCAAATAATTTCAAGGCAAGGATTCAGCATTTTAAATCTGTTAGGAAGTAGTCTTATTTTGTCTGTATCTGCTGTATTTCCTAGTGTAGCACTTGATGTAACTGTACTGAGCTTCTTATCATCAATATACATCAATTGTTACTTGGCCTGACAATTCCTTATTGTCTCCATGGCCTGCTTTGTTTTTACCTTAACACTCAAAATCACCTAGTGATTACTGACTCACACACTCACTGATTATCTGTGTGTTTGGTTATTGCTTAGTTCAGAAGACTTGAAGATACTCTCCATAGTTTCTCATTGTAATATTTGTAAGGAGTTTGTATATGGTAGTTCTTTAGATTCTTAGATAGTGTTAGATAGTTGATGGTGATAGGTTTTGGCATCATCAAATAGGGGGAAATTGTTGGAAGATGATTCAGCTGTTGTTTAGTTGTTAATGATTTGGCTGATCCCAAAATCCTATGTTGATAGATGAACCATTCCTTTGTAATTGTACGCCTTGTCGTTGAGTTTTTCAGACTCAGCAGATTTGTCTTCAGCATGGACCGGCTCAGAAGTTCGTCTGCTGTGTTTCAGTAGACTATCCACCGCAATGTCATGGAGTGAAGATTTAGTAGTGCTAGACTCAACAGGAGCAGCATACTGAAAGTTGTTCAGAAGTCAGTAGAACTGGACTCAGCAGTAGCAGTTTACTGAACTCAGAGTCTTGATCTTCAGTAGAGTTGAACTCAGCAGGAGTATACTACTGAACCTATGGGTCAGACTCAGCAACGGCCTGTCCGTTTCTTTAAGTGACAGTTGACTTCATGTCATATCAGTAGAGTTGTCCGAGGTTGTACATCTGAGAAAAGTCAGTTTCAGTATCAACCTTGAAGTTTGCAAGTGTCTTAACCACTTTATGTACATCGACCAATGACAAGCAGTCAGCTGACAAGTCTCCGACATAAAGCTGCAAGTCAACCACTTTCCTGAAAAGTAAGGGGACTCTACATAATTCGAAAAGAAGCCGTTTGCTACCTAGTTGTAGAGTGACACGTGAACAGTTCATCTCTAATGGATCTATTCACAGTCAAGCCTATAAATAGAGGGAAGGTCGTGATCTTCAAAGTCGCACTACACGATCACATAAGCGACCATATGAGAACTCAAGCATTCAAGAATTAAGCTCTAGAACACTTATCGTTTATTCAGTGAAGAACACGAACCCAGAGTAGATATATCCTCTTTGTTCTTCATTCTAGAAGACTCTGTCCGTTGCTGAGTCTGATCTCTGATTCAGTAGCATTCTCCTGCTCAGTCTGCTCTACTTAAAGATTAGCTCTGAGTACAGTGAACTACTCCTGCTGAGTCCAGTTCTACTGACTCCTTTCAGTATACCTCTACTGCTGAGTCCAGTATTTACTGAGTCTTCTACTTCTGGTGCTGAGGCGGATAATCTACTGAGTGCCTGAACCAGAGCAGAGGGTCTGCTGAGTCTGAACAAAACAAAATACAACGTAATGGTTCACCAATCAATATAGGGTTTTGGGATCTTCAAATCTTCATAAATACATTCAGAGCACAGGGCTACTAACTGTTTCACAGCATAGAAGAGTGAATCATTTCCCACTATTATCGACACTGTTGAGGGTAGAATCATCACCCAACATTTTCCCCCTATTTGATGATGCTAAAACCTAATAGCTAAACAAGCAACCTAACACTATGACTTATCAGAAACAGAGCTCCTTACAAGTATTACAAGTAGGATCAGTGGAGTTGTTCTTCAAGTCCTAGACTACTGAGGGGATCAGGGCAAAAGGTCAGAATAAATACAGTCTGAGCAACAATTTCCCCCTGTCTTAACAATATTTTCCCTTTATCTATCAAGTCTATCAGAATCTAGCTAAGCAACAACTGACAATAAGTAATCAGACAGTGAGTGTGTGAGTCAGTAATCACTTCAGTGATTCTGAGTGTTAAGCATAAATAAACACGGCTGTTCAGACAATAAGATATTGTCAAAGCCAAACAGAAATATATTATATATATGTAAAGAAGTTCAGTATAGTTACATCTCTGGTAAGCTAGAAAACAAGAAAAAGATACAAAGAGAACACAGAAGCAAAGAGTCATTTGAACTGCCTAATCCTGTCTTTGGAATCTTGGGATTGAGATTCAGGGAGAGGCACTCCATACATGCGATAGGTGACTTTTCTCAGCTTCAGTATCTCAGCAAAGTCCGCTGGATCTTCTTCATCAAGAAATTTGGCTTCAGCAGCGCCCTTCACTTCTTTCTCAATAACACCATAGTGAACGGATCCATCAAGTCTCTGTGGGGGTGGCAAGATTCTAGGATCTGGAACTCTGACTTCAACATGTTCATTGACAGCTTTCTGCAATCTGGCATACATGTCTAGGTTGGCTCTCATCATCCATTCAGTGTAAGCTTCTGCCTTGTGCTTGTCAGGCCAGAATCTCCAGAAGTAGTTCCTTTTAATGAACTCTATCTTCAGCGCTTCCCATCTCTGAGTGAATTCTACTGGCATCCATTCATCAGTTCTAGGCCATCTATGAGTCTTCAGATCAGTAGGCTTCCTGAATCTTCTGTATCTGTAAGGGATATCAGCCTTTGAGGGGATCCTCTGACTCGCTTCCTTTTCTTGTTCTCAGCCGAAGGGCTTAAAGGTCTGCTATATGTAATCTTTCCCCGGCGCTTCTTCAATCGCCCCGGCCTCTTTACCTCTGTACAAGTATCTGTCTAACTGAGCCCAGATCTCTTCCATTTCCTGTTCTTGTTCCTTAGAGGCAGTATAGGAAGGCTTGTGAGGTGGCTCTTCTTCTGAGTCAGCAGGAGTAGAAGATTTTTCTTTGGAGGTGCCCTGCTGCTCAGTAGACTTTAGTTGCTGTTGCTCCTTCTCTTTTTGCTTGTCAGCTTCGTCACTGAGTTTAAGTGTTCTGGGAGGCAGCCTTGACCTTGTTCTCTTGCCTCCAGCTGGAGCCTTGGTTTTACCTTTGATAGGCTTCGGTTTAGGCTTTTTGGCTGCTTCAGCTTCGGCAATCTCCCTTGCCAGCTTCTCGTCAGCGGCTATCTGAGCCGCCTCCTCCGGGGTTATGAACCTCCTGGGTCCTTTCTTCTTGGAGGGAGGTGTTGGGAGTTTCAGTACTTTCTTGCCTTTGCCGGCAACAGGAGGTGGAAGAGGAGCTTCTTCCTCTTCTGAGTCCTCCTCATCAGCGTACTCAGCAACTTCTCTAATGATATCGAGAGGAGTCTGAGTTGCCTGAGTCGCGACTTCTCTGGCTCCTGAGCCACTTGGGCTTGTCTCAGTTGATGCTGCAGCTGCAGCTGAGACACCCTGGGCCTCGCCAGTTTCAGTAGGTGCAGTAGGGGCGGATGTCTGAGTTGTTACCCTTGCTACTGACCTTGCTCTCTTTGGAGCCTTCAGTATTAGGTCCTTGGCAGCTTCGCCCTTAATTGATTTTTCTATTAGACTTTCCCCTTTAGCCAAACTTTCCCTCTTTTCGGCATCAGCAAGTAGGGTTGGGGTTGGAGCATATACCTTCTTGTTCAAGCTTTTGTAGGAGGCTGACAGATCATCTAGTCTGGCGTGGATCTTGGTCAGTGCCTCATGCAGCTCATTTCTCTCGTTGGTCAGCTGATTGATGTATTCTTTGTGTGAGAGATCTGTTGTAGCCTTGAACTCTTTCAGCTGTTGTTCAACCTTCTCTTCAAGGGCCTTCTGTACAGTTTGGAGTCTGAGTTCATTGCCTTGAGAGGTGGCTGTGACTGATTCAGTATGAGCGGTTTGAGCGGCCTTGTATTGATTCAGCAATTGATCCTGGCCTTCCTGAATAGTCTTAAGTTGAGCCTCGAATTCAGCTTTCTGTGCAGCTAAGGCATTCGTCAGAATGCTGGAGAAGTCAGGGACCTGAGATGAAGAAATGGCTGAACGGAGTCCCTGCAGCTCTGCACTCTGTGCCTCAGTGGTTTGCCGCCAAGTTTTGTGGACGGCACGGGCAAGAAGGCGATTCTGTGTGCCTTGATCCTTCAGTGCCCTGGCCACTGTTTTTGAGCGACGACTCTTTGGGCTAGGCGCTACTTCGAAAGCAGATTGGAGAAGAAGATGAGCAGGATCAGCTGCCTTCGAAGTACCAGCCACCGTCTGTGAAGGACCAAGGATGCTAAGTGGAGGGTCAGCAGTAGATGCAGTGGTATCCTTGTCCTGTTGAGTTCCCTCATCAGGCTTCTCAGGGCCTGAATCATGGGGTGGATCCTGATTATCGGGGTCAGACCCATCTGAGGGTGCGGGTTCTGAGACGGGTTGTCTCTTATTCAGCAATACGAGCATAGCCGCCCTCAGATCCTCTAGCGTGCCGAGGTCAGATGGCTCTGAGTAGCCAATCTTCTCTCTTATCAGCAGCTCTTCTTCATGTAGCTGTTTACAGGTATGGTAGAGGACAAGGCGCTTCAGATTGGGCCATTCCTGGAACCTGATCAGCATATGGAGCCTCGCCTGCCTCGCTAATGTAACAAGGTCTGAGTGGCTGGCGATCTCCGGTATCATCTCAGCAATCTCCCGGGAGGCTCTGGATATGAGCGTTGAGGCTTCCATCCCGACAGATTCTTCTTCTGAGGCAGTCTCTGAGCTCTCGACTTTGATAGGAGACGCCAGTTTCTCAGCAGTAGGGATACTGCTGAGTGGAGGGACGTCCAAGGGGCTATCCAGAGTCTGGACTTCAGATTGGATCTCTTCAGCTTGGACCCCTTGGTCCATTGTCTCTACATAGTCAGTGGATATGATCTTCTCCACTGATTGAGTCCGCTCAGAAGACTCAGGCTCGTCTCTCAGCTGAAGTGGTGGCTGAGCAATGACGGCCTCTGTTTCCACTGTAGTTTCAGTGGGCGCAACCTGACTGACCTTCTTCAGCTTTTTGGTTGGCGTCTTTGGTGTGGATTTCGATGGGGACCTCTTCTTCTTCGGTGTCGAGGTCTGCTGAGTCCCACTCGTAGGTGCAGCGGGCCCTGAGCCGATCTGTTGAAGGGCTGCTGACCTATTCTGAAATCTGACTTTCTTTACGTTGAAGTATTGTTTGTCAGCGAAGGTGACTTTGTCAGAATTGCAGAAATCCTCTATCATCACTGAGAGTTTGAGTCCATAGAGGAGCTTTCCTTTGGCGCTCAGCCGGTTAGATGCTTTATCAAATTTGGCTGACTGCAGTGTGAATTCTTTGATGAAAAATTTTGTCCAGTTGATCTTGGCCCAATCATATATTCCCATCATCAGTTGCAGTTTGGGCCTAGATACCTGGTCAAACGAGCCTGCTTGACTCGTCAGCAACTGAGTCACAATGTAAGCTAGTGCTCTGTACTGAGGGAGCATAGCGTTCTTGGGAAAAGCAGCTCTGAAAACGGTTGGCTTTCCGCAGAACTCAGTGAGATATTCATCCATTAAGTCATCTTTGTAGTTGAGTGTGCTGTGTCCTGAGTTGGGGAGGTTGAAGCTTCTCTGAAGGGCTTCGCGGATGGACATCTGCATCACTTCAATCGCGTTCCATGAGGGATCCTGTACTGGATGGATGACAAATCTTCCTCTAATATCTCCATCTACTGAATCATTGTTGGAGTAGATTTCGGCGACTTGGCGCGGAAGAAAGAAAGTCGGCCTCCTGGTCAAAAATCCTTCGAGACCTGTTTCTCTGAGTGCGTAAAATATCTCCTCCATAAAATCTAGATTGCACTCATCGAACTCCATGCCGGTTCACACCAGACTCGATCCTTCTCGAGGATCTCTTGCATGTCTGCCGGAGCACCTACTTGAATTCCTATCATTTGTAATCTGCTTACACAGCACAGGTCATTATCGATTAACATATAAGAGAAATAAAGATCATACGATACTTAATAATCATTGAAGAATTACCAAAAGATTTTATGAATATTTTGGAGAGAATTTGGATAGAAAGGAAGTAATTATCTCAGAAAATCTCGGGTTTTTGAAATATAGCAGATATGGAATGACGGTGTCAAAGATTTGAACTCGAATATATGTATCTTAGAGAAGATGAACAGTTAAAGATCAATGGTTCAGTTTGAACGCGCTTTGTAGATGGACGGCTAGGATTAAGTTTTATAAAATAGGCAATGATCAAATTAGCCGCCTAAGTCAAAAGCCAGTTGTAAATAGCCTAAGTAGTAACTTGATACGACATGCATTAAATGCATGGCAGAGTTCAACATGTTTGTACATAAAATATCGTGTATTAAATATGATCTGTTAAAAATTAAATGACATTTCTTAAAGCATTGAATGCGATGTTGAATCTCATCATAAATGCACAGAATCGTTCTATAGGCTACTGAGTAGAGATACGCAAACCTGTCAGCTGAACATCGTAGTTAGCTGATACCTCGTGTAGTTGGTTGCTGTCTCTACGTACTGATTTTACTCAGTACTGAGAGCAAACATTCCCCCTTACTGAATGCTCCTCTCCTGAATCCGCTTACTGACTAGAGTTAGTAGGGTCCAGCAGACCTAGCTCAACTGAAAGTTCTCTGAATCTGGCTTCAGCTAGAGGCTTGGTCAGTATATCAGCCCTTTGATGGTTAGTATGGATCTTTTCCATCCTGATATCCTTCTTTTTGACATGATCACGAATGAAGTGGGGTCTGATGTCCACGTGCTTGCATCTCATATGAAGTACAGGATTCTGAGTGATTGCAATGGCACTGGTACTATCGCAGAAGATCGGCACTTCATTCTGAATGACGTCATAGTCGTGTAGCTGCTGTCTCAGCCAAAGGATTTAGGCGCAGCAACTTCCGGCAGCCATGTATTTAGCTTCAGTAGTTGACGTCGCTACTGAATGCTGTTTCTTTGAGAACCATGAGATTAGCTTACTGCCGAGGAACTGACACGTTCCAGAAGTTGATTTTCGGTCGATTCTACACCCTGCATAGTCAACATCAGAATAACCAGTTAGTTCTATATTATCATCAGCTGGATACCATAAACCCATGTCAGGTGTTCCTCTGAGATAGCGGAGAATCTTCTTTGCTGAGTCAATGTGGCTCTGCTTCGAATTCGCCTGCAATCGAGCACAGATACCTACAGCATAAGTTATGTCAGGACGCGTAGCTGTTAAGTATAATAAAGAACCAATTATAGCAAAAATTCAGTTTGGTCTACTGATACTCCCTCTTTATCAAGATCGATCTTCATATTTGTGTTCATCGAGATCTTGATTGGTTTGCCGGATGTGCAACCGAATCTCTTGAGGAGGTCTCGAGTGTATTTGCCTTGATTAATGAACGTCCCCTTCTCAGATTGTTTGCCTTGAAAGCTGAGGAAATAGTTCATCTCTCCCATCATTGACATCTCGAACTTATCCTTCATCATTTTCTCAAACTGCTGACACATGATGACGTTCTTCGAGCCAAAGATGATGTCATCTACGTAGATCTGCACAAGCAGTAGGTCGTCTTCCAGTCGAATGCTGAATAAAGTGCGATCTATTGTGCCCTTATGAAAACCTTTCTAAAGAAGAAACTCAGATAGAGTATCGTACCAAGCCCTGGGTGCTTGTTTTAACCCATACAGAGCCTTTCTGAGTCTGTATACTTGATGTCCCTGCTGAAAGCCGGGAGGTTGTTCCACATAGACTTCTTCTTTCAGCACGCCGTTCAGGAAAGCAGACTTCACATCCATTTGATAAACTCTGAATCTTTGATGTGTTGCGTAGGCTAGGAATAGTCTGATTACCTCCAATCTTGCAACTAGAGCGAACGTTTCATCGAAATCTATCCCTTCAGCTTGACAGTAGCCTTTTGCCACGAGTCTTGCTTTTTTCCTTACTATGACATTATTTTCATCACGCTTGTTCTTGAAGACCCATTTAGTTCCAATCACATGCTGATGTCGGGGTCTATCAACAAGCTCCCAAACTTCGTTTCTCGTGAACTGATTCAGCTCCTCCTGCATGGCTATAATCCAGTCAGCATCTTTCAGTGCGTCCTCAACTGACTGATGTTCTTCAGTATACAAGAAGCCAGAATATAAGGCGCTTTCTCCCTGACAGAATCTGGATCTTGTCTTTATGCTTGCTGAAGGATCTCCAATAATTAGGTCAGAAGTATGAGCATCCAGACACGATCTACGATGTCTCAACTCTTCATCTAAAATTTGTTCAACACAGATAGTAGGTGAGTTAGGCATTTCAGTTGTACTATTCTGAAATTGAAGCAATTTAGTTACAAGAGTGTGATCTACTGAGTCACCAGGTTCAGGGGCATTTAGCTCAGGAACATCATTAGTTCCCCTAAATTATTATTATTCTCAGTAGAGGTCTCAGTTACCACTGGGGTTTCTTCATCGACCTGAGTTACCTAGGATTGACTCTGTTCTGGAGAGTCAATATGTTCAGCTACTTCTGCTGCTGGCTGAGATTCAGTAGATTTGTCTTCAGTTTCCTCATCTGAATCATCATCCCAACATAGCTGGATCTTTTCGACTTTATCTTTTAAGTTTAGATCCTGTAGCTGCTTACTGATGTCCTCATATTCAGGTTCAGAGTTTATGCTCCTGTCTTCAGTAGCAAACTCATTAAAAACAACATGAGGGCTTTCCTCCACACAAAGAGTCCGATAGTTAAAGACTCTGAAAGCTTTACTGACCCGGGAGTATCCTAAGAACACCCCCCGATCTGACTTGATATCGAAAGTCTTCAGCTGATCTTTCCCATTATTGTGGATAAAGCACGAGCACCCAAAAATATGGAAATAAGATAGAGAAGGCTTCCTACCGTTCCATAGTTCATATGGTGTCTTCTTATGCTGCTTTGTCAGTGGAGATCGGTTCTGAGTGTAACATGCAGTGTCAGTAGCTTCTGCCCAGAATTTGGTTGGGAGTCCTGAGTCTGCGAGCAGGGTTCTTGCTTCTTCTTTGAGTGTACGATTCATCCTCTCAGCAACCCCATTTTGTTGAGGCGTGCGTGCAGCAGACATCTCATGCTCTATTCCTTCTGCTTTGCAGAACTCCTCCACCATGAAATTAAGGAACTCAATTCCTCTGTCAGAACGTATTTTGACAATCTTGGTGTTCTTCTCGACACTAAGCCTTTTCAGAAGCGTTGGTAACTCTGTTTTGACGTCAGACTTGTTGGCAATAAATATGACCCATGTGTAGGGCGAGTAGTCATCAGTGACCACTAATGCATACTTCTTACCTCTGATCGTCACCAGAGAGACTGGACCGAACAAATCCATATGTAGCAGCTGAAGGATTCCATCAATGGAAGGAGATGAAACATGTGGATTTTGTTTCTTTGTTTGCTTTCCCTTCAGACATGCTTCACACTGAGTGTCTTTGCTGAATACTTCATTTGGCAGTCCTCTTGCTAGAGCGTTTCTTGCTAGTTTGTTGAGCGTCTTGAAGTTGAGATGGCTGAGTCTTCTGTGCCAGAGCCACCCTGTTATGTTGTCGTTTTTCGCCAACAAACAAGCTTCAGGTTCAGCTGAGTTCCAGTCAGCTACGTAGATATTCTTTTTGCGCGAACCTGATAACATTGTTTTCCCTGTAGATTTATTAATGACATCACAAAAACCAGCGTAAAAAATCACTCTATTCGAGTTATCACAAAATTGACTAACAGAGAGAAGGTTATGCTGAAGTCCTTCAACATATGATACTCTTGGAACTGTTGCAGTTCCAATGCTGAGTGTTCCATAGCCTCTGGTGTAGCCTTTAGCATTGTCTCCAAACTCGATTCGAGGTCCTTCTTCAGTAGTATAATTCTTCAGCAAGTCATTTTTGTACGTCATATGTCTTGAGCATCCGCTGTCCACATACCAAGGGTCCTTGTGCACTTGCAAAACAGAATTATATTTAGGTACCCTTTATTTTTGATTTTGGGTCCTTAGATGTTAGTTTTGGTAACCCATATCTTTCTCACGACCCTGGTGGTCTCAAACAGTTTCTTTCCACTTGTGTCAACATATTTAACCACTGGACTGGTTACTCCTGACTTCTGAGGCTTTTCAGGTTCAGGAGTCCAGATCTTCTGAGTGGGTGGACAGCTGACCTTTGCCTTCTACACGGCTTTCTTCTTTTTCTGACTTTTGGGTCCTCTCCTGACTATTGGATCATAGTAATATGACCCATACTGAGCTGGATGTGTCAGTTGAGGAGGTCCATACTGATCAGCCCACTTTGCTTTGCTGGTTCCCCCTTGACTGAACTGGGGTGATCTGGTGCTGATCTTCTTGTCAGATTGCTGATGGGTAGGATGAGGTACCTTCATCTTTTGTTTGTTCTTGGCTAGGGGGTTTAGTATATCTGCATTGATGGTCTCCCCTCGAACAAACCTATCAGCTAGCCGGGTTTCTGAGCATACGGGAGCAAATGAGGAGGCTCCCTGGCTGAATCCAAGTCCTTTCTTGCAATGCTTGGGCTTGTTGCTTGCTAGCATAGCCTCCAGCTTCTTTTCAGCGCCCATGTATCGCTCCTCGTCATCGATTCCTCCGACATCATCACTTTTCTTCGCATTTCATGCTCGGTCAAAGTCCCGACGGCTCTTGCTTCATGAGCTCGGGTTCAAGATCTTTCTGAGTCAAGTCTTTGGTCAGGATTGAGATCTGATCTTCTTGATGCTGAGACTTGGACAACAGTAATGACCTGACTTTCCTGAGTCTTCTTGATACTGATCTTCTTGATGTTGAGACTTGATGCTGAGACTTGATCTTCTTGATCCTCCCTGAGTCTCAACTCAAGTCCTTCTGACTCAGTAACGACCTGACTTTCTTGAGAAAGTCTCTGATTCTCTACTTTCAGGGTATCCAATTCCTGAAGAGTCTTACTAAGCTGCAAACTCATCTGAATTTGCTCGTCGAGTAGTTCTTCATATGCGATCCCGACGTCCAGATTCTCGTCTGCACCTAAAAGAGTGTCGTGTGTGCAGTGTGAGGAGGAATTAAATGGTTCATGAGAGTTTACCTCATCCTCTTCTCCTGCCATGAGACACTTTTCAGCATCTTCTTCAGCTTCAAGTTCTAGGGCCATGAAAGTTGCTTCATTATCAGATGAATCCATAAAGGAGTCGACTTCATCTGAGTCGTCTGAGAGTTCACCAGCAATGTATGCTTGTCTCTTCTTGATGAACTTCTCCCTTCTTGCTTTACGTGCTGCTCGTTCAGCAGTACTGAGCTCAGGACAGTCATACTGATAGTGTCCTGGCTTCTTGCAGTTATAGCAGGTGGTGACTCTTTCTTCCTTACTTTCACTATCTTTCGACTGTACTGAGTCATCCTTTTTCCTGCATTCAAAAGTATGCTAGTCAGGAGTGCGCTTTGGCGTATATTCAGACTTACCCTTGGATTCTCTAAGGGCTTTAGTCACTTTTCTGTGCCTCTCCTTCTCCTTCTGATACTTCACGGCAAGCAGTGCGTATTTCTTGGCTAGATTTCCTTCTTGTATGTCAGTGAGTGAAGGTTCAGCCTTGCTGGAGCTGCTGTACTGACTGATGCTTTGAAGGCATGGTCGATTTTAGTGTCAGCTTCAGCTCGCTGCTTCCTTTGTGGTATGCCAAACTCAAATTCCTCTGCTTGAAATTTTGAAAAGATATGGTCAGGAGTAACAATATCTAAATCAGAATAACGTAATAAAGTAGCAAAGGGAGTCCAGTGACCGTCTGGCAGTGCCCTCAAAATTTTGAGATTCATCTCTCGGTTGGAGAATGTCTTTCCCAGCCCGTTGATAGAGTTCATCAGATTCGTAAATCTGACATTGAGATCTTCAATGGTGTCACCAGGCATGAGTGACAATCTCTCCAGCTTTTGGAGTTCCAGCGCAAGTTTATTTGCTTTGATCTTCTGACTCCCCCGACTCAGTAGCGCTAGAGCATCCCAGAGTTCCTTTGCAGACTTGCAGTCCTGAACTCTCCCGAGATAGGAATCACTCAGGGTGGTCAGTATGGTGTTTCTGGTGACGCGGTCTAAGTTGTGAAGTTTCTTCTCCTCTGGGGTGAAGAGACTTCTGTCCTTGGGAATCTTCTTCCCGGTCACCATTCCACCTCCATCTGTTGGATCCTGAGCTACGACGCTATCGATCATGGGAACGATAGGTCCGTCCTCTACAACCTCTGTCATGCTGTCGTGGAGAGAGGTCAGATGAGCCTCCATTCTGACCCGCCATACTCCATAATTCTCTACTGAGAACATGGGTACCATCCTTATACCTGACATATCAGACATGATAAATAGTGATATGAATGAAGAATGATATGCAGTTGTTGGGTTATGAGTCAGTAGATGGTACTCAATTGTCTAGTGGTTAAAAGAATATTAGGGAAAATCATAGTAGTACTATGGAATTGAAGATCCCAAAACCCAGCTGATATCAGTCGTGCAGTGTGTCTATAGGATTAGATGATGTATAGGTTAGACTTGTTTATTTTGATTATCTTTTGTCTAAGTCCTGTACGGGGTAAACTGTTGGACTGATCTTCTGACGAAGTTACTTTCCAGAACCCCACGTCATCTTTGAAAGAGCTTGCGTTCTTCACCAAAGACGGTGATCTTCACCTCGGAGGAGACGGCCCGTCACCGATAAGCCATCGCCAGAAGAACATATGCAAAGCTCAAGACCTTCGCGCCGCCACCGACCTACTCGCAAAATGTATTCCTTGTCGCCGACTCGGTCCGAAGAAGACAGAGACTTATCTAGTCTATCGTATCCGATAGAAAACGACCCGGGCCGCACAAGTCTTTTCGAAGTTCGGCGAGAAGATCTTACGAGGTTGTTTGAATAGTCAACTTTGACTCTGACACATTCTCACCAACCACAAACCTCGACCAATGAGAAGCTGACAGCGCCATATTTGCTCTATACAGTAAAGCTGCTCTCATGTACAGTAATTAACTGCCCTGCTGCAACAAATTCAAAATTATGGCCGTTTTCTTTGGAAGCTTGTGACACGTGGCATCGTCGTCTCCAATGGACATATGCCATAGCTCACAACTATAAATAGAGAAGAAATTCGAAGCTCCACGCACGGAATAAAAAAAAAAGGGAAAAACGCTCAAGCTTTGAACACTCTAGTAAACTCAAAGATTATCCAGAGAAGAACTTGCTTTCTTAGAATATTCTTAGTTCTTCACTCTAGAGTATTTAGATCCCTCTCTTCTCTAGACTAAGCTCATTGCCATATTTATAGCTTAGATTCGAAGGAGTTCACTTTCTGTGAATTGTTCTTATTATAAGAACTCCTTCTTAGTTGGAGATTATTCCATTCCTTTCGAACTTCGGTTTGAATTGTAAAGTCGCTAAGGACTATAACTTAGAAGGATCTGTCCAGTGCACAGATACCTGCTGAGGCTTGCTCAGTATAATCAACAAGTTATCCTGCCATTGTCAGGACCGTGGCGTAGGATCTTGCGTATCCGAACCACGTTAAATCGCTTGTGTTCTTTACTATTTTATTGCATATCATAACTGTTCAAAATCATATGTTTGCATAAAACGTGTTTCAAAAGACCTGCTAGCTAACTGAGAGTCAGAATTCAGTATCTTGCAAATAGAGTTCAATGGTGCGGAATAGTGTAGGCCCAATTCAGTTGAGTTAGAAAACGTTTTTATCAAAACAGTTTTAGTTGATTAGTGCAGTCTATTTAGTTTGCTGAAACTCAGTTGAATGATTTAAAGAAGGTTTTTCAGTATGAACAGTAAATCAATGCAACAGTTAAGAATAGAACACACGACACAGAGATTTTTAAAGTGGTTCGGACACAAAAATCCTACGTCCACTGTCCCGAAAGATCAGGAAGCTATTTATTATACTGAGGTAGTCTCAGTTGGTTTGTACGCTGGACAAACACTGATCTTGAGATTTATACTGAGCAAGTCTCAGTTTACACGATTATCAAACTGAGTGTTTGAAAAACTCTCCAACTGTGAAGGAGTCCTTTACAATAAGGATTAGTTCAAAGATGAACTCCTTCGTCTAAGCTATGGATATATGCTATTGAGCTTAGGTTAGAGGGATAGGGAACAAGAAGGTGGCTTCTAGAACGACGAACAGCTGAATATAGCTTTGGGTTCGTGTATCGTCGCTTGGATACTAGAGGTTGTATGAAAAAGTTAAGCTTGGTTCCCTATAAGCCAGAATGTAGTCTTTCGCCGGAGATAGATTCTTCGAACTTCTTGCGGAAGACTTAGGCTTTTCGGATTAGCTCGTTTGAATGCTCTGTGTGTTCTTGGTAGTTCGTTTTTTTCGCGTATTCGGGTTCATTTTTCTTGTCGTGAGCTTCAAATTTGATTTATCCCTCTATTTATAGAGAAGAGATTAGGATAGATCCGTTGGAGACGACGATCCTTTGTCTCTCTCTTTTGGGTAGCTAACGACTCTTTTGAAGTATGGTGGCAGTGTCCTTTCCCTCCTTTTCTGTAAAGTGGTTGACTTGCAGCTTTAAGTAGATATAGGTTACGTGTCTGCTTGTCATTGGTCGAGGTTCAAAAAGTAGTTGAGACAGAACAGACTTCAAGGGGATCTGAAGCTGACTTCTCTCTTCCTCGTATTGACTCTGCTGAAAGGTGACTTCAAAGATTCTGGCAGTCAGAAGACTCTGTCTTTTGCTGAGTCTAATCTCTGAATCAGTAGCATTCTCCTGCTGAGTCTGCTCTACTTGAAGATTAGCTCTGAGTACAGTGAACTACACCTGCAGAGTCCAGTTCTACTGACTCCTTTCAGTATACTGCTCCTGTTGAGTCCAGTATTTACTGAGTCTTCTACTTCTGGTGCTGAGGCGGATAATCTACTGAGTGCCTGAACCAGAGCAGAGGGTCTGCTGAGTCTGAACAAAACAAAATACAACGTAATGGTTCACCAATCAATATAGGGTTTTGGGATCTTCAAATCTTCATAAATACATTCAGAGCACAGTGGCTACCGATCGTTTCACAAAGATAGTTGATCGAATCATTTCCCACTATTATCGACACTGCTGAGGGTAGAATCATCACCCAACAAAGATGTATGGACTTCCATTACCCGAGGATAAATCAAATGATTTCAAGGCAAGGATTCAGCATTTTAAATCTGTTAGGAAGTAGTCTTATTTTGTCTGTGTCTGCTGTATTTCCTAGTGTAGCACTTGATGTAACTGTACTGAGCTTCTTATCATCAATATACATCAATTGTTACTTGGCCTGACAATTCCTTATTGTCTCCATGGCCTGCTTTGTTTTTACCTTAACACTCAAAATCACCTAGTGATTACTGACTCACACACTCACTGATTATCTGTGTGTTTGGTTATTGCTTAGTTCAGAAGACTTGAAGATACTCTCCATAGTTTCTCATTGTAATATTTGTAAGGAGTTTGTATATGATAGTTCTTTAGATTCTTAGATAGTGTTAGATAGTTGATGGTGATAGGTTTTGGCATCATCAAATAGGGGGAAATTGTTGGAAGATGATTCAGCTGTTGTCTAGTTGTTAATGATTTGGCTGATCCCTTTGTAATTGTACGCCTTGTCGTTGAGTTTTTCAGACTCAGCAGACTTGTCTTCAGCATGGACCGGCTCAGAAGTTCGTCTGCTGTGTTTCAGTAGACTATCCACCGCAGTGTCATGGAGTGAAGATTTAGTAGTGCTAGACTCAACAGGAGCAGCATACTGAAAGTTGTTCAGAAGTCAGTAGAACTGGACTCAGCAGGAGCAGTTTACTGAACTCAGAGTCTTGATCTTCAGTAGAGTTGAACTCAGCAGGAGTATACTACTGAACCTATGGGTCAGACCCAGCAACGGCCTGTCAGTTTCTTTAAGTGACAGTTGACTTCATGTCATATCAGTAGAGTTGTCCGAGGTTGTACATCTGAGAAAAGTCAGTTTCAGTATCAACCTTGAAGTTTGCAAGTGTCTTAACCACTTTATGTACATCGATCAATGACAAGCAGTCAGCTGACAAGTCTCCGACATAAAGCTGCAAGTCAACCACTTTCCTGAAAAGTAAGGGGACTCTACAGAATTCGAAAAGAAGCCGTTTGCTACCTAGTTATAGAGTGACACGTGAACAGTTCGTCTCTAATGGATCTATTCACAGTCAAGCCTATAAATAGAGGGAAGGTCGTGATCTTCAAAGTCGCACTACACGATCACATAAGCGACCATACGAGAACTCAAGCATTCAAGAATCAAGCTCTAGAACACTTATCGTTTATTCAGTGAAGAACACGAACCCAGAGTAGATATATCCTCTTTGTTCTTCATTCTAGAAGCCTTTCCAGTTCTCACCCTCTAACATTAAGCTCATCGTAATATTCATAGCTTAAACCGAAGGAGTTCATTTATTGAATTATTCTTAGTGTTAAGAACTCCTTCATAGTTGGAGATACATTCAAACATTCTTGTTTGACCCTGTAAACTGAGACTTGCTCAGTATAATCACAAGTAAAAGTTTGTCCAGCGTACAAACTAATTGAGACTAATTCAGAATAATAAAATAGTGTCATGTGTTGTTAAGGACGAGTGGACGTAGGATCTTGCGTATCCAAACCACTTTAAAAACTGTTGTGTTGTTTATTTGTTGCATAGTATAACTGTTCATACTGAAAATATTCTTACAAAATCATACAACAGCATTTCAGTTAAAAGCTAAAACATCGTACTAATATACTGAACTGATTTGTTAAACAAACGTTTTCGAAACAAACTAAAATCGGGCCTATACAATTCCGCACGCTACTGAACCTCTGCTGAACGGTTCTGAATTAGACATCAGTCAGCTAGCAGACCTTAGTACTGTCAGTCCGCGCGATCAAGATCAGCCTGCTTGGTCTACTGAATGAGTTCAGTAGACATCTTCCGTGAAACGGACTGATCGCGTTTTGAGTTTGAGAAAAAGGTTTTCAGGTGTATTCACCCCCCTCTACACCTGAACGTTTGACTCGGGACCAACATTTACTCTCCTGAAGCTATGTTGTATCGTCTCTCCTGACTTTCTGTGTCTGGGTATGTTTTTTCTATTTGTATGCAAGGTTTCCATGATTATTTTAATGTTATCGTCTTATTCTTATATGGGTCGTGCTCATTATTGTCCAACTACAACTCTATTAAGTAGTAGTGCATCCGTCTCATTTAAAATGACACGTTTTTTTCTTATCTGAACGTCCGAATAAAAGTGACATGTTTTTTAAAATGAGAAAAATTGTGTGGATCATATTTAATTACCAAAAAACCAAACAATATATACTACATTATATTACTTGCTCAAATTTCGTGTTGAAAAGAAACACATCGGTTTAAATGGGGCGGAGGAAGTACTTAATAAGGTGGTTATAACTTATTATTATTATTATTATTATTTTTCATAGTTAGGTGTTGAATATATATATATATATATATATATATATATATATATATATATATATATATAATCTGCAACCCTTATCTTTAATTATTACTTACTTTTGTTTCTGACTATGCTCATTTTAGTCCAACTACAATGCAATTATTCCATTTTTATATTGATGCCATAATAAGAAACAAAACTACCGTTCATGAAGTTTTCTTGTGTCATAATTAAATAATCATTACATCTTTTTCAATTGTCTAACTCTAGAAGATTGGTGTAAAAGTTCTCGCACAAATCTGTGGTAATTAAGTGATGATGATGCATAGATTAAGGATTATCATTTTCACCGTATCTATATTTTCTTGCCTTGTTTCTTGCAGTAAATCTCTCTACTTGATGGATCAACAATCCAAATCTTTGGACATGGTCAACAGATGGTACAAGAGTGACAACTATCATTCCCAAAGAAGTACCTTTTGCAAAGGAAACTGTGACTCTTATCTGTTTGCACATAGGAATCCAGTCGGCTGTTTCAGGCTTGAATTTGACAGAATACTATGACCAATTCTTGCTGTTCCTTATGAGCTTCAACAAGAATGGCAGTGAAGCTCCTCGATGAGTCAGCCGTGTCAACATGTCTTTTCATATAAACTTGGTAAAGCTAATTGGGTTTTGTGCAGACAAATCTCATAGGCTTCTGGTTTATGAGTATTATGAAGCCAAGGGATGAAGCTTGATTGGAATATGAGGAAAAACATAATCCTCACCGTAGCCAAAGGATTAGCCTATCTTCATGAAGAAGATCATCCACCTAGCGCGAAGATTGCTGATTTCGGACTCTCTAAGCTCATTGATAGGAATCAAAGTAGAGTTGTTACAACCATGGGAGGCAGAGGAGAAGAGATATTTGCTGACCATTTTCAAGAAAAAAGCTGAGGATGAAGAGATGATTGATCTTGTGTTGAGGAAATGCTGCAGATAGCAGGTTGTGATCATGAGAGAAGGCCCTCTATGTCTATGGTGATCAAGGGTTTGGAAGGATGTTGATCCAAATAATTTGTTTACTGAAATTCCCAAAAGTCCTTCAGTTTTATGAGGGCCAAGATGATGTTTGAAATTCTTGGATACACTACTTTATTAATTTAATTTGGATTGGGTTATTGTTTTATTGTTGTCTCATTCTTAAAATACTCAATAAGTGGATTAAAATGACGAACAACAAATAACAAGCGGACGGTCATACCGATTTAAATACTTTTACTAACTTTAACTTATTAAAAACTTGTGTATAAAAGCAAGATGGAGAGAGTGCATCATTGCATGCAGTATTCAAGTATGATAGAAGAATCATTTTGTCTACGTTTCTTTCCACTTAAAATCTTTATTTATTAGCTTAAAGATCTCTCACTCTTTATACTAGTATTAAGCTATTGATCAAATGAAAAGGCAGCTGTGTTCTTTCTGCTGCCTTTACGTAAAGGAAGGAAGGAAGTCGTGTTCTTCATATTTATAGAGGAAGGAAGTTCTCTTCTGCATTTAATCGATCTGCATATTTTTGGGTAAACAGAAAAGGAATGAGCTGCTGAATTTCTTAAATACTCTAATTAATATAAATAACAAACAGACACACACGCCCACACATCACGTGCATGCATGGCCCAAATCCATATACTTACTACACCACAGACAAACAAAGTAATAACCAACAATTGATTACTATGTACGCAGTATTTTCAAATTATAATAATAATTAATACTACTTTCGTCCCACTATTAGTGCTCAAAAGTTAAAACTTTTCGGTGCGTAAACTAGTTTGACCCACTCGATTATATTTGAGTATTATTTTACGTCGGAATCACTTTAATAGAATATGAATCACTTATAATGGGACAAATATAATACATATAACACCAAATATTAAATGGGACAAATATAATACATATAACACCAAATACATATAACACTTATAATGGGACAAATATGAATCGCTATGTGTGTCTGTCCCCTTAGGGTGGTTTAACTCTCTTGTGTGGCTTGCAGGCTATTGCACAGGAGCGAGGTTTACCCTGTGCGCACCAAAGGTAGCGGCTGCGGATTCCTCGTTATAAATATATATATATATATATATATATATATATATATATATATATATATATAGATATAATACATATAACACCAAATATTAAATTGACATCCATGTGCAATGTTTTCGAGTAAGAAGCAAATTTGGTGTCTATCCTTTTATATATATATATTGAATTTTGGTATTTATACTAATAAGAATTATAAATTTGATGCCCAAACTTGATTAATGGTTGCAACTTTGGCGCCTATATTAACTAACAGTTAAACCACTAGCTTTACTAAAAACAAAGGGCAGTAGTAAAATTAGGATAAGAATATTGTTATCAAATTTGCGACCATTGTTAATTAGCTTGGATATCAAATTTATAATTTTTTAATATAGGCACCACCAAACTTATTTTTTAGTTTTTTCTTCTAATTTAACGAAATGTGACAAATTCGGAGGGCTTCTTACAGTTAATTCTTATCCATATATCCATTCAAATTAAACTTATAGAATCATATTTAAACATATTATTGGTAAATGTAGCATGTAAAAATGATACATGATTAATATATATTCTTGCATATAGTACATGTTATGCAAAATAATATCTTATCTTCTAACTTATACATCATTGCATGTCGTATTCAAAATCAAGTATGAATGTATGATAAGAGAATCATTTTATTCTATATTCTATAAAAAATTCACGTCTTTCAACAACTACCTAGCTTGTATATCAGTTACAGATATTGAAGCACCTCCTGATGTGTTATTATTCCTCTCAGAAAAACTAGAGCTCCTGTTCAACACAAATGCAGGCTTCTTAGGCTGAGGCAACACTGTATCCTCTGTGCTTAACATGAGCACTACAGACGACATCATCGGTCTGTCGTCTGCTGCATTTTGAACGCATAATAACCCGACTTGTATGCACCTCTTTACTTGGCCTTCAACGAATGAACTGCTGCAGCATTCATCCATCAGCTCCATTTCTCTGTTCTCCTCCCAAAGTAGCCATGCCTGTGATCAAAGGACTTTTCTTTACTTATTCACTACTCTTTAACAGAAATGCAGAAAGTTAGGATTGACCTGTTCTAGAAGGTTCTGGTAGCAAGAAGGCTGCTTGAAGCCTCTGTTCTTCTTCCCACTCACTATCTCCAGTATCACAACTCCCATGCTGAATACATCTGACTTCACTGAGAATTTCCCATCAAATGCATACTCTGGAGCCATGTAACCGCTGTAAAACGAGCTTTGTTCAGCACAGAATGAATATTTTTTGAATAAGTTCTGATCGAATGAAGCTTACTATGTCCCAACAACTCTCTTTGTTCTTGCTATAGTTTGATCACCTTCAAACATTCTGGCTAAACCGAAGTCTGAGATTTTTGCATTCAAGTTCTCATCTAGCAAGATATTGCTAGCTTTCAAGTCCCTATGGATAACTTTAAGCCTTGAATCATGGTGGAGGTAAAGAAGGCCTTTTGCAATTCCCATGATTATATCAAACCTTTGCTGCCAATTCAGCAATGCCCTTCTATGCTCATCTGCAAGGCAAGAATTTTACATGGAATGTAGCAGAACTATTAAATGTGCTATGGTAAGATGGAAAACAATGATGTTTAAGATTTAGACAAACCGAAAATGAAATAGTCCAAACTTTTGTTGTGCATGTATTCATAGACTAACATCTTCTCCTCTCCTTCAACGCAGCATCCCAAGATTCTCACAAGGTTTCTGTGTTGGAGTTTAGCAATCAAAATAACTTCATTCTTGAACTCTTCCGGACCTTGTCCAGAAGTTTTCGACATTCTTTTCACTGCAATTGCTAGCGTAGTTGGTAGCTCTCCCTACAACAGCCACATTCAATCACAAAAATGCCAAAGAAATGAGCTGCTTCACTAGCATTACCTTATAAACTGGACCAAAACCACCTTCTCCAATCAAGTTTTCATTTGAAAAGTTATTAGTAGCTGCTGCAATTGTTTTCGAACCAAAAAAAGGTAATTCTAAGTCCTCCCTTTCCTTCTTACAAGCTGTTGAAAGAAGTTATACATATGATTCAGATTCTGTTGTAGACAATTATAGAACTCTACAACTGAAAGATCAGTAACATTACCTTGTCTCCTTCGTCTTGCTCTGATAATTATGCCTCCAAAACAAATGATCAAGACAAGAACCCCTAAACTAGCAGCAGTTGCAACATACACTAGCTTTGCGGAGCCTTTCCTCTTGCTCCAATCAGTCATATGTTCTAACCCAAATACTGAGACATTAGTATGTAGAAAACATATAAAAAACTTCTTCACAGAGTTATCAAGAATCAGTTACCTAGTTCTGTTTTAGGCATACGAATATAGATACTCGGTCCAGTGCTAACTTCTCCAGAGAACTCCTTAACATCACTCAAATCCCCAAACCACATCAAACAACCTTTTCTCTCATTACTCAAATATGGATCAGCATAAGCTGTGCAGCTGCAATTCTTCAAGCATTCCTTATAACATTCATCAACAGACATGCTATTGTCTACACGAAAACTCAATGTATCAGGAAACTTAACACTATCAACCTTCATGAACCCATCTTCCTTCCTACAATCCAATGGTGAAACTCTACTACAACCACTAGTCCAAGCAAACACACTCCATTCTTTCTCAGATTTAGGCATGAACCCCTTCAAACACTCACATACTGGAGTTTTATATGGCTTACAAATAGCATTAGCACCACACCATCCATAATTATCACAAGTATCGCTCGGCATAGAAAAAGCAAGTATCCATCCGTTCCTATCTTCATTCATTATGTAGCGTTGGAGCAAACCAGAGTAATTCATGGTGAGTCTCATGTAAAACGAGCTATTGTAAGGCTCGGAGAGGGAAACCAACCTGCCATTATCGAACACCATTTCTGCTTGGAAAGCTGGATCTCGCACGAGAGGGAGTCCGGTGAAAAATTGGCCGTTCCACGGACCTGTTCGGTATCTCTTCTCACTCCTCAGGAAAACGCTCATTTGAGGAACTCCATAGTTTTCAATTTTGTAGACGAAATCCCCAGTTGATGGATCGTACGGACTTCTCCATGAATTCAGATATTTATCCAATTTTGCCCCGGGATTATCGACCATCGCGTTCCCGGGCAATCTGGTGTCGGTCGGGCAATCGAAACTCTCCCAAATATACTTGGATTTCTCGATGAGAACGAGGTTCCCGGTGTCGAGGAGGTGGAGAACTGGATTTGATGCTGCGATTGAAGAATTGGAGGACCATATGATGATTCTTCGCTGCGGTGAGGTGAGAATCAGAGTTCCGTTTTTGGCTAGTGCTAGAACTCCACTCTGTGAGTCAGCGATGGGATTTTGTCTGTTTGCAATCCAAACGACGACTTCCGGTGTAGCTCTGTACCATATTCCTAAAAATTTAGATGTGGAATTGGCGGGAGAGAAGAACCCTAGCTCGAACATTTGGGATGGAGAAGATAAAACTTGGCCGTCGGAGAGAGTTTCGCCGGGAGAAAGTGTATCAACCCCGAGAGAGATATTGAAGTTCGACAGAAGACACAGACCGGCAAAGAGGATTTCGATCAAGTGTTCCATTTTTGAGAGAGAGAAAGAGAGAAGAGAGAGATTACTATTTATATAATTTTCTCTGATTCAAAGACTTGCTGCGGATTAGCATGCAATGATTGACGACGACAACCCACTGCTGTCTTTGTCAGGAAGAGATTTTTTTTATATCTTTTTAACAATCCGCTTCCTCTGGCCCATTTCCCGTGTCCCATTACATGGCCCACCAATCACGCTCCGCCATGCATGCATTGATGGGCCATGTTAGAAATAAAAAACTATTAAAGTTATAAAAAGGTGGTCCACCAATGCACGCGTGGCGGAGCGTGATTGGTGGGCCACCGAATGGGATACGGGAAATGGGCCAGAGGATTTCTACCGTCTTTTTAAGTCTAATTCAAGTGTTCTAATGATTATTATTGTCAAAAGATCCCTTAATCTTGATTAACTAAAACGGAATTAATGAATATTACGGTACTAAAAATTAATATGTGAAAATTTAGATTGAATTGAATTTAGAGTTTGATTTTGCTCCCATGCAAAAAAGTTGAACCCAAAATTGCAAGAATGAGATTTTTCTTTACTGTACAATTGAGTGCTGCAGATTTTCCTATCAAACTGATTACTCCCTCAGTTCAATTGATTAGTTTTTTTTCATATAGAGATTAAATAAGTAGATGAATGTGTGTTAAAGTGGTGAAATTTAAGTATTTCTTTTAATGATTATTTTATTTTTAGAAATATGTCAGCAATAATAATACAACCTGAAAAAATAAAATAAACTTGTTTCACAATAATGGTCTTATTGAAAGTCAACAAAGAGTTGTAGCTCATCTAGAAATAATCAAACAAAAGAGGGTCTTTTCTTCACGAATTAATAAAATATGCATATAATAATTTCCCTATAAAAAAATATATTATCTGATAAGTGATAGACCGACACTACAATAAAAGCGGTTTATTGCTAATTTACAGAAGTAGGTGTCGTGAATCAAACTGGCCATGAAATTATTAATTAATTCGATATTATGTGAGAAAATTCAGATTAAGTAAATTTCATATGTATGACTTTATGTAATAGTTTCGAAGTATGCTAAAACTGCAACCGATTGCTTTCTAATAAACTAGCGCAACTTATGGCCGCGCACTGCGCGGGGCATAAGTTTTTTTCCATAATTTTATTTATATTTTTTAATTTGAAGATATTAAACATGTTATATACGGGATTTTAATTGGATTCAAAAATATTAAAGTATTGTTTCTAAAATTTATTCAATTGTAATCTCAAATATTTTGCCATATAATTCAAATACTTATAATTTGTAAAAATCGAGCCAACTAGTAAAAAAAGGTAGATATATGTTTTGTCAAACTGAATTCTTATATGGAAAACACAATAGTATAACACCTACCTACTCTTGCAATTAACCCAAATTGAATTCACATATTTATCCAATACCAAATTCAGCAATCTCAGAACTCAGTAATAACACCTAGCCTAGAACTCAACTCAACATGTATGTTGGTTAAGGCGTTATGAAGAGGGATTGAAGATGAACTTAAGGAATAACATAAAAGAATGAATTCTAAATATTCTTAGGTAAAATGAAGTTATTCAGTTAAATTATTGTAAAATGTAGTTATATAAGCTGCGTGTGAGACTAAAATAGTATAATTTCTCACCTTATTTCAATTAGTAAGCTGAACTTTTCTTTCTGGTTCGAGTTTATTGTCTGCCTCGAAACTCCTCTCAAGAAACTGAACTTCATTGACGGTAAGGCCCTTTTTATGTTTCTGCACATTTTGTCCCATTGAAATATTTTTCACATAGAAACAAGCCTGTTGTAATCCAGGTTAACCGTGAGAAACACCAAGTTTAAAGCCATGAAGCAGAAATATCTATCCAAAATAGGAGGTAAAGAAAATACACAAAAACTAATCTCTTGTGCATTTGAAGTTTCTGAAGCTTACAGAAGTAAAATCAAGCACCCTAAGTACTGGTTTCAGAATAGTATTCAAGATTGCAGTAGTTGCTAGTAAATTAACTGAACCAATCAAGCTTTTACATTGCCTTAGAAGTGGAAAATAAAATATGTAAATATTATCTAATGTAGATAGAGAGACCAAAATTCAAATTTGGAGATTGAATCTGGACATTATAGTTGATGTTTGAAATACTTACAGGCTAGAAATTATAAAGCCCAGAAATTCAAGGAAATTATAGCCCAGATTTCGAAGGCAAATTCATCAAGAAACACATCTAGAGCAGTTTCATTTACTTTACTAAAATATAAATATTGGGAAAAACTCACGCAATTTGTATGTTTCAGGAGACCATCTGCTAATCTCTTAGTTCCAATAACTAGGCTCGTTAAACTTACTTAATGTTGACCGTTGGTCTGGATCACATTATCAGTATTGGTAAAACAAATCAAGACCAACTTAATGATAGCACTGAATTAATAGAACTCAGTCTGATGCGCTTCCAATTTAAAGACGATTTGCCCAATTTTGATTATATGCACCTTAACACGGTGACCTCCAGGATTCCACATCTGACTCGAATCGCGTGAAGATTTCACTTACAGAGTCAAAAGAGCACAATATACTTGTAGGGAAACCTAAATTGTTGTTTGTATAATAAGCTATATGTTATGCGCTTTGATTTTGTCCTGTTCATATAGTGAGCTATATTTTGATATTATTGAACAATAAAAATTGAGATACTATGATTGCATACAATAGTGAGATAGTCACAGACTGACAACAAAACAACAATAAGCTAAAATGTGTTGGTCCCGAGAGTAACGTTCAGGTGTAGAGGGGGGGGATACACCTGAAAACAGATTTCTCAACTTTAAACGCGAACAGTCCTTTTCAGGAGAGTGTCGTACTGAACGAATTCAGCAGACCAAATAAGCTATTCTGAATCGCGTGGCAGAGTGACTGACTTTACTGAGACCTGCTAGCTGACTAGAGTCAGAATTCAGTATCGTTCAGATAAAGTTCAGTAGTGCGGAAATGTGTAGGCCCAAATTCAGTTGAGTTAAGAAAACGTTTTTATCAAAATAGTTTCAGTATATTAGTGCAGTCGATTAAGCTTGCTGAAACTCAGTTGAATGATTTTAAAGATATTTTCAGTATGCACAGTAATCAATGCAACAGTAAATAATGAACACTAAACACAGACGATTTTTAAAGTGGTTCGGATCCAACAATCCTACGTCCACTGTCCCGAAAGATCAGGAGGATATGTATTATACTGAGATAGTCTCAGTCAGTATGTACGCTGGACAAACACTGGTCTTGAGATTTATACTGAGCAACTCTTAGTTTACAGAGTATCAAACTAAGTGTTTGAAAAACTCTCCAACTATGAAGGAGTCCTTTACAATAAGGATCAGTTCGACTATGAACTCCTTCGTCTACGCTATAGATATGAACGGCTGAGCTTAGGTTAGAGGGATAGGGAACGAGAAAGTGGCTTCTAGAGCGACCAACGGCTAAGTATAAACTTGGGTTCGTGTTCAGTCGCTTGGATACTAGAGGCTATATGATTCTGGTTAAGTTTGGTTCCCTAAGAGCAGATATGTCGTCTTTCGCCGGAGATTACTTCTTCGAATTACTTGCGAAAGACTTAAGACGTTTATGAGTTGCTCTTTGAATGCTCTGAGTTTGCTTGTGTTTTCGTTGGTTCACTCGTATTCTCTTAAGCTTCAATTTGAATGTATCCCTCTATTTATAGAGCAGAGATAAGGATAGATCCGTTGGAGACGACGATCCTTTTGTCTCTCTCTTTTGGGTAGCTAACGGCTCTTTCGAAGTATGGTTGCAGTGTCCTTTCCCTCCATTTCTGGAAAGTTGTTGACTTGTAGCTTTAACAGATATAGGACAAGTGACTGCTTATCATTGGTCGAGGTTCAGGAAAGTAGGTGAGACAGAACAGACTTCAAGAGATCTGAAGCTGACTTCTCTCTTCCTCGTATTGACTCTGCTGATTTGACTTTTAGAGAATCTGACAATCAGAAGACTGTCCAGCCATTGCTGAGTCTGATCTTTATTCAGTAGCATGTTCCTGCTGAGTCGGCTCTACTGAAAATCCACTCTGAGTTCAGTGAACTACTCTCCGTTGAGTTCGGGCCCACCGACTCCTTTCGATATCTTTGCTCTCGCCGAGTTCGAGTATCACTGAGTCTTCTACTTCTGGTACTGAGACAGGTAATCTACTGAGCGCCTAAACCAGATGTAGAATGTCTACTGAGTCTGAATCCTCAGAGACAAAACAGAACAAGTTACAACTGAATGGTTCATTGGTCAAGATAGGGTTTTGGGATCTTCAAATCTTCAGTAAATATTCAGAGCACATGGCTACTGAGTTATGTCTCAACTGGTTGTGAGAAGACTGAATCATCTCCCAACAGAATGTATATTTGGAAGACTTACCAACATATCTTAAAAATCAAGGCTAGAAAAGGAGGTACAATGACCTTAAAAAATTATGCAAAAGATTGCAAAAAGTGGCTAAAAAGAGTCATAGTCATTTCACAGCTTAAATGACATACATTCAATTACCAGAAGGATAACTACTAAGCAACATAAAAAAACTAAAAGACAATACATATCTATTAGACAAATTGAAAAAAGTTTTAGTTCACATTTTTGGTTGGAATTCACATGGGGAAGCTCAACAAGAACACAATAATTAGCACAATAATAGGTTCTTATTGCTCAGATTCAACAGATATCAAACTAGGTATTAGAAAGCAATTAAGACAGTCAAACCTGTGTAGAAGTTAATTCAGATGAACTAGCTTCTGCTCTCCACAAAGGGGTGTAAACTGCAGGCACCTGGTTGTTTGAAGTTGTATGTCCAATGTTTCCACTGGGAAATAAACTATTTACATCATATCAAACAGAGGCAGATGTATTCTCTGTCCCAGGAGCATAGCTGACCTCCGTTTGAGTTTGATTGTAATAATCCTGCCATTGTTTATATTGTTGTTCATATTGCCTAGTTGCAACTGCACTGCTATAGGCTGAATTTGTATCCTTATTGTAGTTCGGATAATGATGAGAACCGTATGCTGCATAATGACCTCCCTGCCACAAGTTGGTCTGGGTATCATATGTGCCACTTGTGTAACTTCCAGACGTCTGATTGTAATAAGTGCTTGAGTAACTTGCAGGTCCAGTATAAGACCCTGTACTTTGAAATGATGAAAGAGACTGATAGGGAGCACATGTGTATTGGTAAGCTCCTACATGAGCGGGATAAGACTGATTAGGATGCTAATGATACTGATTGGTTTGTGGTTGATGCTGAGTGGTTTCCGCTTGATACTGAAGTTGCTGGTAATACTGATTGGGCTGCTGTTGATACGGATTGGTTTGTTGTTGATACTGATTGGGTTGCTGATACTGATTGTAGTACGCTGCATATCCCGTGTTGTTATATCCATTGGGTTCAGTATTTGGATAGGCAGAATAACCATTATAAACTTGTGCTGCAGTTGATGCCGAGACAATAGACGCCAAATTCGATCCATCCTGAACAGTTTCCAAAGTCGCCGCCGGTGGCAGATCATGATTGTATCCAGAATTAGGGACAGCTCCATTCTCCCTCAAGTTATGATTCTCTCCTTGTGTAGTCTATGATGCCACAGCCAGAGGTTGATCAGCTATTTAATTCTTCTGATGATTGAAAGGTAGAAATGAATTAATCAAATGAGGAAAAACTCTAGAAATAGAAACAAAATTAAAGAGTGTATCAACTAAATTGAAATTCAATGAGAAAATCAGAAGAAATATAGCATTATTATATAACTGCAGTACATATAAGTTATTTGTAAGCTGGTCTTGATCTTCAATAAAAAAGAAGGAAGTAGCAAAACACAAAATTTGTTGTCTGCAATTATGCCTATCAAATACTTCTTAATTATGCACACTGAGATTGATAAATGTGAATTAGGTACACCACATGCAAAGGCTCAATAAGAAAAAAGGTAATGACCCAACAATTGATCAGATTAGTCGAAGATTCAAATTATATGTAAAAATTCTCAGATTGCATGCTAGATGTTGAATTGGGCTAGTGACAAAAGTTGGTCTCACAATCCATAAATAGATAGAAGCTACAGAATAAGTATAACCGACGTAAAGTACAACGCAAAAGATATCTAGGAAGGACAGACACATGCAAGCAACATAACCACAACAGGTATTAGAAGCTTAGTTTTAGAGACCATGAAGTAATTTTGGTTACATATACAAAAAAGGGAATATTAAGCTCTCTTCCAACCTAATCTGAAATATTTATCGTACTATAGATGTAAAAAGACAAGCTTTGACACGCAATTGGAGGAGCATTTTTTCATCTTCCTTCTTTGAATAATATTTTACTTACTCAATAAGGATCTATAAAATAGGCTAACCTGTAAGAGAAGGTTCAATATAAGGGGACCAATAAATGGAAAAAAATGTTTCATGTTAAGCAAGGAAGTAAAATACAGTAAAGCCAAAATTCAAAGGATACGATGTTAATGAACCTGAATAGCACCAAAACTACGTGGAACACATTTTAAATAAAGCAATAAGCAAAAAACTGTGATGTGTGAGAGGGATCAGGCAATAACCAAAATTAAGATTATTATGTTTATCCATATCAATAACACACAACTCAGAAATATTAAAATGAATCACAATATTTTTTAATAATAACATGTACGAAGAGAGTGAGGGAGAAGGGAGACAAACAAACATTATCTTGTTATATAACAGGTTAGTAAGTCATATAACACATTTATTAGATGAAAAAAAAAGTAATTTGGGACTCATAAATCTATTAATAAGAGAAGCCAAGATAAGTTTAATACCTTCCAGAAGCCACCCCACCAAAATCTGAGATAGTAAATGGAAAACAAAGAATGGGAAAGTCAATTCTTTGAACAATATAAAAAAACAGTACAACAAAGTTAACAGATTAAAAAATGTGGCTTCCAACACTAACCTTCCACCAAGGCTACGATTTAAAGCTCTTAAAAGCCAAGGTTTGGGTTTTTGAATCTCTTCAGCCCAAGATTTCTGGAATCTAAAAAAAAAAAGACATTTCTTGAGTTCAGACACTGTCAATGGCCCAAAACCAACGTGAAAGAGGGAAAACATAAGATAAAAAATAATGAAGTGGCCCTGTCTCTTCAAGTGAACTTGTACGCTAATCCCATGAATTGCCCGTTTATTATTTTCAAATTGATGATCTTAATGACTGTATTGAACCTCAAACCTCACTCTAGTAAACTTCTAACTACTAATATAAAGAAATTTATAATATGGTTAACAAAAGCATCGCTTGTTCATTTGCCAACAGACACAAAAAGGAGCTCTTTCTTTAATTAGTGCGTCTCTACGAAAAAAAATTAGGTTAAAATTGAACTCGTATACAACTGTCTTCAAAAGTTCCTGAATCAAAATCTCAGCTTGAAATTAGAGAAAACTGAAAACTGGAATCTGCAATTACCAAGTAGCCATCAAGAGTCAAGCCCGCGATTAGCCACAAAAACCCTTAAAGTGGCACGAAGAAAACACAGAAACAAAAGGGGGTAATAATCAAATACTGCTTATTATTCCCAAAATCCTAAGGGCGAAAGTAAAACCCCTGAACCTGAAACCAGAAAATAGCTAGAGATCCATCCTTATGTTTCTGCGCCATCGAAATATGCTCAACCAATCAATCATCAAGAACAATCACGAAACTAAACAGACGGAGAAAACACTAGGGCATAATTCTGATTTATAGAGAAAAAGAAACCTGCGAAAAGGGCCGATCGAAAGAAAATCCAAGTGAAAGAGAGCAGTCAGCAGAGGAGATGAAACTCAAAATGAATGTATCAGCTTAGAATCAAATGGGAACAAACAAACAAGAAATCTGAAAGGTGGTGACACAGAGAACTGTAAATTAGAGGACTGTAAATTAGTGTAGAGAGAATAGCATAGAACAAAAGAGAGATTTGAGCGCAGAGATTTGAGAGATCTGCGAGATTTTGTCGATTGTGGAAGAATATTGCACAGCTTCCGCCATATAGGACAAAAGGGCGAAGTCGAAAATATATGGACTTAGGAGGGTATTTTCGGAATTCCATGCAAAAGTTTGGTAGCACCATCATCCATCCTTATATACTCCCTCTGTCCCGCTATTTCTGTCCTACTTGCCTAATCGGGCTGTTCTGCTATTTCTGTCCTCTTTCCTAAAATAGTAAAAATTACTTTTAAACATAAAATGAAGTGGGTCCCCCTTACTCACTACTCAACCCCCACATTCTTATACTCTCTCTCTCTTCAAAAATCTATCTCTTACTCGATTATGTTCCGCTCCGAACTCAGAAAATTATGATTTTTATCTTTTTGAAAACTTTAGATTATTTCTTCAAATACAATATAAAAAATAAAAATCGATTGCCTTTCACTAGCCTTGCAAAAATTTAGATAATTCTCATTTCTTTCCACCAACCACTCCTCGAAAACTGTGTCATTTTCTTTATACAATTAAAACTCATAAAATACACACTAAATTAAAATTTCTTAATCTCCGTGCCGAAGTCAACTGAGACGTTTTTAGCGGGACGGAGGGAGTATATAAGTAGATAAGAGTGGTTTATTATTTAACCAAAGAGCTGTGATATGTATTTGGCTAACTGGTGTGTCTATTATTCACGCGATCCGAGTTCGACTAATGCTAGCAGCATTTATTTTTGTTTTTTTTATTATGACATCAAAATTTAATTCTTTATTTTAAATCATAATATAACACGAATAATTTAATTTTTTATTTTCAAAAATTAAATACATGACACGAAAAATATTAATATGTAAATTAAAATTTATTCTATTTAAAAATATATAATCTTTTTTTTATTTTTTTTATGATTGTATAAACGAAAAATATTAATATGTAAATTAAAATTGATCCTATTTAAAAATTTATAATCTTATTTTTTTATGATTTTATAGATAATACACATAGGAGAGACACAACATAATGGGCAATATGTAAACTTGTTATTAATCAATGTATCACTTGTTATGAATAAAAGTATCACTTATTATGAGTAAAAATATTATTGTTTTTAATAAAAGCACCGTTCATTCTTAATAAAAGTATCACTTTACGTGAAAAAAATATCAATTGTTATGAATATATCACTTGTTATTAAAGTATCACTTGTTATTAAAGTATCACTTCTATGAATAAAAGTATCACTTATTATGAATAAAAGTATCGTTGTTTTTAGTAAAAGTATCAATTGTTATTAGTCAATGTATCATTTCTTATGAATCAAAGTATCACTTGCTATTAATAGAAGTAACACTTGTTAATAATCAATGTATCATTTGTTATGAATCAAAGTATCACCTGCTATGAATAAAAGTATCAGTTGTTATTAATCAATGTATCATTTGTTATGAATCAAGATATCACTTGCTATGAATAAAAGTGTCACTTGTTATTAATCAATATATTATTTGTTATGAATGAAAGTATCACTTGCTATGAATAAAGTATCACATGTTATTAATCAATGTATCATTTGTTATGAATCAACGTATCACTTGCTATAAATATACATATCAATTAATAAGTATCAATTATCATAAATAAACTCACATGTATATTTATTACAAATTGAGATTAAAATTAATAACTCGATCAATTCTCGTATTATATGAAATAATTTAAGATTTATATAAATTAAATAAAAATAAAATAAATATTTTAATATATATTGAAAAAGAAAAAAGAAAAATAAAATTTCTGAATTGAAACAAAAATGATAATTCCAATTGAAATTTTGGCTAACCTAAAGATATAAAAAAATAACTGAATTTGAAAAAAAGTTAAAAATAAATAAATTAATGTGGGCTGACAGACGATGTGGGCATGTGTTGAAAATAATAATATAATATGGGCTTGCTAGCAGGTTGGGGTGTGGGTGTGGGCCAAATTGCTGATGATTTAGATGTGGGTCTATTCAGTTGCACATGCAACTGGATGTACATGAGGCTTACTCTTCAAAGTATAATATGTTATATTTATATTTATATTAAATAAGATTTACTTACGTGTCATTATGGAAATCGTAAAATTATTGGCAATATTGATTAAGTTTGTGAGAAATAATTGGGTTAATCACACTAAACCTCCCAATTATCGATTTTTTTTCATTGTCTCCTAAACTATCAAAAGTTGCAATTTCCCCTCTGAACTATAGAATTCGTTGCAAAGAGCAATTTCCGGCCAACATTCTCACTACATATTACTTTAAGGGTAATTTTGTAAAAATACTAAAAATTTTATTTCAATATTTTTATTTTATATCACCATTTACAATCTAGGGTTTTTATCACTCTCACTTCATGACTCGCTTTTTGTGTTCGTTCATTCTTCCCATTCCTTCCGCCCCTTCCTTTCCCCACCAAATTCGAAGAGTGAAGATAATATATTTGAGGTATATAAGTTCTTGAGAATTTTGGTTTTTGTTTATATGGATATGCAGTTCTTGAGAACCTTATCATTAATATTTGTTTGTTATTTGTGAAAATGAAAAAAGTTATAGGCAAGAAACCAAATTGCACAAAGTCAATAGTTCAAGGAGATATTGCATCAAATTCAATAGTCCGGGGCAAAATGCGTTGAGCTGTGTGTAGCCGGAATGTTGCTCTTTGCAACGAATTCTATAATTAAGGGGAAAGCGCAATTTTTAATAGTTCAGATAATAAAATGAATAAACTCGATAGTATTAACCTAAAATAATTTAATTTGAAATTGTTGACATCACTAGTAAACGCCTCTCTATCCGTCTGGTGTCTCTCTCTCCGGTGTGAATACTGTATGAGCGTTTACACACGAATATGCTGCTCCCTGTAGGCTGTGGCGCTCTCCTTCTGAGTCTCTGGTGTCCGGTGATTGTTCTCTTAGAAATCTCCGTCTCCGGTACGCCGTTCTTTATCCAATGTCACTAATTTCGTCAATTAATTTCTGATTTTTCTAGTATGCAAATCATGAAATGGTTATTATTTAGTCAAGGTTCAGCAGTTTGAATTTTTCCGAAGTTTGAATTATTCGTTCTGGAAAGGGAAATTAGAATTGAGTTAATCATTAACCCTCATATATGAAATGCAATAGGATCTAGGTTGCTTAATGACCTTTCACATTGAGGAGTATCGTTTTGCAGAAGTATTTGTTAGATTTTAAGTCTGTTGTTGAAGTGATCCATAGTACTTAAAAAGTCAAAAATAGACTAATTGAAGCAGGTCTAATTAAAAGGTAATTTTCTTTGGAGTAAATGAGCATCTCTTATAATGAAAAATGGTGATGAGTAAATCTACAATAGTTTGTCTGAACATATATGTTGGTACATTGAGTTGGTTCATGTCCATCCTTGTCTAGAATTACCTCGGTTCTATATCAGTTATGGTTATTGCACCAGAACTAGGCTTCTTAGTGTTTCTCTCCGAAAAACTGGAACTACTTTGCATGAAGAATCCAGGTTTGTTGGGCTGAGGCATGACAGCATCCTCAGTGCTTAACATGAGAAACACTGAAGACATTACTGGTCTGTCTTCTGCTGCATTCTGTACACATAATAACCCGACTTGAATGCATCTCTTGACTTGGGATTCCACGAATGAATTTTCACAGCTTGGATCCACCAGTTCCAACTCTCTGCTTTCCTTGCAAAGAACCCATGCCTCCAACAGTTTATGCAGCTTTTATTGTATTAAGTAGCATCTATACCTTCGTTCTAAACAGTGGGTTGTTCTTATTCAAGTGTTTATTGCGAAAAAAAGCTCCATTATTTACTATTACTTTGCCATCAAAGGGAAACACTGGATAAACAATAATTGACAGTTCACCTGTTCCAGGAGGTTCCCAAAGCAAGGAGGATGATTGGAGCCTCTGTTCCTTTTTCCACTTACAATTTCCAATATCATGACACCCAAGCTAAATACGTCTGATTTGATTGAGAAATTTCCATCATATGCATACTCAGGAGCCATATAACCACTGCCATGAATTTTCATACATTAGGTACTATAAGAAATATTTACGTGTGTGTTTGGGGGGGGTCTTACTATGTTCCGATGACTCTTTCTGTTTTTGCTGCCGTTTGATCCCGTTCAAACATTCTTGCTAAACCAAAATCAGATATCTTTGCATTCAGGTTCTCATCTAATAAAATATTGCTTGCTTTGAGGTCCCAGTGAATAATTTTTAGCCTGGAATCATGATGGAGGTAAAGAAGACCTTTTTCTATCCCCATAATAACGACAAAGCGTTTTGGCCAGGTCAGTATTGCACTTCTACTCTGATCTACAAGTGATAGCAGATGTTAGTTAGTATGAATAGATTGAGTCAAATGGCTTTTATGTGAAAAAAGCATAAGGATTGTCAAACCAAAAATGATATAGTCCAAGCTTTTATTCTGCATGTACTCATAGATTAACACCTTTTCCTCTCCTTTGGTGCAACATCCTAAAATCCTAACGAGGTTCCTGTGTTGGAGTTTAGCTATCAGAATAACCTCATTTTTGAATTCTTCAGGGCCTTGTCATAAAAGTTCGCGACATTCTCTTCACTGCAATTACTTGTCCTGCTGACAGATTTCCCTGCAATGGCAAGGCAAAGAAACATCTCTTGTTATCAAAGTAAGCATGTATGTTAAAATGGTGCTTACCTTGTAAACAGGACCAAAACCACCTTCTCCGATAAGGTTTTCTTCTGCGAAGTTAAATGTGGCTGCTGCAATGGTTGCCAGATCGTATAAAGGTAACTCTAATTCATCCCATACCTTTTCAGAAGCTGTCAAAGGATTATGCATTTGATTCAGTGTTTAATAATCTTATACAACATGTCCCTTTCCAATTTAAATGATGAGTAATCTAACCTTGTCTCTTGCATCTCATCCTCAGGAAAAAGCTTTCAAAAGCTAACCCCAAAATAAGCAGTCCAATCACAGAAGCAGCAGCTATAAGTATCAACTTTCTTTTTGCTGGCCCTTTCTTCCTCCTACTTGAATCTGTCACATGTTCTTAAATGAAATATCAACTATTAGTAGACATCTCCTTAACTCATTCCAGAATGGACAAGATAGTCATCTACCTAGTTCTGAAACAGGCACGCGAATATACAAAGTTGGCCCTGCTCCAACTTCCCCACTGCTCCCTCGTGTCAATCAAGTCTCCGAACCACATCAAGCAGTTGCTCTCACCATCAGAGTACGGATCAGCATAAGCAGTGCAGTTGCACTTCTTCAAGCATTCATTCTGACATTCACCGATGCTCATACTCATGTTCAACTGAAAATTCACTGAATTAACTTCAGAAACCCATCTTCATTTTGGCAATCTAAAGGTAGATCTCTATAACATCCGCTTTTCCACTCGTATACTGCCCATTCCTTCTCAGATTTTGGCTTGAATCCCCTCAAACATTCACAGACTGGCGTCTTGTAAATTTTACAGATACCATTAGGACCACACCTACCATAACTGTCGCATGGATCACGCGGCGTAGAGAGCATGGGCATCCAGCCATCTTTCTGTTCATTCATCATGTACCGTTCGAGTGAACCCGAGTAGTTCATGATTATTCTTGTTATAAGTGACTCATTGATAGGATTAACTACTGAAATCAACCTGCCCTTGTTCGTTGCAGCTTCGGTTTTCCATGCTTGGTCTCCCAGATTTGGGTATCCTACGAATTGACCACTCCAGAAGAGGGTCCTGTACGTCTTCTCCTTCCCCTTTCTAATTGTCAGTTGAGACAATCCATTGTTTTCAATCCTGTAAACAAAATTTCCTGCAGATGGGTCATCAGCACTTCTCCATGATGTCATATTGTTTCCCTCTCCTGTATCAGGGTCTTCCACTAGCTTCATTCCAGGTAACCTCGTGTCACACGGGTAATCAAAACTCTGCCACATGTAGCTTTCTTGTGACAGTTGATCTACAATAACCAGATTCCCAGAATCCAAAAGCTGCAGAACTGGACTTGATGCAGCTTTGGAAGATTTGTAGAGCCATATAGTTGTACCCTGTGCTGAGCTGAGAATCAAACTCCCATTTTCAGCTAAACTTACAACTCCATGTGAACCAAGGATCGGGCTTCCTCTGTTTGCAGCCCAGACTACGACATCCGGTGTAGCTTTGTACAATATTCCCAAGAATCTACTTGTGGAATGGCCGAAGAATCCCACCTCGAATTTTCCGCTCGGAGAAGTTAATACATTTCCATCAGCAAGAGTTTGGTTCGAAGAAAGTGTATCAGCGTTAATCGAGAAGTCGAAAATGGTAAGAAGACAGAGAGCAACAGAGAGGGTTTTGGCGAACTGTTGATGATCCATCTGCTCAGGGAAATTGATGTGTGAACTGGGGAATAGAGGTTTGAATTCTTGAAGTCTTAATGTAGTCTTCTGATAAAATTTCTAGAATTATACCTGTAGCAACATCAAGAAAGTTATCTTTATTTGAGTCATTGATCCACTAGTAGTTATAATTTGATAGCAGGCCATGTTTCTAGAGATGTTAATCTTGTGTTTTGACTAGTGGTATCCAAATTGTATTTTGTGAGTTGCCAATTTTCTGCAAAAAACTGGAAATTTGTTTGGATTGTCAGTTGTGAGACCTGAGTCGAATTTTCATGTAAGAAAAAGAATACCTAGAAAGGATTTAGGTAATTTATGGGTTATGTTCACACTTTGGGATTTATATTCTCACCATTTCCAGTTTAAAAATGCATTGGTTCCATAAGATATTATTTCTGTATGATGTGTGGTTTGATTATTTTGTATGCATTGGTTTCATAAAATATGTTTATGGAGGAGATATATTTAAATTGTGGGGTCTTACTCCAACGATGATGATGTATGAGATTTTTATAGATGAATGTAATTTTGAAAAAGTAGTAGAAGTAAATCTTATTAACTATGATAATGATTGGATGATTGGATGTAAGGCTGTGAGCACTGAAGGTGGAGGAAATGTTTCAATTGGGCTATGAATCCAACACCTTTTGGCATTTAAGTCTGCAAAAGGGATTCAGGATACTTGAATAGATTGCTAAGTACATATGTTATTTCTTACAAGAATCAAGCAAAATTGGTTTTCCACCTTATTCAACAACTACCTAGCTATATCACTTATGCTTATAGCACCACCACTAGAGTTGTTGCTTACAGACGCATTGCTCTGTGAGAAACTGGAATCACCATGTAAGAAAAACCCAGGCCTCCTTGGCTGAGGCAAGAGTGTCTCCTCAGAGCTCAACATGAGAACCACAGACGGCATCATTGGCCTGTGCTCGGCTACATTCTGAACGCACAATGACCCGACCCTAACGCACCTCCTCACTTGGGATTCCATATATGAATGCTTGTAACATGGATCCATAAGTTCCAATTCTCTGCCTTCCTTACAAAAATGCCATGCCTGCCACAATCCATGCAGCATACTTCCTATTCAGTGCCTTTCTTACAATCATTCTTGATAATCAAATATAACTATTCATTCACCTGTTCTAGAAGGTTCTTATAGGAGGAAGTATGCCCGAAGCTTCTGTTCTTCACTCCACTTACTATCTCCAATATTACAACCCCCAAGCTGTATACATCAGACTTGATGGAGAACTTCCCATCAAATGCATACTCTGGAGCAAGATAGCCACTGCAAAGAGATCCCATTTGTTAGGTGTTTATAAGAAATGAATAAGTTCATACAATAAAGAAGTATACAATGTCCCAACAACTCTTGTTGTAGTAGATACTGTTTGGTCCCCTTCAAACATCCTTGCTAAACCGAAATCTGAAATCTTTGCATTTAGGTTGCGGTCCAACAAAACATTGCTTGTTTTAAGGTCTCTGTGGATAACATTTAGCCTTGAATCATGATGGAGGTAAAGAAGTCCTCTTGCAATCCCCATTATTATATCAAACCTCTTTGGCCATGTCAACACTGCTCTTCTCTCCTGATCTGCAGGCAATGAAGAATTTCACAGTAAGTCTAAGAATCAATGTATCACTTATTTGGGATACTACTGAATCATCATGTGCTAACAAACCAAAAATGAAATGGTCCAAGCTTCTGTTCATCATGTACTCATAGATTAACATCTTTTCCTTCCCTTCGACGCAACATCCTAAAATCTTGACGAGGTTCCTGTGCTGAAGCTTCGCAATTAATTTTACTTCAGTTCTGAACTCTTCATGCCCTTCTCCAGAAACCTTCGACATTCTTTTCACTGCAATTACTTGCTCTGCTGACAAACTCCCCTGCAATAATCATATTATAAAAAAATCTAAACTTACACTATATATATAAGCACAGTCTTAGGTATAGGTTTACCTTGTAAACAGGACCAAAACCACCTTGGCCAATCATATTTTCTTCTGAGAAATTATCAGTGGCTGCTTCAATAGTTGCCAAATCAAATAAAGGCAACTCTAATTCCTCATTTGTCATTTTAGGATCTGTTGGAAAGAGATAATTTCTTTGTCTCCTCCATCTATTCCTCATAAATATACACCAAAATGACAAGCACAAGATAAGGATCCCCAAAACAGAAGCAGCAACTATAAGTATGATCTTCTTCCTTGCTGGCTTCTTCCTCTTCTTATTCTGATCTGTCACATGGTAAATGGTCGAACATAAGTGTTCCTTAGACTGAACAAATATGTAAGAAGATTCATTTACCGAGCATGGTGAGGGGCACCCGGATATAGATAGTAGCCACAGGACCAGATTCTGTAGTGTACTTCCTTATATCAATCAAGTCTCCAAACCACATCATACAGCTGCCCCCATTGTTGAAGTACGGATCAGCATAAGCAGTGCAGTTGCAGTTCTTCAAGCATTCATCGCGACATTCATCAATAGCCATGCTAGTGTTCAATTGAAAAGTTAGAGAATCAGGAAACTTAATCCCTCCAACCTCAAGAAACCCATCTTCTTTGCGGCAATCTAGACTCAGATTCCTAACACATCCTTCTTTCCATTCGAACACACCCCATTGCTTCTCAGATTTAGGCGTGTATCCACTCAAACACTCGCAAACTGGATTCTTGTAAATCTTGCAGATTCCATTACTTCCACAGAGACCATAATAGTCACATAAATCATGTGGAAGTTCAATCATGAGAATCCAACCATCTTTTCTGTCATTCATCACGTAGCGCTGGAGAGAGCCTGTGCTATTTAGGGTCAATCTGGCATGAAGGGACTCAGATAAAGGTTCAAGAACTGAAACCAACCTACCCCTGTTGGTCACTGCTTCAACTTCCCAAGCTGGATTTGCTGAAACCGGATATCCAACAAAATTGCCATTCCAGAAGATAACTCTGTTCACTTTTTCTGTCCCTTTCACAACTATTGTTTGAGACAACCCCTCATTTTCAATTCTGTAAATAAATTCTCCTATAGATGGATCATCATCACTTCTCCATGATGTTAAGTATTTACTGTTTCTATTTTCAGGATCTTCCACTATCTTCATTCCCGGCAACCTGGTATTGGCCGGGTAATCAAAACTCTGCCAGATGTACGTCGTGTTATCCATAACAATCAAATTCCCAGAATCCAAGAGCTGGAGAACTGGACTAAAAGCTGGTCTGGATGGATATATAGACCACATGATTGTACCTTGTGCTGAGCTGATAGTTAGACTCCCATTTTCTGCTAATGTTAAAACTCCTTGTGAGCCATTGATTAGGATTTCTCTGTTTGCAACCCAAGCTACAACGTTTGGAGTAGCTTTGTACCATATTCCCAAGAATCTGCTTGTGGAGGAGCCTGGAGAGAAGAATCCGAGCTCAAATATTTGGTTCGGAGAGATTAATACCTCTCCATCAGCTAGTGTTTGATTTGCAGAAAGTGTATCATCTGCAACACAGAATCTCAAAATGGTTAAAAGACATAGAGCTGCACAGAGGAACAGTGAATGATCCATTTACAGAGGAGAGACAAGATTTTGGTTTGATCTACTCTATGAATTCAAGAAATACACTTTTAGGTTTCTCTAGTGAGAAAGAATTGTCTGAACTTTGAAAAAAGTTCCCTTTCTTGCTATTTGACTCTTTCAATAATCAGTCACTGCTCCTGATTGGATGTAAGATTGTGTTTCTAGAAAAGTTTGACCAATTTTGGAAAAGATGGGATTTTTTAAGTTGCAAAATGCAAAAATTGTAAGTTCAGATTGACTAATTGTGCTAAAGCTTCAAAGGTAGGTATATGTAGTTGTCTGATATGTCAACGGTGGGACCTACAGAGTAGAGAATTTATGCAGCGATAAGGAATAAAAAAAACTAATATTTGCTGACAACAGCAGAACATTCAAGGGTTAGACCTCAAAATTGACTCTTCTGATGTGTTTTGATACATGTGCCATTAGATGAAATCTGAAAGTTAAAAATGTTTGAACTCTTACTGAAAATAAAGAGAACTGTGTGTCTGAAATGCCATAGACATTAACTTCAAGTAGATCGGCTTAGAAGGCGTTGGTCGGACTGGAACCATTAGAATCTAACATTAGATTGAGATATAGGACCACATTGACCTCTTTCAAGTTCAACAGCTACCTGGCTTCTACATCACTCATGGTTATTGTACTACTAGTACACTTCTCACTTCCTGATTCTTTTTTCAGTGAATTACTAGAATCACTTCGGATGAAGAACCCGGGTTTCTTTGGCTGAGGGAAGACTGTATCCTCAGAGCTCATCATGAGAACCACAGACGGCATCATTGGCCTGTCGTCTGCTGCATTCTGAACACATAACAAGCCTACTTGAATGCATCTCTTTACTTGGGAACCCACATATGAGCTGTTGTAGCATGGATCCATCAGTTCCAACTCTCTATTTTCCTTCCAAAGTAGCCAGGCCTGCAGGTATTTGGCATTAGATTTCTTCAATATTTATCTAAATTGTTCATCAATGAGAAAGTATGGAGATGGGATAGATTAATTAACCTGTTCCAAAAGGTTTTGAAAGCAAGGATGTTTGAACCCTCTATTCCTTTTCCCACTCACTATCTCCAACATCACAACTCCCATACTGAACACATCTGACTTGATGGAGAACTTCCCATCAAATGCGTACTCTGGAGCCATGTAACCACTGTAATGAGCTTTTACACGTTAGGATCCATAAGGAACATTACAAATATGTGGGGAAAGAAACTTACTATGTCCCAACAACTCTTTTTGTTCTTTCTGTAGTTTGGTCCTGTTCAAACATTCTTGCCAAACCAAAATCTGAAATCTTGGCACTCAAATTCTCATCTAACAAAATGTTGCTTGTTTTCAAGTCCCTGTGGATGATTTTGAGCCTCGAGTCATGGTGGAGGTACATAAGCCCTCTGGAGATCCCCATTATGATCTCAAAGCGCTTAGGCCAAGTTAACAGTGCCCTCCTTTCTTGATCTGCAAGTAGTGAAGAATTTTAGTAACATATTTACATATAAACGATAGGATTCAAATGTGAGAAAAATACATGGAAGAATTGTTCAAACCAAAGATGTAATAGTCCAAGCTTTTGTTCTGCATGTAGTCATAGATTAACATCTTCTCCTCCCCTTCAGTGCAACATCCAAGAATTCTAACCAGATTCCTGTGTTGGAGTTTTGAGATCAAAATGATTTCATTCTTGAACTCTTCATCGCCTTGTCCAGAACACCTCGACAATCTTTTCACTGCAATTACTTCTTCTGCTGATAGATTTCCCTGCAATAAAATAAGATAAAAACACATCTATCTTTAAATCATCGATCTCTCTCTCTCAAATGGTGCTTTACCTTGTATACAGGTCCAAAGCCGCCTTCTCCAATCATGTTCTCGCCTGAAAAGTTGTTTGTGGCTGCTGCAATGGTAGCTAATCTGAATAAAGGTAGCTCTAATTCCTCATTTTCTCTATTAGAAGCTGCCAAAAGGAGTTATAAATCTGTTTCAGATTCTTAAAACATGCTTCTTTGAATTAATCAAAAGGATTAGTAATGCAACCTTGTCTCTTATGCCTCATCCTTAGAAATAAGCCAACAAAAGACAAACCCAAGATAAGCATGGTGGCAAAAATAGCTATCAATATGAACTTAGTCTTCTCCGATCCTTCCATCTTCTTAGTTGAGTCTGTCAGATGATCTGAAACAAGAAATCAACTATTAGTTTCCATAAGAATATGCAGTTCTTGAATAAAAAATATCCCATTTACCAAGTTCTGTAATAGGTACACGAATATAAACGCTTGGGCCATCGCGGGCATCATCAGCCTGCTGCCTAATATCAATCAAGTCCCCAAACCACATCAAACAGTTTGTCTCATTTCTGAAGTATGGATCCCCATAAGCTGTGCAGTTGCAGGTCTTCAAGCACTGATCATGGCATTCATTAATACTCGTGCTTGTGTTCAGACGAAAACTCAATGAATCTGGAAACTTCACTCCTTGGATCTTCATAAACCCATCTTCCTTCCTGCAATCCAAAGGCATTTTTCTACTGCATCCACTTCCCCAATCGAATATCCTCCATTCCTTCTCGGATTCCGGCTTGAACCCCGGCAAGCACTCACATTCCGGCGACCTGTAAATCTTACAGACACTATTAACACCACACCAGCCATAGTTATCACACGAATCGCGAGGCGATGTGATCATAACATTCCAACCATCATCCATCATGAAGCGTTGGAATAAGCCGGAGTAGTTCATTATCAACCGAGTCATAACTAAGTCATCCGGAGGCTGGAAAACTGAAACCAGCCTGCCGTTACTGGATCCAATCTCCGCATTCCACGTCACATCGTGTGAATCCGGAAAGCCAGGGAAATGGCTATCCCAGAAAATTGCTCTGTACCTTCTCTCCATCCCCTTCATAATCATCATCTGAGATAATCCATCGTTCATAATCCTAAAAGTGAATTCCCCAGTTGCTGGATCATTCTCACTTCTCCATGATGTCAAAATATCTACTCTTCCATTACTAGGGTTTTCCACTAGCTTCATCCCCGGTAACAGAGTGTCGACTGGATGATCAAAACTTTGCCATAATATAATCAAACTTTCTTCAACAACTAGGTTTCCAGAATCGAGGAGATGCAGAACTGGAATAGATTTCGCCATGGTGGAACTGGAAGACCATATGGTAGTAGTACTACCTGGTGCTGAGCTGAGAATCAGAGTCCCATTTTCAGCTAGGGTTAGAACTGCATGTTTGCCCAGAATTGGATTATCTCTGTTAGCAACCCAAACGACGACGTTTGGAGTAGCTTTATACCATATACCCAAAACTCTCGCCGTGGATGAGCCCGGACTGAAGAATCCAAACTGAAATACTTCGGATGGAGAGATTAAAACCTCGCCATCAGCAAGAGTTTGGTTTGCTGAAAGTGTATCGACCGCGAAACTCGATTCCAAAAGTGTTGAAAAAGATAGAGCAGCAAGGAGGATCCAGATGAGAAGTCGATCATCCATCTAGAGAGAGAAGATGATGCTCGATTGAAATTTGAAGTTTCATTTGCTGGATGTTGAGGAGTAGACCGCTGCGCAAAGTCATCGCTGGTGTGAAATAAATCGAAAATTTATATCTAGACCAAGTCTACAAGACTGGTTTAGGATTTAAGTTGTTTTTTATTATAATTTTTTATTCTGAAAATATTCCTTGTGACATGATTTTAAACGAATTTTTCTATTCTAGACCGAGTCTACAAGACCTTGTGGTCTAGGATAGAAATTGTATTTTTTATTAATTTTATTTTTTACAAACATGTGATTTGTCTTCATTTTTAACCACCGGGTCTACAACTTAAGTTGTAGACAAATTCATTTTAAAGAGCAGGTCCACAAGTGTGGACCTGATCTAGGATTGAAAAATTCAAATAAATCATTCTCTTGGTTTATTCAATCTTTTAGTCAAATGTGTTATGATCAGATACAAGACATACGAAATTTCCTTCTACCAAACACTCTCTCTGCTGTCAATTTTAGAATTGTCTGATTCCGACGCACTTTTTTAGCCAAACTTCTACTAAATTTGAAATAACTTCTTCATATACAAGTTGGAATTTAACTCATTTCGCGCGGCGTTTGAAAGAATTAAATGGGACCATTTAATGTTAATTCATATGGCCGAAAATATGTGCACAAGATTATAACATACTCCCTCCGTCCCGCTAAAAACGTTCCAGTTGACTTCGGTACGAAGATTAAGAAATTTTAATTTAATGTGTATTTTATGAGTTTTAATTGTATAAAGAAAATGACACAGTTTTCGAGGAGTGGTTGGTGGAAAGAAATGAGAATTATCCAAATTTTTGCAAAGCTAGTGAAAGGCAATCGATTTTTATTTTTTATATTTTTTTATATTGTATTTGAAGAAATAATCTAAAGTTTTCAAAAAGATAAAAATCATAATTTTCTGAGTTCGGAACGGAACATAATCGAGTGAGAGATATATTTTTGAAGAGAGAGAGAGTAAGGGGGACCCACTTCATTTTATGTTTAAGAGTAAGAGAGAGAATAAGAATGTGGGGGTTTGAGTAGTGAGTAAGGGGGACCACTTCATTTTATGTTTAAAAGTAATTTTTACTATTTTAGGAAAGATGACAGAAATAGCGGGACAGCCCGATTAGGCAAGTAGGACAGAAATAGCGGGACAGAGGGAGTATCATTTAATGTGATTATTTGGGAATCACTCAACATACGAATTAAATATTATTAATTCTTTACATTAAATTGTTGCATTTCATGTCTAATTTCTCAAATGATTTTCGAAGTAGCCGTCGATATTATTTAAAAGATGGAATCTATTCGCATGAAATGTTTGATGGGAATCCTAATGTAAAACCGAAGAAATTAATTAAGGTGATGCTTGAGTGTTATGATGGTGGTATTTGGTTCAAAAGGAACTTCGTTCTGTTGTTGGTGACTTGCTTGATAGAGAATACATCTAATGGCTACATTGCCCATGACATGCTCGGTTGTCTTGAAGACATGTCAACCATGAAAGATCTCAAGTGGGGTGATTATATGGTGAAAAGCTTAGTCATGCAAAGGCTAAAATGGGATATAACAAAACTCTTCCATGATTCAGCACTGTTCTTGACAGTAAGTACACTTATTGTAGTAGGCATCCACGTTCATACCCAGCAATGAAGAATTGGACCATACAGTCCTTGAGAAAGAGAGAAGCAAAAGAAATTAAGGTTGGAGGCTTCGGTAGAGGTGTGGTTCTTGATCCCATTGTTAGGATGGTGTGTGATACAACATAAGTTGTAGAACATGAAGCTGATACGTGTTTGAATAGAATAATTGAAAAGGTGAATCTTGTGGCCAAGCATATATGGTCGAGTTGCTGAAGGAAATTGATGGGGCACCTCACACAATTACCGAGACACAAGATTTTAAAAAGATGGTGCAAATAACAAACAACCTTTGCAGCTAATGATTTTTATGATGAAAGTTTTTGGGGAGATGAAAGCAACATGAGGGCACTTGATGAAATTGCAAATGTAGCGACAAAGAAATTTGGCTACATATCTAGGATGGGGCATTTTCCTAGTTTCTGTTGGAATTTTATATACTGGAAGCAACTTTTATGCTTGTATACATTGTTATTCATATCCGCTATTTGTTTTCCTATCTGATTATTTATATTTGCACATGTTAAGTCTTATTATCTTGTATAATAGTTAGATTGTGTAATGTGTTGTAGATCACAAAAGAATACACAATTGGTTAAACTAACAAGATATAAATAGATATCACAGCTGAGACAACTTTAGGACGAGTTTTCGGTTTAAGCTGCAATTTAAATAAGAAGTAGTTTGTCTTGGCTACTTGTCTATTTTGATACACTTTAAGGTGATGTATTGACGGATCACAGTGAGATGTGTTCTACTAACTGACCTGAGTGAAGAACCAAACATCTCGGTGACTTAACTGGTCTTAAGCTTGATAAGACTTCAGCTGAGTACATTTGACTAACTATCACTTTGACCTACTATGGTGAACGTCATCGCGACCGGATCTACGTATCCTGGGTGTTAGTAGTCATTTGTGACTTAGGCTGGTTGTTTGTCTCTTGCAACATATCTCTGATAATAGCGTTGATAACATCTGTTGGGAGATGATTCAGTAGCTCCACAAATTATTGGGAGATAACTCAGTAGTCTAGTGCTCAGTAGATTTGAAGATCCCAAAACCCTACTTTGACTGATGAACTATTCTGTTGTAATTTGTTGTTCTGTCTCTGAGGGTTTCAGACTCAGTAGACACTCTTCATATGGTTCAGGCGCTCAGTTCTGTCCGTTGGTTCTTCAGCAGACTATCAACCTCAGTACCAGAAGAAGAAGACTCAGTAGTACTGGACTCCACATGAGCAGTATACTGAAAGGAGTCAGTGGAACTGAACTCAGCAGGAGTAGTTCACTGAACTCAGAGTTGATCTTCAGAAGAGCTGAACTCAGCAGGAGTATGCTACTGAACATAGATCAGAATCAGCAACGGCTAGACAATCCTCTGACTGTCAGAATATCTCAAAGTCAAATCAGCAGAGTCATACGAGGTATAGAGAAGTCAGCTTTAAATCCACCTTGAAGTCTGTTTTGTCTCACCTACTTTCTTCAGCCTCGACCAATGACGAGCGACCAGCTGTCTACTTTCTGATTAAAGATGCAAGTCAACAACTTTCAAGAAATGGAAGGAAAAGACTCTGCCACCATACTTTGAAAGAGCCGTTAGCTACCCAAAAGAGAGAGACACATAGATCGTCGTCTCCAACGGATCTATCCATGTCTCTGCTCTATAAATAGAGGGAAGATTTCAAATTGAAGCTCACCTAGAAAACGAAGAACACAAGAGCATTCACGAGCAACTCAGAAACGACTTAAGCTTTCGCAAGAACTTCATAGAGTAATCTCCAGCGAAAGGCGACACACTTGCTCATAGGGAACCAAGCTGAATCAGATCATAAAGCCTCTAGTATCCAAGCGACTGAATACGAACTCAAGTCCATACTTAACCATTCGTCGCTCTAGAAGCCATCTTCTTGTTCCCTATCCCTCTAACCTAAGCTCAACAGACTATATCCATAGCTTAGAACGAAGGAGTTCATCTTTGAACTGATCCTTATTGTAAAGGACTCCTTCATAGTTTGAGAGTTTGTCAAACACTTTAGTTTGATATCTTGTAAATTGAGACTTGCTTAGTATAAATCTGAAGACCAGTGTTTGTCCAGTGCACAAACCGACTGAGACTAACTCAGTATAATAAAATAGCCTTCTGATCTTTTCGGGATAGTAGACGTAGGATTGTTGGATCCGAACCACTTTAAAATTATTGTGTTCTGTGTTTTTACTGTTGCATTGATTACTGTTCATACTGAAAATATCTTTCAAAATCATTCAACTGAGTTTCAGCAAACCTTAACAGATCGCACTAATATACTGAAACTGTTTTCTTAAAAACGTTTTCTAACTCAACTGAATTTGGGCCTACACATTTCCGCACTATACTGAACTTCAGCTGAACGGTACTGATTTCTGACTAAAGTCAGCTAGGCATCAGTGAAGTCAGTCACTCTCCCACGCGATTCAGAACAGCTTATTTGGTCTACTGAACTTGTTTAGTACGACATTCTCCTGAAAAGGATTGTTCGCGTTTTAAGTTGAGAAATTATTTTCAGGTGTATTCACCCCCCCCCCCCTCTACACCTGAACGTTTAATCTCGGGACCAACAATTGGTATCAGAGCAGGAGTTCTCTAAGACTCTTGTTTTCTGAAATTGGTCTACTTGAACGGATTCAGAAAACGTTTTCACTGCATATCATTCTTCATTCATATCACTATTTTCAATGTCTGATATGTTAGGAATCAGGATGGTGCCCATGTTCTCAGTAGAGAACTATGGGGTATGGCGAGTCAGAATGGAGGCATATATGACTTCCCTCCACGATAGCATGACAGAGGTACTGGAGGACGGACCTATCGTTCCCATGATAGATAGTGTTGAAACTCAGGACCCAACACAAGGAGGAGGCATGGTGACCAGGAAGAAGATCCCCAAAGATAGAAGTCTCTTCACCCCTGAGGAGAAGAAGCTTCACAACTTAGACCGGGTTGCCAGAAACGCCATACTGACCACTCTGAGTGATTCTTATCTCGGGAGAGTTCAGGACTGCAAGTCCGCGAAGGAACTCTGGGATGCTCTAGCGCTACTGAGTCGGGGGACTCAGAAGATCAAAGCGAACAAACTGGCGCTGGAACTTCAGAAGCTTGAGAGACTATCTCTCATGCCCGGTGACACCATTGAAGATCTTAACGTTAGATTTACGGATCTGATGAACACCATGAACGGGCTAGGAAAGACGTTCTCCAACCAAGAAATGAATCTCAAGATATTGAGAGCACTGCCAGACGGACATTGGACTCCATTTGCTACTTTACTGAGACATTCTGACTTAGATATTGTTTCTCCTGATCATATCTTTTCAGAACTAAAAGCTGAGGAGTTCGAGTTTGGTCTACCGCAAAGGAAGCAGCGAGCTGAAGCTGACACCCAAATTGACCATGCTTTCAAAGCATCAGTCAGCACAGCAGCTCCCGCGTCTAGCAAGGCTGAACCTTCACTCAGTGACATACAAGAAGGAAACCTAGCTAAGAAATACGCACTGCTTGCCGTGAAGTATCAGAAGGAGAAGGAGAGGCGCAGAAAACTCTCTAGAGTCGTCAGAGACTCCAAGGGTAAGTCTGAATATACACCCAAGCGCACTCCTGACTCACATACTTCTGATTGCAGGAAACGGGAAGACTCAGCTCAGTCGAAAGACAGCGAGAGCAAAGAAGAGAGAGTCACCACCTGCTACAACTACAAAAAGCCAAGGCATTATCAGTATGACTGTCCTGAGCTTAGTACTGCTGAAAGAGCAGCACACAAAGCTCGAAGGGAGAAGTTCATCAAGAACCGTCAAGCATATATAGCTAGTAAACTCTCATACGACTTAGATGAAGTCGACTCCTTCATGGATTCATCAGACGATGAAGCGTCATTCATGACCGTAGAGCTTGAAGAAGATGCTGAAAAGTGTCTTATGGCAGGAGAAGAGGATGAGGTAAAATCGCACGCTCCATTTAATTCCTCCTCACACTGCACACACGACACTATTTTAGGTGCAGATGAGAATCTGGACGTCTCAATCGCCTACGAAGAACTTCTAGACGAGCAGATTCAAATGAGCCTGCAGCTCAGTAAGACTCTTCAGGAGTTGGATACCCTGAAAGTGGAGAATCAGAGACTTTTTCAGGAGATTCAGGTTGCTACTGAGTCAGAAGGACTTGTGTTGAGACTCAGGAAGGAGATAAACTCTCTGAAGGCCATGTCTCAGCATCAAGAAGATCAGATCTTGGTACTGACCAATGACTTGACTCAGAAAGATACTGAACTGAGTCTACTGAAGCAAGAGTTGTCAGGACTTCAGACCGAGCATGGAACGCTTAAGAAAAGTGATGATGTCTGGAGGAATATGATGACAGAGCAGTACATGGGCGCTGAAAAGAAGCTTGAGGCCATGCTAGCCAGCAACAAGCCTAAGCACTGCAAGGAGGGACTTGGATTCAGCCATGGAGCCTCCTCATCTGCCCCCGTACGCTCAGAGAACCGGCTAGCTGATAGATTTGTTCAAGGGGAGACCATCAACGCTGAGATTCTGAATCCCCTAGCCAAGAACAAATAGAAAATGAAGGCACCTCATCCCAACTATCAACATTTTGACAAGAAGATTAGCTCAAAATCACCCCAGTTCAGTCAAGGGGGAACCAACAGAGTTAAATGGGCTGATCAGTAAGGACCTCCACAGCTGACACATTCAGCTTAGTATGGGTCATATTATTATGATCCTATAGTCAGGAGAGGACCTAAAAGTCGAAGAAGAAGAAGAAGAAGAAGAAGAAGAAGAAGAAAGTCGTACAGAAGGCAAAGGTCAGCAGCCCACCAATTCAGAAGATCAGGAGTCCTGAACCTGTGAAGCCTCAGAAGTCATCATCGACCAGTCCAGTGGTCAAGTATGTTGATCAAAGTGGGAAGAAATTTTCTGAGACCACCAGGGTCGTGAGATAGATCTGGGTTTCCAAAACTAACATCTAAGGACCCAAAATCAAAAATAAAGGGTACCTGAATATAATTCTGTTTTGCAGGTGCACAAGGACCCTTGGTATGTGGACAATGGATGCTCAAGACACATGACATACCAGAAGGACCTACTGAAGAATTATACTACTGAAGAAAGACCTAGAATCGAGTTTGGAGATAACGCAAAAGGCTACACCAGAGGCTATGGAACACTCGGCATTGGAACCGCCACAGTTCCAAGAGTATCATATGTTGAAGGACTTCAACATAATCCTCTCTCTGTTAGTCAATTTTGTGATAACTCGAATAGAGTGATTTTTTACGCTGGTTTTTGTGATGTCATTAATAAATCTACAGGGAAAACAGTGTTATCAGGTTCGCGCAAAAAGAATATCTACGTAGCTGACTGGAACTCAGCTGAACCTGAAGCTTGTTTGTTGGCGAAAAACGACAACATAACGGGGTGGCTCTGGCACAGAAGACTCAGCCATCTCAACTTCAAGACGCTCAACAAACTAGCTAGAAACGCTCTAGCAAGAGGACTGCCGAATGAAGTATTCAGCAAAGACACTCAGTGTGAAGCATGTCTGAAGGGAAAACAAACAAAGAAATAAAATCCACCTGTTCCATCGCCTTCCACTGATGGAATCCTTCAGCTGCTACATATGGATTTATTCGGTCCAGTCTCTCCGGTGACGATCAGAGGCAAAAAGTATGCTTTAGTGGTCATTGATGACTACTCGCACTAGACATGGGTCATATTTATTGCCAACAAGTCTGACGTCAAAATAAAGTTACCTACACTTCTGAAAAAGCTCAGTGTCGAGAAGAACACCAAGATTATAAAGATACGTTCAGACAGAGGAACTGAGTTCCTGAATTCGATGGTGGAGGAGTTCTGCAAAGCTGAAGGCATAGAGCATGAGACGTCTGCCGCGCGCACGCCTCAACAAAACGGGGTTGCTGAAAGGAAGAATAGAACACTCAAAGAAGCAGCAAGAACCCTGCTCGTAGACTCAAGACTCCCAACCAAATTCTGGGTAGAAGCAACTGACACTGCTTGTTACACTCAGAACAGATCTCTACTGACTAAGCATCATAAGAAGATACCATATGAACTATGGAACGGAAGGAAGCCTTTCACATCTTATTTCCATATTTTTGGGTGCTCGTGCATTATCCACAATAATGGGAAGGATCAGTTAAAGAATTTTGATAGCAAGTCAGACCAGAGAGTCTTCTTAGGATACTCCCGGGTCAGCAAAGCTTTCAGAGTTTTTAACTACTGGACCCTTTGCGTGGAGGAAAGCCCTCATGTTGTTTTTAATGAGTTTGCTACTGAAGACAGGAGCAGGAACTCTAAATCAGAGTCTGAGGACATCAGTAATCAGTAACAGGATCATAGCCTGAAAGATAAAGTTGAAAAGATCCAGCTGTGTTGGGACAGAAGAGGAAACTGAAGATAAGACAATCGAATCTCGGCCAAGCGAAAGTAGGCGAAGCAGTTGACTCTACTGAATAGAGTCAATCCTAGGTAACTCAGGTCGATGAAGAAACCCAAGTGGTAACTGAGACATCTACTGAGGATAATAATTCAGGGGAAACGAATGAAGTTCCTGAGCTACATGCCCCTGAACTTGGTGACTCAGTAGACCCAACTCTCGTAACTGAATTACTTCAATCTCAGAATAGCACAACTGAAATGCCTAACTCACCTACTATCCGTGTTGAACAAATTTCAGATGAAGAGTTGAAACATCGTCGATCGTGGCTGGACGCTCACACTTCTGACCTGATTATTGGAGATCCTTCAGCAAGCGTAAAGACAAGATCCAGATTTTGTCAGGGAGAAAGCGTATTATATTCCTGCTTCTTGTCTACTGAAGAACCTCAGTCAGTTGAGGACGCACTCAAGGATGCTGATTGGATCGTAGCTATGCAGGAGGAGCTGAACCAGTTCACGAGAAACGAAGTATGGGAGCTTATTAACAGACCCCGGCATCAACATGTGATTGGAACTAAATGGGTCTTCAAGAACAAGCGAGATGAAAACAACGTTATAGTAAGGAACAAAGCAACACACGTGGCTAAAGGCTACTATCAGGCCGAAGGGATAGATTTCGACGAAACTTTCGCTCTAGTTGCAAGATTGGAGGCAATCAGACTATTCCTAGCCTACGCAACACATCAGGGATTCAGAGTTTATCAAATGGATGTTAAGTCTGTGTTCCTGAACGACGTGCTGAAAGAAGAAGTCTATGTAGAACAGCCTCCTGGCTTTCAGCAGGGACATGAGGTCTACAGACTTAGAAAGGCTCTGTACGGGTTAAAACAAGTACCCAGGGCTTGGTATGATACCCTGTTTGAGTTTCTTCATCAAAAAGGTTTTCAGAAGGGCACAGTAGACCACACATTATTTAGCATTTGACTGGAAGACGACATTTTACTTGTGCAGATCTACGTAGATGACATAATTTTCGGATCGAAGAACGTCATCATGTGTCAACAATTTGAGAAAATGATGAAGGATAAGTTCGAGATGTCAATGATGGGAGAGATGAATTATTTCCTCGGTTTTCAAGTCAAACAATCTGAGAAGGGAACATTCATCAAAAGGGGCAAATACACTCGAGACCTCATCAAGAAATTCGGTTGCACATCCGGCAAACCAATCAAGATCCCGATGAACACGAATATGAAAATTGATCTTGATAAAGTGGGAGTATCAGTAGACCATACTGAATTTCGTGTTATTATTGGTTCATTATTATATCTAACTGCTACCCGACCTGACATAACTTATGTTGTAGGTGTCTGCGCTCGATTTTAGGCGAATCCCAAGCAGAGTCACATGGACTCAGCAAAGAAGATTCTTCGCTATCTCAGAGGAACACCTGACATGGGCTTATGGTATCCAGCAGATGATAATATTGAACTAACTGGTTATTCTAATGCTGACTATGCAGGATGTAGAATTGACTGAAAGTCAACTTCTGGAACTTGTCAGTTTTCTTGGCAGTAAGCTGATTTTGTGGTTTTCAAAGAAATAGCATTCAGTAGCAACGTCAACTACTGAAGCTGAATACATGGCTGTCGGAAGTTGTTGCGCCCAAATCCTTTGGCTGAGACAGCAGCTACGCGACTATGATGTCATTCAAAATGAAGTGCCGATCTTCTGCGACAGCTCCAGTGCGATTGCAATCACTCAGAACCCTGTACTTCACACTAGATGCAAGCACGTGGACATCAGACACCACTTCATTCGTGATCATGTCGAAAAGAAGGATATCAGGATGGAGAAGATCCATAGTGACCGTCAAATGGCAGATATTCTGACCAAGCCTCTAGCTGAAGCCAGATTCAGAGAACTTTCAGTAGAGCTAGGTCTGCTGGACCCTACTGACTCCAGTCAGTAAGAGGATTCAAGAGAGGAGCATTCAGCAAGGGGGAATCTTCACTCTCAGTACTGAATAAATTAAGTACGTAGAGACTCAGCAACCATCTACACGAGGTATCAGCTGACTACGATGTTCAGCTGACAGGTTTGCGTATCTCTACTCAGTAGCCAATGAAATATTCTGTGCATTTATGATTCAGATTCAGCTTCGTATTCAATGCCTTAGAAAATGTCATTTAATATAACGGTTTACATTTAATACACGACATTCTATGTAAAGTTTGTTGAACTCTGCGGCGCATTAAATGCATGTCTAATCTAGTTACTTCTTTGGCCATGTACAACTGTAATTTGACTTAGGCGGCTAAATTGATCATTGCCTATTTTATAACATTAAATCCTAGTCGTCCATCTCATAAAACAGATTTAAACTGAATCGTGGATTTATAACTGTTCATCTTCTTTATCATATAAAAACATGTTCAAAGTTTAGAAACCGCCATTTTACTCTGGAAAATTTTCGCAACCCTAAAATTTCTGAGAAAATCGCTCGTTCACTTGAAAACTTCTATCTCAATCTCTTAGAAAAACTTTGGTAAATCTTAATACATTTTTAGTATTATATATAGTTATTGATAATATTATTTCTTCGATACTAATATTTTCTTGTGCAGATTAAAACATGGCAGGAAGGGACGTAAGTGTTCCACTAGATATGAAGGAGATCCTAGAGAAGGATCGGGTTTGGTGTGAACCGATGATGGAGTTTGATGCCTGCGATCTTGATTTCATGGAGGAGATCTTCGACGCGCTAAGGGCATCACGACTGGAGGGTTTTCTTTCAAGGAAGCCATCATACTTCCTCCCGTGACAGATCGCTGAGTCGTATTTGAACTCAGAATTAGTAGAAGGGGATATCTGATGTCGTTTTGTCACACAATAGATTGGTGACCCCGCCCAAGTTATGCCAGAGATAAAGTTGATGTCCATCAAGGAAGCTCTTCAGTGAAGCTTTCAGCTTCCGAGCGAAGGATTCAGTACCGTGGGATATAAAGATTATATCATGGATGACTACTTGGAAATTTTCTGCGGAAAGCCTACAACTTTCAGAGCCGCCTTCCCAAAGAATGCTATGCTACCCAAGTTCAGAGCTCTTGCCTATATCGTCACTCAGATATTGACGAGTCAGGCTGGCTCATTTGACCAAGTATCGAGGCCAAAGATTCAGATGATGATGGCCATCTACGATCAGGCGAAGATTAATTGGACTGAGTTCTTTCTAAGGGAGTTCATGACTTAGGCAGCCAAATTCGACAGATCCACCAATTGCCTAGCCGTGAAGGGAAAATTCCTCTACGGACTAAAGCTATCTGTGATGATAGAAGATCTATGTGGAGCTGACCACGTAGTCTACGCTGACAAGATGTATTTCAATCCGAAGAAAGTGAGGTTTCAAAGCAGGGCAGTAGCCCTTTGGCAAATTGGCTCAGGGCCTGCTGAGCCCAAGCCAAGCTCTCAGAAGACCTCCACTCCATCAAAGAAGAGGTCACCTCCGAAGACAGCTGCAAAGACACCGACCAAGAAACTGAAGAAGGTCAGTGAGGCAGTAGTTGTACCTCCTTTACAACTCAGGGACGAGGCTGAGTCCTCTAAGAAAACAGTGTCAGTGGAGAAGGCCGGCTCCACTGAACAAGGAGAAGCTGTGGACCAAGGGGTAGAAGCTGATCCGATCTCTACTACACAAATCCCCTTGGATATCCCACCACTCAGCAACATCCCATCTGCTGAAAAACAACCGTCTCCGATAGAGGTTGAGGACTCAGAGACTGCTTCAGAGTCAGAGTCAATCGGGATGGAGGATTCAGCATTACAATCTAGAGCCTCCCGCAAAGTGTTAGAAGCAATCCCGGAGATAGCCAGCCATACAGATTTGATAATATTGGCAAGGCAGGCTAGGCTCCACACTCTGATTCGGTTCCATGAGTGGTCAATTCTGAATAAGTTGATCCAGCACCACTCCTGTGAACAACTTCATGAGGAGGAGTTGATGATTAGGGAGAAGATAGGCTACTCGGAGCCTGCAGACATATGTTCCCTGGAGGATCTGAGGGCGGCCATGCTCGCTCTGCTGAACGATCGTCTACCCACTTCAGCGGCGGCTCCCTCAGATGGGTCTAATCTTGACGATCAAGACCCACCCCGTGATTCAGGCCCTGAGAAGCCTGATGAGGGAACTCAACTGGAGAAGGATGCTCCTGTTACATCTGCTAAACCACCTCTCAGCATCCTTCCTCCAGGCCAGTCGGTGGCTGGTACCTCTAAGTTGACGGACCCAGTTCAGCTGTTGCTGGGGTCTGCGTTCGAGGTAGCGCCTAGCCCGAAGAGCCGACGATCAAAGACAGTGGCTAGGGCACTGAGGAGTCAAGGCGCTCAGAACAGAGTCCTTGTCCGCACCGTCCACAAGACGTGGAGGCAGTCCACACAGGCTCAGAGTGCTGAGATTAAGGGGCTCAGGGTGACCATTCAAAATACGCCTGCCCATGACTTCTCTACTATACTGACAGATGCACTTGCCACTCAGAGAGCCAACTTCGAAGAGCAACAGAAGCTGATGGAAGCTGCCCAAGCCAAACTTCTTGAAGAATTCAAGGCAACCCAGTCAGCTCACACTGAATCCGTATCTTCCCTAACTCAGGCCTCCGAGCTCAGACTCCAGACTATTCAGAAGGCCCTGGAAGATAAAATGGATCAGAAGTTGCTATCTATTCAGACTGTGGTGGAGACCTCTCAGAAGAAGTACAGTGAAGAACTCACTGATGAGAGGAATGAACTCCATGAGAGGTTTGTCAAACTACAAGATGCCTTAGACAAACTTGCCTCAGCTTACACCAGTCTAGATAAGAAGGTACAGATACCTACCCTTGGCCTATTTGCTGATGCCAAAAAGGGGGAAGGTAAGGAAAAAGTACCCAGAGCACCAAGGGGAGTAAGGACAGTGGCAAGAGCATCTCAGACTCAGCAATCAGCTCCCACTGCTCAGCAAGAGCAGGGTGAGGCCCAGGGTGTCTCAACAGCAGGGGCTGTAGTGCCTGCTGAGACCGGCCCAAGTGGCCCAGGACCCAAAGAATCTGCAACTCAGGCAACTCAAACTCCTAGTGACATTATTAAGGAAATTGTTGAGTATGCAGAGGAGGACTCAGAAGAGGAAGAAGTCCCTCTACCTCCTCCAGTACAGGGAAAGGGAAAGAAGATTCTGAAGCTTCCCACTCCACCCAAAAAGAAAGGATCTAAGAGGTTCATATCTCCTGAGGAAGATGCTCAGATTGCAGCTGATGAGAAGCTAGCAAGGGAGATAGCCGAGGCAGAGGCTGCTAATAAGCCAAAGAAACAGCCTGCCAAAGGCAGAACCAAAGTTCAGAGGGGCAGGAAGCCTGGGACAAGGCTACCCCCGAGGAATCTGAAGCTCAGTGACGAAGCTGACAAGGAAAAAGAAAGAGAAAAGCAGCAGCAACAACAAACTGGTCAGTAGGGTACTTCTAAAGAGAAATCTTCAACACCTGCTGACTCAGAATAGATCAAGAGAACGTGCCGTCCTATGTTCCCTCTAAGGCTCAAGAGCAAGAGATGCAAGAAATCTGGGATAAGATGGAAAGGTACTTAGACAGAGGAGCTGAAGCCAGGCAGATTAGTGCAGCAAGGGAAAGGCTCAGACTCGCTGATCTAGAGGCTCTGAGGATTAAGGCTGAGAAGGAAGCAAGTCAGAGGGTTCCTGAGAAAGCTGAAATTCCATACAAGTATAGAAGACTCAGGAAGACCACAGACCTCAAAATCCATAGATGGCCCATGGTTGATACTTGGATGCCATGGGAACAGACTCAGAGGTGGGAGACGCTGAAGGCTGACTTCATCAAGAGATTCTATTTCTGGAGGTACTGACCTGATATGCACAAGTCCATTGCCTTTGCTGAGTGGCTTCTGAAGAGTGATCCTAAGATTTATGCAAGAGTTCAGAAGGCCCTAGCAGATAAGGTTGATGTCAGGGTCCCAGCAGATAAGGTTGACGGTTCTCTACATACTGGAGTCATTGAAGGAGAAATCAAGAGTGCTGCTCAAGCCACTGATCTAGATGAGGCTGATCCTGTTGACATGGCACAGATTCTGAAGCTGAGAAGAGACACTTACCGGATGTATGGACTGCCGCTTCCTGAGGAGAAATCTAAAGACTTCAAAGACCGAATTCAGCAGTTCAGGAGATAGTAGATAGCTTTTGTGTAGCTTTTGCCTTAGTTCTTTGTCTTTCTTTCTAGAATAGAAAGTTGATGTACTGTACTGATATTTCTTCATATATATAACATCATTGATGTTCGGCCCTGACAATACCTTATTGTCTAACTGGCCTTGTTTCTTTTATGCTTAACACTCAGAATCACTCAAGTGATTACTGACTCACACACTCACTGAATATTTATATTTATATCTGTCAGCTTTTACTTAACTTGTTAGATTATGGTTTGATAGATGTATTTGAGGGAAATTGTTGTTAGAAAGGGAGAAATTGTTGTTAATTTTCTGTATAAGTTCTGATATTTCTTTCCTAAATCCCTCAATAGTCTAGAACTTGAAGAACAACTCCACTGATTCTGCTTGTAATATTTATAAGGAGTTTATAGTGTTAGGTTTTGACATAATCAAATAGGAGGAAATTGTTGGGAGATGATTCAGTAGCTCCACAAATTATTGGGAGATAACTCAGTAGTCTAGTGCTCAGTAGATTTGAAGATCCCAAAACCCTACTTTGACTGATGAACCATTCTGTTGTAATTTGTTGTTCTGTCTCTGAGAGTTTCAGACTCAGTAGGCACTCTTCATATGGTTCAGGCGCTCAGTTATCTCCGCTGGTTCTTCAGCAGACTATCAGCCTCAGTACCAGAAGAAGAAGACTCAGTAGTACTGGACTCCGCAGGAACAGTATACTGAAAGGAGTCAGTGGAACTGAACTCAGCATGAGTAGTTCACTGAACTCAGCAGGAGTATGCTACTAAACATAGATCAGACTTAGCGACGGCTAGACAGCCCTCTGATTGTCAGGATATCTCAAAGTCAAATCAGCAGAGTCATACGAGTTATAGAGAAGTCAACTTCAGATCCACCTTGAAGTCTGTTTTGTCTCACCTACTTTCTTCAGCCTCGACCAATGACGAGCGACCAACTGTCTACTTTCTGATTAAAGCTGCAAGTCAACAACTTTCTAGAAATGGAGGGAAAAGACTCTGCCACCATACTTTGAAAGAGCCGTTAGCTACCCAAAAGAGAGAGACACATAGATCGTCGTCTCCAACGGATCTATCCATGTCTCTGCTCTATAAATAGAGGGAAGATTTCAAATTGAAGCTCACCTAGAAAACGAAGAACACAAGAGCATTCACGAGCAACTCAGAAACGACTTAAGCTTTCCGCAAGAACTTCATAGAGTAATCTCCAGCAAAAGGCGACACACTTGCTCATAGGGAACTAAGTTGAATCAGATCATAAAGCCTCTAGTATCCAAGCGACTGAATACGAACTCAAGTCCATACTTAACCGTTCGTCGCTCTAGAAGCCATCTTCTTGTTCCCTATCCCTCTAACCTAAGCTCAGCAGACTATATCCATAGCTTAGAATGAAGGAGTTCATCTTTGAACTGACCCTTATTGTAAATGATTCCTTCATAGTTGGAGAGTTTGTCAAACACTTTAGTTTGATATCTTGTAAACTGAGACTTGCTTAGTATAAATCTGAAGACCAGTGTTTGTTCAGTGCACAAACCGACTGAGACTAACTCAGTATAATAAAATAGCCTTCTGATCTTTTCGAGATAGTAGACGTATGATTGTCGGATCCGAACCACTTTAAAATTGTTGTGTTCTGTGTTTTTACTGTTGCATTGATTACTGTTCATACTGAAAATATCTTTCAAAATCATTCAACTGAGTTTCAGCAAAGCTTAACAGATCGCACTAATATACTGAAACTGTTTTCTTAAAAACGTTGTCTAACTCAACTGAATTTGGGCCTACACATTTCCGCACTATACTGAACTTCAGTTGAACGGTACTGATTTCTGACTAAAGTCAGTTAGGCATCAGTGAAGTCAGTCACTCTCCTACGCGATTCAGAACAGCTTATTTGGTCTACTGAACTTGTTCAGTACGACATTCTCCTGAAAAGGACTGTTCGCGTTTTAAGTTGAGAAATTGTTTTCAGGTGTATTCACCCCCCCCCTCTACACATGAACGTTTAATATCGGGACCAACAATATCCCCTGAGGAGCTCGAAAGGATTAGCACCTAAACCTTGCGGTTTGATTAAGTTCACGTGTGTTAATAAAGTCGAGCGGTACTACTTAGGAATGTAATAAGATGTTAATTAATTTAACTGTCAGTTGACTTAATTAATTAACGGATATTTCTATCTTAAATATGGGGATCAATTAAGTCTAAAATATTAGCCCATGCTCAAATTGGGATAAATGGGGTAAGTAAACATGAATTCTCTAGTGGAATGAATCTGTATTTATTAATTAATTTTGTTATGAGCTGAGCATAGAGAACTAATTCATTTGAGGCCTGCTTTATTTCTTGTATTGGATCCCTGATCTGGTCCACATAAATGCCAAGTATTTATTTCACACACTCTCGGGATTATTAAGGGATTAATGCATTTTATGCATTACTTAATAATGTGGGTATTATTTATCTGGAATTATTTGGCTGACCAAATTAATTGATAAATAATAAGTAGAACATATATTAATGAATTAATTAATGAGCTTGATGTTTGAAGCTCATTATGAATTAATTAATTAGTGGGCTTGGTGTATATAATAATGTATTAGGTTATTATTATTATTGCACAGTTTTATAACCCATGAAACATAAACACACGCAAACCGAACGTGAGTGAGAGAGAGGGAGACGAGATTTTTCATGCTTCTCCAGTTCTTCGTCCATCCGAAGGGAAAGCAGACACCGGGACAGATCAAAAGATCATGTACATGAACAACAATCAAAGCACGACTCAAGGACACAAGTATCAAATTTCTAAATCCTTCAGTTTCAACTTAGGCATGACACAAAAGCTTGGAGACGCAGCGACAACAAGCAAGGTAATACCACTACAAATGATTTTTTTTATCACTACAAGAAATATGACCTACGACAACGCTTAATAGACAACGATTTTGATGAAAAACCATTGTCGTATCATCTAAAACCGTTGTCGCAGGGAAAAGCGTTGTCTATTATTGCAAAAGAGTTGTTGGGAGATGATTTAGTAGCCTAGTGCTCAGTAAATTTAAATGATCCCACAACCCTACTTTGACTGATGAACCATTCAGTTGTATTTGTTTGTTCTGTCTCTGAGAGTTTCAGACTCAGTAGACATCCTTCCTACATGGTTCAGACGTTCAGTTCTGTCCGCTGGTTCTTCAGCAGACTATCAGCCTCAGTACCATGAGAAGAAGACTCAGTAGTACTGGACTCAGAAGGAGAAGAATACTGAAAGGAGTCAGTGGAACTGAACTCAGCAGGAGTAGTTCGCTGAACTCAGAGTTGATCTTCAGTAGAGCTGAACTCAGCAGGAGTATGCTACTGAACATAGATCAGACTCAGCAACGACCAGACAGTCTTCTGACTTTTAGAGATCTTATAAGTCAAATCACCAGTCATACGAGGTATAGAGAAGTCAGCTTCAGATCTACCTTGAAGTCTGTTTGTCTCACCTACTTTCTTCAGCCTCGACCAATGACAAGCGACCAGCTGTCTACTTTCTGATTAAAGCTGCAAGTCAACATCTTTCCGGAAAATGGAGGGAAAGGACTCTGTCACCATACTTTGAAAGAGCCGTTAGCTACCCAAAAGAGAGAGACACATGGATCGTCGTCTCCAACGGATCTATCCATGTCTCTGCTCTGTAAATAGAGGGAAGATTTCAAACCGAAGCTCACGACACATACAAGAACACACGAGCATTCACGAGCAACTCAGAATCGACTTAAAGCTTTCCGCAAGAACTTCAAAGAGTTATTCCAAGCGAAAGGCAACATACCTGCTCAAAGGGAACCATGCTGAATCAGATCATAAGCCTCTAGTATCCAAGCGACTGAATACGAACCCAGAGTTTATACTTAACCGTTCGTCGCTCTAGAAGCCACTTCCTCGTTCCCTTCCCTCTAACCTAAGCTCAGTAGACCATATCTATAGCTTAGAACGAAGGAGTTCATCCTTGAACTGTTCCTTATTGTAAAGGACTCCTTCATAGTTGGAGAGTTTGTCAAACACTTAAGTTTGATACCTTGTAAACTGAGACTTGCTCAGTATAAATCTCAAGACCAGTGTTTGTCCAAATAAGACAAACCGACTGAGACTAACTCAGTATAATAAAATAGTCTCCTGATCTTTTCGGGACAGTGGACGTAGGATTGTTGGATCCGAACCACTTTAAAATTGCTTGTGCTCTGTGTGCTCTGTTTTTACTGTTGCATTGATTACTGTTCATACTGAAAATATCTTTCAAATCATTCAACTATGTTTCAGCAAAGCTTAAAAGATTGAACTAATATACTGAAATAGTTTTCCTAAAAACATTTTCTAACTCAGCTGAATTTGGGCCTACACATTTCCGCACTCTACTGAACTTCTGCTGAACAGTACTGAATTCTGACCTAAGTCAGCTAGCAGGCCTCAATGAAGTCAGTCACTCTGTCACGCGATTCAGAACAGCTTATCTGGTCTACTGAACATGTTCAGTATGGCATCTTCCTGAAAGGGACTGTTCGCGTTTTAAGTTGAGAAAGTTTTCATGTGTATTCAACCCACCTGAACGTTTAACTCGGGACCAACAAGAGTGATCATCGACAACAGTTTTATTGCACCGTTGTCGTTGACCCGTTGTCTTAGGCCAAAAAATGCGCTCATAGACAACGGTTTGGTTACTGTTGTTGTTTATACGTTGTCGTAGTAAACCAATGCGCTTATAGACAACAGTTACTGAAACCATTGTCATTGACTTGTCGTAGGTCCAAGAATGCGCTCATAGATAATGATTTCGCTAACCGTTGTCTATTCTCCGTTGTCGTAGTAAAAGCATATGCTCATAGACTACAGTTGAGAAAGACCATTATTGTTTACCCTTTGTCGTAGTAGTAAAAAGTGATCATGGACAACCGTTTTAATTACCATTGTTATTTATCAGTTGTTATTTACTTTGCTATTTGTAATTATTTTCAAATCTATAATTTATAATTTTTAACATATAGATTAAAAATAATTAAAAAATAAATACTTAAACTTGTTATAATTTTAAGTAAAAATTTCTTCATTATTACTCCCTCCGTCCCGCTATTTGTGGCTCACTTTCCCGAAATGGGTGTCCCATTATTTGTGCCCGCTTTCCTAATTTGGTAAAAAATTATTCCTACTCTATCATCTTCTCTCTCCTACTTTATTACATTCTCTCTCCTACTTTATCATCTTTCTCTCATACTCTCTCATTATCTTACTCATCTTCTCTCTCATACTTTATCATCTACACTCTCTCTCATACTTTATCATTTACTCTCTTAATTCCCGTGCCGAAACCAATTGAGCCACAAATAACGGGACGGAGGGAGTATTACTTAAGTCTTGATTTTTAATAACATTGGTTTAGTATATTGCTTATTAATAGAAAGAAAAAGAAAAATCAACGTCCCATGAAATGACGTAACGGTGAAGATGGGTAGTACGGACCGATAGATCATGGATTCAAATTCTATAAAAACAATATTTGTGAGCCGCGAGGTCCTCTGTGCGCACCATAGCTAGCTGATGCGGTCCCTTCCCAGTTCTAACCTAAATCTACTTCATTTTCTACCCGTCCGTCCTTGCTTCAAATCCGTTCAAGCTGCATCTCCTTCTCCCTCTTCCCCGTCCGTCGAAGCATCGCCCGTCCAAATGCACCAAAACCAAAGCAAGCCACCCCGGAGAGAAATAAATGAATTTCGAAGATTTTGGGCAAATCCAAAGAGGGTTTTCCTGTACGTTCATCAGAAAAAAATTCTTTCTCCCCTCTTATCAGTAGACGCACAAGAACTCAAGCAGTGGGCGAAAACATCGACTTGCTGGGCGATTTCAGTGCAAGGGACCCTTTCCCGGCTGAGATCGAGAGCAATTTCGCCAAGAAAGTTTTCGGAAACGTCAGCACTCAGCACAAGATTTCCATCCTCAGTGCTTCGGCACTCTCTTTCGCCCTAGATGCAATGTGCCCCCATCTCCGACTTCCACCACCCCTTGTCCCATGAACAAGCCAAAAAACTCCTCTTCTACAAGGTCTTACTTAACCACCCCTAATACGATTATAAAGCTATAGTTCACAAAATTAAGGTTATTATATATTGTTGGCGAGTTAAGGTTTTAGTTGTTTTATTCGTGAATTTTTTTTTCCTCACTCTACCCCTGTATCTTGTGATATTTTTTAACTTTTTTTCATACCTGTCTTGTGTTGGTCCTCAAATAGAATCTTTTACTATATCTTTGGTTAATAGTAAGAATGATCATCAAGCATCAGCGTAGAGGATGTGGGTGCTTTTTGACTTTGTACAAATGAATTCTACTTTATGTTAAGGTATCATCTTTAGGTAGTGAAATTTTTCCTAGAAAAGATTGGTTCCTGTAATACTGCATTATCATTAAAAATTATGTCTTTACATATTAATGATGTTTGTCTAAACCATGTTAACCAGGAATTGGAGGCCAAGATCACTGCAGTTTTTTAATTAGAGAGGTATAGATAATACGTACAATTGTATCTCCATTTTTACGCATCTCCTGTGCTTTCGGCTTACATGATTTCAGAGTCTAAGCCACATTCAGTTGCAATATAGATAGGGTATTGTTAATAATACATCAATGTGGTTCAGTTGATAGGGATATTGGTACCTTGTACTTAGCTTATTGGGCACTAGATTCCAATTTCTGCATTTGTGGCTTTTGAATCTTTGTTGTAGTTTTCCCTTCAGGATAAGGCCTCAGCATTAGATTCTAAGGGAAAATATTGTGGCAATGTCGTGCTTAAGCTGGCTGATATTTCTGAAGAATGGGTATTGACTTGACTTACTTTGAATCTTATTCTTGCTAAAATAGATTTGTGATAAACAAGTGGACTGATTGTTTTTTTTTATGAAGCATAATGCAGGTGGAGAAGCTTCATTCTTGTTTTATATATTCTGAACTAGTTTATAAATTTATTTATTTTTCAGTTTCTCGTTCCCAAATTAAAGTTGAGTTTCTTTGATTTTTAAAATTCAAGAAAGCTGGCTCGACCTTTTTATTGTGTTAATATCGTATTGATTATTGCATTAGGTTCTATGCCAATTCCCAGTTATTAGATTATAATTGTTATATTGTATCTATAATCATAGTAGTAATAGTTAACACTCGAACAGTGTCTACCGTGATAAATTTATCTAAGTACACTTCATTTTTTTGTTGTGCTATGTTTTTGTAAAATGATGTTAGTTATGGCTATTATGTTATTTTGATTCACTTGCGGTATCTCAATTACCTTGTTAAATGGTCAGGTTCCTCGAGGTGAACATGGTGTGTGATTAATTTGAAGATGAGCTGCTATCCGTTTGACAGATGTGTAACAGGTACATTTCTTTAATTACTGTCCCTGATTCCATAGTTTTGTTCCGATACATGTATGTCTTTCAAAGTAAGTAATCATCTTCTTTTGGAAAATGATGTAATTAATATGAGTGCATATCAGCACGCACTAGTTCATGTTTCCTTTAGTATCTTTGCAATTATAAGAAATTCTTGAACTTTCAAATGATATTAGTATATTTTCCGAAGCTTATGTTTTCTTCCATTAAAACTAAACAACTGGAGAAACAATTATGTGAGTGTCTCCTTAATTAACTGCCCTTTTGTGTCATAATGTTTTCTTCCCCGATCATTTGGGTAGTTTATGAACTAAACATGCTAACATGGCAAAGTGTGTTAAGCAATGAAGTTGTCTCTATGGTCTTGATCATTATTTACTGTTCCATTCATGCGATCAACCATTTGCTCTTTTGTTGATTTTAATTAAGGGAGCTCAACAACTCTATTTGTTATCCAAGAAGGCAAAAGCAATTGACCCAGAAGCCACGACAGTCAATGCAACTAAAGAGGGGCTGGGTGTCAAGAGTCTTCGGAAGAAATTTGCAGCTCGTAACTAAGGAGGAGGATGTGAAATTGACAATGAAGGTGTTAGTATTTTTAGAACTAAACTTGAAGTAGTGTAGCAGATATTATGATGTGCATACTTAGTTACTTGAATTATTTAATAGCATGAATTGTTGTGATAATATAATAAAAATTGTTGTTTATAATCCTCAACTGTTTTAGTAAGTATCTATTACAACAATATTTAAATATTCTGTAAAATAAGAAACCGTTGTTATAAACGTCTATAATGTAAAAATCGTTGTTGAAGACCCTTATGACAATGGTTTTTAACCGTTGTCTATAAGCACTAGATACGACAACAGGACTTTCCACAACAGTTGAAAAAATATATATAACAATGGTTAAAAATAGTTGTCGAAGCGAGATACGACAATGGTTAAAAACGCTAGTCTATGAGTGTCTATCTACGACAATGAGACTTTCCGCAATAGTGGGTTTTGGCTACGACAAGGTTAATAACCATTGTCAATGAGCATTTTTCTAGTAGTGTATATTTGATTAATTCACTTTTTTGGGAATATTGATGCACTTTTCTATGAAATTTGCATCACTTTTGTGAAACAAGGATCAACAGGCTAAAAATAAAGTTGTCGAGGAACAGCTGGGCCACGTGGAGGAAGGGCAAGCCTTTGACAAAGGTGGGATTGATGTTGAAAAGGTTGATGAGATGGTTGAAGATGACATGACAATAGATCAACTTGTAAAGAGAATCTGCACAAAGTCTCCCCAAAAAAGAGTGGTATGCTAGCTGTCAGTAACTCTTAGTGCACTTTTAATATAAAAGTACTGCACTTTACTCACATTTTAAATGCACTTTCTGTTTTTTCCCATAGCAAGGGGAGAAGGGTGCAGAAAAACCTGTTGTTGTACCATTGAGGCAAACAAGAGCATCTAAAATTGCTTCAACAAGTGTTGGGCACAAAGTCATGGAAGATAACATAGCTGGAAACAATAAAGATGTTGAGGAGGAGAATATCAAATATGTTTTAATCTTTATATATGACTTTTTGTTTTTGCAATATGTTGAGAGTGCATGATGTATTTATGGATGCGAGTGATGCAATACCCTCTATGAAAGAAGCTTCTAAAGATTGTGAGACATCCGAACATAAACAAGGCACAAAAAGGAATAGAAGCAATAGAAGCGCGTCGATATGTTCCCCCCTTTGTTGAGCGTGTTGTGGATTTGTGAAAAAAGTTTATCAAGGCCAAAAAAAAAAGTGGAATGTTCTGCATAAACCACACAGAATCCAAGGATGAGGTTCTGTTGGGTTATGAGTCAGTGGTTGATTTTAATCAACACTTAGAGGGTACTTTGTTTTATTTATCAATAGTTCTTGTAATAGGACTTGTCTATTTTATCGGTAATGGGGGAAATCTTAGTAACTTATTGCTATGAAATTGAAGATCCCAAAACCTGTCTTGTATCCTTAGTATAGTGTCTTTCGGACTAAATGATGTAATATGCTAGACTGTTCTTATTTTCTCTATCTGTTTTGTCTAAGTCCTGTAAGGGGTATTTGTTGGTCTGAACTTCAGTAGGAAGTTACATTCCAGAACCCCACGTCATCAGTTGTAAGAGCTCGTGTTCTCAGGTCATCAGCTGACTCAACATCAGTAGAAGATTTCTCACCAGCTGATCCTCCAGTAGAAGAACACAAGACAGAGCTCAGTACCTTCAGAGTCATCAGCTGACTACACTAAGTAGAAGATCGTTTTATCAGCAGACTCAGACGAAGAAGACAGTGATTGTGTCAGATCTACTGTATCCGACAGGAAACGACCCGACTTTTAACATTATTCGAAAGTCAGCAGAAGATCATCCCCTTACATCGCTGCACGACAGCATGACTGATGTCTTTGAGACAGGAACCATCATTCCCATGATCGACAACGTTCAATATGCCGTTGTGGGAGGTGTAGGAGCACAGACTGGTGCTAAAGTTGCTAAAGACAAATCTACCTTCACGCCTGAAGAGAAAAAGCTGCACAACCTCGACCGAGTTGCGCGGAATGCAATCCTGACTACGCTCAGCGATTCACATCTCGGGAGGGTGCAAGATTATAAGATGGCAAAAGAACTTTGGGATGCCCTGGCTGTACTGAGCCAACGAACCCCACAGATTAAAGAAAATAAGCTCGAGCTAGAGTTTCAAAAGTTCGACACCTTTGCCATGGAGCCCAACGAGACCATTGACGAGCTTAGCTTCAGATTCACAAACCAGATCAATGTGATCAACGGGCTGGGGAGGATGTTCACCAACAAAGAGATGAACACCAAGATCTTGAGAGCGTTGCCTCGGCTGAAGTGGCTCCCTTTCGCTACTTATTTACGTCACTCAGATCTTAATGCTTTAACTCCTGATAAAATTAAAGACTGAGGAGTTCGAGCACAGCCTACCCCAAACACGTTCCAGTGCTCCAGCTGACACCCAGATAGATCATGCTTTCAAAGTAACAGTCAACAAATCTGGAGCCAACCCCATTTCTTCCAGCAAGATAGTAGCTGCCTCGGATGCTAAGTCTTCCGAGACTCCCGCTACTGATCAACTTGCACTCATGGCTCTCAAGTATCAAAGAGAGAAGGAAAGAGTCAGAAAGCTGAAGAAATACCACCGAGACTCTCCCTCAGGTAAGAAAGATCATCGAAAAAGGGAAGAATCTAAACCATCTATTGATTGCAGGAACGCAGAACCTGCTGCTAGTCCATCCAACAGCTCAGCTGGAAAAGGCGGCAGAAAAACTGTGTTACAACTGCAAGAAAGAGGGACACTATCAGTACGACTGTCCTGAGCTCTCAGCTGCTAACGAGCAGAACGGTAGGACAGACGCGAGAAATTTGCCCGGAGGAGGCAGGCCTACATCGCCGGAGAGATATTCGATGACTCAATCGAGGAAGATACTTTCATGTATTCTTCTGAAGACGAAGCTGCATTTATAGCTGTTGAGGTCGGAGAAACAAATCCTGAATCAACGACTGAATACTGTCTGATGGTCGGAGAAGAGGCTGAGGTGCATAAGGACCCTTGGATTGTGGACAGCGGCTGCACAAGACACATGACGTATCAAAAGAGCTTGCTGACCAATTACGTGCAAGAAGATGGTCCCATAATTGAGTTTGGTGACAACTCTAAAGGCTATACAAGGGGATACGGAACACTGAACATTGGGACTGCTTCAGTTCCAAGAGTAACATATGTTGAAGGACTTCAACATAATCTCCTTTCTGTCAGTCAATTCTGTGATAATCTAAATAGAGTTATCTTTGGCGCTGGTTTATGTGATGTTGTTGACAAATCTTCAGGGAAAACAGTGTTATCAGGTTTGCGGAAGAAGAATATCTATGTTGCAAATTGGAATACCGCAGAACCTGAGGCTTGCTTACTTGCTCAGACGAAATCAAGTGATAAAACAGGATGGTTGTGGCATAAGAGACCCAGTCACCTGAATTTCAAGACAATGAACAAGCTAGCCAAGAACTCTAAAGTCAGAGGACTGCCCAATGAAGCTCTTATCAAAGACAGAAATTGTGAAGCGTGCTTGAAGGGAAAGTAGACAAAGAAAAACAATCCACCTATTCCGTCACCTTCCACTGATGGAATCCTTCAACTGCTACACATGGACTTGTTTGGGCCAGTTTCTCCAGTGACTATAAGAGGCAAGAAGTATGCCCTCGTCGTTGTTGACGATTATTCGAGATATACGTGGGTCATCTTCATAGCCAACAAATCTGATGTCAAGACTGAGTTACCAATACTGCTGGAGAAACTCAGTGTGGAGAAGGACATCAAGATTTAGAGAATTCGTTCAGACCGAGTAATAGAATTTCTCAACTCAGTAGTTAAAGAGTACTGCGATAAAGAGGGAATTCAACACGAGACTTCAGCAGCTCGCACCCCTCAGCAGAACGGACTTGCTGAACGAAAGAACAGAATACTAAAAGAAGCAGCAAGAACGCTCCTAGCAGACTCTGGACTACCCTCAAAGTTCTGGGCTGATGCTACTGACACTGCCTGTTACACTCAGAATCGCTCACTACTTACACAGCAGCACATGAAGACACCATACGAACTGTGAAAAGGGACAATTCCTTCTATTTCTCATTTCCATATTTTTGGCTGTCCTTGCTTTATCCACAATAATGGGAAGGACCAGTTGAAGGTTTTTGATAGCAAATCTGATCAAGGAGTATTCTTAGGATACTCTCGAGTCAGTAAAGCCTTCAGGGTCTTTAACTACCGGACTCTTTGTATGGAGGAAAGCCCTCGTGTTATTTTTGATGAGTTTGTTACTGAGTACAAGAAACCAAAGAAGACAAATCCTAAAGATGTCAACAACAAGCTACATGATCTCATACTAAACGATAAAGCTGAGAAGATCCAGCATTGTTGGGATGATGAGTCAGACGATGAAGAAATTCAGACCCATCCCGCAGGCACTGTAGCTGGCCTGGTTGATTCTACTGAACAAAATCAACATCAGGTAACAAAGGTCGATGAGGAAGCCCCAGTGGTAACTGAGACCTCTACTGAGAATATAAACTCAGGGGGAACGACTAATGTTTCTGAGCTAAATGCCCCTGAACCTGGAAACTCAGTAGATCCTAACCTTCTTACTGAATTGCTTCAGTCACAGAATAGTACTACTGAAATGCCTAACACTCTTGTTGACTGTACAGAAGTAATTTCAGAAGAAGAAGCCAAACTCAGACCTTTGTGGCTAGACGCTCACTCTTCTGATCTAATCATAAGAGATCCATCAGCAGCAGTAAGGACAAGATCCAAATTAAGCCAAGGAGAAAGTTCTCTCTACTCCTGCTTCTTGTCTACTGAAGAACCTCAGACTATAGAGGATGCTCTCAATGATGCTAACTGGATCATTGCCATGCAAGAGGAGCTGAACCAGTTTGTCCGTAACAAAGTTTGGGAGCTTGTTGACAGACCTAGACATCAGCACGTGATCGGTACTAAGTGGGTCTTCAAAAACAAGCGAAATGAAAACAACGTCATTGTCAGAAACAAGGCTCGACTTGTTGCCAAGGGATACTGTCAAGCAAAAGGAATAGACTTTGACGAAACATTCGCTCCAGTCGCCAGATTGGAAGCTATGCGTCTGTTCCTAGCCTATGCAACGCATCAAAGATTTAAAGTATATCAAATGGACGTAAAGTCAGCATTTCTGAATGGCGTACTGAAGGAAGAAGTCTACGTGGAACAACCGCCCGGCTTTCAGCAGGGACATCAGGTGTATAGACTTCAAAAAGCTCTGTATGGGTTAAAACAAGCACCAAGGGCTTGGTACGATACCCTATCAGACTTTCTGCTTCAGAAAGGTTTTCAGAAGGGGACAGTAGATCGCACCCTGTTCAACATCAAGTCAGGCGATGACATTCTACTGGTGCAGATCTACGTGGACGACATCATTTTTGGTTGCAGGAACGTGACTATATGTCAACAATTCCTAGAAAATGATGAAGGAAAATTCGAGATGTCCATGATGGGGGAGATGAACTATTTTCTTGGATTTCAAGTAAAGCAATCAAATGAAGGATTATTCATCAACCAAGCTAAATACACTCGAGACCTCCTGAAAAGATTCGGCTGCGACTCAAGCAAGCCAGTCAAGATCCCTATGAACACAAATTTTAAAATCGATCTAGACAAAGAGGGAGCTTCTGTTAACTCTACTGATTATAGAGCTATTATTGGTTCTTTACTATATTTAACAGCAAGCAGACCTGACATAACTTATGCTGTAGGTGTATGCGCAAGATTTCAGGCGAATCCCAAGCGAAGTCATCTGGACTCAGAAAAGAAGATTCTGCGATACCTGAAGGGAACACCTGACGCAGGGTTATGGTATCCTGCTGATGATAATCTGATTCTAACGGGTTATTCTGATGCTGATTATGCAGGATGCAGGACAGATCGATAGTCAACTTCCGGAACATGTCAGTTCCTAGGCAGCAAGTTGATATCATGGTTCTCAAAGAAACAACATTCAGTGGCGACGTCCACTACTGTATATGGCTGCTGGAAGTTGATGTGCGCAGATCCTTTGGCTTCGACAACAACTGCGAGATTATGGAATTACTCAAGATGAAGTGCCCATCTACTGCGACTCCACCAGTGCGATTGCTATAACTCAGAATCCAGTTCTTCATACGAGATGCAAGCACGTGGACATTCGACACCACTTCATCAGAGACCATGTCGAAAAGAAGGATATCAGGATGGAGAATATCCATACTGACAAGCAAAGGGTAGACATACTGACCAAACCACTAGCTGAGAACAGATTCAGAGAATTATCAATCGAGCTAGGTCTACTGGATCCTACTGACTCAAGTCAGTAAGAGAAGTCAGTACGACAGGTCAGAAGTCAGACTCAGTACTTTGATTCAGTCGGGTGAATCATACAGTACACAGTAAGGGGGAACATGGTATCATCTGTACCACAAATATCCTCCTGAATCATTACGGTAACCAGCTGATCATAAAAGTTCAGCTGAAGAGGTTTGCGTGGTTAGATTCTTTAATATTCTCATAAGCACGCTCGCATTTAATAAGTCAGTCGTTTGCATTCAGTAGCATGACTTGCATTTATTTCCCGCCATAAATATTTAAGGTTTAAGTCAGTAGAAAATTGTTCTCATTTAAAATGCTTAGCCTTTAATGCTGCCTGCAACGCATTTAATGCATGTCTTCTCACCTTACTCTATCTGCGCTTATCTTACATGGGTCTAGATTAGAGGCGGATAAGTAATCATTCCTTTTATAACATCAGATCATAGCCGTCACAGAAAAGCGAGATTTTATAACAACCGTTCGATCAAAAAAAACCCTTTATATTCAAATCTTATAAAATCTTACCTTTTCACTCTAATCCCATCTTTTTCGCCATTTACGCACTTAGAGCTTTTTCGAGCATTCCGCTTTTACTGCATCGCTCTCTCTCAAACTGCTTATATCTTCTTCAAGCTCTGTGTTTACGGTAAATTTAATTAACTATCTGCAACTCTTGATCTAACTTACTCTATTTTCAAGTGCTAACATGATTTTTGCAGATATCCATGGCGATCGTTAAGACCCCGCACAACATCGAGGAAATCATCCAGTCCAGGGTTCTCTTCGAACCCACGATGGTCTTCCATCAGGTGGAGCTTCCATTCCTAAAGCCCATCTTCTCGGCTCTGGAGGCGTCCGACCTGAATCTTCTGGTGACGAAGCACCCTAGAGCGTATCTACCCTGTCAAGTGGCAGAGTTCTATTACAACTGGCGTTCTGTGGAGGATACGGATAGGGAGGGTATCGTTGATCGGATATATGAGGGAAGTGGCCCCTCAGAAGTGGGAATCCAGCCGCGCCGACATCAATGTTAGGGAGGCTTTGAAATCCTCATTTGATTTACCAGAATTCGGGATTTATCCCATGGGCTACAAGGAGACAGCGCTCAATGCCTACGTCCACCGATTCTGTGGAAGGGATGATATCTCCTTCAAGTCTGCATTGCCGAAGAACCAACTCCTTTCAGAGTACAGAGGCCTCGCCTACGTCGTCATCCACATACTGACGAGTGCAGCCGGTTCTTTCGACCAGCTGTCCAAGCTGAGACTCCAACTGATGATGGCTATAGTTGATGGAGTCCAGGTGAACTGGACACAGTTCTTTCTGGCCGAGCTGAAGGCTCAGGCGCAGAAGTTTGCAGCCACTAAGTCAAGAGAGAGAAGACTGATCAGTGTGGGCAAACTATTGTACGGGACAAAGGTGTCCGTACTGATCGAGGATTCGGTGATGAATCATGCGTCATTCGCAGATTCTAAGTACTTCGACCGAAAGCTCATTAAGTTCAAAACCAGAGTAGCGACTGAGAAGTCTATCGGACGTGGAGCAACTGAGCTCAAGAGATCATCTACTGATATGCCTCCACGGGCCGATCAGTCGAAGCGGAAGAAGCTCTCCAAGGCTGGAGCTTCTAAGGCCCCCGCTAAGCCCGCTTCCCTTCCACCACCTCAGGAGGAGGAGCTTCTGGACGCTGATACCGGCATTGAGGGTGCCATGCTGAAAGACAAGGTACAACGGGTCAGCACGGATGAGACTCGGCCGGAGGAAGTTGAGGAACCGGCTGCTGAGGTCTCTTCCGAACAGTCGTCGACAGTGCAGATGACTCGTCTCCTTGCCACAGGTGAAGTCGCCGCACAGATTCCTGAGATCTCTTCTCATCAGGATTTGGTCGACATAGCGATCAGGGCTAGGACTCAGATACTGCTGAGGTTCCTCAACTGGGACATTCTTGCAGAGCTCATCCAGCAACACTCTGCACTGTCCCTACTGGCAGAGGAACAGAGTCTGCAGTCAGCGATTGGGTTTGGGGAACCCGCTGACATCGCTTCATTCGAGGACCTGCGCTCAGCAATGCTCTATCTTCTGGAGCTGAGGTCCTCCCTGAAGACTGCCAAGAGCCCGTCGCCGCCTTCTCATCATGATGATGACAATGATGATGAACATGCACCACCCAAGGATGCAGAACATGGAGATTCTACTGAGGGAAAGTCTCCCAGTGAGAAGGGCGAGTCACCACCTCCACCTCCTGAATCAGGTGCCGTCCCAGTTGCTTCAACCAACAGGAAGCAAAAACTCGCAACCTCAGAGCAGAGGCTCGGAACCTCGTCCTACCAGATAAAACTAATCATTTCCGTGTCCTCAAAGTCTGTCAACCGCACAATCAGGAAGCAAGGAGACAAAAATCATCTCCTGGCTAAGGACGTCCACCTGAAGTGGGCGCAGTATACGAAGGCGCAGACAGAGAAGGTTGATGGACTTGCAAGCGCAATCAAGAAGGTCTCAGATGCTCCTACTCCCAATATACAGGAGATCTTCGAGGCTGCGCTGCCAGCTCAAAAGGCGGACTTGGCTGCTCAATGTCAGCAGCTGCTCGAAGCCCAACAGAAGAAGTTTGTTGAGCAGCTGGCTGAGAGCTTAGCCACAGTCCAAACCACCATGGATGAGCGCAACAGGATGGCCACCTCTAGTGTGCAGAAGGCCTTAGAGACTCAGGCGGCCGCCCTGAAGCTTATCCAGGCAGAGATGACTGCCTCCCACGACGCATCGCTTCTGAAACAGAGGAACGAAGCAGAAACCCACATCCGCCAAATCCGCAAGGATCAGGAGGCTGATTGGGAAATGTATGATCAAGTCCATTCGGATTCTCCTTGCCATAGCAGCTTACATGAACCTAGAGATCTGGCAAATGTATGTCAAAACCGCATTCCTAAACGGTCACCTTAAAAAAAAGGTAGGGACATCTACATGAAACAACCAGATGGTTATATGAAGGAGGGCGAAGAGCATCTAGTTTGAAAGTTTAAGAAGTTTATTCATGGACTTAAGTAGCTTTCCGGTTATGGCACCAGTGTTTTCGATGAGGTAGTCAAATCCTATGGATTTGTATCATGTCCTAACGAGGTGTGTGTACCGTATTAGTGTTAACGGATCAGTGGTGTTTCTTGCATTTTACGTAGATGACATCCTTCTCATTGGAAACAATGTTGAAGTGTTATCAGACGTAAAGATGTGGTTATTCGAGCAGTTTCAAATGAAGGACTTAGGTGAAGCTGCTTACATCCTTGGGATCAAAGGTTATCTGAGATCGCTAGAAAATGATGTTAAGCTTGTCACAAGCGTCCTACATTAACACTATTATTGCTCGTTTTAGCATGCAAAAAGCCAAGAGAGGTTCAATACCTTTCAGACATGGAATTTTTCTATCCAAGAATCAGTGCCCTAAAATGCATGAAGAGATAGAAAGTATGAGGCTAGTACCATATGCTTCCGCTGTCGGTAGCCTCATGTATGCGATGCTTTGTACGAGAGCAGATATCTCATATGTTGTAGGCATGGTCTCAAGAAAGGAACACTAGACTGCGGTCAAGCATATTCTCAAGTACCTTAAATGGACTAGAGATTATAGGTTTGTTTACCAGTCAGACAGTCTAGTGTCTTTGGGTGGGTTATACAAACTCGGATTTCCAGGCTGACAAAGACAAGAAGAAGTCTACCTCGGATTATGTGTTTACCTTGGGAGGTGGAGCCATTTCATGGAGGAGTGTAAAGCAGAAATGCATTGCAGACTCAACCATGGAAGCAGAGTATGTAGCTGCTTCAGAAGCTTCGAAAGAGGCAGCTTGACTCAAGAATTTCCTCCTGGATCTTGATAATGTTCAGAATTTGTCTAAGGCGATCACGGTTTATTGTGATAATACGGGTGCAGTGACAAATTCTAAGGAACCTAGATCTCACAAGGCGTCTAAACACATAGACAAGAAGTACCACATTATATGAGTATTCGTAAATCGAGGTGATGTGGTGATTGAAAAAATTGAAACTGAAGTCAACCTAGCTAATCCTTTCACAAAGAGCTTTTCACTCCCAGCTTACGAGAAGCATGTTCGTGGCTTAGGAGTGGTAGAGATGCCCCCCACTTAGGACTACAGAAACTTTTGTATAAGTAAAAGAAGATGCAGTGATAGATAGGATAAATAGCTGAGATATAGTGAGTACTAGTTTGTACCTAGATAGCCGAGATATAGTTGAGTACTAGTTTGTACCTAGAACTGACACATTGTATACTAAAAGTTTACTTTAGTATAAGTGGGAGAATTGTTGGGATTTTGTATGCTAGAAGTAAATTTTATGCTTGTATACAATGTGTTTTGTCCCTACCGCTATTTTATTCTCCTATCTAATAAATAAATATATTTGCACATGTTATCATTTATCTTGTATAAAAGTTAGATTTGTGTGGTGTGTCGGGTATCACAGAAGACAACACAAATTGATTGAACTGACAAGATATAAATAGTTATCACAGCTGAGACAACTTAAGGATAAGTTGTTGGTTTAAGCTGCAGTTTAGATAAGAAGTGGCTTGTCTTAGCTGCTTGTCTTTACTGGTACACTGAAGGTGGTGTATTGATGGATCACAGTGAGATGTGTTCTCCTAACTGACCTTAGTGGAGAACCAAGATCTCGGTGACTTAGCTGGTCTTAAGCATGGTAAGACTTCAGCTGAGTGCATTTGCCTATCTATCACTTTGACCTACTACGGTGAACGTCATCGCGACTGGATCTACGTATCTTGGGTGCTAATAGTCATTTGTGGCTCAGGTTGGTTGTTTGTATCTTGCAACCGTATCCTAGTAAAATGGGTTGATAATATCCCCTGAGGAACTCGAAAGGATTAGCACACTAAACCCGGCCGGTTGATTAAGTTCAGGTGTGTTAATAAGGTCGAGTGGTACTACTCAGGAATATAAGATGTTAATTAATTTAAGCTGGTTTTAGCTTAATTAATTAACGGATATTTATATCTTAAATACGGAGATCGATTAAGTCTAAAATACAAGCCCTTGCTCAATTTGGGATAAATGGGTAAGTCAGCACGGATTCTCTAGTGGAATGAATCTGTGTTTATTAATTAATCTTGCTCTGGGCTGAGCATAGATAATTAATTAATTTGAGGCCCAACTTTATTTCTTGTATTAGATCCCTGATCTGGCCCAATTAGTTGCCTACTTATTTATTGTCTCTCAGAAATCATTATTAATGGATTAATGTATTTTTACATTATTTAATAATGCTATTTATCTGGAATTAATTGGCTGGGCCAATTAATTGATAAATATTAGTAGCCCAGTGGATTAATTAATTATATTATGGGCTAATTATGTGGAAGCCCATTAGGAATATAATTAAATTAATGGGCTACATATATATTAATATTATATTGGCTTTTGAAGCCTATATATATTAGTATTCTGTTCAGAAACAGAACACACACACATACATAATTATTCACGCACGGCGTGAGTTTATGGGAGACGATAATCTTATTTTCTTCAGTTCTCTTACCACCCAGAGGAAGAAAAAGGCCGGGACACAGATCAGAAGATTTGACACACGAGCAACAATCAGAGCCACGACAACATACGAAGGAGGAAGGTATCGATTCCTAACCTTATATTTCCTTAAGATAAGGCGACCTGGGAGGCCACGCAGCAAGGGCTAAATCTCCGGAGAGGAGATAAGAGAGTTGCGGCCTTAAGGGAGAAGAAGAGGTTGGAAGACCTGGCCAAAATCATAGATCTTACTGACAAAATCGCTAGGGAACCAATCCTCGACAAGAGCAGCAGGTTTCGAGGACATCCAAGTTCTTTTGGCGAGGTGCTCAGAAGGCCTATCTCAAGAAGACTCCGCACCGCCGTGTAGACATATGAATCCCCTGGAATTTGAATGAGGAGTGGGAGGAGCTGAAGATTGATTTCATCAAGGCTTACTATGTGTGGCAGTGATATCCTGCTGAGGTGTTGCCGGCTGATCTCTTCGATGAGTTCATCTATCAGTACGACGCGAACTTCAGAGCGCAGATCAAGCTACTTTTTTTAAGGAGAAGTTGCCACTCACTGCCCCTGCCTACCGACAGCTGACTCCTCCCATGACGACTCGAGGAGTTATATGCACGAAGGAGATCGAGGACGAGGTCGAGACTGCTGCGCGTCACAATGACTTAGATCCTTTGCAGCCAAGCGATCTCGATGACATCCAGACCCTCAGAGCCAGAGTATACAGATCTTATGGGTTGGATCCTCCAGCTGCTAAGTCTGCCGAGTTTAAAGACAAGATCAAGAAGTTCAGGCGTTAGCAGTAGCTGATATTCCTTTGTATAGAAGCTTAGACTGATTGTAATCTCATTCTCATATATATATATATATATATATATATATATATATATATTCGTTCTATGCTTGGCCAGACAACTACTCATTGTCTTATGGCTGTGTTTGTTTTATTTTATCACAACTAATCACTGAAGTGATCTGACACACACACACGTACCCTATCTTTCTCTGATATGCCTATCTTTTATCTGCTGATTACCTTGGTTTAACTGCTCAGTTTTTACTGAAGTCTTCTGGGTCAGGTCTAGTACTTAGTGGTTTTGGCATCATCAATTAGGGGGAAATTGTTGGGTTATGAGTCAGTGGTTGATTTTAATCAACATTTAGAGGGTACTTTGTTTTATTTATCAATAGTTCTTGTAATAGGACTTGTCTATTTTATCGGTAATGGGGGAAATCTTAGTAACTTATTGCTATGAAATTAAAGATCCCAAAACCTGTCTTGTACCCTTACTATAGTGTCTTTCGAACTAGATGATGTAATAGGCTAGACTGGTCTTATTTTCTCTATCTGTTTTGTCTAAGTCATGTAAGGGGTATTTGTTGGTCTGAACTTCAGTAGGAAGTTACATTCCAGAACCCCACGTCATTAGTTGTAAGAGCTCGTGTTCTCAGGTCACCAGCTGACTCAACATCAGTAGAAGATTTCTCACTAGCTGACCCTCTAGTAGAAGAACACAGGACATAGCTCAGTACTTTCAGAGTCATCAGCTGACTACACTCAGTAGAAGATCGTTTTATCAGCAGACTCAGACGAAGAAGACAGTGATCATGTCAGATCTACTGTATCCGACAGGAAATGACCCGACTTTTAACATCATTCGAAAGTCAGCAGAAGATCATACGAGGATAAGTGAGATCAACTCAGATGAAGACTGATGTCTGACAAGTCTCACCTACCACAAACCTCGACCAATGAGAAGCGGTCTAAGCCTTACCTGCTCTGACCAACTAAAGCTGCTCTCATGCACAGTGACCAACTACTCTGCGATAATATTTCGAACATATGGCCGTTTTCCTTGGACGCTTGTAACACGTGGCATCGTCCCCTCCAACGGACAAATGCCTGGGTCACAACTATAAATAGAGAAGCTTTTCCGAGCTCAACACACGGGATATCAAACGGATTACACGCTCAAGCATTCAAAACACTCTAGCGCCTTCTCGACGATCCAGCGAAGAACTTGCTTATTAGAATATTTCTAGTTCTTCTCTCTAGAGTTTCTTTCTTTAGATCCCTCTTCTCTATCTAAGCTCCATTGTTATATCCATAGCTTAGAACCTTCGAAGGAGTTCACTTTTCGTGACTGTTCTTATTGTAAGAACTCCTTCATAGTTGGAGAACATCCCCCCCCCCCTTCAAACTTCGGTTTGGATTGTAAAGTCGCTAAGGACTATAACTTAGAAGGGTATGTCCAGTGCACAGATACCTTGCTGAGGCTTGCTCAGATTAATCAACAAGACCTCCTGTTCAGCAGGACCGTGGACGTAGGATCTTGCGTATCCGAACCACGTTAAAAATCGCTTGTGTCATTTACAGTTTTATTGATTGTTTTCAAACTATCTTACAACTCATACTTTGCATAAAACGTACCCCCTCCGTCCCATTATTTATGTCCCATTGGGACTGGGCACGGTAATTAAGATAGTGGAGGTAAGGTGTAAAGTTGTGGTGTAAAAGTATAAGGGGGTGGGGTCCACTTGTTTAGATTGATTGTGGTACATTCATTTATTTCCTTATTTCGTATGGGACATAAATAATGGGACAACCAAAAAAGGCAAGTGAGACATTAATAATGGGACGGAGGGAGTATTTAAAAGTGCAGTTTTCAAACTATCTTAAACGTATTTACAACTCATACTTTGCCGTAATCCAGATGCAGTTTTATTTAGAAAGTGCAGTTAAATTTATAAAAAGTGCATTTATATTATATATAAAGTGCACTTACCATCTGTTAATTGTGCATTTTTTCTCTCCATTTAGAAAAGGGGATCATTGGTTTCTAATTTGTCTTGATCACGAAATCAAGAAATTTTGGATCCCAGAAAGCACTGTAGATGAAGAAAGCGAGTGTTCTACGGAGAAGTACAACGATTTGCCTCTGCATTTGGTGAGTGAGATTACAATATGATATTACTATCATTTTCTGTTGATAATGATTTCTGTTTGGATTGCATTATTTGCACTTTGTGTTAATCATGACTGAACACAAGTAGTGGCATTGCAAAATTAGTTTTCAGTGCACAATCTGATTATATCTAGTTCACGTTTTGTAGAAAATAACTGCACATTAACCGTGCATCCATGCACTTTTGAATTTTTTTACTGCACTTTTTGTTGTATTTAACTGCACAAATTACTAATTTCAGTGCAATTTATGTGACTATATAATTGTGGCTTTTATTTTAAATCTTGCAGAAGGACTTTTTGAAGATTTTTTGAGGAATAATGGGATGAAAAAAAAGGTTGCATTCTTCAAAAGGGCACACTACAATATCTTGATTGTCAATTGGGGTGATCGATCTAACAAGCAAGACAATGGAGTATACTTGATGCGCCACATGGAGACGTTTAAGGGGGATGTTTCGTGCTACTTGAAAGCAAGCCTCAAGAAGAAAGGAAAGTTGTAGTTGGCCTTGTTGAGGGTGAAGTATTGTCATCAGCTACTCAATTTGAAAAAATCAAATCAAGGAAGAAAAGATAAAGAAGGTCATTGCATATTACGAGAAGGTATGCAATGAGAACAAGATTGATGTAGATAGATTTATCCTGCATTAGGACGTGGAGTGGTTAGTTCTGGATTGGACAAACAACGATAGTATGTTTTTTGGTATTCTGATTATCTTCGCACTTCAGTCTATGTTCTGGGAGTTTAATTATGTAATTATGATGGAAGTACTTATGAGACCGGTATTATTATGGTATTTTAAGTTTTCACTTTTGTTGAGATGAGTCTATATGATAAGATTTGAAGATCCCAAAACCCCTAGCTGAATGATGGGCCTTCGATATTGTAATAGTTTAGATGAGTTCATCTGTTAGAACTTAGTAGGCTAGAGTTCATTAGCTATGGATTCAGTAGAAGATTCTGCACTCAGCCGAAGAACTCAGTATCGAGGAAGTCAGTTGGTCTGTCAATCACCAACTGAATCTGCAAAGGAAATCGAGCCAACGACTGAAGTGTTCAGACGAATATCGTAGAGGACAATCAAACAAAGGTCTGAGGATTCAGAGGAAGTAAACTCATCGTACTTTGAGTTTGAATAAGCCTCACCAACTCTCATAGACCTCGACAAATAAGGAGCCGACAGCACCTTACCTGCTCTGCCATAAAGCTGCTCCTAGCCAAAAAAAGAGGAAATCTCTACCATTACTCAACGTTCAAATTATTTGTAGCTATTTTTTTGTCTTATTCGACACATGTTTAGACTCCTTCCAAGGGATCTATTCACAAATCGAAGATTATAAATAGAGAAGAGCATTCATGCAGAAAGACACCGGGAACCAAAGCGATCAAAGCTCAAACACTCTAGCGAACTTACAAGCAACATACAAGCGAAGAACTTGCTCATAGATTCTAGATATCTTTTTAGTTCTTCTCTCTAGAGAATTATTGTTCTCTTTTTCTATCTAAGAGTGCTTATTGTAAAATCAATAGCTTAGAACCTCGAAGGAGTTCATATCTTTTGAACTGTTCTTATTTGTAAGAACTCCTTCCTAGTTGGAGAAAATCTAACCTTAAACGGTTAAGAATTGTACAGTCACTACGACTATAAGTAGATATATGTCCTGCGTACAGATTGACTGAGGCTTGTCAGTATAAGCAAACAAGTTAGGATCTTTTCTGTGAACAGATCAACTGAAGCTTGCTCAGTATAATCAATACAAGAACTCCTGCTTAGTTCAGGACAGTGGACGTAGGACCTTGTGTGTCCGAACCACTTTAAAAATCGTGATTTTAACTGTTGCATTAATTTAACTGTTCATTCATCATCCAACTGAGTTTTAATCAAACTAGCATAAAAACGGGTTTTCAACTGAGACGTTTATTTTAAAGGCCTACACTTCCGCATACAACTCTTGTACTAAAATACTGTTCACATACATAATTCAGTAGGACTGTACTCAGTAGGAGAATTTTTAGCCCACGCGATCGAGAAACATATCTGGCCAACTGACAAAGTTCAGTAGCAATATTCAGCTAAAGCTGCCTTTCGTGTTCTAAGTTTGAATTTGTATTCAGGTGTACTCACCCCCCCTACACCTGAAGCACGTCTCTGGACCAACAATTGGTATCAGAGCGGTGTTCTTCTAGATCATCGTTATCTGTTAACTACTCTAAACTCGAACAGATCCTTGAAAACCATTTTCTCTGCACTTGCATCTCTTCAAAGCATCCTATACCATATTCTTCAACATGTCTGGTTTTTCAGGTACTAGGACAGTACCTATGTTTTTGGCAGAAAACTATGTAGTATGGCGGGTGAGGATGTAGGCTCATCTTACGTCGCTGCACGACAGCATGGCTGACGTTCTAGAGAAAGGCCAAATTGTTCCTATGATTGACAGCGTTGAAATCATAGTGGAAAGAGCAGCAGGCGCCAGAACCGGCCTGAAAATCTCCAAAGACAAGAGCCTCTTCATATCTGAAGAGAGGAAGTTGCACAACCTCAACCGAGTCGCACGAAATGCGATACTGACAACTCTTAGTGACTTGTATCTTGGCATGGTGCATGAATGCAAGATATCTAAGGAGCTATGGGATGCTCTAGCTGTGATAAGCTAAGGAACTCCACAGATTAAAGAAAACAAACTGGAGTTAGAGCTGCAGAAACTTGAAGCATTCGCTACTCTTCCTAGAGAGTCTATTGATGATTTTAGCGTCAGATTCACGAATCAAATCAACATCATCAACGGACGGGGGAGAATATTCATCAATAAGAAGACCAACACCAAGATCTTAAGGGCTCTTAGTAGGCCCAAGTAGTACTCTTTTGCTACATGTTTAAGGTGAACTAACCTGAACTTTGTTACTCCTAATTATATATTTTCAGAATTAAAGACAGAGGAGTTCGAGTTCAATCTCCCACACACCCCGGTGCTGAGACTGAAGTGCCAATGGATCACGCTTATAAGGCATCAGTTAGCACATCCGGCGCAAGTCACTCAGCTGGAAGCTCAGTGACAATATCATTTGCTGACAACTTGGCTGAGAAGTACGCTCTCCTCGCTGTGAAATATCAGAAGGAGAAGGACAAATTCTTGAGAATGAAGATGAATAAATCTTATAACTATCAAGGTAAGAGAGATAATAGTCACTCGAAAAGTGAATCTAAATCTCTACCTGATTGCAGGAATACTGAAGCTGCTCCCACTAGACGTACCGATACACCTAAAAGGGAAGTCAGGAGCTCAGTATGCTATAACTGCAAAAAGTAAGGACATTACCAGTACGAATGTCCAGAACTCTCAACAGCTGAACGAGCTGAACGACAAGCCCGACGTGAAAAATTTGTCAGAAAGAGGCAAGCCTACATAGCTGGAGAGTTATCCGACTGCTCAAGCGACGCAGAGCTTTTCATGGAATCATCAGATGATGATGTTGCGTTCATCGCAATTGAAGCAGAAGACACTGAACTGTTTCTCATGGTCGAAGAAGAGGCTGAGGTAAATTCTGATCCTAATATATGCCCCTCTTCACCATGCACACACGACACGAGCTTAATTGTAGGTGAATAGCTAGATGTGGTTCTTGCATACAAAGATCTGCTTGAAGAATAGATATAGATAAGCCAACAGTTTAGCAAGACTATTCAGGAGATGGAACTTCTGAAAGCTGAAAATCAGAGACTTTCGATGAGAAGTCAGGACTCTACTAAGTCTGAAGAATTTGTGCTGAGACAGAAGGAAGAGATTAATTCTCTTATGACTAAGCCTCAACATCAAGAAGCACAGATCTCAGTCTTGACCAAAGACATCTCTGAGAAAGATACTGAGACAGCTAAGCTCAATCAGAAACTCGCAGAAGTACAAAAGGATTATGAATCACTCAGGAGGAGTGATGAAGTTTGGCGAGGGCTGATGATAAAGCAATATCTTGGAGCTAAGGAGAAGTTGGAAAGTATTCTCAGAGCTCAGAGGCCAGTTTCCGTAAAGGAAGGACTTGGGAATACATATGAGGCATCCACTTCTACCTCCAAAGACTCAGAAAAGCTGGCTGATCGGTTTGTCAGAGGGAAGACTCAAACTGCTGAACCTACAACTCCTCAGACAAAGAACAAGCAGAAGATGATCCCACCTCAGCCCAGCAACAAGAAAGTGACCCATGGTTCAAGCCCCAAGACACCCAGGTCCAACTAAGGGGGAAAATTGTTGGGAGGAGTCTATATGATAAGATTTGAAGATCCAAAAACCCCTAGCTGAATGATGGGCCTTCGATATTGTAATAGCTTAGATGAGTTCTGTTGTTAGAACTCAGTAGGCTAGAGTTCAGTAGCTGTGGATTCAGTAGAAGATTAAGCACTTAGCCGAAGAACTCAGTATCGAGGAAGTCAGTTGGTCTGTCAATCACCAACTGAATCTGCAAAGGAAATCGAGCCAGCGACTGAAGTGTTCAGACGAATGTTATAGAGGACAATCAGGCAAAGGCCTGAGGATTCAGAGGAAGTCAACTCATCGTACTTTGAGTTTGAATAAGCCTCACCAACTCTCATAGACCTCGACCAATAAGGAGCCGACAACGCCTTACCTGCTCTGACATAAAGCTGCTACTAGCTAGAAAAAGAGGAAATCTCTACAATGCCTTTACTAACGTTCAAATTATTCGTGGCCATTTTTCTTGTCTTATTCGACACGTGTCTAGACTCCTTCCAACGGATCTATTCACAAATCGAAGATTATAAATAGAGAAGAGTCTTCATGCAGAAAGACACCGGGAACCAAAGCGATCAAAGCTCAAACACTCTAACGAACTTACAAGCAACATACAAGCGAAGAACTTGCTCGTAGATTCTAGATATCTTTTTAGTTATTCTCTCTATAGAATTATTGTTCCCTTTCTCTATCTAAGAGTGCTTATTGTAAAATCAATACCTTAGAACCTCGAAGGAGTTCATATCTTTTGAACTGTTCTAAAATGATTTAATTATTGCTTCAGAAGTAGCACAATTTAACATTCCTGAAGAATATTATACACTCTTAAAGAGTTATTAGTATTATCTATGTATTTACTATATACTTAAGTTGTTTTTTTACCTACACACTATATAATATTTATCTATATATATATATATATATATATATATATATATATATATATATACAATTTTAATTTGTTGCTCCTGAAGTAACACACAATTAATATTCCTGAAGAATGTTATATAGTTTTGATGAGAAATTCATATAATATGTCTTATTGATGGGGGAATTTTAGTTCTTGAATTGTTATTGTTGTTGCTCCTGAAGTAGCATAATTGATCTCCAAAGAACACTATATATTCCTAAGAGCAATTGAGTTTCTCGAAAATATTAGCATTTCATCTGAAGTAGATTTATATATACTAAAATTGTTGCTCATGAAGTAGCACAATTTATATTTTTGAAGAATATTACATGTTCTTGAAGAACAATTCAAGCTCTTGATTTTGGCAAATGTTACATGTTCATAACTCTCATTGTTGCTCTTGAAGTAGCACAATTAACTCTACATGTTCTTAGAACAACTAAAACTTGTCATTTTGAAATCATATATCACAATAATCATACTTAAATTGTTGCTCCTGAAGTAGCACAATTAATATTCTTGAAGAATATTACATGTTCCTATTATGAAGAATATTACATGTTCCTAAATAATAATGTATATTTAAAGTATTATTAATCACATAGAGTGGTAACAAGAGCACCTCTATGTTTGACAACTGCATTTCCAATATCCTATTGTGGCTTAATTTCTTTTCAAGAATAAATATGAGATCCGATAGATCTCAAAAATTTGTAATTTATTGATTTCATTTTTCTTGAATAAAACTAACTTGTTGCTCTAGAACTAGCACAATTACATTCCTGAAGAATGATCATATTGTGATAGTAACATTATTATCATATGTTTGTGGATTTTCTCGATGAATTTTCCCGACATGAATTTCCTTCGCTAAACCTATCAACGATTTTTTTTTGAAATTAAGATGATAACTGACCCAACGGCTATCGGACTTGATAGCTCACGGCGGTCAGGCGGTGACAACGGCCAGCGGAGATCGGACGCTGATAGTCTGTGTGCTCGCGTTCGCACGTGTATAGCCCGATTCTTAATAGCTAATGAGGTAGTATCATATATAAAAGTGAAAACAGTTTGTCAAAAATTCTGGATGCAGAATTTTAAGTTTACCAATGGATTACCGACGAAATTTTCCGTCGCTAGATTCGTCGATAATAGCTGAGATGATGAAATAGTGATGGAATATTCCAGTCGGTAATCTGTCGGTAACGACGTTTTGAATTTTCAGCGGTAATCTGTCGGTAAACGTTGACCCGTATTTTGCCCGTCGGTAATTTTTTAATAAATTATATTTTCTCAGTAGGAAAAATATATCTAGTCCAAAAAGGAAAAAATCAGCAATATTCCACTAGTTTTTTATTTTTATTACTTCCAAATGAGTTCTCTGAATCAAATTAATTTCCTAATTTTATCAAACGTGTGAATTTTTATTTTTGTAATCAAATTATTAGATTATTTAGTTATGCTAGATAGCAACTGATCATAATAGTACCAATAAGAAATTTGGACACTATTCATATACATGTATTATGGGTCATTCTTGATCAAAGTTGCTAGTTACCTTTCCTCTCTAATTTAAGCGCAATGTCAGAGAAATAAAAACACAAGAACATAGAAACTTGGACAATGATATATTGTGAGAGAAGTGAGTAAAAACTTGTAGGAGTATGATTTATAAATAACCTAGGAAGACCTTAATAAAGATAGTAAATAATTCCTATAATTTGGTCAATCAATTGTAATCCTGTAATTATTCCCATCCCTTAATTTGTGGGATTGATTGTTGTATTCCCTCATATAAATTTATGATAATGATCATCACCTAATTATTGGTGATCATATTCACATCTTCTCATGGTATCAAACTGAAACATCGGTTGCCCTTTTCTCCTTCTCTTCCGATCTATTCTCCTCCATCTTTCTTCCTCTCTGCACAATGGCATCGTCTTCCTCATCTGCCGATTCAATGCCCATCACCACAATGATTCATATGGTTACAATAAAACTCTCCTCCTCCAATTTTCTTTTGTGGAAAGGCCAAGTGTTGCCAATGCTTTCTAGTTTCAATCTCATCGGTTTTGTGGACGCTCTTCTAACTCTCCTGCGCTCACAATTTCCATCGATGGAAAGGAATCTCCAAATCCAGCCTATTTTGATTGGCATACGCAAGATCAGAAGATCTTGGGCATTCTCTTCTCCTCTTTTACGGAAGAGGCAATGGCTGAGGTTGTCGATTGCACAACCTCTCGCGCTGCTTGGCTGGCTCTTGAACGCACTTTCGCCATTCATCCACTTCTCGCGCGAATCAATTGCGTGAGGAACTCCTCTCGCTTCGCCGCGGCTCACTTTTTGTCCAAGAATATGGAAAGAAATTCAAATATCTGTGTGACCAGTTGTCGGCGATTGGACGGCCGGTCGATGAATCCGACAAGAGCTATCTGTTTCTTCGCGGATTGGGAGCACAATTCGCGAATTTTGCAGATACGAGAATGGCTCTTGAACCTGTGCCTGGGTTCACTATCCTTCTACACCAAGTCGTTCGTGTGACCTTATGTCCAAGGCCATGGACGTATCCCCCTGTCAATCCCAGGTCGCCTTCACTGCCGATACTCTCTGGAATTCAAGCTCTTCCCGACCATCCGGATCTGCTTCTCGTCAGGCGGGACATCAGTCCTCACAGCACTCCGGCAACCGTGTCTCTTCTTCCAGTGGTTGCGGTCATGGTTTTACCTCAATAGGTCTGCTCTTCCACCCATTAACTATCGGTCTCCACAGCAAGTTGATTTGGCATAGGCCTTTCAGGCCCAATGCTCCTTCACGCCTCAACCCACTAGCAGCGCCCCTGATTGGTATGTGGATTCAGGGGCATCGGCCCACATAGCTGCTCAGCCCGCTTCTCTTGATTCAGTTGAGCCTTATTCTGGAAATCAGTCTGTTGTGGTTGGAAATGGTACCTCTCTTCCCATATCTCATACTGGCTCTCGTACTTTATCTAATGATGTTAATTTGCAAGATGTTCTCGTGGTGCCCCAAATTCCGAAAAATTTGTTATCCATAAGCAAATTAACTGTTGATTCTCCTGTTGATGTGATATTTTCTGATAAGTCCTTTACTGTTCAGCACCGAATCAGCAAGGCAGTACTAGCTCAGGGCCGATGTGAGAACGACCTCTATGTTTTGGATCATGGCCCTCCTGCATTTCTCTCCACTGTTCGCTCCACCAAATTAAAACCTAGTTTTGATTTATGGCATTTACGCCTGGGGCATGTCCCATTTTCTGTTATTTCTTTGCTGAATAAACATGGACATTTGGGTGTTACTTATTTATTACCGAACCCTAGTATTTGCTCCTCTTGTCAATTAGCTAAGAGTAAGCGTCTTTCTATTGATTTGAATGATAAGCGCGCTTCTGCAGTTTTGGAACTTGTTCATTGTGATTTGTGGGGCCCTGCGCCTGTTGCAGATTCTACGGGTTATCGTTACTATGTTGCATTTGTGGATGATTTTTCTCGATTTACTTGGATTTATCCGATGCATGCGAAGTCTGACTTTTATGATATCTTTGTTAAATTTCATGCCTTTGTGTGCAATCAATTTTCAACGACTTTGAAATCCTTTCAGAGTAATGGGGGTTCTGAATTTGTAAATCATCGGGTGAGTAAATTTTTTACTATTCATGGCATACATCATCGCATCTCCTGTCCCTATACTCCTCAACAGAATGGCCGAGCGGAACGCAAACACCGTCATATCTGTGAAACCGGTTTATCTATGCTCTTTCATGCTTCTGCTCCTGTCTCTTTGTGGTTTGATGCATTTGCCACTGCCGTTCACATTATTAATCGGCTTCCATCATCTGTGCTTGGCAATATTTCTCCGTTTGAGGTTCTGTTTGGTACAACACCCGCTTATGCAAATTTTAAACCTTTTGGCTGCCGGGTCTTTCCGTATCTTAGAGATTATTCGCCACATAAACTAGCTCCTCGGAGCCGTCCCTGTATCTTCATTGGCTATAACAGCATGTACAAAGGGTTCCGATGTTATGATCCTGTTACGGGCCGTGTATTTCTTTCTTGCCATGCCCAGTTCGCCGAAAGCATATTTCCCTTCACTACTACAAAAAAGCTAATAGACAACGGTTTTTAACCGTTGTCTATGACAAAATGTACCGTTGTTGTAGGTCTCGTTGTCGTAGAGTCTCGCTCATAGACAATCTTTTCGACAACGTATTTTAACCATTGTCTTTTATCTCTGTTGTCTGTTGTCGTAGAGAGTTTCGACAACGGTTTATAACCGTTGTCGTAAATATTTTGAAGCGTTACTTTAAATGTCTTTGACAATAGTTTAAGACTGTTGTCGTAAATTTTTCTAACCGTTGTGGTATTTATTTTTGACAACAATTGAAACCATTTTCGTAATATTTTCTACCGTTGTTGAAAGTTGCATTGTCGTATAAATAGATGATAAGACAACGGTTTTATTTCTTTTCTCTGTTGTCGTAGAGAGTTTCGACAACGGTTTATAACCGTTGTCGTAAATATTTTGAAGCGTTACTTTAAATGTCTTTGGCAACAGTTTAAGACTGTTGTCGTAAATTTTTCTAACCGTTGTGGTATTTATTTTTGACAACAATTGAAACCGTTTTCGTAAGATTTTCTACCGTTGTTGAAAGTTGCGTTGTCGTATAAATAGATGATAAGACAACGGTTTTTAACCATTGTCTTTAATCTTTTCGACAACGTATTTTAACCGTTGTCTTTTATTTCTTTTCTCTGTTGTCGTAGAGAGTTTCGACAACGGTTTATAACCGTTGTCGTAAATATTTTGAAGCGTTACTTTAAATGTCTTTGACAACAGTTTAAGACTGTTGTCGTAAATTTTTCTAACCGTTGTGGTATTTATTTTTTACAACAATTGAAACCGTTTTCGTAAGATTCTCTAAGCATGGTTCTTCACCTCCCGGCAATGATCTGGATATCACAAGCTATGAGGATTATTTTTTTGTTGCCTCTCCGCTTGCTAAATCCGTCTCAGCTCCTTTGCAAAAACCTCCCGACACACCTTTTTGTCGGCCATGCTCTACTATGCCTCTCCCTGCTACACCGGATCCAACTCCTCCTGCGACAGAACCTACTAGTCTGGCATCCCCTCAACCGGACTCTCCACCATCTCCCAATTCTCCGGATAGGTCCTCAACGCTGGAATCTCCACCCACTATAGTTGATCCGGCACCTCGGCATCCCATGATTACTCGTGCCAAGGCTGGAATTTTTAAACCTAAATACCCGGTGAACTTGGCTACTACTGCTCTTCTTGCAGCATTATCCACCACCACTGAACCCCGTGGTTCCAAATCTGCCATGAAATCTCCTCACTGGCTCGCCGCCATGCACGAAGAGATCGACGCTCTACACTCTAACAACACTTGGGATTTGGTTCCTCCGCCTTCTGGAGTTAATATTGTCGGGTCAAAGTGGGTATTTCGCACAAAGTACCACTATAATGGGTCGATTGAGCGTTACAAAGCCCACCTTGTTGCTCAGGGGTTTACGCAGGTGTCGGGCACAGACTTTCAGCACACATTCAGTCCCGTCGTCAAGGCTACCACTGTCCGTGTTATCTTAACTCTTGTAGTTCACTATAAATGGTCACTCCATCAACTCGATGTTAAAAATGCCTTTCTCAACGGCATTCTTACCACGCCCGTATACATAGCTCAACCACCCGGTTTCGTTGACTCTCGCTAAAGAAAGCCCTTTATGGTCTACGACAAGCTCCTTTGGCATGGTTTCAGCGCTTTAGCTCCTTTCTCACTACACTGGGATTTCGACAGAGTCGTTCGGACTCTTCTCTCTTTTCTTATCACAATGGCGCTTCGGTGGTCTTCCTTCTACTCTATGTTGATGATATTATTATCACGGGTAGCTCTTCTACTTTGGTGCAGAAGCTCACAAGCCGCATGAACATGGAGTTAGCCATTAAAGACCTTGGTGAGCTGAATTATTTTTTGGGTTTGGAGGTCTCTTACACTTCTACTGGCATTTTTGTTGGCCAAGCTAAGTATGCTCATGATATCTTGGAGCGGACACAGTTACTCGAATCTAAACCAGTCGGTACGCCTCTTGTTGTCGGATGCTCACTTACAAGTGGCGGTCAACCCTTCGAAGATCCTACCCTCTATCGATCCCTTGTCGGGGCTCTCCAGTACCTCACTATCACTCGCCCGGATCTCTCATATGCGGTCAGTCAAGTCAGTCAGTTCTTGAACAGACCCTCTATTGATCACTTTGATGCTGTTAAGAGGATACTTCGGTATGTCAAAGGGACCTTGCACTTCGGTCTCTCCTTCACAGCTCGACCCGAGTTCTCTATTCTTGCTTACTCTGATGTTGCTTGGGCTCGTTGCCCTGAGACCCGTCGTTCTACATACGGATATTCCATATTTCTAGGTAGTAACCTCATCTCGTGGAGTGCAAAGAAGCAGCCTACCGTTTCCCACTCTAATTGTGAATCGGAGTATCGTGCCTTAGCGAACACTGCTTTGAAGGTTCAATTGCTACTTAACTTGTTATCTGAGCTTCGCATTTCCACACCGCGTCCTACTCTCCTTTGTGATAACAAGAGTGCTATCTTTCTCGGTCAGAATCCAGTTGCTCACAAACGAGCAAAGTACATTGATATCGACTGCCATTTCATTCGAGAACTAGTTTCATCTGGCCGACTACACACTCAACATGTGCCGTCCTATCTTCAACTCGCAGATGTCTTCACTAAAAGCCTTCCTCGGCCGGCCTTCGAGTTATTGAGATCCAAGCTCTGCGTTCTGCCTCATCCCACACATTGCTTGATGGGGGGGTAATAAGGATAGTAAATAATTCCTATAATTTGGTCAATCAATTGTAATCTTGTAATTATTCACATCCCTTAACTTGTGGGATTGATTGTTGTATTCCCTCATATAAATTTATGATAATAATCATCGCCTAATTATTGGTGATCATATTCACATCTTCTCAGACCTGCCACAATTTTAGGAATGGACGGTCAAGATCGATTTGGTTTAGTAAAGATCTCCAGCCACCTCATTTCAAAGAATCCCATTTATATTTTAAAGTATTGTAGAGTATGCTTGGATCTATCTACACAGTAGAAGCTTCCGCTCAAGTCTAGAATTGTATAGAAAAATCGTTAGCCTCACGAGCAAATAGCCTTTAACATTCTCCTCCTTTTAATTTGCCGAAGTCCTCATCGTATTCACCTTGCATGCTTCGAGTCTGTCCCCATAATGTGCCGAAGTCCTATAAAATTTAGTAATTAATCCTCTCAATTATTATCTCTTACATTGATTTTGGATGATAGGTTTCAATAGTGAAGTAAGCATAGTTTTCCTTTCAAGGATGAAACAATGAAATACAATTGGAGTGGGGATAGAGGATAAGAAAACAGAATACATACCGTAGTTTGAAGTATACGCACTCATTTCTGGCAGAATCAAATTCTTTGCTTTGATTTCGAGTGATGAATCTTGTTATCTCACACACTCAGAAAAAGGAGGAAAAAAAGAATAACACTTCAGAAAAAGATGTCGACGGCACGAAAAAGCAAAAAAAATTCCACTACCAATAGCTCAATAAAATTCCTCATCCTAAACTTCAACTCTTCATTTCATTTTGCCAGCCATGAGCGGAAGCTCCCGGAACTCAAGACCGCCGGAAAACTGGCCGGCCGGACAGGACTACTGGGTTTATCTGCCTCTTAACCGATCACCCTTTCTCCCTCCAACTAGATCTCTGGTTCGTTATCTCATCTTTAAACACAAACACACGATATTTATAGGTATTTAATTTCTTGATTTGTGTTCAGAATTCTAGAGCGAGAACAGCTAATCCATGGTTGTTATTTGAGGACAGATTCATTGGAGACCATGATCATGGGTTTGGAAGGTAATTATATTATTATTATTAGGGGATTTGGTGAAGAAAAGTACGAACTCATCTGAATTTATAATTTTAACACGAAATTTAAACTTGGTTAATTATAGTACAAAGTTTTAAATTTTGACAAGTTGAAGTAAGTTCTGATACCCAATTTTTTCTAGCCATCGAAAAAAACCGAAACGGTGTCGTTTGCTTATTAAGGTTATATGCCACCAGATCCATGCAGCTTTGTCCTACGCTAGCCATCTTTTTCTTCAATTTCCTATCTTTTGTTTGATCTATCCATTATAACTCTATAAGTAGGTGGTTTCACAGAATTCCAACTATTGATGACCACATTTATGAACATGAACCTTAGTAAGCAAAACGACACGTCTCAATTTTTTCGATGTTCGAGAAGATTTGAGAATCGAAACGTGCCTAAAATTGTCAAAATTTTGAAAGTTTATCATTTAATTCGTCTAGGTTTAAACTTCTTGTTAAAATTACATATTGTCACAAATTCATACATTTTTTTCGCCAAAATCCATTATTATTATTATTATTATTATTATTATTATTATTATTATTATTATTATTATTATTATTATTATTATTATTATTATTATTATTATTATTATTAATTAATGAGAAATTAAAGTGCAGTTGTTGGGTTGGTACAGTTTCCTTCCCCAAGCAACTCCTCATCCCTCCGTCCCCTTACTACTGATCGAGGAGTCGTATCCAGCGGCGAGTCGGAGCCCGTTTGACTCGCCTCCGGCATACCAGCCATGGACGAACACCCGATCAGAGGAACCGAAGCTGAGCGCAGAAGAGCAGAAGCAGGCAGTCAACAAGCTGAGGAAGCAGCTCTACAGTCCACACATATACAACATAATAAGGAGATTGGGCAACAAGTCGGGCACCGGCGGTGGAAGCTCGCCAGCCAACGACGGAGGGAAGAGGTGCGCGGTTTGCTTGGAAGACTTCGAGACGAAGCAGTTCGTGACGATCACGCCCTGCAACCACATGTTTCACGAGGACTGCATCGTACCGTGGGTCAAGACCCAGGGGAAGTGCCCGGTCTGCAGATTCGTCATCGTCGAACGAACTCCGGCGGCTCAAGGAAGCGCCGCCGCCGCCAGGCGCGGTCGCAACCTCATGTTTTAGTTATTATATGGATATGGAATTCTAGTTATGATATATATAAACCTTAGTAATTAATACTCGGTGTGTGATGAAAGAAACTTTATATTGCTAATTATATTTCGTATTTCTTGTAACATTACGATTTTCTTCGTAAAAAAAAAATGCTCCGAGTTTCCATCTTCAATATTTAAAAGGGATATTATCCAGTAAATACATGAATTTTAGATGGATTTTTATTTTGCAAGTGACTTTTAAAACGCTTGGAGTTAATATATGACCTTTCAATTTGCTTACACATGGATGAAAATTTCGGAGGTCAAAATATCCAATGTGGAAGCTAGAATATGTTAATTACACCAATGGAGGAGCCAAGATACGAAATATATATATATAGGGGAGGGTTCAAATAAGAACACCCCTTAGAGTGAGAAATAAGAAAATAATTTTAAGCCTTTAGATCTTGAAAATAGATGGCCAAGATTAAATTTGGTGTTCAAATTGGCGAAATGCACTATTTAGTATAAAATTTATGCACAAAGGTCAAACAAGTAATTTTAATTTTATTAAATCCCTAGAAATCCTATAAAACATTCACATAATATTTTTTCTTTTCAAAACCGTCGGCTTCCATTCTTGTTATAGGTTTTGGTGTTCTTCGACAACTTATTTTTCTTTTTCTTGTCACCGAAGCAGCATCAACGCCGTCATTCGGGTGGTTCTCCGCGCCTTCGGCTTCTTCTCGATTGGTTTTTTCTCCACCGTTGGAGTTTACTCTGCTTCTTCTCATCTAGTTTTTTTCTCTACTTTTGTTGACATTGGTTTCAATACGTAATTACTTCTAGATTTCTAAGATTTGTGCAATTTATTGTACATATCATTGATATTATTACACGATTACTATTATTTGTAAATTTTTTATGAGTCATAGATTTCTATATTTCATTTTTAGTTTATTGAGACTATTACAAGATTTCTATGACTTGTGCATTTTTGTTTAAGTTAAAATGAATGTTTGCACAATTAATTTATTGTTTATGCACGTTTTAGAAAGTATGCACAATTAATTAATATATTATGCACGTTTTATGGATATTCTCTGAACTATTAAACAATTTAGATGATTTGTGCATTTGTTTGAGTCATAATGAAAGTATGCACAATTAATTCAATTTTTATGCATATTTAATAATTTTATCTGCACTATTAAACGATTTTGCTCAATTTTGGGGGAAAATGTACAATTACAGCTGAGAATATGCACAATTAATGAGAACAAATATGCACAATTAATGGGAAAAATATGCACAAGAATAGTAAAAATGCTCAATTACTTTGTAAAATATGCACAAGTAACGGAAAAAACTATGCACAATTATTGGAAAATAAATATGCACAATTAATGAGAAATGAAGAAAAGATTACATTATTAATGAAAATCTAGAACGAGACTTAGATCTGGGACGAGACATAGTGAAACTATGTACAATTAACCATAGTTCTTGTAAAATCTGGAACGAGAGTTTGTGATATTAAAACATGGAAGATGATTAATGAAAATGACTGTTACAGCAAAAGAAAATAAGACAAAAAAAAATAATAGATTGTGCAAGATTACAAAAATAACCTTAGTGCAAACTTTTTGCATTTATGGTGCATTTCGGGATTTTAAGTGATGACAAGATCTGGAGCGTCGAATTACTTGATCAAACGGTTATAAATTATTCCTATTTATCACTCTAAGGAGTATTCTCATATGATCTTCCTATATATATATATATATATATATATTTTGTGGCGAAGGTAACAAACAACTTATAGTTACCTCTAGGATCAACAAATCCCCACCATATCTCCGATGTTCTTTACTATTTAAATTGTGGGTGTTATTTTTTGTACCAAAGCGAAATTGTCTCTTAGATAATTAAATCGTCAAAGTTTTTATTGATATACAATTTTTAATAAATCGAAACTTGTGTATATACTCGTGCGTTTTGAAAGTTTTATGCAAAACTAGAATTTGTCCTTACACTAATATCCCTATTTAAAATGCATATGAAAAAAATTAAGAATGTGTGGTTGCTAAATCATATTCGAAGTTTCGAAGGTTTTGTCTACTCTACCCAATCAAAAAATTCAACAAAATTTAGAAAAAGCTAATTGGCACAAATGGTCCCCAATGTTTGCTAGTTTAGATGAATTGGTCCTTAATCTTTTATTTTTAGTTAATTGGTCCTCAATGTTTGCAAGTTTGGATAAATTGGGTTTTCCGTTAAATTTTAAGTTAGTCAACTGTTAGTCATAGGGGTATTTACGGAATAAAAGTTTCAGGGACCAATTCATCCAATTTTTAAATTAAATTTGCACTTTTTCTTAAAAAATATTTTTAAAATTACAATCTTTTTCGAAAAAAAATTAGTTTTTTTCAAATAATTTTTTTTCGGAAAAGATTAATTTTTTCAAATTTTTAAATTTTTTTTTTCAAATAATATTTTTGGTAAAGAAAAAACTTAATTAAAAATAAAAAATTTAATTAATAATAATTTTAGAGACCAATTCATCCAATTGTAAATTAATTTTTAACTATTTTTTCAAATAATTATTTGAATTAACTTTTTTCAAGTTTTTTTTTAAACAAAAAATTAATTAAATCTAGATTAACTAATAATTTTGTATCTCACGGTAGAGGAGGGGAGCAGGTCGACACTGGAGTTGAGGAGGGTGTTATATTCTTTGAGGTTGAAGATGTCGTCGGAGAGGAGCACCTGGACGACTTGGAGGTGTGAGGCTCCTCTCCGATGACATCTTTGACCTCAAAGAACATAACATCTTCTCCAACTCCTTTGTCGACCCGCTCCCCTCCTCTGCCATGATATACAAAATTATTAGTTAATTTTTTTAAATCAATTTTTTTAAATATAATTTTTTTTTTAAAAGTTAATTCAAAAAATTATTTGAAAAAAATAATTAAAAATTGGATGAATTGGTCTCTAAAACTAGTATTACTTAATTTTTTTTTAAAATTAGGTTTTTTAATAATTTTTTTTGGTTACCAAAATTTTTAAAAAAATAAGAAAATTTTATTTCAAAAAAATTATTTTAAATTTTTTTATTTTTTTTCGAAAAAGATTATAATTTAGAAATTATATTTGAAAAAAATTCAAATTTTATTTAAAAATTTGATGAATTGATCCCTGAAACTTTTATTCCGAAAATACCTTTATGACTAACAGTTGACTAATTTAAAATTTAACAGAATGATCAATTTATCCAAATTAACAAACATTGGGGACCAATAAACTAAAAATAAAAAAATTAAAAATCAATTTATCCAAACTAGCAAACATTAAGGACCATTTATGTCAATTTGCCCTTTAGAAAATTATGAATAGTTAAAAGAAAGAAAAATCTGAGAGTAAATGCCAAAAGCCAATCATGCACTAGCAAAACGCCACGTATTCGAATTGCGAACCACATCCGGCTCCTCTTCCGTTCCTTCAAATCCGGTAACCTTCTACTCTCTCAATCCACAATCACATCAGGTATGTTTCTTGATTTAATCGATTATCGAAGTAATGGATTCTTGTTGTTTATCTTAAGAATCTTGTGAGTTATCTTAATTACAATCTTTAGTTGCTTTTGCATCATGGTTGTGTTGGTGGAGCTGGATGAGTTTTGTGTAGTCTTGGTAGAATTTTAGTAATTTGGCGAGAAACGATAGGTTTTTATTGAAAGAAACCGACTATTATTTTTCCTCTCCCCGCGGCACTGCTGCTTCTTGTGCTGTAGTAGTGTTAAATGACTGTAAGATGCGAAGTGATAAGCCCTAATAATTTGGTAATTAATTAGCCGAGTTTGATGTTAATTTTTAGTGTCTGTGTGTGTGAGATACTGTTACTCTGCTGACCTCTTTATTGATGGTTAATTGATATGCAAAAAAGGATTATTTGAATGAGAAATGTAGTTATTATCTTCAGTGTGTGGCTACTTAAAAGGGAAAACATATACTAGTATCTTTCAATTTTTACATTGCAAGTTGTAATATAGGCTTCTTTTGAGCAACTTAAAATTGAAAATGCTTTTCATAATGGACAAGGATCTACACAGTACTGTTAAGCATCTTTAATGATCTTCTTATAGATTCATTGAGCAAGTTAATCGTGTGTGCTTCCAGAGGAACAAAGATGGCAAGCCTATCAGCATGTATAGTGGGAAATGGAATGCATGGTGGTAATACCAGAAAAGGTTTCAGCAAAGATATTTATGGAAAGCAGTTGATCCAGTCCTCACGCATTCCACTGTCGAGTGGTACATATAGAATAGTTAATGTTAGAGCATCAATGAATCAGAAGACCAACGAAGGAAGAAGAGGCTTTCTGAAATTGTTGCTTGGTAATGCTGGCCTAGCTGTACCTGCATTACTGGGAAATGGAAAAGCTATTGCTGATGATCAAGATGTATCAAACTCAAGGATGTCTTATTCTAGATTTTTGGAGTATTTGGATAAGGATAGAGTTACAAAGGTTGATTTGTATGAAAATGGAACCATTGCCCTTGTTGAGGCTATATCTCCGGAGCTGGGTAACCGATTGCAAAGGGTGCGTGTACAGCTCCCCGGCCTCAGCCAGGAGCTCCTTCAAAAGTTTAGGGAGAAGAACATTGACTTTGCTGCCCACAATTCACAAGAAGATTCTGGTTCTCTACTGTTGGACTTGATTGGAAACTTGGCCTTCCCTTTACTCTTGATTGGGGGTCTTTTCTTTCTCTCGAGACGGTCCTCTGGGGGAATGGGTGGGCCAGGAGGGCCAGGATTCCCTCTACAGTTTGGTCAATCAAGGGCTAAGTTCCAAATGGAACCAAGCACAGGTGTGACTTTTGATGATGTTGCTGGAGTAGATGAAGCAAAACAAGACTTTATGGAGGTAGTGGAGTTCTTGAAGAAACCTGAGAGGTTTACAGCTGTGGGAGCTCGTATTCCTAAGGGGGTTCTTCTTGTCGGTCCTCCCGGTACTGGGAAGACCTTGCTAGCCAAAGCCATAGCTGGTGAAGCAGGTGTTCCATTCTTTTCCATTTCAGGTTCTGAGTTTGTTGAAATGTTTGTTGGAGTAGGTGCTTCACGAGTCCGTGATCTATTCAAGAAGGCCAAGGAAAACGCTCCCTGCATCGTATTTGTTGATGAAATTGATGCAGTTGGGCGTCAAAGAGGAACCGGAATTGGTGGAGGAAATGATGAAAGGGAGCAGACTTTAAACCAGCTCTTGACAGAAATGGATGGCTTTGAAGGAAATATTGGTGTAATTGTTGTTGCAGCTACTAACCGTGCAGATATTCTTGACTCTGCCTTGTTAAGGCCAGGAAGGTTCGATAGACAGGTAAACTATTTAATACTCCACGTGCCTCTCTTCTGTAGTTTATATTATGCAATGCCTGTAATTTGAGTCTTTCTGTAGGTAAGCGTTGATGTCCCAGACGTACGTGGAAGAACAGAGATCTTGAAGGTTCACGCTGGCAATAAGAAGTTCGATTCTGATGTATCGCTTGAAGTGATAGCTATGAGGACCCCCGGTTTCAGTGGAGCAGATCTGGCTAATCTCTTGAATGAGGCTGCTATTCTGGCTGGGCGACGTGGGAAGACTGCCATCGCGTCTAAAGAAATTGATGATTCGATTGATAGGATAGTTGCCGGAATGGAGGGAACAGTCATGACAGATGGGAAGAGTAAAAGTCTTGTAGCATACCATGAAGTAGGCCATGCCATCTGTGGGTAAGTACTCATTCAGAACTACTTGCTAGCCCATTTGAAACTTGGTTTTTGATCAATCTTGTGCTGCAAATGTTTGCCTCATCTTTTCTTTGGTCTTAAAAAGTAGTAATTCTTTAGGCATTCTGAATCAAGATTTGTTTAGTTCCTTCTGCTCCCATTGTTGTGACTTGTTTCTTACATTCTTGCTCTACCATACAGAACTCTGACTCCGGGGCATGATGCCGTTCAGAAAGTGACCTTAGTTCCACGTGGTCAAGCACGTGGGCTAACATGGTTCATCCCTGCAGATGATCCGACCTTGATTTCTAAACAACAACTCTTTGCAAGAATCGTTGGTGGGCTCGGTGGACGAGCTGCTGAGGAAGTTATATTTGGTGAGCCAGAAGTGACAACTGGTGCAGGTGGTGATCTTCAGCAGATCACTGGTTTGGCCAAGCAGGTACTCTCTCTCCCCCTCTTTCGTTATGTTTGCTTTCTAGTGGTTTGTGACCTCTCTCTCTTTCTCTCTCTCTCTCTCTCACACACACGCACTCACACTCACATACACAAAACTGTCGTTGTTCTTTGTAGATGAACTTCTCTCATCTCCCTCCGTCTCATTGTGTTTTCTTTATAGATGAACTTCTCTCATCTCCCTCCCTCTCATTGTTTTTTTCTTTATAGATGAACTTCTCTCATCTCCCTCTCTTTCTCATTGTGTTTTCTTTTTGTAGATGGTTGTGACTTTTGGCATGTCCGATATCGGACCGTGGTCGCTCATGGACTCCTCAGCTCAAAGCGATGTGATAATGAGAATGATGGCAAGGAATTCGATGTCGGAAAAGCTCGCCCAAGACATCGATGAAGCGGTCAAGAGACTTTCCGATGAGGCGTATGAAATTGCTCTAACCCACATCAGAAACAACCGTGAAGCCATAGACAAAATCGTTGAAGTTCTCATTGAGAAAGAGACCATAACTGGAGATGAGTTCAGAGCCATCCTCTCAGAATTCGTCGAAATTCCGATCGATAACCGAGTTGTTACAACTCCTGCTCCTGTAACTGTATGATACCATTGTACATAGTCCCGACTATAATATAGCTTCATTTCGTAAGGCAATATTTTGCAGTCTCAAATGGAATTCAAGAAATGAAGCAAATTGTCTTACTGAACAAAAATGGTTTAACAATCAAAATATCCACATTGAACAGAGGAATAATCCACATGAGAAATGGAAAGGGCGAGAAGGGGAAATCAGTTGCAACATCCCAAGGTACCATACTAGCATCCATATGCTAGACATTATTGAAGTTATGGAGAACCTATATTTACATCCTTAAATTGACTCAAAAGGGGCTCAAGAAAACAGGATAAAGAGAGTTACACCAACCTGTACAGGCAACATTGAGTTGAATAGGCCATTTTCCGTCGTTCCACATGCTCAAGAAACGATCTTTTCTACTACGCGTAACCACCCGCTTCAAGAAATGTTGATAGTGTGGCCCTCCACTCCCCCATCAGTGCTTCCAGCTTCAACTTGGATACTCCTTTTCGTTTCAGAAAACCCCGATAAGGGTGCCAAAAGTTTCGTCGACCAGATTGAGATATTCCCTTTCGCTTAAGCATAAGTAAGCTTTCCGGACAATGGCATTAGCCCATCCTTCAGAAGTATCCTCAGTTGAACAAGAAAAAATGTGTTTTGAACTTCGTCCAATTGTCCACTTATTGCAACGTTCAGCCAAGGAATCTCAACTAAAATCTTTATCTACTAACATGCCAGGATGGGGCAAAAAACTAGCTAACTAGCATGGAGACGTAAAAAAAGAGAAAACAGAGAAATACATCATTTCCTTACCGGGCCTGAAACCGGACACCCATATAGTTGATCACATAGAGCTATCAAATTCAAACAAATGAAGCAACACGACCGATCCTTCTTGGTGGAGGGCTGTCTGTTTCCTCATCAGATGAAGCAGGAGAGTCAGTAGCATCAGCAAGAGATTCAAGCATGGTTATCACTTCAGATGAGTCATCCAAATAATACTTGGCTTTGCTTGGTTTTTGCCCAACTGTGCAAGCAAATATTTCAGTGTTGTATGAAAGAATACGACCGGAGACTGCACTACCAATTATCTCAAACATGTCCTCATCAGATCTGTCATCACCAATGCAAAGAACAAAATCAGCCTTTTTTCCCTTTTCTGTCATCGACAACAAAACCTTCTCCGCAACTCTGCCTTTGCTAACACCCTGTATTCAAAAACAATTGGAAACATTAATATCAGTTTCATTTTTACTTCATGAAACAAAGAAAGATATTTGAGACAAAGAGAAATAAATTCTACTCTAATATTACCAATCATGAATAGTTGAAACTCATTTATGAGAACCAATTGAATAAAAGAAAGGAGAAAGCAGGAATAACGCCTGAAAGACATACCTGAGGCTTCACTTCGACTATAAACTGTCCGCTCTTCACAGCCACAGGCTCGTTTGCTAAAACACTCTCAAGATGATCCAGCATTTCTTTTGCCTGGGAAAACCCAAATCCCGTGTCGGCATCTTGATAGTGCCAGACCAAAGCACTTTCCTTTCTCTCTATTCCAGAACCATCAGTAGCCTCGGTATATGAGTTCATAACAGGTTCCGCAATCTGCATCCAGCCAAATTCAGAACTCTGGGCATATGTTTCCCATTCTTCAATTTCTGGCCACCTGCCAAGAACATCGTGAATCAAAACAAAAAGCAAAAGGAAACGTCCCCCCACCGCCAACAAAACAAACTAAAAAGAAGACTAATGAGCAGAAATGGACCTTTACAGAAGGGAGGCAGAGACAATGTAAAATTCAACGAAGACAAAGTAGAAAAATGACAAACTCTGGTTGCCTGCTCAAAGTCACATGTATAGGTATTGGTTTTATCTTTTAGCATAACATGTCCAATTAATACAACCGTTTTAAGACTACATAAAGTCAAATACCTACTGAAAAAGTTTTTAAACAATCAGTTCCAAGCTAACATTGTTGTAGAATCCATCAAGAGGTTAATTTACCAAACAATGTATTGACATATGGTCTAATAGATAAACAGCACATTGCTGAGCTCATAGTTTACAAGACTTTATCCAGAATATTTGGTGATTATAGTCCCTAAATTACTCATCTTATTTGATACTGAAGATCCAGAAGTATACACATTTAAGACTTGACATGGCAGACAAACAACGCAAGTTACCTTAAGAAGTAGCCATGCTCTGCAGCAAGTCCCAGTTTCTTGCAAGGAAGAAACCACTTGCTTAAGCTGTCCCTGCCTCTTCCACTGACCATAAAAACAAGATTTTTGGGATCACCACAAAGTGTGTTCAATAGAGACAGAACTGCAGCACTTGGAGTCTTAATAATTGAATTCTGAGGCATAAGTGTGCCATCATAGTCCAACAATATAGCCCTGCTTTTAGCCCTGCAGTAAGCTGCCACAATTTCGTCCATTGAAAGCTTTCTGAAATTTGGATCTAGTGCCACTACTCGAAACCCAAAGCCAAGACCAATACCCCAGCATCTTTTCCTAAAATGGTCAGCACAAGTTCTCTCCATATCTTGCAAGAAGCTTCTAGCCCAAAACGCTACATCATGAAAGCTCACATAACGGTAATGCTTCTCATGTCGTAACTCCTTCTCCCTCTCAGCCAATGATATAGCTTCATACATTGCCTCCGCAGTTGCTTCAACATTCCACGGATTTACACGAATAGCACCACTTAGGGAAGGGGAACAGCCTATGAATTCGGAGATCACCAGCATGCTCTTTTTAGGCCCACACAAGTCTGAACCTGGCTCGGCACCAGATACTCCTTCTCTGCAGACTATGTACTCATAAGGAGTCAGATTCATCCCATCACGCACAGCAGTCACCACAACACATTCAGCAATACTGTAATAAGCCATCCTTTCACTTATTGATAAGGGCCGATGGATATAAACTATAGGTTCATACCCAGGCCTTCCAAGTTCCTTGTTAATTCTGTTGCAGCTCTCCTCTATCTCACGGTTTATTTCTTCCTGATTTATTCCTTTTCCTCTAGCAGGACTGGCAATCTGGACCAGCACAGCTCTTCCTTGCCAATTTGGATGATTTTTTATCATGTTCTCCATAGCTAAAAGTTTCAAATTTATACCTTTAAATATGTCCATATCATCAAATCCCAGTAATACGGTTTTTCCTTCAAACTGTTGCTTTAGCTCCTCAACCTTTAGCTCTTTATCTGCCTGTCTCAGAACTGATTCAATATGACCCATATGAATCCCAACTGGCATAATTTTTATACCTACTGTCCTTCCAAAATAATCCAATCCTATGTAGCCCCTCTTTGATTGATATTCCAAACCCAACATCCGACTACAACAAGAGAGGAAATGGCGTGCGTAGTCAAAGGTGTGAAAACCGATTAAGTCAGAGTTGAGTAGAGCCTTGAGGATTTCATCTCTAACAGGAAGTGACCTGTAGAGCTCAGATGAAGGAAATGGACTGTGAAGGAAAAAACCCATTCTTAATCTAACGAATCGCCTTCTCAAGAATGTGGGTAGAACCATCAAATGATAATCATGAATCCATACAAAATCATCCTCTGGATTAATTACTTCAATTACTTTTTGCGAGAATATTTTATTGGCTGAAACATATGCTTCCCACATAGACCTGTCAAACCGAATTCCATGATCTGCTGAAAACGGCAGCATGTAATGAAATAGTGGCCATAAGTGTTTCTTGCAAAAGCCATGGTAATATTTTTCCAAAAGATTGGGAGGTAAAAATGCAGGAACACATTTGAATCTCTCCAAGAGATAGTTGGCTACATCATCTTGTTCAATAGGATCAACATCAACGGGCAACGACCCGACATACATCACCTCCATGTCCTCTGGAAAGCCATCTCGAACTCGTAACAGCAAGGAATCCTCATTCCAGCTAAAAGTCCAACCCTTGTTGTCTGGCCTTCGCTTTGCTTTCAGCGGCAGAAGATTGGCAACTATGATAATTCTATCACCAAGAAGTGAAGATGGGTTTTCTGATGTAACACTACTAGCTTGTTCATCATCTAGTTCAAGAATATTCCCCGGAACAGTCATTACTCTAGGGAGGCGCTTCCGGTCCCTCTCCCTGCCCTCAAGTGGGAAATTCCCAGATGCTAAATCCAAAAGGTTGGTATAAGATCTAGACATCATCTTGACGAACTCCCTTGAATCTTCCCCCAAATAGTCAAAAGAAAATATTTTCCTCAAATTTCACAAACTCAAATCCAAATCTGCAACTCTCTCTCTCTCTCTCTCTCTCTCTCTCTCTCTCCTCACCAAGTACTTTCTAGATTAACTGCATTATTCAGGACTAGAAAGAACTACAAATGATAATCCAAATCAAATATACATATCCGTCAAAATCCCTTATTTGAATCAGAGACCCAAATGCTGCAACAAAGAAAAGGAAGAACCCTATATTCAATTAATCAAGGAGATAATACAACACAGAAGCTCCACCACGAACTCATCCAATCCAAGATCAGAAGATTTAGAGCACTTAAGAAAAAAACTTAAAAACCCTAGTTCCACATAATTTTTCAAATTCAAAGAAACCAAAAAAATAGGTTTGAAAACTGCCCTCAGAGATTGAATAGAGTCAAAACTCAGCTCCTTCCGCTAGTGAGACTCAATCTTCGGACTGAAATTGGGAAAAAGGAATTCTAGGGTTTGACGCGGAAAGAATAAAAATTATTAATCTGGGTTTTTCAATATACGCGAAGGAAGAAGCGAAGATCGAATACAGCTCACAGCATGATGTACAAGCAAAAGCCATGGATATGAATATTCTTTAGAATAATTATTAAAATAGTATTTTAAATTAAGTCAAATTGGAATAAAATAAGAATTTCTCCCAGAAACAAAAACGTGACAGCAAATAAACGAATCAATTAAAGTCGCCAGTGTCCAGCAAGAATCAATATATATATATAAAGGCAGGAATATTAGGAATTGGGATATTATGTTGGAATTTCGTATTTTCTACTGAAATTGCAAATTCCTCCTTTCTATATGAATCGTAAGTGAATACAACATTTCACCATTTATGGAAATTACTTTTTCATCCAATTTACTTTGAAGCCATGCCTATATATTAGCATCCATGTTTGAGTGTGGTTTTACATGACTCTTGCATCTGCTTTTATTGTGTTGATAATATCATGATGGGTGTATAATATACATCAAAATCACAAGAATATGATATATATGACTTGATTTTCCAACTACCTCTTCAATGATTGCAATACAAACAAAGACGAAAATTAATGAATGGATCATGACCATATCATTTCTCACTACATCACATGCGCATCAAAGCAACCCTATTATATATTTCTTCCATATTATTGCCTCCTTAAATCCAATATATCATAATCCCATTTCTTGTTCCTTTCTCTCTCAAACAAAAAGAAATGGACTATGAACAAGTTTTGCAGCTCATTGATTCTTGCTGGTTTGAAAGTCGAATATTTCAAACTAAACACGCACTCCCACATCGGAAATTAGACAAAAGTGTAGAAGAAGCAGAACTTTCTCGAGCGAAGAATCTTCAAATCCGATCGTACAGTGAACGCTGCATCACCCTCGATCTCGAATCGGACTCTCCGATCATCAAGCCGAAGCTACAGAGGATCAAAGAGAAGAGAAAGAAACCTCGTGTGGAGAGGAGAGAGAGAGGGATGAGGAGAAGCTTATCAGCCCTAGAGTTTGAGGAGGTGAAAGGGTTTATGGATTTGGGCTTCGTTTTCGACGAAGAAGAGACGAATAAGATACTTGCGTCCATCGTACCGGGGCTGCAGAGAAGGGGCGGAGGGGAGGTTTCGAGGCCTTACCTTTCGGAAGCGTGGGGTGATTTGAATTGGGGAAGAGAAGATGGGAAGGTTTTGATGAATTGGAGATCGATGAAGAGTGAAATGGATGTTAAGGATCATCTCAAGATTTGGGCTCATGTTGTTGCATCAAAAAGTAGATAACTGTAGCTTAATTTGTTTTTGTTTTTTCATGTTTTGATGTCATTATAATTTAGTTTACATTCTTTTTCATGATTGTATATATAGGGTTTTGCAATGTATATATGTTTGCATTATGAATACGCGATAACTTTTATGTGATAGCTCTTAAATCGTATTGATTATCGATACATACAAATTAAAGCTTGTGCATATGTGGCCGCATCTCCTAAATCTTCTAAAACTCCATTTCCTATATGTAATTTTTGAAACTCTTTCATTGAATCCCCAAATTTTACTGTTTGTCATCTTTATCATAATTTTGGACCCGCCCCTAATTATCTAACTATGTTAGATTAGGTATTGATAAATGGTATAATAGGTGACACTTGATCCTGGCTGTGTTTGTACGCATTCCCGTTTGGACATATATAACTGGAATTGAACCACTGACAACTAACATAAACCTTAGCTAGCTAACATGATAATAAAAGTCAAAACTATTGTCCTCATGGGATGGCCTAGCAGTCGAGGTGGGTGGCCCGGGACCGATAGGTCCTGGGTTCAATTCCCACCAAGACCGCTAGGTGTTGCCTGTCACCCTGTCACATTAAGGGTGGTTGAACCCTCCTGTGTGGTTTGCAAGCTACTGCACAAGGAGCGTGGTTTACCCAGTGCGCACCGAAGATAGCGGCTGCGGGTTCCATGAATCAAAAAAAAAAAAGACAAAACTATTGCCAGCTAAGTCTACCAAAATTCTGGTAATAAGATTCACTAATTTATAATTTATTTAGTTTAAATTAAGGTATGGTTGTCGTGACTTGTTTAACAAGCATTGACCAAAGCTCATATTTTTGGAAAAAGAAATTATAATATTTCATGTTGGTGGATTTACATTATTTTATTACAAACTCCTCAAATAACAAGATTGAGGTGTATAATTAATTGATTATAAATTTATATTACGCCCAAATTTAGTTGTTAAAAAATCAACATTATTACATATTATATTCACGTGGTAGCGATAACGAGTTTCTGTCACAACATTTCGATCCCTTGAAAAACCCATGGGAGGAAGAATATGCAAGAACCAACCATATCAGCATGAAGTTGCAGAAAGATATCTTGCAGCTTCGACTGTTGTTGTTGTTATTATTGTGATTAAGAGCTTCTATTACCGGCCTCATCTCATTCATCTCCATCATGAGCATTGCACCATCGACTTCGTTGTCGGTGATGTTTTTAGCCGTTTTCCCACAAATTTCACATATCCTGCAAAGATTTAGATAAGATCAAATTTTATCTACTATAGATTAAGGGCTCTTTCTAATTTAATTTGTGAAGTTGCATCAAGAAGCGATTTACAAGAAGCCTTGAAAATGATCCAATTTTTTATTGAGTATACGTATTGATGGAGCCAGAATTTGAAAGTGGAGGCTGAATGACGTGGCATTATTTATTTTTTTTAAAATTCTAGAAAATTCAAAATTAAATTAGTACTAGAAAATTTAAAATAAAAAGTTTTGATATCACTCACAGATGAAATTTAAAAAAAATTATATATAATATGGTACACTCTACCACCACTTAGCTTAATTCGCCTCTAAGTATACGTATTATCGATGTATGTATAACGTGTATAATAATATAACAAAATAGAAAAAAATCATAATAAGTCCACTTGCCAAAACTATGTTAACTAATCAATAAATTCGACCTCATAATTAATTATTTATCCTGTTCGATAAAAACTAACATGTTCTTCTTCTGCAGAAACCAAACTGTGGCACAGCTGCGATGCGAAACGCCGAACTCTCCTTCGTAGGAGACATCTCTACTTTTCCCCCGGGGAATTTTTAGAATTCCCACTGCTTAGCGGTACTATTAGGTCGAATAAGCCCTTCTGGAATAAATATTCAGCCGCTTGTGAACCTTATCTTTGTTTCCCGAGCCTCTAGTGAGTTACAGACTGAGTTCGAAAGGGTCAAATCTTTGATGATTCCATCATCTATGAGAATAGCTCTAGATCGGGTCCAAGACGAACTACTGTAGGTAGTTTATTAAAACCATTGAATTCGGAATATGGTAAAGAAGCTCTTGGGTAGGGAACGACTCCATTGATGGGTGTCGCAATGGCTCTATTTGCGGTATTTCTATCTATTATTTTAGAGATTTTGCATGATGGGTCAGCGAGGAAATGGGAACAGCGGCTTAAGCCATTAGGTGTAGATGCTTTCCAGAGGTGGAATCTTCTAGTTCTTCCTATTTGACCCGAAAAGTTGTTCATACGGCTCGATACTGGGCCTCTTTTTATCTTATGCCAGAGCGAAGGCTCGAAAGATGAAAAAAGCTATTACGCACTCTTTCAAGGGTGGCTGCTTCTAGGCAAACCTCCTGGCTGTCTTGGCACCCCTACCTCCTTTATCACTGAGCGATCATTTAGGAGCCTTAGTTGGTGATCCGGGTTGTTTCCCACTCGACGATGAAGCTGATCCCCCATCGTCTCACTGGCTGACCTTGACCCCTGTTATTTTGAGGTCATATCTAATATTCAGAGTTTGCCTCGATTTGATCTCATAAAGGACAGTGTAATAAATCATCAATACTAATTGATTCATACATAATAAAATATTCAATGAATTTCTTAAAGAAGAGAAGAAAATGTTGGAAAATCGTTAACTATATATATTTTATAATATATATATATATATATATATATATTGTTATTATGGAAATTTAGTTAGCATTAAATGCTAATTTGACTTGGGCAAAATTCAGCCCGTTTAATCATCTTTTTGAGCCTCGATATATATCCGATTTATGAATTGAAATATATGACGTCGATCTACGTTTCGAGTAGATAATTATAGTGTGCTTAATTTCTCGATTTCGATTTTCGGTGAGTGAGAAATAGTGGCTCGAAGTTTGGGGACAAAACTAATATATTACCTAAAGTGGAGAAACTTACCTTATTCGGGTTTTGGAGAGTTATTACATTAATCAATGTCCCACATTGATTAATGTGTAATTTTTTTTTGGGGTATTTAAGTCTCTACCATTTAGTAGGAGATAAAAAAGTGACATGTCGTGGGCTTGGGCCACACATGCTCATGCGCGCGAGTCTTTTCGCCGACCGCCTCACACGCGGCTCGGCGCGCTGCGCCACACCGCGCCCACGCCCGTACCCGGCTCCGGCTCCGGCTCCTTGGACTTGGACTTGGATCTTGACAATTGGTCCTTTGGGTGGTCTGTGGGCTTGTCCGTTGGGCTTGACAGTTGGGCTTGGTGGGATTTGTGTGGACTGGCCCAGCTCAAAATTAGTGGTTTGATCCAGGTCGTGGTGCAGTGCTCCTCCTGCACCAGATCATTTCTTTTTTTGGAAGTCTCTGGAATGAGACAGTTCAAGTGTCCTCCATCTCTTCACTTTCCTTCCACTACCCCACTACCTGACGAGTTAAATGCTCCAGCAATAATTCACCCGGGTGGAACAGCCTATAAATAAACTTGTCTGCATGTCATTTCAGTACAACAATTTTCTTGCTCTGCATCACTTCTGCTTACATCTTAGTCTTAAGTTGTTTAGCTTATGTCCTCGCCTGAAGTCCAGTTCGCCGGAGCTCATAGTTTTGCGATGCTGCAATCTTTGAGACGTCGTTTCATTTTTGGGGACGATACGCCAGGAACCGAGAGCACTAACGGGACGTATTTCGTCTTGCGGATAGAGGCCATCCTCGACTCGACGAACTTCTTTTCTACATTCTGCTTTTTTTCCATTTTCCAACTTACCAGTTTATATTGTAATAGCAGCTCTTATAGTCAACAATCGCAAGACGAAATATTCTACCTAAGCTGCTTCGAGTAAAACTGAAAAAATGTCTTCCTCATCTGCTGCCATCTCCGACGCTGCCGCCATCAACAATACCGCCTCTGTCGTGTCTCCTCCACCACCGACGTCATCGCCTCCACCAAAAATGTCATCCCACCGACGTTTGTCCCTACACCTACTACAGCTTTTGCTAATCCAACTCTTGCTGCCATGTCCGCCGCCACCGATGCAAGGATCACACTTAACCGTGCTAATGCTACTAACTCAGCATTCAACTTTAATGCGATGTCTTCTACTTTGCATAACAATGTCCCTTTTGGGAGTATGAACCACCATGGTGTGGTGGGGAGTTCGAACCCGACCCCGACGGCACCTCTGCACTCGTCTAGAGTGTTGCCCGCTGTCGAGAAGTCGGCGAAGTTTAGTGGAGCCGACTTCAAAAGATGGCAACAGAAGATGTTGTTCTACTTGATAACATTGGGGTTCACGACCGTGCTGTTGGGGAACACACCCGCCCCTCCAAGTGAAAATGAGGAGAATGTTGAAGTCCGCATAGCCTACGAAAATTGGCTTACTTCAGATTATTTCTGTAAAAACTTCTTGCTTAGTGGAATAGATGATAGTCTATACAGTATATATGCAAATGTAAAGACCTCCAAGGCAATTTGGGAGGCACTTGAAAGAAAATAATGTACTGATGATGCAGGAACCAAGAAGTTTGTAATCGCCAAGTTTTTGGACTACAAAATGGTGGACTCTCGACCGATCATGGAGCAACTTTAAGAGTTTCAACTCATTGTCCATGACGTCCACACCGAAGGAATGCTTTTGCCAGATGCTTTTATTGTGGGAACCATGTTTGAAAAGCTTCCCCCGAGCTGGAAGGACTTCAAGAGCTATTTGAAGCACAAGCGAAAGGAAATGACGCTTGAAGACCTTGTTGTCAAGCTCCGCATCGAGACCATTATGAGGACTTGAGATGGAAAGTGCAAAACACGCGTGGAACCAAGAGTCAACCTCGTAGAGAAAGGTGGCAACTCCAACACTGTCAAGAAAGGGCGTCCAAACAGCAACCCCAAAGGCAAAGGCAAGGTGCAAGCCCACAAATTTGAAGGGGACTGTTACAACTGTGGCAAATTCGGCCACATGTCCAAGGACTGCCGTAAGCCGAAGAAGAAAAGGGCTCGTCAAGCCAACATGTTGGAGATAACTAAAGCCGACCTTGCGGACATTGTCACCGAAGAAGCTAATGTCGTGGAGAATGAAGGGAAGTGGTATATTGATACCGCTGCCACGACACATGCTTGTGGTGACTGAATAGTAGTGCATATCGGTTTGTCATTCATAAGTCAGTCGTGCCCGATATGAATGTTGGAACTACTATTGAGTCAAGGAATGCTATATTCTTTGAACATATCTATCCATGTAAAAAGGATGATAAAGTTGAGTCGAGCTCTAGTGGTGAAACAAGAGAAGTTGCTAGTAGTTCTAGAAATGTGGGGGTAGAACCTGCTACGCGTAAAAGGCAAGCTGCCGATCTTGAGACTTTAGAACCAAGACGTAGCACTTGAGCAAGGGTTGCTAAGGACTTTGGTCCTGATTATGTAGTTTTTCTTTTGGGTGAAGAGTCGCGGTCTATAAAAGAAGCTCTTTCTAGATCCGATGGCCCACTTTGACAAGAAGCTGTCTAAAGTGAAATTGATTCAATCATGCAGAATCACACTTGGGTCTTAACTGACTTACCTGAAGGTTGCAAGCCCTTAGGATGTAAATGGATCCTAAAAAGAAAGTATAAGGCAGATGGGTCAATTGATAAATATAAATCTCGTTTAGTGGTTAAAGGTTTTAAGCAAACTGAAGGATATGATTTCTTCGATACTTATTCACCTGTAACAAGAATTACGTCTATCCATGTGCTTCTCGCATTTTTTGCTTTACACAATCTTGAGATTCACCAAATGGACGTGAAAACTACCTTTCTGAATGGAGATATAGAAGAGAAAATTTATATGGAACAACCTGAAGGGTTTGTAGAACCTGGCCAAGAGCGAAAGGTATGTAAGTTGGTGAAATCCCTATATGGGTTGAAACAAGCACCATTACAATGACACTTGAAATTCGATGAGGCTATGTTGTCGAATGGTTTTAAGATTAATGAATGTGACAAGTGTGTTTACATAAAGAATACAAAGAATGGTTTTGTAATTGTTTGTCTTTTTGTAGACGACATGTTAATTATGGGACAAAACCTTCAAGTCATGAACGACACCAAGCATATGCTTAAGAGAACTTTCGATATGAAAGATATGGGAATTGCTGATGTTATTCTTGGAGTGAAGATTCAAAGAACCCCCAAAGGGATTATTTTGTCTCAATCTCATTATATTGAGAAAGTACTTAAGAGGTTTAATGCCTTTGATAGTGCGCCGACAAAGACTCCTCTAGAAGTTAATGTTCACTTGAGCAAGAATAATGGTGATCCTGTTGCTCAAGAGGATTATGCTAGAGTCATTGGTTGTCTTATGTACATCACGAATTGTACGAGGCTCGATCTAGCTTGTTCGGTGAACAAACTGAGTCGCTATACTAGTAATCCTAGTAGAGAGCATTAGAAATCTCTTGTAAGAGTTCTGAGGTATTTGAAATACACTCTTAACTTTGGGCTGCACTATTCGAGACATCCCCCAGTACTTGAAAGGTACTGTGATGCGAATTGGATATCCGACACTAAAGACTCGTTGTCTACTAATGGTTATGTGTTCACTATAGGGGGAGGAGTTGTGTCGTGGAGATCCACGAAACAGACGTGCATAGCCCGATCCACCATGGAATCTGAATTTATTGCTTTAGATAAGGCCAGTAAGGAGGCCAAATGGCTACGTACTTTTCTTGAAGATATTCCATGTTGGACGAAACTCGTACCACCTGTGATGATTCACTGTGATAGCCAAGAGGCTATTGGTAGGGCCAAGAGTGGGTTATATAATGGTAAGTCGAGACATATTCATCGTAGACATAATACCGTAAGACATTTGATCACGAGTGGGGTTATCTCTATAGACTATGTCAAGTCTATAGATACCCTAGCGGATCCGCTTACTAAGAGTTTGAATCGAGATCAAATGTATAAGCTCATAGAGGGAATGAGAGTTAAATCCACAAGTTAAAGATGATTATAGTGGATACTCAACCTTGTAGATTGGAGATCTCATGAACTTGGTTCAATGAGAAAACTAAGCTATATGAGTCTTTTGATACCACACCCAAATAATCTATTCCCTAAAAGAGGTCGAGAGTGTTGATGACCTGTCAAGTGGTGAGGTTAAGTCTTTGACTTTTAATGATTCTTGGATGCCTTGAGAAGGTGGAGTATGGCAGGATACTCGAGTAAGAATCACCTATATAAGTGAGAAGTGAGGGCCGCTTCTATTTAACACTTATGAATCCAAAGAGGTTGTCAATGGCCTGTAAAGGACACAAACGTGAGAACGGACGAGGTTGAGACTTTATAGTGTTAGTGCTATTGTCTAAGTATACACCATGGAGGAATAGTTCAAGGACACGTGTCCACTAGTCCGCCGGTATGCTCGATATGAAGGAATAATAGGTTTATAGTAAGGCTACCTTCCTCCTGGTGTGTTGTCGCAGCTCCAATTGTTGCTCCCGTGTCAGATCTTCTGATCTGTATCCCGGCCTTTTTCTTCCTCTGGGTGGTCAGAGATCTGAAGAAAATAAATTTATAACTCTCTCTGTCCCTCACGTTAATCTCGAAAATTAAGAATGAAATTGTATGAGTTTCTGAACAGAATACTAATATATATAGGCTTCAAAAACTTATATATTATTAATATATTTGTAGCCCATTAATTTAATTATATTCCAATGGGCTTCTATAAAATCAGCCCATAATATAATTAATTAATTTATTGGGCTACTAATATTTATCAATTAATTGGCCCAGCCAATTAATTCTAGATAAATAACATTATTAAATAATGTAAAAATACATTAATCCATTAATAATGAATTCTGAGAGATAATAAATTACTAGGCAACTAATTGGGCCAGATCAGGGATCCAATACAAGAAATAAAGCTGAGCCTCCAATTAATTAATTATCCATGCTCAGCCCAGAGCAAAATTAATTAATTAACACAGATTCATTCCACTAGAGAATCCGTGCTGACTTACCCCTTTATCCCAATTTGAGCAAGGGCTTGTATTTTAGACTTAATCGATCTCCGTATTTAAGATAGAAATATCCGTTAATTAATTAAGCTCACTGACTGCTTAAATTAATTAACATCTTATATTCCTGAGTAGTACCACTCGACCTTATTAACACACCTGAACTTAATCAACCGGCCGGGTTTAGTGTGCTAATCCTTTCGAGTTTCTCAGGGGATATTATCAACCCATTTTACTAGGATACGGATGCAAGATACAGACAACCAGCATGAGCCACAAATAACTACTAACACCCAAGATACGTAGATCCCGCCGCTCATTTGACGTTCACCATAGTAGGTCAAAGTGATAGATAGCCAAATGCACTCAGCTGAAGTCTTACCAACCTTAAGATCAGCTAAGTCACCGAGATCTTGGTTCTCCACTAAGGTCAGTTAGGAGAACACATCTCACAGTGATCCTTCAATACACCACCTTAAGTGTACCAGTAAAGACAAGCAGCTAAGACAAGCCACTTCTTATCTAAACTGCAGCTTAAACCGACAACTTCATCCTTAAGTTGTCTCAACATGTTAACTTGTTTATATCTTGTCAGTTCAACCAATTTGTGTTGTCTTCTGTGATACCCGACACACCACACAAATCTAACTTTTATACAAGATAAAGGATAACATGTGCAAATATACATATTTATCAGATAGGAGAATAAAACAGTGGTAAGGACAAAAACACATTGTATACAAGCATAAAAGTGCTTCCAGTATACAAAATCCCAACACGATAGCACTAACTAAGGAAGGTTCAAGGTCACAAGCCACCTACGCTGATGCTTTATTGTCTCTTGAGGACAGAGTTGTGTGTCTGCATGCATGCATTATTTCCACTCATTTGGAGGATTGTTGAAAAATCGTTAACTATGTGTGTATATATATATATATATATATATATATATATATATATATATATATATATATATATATATATATACAGTCAAGCTTCATAGGGTCTTTCTGTCCAGGTGCAGGTAGTCCGCATCTTCACAGACAATTCAATTAAAGAAATACCAAGGGGGGGTAGCGGCTTGTATATAACTTTGTCTAATTTTTCTTGACTTGTTTTTTTTTTTTATCCCCCCCTTTTTTTTCCACTGTATTTTTATTTTTTTCTGAACAATTATATTGACAAGAGTGTATTCAACAAATATAATTCATCGTGATAAGTGAAGGGGTTCTGTTTATTTATGTCCCATAGTTTTTGTGTCGGCTTGTTCTTTCATAAGTGGAGACAGAATAAATCGACCATAATAAAGGCGTTTACTGTCTGTTCTTGATTCAACACACTTCCACTGTAGTGTCCGAGTAGATACGAAATTGAGATTTTTTCCCGGAACGCGACCTATCAACTTGTTCCGACCTAGGATAATAAGCTCATGAGCTTGGTCTTACTTCACCGTCGAGAAACGAAAGAAGACTTCCATCTCCAAGTTTCACTCAGACCCTTATATATATATATATATATATATATATATATATATATATATATATATATATATATATTCCCTAAAAGAGGTCGAGATATTGTTATTATGGAAATTTAGTTAGCATTAAATACTAATTTGATTTGGGCAAAATTCAGCTCGTTTAATCGTCTTTTCGAGCCTCCATATATATCCAATTTATGAATTGAGATATATGACGTCGATCTACGTTTCGAGTAGATAATTATAGTGTGCTTAATTTCTCGATTCCAATTTTCGGTGGGTGAGAAATAGTGGCTCGAAGTTTGGGGGACAAAACTAATATGTTACCTAAAGTGGAAAAACTTACCTTATTCGGGTTTTAGAGAGTTATTACATTAATCAATGCCCCACATTGATTAATGTGTAATATTTTTTGTGGTATTTAAGTCTCTACCATTTAGTAGGAGATAACAAAGTGACATGTGGTGGGCTTGGACCACACATGCTCATGCACGCGAGCCTTTTCACCGACCGCCTCACACGCGGCGCGGCGCGCCACATCGCACTGCGCCCACGCCCGTGCCCGTGCCCGGCTCCGGTTCGTGTCCTTGGACTTGGACACCCATTATTTAAGAGTATATCACATTTCGGATAAGTGCTAAAATGTGATCTACTCCACTGTGTTGGCGGTTTATCAGTGAACCATTCAAAGGCCTTAGGATCCAGATTTAACATTAAGTCCATTTTTCTGCCCCACGAATTCACAGTGGTAGCTTTGGCAGCCCCCCATAAAGCCGATTTATACGCTTCACATATGAATCCTGCTTGCTTGAAATTGTCTAGGAGGTGTCTTACACAAAATCTTTTCGCTGACTCTTTAAAATGAACATCAAATGCTTGTAGGAGGCCTTTCTGCTTGTCTGAAATGAATGTGTACTCCTTCTGTTCAACTAAGTGGAGGTCACTCTTCAATACTGATAGAAACCAATCACAAGACTCAAAGCACTCATTTCTGACAATTGCCCAAACAATTGGATAGATTTTGTTATTAGCATCAATTCCTACCGCTGACAAGAGAACTCATTTGTGTGGACCCATTAAGTGACATCCATCCACACCTATCACAAGTCTGCATCCCTCTCTCCAACCTTGCTTTAGGGCTCCAACACAAACATACATTCTGTAGAAGCTCCTATCATCATCAACACCTAATAATAGTGTTGAGTCGGGGTTTGTTCTCTTAACCTCCCCAATGAAATCCCACAGCAAGCCATATTGCTCAATTGGATCTCTATGTACGCTCTCAAGTGCTTTTTATTTTGCCCGGTAAGCTTTTTGCTTAGAGAAATTGACATCCAACTCTCTTGTCACTTCATCTTTAAAGCCTTCTACACTTATGTTAGGATGAGAAATGAACTTTTGCTTGTATCTATGACTTTACGATCGTGAATTCAGCGCACTGACTTTGTTTGTTTCATTACAGAAATGAATGGGATCATAAGAATGCACATAATAGGTTTCTTCATCCTTCACCTTTAAAACATGACATTTCCACTTACACTTTTTACTTCCAAAGACTTACTGCGCATAAAAAAGAGTAGAAAGTTCATTCTTATAGCACAAGAAAAAGATTAGATGATTAATATAAGAAAGCAAATAAAAACAGTCTTGAATTCCGATATTATAGGAAAAAAAGAGAAAACAAACATAGACACAAGCAAGTAAGAAAGGTATCTAGTCAATTAAGCTCAATGAAAACATGTTGGGTAACATACATCAATTTGTGGAAATAAACAGTTGAACAAGCAATACCCCATTAGCTACATCGATTAGCAAACCAAGTTACATTTTGTTGTAGTCCAAATATCCAATGTTGGTATTATAAACTGCTATTACAAGTAAACTATTAAATAACAAAATGAAATAAAACAACAAAAGGAGAAAACCGTCGAGTCGAGGAAGGCCTCTCTCCGCAAGACGAAAAACGCCCCGGTAGTGCTCTCGGTTATGGTGTTTCGTCCCCAAAGATGAAACGATGACGTCTCAAGGATTGCAGCACTGCAGGATCTTTGAGCTCCGGCGAACTGGACTTTTCCGGCGAGGACAGGCTGCTGGAGACTTGAGCTAAGAAGCAGCTAGGATGAGATGCAGAGCTAACTATGGAATGTTGTTGTTTTGCAGGTGTTGGAATGACATGCAGACTGGTCCTATTTATAGGCAGTCCCAGCTCAGGTGTTGATTGCAGGAGCCATTAATGCTAGAGATCGTGGATGGTAAGTGGAGTGGTGGAGAGATGGAAGGTTGGCTGCTGAAGAGCCACTTCCAGATCCTTCCAAAAGATACACTTGGGTGTGGCAGGTGCAGTGCACCACGGAGAGGAATCCAGTGCAGCCGGTCCACTGCACCGCCCGACCCGGCACCCGACCCGGCGAACGACCCGACGGACCACCCAAAGGACCAATTGCCAAGATCAAAGTCCAAGTCCAAGTCCACGGACACGGACACGGACACGGACACGGACACGGACCGGAACCGGAACCGGAGCCGGAGCCGGAGCCGCGGCCGAGCACGGGCACGGGCGCGGGCGCGGTGCGGGCGCCGCCCCGCGCCGCGTGTGAGGCGGTCGGCGAAAAGGCTCGCGCGCATGAGCATGTGTGGCCCAAGCCCACCACATGTCACTTAGTTGTCTTCTACAATATTGTAGAGACTTAAATACCACACAAAACATTATTCATTAATCGATGTGGGACATGATTAATGTAATAACTCTCCAAAACCCGAATAAGGTAAGTTTCTCCACTTTAGGTAACATATTAGTTTTGTCCCCCCAAACTTCGAGCCACTATTTCTCACTCACCGAAAATCGGAATCGAGAAATTAAGCACACTATAATTATCTACTCGAAACGTAGATCGACGTCATATATCTCAAAATATTAATCGGTTAAATATCGAGGCTCGAAAATACGATCGAAAAAGGGCTGAATTTTGCCCAAGCCAAATTAGCATTTAATGCTAATTGAATTTCCATAATAACTAAATAATTTATTTATATATATATAAATATATATATATATATATATCGATTCCAACAATCCCCCACATGAGTGGAAATAGCCAAATGCATGCATGCAGACACACAACTCTGTCCTCAAGAGACAATAAAGCATCAGGATAGGTGGCTTGTGACCTTGAACCTTCCTTAGTCAGTGCTATCGAGCATACCGGCGGATTAGTGGACACGTGGCCTTGAACTATTCCTCCATGGTGTATACTTAGACAATAGCACTAGCACTATAAAGTCTCAACCGCGTCCGTTCTCACGTTTGTGTCCTTTACTGGCCATGGACAACCTCTTTGGATTCATAAGTGTTACATAGAAGCGGCCCTCACTTCTCACTTACATAGGTGATTCTTACTCGAGTATCCTGTCATACTCCACCTTCTCAAGGCATCCAAGAATCATTAAAAGTCAAAGACTTAACCTCACCACTTGACAGTCACCAACACTCTCGAGCTCTTTTAGGGAATAGACTATTTGAGTGTGGTATCAACCGTACTCATATAGCTTAGTTTTCCCATTGAACCAAGTTCATGGGATCTCCAATCTACAAGGTTGGGTATCCACTATAATCGTCTTTAACGTGTGGATTTAACTCCCATTCCCTCTACGAGCTTATACATTTGATCTCGATTCAAACTCTTAGTAAGCGGATCCGCTAGGTTATCTATAGACTTGACATAGTCTACATAGATAACCCCACTCGTGATCAAATGTCTTACGGTATTATGTCGACGACGAATATGTCTCGACTTACCATTATACAACCCACTCTTGGCCCTACCAATAGCCGCTTGGCTATCACGGTGAATCATCACAGGTGGCACGGGTTTCGTCCCAACATGGAATATCTTCAAGAAAATTACGGAGCCATTCGGCCTCCTCACCGGCTTTATCTAAAGCAATAAATTCAGATTCCATGGTGGATCTGGCAATGCACGTCTGTTTCGTGGATCTCCACGACACAGCTCCTCCCCCTATAGTGAACACATAACCACTAGTAGACAACGAGTCTTTAGTGTCGGATATCCAATTTGCATCACAGTACCCTTCAAGTACTGGGGGATGTCGCGAGTAGTGCAGCCCAAAGTTAAGAGTGTATTTCAAATACCTCAGAACTCTTACAAGAGATTTCCAATGTTCTCTACTAGGATTACTAGTATAGCGACTCAGTTTGTTCACCGAACAAGCTAGATCAGGCCTCGTACAATTCGTGATGTACATAAGACAACCAATGACTCTAGCAAAATCCTCTTGAGCAACAGGATCACCCCTATTCTTGCTCAAATGAACATTAACTTCACCCCTATTCTTGCTCAAATGAACATTAACTTCTAGAGGAGTCTTTGCCGGCGCACTATCAAAGGCATTAAACCTCTTAAGTACTTTCTCAATATAATGAGATTGAGACAAAACAATCCCTTTGAGAGTTCTTTGTATCTTTACTCCAAGAATAACATCAGCAACTCCCATATCTTTCATATCGAAATTCCTTTTAAGCATTCGCTTGGTGTCATTTATGACTTGAAGGTTTTGTCCCATAATTAACATGTCGTCTACATAAAGACAAACAATTACAAAACCATTCTTTGTATTCTTTATGTAAACACACTTGTCACATTCATTAATCTTAAAGCCATTTGACAACATAGCCTCGTCGAATTTCAAGTGTCATTGTAATGGTGCTTGTTTCAACCCATATAGGGATTTCACCAACTTACATACCTTTTGCTCTTGACCAGGTACAACGAACCCTTCAGGTTGTTCCATATAAATTTCCTCTTCTAAATCTCCATTTAGAAAGGCTGTTTTCACGTCCATTTGGTGAATCTCAAGATTGTGCAAAGCAGCAATCGCGAGAAGCACACGGATAGACGTAATCCTCGTTACAGGTGAATAAGTATCGAAGAAGTCATATCCTTCAATTTGCTTAAAGCCTTTAACCACTAAACGAGCTTTATACTTATCAATTGACCCATCTGCCTTATACTTTCTTTTTAGGATCCATTTACATCCTAAGGCCTTGCAACCTTCGGGTAAGTCTGCTAAGACCCAAGTGTGATTCTGCATCGGGTCTAGAAAGAGCTTCTTTTATAGACCGCGGCTCTTCATCCAAAAGAAAGACAACATAATCAGGACCAAAGTCCTTAGCAACTCTTGCTCTAGTGCTACGTCTTGGTTCTAACGTTTCAAGATCGACAGCTTGCCTTTTACGGGTATCGAGTTCTATCCCCACATTTCTATAACTACTGGCAACTTCTCTTGCTCCACCACTAGAGCTTGACTCAACTTTATCATCCTTTTTACACGGATAGATATGTTCGAAGAATATAGCATTCCTTGACTCAATAGTAGTTCCAACATTCATATCGGGCACGGTCGACTTATGAATGATAAACCGATATGCACTACTATTCAGTGCGTATCCTATAAAGATACAATCGACAGTCTTAGGTCCGATTGTAACTTGTTTAGGCAAAGGCACTTCTACCTTAGCCAAACACCCCCACACTTTGAGGTATTTATAGGAAGGTTTCCTTCCTTTCCACAACTCATAAGGAGTTACATCTCTACCTTTCAGAGGTATTTTGTTTAATAAGTAGTTAGCCGTCAAAACGGCTTCCCCCCACATGTTCCGGGGCGGTCCGTAACTTATCAACAAAGCATTCATCATCTCCTTTAGAGTTCGATTCTTCCTTTCAGCTACACCATTTGATTGAGGCGAATAGGGGGCAGTGCTTTGATGAATAATACCACTAGACTTACATAACTCTTCAAAAGGAGCTACATACTCTCCACCTCTATCACTTCGTATCATTTTGATTTTGCAATCAAGTTGGTTTTCGGCTTCTGCTTTGAAGTTAGTAAAAGCTTCAATAGCCTCATCTTTACTCCTTAAAAGATAAAGAGTACAATACTTAGTGCAGTCATCAATAAAAGTAATAAAATACTTTTTCCCACCTCTAGTTTGTACGAACTTCAAATCACATACGTCAGTGTGAATGAGTTCTAGAGGTTTTGTGTTCCTTTCTACAGAATGAAATGGTTGTTTAGCTAATTTTGCTTCAACACAAACTTCACACTTAGTTTTGTTAAACTCATTTACTTTAAGTAGATCGAGATTAACTAATCTTTTTATAGCATTTAGATTAACATGTCCTAATCTAGAATGCCATAAATCGGAACACTCAATCAAGTAAGAGGAAGTAGTTGCGTTTTCATTATCTTTGGCCTCAATGGCCTCTTGGCGTATCGCCATTACAGATAGTTTGAAAAGGCCCTCGAAGAGGTAACCTTTTCCTAAAAACATTCCAAATTTTGTCAAAATAAACTTGTCAGACTCAAATACTAGTCTAAAACCTCTCTTAACTAGTACAGAGCCGGACACCAAATTCTTCCGGATATCGGGGACATGCAAAGACCTCTCCAAGAGTGAGGTTCTTGTCGGAGCTCAACCTTAGCACCACAGTACCATAGCCAACCACCTCAGACGAGGCTTGATTACCCATATTGAGCTTCCTCCCTTGGCAGCTCTTGTACTTGGTGAAGCGGCTTCGGTCACCACAAACATGTGACGTGGCAGCGGTATCAATATACCACTTTCCCTCATTCTCCACGACGTTTGCTTCTTCAGTGACAACGGCCGCAAGGTCGGCTTCAGTGAGGTCAATCTCCAACATATTGGCTTGACGAGCCCTCTTCTTCTTCGGCTTTCGGCAGTCCTTGGACATGTGGCCGGATTTGCCACAGTTGTAGCAGTCCCCTTCAAACTTGCGGGATTGCACCTTGCCCTTCCCTTTGGGGTTGTTATTCGGACGCCCTCTCTTAGCATTGTTGGAGTTACCACCTTTCTCAGCAAGGTTGACTCTTGGCTCCACGGGTGCTTTCCCCTTCCCATCTCGAGTCCTCATGTCGGTCTCGATGCGGAGCTTAACCACAAGGTCCTCAAGCGTCATTTCCTTTCGCTTGTGCTTCAAGTAGCTCTTGAAGTCCTTCCAGCTCGGGGGAAGCTTCTCAATTACAGTTGCCACGATAAAAGCATCTGGCAAAAGCATACCTTCGGCGTGGACATCATGGACAATGAGTTGGAACTCTTGCACTTGGTCCATGACTGGTCGAGAGTCCACCATTTTGTAGTCCAAGAACTTGGCGACTACAAACTTCTTGGTACCTGCATCGTCAGTACAGTATTTTCTTTCAAGTGCCTCCCATATTGCCTTGGAGGTCTTTACATTTGCATATACACTATACAGACTATCATCTAGTCCACTAAGCAAGAAGTTTTTACAAAAGTAGTCGGAAGTTAGCCAATTATCATAGGCTATGCGGACTTCCAGGTTCTCTTCGTTTTCACTTGGAGGGGCGGGTGCATTCTCCATCAACACAGTGGTGAACCCCAATGTTGTCAGGTAGAACAACATCTTCTGTTGCCACCTCTTGAAGTCAGCTCCACCAAACTTGGTCGGCTTCTCAGCAGCGGGCAGCACTCTGCAGACGAGTGCGAGAGGTGCCGTCGGGGTCGGGTTTGAACCCCCCCACCACACCATGGTGGTTCACACTCCCAAATGGGACGTTGCTCTGCAAGGCGCGAGGACATAGCATGAAGTTGAATGCCGTGTTAGCGGCATTAGCACGGTTAAGTGCTATCCCGGCGTCGGTAGCGGCGGAAATGGCAGCTAGGGTTGGATTAGCAAAGGCCGGAGCGGTGTGTAGGGACGGACGTCGGTGGAACAAGTGTTGCCGGAGGAGGCAATGACGTCGATATCAATGGGGTTGGTGGCGGCGTAAAGGGGCCGCGACGGTAGCATCGGAGAAAGCAGCACTTGAGGAAGACATCTTCTTAGTTTACTTGAAGCAGATATAGATTTTTCGTCTTGCGATTGTTGGTATTATAAACTGCTATTACAAGTAAACTATTAAATAACAAAATGAAATAAAACAACAAAAGGAGAAAACCGTCGAGTCGAGGAAGGCCTCTCTCCGCAAGACGAAAAACGCCCCGGTAGTGCTCTCGGTTATGTCGTTTCGTCCCCAAAGATGAAACGACGACGTCTCAAGGATTGCAGCACCGCAGGATCTTTGAGCTCCGGCGAACTGGACTTTTCCGGCGAGGACAGGCTGCTGGAGACTTGAGCTAAGAAGCAGCTAGGATGAGATGCAGAGCTAACTATGGAATGTTGTTGTTTTGCAGGTGTTGGAATGACATGCAGACTGGTCCTATTTATAGGCAGTCCCAGCTCAGGTGTTGATTGCAGGAGCCATTAATGCTGGAGATCGTGGATGGTAAGTGGAGTGGTGGAGAGATGGAAGGTTGGCTGCTGAAGAGCCACTTCCAGATCCTTCCAAAAGATACACTTGGGGTGTGGCAGGTGCAGTGCACCACGGAGAGGAATCCAGTGCAGCCGGTCCACTGCACCGCCCGACCCGGCACCCGACCCGGCGAACGACCCGACGGACCACCCAAAGGACCAATTGCCAAGATCCAAGTCCAAGTCCAAGTCCAAGTCCAAGTCCAAGTCCACGGACACGGAACCGGAGCCGGAGCCGGAGCCGGAGTCGGAGCCGGAGCCGGGCCGGGCACGGGCGCGGGCGCGGCGCGGGGCGGGCGCGCCGCGCCGCGGTGTGAGGCGGTCGGCGAAAAGGCTCGCGCGCATGAGCATGTGTGGCCCAAGCCCACCACATGTCACTTAGTTGTCTTCTACAATATTGTAGAGTCTTAAATACCACACAAAACATTATTCATTAATCGATGTGGGACATGATTAATGTAATAACTCTCCAAAACCCGAATAAGGTAAGTTTCTCCACTTTAGGTAACATATTAGTTTTGTCCCCCCAAACTTCGAGCCACTATTTCTCACTCACCGAAAATCGGAATCGAGAAATTAAGCACACTATAATTATCTACTCGAAACGTAGATCGACGTCATATATCTCAAAATATTAATCGGTTAAATATCGAGGCTCGAAAATACGATCGAAAAATGGCTGAATTTTGCCCAAGCCAAATTAGCATTTAATGCTAATTGAATTTCCATAATAACTAAATAATTTATTTATATATATATAAATATATATATATATATCGATTCCAACATCCAATTGATTAGAAAAACATCACAACAGTTAAACTCATTATCACAAGTTAGAAACAGGAATTGCAGGAACCATATTCCAATAGAAATTCCGAATCTAGTATATCATATTTCACACCCATATTTCTTCGAACTCATACCAATATTTGTATTTTAAGATGCACAATCTAGAAATAGATCAATTGGATCCAATGAAACAAAAAAAAGAATCCAATGCATACTTATCTAAGCAACGAGGAAATATAAAAGTTAACCATTTACAAAACAAGCCACAAGATTCCAGAAATTGAAGGCAGTACATCAAACATAATTTACTTATAGAAACTCATATGTATCATCTATGCAGCTTCAGGAAGCAAATATATCCCACCAGAAACAAGTAATACCCATTTGCTAAATGTAGGAAAAAAAAAGTAGAAAATTCCTTGAATAATTTTAGGGGAAAGAACCCTAAAATCACGGCTCTTTAATTGTTTTCTCGCCCTAAAATTGGAGGCTTCTTCGAATTGGGGAATGTTAGATGCAGTTAAGCTTATCTTGACAGAATTGCATATATATATATATATATATATATATATATATAGATTTGGATCATATAAGAACCAAAGATTTGATGAGAACTAGGAATCAATCATATCCATCTATTTTATTAATCAATGGATATAATTTTTTAGTTATTTATTGTAGTTTTCTAATTAGAATAATTACTAAAAGGGCACAACGGTAATTGTGTCTTTTGGATTTAACAAAATATGAGTTATTTATGGGTCACGATCTTTATATTTTATGGTAACTTACTTAATGTTTACATTATTTTCATTGTTGTAACCGTTTTTCCCTACTTAGTGGCATTAATTACTTTTATTGTAATTCTTAATATCAATAACAGATTTTTATAGTCTTTGTCTAAGATTTTTGTTTCTAATTTCCTTAAATATGTACTACTATTGACCAAAAATAAAATCAATTATATTTGATAAGGTTGTTTCACAACTGAAAAATTAATTTCTTTACAGCAGAGAAAAATATTAGCATGTAGTTCGCCTGTTTGTACTATCTTTTCGACATCTGATATCTTGTTAAATTTAACGAGAACGGTTTTAATTACGTTTTCGTGATTTTTACATTGTGATTAAAATGATGCATAACTAAATGTATGTTGATGCATTCTTTCGTACTATTACATGCATTTTAATTTCGATTTGTTTTTACTTTTGTTAAAAGACATATATGTGTTTCTTACATTGTCTTTAAAATCACGCACATATCAATGTATGTCGATGCATCATTTCGAACTTATAGTGCATATTACGGTCTACATATATTTTATTGTGTAAATATAAATCAAAATAGTAGTTTGTAATTACAAAAAACTACAATTAATCTATACTTCACAATAATAAGAAGTTCCAGATATAAATAGCCTAGATCAATAATTTAACTCCAAATAATCGCCAACGCATCATGGACTTAATATTGTAATAAAGCAGATCAAAAATCTATTGTTGCTGACTTCTAATTTTGAGTATTCTTCAAAATCACAATCTTCTGGTATTTGTGTTGAATCTCTTTCTAATCTTATCATTCAGGAATTTTGATCGTACTACATAATAAATTTGCAATAGTAAATTAAATACATAAAGTAGTTCAATTTGTAAATTCATACCACATAGAAAAAATAAGTAATGTATAAAATATCACTTATTCAATTTTTGGCATTACAAATGCATCAGTGTATTTATTATCATGCATATACACAAACAAATGAATGCACGCATAAGAACAATATTATAAACACACACTTAAGTGTTGATTCAAGGAGACTGTATACTCATCAAACAATTCATTTATTATAATTTATACACAAAGAAATAAATACTATGCATTTAAAACTATTATGCATATGCATCAAACTAATAATATTTTGCTTAAGCATCAAATAACATACACATACGCATAAAGACCTATCTACCTATGCATCACTGCATATTTAGAGTTTGTATATGCATCAAATGATATATATATATAAAGCTATGTATCTACCATTATTAACGAATGCATCTGAAAAACAAGTTATTAACTTCACATTTATTATGTGCATCGTTTAATACAAGTTTATGCATTAGAGATTGTGGATAAATTAATCATCAATTATAAAGGAAAGCATTTGAAAGATCAACTGCATTATTTTCAATTACTTCAAATACATATATATTGAACCATATTTTTACATGCATCAATCACTATATACCTATGCATCAATCAAAGTAGAAAATTGAAACCTTAAAGCACTATGCAAGTTGATGACTAAGCTTCAAAGTTGTAACAATAAGTATTAATGCATAAAAATATACGAAATATGCATGACAAGTGTAATAATGTCGGTTAAACAATAACAAAAAATAGCAATGCATCAACAAACAAAATCAGATTAGGCAGACATTTCTCATGCTAAAGGTTTGATTTGTATACTAAAAATTTTAAAAAATAAAAAATAAAAAACGCCCCATAAATCTAGTTGCTCATAAAAGGATAGGCTAGGTTAGATTTTCAATAAATCTAGTTACTCTATTTTATCATATTTATCATTTTTTTCTTGGAATGAAGTCATTTTTTTCCAATAATTTAAATGATGCATCAGTAAATAGTCATAAACAAATCTCTAATCAACAAAACCCTAATAAAAAATCGAAAGAAACTGTATAAACAAACACACAGCAACTTACGAGATAAATTTAAATGCATCAACAAATCAGTAATTGACGACACATATATTCTAATATTATAGTCACAACACAAATTTAGATGCACCTGTGAAGTTTTGAATCCAAACACGATAAACAAAGGAAAAAGATTCAAACAACAAACCTTCATTCTCGTGGTCCCTCATGGTTGCGTTGAACACTATTCCACAATGATGACATGAGATTTTGAAGTAGATTACTGAAGCCGGAGATGCAAACGATATTAGACGAGATGAACGAATGTAGATAAATGAAAACCTAATTTTAATTTGATAGGTGATTTTGATATTAATTTAGAATGATTTTCATAATAGATTAGGTAAGATTGATATAAATCTTACCAAAATAAACGACGATGTGTACAAAATTACCCTTATTATATCATAAAATATTTAAACACTATTAATTGAAATTAAAATCAGACCGTATATCAAATTGAGATCTACGATTTATATTGGTTCCTAATTCTTATATAAACATTAGTTTTCATGAGAACCATACCATATATATATATATATATATATATATATATATATATATATATATATATATATATAACCCCTTCGTGCTCTTTGATCTTGGCTGTCACTCCCAAAACTGACTTAGATTTACATAACCGTGAGAGAGATTCAAGCAAATTGAGAGGAGATTCTAAGAATAGAAGAAATAACTTGTAAGGGTTCCCTTTTCAATTTAGAAAAAAGAATCAACGCGTGTTTCTCCGTCTCCACGCGCCAGCGGACCAAAATTGAGAAAATTGAAGCAATTTTCGAAATTGGGCCAAAATTGAACTTTTTCTCGATATAAAGGACTAAAATTAAACCGAAACAATATAAAGGAACAAAATCGAAAGCAGCCAACGGGCCAATTTTAATTTTTTCCTATTAGATGACAACTATGAGCTATCTAAGCAATTATTGTGTTCTTTAAATTTGTGGAATGAAAGAGGCAAATAATTAAAATAAATAAATCGCAAATTCACGTGGAGAATAAAACAATGTATGGAGTATCAATTTTTTTTTTATCATGAAATATGGAGTATTAATTATAACTGAATGTGACAGGGCATCATTTGACAATTTATGAATCTTTAATCTTTACCCATTTCATTGATTTAATACTAGCCAAATTAAACATTGTTTAAGTAAATTGATTTGTGAATATGTTAGCATATAAATTAGTAATAATAACTAATAATATTTTAGTATTAAATTAAATAAATGTATAAAAATAAAATAAAATTGGTACGATTCTTTGTACAAATCACCTTTGCAAAAAATCGATTTTTGGTATAGTAAATCTGTTTTCGTCCTATAATATGAATTATAGCTAAACTGATAGGATGCTTATCGTGCTGTCATATGTACATTCTAAATTTTTGAAATTAATAAATTTTACCATATAACTTTCAACGTACCATATTGTCCTAAAATTAAATATTTATACCTTCTAAACTACAAATTCTACATTTGGCGCCCTGGAATTAAAAACCGTAGTTTGCAACAATTTTCTGTTTTAAGTTGTGTTATAGAAAACATACTGTTGGATATGAGTCAGTAGATTGATACTCAGCTGTTCTAGGGTTAAAAGAAATTGGGGGAAATCATAGTAGTACTATGGAATTGAAGATCCCAAAACCGAGCTGATATCAGTAGATTAGTGTGTCGATAGGATTAGCTGATGTATAGGTTAGACGTGATGTAATGCTTATTATTTTTGTCTAAGTCCTGTACGGGGTAGTTGTTGAACTGATCTTCAGCTGAAGATACTTTTCAGAACCCCACGTCATCAGTGTAATCGCTTGCATTCTTCGTCGCCACCGATATCAAACTCGGTTGAAGATCCCGCATCGCCGACCGGACCTCGGCAGAAGCATTCTCTACAAGCCGATGGTCATCGGTAGAAGAACTAGTGCAAGCAAGATACCTTCGCGATCGACCAACCGACTATCGAAGCTCACTTTATCAGTCAGACGACTCAGCCGAAGAAGACAGACTTTCGAGTACTGTATCCGATAGAAAGCGACCCAGCACTTAAAGTCCCTTCAAATGTTCAGCAGAAGACATACGAGGTAGTTTGAACGGTCAACTCTGACACTCACCAACTACAAACCTAGACCAATGAGAAGCCGACAACGCTTACCTACTCTACACAAGAAAGTCGCTCTCATGAACAGTGCATTAACTGCCCTGCTGCAACAAAGTTGAATAGTGGCCGTTTTCTTTGGACGCTTGTGACACGTGGCATCGTCGTCTCCAACGGACATATGTCACAACTCACAACTATAAATAGAGAAGGATTTGAAGATTTCAAGCAGAGGAAAATACGCGAAATCAAGGGAAATCATTAAAACTCACAACGCTCTAGAACCTTCAAGCTTATCCAGAGACGAACTAGTTTTCATAGAACACTTCTTGTAGTTCATCTCTCTAGAGCACTTTGATCCCTATCTTCTCTAGACTAAGCTCATTGCTAGATTCATAGCTTAGATCCGAAGGAGTTCACATTTAGTGAATTGTTCTTGTTGTAAGAACTCCTTCTCAGTTGGAGAATATTCCCTCCCTTCTAAACTTAGGTTTGGATTGTAAAGTCGCTAAGGACTATAACTTAGAGGGAACTGTCCAAGTCACGGTATCCCCGCTGAGGCTTGCTCGTAATAATCAACAAGTTCTCTCGCCTTGTTCGGACCGTGGACGTAGGATCTTGCGTATCCGAACCACGTTAAATCGCTTGTGTTCATTTACTTGTTTTATTGCATTGCATTCAACTGACTTGAAAATCATAAGTTTGCATAAAACGTATTTTATAAAGTGCACAGCCAAAAGATTTAACTTGCAAAAACGCGTTTTCAAAAGAGATGACTCCGGGCCTAACACTTATCCGCACTACGGTCTCCGACCGGAGTTTCGTAATACCGACATCGGCCGGTAGAAGAGCTCGAAGCCGACTCACTTTGACCCCAGTGATCGAAGGCTTACTTGGCACTCGTTCATCGATTGCAAACATCGCCTTCACCGACCTTCACCGAGAAAAAGAAACAGAGCTCGTGTGTATTCACCCCCCCCCCTCTACACCGACTTTTCGTCTCCGGACCAACAATTGGTATCGAGCTTTCGGTGTTCAACCGATCGCCGGCTTACGAAATACTGGTCCTCTCGAACCGATCCCGAAAACCGTTTTCACCGCATAAGCATCTTTTCAAAGCATCCTTATACTCTTACTCTTACAATGTCCGATATGTCGTGTATTAGGATGGTGCCGATGTTCTCAATAGAGAACTACACGGTATGGCGCGTACGTATGGAGGCACACCTAACGTCACTCCACGACAAGCATGTCGATGTCCTAGAGTCGGGACCGATCATTCCCATGATCGACGGCGTAGTATTTGCTGCTTGGAGGAGGCGTGGGAGCACAAACCGGTGCTAAGGTTCCCAAAGACAAATCCGCCTTCACGCCCGAAGAAAAGAAGTTGCACAACCTTGACCGAGTTGCACGTAATGCCATACCGACTACGCTCGGTGACTCACATCTCGGAAGGGTACAAGATTGCAAAACGGCGAAAGAGCTATGGGACGCCTTGGGCACCGAGCCATGGAACCCCTCGGATCAAAGAGAACAAGCTCGAGCTAGAGCTTCGAAGTTCGACGCCTTTGCAATGGAGCTTCACGAAACCATTGACGAGCCGAGTGTCGATTCACCAATCAAGTCAATGTTATCAATGGGCCGGGGAGGTCGTTCACCAACAAGGAGATGAACACCAAGATCTTGAGAGCGTTGCCCACGTAAGTGGCTTCCATTTGCTACTTATTTACGTCGCTCCGATCTAAATGCTCTAACTCCCGATGTTATATTTTCGAAATTAAAAATCGGAGGAATTCGAGCATAGCCTTACCCCAAAAGTGCTTAAGCGCTCCAGGACACACGGTTCGACCACGCCTTCAAGGCAACAAGCAATACCGGAGCCAAGCCTATTTCCTCAAGCAAAGCCGTGGCCACATCGCAGCAAAGTCTTCCGAGACTTCAGCCCCGATCGCCTAGCACTAATGGCTCTCAAATATCGAGGGAAAAGGAGAGAGTCGAAAGCCGAGGAAATACAACCGAGATTCTTCCTCGGGTAAGAAAGACTATCATAAGAAAGAAGAATCTAATCCTTCTACCGAATGCAGGAAATCGGAGTCCGCTGCCGGTCCATCTAAAGACTCACCGGTAAGAGCAACGAAACATCTACCTCGCTACAACTACAAGAAGGAGGGACACTATCGCACGATTGTCCCGAACTCTCACCGCTCAAAGAGCGAAACGGCGAGCCAGGAGAAAGAAGTTCGCCGAGAGACGGCAGGCCTATATAGCCGGAGAGATATCCGATAACTCAATTGAGGAGGATACATTCATGTATTCTTCTGAAGACGAAGCCGCGTTCGTCGCAGTTGAGGTCGCAGAGACAGTTCCTGATGAGTCAGCCGAATACTGTCTGATGGCCGGAGAAGAGGCTGAGGTAAATTCTAAACGCATTATTACCTCTTCTTCACATAGCACACAAGACACGTGCTCGGTCACAGATGATCCTCTAGATGTGGTACAAGCCTACGACGACCTGTTAGAGGAACAGATTCAGCTGAGCAGAGAGTTCAGCAGAACCATCCAGGAACTTGAACAGGTAAAGGCTGAGAATCAGAGACTTTCTTCTGATTGTCAGGTCTCTACTGAGTCAGTGGATCTAGTTGCGAGACTCAAGGAAGAGATTGAATCTCTTATGACTAAGTCTCAGCTTCAAGAGACTCAGATCTCAGTTCTGACCAAGGATAATTCTGAGAAAGAGACTGAAATAGCCAAGCTCAGTCAGAAGCTCACAGACGTGCAGAATGACTATGACTTACTCAGAAGGAGTGACGAAGTCTGGAGAGGATTGATGACTGAACAATACCTGGGAGCTAAGGAGAAGCTTGAAAGCATGCTTAGAGCACAACGGTCAACTTCTGTGAAAGAAGGTCTAGGCTATACCCACGAAGCTTCTACCTCCAAAAGCTCAGCAACCCTGGCTGATAGGTTCGTCAGAGGAAAGGTGCAAGCTGCTGACACCACACCTCAGGCGAAAAACAAACAGAAAATAATTACACCTCAGCCGAGTAGCAACAAGCAATGACCAAAGGTTCCAGCCCCGGGACACCGCGATCAAATTCGGGGGAATCAAGAAGGTCGAGATGGGCGTAACGATACAAGGAGCCACCAGTATGAGCACCCGGCTCAGCACGGCTCGTACTACTATGAGCCCGTGGGTCGGGAGAAGCGCTAAGACTCGAAGAAGAGAACTCCCGAACCCAAAATTATCAGCGAAAAGTCGGTATCTCCAAGTCCTCGTGGAGAAGAAAGCCGATAAGGTTCGAAGAAGAAGTCTGGAACTTCTAAGGTCCCGAGACAGTATCCGGGTTCCGAAATCACCCACTAACCCGTAAGGACCCAATCGAACCAAAGGGTACCTAAAAATGCCTCTGTTTTGCAGGTGCATAAGGACCCGTGGATAGTGGACACGGCCGCTCGAGACACATGACCTACCGGAAGAGCTCGCCGACCAACTACGTACAAGAAGATGGTCCCGCAGTGAATTCGGTGACAATTCCAAAGGCTACACAAGGGGATACGGAACGCCGAACATTGGGACTACCACGGTTCCAAGAGTAACATATGTTGAAGGACTTCAACATAATCTCCTTTCGCCATCAATTCGTGATAATCTTAACGAGTAATCTTTGACGCCGGTTTACGTGATATTGTTGACAAATCTACAGGGAAAACAAGTGTTATCGGGTTCGCGGAGGAAGAACATCTATGTTGCAACCGGAATACCGCAGTAACCCGAGGCTTGCTTGCTCGCACGTACTAAATCGGGTAACAAGTCAGTGGCTATGGCACAAGAGACTCGGCCACCCGAACTTCAAGACCATGAACAAGCTTGTCAAGAACTCTAAAGTCGAGGACCGCCCAACGAATCGTTTATCAAAGACGTAAATTGTGAAGCGTGCCCGAAGGGAAAGCAAGCAAAGAGTAGCAATCCACCTATTCCGTCACCTTCCACCGATGGAATCCTTCACCGCTTCACATGGACTTATTCGGGCGCCTCTCCAAAGGACTATAAGAGGCAAGAAGTATGCCCTCGTCGTCATAGACGACTTCTCGAGATATACTTGGGTCATCTTCATCGCCAACAAATCGATGTTCGACCGAGTTACCTAATCTACCGAAGAAACTCGGTGTGGAAAAGAACATCAAGATTAAGAAGATACGCTCGACAGCAGGAACGAGAGTTTCTAAACTCGAGTAGTTAAGACATCTTGCGATAAAGAGGGAATTCAAGCACGAGACATCAGCGCGCGCACCCCTCGCCAGAACGGACTTGCCGAACGTAAGAACAGAACTCTCAAAGAAGCAAGAAGAACGCTCCTCGCAGATTCTCGGACTACCCTCAAAGTTTTGGGCCGATGCTACCGACACCGCCTGTTACACTCAAAATCGATCACTACCGACACAAGAACACATGAAGACGCCATACGAACCGTGGAAAGGGAGAATTCCTTCTATTTCTCATTTTCATGTTTTCTACTGTCCTTGCTTTATCCACAACAATGGGAAAGATCGGTTGAAGGTCTTTGATAGCAAATCGATCAAGGAGTATTCTTAGGATACTCCCGAGTCGATAAAGCCTTCGTAGTTTTTAACTATCGAACTCTTTGCGTGGAGGAAAGCCCTCATGTTGTTTTTGATGAATTTGTTACTGAGAACAGGAAAGATACAAAGTCAAGTGCTCGAGGATGTCGGCGGCAAAAGCTACGGGATCTCGAACTAAATGACAAAGCCGAAAAGATCCAAAGATTGTTGGGATGATGAGTCGAAGATGAAGAAATTCGGACTCACCAACAAGCAATGTAGCTAACCTAGTTGATTCTATCGAACGTAATCAACAACATGTAACTTCGGTCGATGAGGAAGCCCCCGTGGTAACCGAGACCTCTACCGAGAATATAAACTCGGGGGGGAACCATTAATGTTCCCGAGCCGAATGCCCCCGAACCCGGAAACTCGGTAGATCCTAACCTTCTTACCGAATTACTACAGTCACAAAACAAGACTACCGAAATGCCTAATACACCTACCGATCGTGCGTAAGTGGTATCGAAGAAGAAGCCCGACTCGGGGCGTTCGTGGCTCGATGCTCATTCTTCGATCTTATCATTGGAGATCCATCAACAACTATAAGGACGAGATCAAGATTAATTCAAGGAGAAAGCTCACTTTACTCTTGTTTTCTCGTCTACGTAAGAACCTCGGTCGATGGAGGACGCACTTAAAGATGCTTCGATCGGGTCATTGCTATGCAAGAAGAGCCGAACCAGCTTCGTCGAAATGAAGTTTGGGAGCTTGTCGACGCACCTGGACATCAAGCACGTGATTGGAACTAAGTGGGTCTTCAAGAACAAGCGAGATGAAAACAACGTCATTGTCGAAATAAAGCTCGACTAGTTGCTAAAGGATACAATCAAAGGAGGGAATTGACTTTGATGAAACATTTGCTCCGGTCGCCGGATTGGAAGCCATTCGTCTTTTCCTAGCTTATGCAACACATCGTAGATTTAAGGTATATCGAGATGGATGTGAAGTCGGCTTTTCCGAACGGCGCATCGAAGGAAGAAGTCTACGTGGAACAACCGCCCGGCTTTCAGGCGGGGACATCGTGTGTACGAGACTTAGGAAAGCTCCGTATGGGTTAAAACAAGCACCCGTGGCTTGGTATGATACCCTATCGACTTTCTACTTCGTAAAGGTTTTCAAAAGGGGACAAGAGATCGCACCCTATTCAAGCATAAAGTCGAAGATGACATTCTACCGGTGCAAATCTACGTGGACGACATCATTTTCGGCCGCGTAAAACGAAGTTATATGTCGCCAGCTCGAGAAGATGATGAAGGAGAAATTCGAGATGTCCATGATGGGAGAGATGAATTATTTCCTTGGATTTCAAGTAAAACAATCACCGAAGGAATCTTCATCAATCAAGCCAAATACACTCGAGATCTTCTTAAAAGATTCAATTGTGATTCCAAAGAAACCGGTCCAAGATCCCCATGAACACGAACTTTAAAATCGATCTAGACAAAGAGGGAGCTTCGTTAACTCTACCGATTATAGAGCTATTATTGGTTCTTTACTTTATTTAACAAACTAGCCGACTCGACATAACTTATGCTGTAGGTGTATGCGCAAGATTTCGAGCGAATCCCAAGCGAAGTCATCTAGACTCGGCGAAGAAGATTCTCGCGATATCTAAGAGGAACACCCGAGGTCGGGTTATGGTATCCTGCCGATGATAATCTAATACCGACAGGTTATTCCGATGCCGATTATGCAGGATGCGGGATAGATCGAAAATCAACTTCCGGAACATGTCGGTTCCTAGGCGAGAAGTCGATATCGTGGTTTTCAAAGAAACAAAGACTCGGTAGCTACGTCCACTACCGAGGCCGAGTACATGGGCTGCAGGAAGTTGCTGTGCCCGGATCCTTTGGCTTCGACAACAATTGAGAGATTATGGTATAACTCAAGATGAAGTGCCCATCTACCGTGACTCCACCAAAGGCAATAGCTATAACTCGAACCCGGCTTTTACATACCGTGATGCAAGCACGTGGACATCCGACACCACTTCATCGGAGACCATGTCGAAAAGAAGGACATCGGGATGGAGAAAATCCATACCGACAAGCAAAGGGCGTATATACTGACCAAACCACTAGCCGAGAACAGGTTCGAGAGAACTATCGGTTGAGCTAGGTCCGCTCGATCCTACCGAGACAAGTCGGTAGAAGCCGACTACCGATAATAATATACTTAACAACAATGTGTATCGGTATGGAATCGGCATGACAGTCGAAAACTTAGTACAGTGACTCGGTTGGGAGATGCACACCGTACACAAGGGAGAACATGGTCATCAAGCACAACCATCCTCCCGATAAATGATGGTAACCAGCGATAAGTTCACCGAAGAGGTTTGCGTAGTATCGTTACTTAATTTGTTCGAAGCATGCCGCATTTAATGCATCGGTCCGCTTGCATTCGGTGCCTAGGAGCATTTATTCCTTACCATTTATTATGTTTAAGGTTTAAGGAAAGGTCAGCAGGACTCCTCGCCTGAGTAATTAATGCTCTCTGTCGCGCATTTAATGCATGTCTTCTCCATTAGCTTTATTACGTATATCTATATTTTTGGCGGCTATTGTAATCATTCTTTTATAACATTTAATCTTAGCCGCCCCTTGATTTTGAAAGATTAAATTTGAACCGTGCGATTCAAACTAAAGATCAAACTCAATATACAAAATCTTTCATCTTCTATCAACTCCTCACTTTTCGCCATTCTCATATCTTAGAGCTTTTTTAGCGATTCAGTTTCCTTCCTTACATCCTCATTCAAACTGCATTGCTATATCTCTTTTCAAGCTCTATTTCACGGTAATGTATCAGATGTCTGCTAGCAACTACTAACTTACTCTATTTTCAAGTGCTAATATGTTGTTTTGCAGATTTCAATGGCGAACGTTCAAACTCCAGACAACATTGAGGAGATTGTAGCCTCCAGGATTCTGTTTGAACCTACCTTGGCCTTCCGCCAAGTGGAGATCTCTTTCCTTGAACCCGTGTTTGACGCTTTGGAGCGTTTAGGGTTGGAGATGCTGGTTTCGAAGCACCCCCGTGCTTTTCTCCCTCGACAGGTCGCTGAAGTTTATTTCAACTGGAAATCTCTACCGTCGGGAGGAGAGGAATCGTCCTTCTCTTATCAGAAGGAAGTCGATCAAGATGAGTGGGAGTCAGTTGTTCTTACCTTCGATATTCAAGATGCTCTAGCTCTCTCTTTCGATCTTCCCAACTCCGGCATTTCTCCGATTGGATACAAGGAGAAGGAGATCAATGCATATGTGCAGAAATTCTGTGGACGCAAGGATGTGGCGTTCAAAACAGACTTTACCGAGGAATATGTTGCTACCTCGATGCAGAGGTCTAGCTTACGTGGTATCGCACATTCCGACAAGTTCACTGGATCATATGATCAACTCCGTCCAAACCTAGGATTCAGCTGATGATGGCAATAGACGATGGGGTTGAAGTGAACTCGGGCCGAGTATTATACTACTCGATGAAGGCACGGGCTCGAAGTTCACCACATTACCCACTCGGCGAGAGGAGGATAGCCGGTGTGGGTAAACTTCTATTCGGAACAAAGATGTACGTTTCCGATAGAATGCATAGTTCGGAGGAACTCACTGTTGAGAACTCAGCCTTTGAGGACTCCAAGTACTTTGACAAGAAGTCTATCAAATTTATGACAAAGGCCGGAGCGAAAAAGTCAATTGGCAAGGGGCCACCCGAACCGAAGAGAGCGGCGTCTCGCTTCCGCCCCCTAACCGTCCAAGTACCAAAGAAGAGGAGGTTGGCTAAGAATCGACCTGCTGAGGTCACAGCTGGCTCGCCCACTTACCATTATTGAGCCGGCTCCTCCTACTCAAGAGGAGCAACTACTCGATTCGATATCGGAATCGAGGGAGCGACGATCAAGGACAAAGTCCAAGTGATCGGCTCCGAGGGAACAGAGTCCGACAAGAGGGAACCGTCACCCGAACCTACTGCTGAGTGGACAACAACCGACACCACTCGATCATGCGTCCTTGCAAACGAGATTCAGCTAGAGATACCGTAAATTGCCGAGCACGCAGATCCGGTTGAAATAGCAAGAAGGACAAGAGCTCGGATGCTCTTAAGGTTTCTCGCACTGGGACATTCTTATTGACTTTGCCAAATCCCAGCGGTCACCGGGATGAGCTGCGACGAGGAGCAAGAGCTCCAAGCCAAGATTGGATTCGGAGAGCCAGCGATGTGGCGTCTTTCGAAGATTTGAGAGCCGCAATGCTCTATTTACCGAGCTTGAGAGCTCCGATCGAAACAGCCTCCGCCCCCATCTCCACCTTCCGATAAAGGCGATAATGATGATCAAGATGAGGAGATGGATGGCAAACCCAAGGAAGCGGACCGTGGGAGAATCTGCAGAGGGACAAACTCCCCAAGAGACGAGCCCAACACCACCCATAGTCACATCCGGTGAGGCTACAACCGCTCCGAAGTACGGTAGGGAGCGATTGATCTCGTTCTACGAGCAGAGGCTCGGAACCAGGCTCTTATCGAGATACAACCCATCGGTTCCGTATCCTCACGTTCGTCAATAGGGCTATCAAACACCAAGGTGAGAAAAATCGACTCCTAGCCAAAGATGTTCATTTTAAATGGGAGAAGTACACCAAGGCTCGGAACGAAGCTCTAAGTAAGTTGGCCGCCGACATCTCCACCCCTAAAGAGGCTTCTCGGCCCGATTTCAAGGAGATAGTTGAGCGGGCCCTAAGTGCTCAAAAGGCCGATTTAACAAAGACGAGTCGGCACTTGCCACTCAAAGATCAAACTTTCTCGAGCAAAGTGACTCAAGCGATGAAAACAATTCAAGGCTTCGTTGATGAGAGAAACAAGATAGCAACCACCTCTCTTCAAACGGCCATCAAGCAACAGTGCCGAGGCCTTAAAGGCCATTCAGAAAGAAATAACAGAATCAAATGATCAAGCTCTGCTGAAACTCCGTCAGGAGTCGGCCGCTCGATTGAAGAAATCTAGAGCCGATCGGGAGAAAGACTGGGAAAACTACCGTAACTTGGTCGGTGATTTTGATGACACGCTTACCCGGATCAAAGATTCTTGCTGTCACAACTGGAGCAGACGTAAAAGCTATCCGCACCTCCCCGGCGAATATTGCTGATGCCAAAAAGGGGGGAAGGTATTGTGAAAGATGAAACCGATACGGATACAGCGACGTCCGGATCCTCGAGGGACGGACTCAGGGAGGCAGGACCCTCCTCGCGGCGCAGAGCCCTCACCGCAGAGATTCGGGGGAACAGGCTCCGAGGCGGGACCAACTAATCGAAAAGGTACATCTACCGAGGTCCTTCTCCTTGATTTCCCACTACAAGCCACCCCCATCTCCTCTTCATGTGCACATAGACGAAATCGCTCAATTCCTTGAAGAGTCAGCGAAGAAGAAGAGTCTCAAAAGCCGCCGCAGAGGTCTGGGGAAGGAAATCGCTATCGAATCCACTACTCCTTCCTCCCCGATCAAGAAGTTTAAATCAAAAGCGGAGCAAGAGGCATTCGACCTCGAGAATAGCCCAAGAGCCGCAAGACAAGCCGGACCAGGAGCGTCGCCTAGAGGAGGCAGGCGAGCAAATAAAAAGCCTAAGGGCAAAGCCGTCGGGGGCAAAGGAAAGAGAAAGGTCATTAATACGGTCGAAGAGCAAAAGAAGAAAGCCCAAGAAGAATTTGCTAAGGCTCTTCCGATCGAAATCAAAGCTACTTGCTCGTAGTATTCCCATATCTACTCTTACACTCGAGCGATAGCGAGAAGATCAAACGACACGGGAGGCGACGCCGCAAGGACCGAGTCTCGGACGAGGAGACACTAGAGCGGCCGCTCTCCGTGAGAAGAAAAGGATGGCCGACTCCGGCAAGAATGAAAAGCCTATCCGATAAACCAGAGAACGATCCAAGAAGGCGGATCCCGAGAGGATCTAAGTTCATCGGGGCCCCCACATCAAGCAACAACCGATTCGAAGCATGTGGATAAGTGGGTGCCGGCTGATATGAATGAACATTGGGAGAGATTGAAAGAAACTTTTATCAAAGGCTACTACGTATGGCGCATTTACCCACTTGATCGCCCACCGATCAGCTCTTTGAGGAGTTGATTACGAGATTTAATGTTGAATTCCGTGAACGGTGAAGCAAGTCATGGAATCACGAAAATGTAACCTTCCGTGCCCCGGCCTTTCCGACGTATTCCACCGCCGAGACTTGCTAGTGGATCGCCGAGCACTAAGGACATAGAAAGAGAAGTGGAGGAAGCCGCCTACGGTCCCGAGCCTTGCTCCCGGAAAGGCCGGATGATAACTTGGAGATCCGGGAGATTCGAGCTAGAGTGTATAAATACTATTACACGGATCCTCCCGAGGAAAAATCCACCGACTTCAAGAAGAAAACGCAGGTTCAAGAAGCAAAGCAGCAGTGATTTTTCTCTCATTTTTTGTAATAAGCATAGGAACTCGTAATTCTTGATATATATATCGGTTCCTTCCGCTTGCTAGACAATTACTCATTGTCTTTCGGCCTTTTACTTTGTGTTTACACTACCGATCACCAAGTGATCTCGACACACACTCACATCGGTTTCTCGATCTTGCCTTTCTCTCACCTGCTGAAGTTCATTTACTATTATCGGTTTTTCCTCGATGCTTTAAGGGGGGAAATTGTTGTCGTAGGACAAGATCTTTAATAAGATATTAGAGTATAGAGGTTTTGGCATCATCAATTAGGGGGAAATTGTTGGATATGAGTCGGTAGATTGATACTCACGTGTTCTAGGGTTAAAAGAAATTGGGGGAAATCATAGTAGTACTATGGAATTGAAGATCCCAAAACCGAGCCGATATCGGTAGATTAGTGTGTCGATAGGATTAGCCGATGTATAGGTTAGACGTGATGTAATGCTTATTATTTTTGTCTAAGTCCCGTACGGGGTAGTTGTTGAACCGATCTTCACCGAAGATACTTTTCGAACCCCACGTCATCGGTGTAATCGCTTGCATTCTTCGTCGCCACCGATATCAAACTCGGTTGAAGATCCCGCATCAGTGACCGGACCTCGCAGAAGCATTCTCTACAAGCTGATGGTCATCAGTAGAAGAACTAGTGCAAGCAGTATACCTTCGCAGTCGACCAACTGACTATCAGAAGCTCACTTTATCAGTCAGACGACTCAGCCGAAGAAGACAGACTTTCGAGTACTGTATCCGATAGAAAGCGACCCAGCACTTAAAGTCCCTTCAAATGTTCAGCAGAAGACATACGAGGTAGTTTGAACGGTCAACTCTGACACTCACCAACTACAAACCTAGACCAATGAGAAGCCGACAACGCTTACCTACTCTACACAGTAAAGCTGCTCTCATGAACGCGGCATTAAGCGCCCCGCCGCAACAAAGTTGAATAGTGGCCGTTTTCTTTGGACGCTTGTGACACGTGGCATCGTCGTCTCCAACGGACATATGTCACAACTCACAACTATAAATAGAGAAGGATTTGAAGATTTCAAGCAGAGGAAAATACGCGAAATCAAGGGAAATCATTAAAACTCACAACGCTCTAGAACCTTCAAGCTTATCCAGAGACGAACTAGTTTTCATAGAACACTTCTTGTAGTTCATCTCTCTAGAGCACTTTGATCCCTATCTTCTCTAGACTAAGCTCATTGCTAGATTCATAGCTTAGATCCGAAGGAGTTCACATTTAGTGAATTGTTCTTGTTGTAAGAACTCCTTCTCAGTTGGAGAATATTCCCTCCCTTCTAAACTTAGGTTTGGATTGTAAAGTCGCCAAGGACTATAACTTAGAGGGAACCGTCCAGCCGCACGGTATCCCCGCCGAGGCTTGCTCGAGAATAATCAACAAGTTCTCCCGCCTTGTTCGGGGCCGTGGACGTAGAATCTTGCGTATCCGAACCACGTTAAATCGCTTGTGTTCATTTACTGTTTTATTGCATTGCATTCAACTGACTTGAAAATCATAAGTTTGCATAAAACGTATTTTATAAAGTGCACAGCCAAAAGATTTAACTTGCAAAAACGCGTTTTCAAAAGAGACGACTCCGGGCCTAACACTTATCCGCACTACAGTCTCCGACTGAGTTTCGTAATACTGACATCAGTCAGTAGAAGAGCTCAGAAGCTGACTCACTTTGACCCCAGTGATCGAAGGCTTACTTGGCAAACATCAGCTTCAGCTGACCTTCACTGAGAAAAAGAAACAGAGCTCAGGTGTATTCACCCCCCCCCCCCTCTACACCTGACTTTTCGTCTCCGGACCAACACATACTCACAGCCTTTTTTTCGGGCATTGTGTATCGTCAAATTAATAACTTCAACTTACAATAACATAAAATATATATGTAAATATTAATAAAAATAATACTGACAAATACAAACAAATTATTACTACTCCATATAAAATGATTATACGTCTGAGTTTGGAAAGCATGTATCCGGAAAACTCCAAACGAAAATACCAATAACACCCCTCCCTACATTGGGGAACAAGCAAGCCGTTCCGGGTCAATCACGTAAATTACAATCCACGCCGGCGATTTTGTCATCCAAACGCCCAACGGCATTCCGAGACAAAAACCAACAATTAAATACTCTCTCCGTCCTAAATATATATGTTTATTTTCCTTTTTCGTATGTCACAAATTTATATGCATATTAATAATTTTGTATATTTAATTAAATCTTTCATTAATTTTAATATGTGTAATTAATGTAATAATATACAAAAAGAATATTTTATCCAACTTTTTTAATAACAAATATAATTATGTTATTAATTTTTTAATAATTTATTTTAATTTACTCATATTCCAATACCAATATTTATCTAACTTTCATATCATTAAATATTTTTTTAATATATGTGGAAAAGCAAATAGGTGGACCTCACGTATACCTCTTAACCAAGGTATGACTTGGGAACCAACCTGGAAAGCAATACCGAATTGTCCTTACCTTACATCACAGTTGATTGAAGGTGGTGTCAAACCTCGGTTAACTCCTTCCAAATCCACTTTCTAGCTATTACCTTTGCCAGAGGATTTCTTTCTTAAGGCCTAGAGATAGCTGTCTAAGACCTTTTCTGATCAAACTATGGATAAGCCGGATTGAAGGATGGCCCCCCAGCTTGAATAGATGATCATCTGGTTAAGAATTTATCAATGATACAATAAAGCATTGGGCATATATGCTTGTTGGAGTTTGTGGTTCACGGCATCAGACAGGTTGGAGTTCTTACCTTCTTGGGACTCCATGGACCGAGATCTTCTTTTATTATATGGTCAATACCGATCCACTTTAGCAGATCATATGGATGTAGAAAAAGCTTCACATTTTGATGAATTGGAAACATCTCTTTTCCATTTCTATTTACCCAGTTCATATCTTTCTTTCGTGTGTTCCCGGGAGGAATTCGATCTCTTCAATCTCGGAATACCACCTAAATAACTGCGGCCAGAGAGTCAAATAGGTCGGGAAGAAAGAGTCTGAGGTCGGGTTGGACGACATATATCTTGGTTGGTCCCACCATCACTAGAGATTGGACATATATAGTTTCTTTCTTCTAAATAAAAATAAAAGATTCAACTAACTCTTTATTTTTATTTTAAAATAGCTGCAAGACCAAAACAGGGTGAAAAAACCGAAAGCCCTTCTTTAAAATAAAAAAGTTCCCAGATACATGGCTTACATACCCGGCTCAACATTCTTGGAAAACCCTACCTCAATAAAGCTATTCTTGGAAAATCGAAAAGATGCCGTATCTCAACGCCATGATTGAATTCGCAATTGAGATAAGGCGCTGGACAATTGGCAGCTTGGAGTTGGAGCTCAGCGTCTTGTAGACGAACTTACTGCCGTCCGAAATACATAGAGAGAGAATCGTCGGTGAGATCAGGTTTGTTGGCTTTCAGACCTAGAAGCTTGGTGTAATTCGAGGCGTGGTAGTTCTTGGGGTGGAGAATCGATTCGCCGGCCTCGAAAGTCTCGCCGCCGATGGTGACGCTCGCCATCGGGCCTCCGACGATGCCATTTGAAAATTGCGATCTTGGTGACGGTGTCTGGTGGAGAGTAGCGGCGGAGGAAATGCGTGACGGAGGCGCCGCCTATGCCGCTGCCGATTATGCAGACTGTGTGGGAGTGTGCGTGGGAGAGAAGGATGGGGATGAGTAGGAGGAGAGCTCTGATTTGCCGATGATTGCTCGGGAGCCGGTCATCCACAGTAATAATTTTAAGTAGATTTTTTTTTGGGGCAAAAAATTTATGGGAGGAGCCCTTCTGTTTTTTGGGCAAAAAAATTAGGGGAGGAGCCCTTTTCTTTCGGCAGCTATTGGCATATGATATTCGGAGTCACTGTTAACAGGAACAGTAGCATAGGTGGGAGAGTTCTACTGTTTATAGTAACAGTAATCGTAAATTGGCAAAAATAGTCCTCAAACTTCGCGTTTTTGCGAATTTTGTCCTCAAACTTCGCGTTTTTGCGAATTTTGTCCTCAAACTTCTTTTTTTTTGTTTTTTGACCATCAACTCCTTGTTTTTTGCGATTTTAGTCCTACTGTTAGATTTTCCGTCAATTTAACCGTTAATTCAATTTTTTTTAAAAAAAATAAAAAATCAAAAAGGCAAAATCAAAATTTTTATTTGCACGGACCAAAATTGCAAATAAAAAATGATTTGGGACCTATTTAGCAAAATAAAACAGTTTAAGGACTGATTTCACAAATTTTAGACAAATAAGCTAATTGCTTCGTATCGACGAGATTTTGCATTAAATTTTCGATTTTTCATATAACTTTATTGCTTCGTATCAAATATAAGCTAACGAAGATTTCGTACCAATATAAACAACATTTAATTCGAAATGCAAAATATATATTGTGAATTAATCATTAAAAAATAAAGTTATTATCACCCAAAATTTTACTTCAAAATAACCATTTAGTGCATAATATTTACTTTAAAATAACTAGAATAGAAGGAGAATTGCGAATCTGCAATTGATGCGCTCGCTGACGAATTGCGAAGGAGGCCGACGGCGAAGAATATTCCCTGGAGCTCGCAGCGGAAGAGGAAGTGGGAGACGAATCCGCCGAAGCTGATGAACATGGGGACGAGGTAGATCCAAGCGAGGAAATGACCGAGCTGATCATCGCGCTGGTAGCGGACGTGAGTTATGGTTACGGCCTTCAATGGCAGGTGGTGGTGTTGGGGATTCATCATGGCAGTTCTATGCAGAGAATGTGAATACGAGACTAACCTTGTTTGCAGTAGTTTTTTGGCTTATTATAGTATTTGCAAATAAAACTAATATTTTATGTCATTTACGAACTGATACATATTTTCCTCGTATTATATTATTCATGAAAAATTATGAATTAAATATTTTTTATAACATATTATTCATCGTAAAATACGAACTGACACATATTTTCCTCGTATTCATGTTATTTTGAAGTAAATGTTATGCTCTAAATTGTTATTTTGAAGTAAAAAAATTTGGGTGATAATAACTTTATTTTTTAATGGTTAATTCACAGTAATATTTTGCATTTCGAATTAAATGTTGTTTATATTGGTACGAAGTCTTCGTTAGCTTATATCTGATACGAAGCAATAAAGTTATATGAAAATCGAAAATTTAATGCAAAATCTCGTCGATACGAAGCAATTAGCTTATTTGTCTAAAACTTGTGAAATCAGTCCTTAAACTATTTAATTTTGCTAAATAGGTCCCAAATAATTTTTCATTTGCAATTTTTGTTCATGTAAATAAAAATTTCGATTTTGTCCTTTTAATTTTTTATTTTTTAAAATTAAAATTGAATTACCGTTAAAATTGACGGAAAATCTAACGGTAGGACTAAAATCGAAAAAACAAAGAGTTGAGGGTCAAAAAAAAAAATTTTTGTTTGAGGACAAAATTTACAAAAACTCGAAGTTTGAGAACTATTTTTGTCAATTCACCCCTTATATATAAGGGTAAAATATATTCGGGAAGGAGGGAGTAGTAATAGTTGAACTTGAACCTCACGAATTTCTCATTCTCACTCTCAAATCTCGCTCCCATTTTCAGCTGTTCTGCTCCGCCGCGCTCCGTCTCCGAATGGCGCACCTCGTTCGGGTCGGATCATCGGGCCGTCTCGCCAAGTCCGGCGTGCTCGGAGCTGCGCGATCCATGTCCACCGCGTGGTGGCGCCACGTGGAGCCTGCTGCCAAGGATCCGATCCTCGGAGTTACCGAGGCTTTCCTCGCCGATACTAGTCCTCAAAAAGTCAATGTCGGCGTTGTGAGTATTCCGCGACTTGCTCTGGAGTGTTTTTCTAATTTGAGGAAGCCTCGATGAGTTTCTATTGTTTTGGCTGAAATTTGTTGGCAAGTTGCTTTTTTTTAGATTTGTTTGTTTTCACCTGGTAGAGCTACCTGGTGAATTTTGATGTACTGCAATTTCTTTCATTTTCTAAAAATTCTATGTTTTGCCTGATTGTTTTGGTGAATAGGGTGCGTACCGTGATGATAATGGAAAACCGGTGGTTCTGGAGTGCGTCAGAGAAGCCGAGAGGAGAATCGCCGGCAACTTGAACATGTAATTATTTTTATAAAGTTACTATTTTGATTCTTCCTCGTAATAAAAACTGAAAAGGTTCTAAAATTTTTAAGTTCGTATGATCGTCGCTAATTCTGTGCACTACAGCATCACTGATTCACGTATGTTGTGTGAATTGATTCAATGGAATAGTAGATGAAAACTTATTACAGTAGAACATGTAAATAGTAAATTGATACTGATTCTGTTCTCAAAAAAAATGATTAGTGTGGATAATTTGTTGAAATATATTGTTGATAATTTTAACTGCACTAATCCAAAGGTGTTGGCTTTCTCGATCTGAGGAATTAACAGTAAAGTCACAGGTGGTGGTTAGGTGATAAAGTAGAGGCATTTAAGGTCGTAGTGTAAATTCCTATGCATTCTTTTCTAGCCACAACTCTGCAGTGCTCCCCTGTTTCGAACTTTAATCCATGCTTATTCTCATTTGCTACTTTGATACCCCTTTTTGTAGCGGCTAGAGGATAAGGATTCCTGATTGTGCCCTCTCCACTATTGCAGATAATTAATATCTTTATCACACCTCAGGAATGATTTTGTGTGTTAAAGGAAACGAAATGAAAAATTGAAGCCAATATGAAAATGTGAAATGAATAAAGATGAAAACTAATGGTTTTATGTTATAATGCTTCATATAATCATATTTTATGTTGAGCTCAGGTTGAACTTAGATGTGGATTTATGATGAGTTTAATGCCAAATTATGGATAAGAGCGTACCTGATTAAAGCACTAGTTTTCAGATACATTTCTTTAAAAAATCTAATTATAATGGAGAAGTTAATCTAAATCCTGTCAATAAGATAAATGATTCTAATTCTGAATTCTTTGTTACTAAGATACAAGTTACTTCTCATTCTTTATTAATTTCTTTTTTATTCGTATTTAAATCTCTATTTATAGCTTTCACTAGCAAAATGATTTCTGTGTTTATTTTAGTAGGATTAAGAAATTTCCGTTTTTGTTTCTATTTGTGTCTTGGAATGAGATGATTCGAATGGTTATCTTAACAGAGACATCAGTAGAGGCAACATTAGGGTAATAAACATTTGCAGTCACATTAACCATCATCTTGCATTACACGGAAGACAGCTTATTGCAGAAGACTGTTTTATGTTTGGAATGCAAATCAAATCAGTTTGTCCATAAGGGCACCAAACACGATTTCCATGCAACAAATTTGCTAGTTTTTGTTTTTGTCCAGTTTATTCTTAGGATTTGCAATTAACAGGTTTTGGATTCAGGGAATATCTACCCATGGGCGGAAGTGTCAACATGGTTGGTGAGACTCTTAAGCTGGCGTATGGAGAGGATTCTGACTTGATCAAAGATAAGAGAATTGCAGCTGTACAAGCACTTTCAGGAACTGGTGCATGCAGGCTCTTTGCAGACTTCCAAAAGCGCTTTTGCCCCGAGTCACAGATTTATATCCCAGTTCCCACCTGGTCCAAGTCAGTATTAATTTAGATTGTATTCTATCCCGACTGGTAGCTTGTATGCTTTAGTTCATATTTCATGACATACTATGGTGTTCTGGTAGTCATCACAACATCTGGAGAGATGCACATGTCCCTCAGAGAACATACCATTATTATCATCCAGAATCGAAGGGTTTGAACTTTGCTGGATTGATGGATGATGTGAAGGTGAAAATAACTTCAATAAACCTAACACCGTTTTTTGTTTGTTAGTTGGCTTGTTCTATAACAAATCCTTTTTTAATTTTTTTTTAATTCTTCTTTTTTTTTCCCAGAATGCGCCAAATGGGTCTTTCTTTCTCCTTCATGCTTGTGCTCATAATCCAACTGGAGTGGATCCTACGGAAGAACAGTGGAAAGAGATCTCCTACCAATTCAAGGTTGCTCCCATTGTTTTTTGCTTCTTCTGCCTGCTGATTTACTTATTAGTACTTTTCTTTAATATACAACCGTGTTTATTTACTGATGAAGTAATATATATATCTATATATATATATATATATATATATATATTTATATATATATCTTCAGGTCAAAGGACATTTTGCCTTCTTTGACATGGCATATCAAGGTTTTGCCACTGGTGATCCAGAAAGAGATGCCAAGTCAATTCTGATTTTTCTCGAGGATGGCCATCTAATAGGTTGTTCTCAGTCGTATGCTAAAAATATGGGACTTTACGGCCAGAGAGTGGGTTGTCTTAGGTAATTCTTACTACATAAATCTTACTTGAGATCCTAAGACAACATAATTTCTATTGCCAGTTCTTCTAGACAACTATTAGTAATTTCTTATTTTGATGCTTTTATCTTGAGCACAGTGTGGTTTGTGACGACGAGAAACAAGCAATAGCAGTGAAAAGTCAGTTGCAGCAGCTCGCAAGACCCATGTACAGTAATCCACCTGTTCATGCCCCCTCATCGTTTCCACCATTCTTGGTGATCCGGACTTGAAGCAATTGTGGCTGAAGGAAGTAAAGGTAATTTACAGACTTCTTTTGCAGTATTAATTCCCTTCAGTCTGGTAGAAGTTGAAGCGTATATAACTAGTAGTTTAGCTAATATGAAGTATGCTACTGGACTTTGATTGAGAATCACTCGTAAAACAGTTTCTTCGCTTGTGTGATGTCTGATATACATTAAAGGACAGAACGAAAGATTTAAATGTTTCTTCAAGGGTGTATAAATTTGTTTCAATCCAATGTGAGTCTCAGTCTTTTTATAAAAATATTTGTTTAATGTCGTATTCGGAATCTTCTTCTTCTTTTTCTTCCAGGGGATGGCTGATCGAATCATTGGAATGAGAACTGCTCTACGCGAAAATCTTGAAAACTTGGGTTCTCCTCTCTCATGGGAGCACATAACCAAGCAGGTCGATTTCTTGCCTTTTCTTTAACAATTTCCCAATATTTTCTCACTTCATTTCCTAAAAGATGTGTAGTGCTAGCAGATTGGCATGTTCTGCTTCAGTGGCATGACACCTGAGCAAGTAGATCGCTTGACCAGTGAATTCCACATTTACATGACTCGCAATGGGCGTATTAGGTATTTCATCTATTCTCTGTAGTGCCATATTTTGGAATAGAGAATCTCGTGTGTATTTCTATTATAATGGTATCAACTCTAATACAGTATGGCTGGAGTGACTACTGGCAATGTTGGTTACTTGGCGAATGCTATACATGAGGTCACCAAATCAGCTTAGGAAGACTGCATACTTTTTCATATATATTAATTTATATGGAGACATAATTTTTGGATCCTTGAAAATAAATTAGATGTAAGAGCATGCAATTTCTGTTTTGGGTATAAAGAGGTATTAGACCTCTAATAATTTAAGGATGAGAGATGGGAAATCTGTTGATTAGTCAACAAACATTCATTACCTTATAGACTTTCCAGTTGAAGTCATTTAATCCTCCACCATAATGCTATCATGAGAGGCTATTCTTATTTTTATGACGCGAATAATTTATAACTATTGTCGATGTGTTTACTTGATAAATACAACGCAGAAGATGTTTTTCTTTTCTAATATGGAGGAAAATAGTAAGTTCTGAGATAAAGGTTTTAACTGTCAAGTATTGTGTATTTACCAAGTTACAAGAATTAAAAAGGATTGAAAATACAACTTAAAAATCCTGCTGCTATGCCTGATTAACACCACTGCCAACTTGCTCCCTACATATCATAAAATCTTGAGTTTCAACCAAAATGGATGTACAGAAGAGATCAAACTTGATTAGCTACAACTTGCTGTTTCAAGGGAGTATACAATATATATATATATATATAGAAACAAAACGCCTCCTATTGTCGATTTAGCTTCGATCTAGATCACGTCCCAGCAGGATGGGGAACATGAAGACTCCGATCAGATTGCCGCCGGATATGCTCTGGTATCAACTTGTTGATCAACTCAGGGGAAGCTCCAACCAACTATGATGGAATGCAATGTTAGATAAGCATATGATGTGAAGGAAGGAAGAAGATAACTTATGAAACGTACTTCCTGCTTAAAGTTAAAAAGAGGCGGGAGAAGGCGACTATTTGGGAGGCGGGCGTTGGGGTCTCGAAGCTCATCGAAGAAAGGATGGGCACATGCTTCTAACTGCATGGAAAGAAATATAAAGATTGTCACCTTCTGATTGCTGTTTAGAATATATAGGAACTACGTAAAGCAAACTTACTGCTGTGCATCGGAGATTCGGAGAGTACTGCAGTAGCCTAGAAGCAAGATCGATGGCCTCCGGAGGCATCCGCTTATGGAAAACCTGCTCAGATAATTTTTCAATCAGATAGAGAGCAAATTGCTTGTGTATGCTGCAAAAGGAATATAAGGCAAGAGAGTTCATACTTTGTGCCAAGGATGGGTCTTGATCTGGGGGAACCTGAAATCGGTATAATTTGGATTCATGCATCGGATTTCTTCGCGGGTTGGAGTACCAAGAACCTGTTTGAGAAAGTCGTTATGATAGTTGGAGGGTATAGAGATATAGCATTAGCCTTTGTTTATTATGCTTCAAATATGTAAAGTTGAAGGACACACCTTGATAATCTCGACAAGTTGATCGACTGCATTTTCTCCTGGAAAGAGAGGCTGAAATAGGAAAAAAGTGCATTTTGCATAAGAAAGAGATGTATGAAAGCTTCTCATGCATCAGAACAGTGATTATAGATACAGACCTGGCCTAAAAGTAGCTCAGCAAGGACACAACCAGCTGACCAGATATCAATGGACGATGTATATTCGGTTGCACCAAATATAAGTTCTGGGGCCCGATAGTAACGAGAGCATATGTAGGATATATTGGCCTCACCCTTCACCTGACCATTATTAACTAACAGGGTAAGGAAGACGGAATTATTGGCACAACTGGACATCATCAACTTATAATAACTAAAAAATATATATATGTACAGCAGTCGATAAAACCATGAAGAGAAAAAGTAAATACACACACAAACACATCTATATCTATATATCATAATAGCATGCTAATCTGTTCTTTTCTGTAGAAGAGAAACAATAGCCTGATATGTCCCTGGAAAACAAATGTCGATCATAATTAAAAGGGAGTAAGATGGTGTCCTTTTTTTGTGAGGAAACAATCATGTCTCGTTTGACGACGGTCAACCTAACAGCAAGATAAATAATACACATTCTATCAAACTCAAAAGAACAAGCAATTCTTCCTTTCCATCTGTATTTCTTCTTCAATGCGTATGCATATTTCAAGCTTCTTATCAATCTTATAAAATATCTCGACCACCTCATGAGATCGTTGTGTATAGCATTCTCTACGAATAGATGTGAGCATAAGTAACTTTCTGCATCTTAACAAGCAAAGTACAAGATGCATCCACCCATTGAGTTCTACACAAATAACAGATACAGCAGGTTTAAACTCAAGGAATAAAACAACATAACTTACAAGAACTTTAGCACTTCCAAAATCACAAATCTTGACCTGGTGAGTTAGCGGATCAACCTGCAATGCAGACACGGGACATTATATCAATTCAAATATACCAAAGTAAAAGTTAGGAGAGCAAATTTTATTAAGAAATATAAGTATTTGGGGAAAGGAGTTCTCGAGTCAATTACCAATATATTTTGAGGTTTTATATCTCTGTGGCAAACTCCAGCAACTGAATGCATATATGCTAACCCCCTAAACAACTGAAGCAGATGCAGAAATTTCCTGATGTCAAAGATAACTTTGTATATATGTTTCTCAGTAATGACAAATCAGATAAACAAATACCTGATAGGTGTAGAGTTTGACATAAATCAATGGCATTCTTTGATTTGAATTTGTGTAATGCTTTAGGACCTTATACATAGTCTCCGGGACATAATCCATGACCAAGTTAAGGAAAAGCTCATCTCTGGTCGTCGTAGAAAAGAAGCAATGCTTAAGGGAAATCACATTCGCATGATCCATTAGCCGCATTAACTGCAGCTCACGATTTTTATACCGCTTATCTTGGAGGACCTTTTTTATGGCCACTAATTCTCCCGTTTCCAAGCATTTTGCCTGCAAAAAAATGGTTGATTAGCATTGAAAAAGGCCTTAAGATTGCCGCATTTTGATCATTATGGCTATGGGAACGCACCTGAAAAACTACTCCAAATGATCCTGTACCCACAACGCGCTCTGCCATGTAACTAACTGTCTGCACAAATCAGCTAAGGTAGTTTAGTTACCTCCCATAAAAGATTATTGACACAAGTAATTGAATACACAGAAACATCATCTGCACAAATCAGCTAAGGTAGTTTAATTACCTCCCATAAAAGATTATTGACACAAGTAATTGAATACACAGAAACATCACACAACAGAACACTACCAATTCCCTCCAGAATCAAAAGTAACGAGTAATGGAAAACACGAGCTAAGTATTCTTAAGCGGTCAAATCTTTCACAACACTTAAATAAAATCCACAAAATAGGACTCCATCACCTACCCTTTTGGGCTCGCCATTTTTCCCTCCAATAGTAGTGGAAATTATGTGACCTGTTAGTGGATCGTTCCCCTCCACCGTCTGCCCTGCCATCTCCTGTAAACAGAAACCAATCCAAAGTCTTTACATACCCAGAAATAATATCTACCATCAATAACCCAAATTAGTGAGTACAGCTTCAAACTATGACCACTTAAGTTCGGAAAGATTTTGAAGCAAAGCAACATAAAGTGCCCAAGGAAAAGGAAAATAAGGAGATGCAAACCGGTCAAGGATCTAAAGAATATGCTAAGCTTAGAGACGAGAAAAGAATTGTCTAATACCAACTACAGCTTTAAAGAAAGCATCACATGCCACAAAACTTCAGAAGGAAAGAAACAGACTACTCCCTCCGTCCCATTATTTATGTCCCATTGGGATTGGGCACGGTAATTAAGATAGTAGAGGTAAAGGTGTAAAGTTGTGGTGTAAAATTATAAAGGGGTAGGGTCCACTTGCTTAGATTGATTGTGATCCACTCATTTATTTCCTTATTTGATATGGGACATAAATAATGGGACAACCAAAAAAGGCAATTGGAACATAAATAATGGGACGGAGGGAGTATTATTTTTTTAAGGAGAATAAGCCGTCAGCAGCTAGAACAAGCAACCTTGATTCACACAAAACTTCAGTATAAAAGATGTTTCGGTTAAATTACAAAAGTTTATACCAATCATTTAGCTTCTGTAAAAACATAGGCAGAACATAGACAGAAAAATCAACTCTGCCAAAAGAGCAAAAATGGAATGGATACGTTCTAGTAATAACTATAAACCTAGCTGAAGCGCTGAATTGCGCAAACTGCCAGATCGCCGTGGAAACAGTTTCTCCAATCGATTAAGAAGCAAAGATTGAGAACGAAGTGAAGATACTTAGCTAGATCGAGTAAGAGAAGAGACCTAACTAGGGTTTCGTGAATCAACAAACACACACAATGGGAATGAGGTAAGGGAGAGTTGGGGGAGAAGCGCAGTAATACCTTGTCGGTGTCCATATTATGGGACGCGGCGGCAGAAAGCTTCACGGCGGCGGGAAGAAGTTGAGCTTGGTCAAGAACATTATGATGGTGATTATGATGATAGTAATGGTCGGGTGGTGGATTATGGTGCTGTTGCTCAGGTCCCAGCGGCAACGACGCATGTGATCTATTTCTCTCTCCTCTCTCCCCACCAATTAATGCCTCCGTCCCATTATTAGTGACCACCTTTCCTAATTCGGATGTCCCGCTATTAATGGCGACATCCCAAATTGATAAAAAATTATTACTCTCTTTCCTACTTTATCATCTTATCTCTCCTACTTTATCATCTACTTTTATTATTATACGCATTTCTCTTTCCTACTTTATCATCTTCTCTCTCCTACACTCTCATTATCACACTCATCTCTCTCTCCTACTTTATTATCTACTCATCTCTCATACTTTATTACATATTTCCTTAATTCTCGTGCCGAAAAGAAAGGCGTCACTAATAATGGGACGGAGAGAGTAAAACGTTATTTAATGCCTTATTTTTTTTATTAATTTATTAAATCTTAATCACTTTATTGTCTCATACTAAAAATAATTAATTATATATAACTTCTAATTCTTCTTTTATGAAACCCGCTCATTTATTTTACAAATAAATTTAACTCTCCTAATGAAACGAAAGGAAAGTACAATATATTTATAAACTTCGATCCTTTAGGAGTATGTAGGTTCTACTTAAATCCTTGTATGGGTGGAATTCAAATTTGAAATTATTATTAATATATATATATATATATAATAATAATTTATTTATTGTGTATATTCGTAATTTTTATTTTTAAAAATTATACCATTAGTTTTATTTGTTGTGTATGAAAAACAAGTCTATCTCTATGCTTAAATTTAATATGATGATCCGAAAATGAATACGAATCATTTATTATGGAATGGATATAGTAATAGATATTATTTGCATTAACCAAAATGCAAGAAGAGAACCAAAAGTGTATCGAATCGAATTTTTATTAAAAAAAATAAAAAAAAATAGTCGCTATTGAGATGTACCAAAATAAACTTTATTCTTGTATGATAGCCTACAAATCAATAGAAGATACAAATTAGCCTAACTATGTGCAAAAGGTCCCTACAGAATAATGATCTTGAAATTTAAATTCATAGTCTTTATCACAAGATAAATACATTAACCGTTATAAGATTTTGGGTTTAACATTTGTAGCGCAAAGCACCTCAACAATTTGAATGTGTCCAAATTTTGTTCCAATAATGTATCTCTAAAGTTGTCCAATTATTGTATTACAATGTTTGATTTTATCAGATTCTATAGTTTGTCATGCGATGACAAGAAATAGATAAGACGGCTAAATCATTAGGGGAAAATGATTAAAATTAAAAAGATGCATAGTTGTCATCACACCTTGACACGAGATGGCACGTAAGAAACTTTACCCATCAATGATTTCTGAATTTGTAAAGATTTAAGAAAGTAAGCATATATTCAACTTAGGTAAGAACTCAAACAGCCTCCCATGAACATGGGGAAAAGGAAACCGTTTTACTCCATATAACACTTCTATATCCTTCCTATCCATTGTAGAGCAAAAATGAAAACAGAGAACAAAAATACCTGTAGCTACAAACGAGATCTGGCTAAATTCAGTTCATACTTTGGTTCTCATTTACTTTCAATTTGCTGAAGTGGTCTGCAGCCAAAGACAATGATTGTATGGAAACTGGGTAAGAACGGCCCATCTGCACGGATCGCCAAGATAACCGATCAGGGTTGAGAAAGAGCAGCAATTTTGAATGGCAAGGATAAAGGAGTTCTTATATGTTAAAGAAACTGTATTCATCTACAACTAGGAATTGCAAGAGTATGCATTAAATTTTAGTTAGGATCGATCTTTTGTATTGAGGTGGAAGAAAATATGGGCTTACCGTGCTGGTAATGTGGAAGGTGTCTACGTAGCCAGCAAATTTGGAACCTGCAAACACAAGAATAATTAAACTTGATTAAGAACTATTCGTCCTCATAGCACATGCCAATTGGATTTCACTTAAATGTGTATTGGTATCGTGAAGCAAGATACAAATCCATTAAAGAGATGTGGTTTGCCCCAAGCATAATTATGTAATCATTCACCATGAAATTCAACTATTTTTTGGATCTTATAGAGTATAACCAAAAAACTGGGGCGAGAACACACATGCAGGGAAAGAAGCTAAGTGAAAATAGTGTGATCCCATTTGACACAAAAAGACTATCCTTTGTTGATGATAAGCTTACCACATGCATCTTCAATTCAGTTAATTGTGCTCGAGTGTGATGTAATATGAGCAGATCTTTATTTTCATTTTAGATTTTCAGGTATCATCCAAATAAATGCTCATTATGATGAAACATGCTCAACAACCTAGATCGATTTTCAGTCTCATTCGAGAAATTTATATCCAAGTACGTTATGAAATAATTTCCAAGTGAACTTGGTCACTGATACATCGTAAGGCACAAACAGAAGTTAACCGAAAATTATTTTTGCACACCATTCTGGCTATGGACTACATAAATTTCTTAAATTTTAGCAATTTTTTTTCAGTCACACGCGAACAGACACGTCTTCATACAGCTACCAACCATGGCAACCAAAAACTGACTCAGTTAAATAGCACATAAATGAAATAATAAATGAGTGATTAAGTCCACTTACTCTTCTTTAAACCTGCAGGCTTTGCAAGCAAAAGAGCTTGTACGAAAGCACCGATGTTTTCTCTCAAGCAATTTTCAGCAAAACTAACCTGCAAAACGACACTTAAAACAAATACAAGAATCAAAGCTATGACATGAACAAACGTGTCATAAATTTCGAAGTTGTAAAAAGAAAACTAATGTAGAAACAAAGTATACCTTCCCTAGGGGCACATGTACAATTGCAGTTTTGTCTTTCTCAAAAGGAACGCGGTCCTTTGCGTCTTTGACAGCCCGAGTTATGTCATTGGTTAAAGTTCCTTTCTGCATGCAACATTCAGGTGAGACATAATTGCAACCTAAATGTAAAATGAGATGCGGCTGATCTAACTTACCCTGACGTCTGGCATTTTTTTCTTCAGATATTTTGATATCTACATAAAACCAAGTATGAGATACAGACCTTAGATAAAAATAGGTGCTAATGACGCATTTGGAAAATTCAAATGTAGACCTTTTTAACATGTTTCATCATTGGTGGAGTAGCAACACACTTGTCAAATGTTACTTTGGATTTACCTGCATGTAGCCAAAAGTTAATTCCAGCTATGTTAATCATACCGCATCTTAACATGACAATGTTGCAGAAAATCCAATTCAAAGCTAACAGGTGCCCACGAGCTTCCAAATTTCGCTTTAACTTTCAAGGTGAAAAGTTCAAGATTCATGTTTACTCTTCTCCATTAAATATGTTAATCTACATATGTTTGTAGCTTTATGATTTTTTTTTTAATTTATGATCTCATGGTATACCTACTAGGCTATTGTTCATCATATTTTAGGGGGAAGTAGTTATCTGCATTATATAAAAAGGGCTAAGAGAAAAGTTACTGCCCAGAAAGTCTGCAAATCTGCTTTAAGTACTGGCGTGTTGTATGCTTGTTCTAGTATGTTAAATCTAAATACTAAAAAATCTATTTATCAAAAAAAAAAAGCAGGGATTTATCACCAGTCATGATACTGTCCACCAGCTCTGGGCCGCCGACAACATCGGCTCCGGCATCTCGGGCTTCGTCTGCAGCTGCTCCTTCGGCAAAGACAGCAACCCGGTATGTCTGATGAGGATTGAATTTATCAGACATGACAACTATAGCGGCAAGAACGTGATAAAGGAACTTGTATTTTAAGTTAAACCAACTACTGTACCCTGCCAGCACCATGTGGGAGGCGCACAGAACCATCCAGCTTCTGCATTTTGGAAACATCAACAGATGAAGTTTAAAGTTTATCCAGTATCATTGAACCAAGAGAAGACTGTTATCTTCGAAAAATTAGCTCATCAAGTGCAAAACAACACTAACTTTTCAGATGTTTAACTCTGGTAGAATGAAATAGAAATAGATAGGTGAGCATCAATAAAAAACTTTCAGGAGAACTAGATTCATTTGGATTTGTTTAATGTACCATAAACCACTATATATTAGTATTACACCAACATCAAGAACTAATTTGTTTAGATGAACAGTTGTTCTTATATGATCAAAGAGATATTTTTTCGCCAAGTCAACTAAAGAAATTTCACATTTTCCAATATTCATTTTCTAGAAAGGAATCAGCAATTACAGTATCTTGCATATAAAATGTCACTACAAAATCATACTTTTCGCGAAAAGATTTCATTCAAAACACACTGTTCAAAGATTTTCAAACAATATCACATCACTTTTACATATTAAGATGAAGGAAGTTTCCCTTTCTCAGCAATCAACAAAATAAAATCTTGTTTCTGAGTTTTCAAGTGATTTCTCCTCATTAGACTGTCGAAATTAACTACTCATACATGCATACATAATACTCATCAACTTTCTTCCCCCTCTTACCACCAAAAAAGGAAAAGGAAACCAGATGTTACACATCATCTAATATTAAAAATGATATAGTATGTGGGATTGTGGTTGAAACTGGTTAAGACATGAAAAGTGTGATGAGCATACCAGATCAGTGCGAACCAAATCACGAGCCATTCTTACATGTCCTTCTAAAGCTTCTTTAAAAGATGTCCTGGCATTAGCCTGTAGCAATGCTAAAACAGCATCAAATAACATCAGAATTAGTATCAATACAATGAAGAACAACACAAATTCATCTCCAACAAATCAAGACAACAGAGAACATAAACGAAAGTCGGAAAAACCGACCTTTACAAGCCGAATAGCCTCCTTGACATCATACACCACCTTCACTTTCTCCTCACTCTTTCTACCATCATTTTCCATCTTAATCAACTTGGGGAAAGGCAATTTCGCATCCTCCTCATCCACAACCTCCTTTCTACCGTACCTCAAAGCTCCCCTCCTCCTAGCCTCATCAATCCTCCTCTCCCTCTCTAGCCCCTCATTACTGCGCCCACTCTCCTCCCCCGCACTCACCCGATCTTCCGGCAACGGCGCAACCCTAGCCGCATAAGAAAGCGGAGAAACCACCGATGAGTCCTTCATATACCGCATTTCACCCCGGCTCAACGGCCGCCCATCCAGATTCGGCATTTCCCTCTCAGAAGAATTTGTTTGCTGCGTTTCTTCGGATGCTGCCTGACTTTTCGGCGCGTAAGAAATTGGGGCAATCACCGGATTCTCTTTATTAGTGTACCGCATTTCATTCCCGGTCGTCGATCGGATTTGGGGTCTTGCGTAATCACGAGCTTCTGACTGATTGGATTGCCTTTCCGGACGAGATTCCTGTTGCGTCTCCTCAGGCGGTGGAGCCTTAGGTTTGGCAGCATAGGACACGGGTTGGATTGGGACGGGATTCATTCCACTCGGTCCGGAGCCAGGTTTGGGGTAGGGGATGCTTCGGGTTCGGAGGAGAAGTGGCGTCGCAGGAGAGAAACGAGGAGGCGAGGCTGTGGCGAATTTGAGAGGCGATGGCCGTGAGTGAGCAAGTGTCTGAAGGCCGCCATTTTTGTGGGTCGAGGTGTGTGTTTGGAAGTGCAGTCGCTGAGAAGGGGACACTGGGTTTTTGACAAATTCTTAAATAAATGATAGAACAAATGAGGGTGAGTAGAAAATTCTTTTGTCCCTTCATCTTACTAATTTAGGAGTCGCTCCGAACTACGAAATCGATCAAATCGAACCGAACCAAACTGAAAATGTGGTTTGGTTCGACTTCGCGGTTTGGTTCGGTTTATTTTTTTAAGAACCGTTTACATTCGGTTCGGTTCGCGGTTTCAAGAATTTTTGAACGGTTCGAACCGAAACGAACCAATATCTTATTTTTTATTTTTTTATTTAATATTTGTCTTTATTATATGCTAATGTTATTGGATTTAGATATTAGATTTAAGTTAATATCAATTCTAATCCATACAAAGGAATAGAAATTAGTAACAACTCTATACTTATGAGTTTGGAACGAGTGACATTCTATAAACTATTATTCTTGCATTATTTAGGATTTAAAAAATAAATAAAAAAATAAAAAGGTGAACCGGTAAACCGAACCGAACCAAACCATTTATAAGCGGTTCGGTTCGGTTTCGATATTTAAAAACACATCGAACCGAACTGAACCGAACCATTTTTATATGTTTGGTTAGGTTCCTAAAATGCATAAGAAACCGAACCGAACCAAACCGTTACGCCCCTACTTACTATTACCAACTCACTTCGTTTGAGCACGGTTATTAAGGAGTTTAAGATAGGAGTTCACACATATTTAATCCTAGCAATTAACTTAAAGTAATGGGCCCACATGTCCGATTTTTTATATACTCATTGACCATTTTTTTAGTCTGATACTTGTATATTGTAAATATGGTTATTAGCCTATAAATTCACCAAATTTCACTCAATTCTGTTTTTGCACACCAACTTTAAAATGTTCCACTAAATACACAAACTTTCAATTTTGTTAAATTTTGTACATTGGCGAAATTTCCGGCCAAATTGAAGCTGACATGGCAAAATTGAAGCTGACGTGGTCGTTGACGTGGCATAGGAGTGGTGACATGGCAAAATTCGAAAGTTTGTGAATGTTTATAAATACACAAACTTTGTGTATAGTTTGATTTTGCACATGAATTTAGAATTTCAATTAAAATTTGTACATGGTTATATTTTGTTTTTTTATTATTATTAGTTAATTAAAAAGTATATAATAAAATATTTTATAATATGGTTGCACAATTCATAATATGTTATTACTTTCGTTTTCTAATATTTCTTTAATAAATATATAATATATGGTTGTAATTTGATTTTGTCCTCATGATGATGAAATTTCACAGGGGAATTTTGCGGTTTAGTATTGGTCGTATAACTACTATAATTTTGTAACAAGGTCATGCCTAGTAAGTCTTCCTAGTGATGTTGATGCTTTTATAATCACATTCCTAAATAACTTATAGTCAAAGAAATCTGTGATTCATAAATAAAGTAATTCACACATTAATTCATCTAAATGTAGTCTCGTATTCAAAACATATCAAAATGCATATCAAGTTGTTCCTATCCAAAATATAGAAATTCATACACCCAAAAAAAATTTAGTCGAGAGAGGCGAGCGATGGGGATGTCGACGGCTAGAGAGGCGCGCTTGAGAAGGGAGGAAGAAGATGAAATCACGTAAGTATACGCTAAGATAGGTTTTTTATTCTTGGACATTTATTTTAATTAAATAAACAACACAATTTTCATTAAATAAAAAAAAAAAGCATCGTTTGGATAGCCGGACGGCAAGTCCACGTGGGATTTTTCGGCGTCCACGTCAGAGTCGATTTGGGAAAAAAAAATCTATGTACAAAATTTAACAAAATTGAAAGTTTGTGTATTTAGGGGAACATTTTAAAGTTGGTGTGCAAAAACAGAATTGAGTAAAAATTGGTGAATTTAGAGGCTAATAACCCTTGTAAATAATTATATTTTCTATCAGTTTTTTTACTAAGAAATTAATTAGTGTGAAGATTCTCTTTAGAAAATCGAGATTGTTCTATAGAAAAATAGGAGGGAATAAATTAAGCAAGCACGTCATCAAGCCTCTCAGCAACTCATCAATTCATTTAAACTAACATCATCAAGGCTATAACCAACCAAACTATCAAGGTGCATAAATCAAGTATCATGAACCAGGTAATATCTTTTTCCAATCAAGGTAATTTAACTTTAATCAAGCTTCCATCAGTTCTTAAATATCTCATGAAGCTAGCTAGCAAGATCTCAACACATCATACTACGAAAAAGTGGTTAAGCTAGAAAGTAAGAGATGATGGGAAAGATCGCACCAAATTCTCAAAAGCCGGAACCCAAATGGCTATGAACTGATCGACTATGGCTTGCATAGTCGGCTCTGCCTTCTCAACCAGGCCAGCTTTAAGTGCTGCCTCGTACCCTACTGCCAACTCGGCCTCGAACACAGCCCGCAAATCCTCCAACGGCGACGCCAACGCAGCCCCCAACGCCGCTCTGGAGTCGCCCCCATTCATCGACGACCTAATTGACGACTCAAACACGGTTTCGGGTACGATAACTCCCGAATCGTGAAAGGTTGTTTCGGGAACAAAGGTAGAACATCCGAGTGACTTCAGATCTGACTCGCCACCCTCTATTTTTGGCACAAACGAGGAAGAATCATCCAAAAACCTCTCAGCTTGAATCAAGGCCGCAAGGCCAAAATCTGTGTAGATCTGCGACTGTTGTGAGTGCTCGGATAAACTATCGGGAACAAACGATTCCATCTCAGCTCGAATTAAGGCCCCAAGGCCAAAGTCTATATGGATCGACAATATATATGAAGGCTCAAATAAGTCGTCTGTAGGAGGTGAGAAGGTGAACTCTAGCGGGCGTCGGTGGTGGCGTTTGGCGTTGGGGAGGTCGTCTTCTTCGCTCAGAAATGAAGATCTCACCGAGCTAGTTTCCTCGAATGTAGTATCTGAGGGGGAATCGAGGGGATCTCTCAGTTCTTGTTTAGGAATCATCACGGCGAAGATCGATTTTCAGCGTCGACATGTTCTTGAGGGAGAATGGCGAGAAGAGAGAGAAAGACAAATAAGGGAATGAGAGGAAATTATGGTTTTTAGTTAGATGTGGAGTAAATAGTAGGGATAATTAGGAAGTAGATTAGTTTTAATTTATTACCATATTGGGTTCGAGCCACTTATATTGGGAAGTCCGAAAATGAAAAGTGAGCTAGTAATAGTGGGACGGAGGGAGTATTATTTTTCCCAAGTCATCAAACAATACAATACACGCCTATAAATACAAGAAGAAATAAGGCTCTCAAAGGAAAAGATATTACAAACAAATATTACATAAATATAAAGAAGTATATCTAAAAAATCCCAAAGATTACGGATCGAACTGTTGTTGCAATATTATCCCAAAATATATTCCAATACCCCCCCCCTCAAGTGGGAGTGTGTAGATCTCAAATGCCCAACTTGCACAATAAGGCTTCAAAAGAACTTCGACCAAGAGCTTTGGTGAAGATATCGGCTAATTGTGTTGATGTCGGCACATACGACGGACATATTAAACCATCCGTCATGGCATCACACACAAAATGGCAATCGGCTTCAATATGCTTCGTTCTTTCATGAAATACATGATTTTGTGCTATATGCAACGCCAATTGACTATCACAATAAAGTCGCATCCCTGAGGCATGGGAAACACCAAATTCAGACAGAAGTTGTTTTAGACATTTTAACTCACATACCTCAGCAGCCATGGCACGGTATTCTGCTTCAGCTGACGAGTAAGAGGGCAACTAGCCCAATCCGAGTCGCACAACCCTTCAAGATTCAAAACGTCACTACATCGAATGAAAATACCTTGACCAAGGCTCTTCTTTAGATACCTAACCACTCGAAGTGCTGCTGCCCAATGCTCGGTACGCGGCTGCTGCCCAATGCTCGGTACGCGGCTGCTGCATAAACTGAGACAACACATGAACAGAATAGGCGAGATCCGGACGCGTAACGGAGAGAGAAATCAATCGGCCAACCAATCTCCGATAGGAGGTTAGATCCGCAAGGAACTCACCAGTTGCAAGAGCCAAATTATGGTGTTGATCCATCGGAAAACTCGCTGGTTTGGCCCCCAAAAGACCATAATCTCTAAAGCATACTTTCGTTGACATAGTGAAAAACCTTTACGACTTCGAGCCACTTCCAATCCCAAGAAGTATTTCAAAATCCTCAAGTCTTTCATATGGAAGCAGTGACCTAGATAAGTTTTAAAACGAGCCATCTCATCCTTATGATTGTTAGCAATTATCATATCATCTACGTAAACAAGGAGGGAAAGTTGAACAGTACAATTGAGATAAACAAATAGCGAGTAGTCCGAGAGAGACTGAACAAAGCCATATTCCTTCAACGAATTTGAAAGCTTGGTAAACCAACAACGTGGCGCTTGTTTTAAACCATATAACGACTTCTTTAAACAACAAAATTTTGAGGGATCATCAGTCTTAAAACCCGGAAGAACTTTCATATATACTTCCTCCGTTAAATCGCCATGAAGAAACGCATTGTGCACGTCCATCTGATGAACCTCCCAATTTTTGGATGCAGGCACCGAGAGGAAAGTCCGAACTTCACCATTTTGGCCACGGTTGCAAATGTTTCATTGTAATAAATGCCCTCTTCTTGGCGGTTTCCAAGCATTACAAGTCGTGCCTTAACTCGTTCAAGACTACCATCTGATTTGTATTTAATCTTGTAGATCCATTGGCTGCTAAGAGCCTTTTTTCGGGCCGGTAGAGACGCCATCTCCCATGTCTCGTTGTCCTCAAGAGCACAAATTTCTTTATTCATGGCTTCACGCCATCTAGAATCCTGCAACGCTTCTTTAAAACTCTTGGGCTCACGCCCTAATGTTATGGCAACAATGAAATTTTTATGAGAGTTCGAGAATCGTTCACAAGTTACAAATTGTGTTATAGGATAGGGAGTACCTAAGGAGGGCGATATCGGAGGTGGTGAGAGAGATAGACGTAATTGTCGTACGGTGTGAGTGATAAAATATTGGTAACACCGATTCGAGATTTTTTGACCTTTCCTACGATCTAGATCCTCTGATTCAACCACAACACTAGATGTTGACTCATCAATTGGCTCGTTCATAGTGTTGACTATGGGTGAAGAAGAAGACTCCAACTCCCCTTAAATGTGTTCGTTTGAGGTAGTTGGTGGGTTGTCACCAATAATTTTATAATCTTCATCCTCACTACCCCATCCACCATCATCTTGTGTATTTCCAAAGTTACTAGCAACCAAATTATCCACGGCAGTGGGTTGTTCAACCCGAGGATCGGGCTGTCCAAAGGGGAATTCACGCTCAAAAAATCTTACATCACGAGAAACAAAGTAATCACCGATTCCCAAGTCATGCATTTTCCAACCTTTCTTTCCAAATGGATAGCCCACAAAAACATATTTCCAACTTCGACTAGAAAATTTATCATTGTGATCGGTGATTATGTGCATAACACAAGCAACCAAAAACACGCAAGGTGGAATAATTAGGAAGTTTACCAAAAAGCAATTCATACGGTGTTTTTCCCTCAAGAATACGAGATGGTGTTCGATTTATAAGATGACAAGCTGCAAGAATACACTAACCCCAAAACTCAATAGGCAAACCCCCTTGAAAACGGAGGGCACGTGCCACATTTAAAATATGTCGGTGTTTTCGCTCAACCCTCCCATTCTGTTGTGGCGTCCCTACACACGATGAGTCAAACAACATGTCATGTTCACGAAAATATTCAAACAAACACTTGAATTCCGTTCCATTATCACTACGTGTGATATTCCTTGTTTATTTGATTCATTAAATTATTATACATATTTGTGTATCCGTGTATGGTTTTAAACCATACATTATATTAGTAAGAAAATATGTGGTAAAATCAAACTTGTATTCGTAAGTGAAGGGATGTACAGTAAATATTTAGGAGAAGTCAAAAAGTAATTGTCTTGCCACGTGGTGTTATTGAGGGAAGGTATAGCTTAATACCATGCAAAGCTATAAGTGATGATTCATGCAACCTACGTGGTTCTAGTGTCTATAAATAGGAGATGAACCAAATGAACTATTCCATAAAATTCGTACGTCCTCTTTGAGAACTCAGTAAAGTAGATTTTGAAGAAACTAAGAAGAAGGTTCTACTGAAAGAACAAAAGAACCTTGTGGACTAAAGCAATTCAGTACAGAAGAACGAGGTGGGTTATATTTTAATTAAGAAAAGTATGATTGAGTTATTCAGCTCTGATATTATGCAAGTTAAAGTTATGAATGTTCATGAAAATGTTTTACTCTCTATTGGACAAGTGCATCTACGTGAATGAAATTGGCTTTGCCAATAAGTAATGAAAATGATCGGATCCTGAGCTAGATATAGCCAGGGTTAGTGTACACCAAACGTCACGAAGTTAACCTTGGTGAATCTGTTTTCCCAAGTCTAATGAAGGGAACGAGGTTACTCTTGGGTGAATGTGTTTCCCTGAGTCTAACGAAGAGAAAGGAATGTAGAATGCACCAATAGCTAAGAAGGAAAGGAAATTGCCAAAGTATATGTTTCGGTATACATAGACTGCTTTTGGTTTTAAAAACTTTCTATGTTATATCAGTGATGCATGAACATTTCATTTTGAAAGGGATTTTTCAGAAGTTTACTGTTAGCTGCTTTACCCACTGAGTACGTTAGTACTCAGCCCAAACGTTTTCAAAATACTTTTTGCAGACTGAAGTTGGCGGTATGGGAGTGGCAGTGCTGAGTGGGTCTATTATAATCTCATACTATGTTGGTTGTACAAATATTCCGTCTACTTTGAGACGTTTCCGCTGAAATATTATGTATATTATCCCTACCTCTTCTGTGTCTACTGAGGTAGCTGAATGAAAGGTTGGATCCTATCTGTATCAATATAAGTTACTGAGTTTCTGGTTGTTCTTCAAGTTTTTCCCCCTTTCTTTCCCGCTTCTTTCACCCCTCCCCGGTCGCGCTCCGGCCCATATGCTTTCCCCTGGGAATCGGGGCGTGACACTACGCACCCGTTTGATCACCTTTTCAAATTGTCTTGCCACCATAGCCACAAATTCAAGGAAAACAAATTTCACATCTAATTTATTTTGCAATAAATAAACCCAAACGCCATGAGAAAAATCGTCCACAATGGTTAAAAAATACATAGCACCACTCGATAAAGATTGTTTGTACGGACCCCACAAATCTAAATGAATGAGTTTAAAAACACGACTAGCTCGACTCAAGTTAACAGAAAAACTGGATTTAGAATGCTTGGCACGATGACACACATCACAAGCAGTAGAATTCTTACGACGTAACCCACTAACGTCAGGAAGCATCTTCAATACTTTCTCCGAGGTGACGCAACATCACCTTCAACTTCAGCCTCAACCACTGAACCATCCGGCAACTCAACCGGGCATCGCGGAACATGATGCTTATTAATCATAAAATATACTCCCTTCGTTTCACTAATCAAGTTTCATTATTTTTCGGCACGAGAATTTAGAAAAGTGAGTGGAAAAGAAAAAGTATAGTGAAAAAAGTATAAAGTGGTGGGGTCCATTTTTTAAAGTGGTTGTGGTCCACTCATTTCTTTCCATTTATGGAATTAGACTTGTTTAGTGAGACACCCCGAAATAGAAAATGAGACTTGATTAGTGAAACAGAGGGAGTACATCACAAATAACATGATTAGAAGCTTCAGTATCAATTATTATCCAACTGTATTTATCTCTCTTACCATATAAACGTTCATGAGCTTGAGATTTAGATTGAGTTAATGCAACAAGAAGTTGTTGAATCTGTGCAACAGATATACCAGCAAGACCCGCAGTAGCATCGGTCTGCTCTGTTGATCTATTACCATTTCCAGCAGACGTGTCAAGGATGACATTATTTACACGAACAATATGAGAACCGGATCGACCACCCCTTCCTGAGCGTCCTCCTCCACGGCCTACATGTCCTCCATCTCCACGGCCAGTTCCATGGCTCCCTTTTGGCCTATCTCACCACCATTCGGGAAACCCGTAAAGTTGAAACACAAGCTGACTCATCATGTCCCTCGCGATTACAATAATTACAGAATTTTTCCGTGCTGCTCACAGTTCGCGGTTTCGCACGAACATCCGAGTGAACTGCAAAGGCCACCACATTGTCTCTTTTGTCTTTCACCTCCGTGTCTGCAACCCTCAAGCGTTCAGCCTACACAACCTGCTGATAGGCTCGATCCATCTATGGCAAAGGATCTTGACCAAGAAGATTAGTACGAGTAAACGCATAAGCCGTATCAAGTCCAATTAAGAAATGATGCAAGTAGTCCTCCGCTTTTAAATCTTCAACCTACTTTGCAATATTACACTTACAACTCCCACAACTACACTTGGGCTGCTTCGCATAAGTATGTAGTTCATCCCATATTTTTGACAAACGTCCGAAATACAAAGAAACAGTCTCGGACGTACCTTGTTTGCATTCACCTAAAGAAGATTTTAATTGGAAAATTCTCGTACCATTCACCAATTCTCGTACCATTCACCATGCAATAGCTATTCTTCAAATTATTCCGCAACAAACGAGCATCGTCATATTTCCCGAGAGTAGATCGAATCGACGGCTCAATAGTGTTGGTCAGCCATGGCACGAGCATGGACTGCACAACGATCCAGTCTTCCAGTTGATCCTCCACTTTTGGTTTCGTGATGGTGCCTTCAATAAACCTGAATTTTTGCTTGGTTTTAAGTGAAATTCGGATCGCCCTCGCCCACTCATCGTAATTCTCGCCACAGAGTTGAATGGGTGTGATGTTTTGCCCTGGTCCGTCGCTAGAGCCAAGGTAGTATGCCATGTCCACCTTTTTTTACTGTGGATCCAGTATCATCGTCGCCGGCAGCCATGAACTCTCACGACTGTGTTATCCACGATACGAGCTCAAAGCTCTGATACCATGACAAATTCTTAAATAAATGATGAACAAATGAGAGTGAGTAGAAAGTTCTTTTGTATTATTTTTCCACGTCATCAAACAATACATACACGCCTATAACTACAAGAAGAAAGAAGGCCCTCAAAGGAAAAAATAATACAAACAAATATTACATAAATATACGGAACTATATCTCAAAAATTCCGAAAGACTACAGATTGAACAGTTGTTGCAATATTATCCCAAAATATATTCCAATAGTTTTCGTGAAGGGTTTTTTCATTCAAATTTTATATACTTATATAGATAGCCCTTTTGCTTTTCTTATTGTTCAATGCATGTTTTATTTATAGCTGTAACACAAGAAGACGTTTTATTGAATAATTACATCAAATACAAACATTTAGCAGCCATTTGCCATTCAGAAGAGAAGAGAATAGAAGTATATGTTGTCTCTGTTGTTATTATCTGCCAAAGAACCACCGCATTGATCCACAAATACACTTCCTCAACTCTCCGGTATTGCTGTGAATGATTCCTGATGCAATACCCAACAATGTAAACACACTACCGCACTTGTTGATCATGCAAACAACAAACAAACACAAACTTACCTCCGAATGACGCATGTGGCGCCGCTGCACCTTTGTACCTTTCACTTTACTTTCCCATTTCATATCACTCTCAGCCGAATGATTTTCATGAAACAGGCGTAGAGGCAAACTCTTGGCGGTCATGGAAGGCAGCGTACGACAAAGCCACGAATCGGACGGAGAGTTAGGCAAAGGTGGTGGAGCAAGAAGGCTAAATTGGTTAGGATTATGAAACTTCTTGAAATCTTCTTCTTTCCTAGCTTTGGCTGCATCTTCTTCTTCTAGCAATCCGGAAACGCCTTCTGCATAGAGTCTTTTCTTCTCAAGAATTGGATCTTCTGAATCCGAACCATCTGGACTTAACCGATCTTCCAAGAACTCCCCAAACGTCTTCAATCCGTTATTAGGTTGAAAGCCTTCAACCCCGGTATGCCTATTCTCTCCATGAGCTAAAAGAACCTCTTTCTGTTCAAGAAATGGCAGAGCTGCATCACACTCACTTCTCAAATTAGCCTTACCAATTTGCATTTTGTCTACCTCATTATAAGAACAAGACGATGAAAATATAGACCGTGTTTTATTACCATAAGGCGGTTCCACGCTCGTTTCATTAACAGGACTTATAAGGCAGAGTGAACTTTTTAAGCAAAACCGCGGTAGTAAACCACACACCGAAGGCAAATAAGCCTCTTGATCCTCCTCCTCATCTATCTCATCTTCTTCATTGTTGTAATATGCATACTTGTTTGCAAAACTAGTCCCATACCGAAGTGAAGGCTTATTTTTCTCACTTGTATTCTTTACCTGCTGTGTCTGCACTTGCACCGCTTGAGGTGTCTCCGAAGCCATTGTCTTTGCTGCAGGGAGAAACCTATCCATCATAACAAACTCACGAACTTGTGAAGATTTCACATCTACAGCTCCTAATCCACTTAACCCACTCGCACTACAATTCAAGAAAGAAGACTCAGTTCTTGAGAGTGTATCCAATGCATCAATATACGCTTCATCGCCCGAATGACAACCCTCCTCCTCCTCCTCTACCCTATCTTCGGATAAAAAAGTACTAAATTCACGAAAAACATCACCATCTTGCTTCTTACTTTCACTAGTACAAGATTCTTCAACACATTGCTTCTTACAAACATTAGGCCTACCGGGAGGGAGCTTTGGGGCAACGGCGGAGTTTTTACTTTGTGGCTTCGTGTCTTCCTTAGGTTGGCCGGGCGAATGTTCCCATATGAATGGGACTGCTCCGGGGTCTCTAATAGGGCCGGATTTGAGTTCTGATATGTAAGTAGGAGGCTTAAGTGTGAGCTGATGTGAATAAGTGTCGATTCTCCTATTTTCGCGTTTTTGAGTGGGTATGGTTGGTGAATGTCGTCTAACGGATAAGAGTGGTTGGTCCAGATTCAACTGTTTGTCCTCCATTAGATTCATCAGCAGCATTTAAATCCTACAATCACCTGCAGTTAGTAATGTGTTATGTTCACAATAAGGAGATGATTATATCCTTAAACTTCCTTATTTAGATAAGAGAAAATTCAAACCAACCATAGATTTACAACCACTATAACTTGAAAAGGAGGATTCAATTGAAGATCACTTGAATGATTAGTTGATGGTTGAAGCATTAAAGTTGCTACGAACATCAATTCATAAGCTCTTCCAAATGACTAAGATTTTCTCACAAAAGTCTCTCAATCCTCAAAAGCAACCAACAACTGAAAGAAGGTAAGAATACAGTAGAAAAGAAAACCTCCCTTCATACAAAGTTAGCAGCAATAGCAGTACAACAACATTGTTATGCAGTGTAAATACAAGAAGATACTAAAATTTCTGAATTCACATTCTTAAGTGTGTTATCTCTTTCTTCGTAAAGCATTGAATCTTGAAGCATTCTAAAGATCACAATGTACAACTGGAATAGCTATTGCAGCATATATCAATATTACAACAACAATTACTTTTAATATGAGAGCAAAACAAGTTGAGATCACCTCCAAAGTGATTACAAAAAGTTGATATTAGTGGCAAGATTATTCATCTCTTGCAACTTCAAGAAAACTAACTAAATTTCAAGTTTCACCAGCAACAGCTTTACAGTGGATGAATGGTAGAAGCTTCAGATTCTGCCTTCATATTAGAATCTACAAATTAAAGATTTTTTTTTTCTTTATCTTTAACTAAACTAATTTTCAAGAAAATAAAAAAATCTGATCAAACAATAAATAATAAAATAAGAAGCATGTCCTCCATCTCTGACTTTTCAGTTCAGACTCCAGAACTCATTATCAGTCGAACAGAGTCAACGAATTATTGCAATAAACAAAATTCAAACACTGGTAGAGTTTATCACTCTGCTGAATTTCAAGCATCATCCAGTTTGAGAAAGAAATAAAAACACAATTTCATCAAATACAAAGCATACAGCCTAAATAAGCAAGAAATTAGCAAATATCTGGGATCAAAATTCAAAATTCTTACAAAAGACAACCAACCTCCCACATGAAAACAAAGATAAAGATCAAAACTTGATCAATTTCAGCTCATGAAGAACAGAAAAACACAGGAAATTGTAAACCCACACGATTTTCTGATAAAAATTCCACCTTTATCAAAAGAAAACTGAAGAATCTTGAATCTTGACTTCCATTGGCTGAGTGTATGCTGGGAAATGAGGATAGTAGACAAGAAAACACCAGAGCTCCTTTTGGTATTTATTTATTGGTTTGGTGGAAGCTGAAAATCACAAAACAGTAATAACTTCAGAGAGAGAGAGAGAGAGAGAGAGGAAGGAGGGAGGGAGAAGCTTACCTAGTGTAAATGGAGGAGAAGCATATAAAAATATGATCTTTGTACACATCTTGCTAGTGAAATTTAAAAATTCGTAGTGGGATTATGAGAGTCATTGCATTACATTACTTAGTATAGTAATTCTTTGGAGTTTTGCCTCCGGGTCTACTGTTTTTGGATCATGTGATGACATTTAATTATGTGGAGCAAAAGTCATTGTCAACACACATCTATCATTTATTTACCATTCAATTGAGTAAGAAACCTGGGAAATTGATTTGAGGTGGCAATGGAGTTGTGGATTATTATTATATTACTCAAACTTTATGGTTTAGGTGGACTGCCTTTGTCATCTCTCTTTCTTGTCCCTCTAAATTGCTTCAATGATTATCTTTTATACTTCACTTTTTCTCATTATTTTCTTTTTCATACTACCAGAAAAAATGAAATTCAAAATTATTATCTGTATGCCTTCCATTGTCACCACTCAAAACTAGAATGATTTGCTTTGACGCCATTAGACTTCATTTTCATCTTTTTTTATTGGAAACTTTATATTTCTAGAGTTTAATGCCAACTGTCTTATTTACTTGGTTATGGACGTACATAGTTTCTTTCTTGTCTCGATATGGAAATTGATTTTTGGGATGCTAGGGAATGATCACTGGTTTTCGACTTTAAAAATTATGTATAGATTAATTATTTTTTACCCTTATCTTTTAGTTGAGATTTTCAAATTCCACAGTATAAAGGGATAGCTTATAAATTTTGGCAGGCCCGGCTTTCATCCTAAAACAGATGAAGCCATCGCTTTAGACCCCCACTGCAAGCAAAATCCACATTATTATACTATTTTCGTGTAAAAATATAAAGTATTAACAAGGTCTAGTGGTAATAATAGTTTTTAATAAGAATCTAGTACTTGAATCTACATCTCACATTTATGACTATTTTTTATAGCAAAGCTCCCGAACTTGTAAAATAAAAAGTACTATTTCCGTCCCGCCCGATTTGTCTTGTTGTCCTTTTCGGACCGTCTCACCCGACTTGTCTTGTTTCCATAAAAGGAAAATAATTATTATACAACCTACCATTTTTTCTTTGTGGAGACTACATCTTTACATACACACAATCATCCACTCATCTACAAAAAAAAACACACACACTTATCTTAATCTCCGTGCCGAAAAGAAATAAGACAAATCGGGTAGAATATTGAGAGTAGAATTTATAGAAGCAGTCATGAATCGAACCCAAATTCTTTAGCAAAATTGACATACTTTTCTATTAGGTCAAGTTTACTTAAAACTTTTTATATATATTAAAAATAGATTTGTATATCTTGTTTTAGGCCCCTTAATAAATTTGAGCCGTCCTTATATTTTGGTGGGATGTTCAGTTGTCCTCCCATAACAAGGAGTACTAACTAGACGCTCGTGGTATTGATGTTATAATAAACTTTATATATATCATCTCACAAATAAATATATAAATTGAAGAATCATGTCGTTCTGACGTCTTTGTCTCACATTATAATAAATTGAAATAATGATTTGGATATTTATGGATAAATTGTTTTTCACGTGATATGAGAAATGCTTGTGGGGTACAAATGAAAAGGAAAATAACAAAAAGACAACAACATAAAAGCCCACTTTTTTCAGCCATAAAAATTACACGAATTTAGGTTGCCGGACAATCGAAACTGTGTTTGCTGTTATGTACCCTATAACCCGCGCAACTCTCTCTCTCTCTCTCTCTCTCTCTCTCTCTCTCTGTCCATATAATTTTTTCTGCTTTGAGTCTTTCATAATATCAAAATTATAATAGATCTATAATTTTGCTATTGTCTTTTTTTTTCTACAAAGGGTTGGATTTTCGGAATTTCGAGCAATTGATTGTCACTTATTATTGTTCTAACACGAGATTTAATTCCAAATATACTTCTATATTATATGGAATCTGCACTTAGAGCTACTAATATTGTTCCTCATATTCAAGCATAATTCTTTAAAGCATAAACAATTGTTACCCCTTATCCACAATCTATGCTCAATCTATTATTTGTATTCTCATAATGAAAACTCGTCATCACTCATATTCCCGTTTATTTGGTTATATTAGTATTATATAACTTACTAAGGGTGCAAATCTATAGGAAGACAAAGTTATAGATGAAGTAGGAAAAATGCAATATTCTTTATATTTTTTATTCATAATTTTAATTTTCTTTATGCATAAAGCTATTTATATATAAAATATATAAATAATATGCATAGCAGATATTCTAAAACACATTCAATCCAAATAATCCAATAATAAAATAAAAGGTACAAGATTAATTCATATTTTGTTTATTTTAATGAGTCTTCCTAAATGATCCATTTTCATTAATTCATATTTTATTTTTTTAGTAGACAAACGTATTTTGCTATCCATAGTAGAAGTAGATAGTATTATATCATATGAGGACCTGCTCCAAGTTGGTTTAACATTTATATGGACGTATAAATAACTGGCAATTATGAATTTCTTATCAAGCCCATAATTAGATTTGAAGCAGACCCATTCCTTACTCTTACCCATTGGATGAGATATAGTAAACATTTGATCAGGATTCATATTACCCCTTTGGGATAACATAACGGTTAAGATGAGTAGCTTATGATCAGAAGGTCATATGTTCAAAATCCATATATGTATTGGAGTATATTTTTTTCAATTTCGTCATTCAATAACTTTAAATTGTCATAAATATTTATAAAAAAGTTGCGTACCATGTACTACGCCAGTGATAGTCAAAATTGTTTCTAGTCCAAATGTGGGTAGGATTTGAACTACCTAAAGTCCACTTAGCACAGTTTCCCAATATTAAGTTGGCGTGACAAAATCGGCCTAGTATTATTTTTAATCAGAGGCTTAAATTAGTCCTACTTTCTTTATTTTGAATAATTCATTAGTGAATTTAGTTCTATTAGCTTGGTAGTTTTAATTTATTATACCAAATGAGATATGATAACAAACTAACTTTAATTATAATACTATATCGGAAATTAGGGTAAAAACGAATTTGAATTTTTTTTTCAATTTATTTTGAAAAGGAAAAGGAGGTTTTGAATTTAAAGCCTGCCTGCACCTTGGAATTCACGAGGCTGAAAGGTGTGGGAAGCCACCCCGTCTCCGCCAGCTGGCTGTCGGAGATCTCATCAAAACTTCGCGCCCTCTACGCACCTCAACTAACCACACCCCACGTCAAAAGAAAAACCCCACGTTATAGTCCTCATGGATAACGTAGTGATAAAGGTGGGTGGTCTGGAATCGAAAGGTCATAGGTTCAATTTCTACTGAACACACTATGTATGCATCTTAGGGTGATTTAACTCTCCTATGTGGTTTGTAGGCTATTGCACAGGAGCGAGGTTTACCCTGTGCGCACCAAAAGTAGCGGCTGCGAGTTCCTCGTCATAAAAAAAAAACCACGTTATATTTATGACCAAATTAATCAAATTGCTTTCTTATATTATCACACATTCTAATTTATAGCAGATCCAAAATTAGGAGAAGATAAAATATTAATTCAAAAATTATGCATAAAGATTGAATGGAGTGATCCCTTTTTTATTCTAATTTATAGCATTGTCACTTAGAGGTGAATCTAGAATTATAATTATGAGTAAGGGAAAGGGAAAGGGGAATGAATCTATAATAGGAACAAGAGTTGGACGAGTGTGCATCATGTTGCACATGCAATATGATTTAATTTTTAATTTTGACCTGGTTGGACCGGATTTGACTCGGTTTTCTATTTTATATATATAAAAAAACTTAAACCTTCAGCTCAAAAAACACACGTCGCCACGACATTTATTGAAGAAGAGGGCTTCGATTCATACGATTTCGATCGCTCCATCGTGTCAAGGCGGAGTAGAGGTGGTGGTAATTATCTGTGTGGTGGAGCAATTCCAAGGCGGTGCAAATACGACGCCGCATAAACGGTGGCGCAGAGACGCGGTGGAGCAATTCAACGGCGGCGTGGAAACGTGGTGAATTTCATCGAGTTTCTTTCAAACGACACTAGACATCAAGTTTGGTATCAAATTTCTTAATTTGAATCGAAAATAAAAAATAATTTGAATCGGAAATTCCATCATGTGTTGAAGGTATTGTTTCTGATTGTTGTGCTGCTCTAGTTTTGTGGATTGAAGTTTTATAAGAAAAAAATAAATATATCAGTAGATCAACTTATTAAAAAAGATGAGAAATAACAATTTTGTTCACCGAGAATTGAGCATTAACATAGAACTTCTCAATGTTTTTTGAATGAGCATGAGCTCGATATTTCTCTGCTTTGTTCAGCAACAGACTCCAAACATCAATAACACTGATGTTAATAAAGGTAGAATATGTCATGTTGTTCATAGCGCAGAATGACTCGAAGAATTGGCCCGCATGTGCAAAGACAATCTCTCTGTTTTTAGGAAAATATGTTAACCACCATTGATAATTAACAAAAAAGTTTTAAAAAACAAAGAAACTATAAATACTTACTCAATTTTTCGTCGATGTGTGTAGAAAAAGTAATCAACAACATCCTTTTCCTGTTGATTAAGTTCTGGAACTATTTTATATATTTCTTCATGAATTGGGAAGTATACTTACAATGTTCTCCTCTAGCAATCCAATCAACATTGCATACTTGCCATGAATCCATTGTTTTCACTACATAAACTGTTTATTGTAGAGTGTCATTTGGTTGGAACCATGTGTCAATTGTTATTAATCAGAGTGTCAATTTTAAAGAATATGGCAATAGCTTCATTAGGAGCTGCCAGTTTTGATATTCTGGTAATTAGAGAATCAATTTCCACACATTCGTCAGTCTGGGACATTTGCTTTGTGATAAGAGTCTGAAATTTGGAAGTGGGTGATTCCCATGTTCTTCACCAGTGTTTATATAATCCTTGTCCACTACAAAAAGAAAAGATAGAACACATGTCAGTTACCTGCTTGTTTTGAACATTTCTTCATATAGATTACCTGCTTGCTTTGAATCTTTCTTCATATTGAGGAACTGTTCGACTATCATGTCAATGTGAGACTGAAATTTTGGATTCTGGAAAATTCATCTACATCATTATCCACAGAGCCTTGAGAATGTAGGGAAGACGTTCCTTCAACCTCTTTATCATCATTTGCAGTTAATTTCTTTAATCTCTCCAGATGAACACGAGTAATTACTGTCAAATCCCTTTGCAAAAGCAGGAATGTCTCATTCAAAGCTTATAAAAATACAAAGATAATCAACACTTTGCATAACAAAACATTGACACTTTTCTTGAACATAATTGACATATTTATTGAACATAATTGACACTTTACATTCCAAACAATGTTACTTTCACTGAAATATAAATTGACAAGTTTATTGAACACCAATGACACTATGCAAAAGCATGTATGTCTCGTTCAAGCCCTATATAAAAAATATTGCTGGTCTGGAGACGAGAGTCAGGTGTAGAGGGGGGGGGGGGTGAATACACCTGAGTACTGTTTCTTTTCTCAAACGCGAAGGACAGCTGAGCTGTTGGATGCAACTGATGAACAGTGCCAGATAATAACCTTCGATCGCGGGTCAGAGAGTGAGCCTACTACTGAGCTCTCCTACTGACTTTTGTCAGTACTTGAATCTCAGTCGAAGACTTTAGTGCGGATTAGAGTGTGGGGCCCGGAGATTCATCTCAGTTTGAAAACGTGATTTTCTCAAGTCAAAACAGTTTTGGCTAGTGCACTTTAAGAATACGTTTTATGCAAGATATGATTTTGTAATCAGTTTGTATGCAATGCAATAAAACAGTAAACAACACAAGCAATTTTTAACGTGGTTCGGATACGCAAGATCCTACGTCCACGGTCCTGCTGAACAGGAGGTCTTGTTGATTAATCTGAGCAAGCCTCAACAAGGTATCTCGTGCGGACCGGACGCACTTCTTCTAAGTTATAGTCCTTAGCGACTTTTACAAATCAAACCGAGGTTTGAAGGGGAGGGGAATTTCTCCAACTAGAAGGAGTTCTTACAGTAAGAACAATCACTAAAAGTGAACTCCTTCGAGAATCTAAGCTATAGATATGAACTTTTGAGCTTAGCTAGAGAAGATGGATCTAAAGAACTCTAGAGAGAAGAATTAAATGTATTCTATTGAGCAAGTTCTTCGCTGGATTTCTCTTGAATGCGCTAGAGTGTTTTGAAAGTTTGAGCGTTTATCCCTTGATATCCCGTGTGTGGAGCTCGGAGATCCTTCTCTATTTATAGTTGTCACCCAGGCATTTGCCCATTGGAGACGACGATGCCACGTGTCACAAACTTCCAAAGAAAATGGCCATATATTCGAATTGTTGCAGCAGAGTTGTTGATACTGTTCATGAGAACAGCTTTAGTTGGTCAGAGCAGGTATTGCGTTGACGGCTTCTCATTGGTCGAGGTTTGTGGTAGGTGAGATATGTCAGACACCGGTCTTCATCGGAGTTGACTCTCACTCATCCTCGTATGATCTTCTGCTGACTTTCGAGTGATGTTAATAGTTGGGTCGTTTCCTGTCGGATACAGTAGACTTGATGTAGTCTCTGTCTTCTTCGTCTGAGTCGGCTGACAAGATATATTACTGAGTGTAGTCAGCTGTAGACTGCGAAGGTACTGAGCTTTGTATAAGGTTCTTCTACTGATGTCTGTCAGCTGATAAAGGTGTCTTCTACTAAGGCGAAGATCAGCTGATGACTTAAGAACACAAGCTCTTACACTGATGACGTGGGGTTCTGGAAAGTAACTTCCTACTGAAGATCAGTCCAACACTTTACCCCGTACAGGACATAGACACGAAAGATAAGAAATCGAAATAGTCTAGCCTATTACATCATCTAATCTTATCGACACTACACTACTGATATCAGCTGGGTTTTGGGATCTTCAATTCCATAGTATACACTACGATTTCCCCCAATATTATTTTAACCAAATAAGATGCTGAATATCATCTACTGACTCATAACCCAACAATTTCCCGTAATTGATGACGCCAAAACCTCTATAATCTAAGATCTAAACTACTGATAAAGAAATGACTTCAGTTAAAAACTGAGCAAATAACTTAAAGAAACCAGCAGCTGACAGATAGGCACATCAGAGAAATGGTTATGTGTGAGTGTGTGTCCGATCACTTCAGTGATCAGTTGTGATAAACATAACACAAACAAAAGCCGTAAGACAATGAGTAATTGTCTGGCCAGAAGAAGGAACTGTTATATATGAAATGAGTTACATAGTTCCTATCTTCTATACATGAGATATGAAGACTACTGCTAACGTCTGAACCCCTTAGTCTTGCTCTTGAAATCAGCAGACTTGTCAGCAGGAGGATCCAATCCGTAATACTTGTAAATTCTGGCGCGAAGGGTTTGGATATCCTCGTGGTCATCGGGCAGCTGAGAACTGAGATTATGATGATAGGCTGCTGCGTCGACCTCGTCTTCAATCTCCTTGGTGCATAAAACACCATGAGTGGTCCTGGGAGGAGGTACTCTTCTGAATGCAGGAGCAATTAGTGGCAGCTTCTCCTTAGCAAGAATCGTATGAACCTGTGCTCTGAGTCTGGCGTTTGATTGATGAAGAAATTCATCGAACAACTGATTTGCCGGAATCTCAGTAGGATAGCACTGATACACATAGTACCCTTTGATGAACTCGATCTTGAGTTCCTCCCATTCCTCGTTCAGATTCCAAGGTATCCACTTGTCTACATGGCGGTGAGGGGTTTTCTTCTGATAATTAGCTCTCGGAGCGCCTCGTCTGTAGTATTTGGATGACTTGGGTATCTGCTTCTTCCAATCAATGACTGGTTCATTGGCCAGTTTGTCAGTAGCTTCGATGATCTTGGCCAAATCTTCCAGCCTTTTCTTTTCTCTGAGGGCAGCTGCTCTAGTGTCTCCTCTCCGGAGATTCAGGCCTTGCAGCGTTGCCTCCCAGGTGGCTCTTTCTTCTACCTCTTGCTTAGGAGTCAGCTTAGTCAGTTCTTTCATCCTCTGAGACAAGGGCTGAAGGTCAGTGTCGGAAGCAGTAGCTTGCTCGTCCTTAGCCTTTTTCTTATGTTCATCCAAGATCTTTTTGGCTTGGCTTTTGGATGCTCTAGCACTTGGCTTTTTCTGCTTCTTGGCCTTCTGAGCCTGTTCTTCATGTTGTCGCTCCAGATCCAGCTCATCTTGGAGCTTCTGAGCGACTTGCATGTCATATGCCTCCTGATATCAGCTGGGTTTTGGGATCTTCAATTCCATAGTATACACTACGATTTCCCCCAATATTATTTTAACCCAATAAGATGCTGAATATCATCTACTGATTCATAACCCAACAAATACAAATATTGACACTTTTCTTGAACATAATTGAACATTTATTGAACATTTACATTACAATGTCACTTTTACTGAAACATAAATTGACAAGTTTATTGAACACCAATGACACTTTGAATTACAACAAATGATACTATGCAAAAGCAGGGATGTCTCGTTCAAGCCCTACAAAAAAAAAACATTGACACTTTTCTTGAACATAATTAACACATTTATTGAACATAATTGACACTTTACATTACAAACAATGTCACTTTTACTGAAACACAAATTGACAAGTTTATTGAATAACAATGACACTTTGAATTACAACAAATGACACTATGCAAAAGCAGGGATGTCTCATTCAAGCCCTATAAAAAAAATACAAACATTGACACTTTTCTTGAACATAATTAACACATTTATTGAACATAATTGACACTTTACATTACAAACAATGTCACTTTTACTGAAACACAAATTGACAAGTTTATTGAATAACAATGACACTTTGAATTACAACGAATGACACTATACAAAAGCAGGGATGTCTCATTCAAGCCCTATAAAATTTCTAGTAAACCAAGACATCTTACTCCATTGTATGTACTTAAACCCCTTCAGGTAAAGAAGACTATCAAACCCTATTTCTTTAAAGGCTGCTTTTTGAGGATCACTCATCTCGGATATGATCTGACATAATCGAGCAGGCCTACACTTTACAGTAATAGTACTTGCAGCATTGCACAGAAAATACAGAAACAACAACAAAGTATTAGATATATTTTTCTTATGGTAGTTTGATCATAAGTACAAATTTTACTTACTCTTTTGATTTTTGAAGATCACTCAACTCAGAAATGGCCTTCTTGCTTCCTTTCTATAATTCAAGTGCTTGGTTTGTTTTGTGTTTGCTAGGCTGGGAAGGTGAGTCAACATCTCCTGCAATCTTCGGCTTCTTGTTCTTTTTAGGGAGTTCACAATCTTTGGAAATAGGTTTTTTTGCGCCCTTTTCTACAACCTTCTTCAAATTCAATGTCTCCATTGCAGCTGAAGCAAAGATGTCAACTTCCGAACGTGTTTTGGTTATTCAGCATCTTCAGAAGCAAGGGGTATGGATTCACAGTGTTTTTGAACTGGAGCAAAAGTCGGAGCTTCGACTACTGAAGGTTTTTCAACTGAAACAACAACTTTATGAGAATGTTTATAAGGAGGAACATCAGCACGAACTTCAACTTTAGACTGTTTTTGATATGCAGCAGGAACTTCTCCTCTGGACTGTTTTTGAGCTGCATCATGAACAACACCTTTAGGTTGGACATCAGATGTAGATTTATCTTCAGAAGCTTTCTGAATTGCAGCATCGTCTTCATCTGCAAAAGTGACAACTGCCCTCTTCTTCCGTACAGGAGCTGCATGGGGAACAGTCTGTGCTGCTCTTCTCCTCGCTGTTGCCACTGGAAGTTCGGATGGTGGAAGTATAGTTAGAGGCTCTACAGCAATAGGGACTTCGACTGCCTCTGAAGCATCGACTCGAGGCATATTTAAATCATTAGTTGCACGACCTCTAGTCCTTGGCATTTTCACCTATCACACAATAACGTATGTGGGAAACACACTGAATAAAATCAGCTCGAAATCACCACTCAAACAACTTAAAAACATTGTGAATACCAAAACACATACACAAACACCTAGTGTTAATTGTTCGGGTACATGTGTCAATTAGTGTGAGTAATAGTACCAATTATTCTGAAGGCAATAACAGATACAATAGGTATAAATTTATGACACCATATCAATTTATCAAATGTATGTGTCATTTGTAAGAACTAAAAGTACTAAGAACCCTAGATTCAAACACACTGAATTAATAAAGCTTGAAACCACCACTCAATCAGCTTAAAAAACGTTGTGAATACCAAAATACATACATAGACACCTAGTGTTAATTAGTGTAAGTAATAGTACCAATTATTCTGAAGACAAAAACAGACACAATAGGTATCAATTAATGACAACATATCAATTTATCAAATATATGTGTCATTTATAAGAACTAAAAGTACTAAGAACCCTAGATTCAAACACACTGAATGGATAAAGCTTAAATCATCACTCAAACAACTTAGACATTTGTGAATACCAAATCGCATAAACAAGTAAAAAAACGATACAAAGAACAAACTTTTGAAGTATAAACTCAGATTATAAACAGAATAATGTATTGTTGTTCTTCATCAATCTAAATAAGACCTAAATTGACAAATAAACTGCGGGAATAACTACACGAAGCGCAAAGTGAGAGTTACCAGAATCTATGGCGAACTTGAAATCGCAGCATATGATTGAGAAATTGACCTTGAAATCGCGACGATTACATGAAGAATGAAAGTAATATGGAATATTTGAACTCCAGAGTCGATGATTTGAACAATTTTGCTCCTCACCACCCACGATTAAAGACCACGTCTAAGAAGACACTCACGAACGAGAAGAAAATTGAACGTGCGGGTCTGTTTTCTTTTTTTTTTCTTTTTCTTTTTCAATATTGAACCGGGTCAAACCCGATCCAATCGGGTCAAAATTGAAAATTGGATCATGTTGATGTGCAACATGATGCACATAAGTTTTTGTCTAGGAACAAAGTTAGGATATAGGTGGAGCAAAATTTAAAATTAGTAAAAAATAGACATAAAATTGAATCTCAACATATTCGGGGCACAATCACACACGCACTCCCCTTGTGTTCGGCGCAATTGACTCATTGTATCGTTCAAAACACATGTTTTATCGGTGATCGAGGAAGGGGTGGACCGTGAGAGTAGTGATCCTGGGATTTTCAATTTTGCATCTTACTAAAATGTAGGTTAGAATCTCAAACTCGAAGAATATAAAAAGTAGATATATTAATATTGGTTTTTTACTAGTTTTGAATAATAGGTACGAAGGTTATTTCAAGATAGCATCTGGGGTTGATCGGGCACATGGTTGTATAGGATTAGTAGTGCCCCCAAATTATGTCTGAATCTTGATTTTTATATGTGAACCAGAAACAGCCCACCAAAAGTCCACAATGGCAGCACCGAAAATCTTTGCCAATCTACTCCTTCAATTTTCCAACTCATGCCAACTCATTGGTTATTTTAATCATTTCTAAATGCTATAAATAGGCTATTATGTAAGCTTGTAAAACACAACTTGAAGAATACAAAATCCTTTCAGTGTTTTCTCCCTTAAGAAATTTTCCTCCTTAGTTCCTGAGCCAATATGTAAAAAATATATTAGTATATTCACTCTTCGAGATTGCAAATTTTGATACTCTCGATTATAAATTGTAGATCAGTCCTGAACATATTCAAACATAATTGACTATAGATGAGACATAATGATTTTTTAGGTTTTATGTAATGACATAAAAGAATAGTAAATGTATTAGAATTTATTCTAACCATTACAATCTGACTAGCATGTCATACCTAGATTCAACTTTGACTCAAAACAAACATCCATGACAGAACCAAACTAAAAGAGAAAATGACAGCTTGAGTACTTGTTCCCTGCGCATCACAGGTTGTACATTCGATTCAAATTCTCAACACAAGCCCAAAAAGGGAATAAAGGGCAGCCACCATCACTTTCTCATGGATCCATTAGCAGACAATTAATTCATCCGAAGAAAACCCGGACACCGTACCCGACCCGGATAGGATAGTACGGATTTTAGTCGGGTACAATAAAGACGCCCGCCTCCCCCACTGTATAAGTTTGTACTACTGCAGCTTTTAATATACTTGTGTTTGTTTTTTGTAGCCCATTAATTCGGATTTTAAAAAATTTCATTGTTTGTTCATTTCGAATTCGTCTATTTTCCTGTGTTTTCTTCCGTGATTTTTGGTAGTAGGCGGCGGATTTTGGTGATTGGCGGAGTTTGGTGGATTCAAATGTGGAGCTGAGTTTCTGTTGCTAAGATCTGCTGGCGGTGAGTTGTTCGATCACGTGGTCCGCGTGTGGTTCTTCTGTGTTTTTCTGCTTCGATTTGTAAGTCTTTTTTTTGTCTGGTTGTGTTTTTGATTTTTATTGTCGGTGGATTTGTGTGTGATTTCAACTGGAAGTGGACTGATCGAAGCATTTTTTAATACGGTCGGAGGAAGCAAAGGAGGAGTAGCGGTTGGGAAATGTTTGCGCTTGGAGTAGTGGTGAGCGTGCGTGGAGGATCTAGAAGCTCGATTTTAGTAATTAATGTTGTTTATTGTGCTTTGAGTTCGAAATGGCGTGTGGTCGGACAATCTGATGGTGTTAAAAAGTTTTGTGCGGCGTTACTGTTTCATTTGTTCAGTTTGATTGTGTCTCTTTGCAATTAGATTGATCGAGAGGAGTTATACGGCTAGCAAATGTAAATGTGGTTTCACATCTGGCGGTTTATTGTCCTGAATGTGTTTGATGGATGTGCTGTTCTCACATGAAAATCAAGTGATTTTGAGAATGATGTTGGTGGATGTATCAGAGACGCTATTGTTAGTAGCCTTGTGAGTTAGAGAATATTTAGGAGAACAATATGGAGAAGGAAACTACGTTGATGATGAACTGAGCAAAATTAATGTATCTTCTGACCTCAAGAAGTAGAGAGAACCATTTTTCTTTTTTTTTTTTGGTTATATCTTTCAAATTTTACCTTTGCGCGAGTTCTTTCCTATTTTTTCGTGAATTTTGTTGATGTATAGATATTGATGGTTTTCTTTCTTCAGTATTATTATCTATGTTATGCCTACCTTGTCCTAAAATGTTATGCATTTAGTGTTAGTGGAGGGAACTCGTCACGAGTTTAAGTTTAACTATTTTTATATTTTAGGTTGTATAGCTGCTGGAAAGCAGGAATTGCACAGAAAATTGATACATCAATGAGTCGTGGTCTTTACTTAAGCTGCTCTATTAATTTGTATTTATATGGGTTGAAAAATGGTATTTAGATGGGATAGTATTTAAAAAAGTTATGGACATGGAGGATGTGCGAGATGATAATCAGCCTTCAGAACAGAATTCTCCTAGTGGTACTTGGTGGATGTCCGATTTTTCTGAGACTTTTGGATCTATATCCTTGGAATCAAAGGATGAGAATCTGAGAAGCAAAGAGAAGTATGATAGATTATCGTATAAAAGGGCATCACAAATCCTATGGAGCACAGGAATGCTTTATGAACCAATTCCAAATGGTTTCTACTCTGTTGTTCCAGTGAGCTCTAATACTCTTCTAATGTTTCTATTTTATGTTTCAATGTTTTGACTTCTAACAAGATGTGGGTTGAATGCGATTTAGTATTAACAACCATATAATTCACCTTCACTTGATTAACTTTTCCATTAGTATGCAATTGGGATATGCCAACTTTATCATCAATGACTTGGAGTTGGAATTTAGTGTTAAAAACCATGTAATTCACCTTCATTTGATTAAGTTTCATAAGTAAATGTGGTATATTTACTGGTTTCATCACTTGTCCCATATCTTTCTGTATCTTAGTTGAAATATCCAATTTTTTTTCTCATGGGACTTCTTAAATCTTTTCCATAACTCTATTGCTTTTGCTAGTAACTTTTGCTATTGGAGAGTGAGCTCCTAAATTTGGAATTATATTTCTGATGAAGTAACAAATGTTTAATAATTTTATGACTTTCAGGATAAAAAGCTCAAGGAACTACATGAAGATATACCTTCTTTAGAGGAACTTAATGCTTTGGAGCAGGAGGGTTTGAGAGCCGATGTTATTGTTGTAGATCTCGAGAAGGATAGGAAGCTTTCTATGCTAAAACAGTTGATTGTAGCTCTGGTTAAGGGTCTAAACTCAAATACTGCAGCTGTAATAAAGAAAATTGCTGGATTGGTGGGTATAATTTGTTCAAATCAAATGTGATTTTAACTTATACATTTATTTAACTCTATACTCTTTTTCCCTATGATAATTGGGTTTATCGTTAGACTATATATTTAAAAATTCAGAAACTTCAGTTGAAGGGTTCACCTACCAAGTTGGTCTGTCTCTGAGTTCTTTGCCTGAGTATCAATATTTATCATGCTTTTCTTCCTTATTCTTTGTGGTGATATATAATTCAACGCCGCGGAAATTGTAGCTTTTTATCCTTTTGAAGTGTGCCAGCTAGAAATTACTGGTTATGTCTCATGGGAAGAAAAGAGAGATTTTCATATATATTTTATTATTTCTTGCTGCTTGCTTGCATGATGCGTAAAGTTAATTATGCTAGCTCTTGAAGTGTGTGCTCTAGTTGAAACTATTGCATTTTATTTCAATTTTCTTAAATATGGACTGGAATACACTCTTGCCTGCTCTATCTAGTTCCCGTTCAGTTGATTTCCCGTTTCCTGTTCATTTTAATGTTCACCTGTCCCTTTGCACAATCTTGGTTTTTGATTCTGACCTTCAGATGTCCTTGATAGGTATCTGATTTCTACAAGCGGCCAAATTCAGAAATAAGCTCTAAAGCTGGCCAAGAGGAATCCCCATTTCCATCTGAAAATCGTGGTGTGCAACTTCTGGGGCAAGTACGGCAAGGTTCATGTAGACCTCGAGCCATATTATTCAAAGTTCTTGCCGATGCTGTCAGACTGGAGAGTAGGCTAGTGGTGGTGAGTTTTGCTTAGCCTGGCATGTTTTACTTGTCTTATTCATTTGCTAGGTCCAATTTAATCTCGTGACTTCATGGGTTTCTCCTATCAGGGCTTACCTACTGAAGGAGCTTCTGAGTGCATGGACTCTCACAAGCACATGTCTGTATCAGTTGTCTTGAATTCTGTAGAATTTCTGGTTGATTTGATGCGGTTTCCTGGCCAAGTGATACCTCGGTCAACGAAGGCTATCTTCATGAGTCACATATCTGCTGCTGGGGAGAGCGATTCTGCAGAGAATGATTCTTGTGATTCACCAGTGGAACCAAACAGCCCTCTTTATGGTGTTTCGGATCGAGCTGATCCCGAGAGGTCAGCATTCAAGTCTTCACACTTTACCCTTTCTATTTATATTGCATGTAATGAAACTTTCTAGAATTTCGTATATTTGTTGATGAGGTCTGCAATGTTCATTTTTGGAGAAGTGAAATGACATCTTTTCATACTTCAAATTTAGTTATTCAAATAATTTCTTCAAGGAGAAAACACTTAGATTTAAGTCTCTGCAGTGCTGAGAAAGAAGATGGCCTTCTGTATCAGAGAAGACTGGAGGCATATTCAAATGCAGTAGGGCCTTCATTAAGAAATATGATGCTGCGGTCAAATTCAGTTGATAGGAAACTGAGGTACTTAACAACACAATCTTTTTTGTGACTTGAAACACAATTTATCTTCATAAGAATTTTGCTTCACGAATCAGGAAAAATATTATTACTGGATTAATTTTATGGTTTCAGTTTGTCGCGCAGTGAACCTAACATACCTGCTACGTTTTATGGTTTCAGTTTGTCGCGCAGTGAACCTAACATACCTGCTACGTTTTGGCGAAGGAGCAGGAGAAAGGCCATTGCTGAACAAAGGACTGCAAGTTCAAGGTTTACTTTAGAACCTGGACTTCCATGTTTGATATTTTATACTGAGCACAATGTTATTCTCTTTTACTTTAGATCCTATTTTGGCCTTTCCATTTGGATCTGATAGTATCACTGTGGCATACGTCTGTGGCATATGTGAATTTTAAAACTGGAACATTTTCTGTATTTCCTCGCATTTCGCAAGTTATTCTGTAGATGCCCGTGTCCGGAATGCATAACTGCTTCATAGCCAATTCTAAAATTTGTGGTATTCACAGATTATTTCTTCATTTATTTTCTATTGGTTTCTCCCTGAAACTGTTCTTGCTCTTCTACTATGTTTAAACTTTCCAGCCCAGAACATCCTTCACTTCGTGCACGTGGTCCGTCCATGCTTAGTGGAGATAATAAATCTTTTACAGATTATTCCATTGATGGTGCTACTACAAGGTAGGTTACTGTTATTTCTGTTTCTCCTTGCACTGCTTTGTCGCTTTCTTTATTTTTGAAAATTGAGAATGGATTGGTTCACAAAACTCTTGTTTTTTATGAAAGTCTTTTTTGTTACCAAACATTTATTCATTTAGACGTGAAAAGCCTGAGCACCATTTCTCATTTCTTAATTCATAAAGAAATAAATAATCATTTCTTCTGAGAGTACATAACTTAGTACTCCCTCCGTCCCGCTCCAAGTGACCTGTTTTCCATTTTGGGCATCCCGTCTCAAGTGACCCGTTTCCAAAAATGGAAATAACTTTTTTAAAAAAATCACAAATTCTCACCTAATTTATCATTTCTCTCTCCTACTTTAATCATTTCTCTCCCTTACTTTATCATTTCCTTTTCCTACTTTATTATTTATTCTCTCACAATCTCATTAATCTTCTCTTACTTTATCATCTACTCCTCTCTCATACTTTATCATCCACTTTCTTAATTCGCGCGCCGAAAAGAAACAGGTCACTTGGAGCGGGACGGAGGGAGTACTTTTTATGTTACTCAATGAAGCTTTCTGTTCTAATGTTATATGAGATTGAATATTATCTAGTTGGAACCTTCTTTCATTCTAACTCTGTGACTAGAGTTCTGTATGTGCTTCTTGAGTTCTATTAAGCAAAGTCTGCTGCAGGTCAGAGGGGGCATCAACATCAGATACACGCCGTCTAAGAAGGAGAAGCATGAGTATGACTCCAGAGATTGGTGATGACATCGTAAGGTTAATATCGTCTTGCATAGAAATATGATTCAGAATTCTTATAGCACACAAGTATTTTATTTGGTTTTTGAAATGACTAGCGGATTGTATTTTCTTAGTGGGATTTCATTTGAAATTTGGCTATTCTTAGAACTACGATCTATATATATATATATATATATATATATAGATATATATATGACTGTATAAACTAAATATTTGAAAGACAAAGTGTTTCTGTGATTTTTTGGTATTTCATTGGTGAATAATGTAACACAACTTTTGGTCGTTTATTCTTTCTATGGCTTTGTATCCACTCCACTCCACTATAGCAGCTATACCCTCCACTTTTATCATGCATGCTTTATATTAGCGGTGTAGAGCTAGTTCATACAGGCTTCATGACCCTTGTAGAAGTCTTGAAGACTTTTTACATCTTGGGCTTTATAAGTGATGAATGATTATGAAGAACTTAGATACCTAGTATAAGAATAGACCTTATTGTGACGGCAGTTGCTCTTAAATTGACTTTTGAGTAACTTTGGCCCCAACATTTGTATGTAAATATCAAGTTATAGTTATTGGTATATTATTCTATAACGTATGTATAATATGTCCGATGAAAAATGTGGTATAGCATAATTGGTTTTCTTGGCATTACTTACTTGGATTGTTTTGGCTTGCCTAACTGTATTGTGTATATGTAAGGGCTGTGAGAGCAATGAACGAATCTCTAAAGCAGAATCGTCTTCTAAGAGGACAAGGTGAAAGTGGCTCACATCAAAATAACTCAGGCCAACCAGAAGATGTATGTTTTCTTTAGCCTGTGATAACATCATTGCTTCTCTTTCCTTTTCTCTCTGCGCTAACTCAACTAGTTATGACATGTAATCCATTCCATGGGGTCTTTGGCAGCTGCTTTGTTACCTTTTCTAATATCTGGTTATTATGAGTAGATATGTTTCTGCAGAACTCTTTCTAGTTTCTAGTTTGAGTCTAGTTTAATCAATCATCAAGAAAGTTGGGAATTATTACTTGCACTTTGCTTCTGTATGTTACCTTGCTCCAATACTTAAGAGTCATATCTTTATCATTGTTGATTAATCTCATTGGCTACGCTCAGTCTCATACAAGAATGGCTCCTTACAATCAAATGATATTTCCTGTGAACTTTTCTAACCCTCGTCTTCTCCTACAGCTAAATTCATTTAATTTTTATTCTTTGAAGGCATTTTTTTTATATAATGGCTTGGTCAATAAGTGTGTATCTCTTTTGTTTAAAAACACAAGATAGATAACTTGATATTATTATAGGACAAGAGAAATAGAGCGTCTTTGTTTACATGAACGTATTTTTTTCAGTTCCAGTCAAATTTCCACAAGTTTATTTGATTCCTGAAGTAGGTATCCGGCAATCTGCATTTGTTGGTTCCTTTATGATATCAAGATTCACAAAATCCAGTATTTTCCGATTTTGTGCAGACTATTTGTTGATTTCTTACACACCATTTTCCGTTGTGCTGTAAAAACTTGGTTTATTTACAATCAGCAATGCTTGCACTATATTCAGGTTGGCGGTATTCAACATGATGAATCTGCCAAAATGTCTGGTGAAAACTCAACCATCAATGCCCCTCAAAGGCACATTTCCCAGAAAGCAATGTCATTACCTTCATCTCCTCATGAGTTCAGAAGTCAGGCTCCAGAGCTAAGTGGAATTCCTAGGGCAAATGAGGAAATGGTTTCAACATGGAACAGAGTTCTGGACTCACCTATGTTCCAAAACAAACCTCTGCTGCCTTATGAAGAGTGGCATATTGATTTCTCAGAATTGACTGTAGGCACTCGTGTTGGGATTGGTTAGCTCTTTTGCCTTTTATAATATTGATAAAGCTAAAGATTTGCAATTGAGAGAAGAATATGCATATACTCCTTCCATCCCATTGATAATGTCATGTTTCCTTTTCGGGGTGTCTCACTCATCTTGTCTCATACCTAAAATGGTAAAGAAATGAGTGGACCACAATCATCTAAACAAGTAGAGCCCACTATCTTTTACTTTTACACCACTACTTTAAACCTTTACACCCACTATCTTAAATTCCATGCCGAAACCTAACTAGACATTATCAATGGGACGGAGGGAGTATTTTGCATTGTTTAAAAATGAAAAAGCAGCGAAAAAGATAGTGTTCCTTGCCTCTCTATTTAGTTAAAAGTTGAAGATTCTTACTGCTGTAATCGCTATCGCTGCTCCACTCATCATTTTGTGAATTGAAGGTGTTGGTTTGCACCCAAAATGCTATAGATATTTGCGGAACGAAAAAATTAAATCACCCTGAAATTAAAATTGGCGACATTTGTTTGGCCAAATTGTAACTGCTCTTCTATGTTTGCTAGTTATAATACTTCATTTGAATATAGTACCAGATGACTCTAGGCTGCTCTGAATTTGTAAAATTACATTGACATATTTTGTTGATTGTAGCTTACAATTGATAATCCATGTAGATGTGTCTTATTTTGTACTTGTACGTGCTCAGGGTTCTTTGGGGAAGTTTTTCGTGGTATTTGGAATGGAACTGAAGTTGCTATAAAAGTGTTTCTAGAGCAAGATCTTACTGCTGAAAACATGGAGGATTTCTGCAACGAAATATCTATCCTCAGGTTCAGCATTGTTGATTCAACATTTTCATTTTCCTCCACTGCTATGCCATTCTAATCTCGAAGTTTTGTCTCTTCTTGCAGTCGCCTACGGCACCCAAATGGTAAGTATCTGAACCTGCTTTAGATAAACTCTGAACTTCTGTTTTATTATCTGTGTTTGGGGTAAGTGCATCACGAATCTTGTTCGTGAATAATGAGAAAACATGCTAAATACATGTTCAGTATTAGATTTGAAAACAGTTAGTATTCAGTAATGACAACACAATAAAGTAGCTATACCTATATATTAAGATCTAAAGCTGACTGTTTGATTCATGTGTTTTGTGCAGTAATCTTATTTCTTGGTGCCTGCACGAAACCTCCACGGTTATTGATGGTTACTGAGTACATGGAAATGGGGTCACTATATTACTTGATTCATCTAAGTGGCCAGAAGAAGAAACTGAGTTGGCGTAGAAGAATCAAGATGCTACGTGACATGTGCAGGTTAGATTCTTTATATTAGTACAATTATTTCCAGTAATTGACAAAAATTATCTCGTTGTTCTCATTTCATTATGAATTCCTTGATTTTACTTTGAAAGAAATGATCATTGCATAGTTTGATTAACACAAACCGACTCTTCTCCCGCTGCTGTCAATCAAGAGGGCTAATGTGCATACACCGCATGAAGATTATCCACCGTGATCTCAAAAGTGCCAATTGCCTCGTGAACAAGCACTGGATGGTTAAGATCTGTGACTTCGGACTCTCAAGAATTTACACCGAACTACCCGTGAAGGACTCCTCCTCTGCAGGCACACCAGAGTGGATGGCTCCTGAGCTAATCCGAAACGAACCCTTCACAGAGAAATGCGACATTTTTAGCCTTGGTGTCGTAATGTGGGAACTTTGCACCCTAAACAAACCGTGGGAGGGCACACCACCCGAGCGGGTACGCTGGATGACTACACTCTTCATGTCAATGTCACATCTTTCTTACACCGTTCTATGTTTCACCTCCGTTATTTACTTTCGGTTTAGGTTGTTTACGCTGTTGCTAATGAAGGTTCGAGGTTAGAGATACCCAGAGGCCCTCTTGGCAGTTTGATTGCAGGTATTTCTTTAAAATTAGAAAGTTGGCATGGATGATTTCATGTCTACTCCTCCCGTCCAAAAATACCGAGGAAAATTTGATGCTATTTGAGGACCTCTGCTCATTCCATGGTCCACTAATGGAGTAGTGCTATGTGTCTCACTTTTAACCCAAAATACCTCAAAGATTTTCACCCGAGCAGAGGTCCTCCCACTAGCATCAAATAAACCGTTTAACACGATATCTAATACCCTAAACTTCCATTATTGTTGCAGACTGTTGGGGAGAACCCCATGAGCGACCGAGTTGTGAAGAGATTCTGAACCGGTTACTGGATTGCGAGTTAGCACTTTGCTAGCTCGACGCGGTTGTTGTACAGAAAAGAGAGAAACATCACCAGTTGAGGTTTTATTACCGTTTATTTAGGCTCGGATTTTCAACTTTTGTTTTGAGTTTTTCATGTCTTTCACATTTCTCCTTCGGTTATGAGGCAAACATGAATTTTCCACTCGCGTTAAAATATGTGCTCGGACTTCTCTAAAATAAAAAAGAAATAACATGTACCGTTGTTTTTTTTCTTTCCAGTCACATCATCATATTTAAGTTATTTTTATTTTATTAGATTCGATAAACCGCATCATCTTCAGTAGTCATTCTGGAAATAGTTTATCCTATTTTAAATAAGGAGGGGAGAGCATGTGGTATGAATACTAAATCCGGCTAGTATAAATAAGATATGGTATAATGTCCTTTCAATTGAACTAGAGCTATATATATAGGATTAACATTCGAATATAAATGTTGTATAAAAGGAAATCTTAGTGATTTTTCCACTGAGAAGGTACTCAGAAACTTGAAGTCTCTTCATCAATGCCCACTACCTGGAAAAAAAAGTTAAAGGTTAAAAGTTAATTTTCCTGCAAATGTCGGAGATCTTCAAATCTAAATGTAGGAATTGAAAATCTTCTGTTCCTGGACATAAATTTAATAAGGCAACAAGAATTGAAAAAAAAAAACATTGAGGTTAAAAGTTAATTTTCCTGCAATATTTTCAATAATTACAGCACGGACTAGGGGTGGGCGCGGGACGGGTACCCGCGCTGCGGGTACCCGTTTGCGGATACCCGCGCCTGCGGATAATTGATTTTAATACCCATTCCCGTTCCCGCATAGAGCGGGTACCCGCACGGATACGATACGGGTACGGGTTTACCCGCAAATATTACCACCTATTTATAATATATTTAAATTCATAAATAAAAATTAAAAAATACCAATAAATGAAATTTTAAAAATATAAATTATAATTAAAAAATACCAATATATTTAAACCACTAAATAGGACTATAGGAGTAGATAATCTGTTTTATAAATTATGTTCCAATGGTGTTTCACCATAAATTATAATTATAAAACCGACCATATGATTATCAACTATGAAACCATAGATTCTTATAATTAAAATTACCGTGGAAAACTGTTTAGTCACACTCTAGTGCTAGCACAAAACATGCAAACTGGTACCCGCGCCGTCTCGTGCCCACCTATATGCAAGAGGACCTCATGTAAAAAAAATTGTATATTAATGCGGGTACCCGGTCGGGAACGGGTATCTAAGAATAAAACCCGTTCCCGTTCCCGACCCGCGTGATTTTTTGCGGGTACCCGCGTAACTGGTACCCGTACCCGTTTTCCCCGACCCGAACGGGAAATACCCGAACGGGACGGGTACGGGCGCGGGAACCCGAATTGTTTGCCCACCCCTAGCACGGACCACAAATCTAAAACAACAGTTGAAACTCGTACCAAAATGAGACCGCAATTGGTTATATATATTAATTACACAACCAAGAGACCATGAATTTCCAGTATATAATGCATGCAAATAAGAACCCTAAAATAAGGCCAACATACATGTTGCAACAACAAAAGTAGAAACAAAGACAAGAACCACCAACATAAAACTCATACGATCACATTGGTCAGGGTCTTGCGAAAAAAGTAATACTCCTTTTATCTCACTCCAATTGTCTAGTTTCTTTAATTTTTTGGCACGAATACTAAAAAAAATTGTGATTTAAAGTAATGAACTCTAGCAAATTATATTAGAATATTAATTTAAATTGAAAATACAATTAAACAATTGAAATGAGACAGTCCAAAAAGAAAAACTGGACAATTGAAATAGACTGAGGGATTCATTTTTACCATGACAAAGGGCTAATTAAGAAACTTGCAAATGCTGCAAATCAGGAGTTGCATGAGGGTAAACCATTTGTAAATGTTAAGGAAGAAGGCAGCTTCATTGTAAAAGTTACCTACCTGCAGCATGTAGAATCTCTTCCTTCTACCACATGTTATTGTTAAAAATACAAACCTCATTCACATGTACATGCATGCCATATTTTTGTTTTCTTGAGATATTAGCAGTCGTTATCCCATGTGCATATATAGTATCTCGATTCACAAGACACTAGTGGGATTTGATCGAGTATATTAATTAATAAAGACAAAAAATACAAAATTGGTCTTTTTTGCAAGTTTTTTCTAGTTAGCTATCTTACAAATTATATATGTGAGTAATATAGGCAACATGTACATATATGTATGACCAGGGCGGCTCAAGGCCAAGGCAAATGAAGCAGCTGCCTTAGGCCCCTACCAAAATAGGCCTCATATTGTAATGGTTTCATTAATTTTTTTAAAATTAATAGTAATATAATTAAGATCCAATTATTCAAAATTAGGCCTTAGCCATTACCTGTTGTGAAGGCTCCAAAAATTTAGCCCACCATCATATCCATTTTTTTATATTTTTTCATCTATACTCTTATGATTTTTGAAAGTTTAAATTATACTCCCTCCGTCCCATTGAAAGCGTCTTATTTTTCATTCCGGCGTCCCATTAGAAGCGTCCTGTTTCCATAAAAGGAAATAATTAACCAAACTAATAACTCTAATAACTACTCTAATTAAAAACGTGGCCCCACTTGTATCACACTTCCCATCAAACTCAATCCTCCACCACAACTCTCATTTTCATCTTATCGCTCCTCAACAACTCTCTCGTTCTCTCTCTAAGAGAGAAACCATCACCAGATCTTGTCGTCGCCGCAACTCTTCCACCTAGATCTCCGCCTTCATCTTCTCCATGCGCATCGGTCCTTCCATATCCTCCGCTTGAGGTTGGCGTAGCTGATGCCTTTGTCCGCTCTCGGCTCTTCGATATTCGAAACGGTGCTGGGGCTCGTCGGCTCCTCCTCGTAGTCGAAGATCTCCAGCTTTTTATTTTGCCTTCTGCAATTCGTGGTGGACAAAAGATTATCTAAACATATGCCTTTTCGAGAATTTGTGATACGACTCCTCCTCGCAGTCAGCTTGAATTTGTGTTTGTTTGACTAAACATCCGGTATGAAACTTTCTTACAGATTTCAAACATATCTAAATTCGTGTTTGTTTTTCTCCTCCTCGCAGTCGAATTGAATTTGTGTTTATTTTTCTTCCCATATCCCAATAGCAGTGATTCACATTGAGTTTGTGTTGTTGATTTGATTTAATTTTTCTACATTTACATGCTCAACTAGAAACTTCGAAATCTGAACTGGGAAAAAATTGGACAAAAATTTCATCGAAAAAGAATTGGATTACATGAAAAAAATTGGACGAAAGTTTTATCGTGAAATTGAATTTCGACTATGTTAGAATAAAAATGAAAAGGAAGGATTAGAAAGAGAAATAAATGGACTATGCAATTAAGTGGGCCATGGTACTTAATCAAACAAAAGCAATACTCCTTAATCTCCGTACCCATTGGAAACAAAACCCTTCCAATGGAATGGAGGGAGTACCTTACACGCATAATGATATATATATACAAAAAAATTGTAGCCTTCTTCAATCTTTATTAGCTCTTATTTATTGTCCTCTAATAAGTTAGAGATTGTATTTTTAGATTTCTTTATTTAAATAAGTTATCATTGCATTTTTAGATTTTTTTTTTATTTAAGAACAACTATATATAAAGATCAAATGAATAGGTTAACTATTTTAGCCATTAAAACTAATTTATTAACTAAATCTTGATATAAACGTTTAATAAATGAAGTAAGTTCGGATCAAAAAAAGAATGTCACAAGTTTTTAGTTATCTATTGAATTTCTCTAAGGCCTCATACAAATTTTTAGTTTAATATTGAATTCTTCTAGGGCCTCATTTTCTTATTTTGCCTTAGGCCTCGCAAAAATTTGAGCCACCCCTGTGTATGACGCATAACGAAAACACAATGATTAGAATGCCAAGTAGTTGTAAAAAGAGTAACCCTAAAATCAATCAAATCCTTGGAACAAATTCCGAATTTTATAAATAAATTGAAAAATTAATAGACTAATGAGCTCTCTATATACGTGCCTACAGAGCTAGAAATATCTAAAATCCCAATAGATAAAGGAATCAATTAAAATCCTAACATGAAAATAATTTTTATGTTAATTAATTAAGAATTAAGTCCTAACATTATCCTAATTAAATATGAACTCAAAATCTATTTTATTCCGAAAGTAGAGTAAGCAACGTTGATTTCGTTTCTATGAGTAAATTTCCAAACTAATACTTTTTAAAACTTTAATTCCAAAAATAATACAATCTCAACATTATATCCCAAACCAATATATTCTTTGCCACATAGATGCCACTTGAAAAATTTTAATCGTGTTTTTTTATATTTTTCGCCACATAGACAAATTATTTATCATATATAATATTTTATTATAATTTTGCATCAACTTATTTTCTTTTAATACAACCAATTCGACATTTTCTTCCTTTAGCAAAAAGCAGAACGGTTTGATGATGTTCTAAAAAAGATCAGAACCATCATTCATGATACTTCTGTTATGAATTGCACTTATTCGAGTTATGAATCACTCGCTGTTACAATATAAAAATAAGAGAACAATTAAGTTGATCAATTGCTCAGAAACTGTTCGAAGAATTGCCACAGTGAGGTTTTCAATGCATTCTATTACTAGATTAAGTTTATTAGTTGTAATATATATTCTGTTTGTGCATGATATATATAATAACAATTTATATGCTATTGGTGATGGAAAAGAGTCAGTTTGATAACTCTCATAGAAGACTTGTTTAGTATTTAGTGGACAAACGAGGTTGTAGTATGGCAAATCATGGTCAATATTATTATATGAGTAAATGAGGTTGTAGTATTTAATATTGATGGCTTTGCCGCTAGAAGAAGGTATCTCGAGTGGCCCTTTCACAAGACTTCTTAACCAAGAAAATGGGGCATTTGATTTCGATGTTGATTTAAAGTGGAAGAAATTGTTGCAAGTGAAGGGAATCAATATGTTACAGTCAATACTGAAATTAATAATAATTTTTTGGAGGATAACTTTGATGAGGCACATGATGGAATAGATGACGAAGATATCCCTTTAGCATATGAAAATGCACTGGCTCCTGAGTTCACAAACATCAGTGGAGTTGATGTTGCTGTCGTTGATAGAATGATGCCTCACCAAGAACTTAACCAAGCAAATGATGGTGGAGAATTATATGTTGGTCAAAGATTTAAAACAAAGGGTGAGTTGCAAGATGCCGTGAAGTCATATTCATCAGTACATCAACAATATCAAGTTGCGCTTTCTACTCCAAATCTTTGGGGGCTTAAATGTAAGCAAGCACAAATTGCTCTTGGAGATTACGTGCTACAATTCCTAATAGAGCAGCCTTTTTCGAAAATAGGAAAGTATGGTGGCCCTCATACACGTGTTAACCCAATCATTAATAGGGATCACTTGCAATTGGATTCGGGATTCATTTGCAGTAAAATAAAATCTCTAGTGAAGGCTTAACTTTCTATTTCATTGAGCGTCATCCAAGCTTTCATTTTGGGGAAGTACACTTATGAAATCTCGAAGAAGAAAGCATGGCAAGCAAAAAAAAAAAAAAAAGGCAATTGTAGATACTTTTGGTGATTGGCTTGAATCTTATAAAATATTACCGAGATATATGGATGTGCTAAAGCAACAAAATCCCAACACAATTGTACATTGGGATAAAGAACCTGTAGAGAGGAACCCGGGACATGAAATTTTTAAGCGTGTATTTTGGTCGCTTGCAGCTTCAATCGAAGGATTTAAACATTATCGTCCAATCATTAGTATTGATGGTACACATCTCTATGGAAAATATAGAGGTACCATGCTCATTGCTGTTTCATGCGATGATAATAATCAATTGTTTCCACTTGCATTTGCCATAGTGGAATGAGAGAACAATGATAGTTGGGGTTGGTTTATGGCTTGCATAAGGCGTTTTGTGACACGAAGAAATGGAATTTATGTAATCTCTGATAGACATAATGGGATCCTTAATGCAATGAACCAAGATGGTTTAGGATGGACCGAGCGTCATGCTTTCCATCGTTTTTGCATCCGTCATTTAGCTAGTAACTTCAATAGCAAGTTTCATAATAAAGTTCTCAAAAATCTTGTCTGGTTGGCTGCTAACAAGAATCAAATTCGCAAATTCGACAAAAGGATGGAAACAATTTAAAGAAAAAATCCAAATGCTCTGAAGTGGTTAGAAGAAATTCCTCGGGAGAAATGGGCTTTAGCACATGATAATGGTCACAGGTATGACATAATGACATCGAATTTATCTGAAGTGTTCAATAGCGTACTTAAAGGTGCTCGTTGTTTGCCTATTACTGCTTTAGTTCAACTTACATTTTATCGGCTAAATAGCTATTTTTCTATTCTACGGCAAATGGGAGCACAAAGAGTTGATAGTGGGTAGAATACTCCTTTTGTTGATGCAAAAATTAGTTCTAATGGAATAAAAGCGAGTGGACATGAAGATGAAATATTCAACAGATTGACAGGAGTATTTAGCATAAAGACAAGTAGATCAATTGCAGGAAACCGAAAAGGAGGCAATATCCAAATAGTGAAGCTAAGTGAAAAAACTTGTTCTTGTTAGAAATGGCAAATATATGGTTTTCCTTGTTCCCATGTTATGACCGCATGCCAAAAATATAGCTTGGATTACACTAGTTATATCAAGAATTGGTTTTCTATTAGCATGTATCTCATGACATGGGCACCTCTTATTCATCCTATTCCTCACCAAGCTTATTGGCCTCCTGCAAGCACAACAATACTCATTCCTTCTAGTTTCATGAAACGATCTACTAAAGGTCGTCCTAAATCTACACGTTTGCATAATGAGATGGATGTGAGAGAATGTCGTGCAACTAAGAGATGTAGTAATTGTAGAAAAGAGGGTCATATCAAAAAAACTTGTCCTGATAAAGGAGCTTATAGGTAAACTATTATGTGTAACATCTTGTACTTTTCTCCTTTTCCTTTTTGTCTTCTTATGCATGAAATTAATTTAGATTGTCATTTACATTTTGCAGGGCATTGGGTTGAAGAAGAAGATAACATTTTAAGGTATTGCTTTTATATGTTTTCGGTGTTATCTATGTTCTTACTTTCTTGAAGTTATTGGATCTTTTAATTCGTATTGATTTTATTTATTTTCAATGTTGTCTATGCTCTTACTTTTTAGACGTTATTGAATCTTTTAATTGGTGTTACTTCTATTTATTTTCAGTGTTGTTTTATGTTCTAAATGTTTTGACGGTATTGGATATTTTATGATCGGAGAAGCATTCAACGTTTTTTTGTCATACATATGTCTTTGTTTCCATGGTTAGTGATCACTTGGTCCTATGATTAGTAGTTATAATTGAGTAAAACGTTAATATCATACTATCCTTGAAATTGAACCTCTGCTTCACAATTACGTTAGTCTCTATCATTTCTACGTGGTAAAGCATGAACTATAGGAAAAGTCTGACATAATAGTATCACTCTGCTTCAAAATTGTGTTAGTTAACCTTTCATTTATTATATATTAATCTATTAATTGTTATATCCTATAAGTTAATTTTTAAAGGTCCATTATTTTTTCACAATGTTTAATTTTATAGAACATCATAGAAAACTTTTAATCTTTGTGATAGATTAAACACTTAATTACTTAAACACAAGACTTCTCGATAAATAATTTTCATCTAAATGAGTCATTCAAATAATAAATGATTAACCAGTGCATTTGAACGTATAAATAAATTAAAGTTACTATTTTATTTTTTTATAAACTAAAATTACTATTTACCATTGCGGAGAAAGGGGAGTAATTGAAACAAATATTGTTATTAATTAGTAATATTACTTAAGATAAATAACTTATACACTTGGCTATGTGGCTAAGTGTATAAGTGAAAAAATTACAATTAAAATTTTCTAAGTGCCTTCTATGTGGCAAAAAATGTTAGTTTGGGAAATAATGCTGAGATTGTATTATTTTAAGAATTAAAGTTTTAAAAAATATTAATTTGGGAATTTACTCTGTTTCTATCGAGTTTTTTTTTGGGAAATAGGGGTTTTATGTCCTACCTACATCAATATCTAAGTAAGCAAATAGAAAAGCTTTTCTTCCATATCCATGTATATCTAGTAACCTTGAAATCAGCTGGATGAGTATAATTTTAGGAAGAACAGCAAAGGTGTGTTTTACTTCTTGACTAGTGATAATTAATTAATACACCACGTGCTGAAAAGGTGCATTTTCTGAGCAAAAGTAATTTGATGACAAAACCCTAATTTATTAGTGTTTGGTAGGCTCAGTGACTCAGTCATGCAGAAATTCTTACATTCAGTTGAAACACCTAACTGATATATAAACTGATAAGTCATGCTTGATGTCCATAAATTATCACCAAAAAATAACTACATTTTCCTGTTTACATAAAAATTCTAATTTATGAGCAAGGAGGGTGATACATGCACACATATGTACAAGGCAACATATACATTTGGTAAAGGGAGAGCAAAATATGCAATTTTAAGAGGACGAAACTGCAAAATCTCAAAACAACACAAACAAAAAAGATGACGATCCGGGATTATACACCTTTTATCATCCCCGCATACGTGGGTATATGTATTTTCTAAAACATTATGGGTTCTATCAGTCTCTATTGATATATCAATTTATACCAACCACCTTCACTATCATATATGATACATATCATACAAAAAATATATATGCACATGCATATAGATATATTTAATCACACATTTCTTATCTAGGATTCCAATCCCAAAATCAAAAATCATGCTCCAGCATTGGATTAATTCTCTGAACATTTATGTTAGGGAGAGGAGGAGAACAATAATTAATTTGAGTAAGCATCATAATAAACTCAAATATTTATTTAGTTATATATAATATTAGACTATGGTGTGTGCCATGATATTTTCTTACAAGCTAGATCTGCACCTAATTGGAATCATTTTATATGATTTTCTTTAACAAAGATAGACTCATGGAAGATAAGCAAACCACTATTTTAAGCGTTACAATATTATTTTAATTATATTCAATAGTAACTAGGATTTTGTATTAATTCTGAGTTCCTAAGAAAAGAACAATGGTTTGTGATCCAATTCTTGCATTATAAAGAATTATGAAAATTGGAGTTGATTTAATTGAAGGAAAGATTAAAAAATCCAGACAAAATTGCATGCATCACTGTGATACCCCACAAAATCCTAGCTGACAGAAGGCAATCTAGTACAGATATATACAAATGACATTGAATTATTTTCAATAAAATTCCTAGATTTCACGCGCAAAGATCTTTTATTCCACTAAAGAAATAATTAACCTAAATAATATAATTAGTGGGAAACTAATGCTATATGAGGATACAATCGCAATGCTTAGATATCATATGAGATCACATATATACAATTTCAGATCATCCTAATACTTTTGTGTATACCTGCGTATATTATCAACTTAATAGTTTAATTTTGATAAAATTTAATTAAAAGTGATAATTATGAACTTAAAATACACCATCTTATGAAAGTCCATATATATATATATATATATGTATACATATTTGATTGTATTTTGTTATTTAAATAGAGAGGTGGAACAAAATAATTGAATATTTATGAACATAGGAGTTATGAACAAACAAACTGCAAAAGCATCTCCCTCACTCCATAACTCAAATGAAAATCTGTGGCTGCAAACAAAAGGGAAGGGAGACATGCAATCTAGAGGTAATAAATTGGGCTGTTTTCTTGTTTCCTTGTCTTAATAAAATATTCATATAAAAGAAATACCACCACCATTCTACCTTATAACTCATCACTTAAATAAAATAAATGGTTCATTAAGAATCTCTTATCTCACTATATTTAGGGTGTTTGCAACTACTTGTAAATGCAGTATATATCTTAATTTAAAAAAAGTTATTGTTGAGTGTTTGATAAATTTGAAATTAAAGAAACTCTCTTACATTAAGGCGTCTTCATGCGCTGCTGTGTAAGTAGTGAGCGATTCTGAGTGTAACAGGCGGTGTCAGTAGCATCAGCCCAGAACTTTGAGGGTAGTCCAGAGTTTGTTAGGAGCGTTCTTGCTGCTTCTTTAAGTATTCTGTTCTTTCGTTCAGCGAGTCCGTTCTGTTGAGGGGTGCGAGCTGCTGAAGTCTCATGCTTAATTCCCTCTGTATCGCAATACTCTTTAGCTATTGAGTTGAGAAATTATGTTCCTTGGTCTGAGCGGATTCTCTGTATCTTGATGTCTTTCTCCACACTGAGTTTCCTCAGCAGTCTTGGCAACTCAGTCTTGACATCAGATTTGTTGGCTATGAAGATGACCCACGTATATCGAGAATAATCATCAACAACGACGAGGGCATACTTCTTGCCTCTTATAGTCACTGGAGAAACTGGCCCAAACAAGTCCATGTGTAGCAGTTGAAGGATTCCATCAGTGGAAGGTGACGGAATAGGTAGATTATTTTTCTTTGTCTGCTTTCCCTTCAAGCACACTTCACAATATCTGTCTTTGATAAAAGCTTCATTAGGAAGTCCTCTAACTTTAGAGTTCTTGGCTAGCTTGTTCATTGTCTTGAAATTCAGGTGACTGAGTCTCTTGTGCCACAGCCATCCCGTTTTATCACTGGATTTCGTCTGAGCAAGTAAGCAAGCCTCAGGTTCTGCGGTATTCCAATTTGCAACGTAGATATTCTTCCTCCGTGAACCTGATAACACTGTTTTCCCTGTAGATTTGTCAACAACATCACATAAACCAGCGTCAAAGATAACTCTATTCAGATTATCACAGAATTGACTAACAGAAAGGTGATTATGTTGAAGTCTGTTGGGAGATGATTCAGTCCCTCCACAACTTGTTGGGAGATAACTCAGCAGCCTAGTGCTCTGAATATTTCCTGAAGATTTGAAGATCCCAAAACCCTACTTTGACTGATGAACCATTCCGTTGTAATCTGTTGCTTTGTCTCTGAGAGTTTCAGACTCAGCAGACACTCTTCATTTAGTTCAGGCGCTCAGTAGATTACCAGCCTCAGTACCAGAAGAAGAAGACTCAGTGATACTGGACTCAGCAGGAGTAGTATACTGAAAGGAGTCAGTGGAACTGAACTCAGCAGAAGTAGTTCACTGAACTCAGAGTTGATCTTCAGTAGAGCTGACTCAGTAGGAGCATGCTACTGAATATAGATCAGACTCAGCAACGGCTGAACAATCTTCTCACTGTCAGGATTTACTAAGTCAAATTAGCAAAGTCATACGAAGAAGAGAGAAGTCAGCTTCAGATCTATCTTGAAGTTTGTTCTTTCTCACCTACTTTCTTCAGCCTCGACCAATGACGAGTGGCCAGCTGTCTATATTCTGATTAAAGCTGTAAGTCAACAACTTTCCAGAAATGGAGGGAAAGGACTCTGCCACCATCTTTGAAAGAGCCGTTAGCTACCCAAAGAGAGAGGCACAAGGACCGTCATCTCCAACGGAGCTATCCTTGTCTCTGCTCTATAAATAGAGGGATACAATTCAAATTGAAGCTCACGAGTGAACACATAGAAAATTGAAGAACACACGAGCATTCACGAGCAACTCAAAACGACCTAAGTCTTCTGCAAGAAGTTCAAAGAGTAATCTCCGACGAAAGACGACATACCTGCTCACAGGGAACCAAGCTGAACCAGATTATAAAGCCTCTAGTATCCAAGCGACTGAATACGAACCCAAGTCCATACTTAACCGTTCGTCGCTCTAGAAGCCACTTTCTCGTTCCCTATCCCTCTAACCTAAGCTCAGCAGATCTTATCCATAGCTTAGACGAAGGAGTTCATATCTGAACTGGTCCTTATTGTAAAGGACTCCTTCATAGTAGGAGAGTTTATCAAACGCTTTAGTTTGATCCTTTGTAAACTGAGACTTGCTAAGTATAAATCTCAAGACCAGTGTTTGTCCAGTGTACAAACGGACTGAGACTATCTCAGTATAATACATAACTACTTGATCTTTCGGGACAGTGGATGTAGGATTGTTGGATCCGAACCACTTTAAAAATCTCTGTGTTCTGTGTGTTTGTCTGTTTTAACTGTTGCATTGATTACTGTGCATACTGAAAGTATTTCTAAAATCATTCAACTCAGTTTTAGCAAAGCTTAATCAATCGCACTAACATACTGAAACTGTTTTATTAAAAACATTTTCTAAACTCAACTAAATTTCGGCCTACACATTTCTGCACTATACTGAACTTCAGTTGAACGGTACTGAATCCTGACTCAAGTCAGCTAGTAGGCCTCAATGAAGTCAGTCACTATGCCATACGATCCAGAACAACTTATTTGGTCTACTGAACTTGTTCAGTACGACACTCTCCTAAAAAGGACTGTTCGTGTTTTAAGTTGAGAAATTATTTTCAGGTGTATTCACCCCCCTATCTACACCTGAACCTTTAATCTCTGGACGAACAATTGGTATCAGAGCAGGAGTTCTCTAAGACTCTTGTTATTCTGAAACTGGTCTACTTGAACGGATCCAGAAAACGTTTTCACTGCATGTCATTCTTCATTCATATCATTATCTACTATGTCTGATATGTTAGGAATTAGGATGGTACCCATGTTCTCAGTAGAGAACTACGGGATATGACGAGTCATAATGGAGGCATATCTGACTTCCCTCTACGATAGCATGATAGAGGTACTAGAGGACGGACCTATAGTTCAGATGATTGATAGTGTCGTAACTCAGGACCCAGCACAAGGAGGAGGAATGGTGACCGGGAAGAAGATCCCTAAAGACAAAAGTCTCTTCACCCCTAAGGAGAAGAAGCTTCACAACTTAGATCGGGTTGCCAGAAACGCCATACCGACCACTCTGAGTGATTCCTATCTCGATAGAGTTCAGGGCTGCAAGTCCGCGAAGGAACTCTGGGATGCTCTAGCGATACTGAGTCGGGGGACTCAGAAGTTCAAAGCAAACAAACTGGCGCTGGAACTTGAGAAGTTGGAGAGACTTTCTCTCATGCCTGGTGACACGATTGAAGATCGTAACGTCAGATTCACGGATCTGATGAACTCCATCAACGGGCTAGGAAAGATATTCTCCAACCGAGAGATGAATTTCAAGATTTTGAGGGCACTGCCAGACGGTCATTGGACTCCCTTTACTACTTTACTGAGACATTCTGATTTAGATATTGTTACTCCTGACCATATCTTTTCAGAACTTAAAGCTGAGGAGTTCGAGTTTGGTCTACCTCAAAGGAAGCGGCGAGCTGAAGCTGACACCTAAGTCGACCATGCCTTCAAAGCATCAGTCAGCACAGCGGCTCCAACTTCTAGCAAGGCTGAACCTTCACTCAGTGATTTACAAGAAGGAAACCTGGCTAAGAAATACGCGCTGCTTGCCGTAAAGTATCAGAAGGAGAAGGAGAGGCGCATAAAACTCTCAAAAGTCTTCAGAGACTCCAAGGGTAAGTCTGAGTACACACCTAAGCGCACTCCTGACTCACATACTTCTGAATGCAGGAAACAGGAGGACTCAGCTCAGTCGAAAGACAGCGAGAGCAAAGAAGAGAGAGTCACTACCTACTACAACTACAAGAAGCCAGGACACTATCAGTATGATTGTCCTGAGCTCAGTACTGCTGAGAGAGCAGCACGCAAAGCTCGAAGGGAGAAGTTCATCAAGAAGCATCAAGAATATATAGCTGGTGAACTCTTAGACGACTCATATGAAGTCGATTCCTTCATGGATTCATCTGACGATGAAGCGGCATTCATGGCTGTAGAGCTTGAAGAAGACGCTGAAAAGTGTCTCATGGCAGGAGAAGAGGATGAGGTAAACTCTCACGCTCCATTTAACTCCTCTTCACACTGCACACACGACACTATTTCAGGTGCAGATGAGAATCTGGACGTCGCAATCGCATATGAAGAACTACTCGACGAGCAGATTCAAATGAGTCTACAACTCTGTAAGACTATTTAGGAGTTGGATACCCTGAAAGTGGAGAATCAAAGACTTTATCAGGAGATTCAGGTTGCTACTGA